>OY992514.1:28416149-30867632 GCA_963921215.1 Scoparia ambigualis
GCTCATCTTGGGTTGAGCCGGTTTCTTGTATGTTGACATCAAAGTTACGACACCGTCGTTTTGACTTTTAGCAATATTATTCAATAACGCATGTATGTACACTTTTGAAACTTTTTATGGTTATTATATTTGACAAGAAGGATCGAATACAGTTTTCAGTAAGCTTATACGTATTCTCATTTAGGCGCTGCGAATTTTTTTCGGATTTTAAATAAAGCGTGATTACTTGAAATTTATGAATATTTTTGTAAATCTAGTTCTGTCACAAATACGCACACATTAGTAGTGTAATATTGGGCATTCTAGATCACTTTTCACTCCATTGATCTCACTGACGTTCGATCAATGTCGTTAAAAGTGATCTAGAATGTCCCAATATTACTTTTGAAAATCACTGCCACTCGCTCAGTCAACGTCAAAAAGTGATTTAGAATGTCCAATCGACTTCTCGTGTTTTAGAATGTCTAATCGACTTCTCGTGATCTAGAATCCCATACAACGACTGCGATCTACTTTACACATTTTCAAGGTCTTTCGTTCATAGGATGCAGGAGCTTTTGACAATATGGAATTACAGCACAACTATAAATGAATGTGACTTAGTGAACTCTCAGTACGGAATAAGTGTTGTTTAGACGTAAGCGCCTACACGATTAAAATAGCAATATACCATTAACAGCTACGCTCCTCAGTCTTTCCGAAGGCGCTTGGTCAATTTATTCTATATTGTTTATAATGCCATTTTGTAATATAGTTTCGATTCATCATTGAGATCACATTATTAAACTTAAGTATCCGTCATATACGGTTTTTATTTGCCACCACGCTCCAAGGTGTATCATATAGTTGCATTTGTCAAATTTTATTCCTGACCCATAAGAAAACACTTGTGTATTTTAATCGAATTCATATTTCAATTTCTGTATACAACGACTTCGATCTACTAAACACATTTTCAAGGATTTCGTCTACTGAATGCGAAGGTTTTTGACAATATGGAATAACAGCACAACTTAAACTGGATGGGGCTTCCTGGTCTCCCAGGACTGGATCCCCGAATAAGTTAGTGCTATGAATAACATTTATCAAAGTAGTACCTCGACCCATAGGAAAACACTTGTGTATTTTGATCAGAATCCAGTATGTAATAGTTTAATTTCTGTATACAACGACTTCGATCTACTTAACACATTTTCAAGGATTTCGTCTAATGAATGCGAAGGTTTTTAACAATATGGAATTACAGCACAACTTAAGCTGGATGGGGCTTCCTGGTCTCCCAGGACTGGATCCCCGAATAAGTTGAACTATGAATAACATTTGCTAAAGTTGAACCTCGACCCATAGGAAAACACTTGTGTTTTTAAACCAAACTTCATTTCAGTATACGGTGACTCCGATCTACTCTACACATTTTCAAGGTTTTCAACAATTGGAAGAAAAGGTTTTATGCCGAAACACCTCAACCTCGATCCAAGGAAAACACTTGTGTATTTTGATTAGAATCAGTTGCCAATTGTCATTGTCGACTCTGATCTACTCAACACATTTTCAAGGTTCTCATAAAAAAAAACACTTGTATTTTTTGATCTAAGTCAATGCAGACAACTGTGCAGGGAATTGTTAGTTACCTTATTTATATCAATCCCGCAAACAACAACGTATGCAATCACTACACACACACACAAACACACACACATACATTAACTACGAGTTCGACTTTGAAACTTCCCGTTTCAATGCTAACGAAAACAATTTTAATACGGGTTATTCCCAAGCGCCATCAAAAATTTGTTTGAAAAATATAAGAAATCCATACATCAATTCCTATACTCCTCCAAAGACCAAATATTATAAAAGATATTATCGAATCAGAAATGAGGAGATCCGTAGACGAACTAAGGCAGCCGATATAGCCCGAAGAATTGCTAAACATAAGTGGCAGTGGGCAGGGCATATCGCTCGAAGAACCGACGGCCGTTGGGGCAGATCGGAGTGGCAACCGCGCACCGGAAGACGCAGTGTGGGCAGGCCTCCAACAAGGTGGTCCGACGATCTGGTGAAGATTGCAGGTAGCAGCTGGATGCGTGCGGCGCAGGACCGGACGTGGTGGGGATCCTTGGGGGAGGTCTTTGTCCAGCAGTGAACGTCTTTTGGATGATGATGATGATGATGACCATTTTTTATCACGGAGGAGCATGAAAATTAATATATTTGTATTTTTTCTGGGGAGGACTTTGGGCCATTTTGTTGTGGGAGAATGGGAATAACCTTTAACATAAACACAATTAGAAAGATAAAGCTAAGTCTATACTGTTTTAATAGACAAACGCATTAAACATACATTTTCATAATACATACAAACACAAACATCACGGCGTATTCCCACAAGTGGGATAGACAGAGCAACAAGTAACAATTAATTACGTCATGCTGAAGTCACGTTTAGCAACAAGTGATCAGATAGGATTTTCATAACAGTACCTTTCAAATTATGGTTTAACTTATAAAGCAAATGTCGATTTGAATACGTACCCACTAAATATGGTTAGATTTAATTATTGTGGGAATAATATGAGTACATAAACACCGAAGTTATAAAAATAGACTGCCTCACGGTAATCGAACCCGCGTCTCTCGATATCCGAGCGGCTAACTTGTAACATACCGAGACATTTGTTTAATTTAGTACGTACATCAAAATGTTTAACTTTTACCGTCTCATTAATAAAAATGGCCAAATGTTACACCTCGGTTTAAAGTGACGCTGTCTCGTTTTTGTTAAAGAAGACAGATAGAGACAGCGTCAATTTAATCCTAAGTGTAACTTTAATCAACGTTTATTAATGACAGGGTTAGAGTGTGAGGAACTCGATGAGGTACCTAGTGGTGAACTCGATCTGTGATTGTGGTGGTTATGAAACTCTCGTTAAGACGATCATGAGATGAAATGTAATAGTAAATTTCATGCTTAGTGAAAACAGTCCTAATGTTGCACATCCGGACAATCGTCGTCAGCGCTTTATCGAAAGGTTAGCAATTACACAGGAAATGTAAAATACTTTCGCTGCAAGTTTTCGCACTAATCGATAAACTAAATATTTTGCTTAAAATTTAAAAAAACAGAGGTTACAAACATTGCTTCAATTTTGTAATTACTTCCTTTCTTGCTACTAATAACACATATTTATTTATAACATTGTAATACTTATTTAATTACTTTTGCTTAAACGTACACTCGTTAAAATATAACAGCTAATGTAGTGGTTAGGTAGGTACTTGACTATAACGCGAAAAAGGCTCAGGCTAATGGTTTGATGAATGCAAGCATTTATGTGTACATCGTATAGGTAACGGTTTGTAGTACAGAAGGTTACGCTACCGATTAAGCTTGCTTTACTTAGATAATGTATGTGTTTATAATAAGCCCAATATGTACCTATTTGGTTTGTAATAAAAGCAATAATAATAAAAAAAAAATTTGGAATTAACAGTTTTTACATACGGTGTTATTCTTGAAAGTAAAAACTAGCACTAATAGTTTAATTGTATACAAGCAAAAAAAAAAAAAAAAAGTTGATCACTCCTGCTTAGTAAAATTGCTGTTAAACACTTTTCTCCAATAAATACCCGAAAAATGGTAGTTGTCGTATCAGTGCTTCCTAAGTCAGATCGACCACTAGTACGCCTAAGCTACGCCTAAGTTTTTAATATTTAGTGCTTCGGTACTCTGACATCGCTACGAGAATCATCCAGAAGATATACACCGAAACAATGTTCGTAAGTTTTAAATATTTTTATTTTTCTATTAGCAATGTTGTGTTTGCTCGACTTCGTATATGTTTTGTAAGGTATGTCAACGGTTGATCCCTTCTGCATCTGCAACCGTTAGCACCGCCAAACCGCAGTGGGTGTGCGTGGTGGGCTATGGTCCGTTCTCTCTATGTCATCATCATCATCATCATCAGCCTATAAACGTCCCACTGCTGGGCAGAGACCTCCCACGTGAATAATAGCACGGGGATATTAAGCCATAACCCACCACGCTGGTCCAATGCGGGTCGGTGGGTTTTAACGACTGTCATCTTACGACAACATCCGGGACCAACGGCTTAACATGCCTTCCGAAGCACGGATCTCTCTCTATGTGTAAAGAAGTTATTAAAGAAGGTCTGTAGAGGAGCAGTGACCTAGACCAGCAAATGTTATTATTTAATCGTACTAGTATTTACTGTCATATGTTAAATGTTAATGTCACTAATATTTATTGTTATTTTAGGTCTGAAAGCAAGCAAGTTAAACGCTCTGCCAAGAAAAGCTGTGTGTTAGCCAATTCATTTGACTCGGACAACGAAAGCATAAGGTAATTTGCGTTGATTACTTTTAAATCCTGTTAATATATTTTATGTTATTTCGTATATCGTCAATATTAATAATTAGTTTTTAATTACATTTCTTATCTTTCTAGCTCTAAGAAGAAATGCCTGTACTCGTCGTCGGTGCCTAAGACTTCAACAACGATTGTGAAAAAACAAGAAGGGTCTAGCTCCGCTTTAGACTGGTTAAATGATTCAGAGTCAGATAACGAAGTTTCGCCGCCTCCACGCAAGACAGACCAGACCTTCGACAGTGTACTAACGCGACGAGTACCAGGCGGGGTAACGCGTCGGACTGCGAAGCTCGACGGTGAACTGGTGGCGGAGCTGCGTCTCTACGACGCTGAGGAGGTGCGTAGCCTCACCGGTCTTGAAAGGTGTGAAAAGGCAATAATTTGGGTTCGACTACAAGGCGAAGCTGAGTCTCCTGAATTGTTGACTATAAAAAAATTCATAAAATTAGCCAAATCAAAATTTACTGAAGAGGGGGTATTCTTTAGTGATAAAAAGAAAAAATAGTCACAGTCAGCTAGGTACTACATATTAACTAGTTACACTCTCTTCGGTAAATTTTGACTTAACTAGTTTTACTTATATATTATATGTGTGTTAGGTTTTATACATTTTACTTAAAAACTACTTTAACCTCTTGTAATTTTTTAACACAGTGAAAACAAAATCATAATGGTTAAGACTATATTCTGTTCAACTTGCAACTTATCCGTTAAAAATAATGCTTTCTCTGCTCATTTAAAAAGTATTTTACACAAAAATAATAGTTCTGTAATTGAGAGCGAGGGTATCGAACAAGTGCATAGCGCTCTTCGCGGTCGCATAGCGTCGTACCGTGTTCAATGCGAGGACGTTGAAGAACGTATGCATGTGTTTGCTCCTGCAGATTTTTTATCGCAATTGCGCCTCCGCGTGAAACTTTTACTCTCAGCCCGAATTGAGGCTTATACAAACCTTAAAGTAAATTTCGAATTGTTTTCTGAATTTTTTCTGCATAAGGATGACTCGATTTCAACGAAATCTTTTGCTACTGAAAACATTATCTTACATAAAAGTTATAATTTTGATGCTATGTATACAAACATTAGCCATAAAATTTGTAAAAAAGTTGAAGAATTTGAGGAAAGAGATAGTGGTTGGGCTTACTTACGAAGCTTGTATCTAGAAGTAAATATAAACAAATATAACCCGTTGAGAGCCTCAGGTTACTTAGATTTACCTAACGCTATAAAAAACAAACGTGCATGTATCAACATTAAAAATTCGGATGATTACTGCTTTTTATGGTGTGTCATGGCATCACTTTTTCCTGCAAAAAATAACGCAAATCGAACCACCGCATATCCGCATTTTGAAAGTGTACTTAAAGTTAAAAATATGACATTTCCAGTAGGGTTCACAGATATAAGAATTTTTGAAAAGAATAATCCCAACATAAGTATTAATGTTTATGGCCTTAAAAATAGCAGTAAGGTTGTTGGACCTCTGTACAAATGCGAATTACGTAAAAGACATCACGTCAACATGCTTTTTCTCGAAAATGGAAAACGTACGCATTACTGTCTAATTAAAGATTTAGCTAAATTACTTCGCAAGCAGTTAACTAAACATCATTCCAAAATATTTTTATGTGAGGATTGTATGATATTTTTTGATAACAATCTTAAACTCGAAGCCCACGTTTGCAGTGGTGTAGCAACAATTTTACCTAATCAAGGAACTCGAATACAATTTGAACATTATGAACGCATGCAAGACATGCCTTTCGTTTTATACGCAGACTTTGAATCTTTGTTAGAGCCAGTTGAACCAAATTCTGAAACAAGTTGCACAACGATTACGCAAAAGCATGTACCAGCTGCATTTGCTTACTACGTTGTATGCTCCTACGACAGCTCCCTTAATAAATATGTGTCTTATCGAGGACCTGACTGTGTGAATAAATTTTTTGATAACCTTCTATCTGATATAACTGTAATTTATAATATTTTGCATTCATCGATCCCTATGTTCTTAACAGATAAAGATAGAACCAATTTTGCTCAAGCTAAAAACTGTTATCTTTGTAACAAAATATTATTTGACGACAAAGTAAAAGATCACTGTCATCTTACTGGACGATATCGTGGTGCAGCTCATTCTTATTGTAATATAAAATATTGTTTGCCTAAGTTCGTTCCCATATTTTTTCATAATTTAGCTGGTTACGACAGTCATCTTTTCATACGACAGTTAGGAGAATTATCAGGTAGGATACAAGTGATTGCAAAAAATAAAGAAAATTACATATCGTTTACCAAATTTTTTCGAATTAGTAACGAAGCTATCATACCTGTTCGTTTTGTCGATTCTTTTAAATTTTTAGGCACAAGCCTAGAGAAGCTAGTTGCAAATTTAAATACAAATGATTTTAAACATCTATCTTTTTTTTTTCCTTCTCAGGAACATTTTAATTTACTTAGACGTAAAGGGGTTTATCCTTACGAATACGTCACTACTTGGAGTTCTTATGATGAAGAAGAAATACCTCCTTATAAATGCTTTTTTAGTAAATTGCACAATTGCAACGTATCAATAGTAGATTATGAACACGCAAAAAGAGTATGGCAAACCTTTGAATTACGGAGCCTTGGAGAATACACTGATTTATATCTTAAGTCAGATGTACTCTTACTAGCGGACGTCTTCGAAAGTTTTCGAAAAACGTGTAAGACGAATTATAAACTGGATCCTTCTTTTTACTTAACAGCACCTAGCCTAAGTTTTGACGCTATGCTATTAAAAACAGATGTTAAATTAGAATTAATAAATGATTTGGAAATAATAAGAATGATACAAAAAGGCATACGCGGTGGTATATGTTTATGTTGTACAAGATATTCGAAAGCCAATAACAAGTACTTACAAACTTATGACCCCGCAAAAAGTGATAACTTCCTTGTTTATATTGATTGTAATAATCTTTATGGTTATGCTATGTGCGCTTATTTACCTCATTCAAATTTTAAGTTATTAAGTGAACTAGAAATTTCAAAAATTGATTTTCATAATATACCCATTGACGGGGACATTGGCTATATACTCGAAGTAGACTTAGAATACCCTTTCCATTTGCATAATTATCATAACGATTTTCCATTCTGTGCTCAAAAATTTGCTCCTCCAGGATCTAAAACTTCGAAATTGATACCAAACTTATACGATAAGTTTTTTTACGTCATTCATTTTTCCCATCTGAAAACATGTCTAAAACATGGTTTATTGCTAAAAAAAATACATAGAGTAATTCAATTCAATCAGAGTCCATACTTAAAACAGTACATTGATATGAACACTGAGTTACGAAAAAAGGCCAAATCTATATTTGAACAAGATTTCTTCAAACTTTTAAATAATAGTATATTTGGTAAAACACTAGAAGACACCGAGAAAAGGGTCAGCGTGAAGTTGGTTAATAAGTGGAATGATGAAAAGAATATAACAAAGAAAAGTTTCGGTGCTGAGCAACTAATAGCTCGACCAAATTTCCATAGTGCTACTATTTTTACAGAAAATTTTATAGCTGTTCAAATGAAACCCGAGACAATTACTTTAGACAAACCCATATATATTGGCTTTTCTGTATTAGAAATATCCAAAAGTCATATGTTTGATTTTCATTACTCTATTATGAAACCTTTTTATCGGGAAAAATTAAAGCTTTGTTATACGGATACTGACAGTTTTCTTTATTCAATAGAAAGCAAAGATTTTTATACAGATTTAAAGTTGAATTTCCTTAGATATTTTGATACTAGTAATTATCCATTAAATAACTGTTACGGTATACCTGGTCTTAACAAAAAAGTACCAGGTCTTTTCAAAGATGAACTAGGTGGAAATTTAATTTCTGAATTTGTTGGTTTACGATCAAAATTATACTGTATAAAAACAGTACAAGAGGAGTTAAAAAGGGCTAAAGGTATACAGAAACAGGTTTTGAAAAACGTACATTTCGAAGATTACAATAACGTATTAAACAAAAATACTTTTTTAAGAAAGAAAAACATAATTTTTAAATCCTTAAAGCATGAAATATTTACCCAAGAACAGAACAAGATAGCTTTGTCAGGTAATGATGACAAACGCGTAATATTAAAAAATAAAATATCTACTATGTCTTGGGGCCACTGGGATTATATATTTTAGCAATTATTTTTTTCACTGTGTTTTTAAATTCTATTATTTAGATATATGACTATGATTTAGATATATTATATTAGAGTTATATTATACTTAAGGCTTGAGAAATAAAAAAATGTATTATTATTTATTACCATTACTAAGATTCATTGGTTGAATTTAAAATAATATTAACTTTTTATAAACTATTGTAACCAGTTTTTCAATATACTTAAGTAGGTACATATAATGAATATTTTGATTTATAAAAATTGTTAAAAAATATGTAAGTTGTTGCTTTTGCTCAGATTCATTTATTGTTTGAATAGGAAATCTAACTTAGATTATGAAATGTAATGTAAAATTTACTCTAACCAGCTGTATTAATATACCTAATAAAATATAAAAGTAACCGACTAACTTGCATTTTTATTTAATTTATTATATATCTTTGTATAATAAAACATTGACGGTAAATAAGTAAGAAAATTCTAACGCAAACAAGTTTGAACAAGTCAAATTCAGAGTAGGTTGTACTCTTCTGATTATAAGGTAATATGAAACCTAATTAATACAAATCAGGTCACGTTATTGGCAAGTTAATCATTCTTTAATAATATCAATTCTTTCTTTTTATTTTGCTGAAATGTCCATTAATTACATGTTTTACTACCTATATTGTCTTGCTGTGTCATCATGTACATTAATATAAATGGGTTTCAAATTAGTTTCAATTTCAATTATTAAAGTGAAGGCGTCAGTAGTCCAGCTAGATAATATCAACATGGTAAGTTTAAATAATTTTGTATGATTATAAATTAATTTTATTTGTGTTGTAATTGTGTCGTTATTTGGTGAAAAGTGGGTTATGGTAAAGGACTGCTTTTGCTGTCCTCCTTGCGTAGTCGCTGACTAACCCTTCGGGGATAATAGTCGTGGTTTTATGTATGTAATAAACTATTTTATTTTATGTTTTAGAATACTCAAGAGAACCTGGTGTCGCTCAGCATCAACAAGGAGTTCGTACAACCGTCATCTCCCACTTTTGAACAGAACGCTCAAGATATGCTCGAGGGATTTACAGAGGAGTATCCGAATTGGAGAGCAGATGAACGGCGAGGCGATTCCCCGCTGTATAACAAGGTGGTGAATAATATCACCAAGAAGAGACTTCGAAAAAGAAGAAGTTATCTGAAGCATTCTCATTCTTACGTGATGAAAAGTACGCCGATTCAAGGTCGTCGATTAATTAAGATTGAAGTGGTGGACTTCGAAACAAATCATACTGATCCATTATTATCTGCGCAGTATGTGGTAACAGAGCATATTGACCCCATAATGGATCAAACAGAGGCTATCATTAGCAATATATCAAAAAAAGTTTGTGGATATAGTTATAGTTTTTAAGAAATTCTAAAATAAATATTATTGAATTGAATACTAAGATCGTTTCATTCACCCTTTTTACTTTTAGTAATTAAACAAAAAGATATTTATACACATTTGATTTATTGAGGAAAATACTTTATTACATTAATAACTCAATTAACATTTAAAGTGTACCACTTTTTTAGACACAGAACATTTTTTAAAGCACACATTTTTTTATGGTACTCACAATTAAATTTATTTACATCTACATGGTAATCACTATATAATTTTAAAAAGTTAGGACAACCTATTTCTTCCAACTCCATTATTTCACAATCTTGACATAGCTCGCGAACCCATATTCCTTTTTCCAATCCCTTTACTAATACCTTCTTACTGCTTAAATACGGAACTATTATTCGTCTAAATTCACGGTAATCAATGAATCCCTGACTCCATTTGAGCCCGCGATTCCTTTCTAACCACCGGATTTGCTTCTTTTCTTCATCTGTTAGGTTTTTAAAAGCATATGGTGGCTTAATTAAGAACGTCTGCGTATGGTTTTTAGTTGCTATTGATAACTCTTTTACAATAAAATTATTTTTCAAATCCTTAAATCCTTGCACATCCACTATAATAGTATCGTTATTCATGATAGCTTTTTCACAATGTTACTCAGTGGTTTATATTCAAATATGCAATCGTTCAGTATAAGGCAGTATGCAGCGGTCTGATCAGGTATCTCTTGATCTGTTTCGATTTCTACTCTTACGTCGATTGATCCCTTCAGCATTTCTTGTTGGCGAGAACAGTCAACAACGAATAAAGGAGCAATATCTTTAAACTCTTTTAAACTCGACAACGGTTCTGATCGACGTCCGTGATAATACTGCTGAAACCTTGCATACTGTTCGTATATTAATAAAAACTTGTTGTCAGAGAAATTTATGTTAAGTCCTTCGTAGGGGTAATATGATGAATTTAAAAACACTCTTACGTCACGAACATTGCAATGGTCGAACTCAGCCATTGACATTTGAGCATTATGTTTTCGGTTTGTTTGTAAGGCAATAATAACAAATCGAGGTTTCTCTGTTTGCGATGAAGTTTTAATAGCCCAAGTATGCTTACGTGTCTTGGGTAGTAACGGATATTCATACAAGTCCCAGTTACGAAACGCTAGTGTAATGGCTCGATCTTTTTCTAAATGCTTTAATAAATTAATTCTCTCTCGATCTGACACTTTAATATGTGGAACACGCCAAACGATTTTATTTATTGTTATATTTTCCACTATTTGCTCTTTACTCAATTTTATTGCATTGACATTTGTGTTGCTCCTCAACAGTACTAACTCATGTTTACAGTTAATTAAAACTTTTTCATAATCTTCTGCAAATCCTAATATTTTATTTAATGGTATGGAGACAGAGAAAACTCCGTTTGTAACATTGGTTATTCCTGCAGGAGACCAACCCCAAACTTTTGCACTTTTGGATTCATTTTCATTCAAAGACAAATAAGACTTCATTGTCGTTGTGATACCTGCATTTTTTATTTTATCTATTTCTATTCCATTTAACTCATATCGAATATCTTGGAATAGAAATAACGCAGGATTGTTTACAAAATGCACACTTGTTACCTTTTCTTTAGTGGTACTGTTATATACATCAGCTTTACCTTCAATATACAAAGTGCTGCGTGACGGCAACACATACAAATCTTGCTGATTGATTGGTATTCTTATTTCATCATTATTGTTGAAACTTGTTACATACGGCTTATACGAATGATATTCAAAACTCTCGATACTGTTATCGTATGACGTTGGCTGAGATATATTTAATATGTTCATTTTAACAAGCCTACTAGCTTTAGAAATTCTTTATTATTTTTAGTAACCTTCTTTTTTAAGTCAAACGGTGTTCTTTTACTTATTGCTCTTTTGGAACTGACTTGAACACCTGATGAGGTAGGGTTTTTATTAAAATTAATCATTTTTTTCTAAAATGTAAATAAAGTTGTACGTCTTCTCCACGTAAATTAATCTGTCTATTATCAGCGTCTAACAACCTAATATTAATTGCACTAATTGAACTTTGATTGACTGGAAAATAGATTAAGTTTTTAGGAATTTCAATAATTCTATAACCGGGTGGTACATTAGGCACAAACTCATAAATAATATGGCTTGCTTTCCCATTCACGAATGATCCGCTAACTACGTCACATTCGATGCGTACGATGGTTGTTGCTAAAATACTGACTGGGTACTGAGACTCACAACTTATATTTGCCTTAATTGTGTCGTTAGCAAAACCTAAAATTCTACCAATGGAATTATTTTTCTCGAAATGAACATCTTCTGAACAAAATATTTTGGTTTTGAGAGTATTATTATTACAAGTCAATTTTAATGCAGTGTTCTTAATGTTGCTTTTTAAAAATTCGCAAATATCTTGAAGTTCATATGATCCTTCAGGAATTTCGATGAACTCATTGATACCGTAATAAAACTTATTGTTCCTTTCGTCTATATTAGGAATAGAATTAAAAGTAGAAAAGTATATAAGTCCGCACTCATATTGCCCACGTAATTCTAAAGTTGGTGAATAGTTAGTTATTAATGAGGCTCCTTGCCCAGTTATGGATACAGTGAAAGACATTTTTATACTGTCAAGTTATTTTAATTGTAACCTATATAAATGATTTTTCCAATACTTTCTTAAAAATAATAAACAAAGATGACCACAGTTTACAGTACCGAAAGATTGATACTGTTTGTAATTATAATTTATGTGCCTATCTTTCAAATATTTTATTAATTCTAATGGAGGTTTTAAGTTACCAAAACTGTTAAAATATTCACAGTAATTATTTTCTTTTACATAGGCTACCCAATGAGTTCCAGGATTTGAAGAACTATCTAAATTAAGAATAGCACACTCACTTTTTCTTGGTTTTGAGGGTAACGTATCTCTCATAAAAACGCCACGAAAATATGGAATATCAACTGAGTGCTTTAATATATCTAAATTAGTAAGTGCTCGTTTGGGTAACCGTTTAATTAGTTTTTTGGAGGTTGCAAGTACAAGCCCGCTCCTTTTTTGTGAGACTTCAAATACAACCCTTTTCCAAGTGCAACAGCTTCCATCATCTTGTTATGTCGTTCTGATTCTTGAAGATTTTTTTGAGCGACCTTGTAATCGTTAACAGCCTTTGTTATACCTGCAGCACCCCCAGCGAGTGAACCAAGAGCTGATAAACCAGCAAAGATTGGTATGAGGGGTAACAACCCACCAGTTTTCGGAACAGGAATGCAGCGTGGGAAGCGTATTCCTTTTATATTAGAAAACACTTTTTTTGCAGCTGCATGCGCATATTTTATAGCCGTGCGGTTATCATTACATTTTATTTTTTTCATTTGCTTTTGAATTTTTTTAACACCTTTCATGAATGACCGCACTCCTGCTCCGGCTTTAAGTTTTGCTTTCATTGCATTTTTTACTATCCATGATGCAATCTTTTCTCCTTTCCCAGCATCTTTCGATTTCAATCTTTTCTTTGCCATATTTAAAAGTTCTAAATCGGCGTTTTGTCTAACGTTCCAATCTTTATTATTGTAAGCAATATCGTGATACAAGCAAGCTTCATCCAATTTATTTATTCCTCGTTCACCTCTTAGTAAGCGTTTTTTAAGTTTTGTTCCTGGACCACAAAACTGATATCCAGGTAAGTGTAACTCGAACGGAATGTTATCTATTAAATTGTTGACAATGCCGCTTCCTTCCTTCATTGATGTTCGTAAAGTGACTGTACAACATAATCAGGCGATATTTATATTAAGTCATTAATAATTTTCTGTCAACCCAACTGTTTTCACCATCACTGAGACCCAACCATTTGACAAAGAGTTTGTTTCCTTTTTTCTTTAAAACTTTTTCAATAAGATATATATCGGGAAATTGGGTTCTTTGCAGTTCGTATCCGTAAAAAGATCCTAAAATGATTTGCTTATGTTTGTCTTCTAAGTGGTATGTGACAGGATTTGTATGGTTAACTTTCACAACGTTGAAGATTTCTGTTGACCAGTTGGGAGTATAACCTTTGTAGAATTCACCTTTGTATTTACTAATCCGAACATGATCACCAACACGGTACTTATTTTTTTTCGTTATGTTATTATTTTGTGATTTGATGATGTTGTACTTTACAGTTGTCTGATTTCTTTTGTCAACATCAATAGGTTTAAATTTTGTTATACGATGAACAGTGTTATTATAGCTTTGTACCACGTTTTTCAAATTTTTATTTATCCACTGGTATTGACCGCATAAGCTAAATAGCTTATAAAGGTGACCTTTTAGCGTTCTAATTACTCTTTCAACAATTGCTGCTTTTTTCACAGAATAAGTGGAATAATGGTTAATGTCATATTTTTTCATCAACTCTTTAAAGTTTTCATTATAAAACTCTTTACCTAAATCTGTTTGCAAATTTTTTGGTTTCCGAGACGAATTCAATAATATATTTTCCATTGCGTTGGTGACATTAATTTTATCTTTACTCTTCAAAGGATTTGTCCAAACGTATTTCGATAAAGTGTCAATAACTACTAAAACATATTTATATCCTTTATTAAATTGTGAATACTTTTGAAAATCCATAAGGTCAGCTTGCCATGAATCATCTACTCCTTTTATAATTGTACATCGGCGAGGAAAATTTCTTCTCGCCGCTCTGTGAATTTCTTCTACTATATCTCTTTTACTCATTTTTGTTTGACTTTGCTTGAATCATACGGTCTATTTCTGTTTTTGAGTAAAACATAGTAGACAAGCGATTGGAAGTAGCTGATTCTAAGTTCTGGATGTAAATTTTTACACGACTATTAACTTTATTTATTTCATTCCTTAGATCTTGTACAGTTTTATCCAAATATGCCTTATTTACAGCTTCATCGTCCTTGTCTGGAGATGATAAACCTTTAAGTTTTGATGATTTTAAGTCGTATTCGCCCGTTTCGCACTTTTTTAACGTATCGTTTATGGTATCGATGTATTCAGATAACCTCAAACGTTTATGAATGTGATGACCGAATTTATCTATATTCATTATAATCTCGAAGCTTTGCTTACTGCGAGTATACTGCTTAATTTTCCCCGTGCTATTTGTTTATATTCCATATTTATGATGCCCGCTTCGCGCAGTTCTTCAATTATTGCAACGATTTCATTATCCAAACCCGTGTTACCAGCAGCTTTTGACGCAAGCAGTAATTTCAATCGTTCTATTAATTCATTTGGATCATCCCAATAAACTAAATCTGTATTTGTTTTAACTTTTTTTAAAAGATTGATACCTTTTCCCTGTGGAGGACTCTCAGTACTAGTAGGTTGTTTAGAGAATTTAAATAATGGTTTTATAATACTCATGTATTTAAACCCTTTATTGCTGTTTATTGGTTTGGCAGGATCAAAGTTACGTCTGTGTGCATTAGTATTGATAAGTAGTAGCTTGTAGTTTTCAAGGTCGTCATCTGTAATAACATCTAGATTTGGTACCTTTTTATATAATAGTTCTTTTAAGCCAAGAGTCTTTTCAAAAGTAATGTTTCCAACTTTAAGAATTCTACCGTCATCATGAACGCGAGTGTTTCCAAGCTCAAGTTTCCCTCGCTCATTTCTAATTCCAAAAGGTATGGCATTAAATACTTCAGATGACGTAGACCATGAGGAAGACTCATCTTGATTTATAATGTTTGGTGATGATTGGAGGGACTTAAAAGAACCTTTACTTACATCATGGTTCTTAAAAGGTGACGTAGTTAGGATTTTGTCTGATTTTTGTGGTGTGTCTTGATATTCCTCTTCATCTACACTATTAGAATCAATATATTCTTCACAAGAAGAATACGACTTCTCGCTTTCATTTTTCCTGTTTTTTTTTGATATGGGATCATAAAGCTTTACTTCCTGTAAGTTCTTTTCATCATTTCTATTCGCTAAAATGTTAAGAGGGTCAACAATAGGTTTAAATATTGTTTCCAGGGTAACATTGTTAGAATTTTTAGCATCCTTTATTAAGTCTACCTTCCTTTTAACAGCTGATGCTGATTTTACAATTTGTTCTTTTAAATCTCTTTCCATTTCAATAAATAGGTTTCCTTTCAGCTTTAAGTCACAAATGAAAGTGATTTTATGGCATAATTACAACTGCTTTTGTACATTAATCTAATTCTATAAACGTATCAAATGTCTTCCTATAACATCCTTTGTTTCGTTCACAATCCTTATTTATTACAAGATAATTGAATGGTTTCTTCCAAACAGTTGAGCACATTTCTCGAAATTGTGACCAAGTCATGTCCGACCCTACGT
The DNA here is from genome assembly GCA_963921215.1 of Scoparia ambigualis. NCBI lineage: Eukaryota > Metazoa > Arthropoda > Insecta > Lepidoptera > Crambidae > Scoparia > Scoparia ambigualis. The sequence continues at coordinate 28,432,453 of OY992514.1, forward strand.
GTTCATCATATACGTGTTTCAAATTTACATCGTCCTGCTTAAATAATATAATTAGGTTAGAATTGTCCCTAATAAGTTGTTTTGGTACTTTTGTATAAGTTTGATTAATATAAAAACAATCGATATTTTTATGACGTCCCATAGCAAAATAATCTCGGATGTGGTTTTGGTTTTCACAAGCAACATCATCAAATATAATAATCGAGTCAGACAAAGCATCATGTGGACTCAAAACTTCGGTGTTGTCATTATATTTATGATACGATGTACCTGCAACCATATTTAATACTTTTTCTAAAAATATGTATTTAGGTTGATACAAAGATTTTGAATAAACATAAAGGTTGCGGAACCGTGGACCATCTGTATGTAGTAATAAACTAATTACTAAGTTTGTCTTTCCACAATTCGAAGGGCCGCAAACAATACAACGGATACTGTTCGGCAATAAGTTGCCATGACGTTTTAACTCATTTGATGATGGTGGGCAAATGCATTTTAATTTTAATGACTGTTTTTGTTTAACAAATCTCATAGCAGCTGTTTTCTTATTGACCACAGTGTTTCGGGAGTTTCAATAAAATGACTTTGAAGCATAGCGCTTAAACATATATACGAGCGAATGGCAGTGATTTTCAAAAGTAATATTGGGACATTCTAGATCACTTTTTAACGACATTGATCGAACGTCAGTGAGATCAATGGAGTGAAAAGTGATCTAGAATGCCCAATATTACACTACTCAGGTAAGTGTAACTCGAACGGAATGTTATCTATTAAATTGTTGACAATGCCGCTTCCTTCCTTCATTGATGTTCGTAAAGTGACTGTACAACATAATCAGGCGATATTTATATTAAGTCATTAATAATTTTCTGTCAACCCAACTGTTTTCACCATCACTGAGACCCAACCATTTGACAAAGAGTTTGTTTCCTTTTTTCTTTAAAACTTTTTCAATAAGATATATATCGGGAAATTGGGTTCTTTGCAGTTCGTATCCGTAAAAAGATCCTAAAATGATTTGCTTATGTTTGTCTTCTAAGTGGTATGTGACAGGATTTGTATGGTTAACTTTCACAACGTTGAAGATTTCTGTTGACCAGTTGGGAGTATAACCTTTGTAGAATTCACCTTTGTATTTACTAATCCGAACATGATCACCAACACGGTACTTATTTTTTTTCGTTATGTTATTATTTTGTGATTTGATGATGTTGTACTTTACAGTTGTCTGATTTCTTTTGTCAACATCAATAGGTTTAAATTTTGTTATACGATGAACAGTGTTATTATAGCTTTGTACCACGTTTTTCAAATTTTTATTTATCCACTGGTATTGACCGCATAAGCTAAATAGCTTATAAAGGTGACCTTTTAGCGTTCTAATTACTCTTTCAACAATTGCTGCTTTTTTCACAGAATAAGTGGAATAATGGTTAATGTCATATTTTTTCATCAACTCTTTAAAGTTTTCATTATAAAACTCTTTACCTAAATCTGTTTGCAAATTTTTTGGTTTCCGAGACGAATTCAATAATATATTTTCCATTGCGTTGGTGACATTAATTTTATCTTTACTCTTCAAAGGATTTGTCCAAACGTATTTCGATAAAGTGTCAATAACTACTAAAACATATTTATATCCTTTATTAAATTGTGAATACTTTTGAAAATCCATAAGGTCAGCTTGCCATGAATCATCTACTCCTTTTATAATTGTACATCGGCGAGGAAAATTTCTTCTCGCCGCTCTGTGAATTTCTTCTACTATATCTCTTTTACTCATTTTTGTTTGACTTTGCTTGAATCATACGGTCTATTTCTGTTTTTGAGTAAAACATAGTAGACAAGCGATTGGAAGTAGCTGATTCTAAGTTCTGGATGTAAATTTTTACACGACTATTAACTTTATTTATTTCATTCCTTAGATCTTGTACAGTTTTATCCAAATATGCCTTATTTACAGCTTCATCGTCCTTGTCTGGAGATGATAAACCTTTAAGTTTTGATGATTTTAAGTCGTATTCGCCCGTTTCGCACTTTTTTAACGTATCGTTTATGGTATCGATGTATTCAGATAACCTCAAACGTTTATGAATGTGATGACCGAATTTATCTATATTCATTATAATCTCGAAGCTTTGCTTACTGCGAGTATACTGCTTAATTTTCCCCGTGCTATTTGTTTATATTCCATATTTATGATGCCCGCTTCGCGCAGTTCTTCAATTATTGCAACGATTTCATTATCCAAACCCGTGTTACCAGCAGCTTTTGACGCAAGCAGTAATTTCAATCGTTCTATTAATTCATTTGGATCATCCCAATAAACTAAATCTGTATTTGTTTTAACTTTTTTTAAAAGATTGATACCTTTTCCCTGTGGAGGACTCTCAGTACTAGTAGGTTGTTTAGAGAATTTAAATAATGGTTTTATAATACTCATGTATTTAAACCCTTTATTGCTGTTTATTGGTTTGGCAGGATCAAAGTTACGTCTGTGTGCATTAGTATTGATAAGTAGTAGCTTGTAGTTTTCAAGGTCGTCATCTGTAATAACATCTAGATTTGGTACCTTTTTATATAATAGTTCTTTTAAGCCAAGAGTCTTTTCAAAAGTAATGTTTCCAACTTTAAGAATTCTACCGTCATCATGAACGCGAGTGTTTCCAAGCTCAAGTTTCCCTCGCTCATTTCTAATTCCAAAAGGTATGGCATTAAATACTTCAGATGACGTAGACCATGAGGAAGACTCATCTTGATTTATAATGTTTGGTGATGATTGGAGGGACTTAAAAGAACCTTTACTTACATCATGGTTCTTAAAAGGTGACGTAGTTAGGATTTTGTCTGATTTTTGTGGTGTGTCTTGATATTCCTCTTCATCTACACTATTAGAATCAATATATTCTTCACAAGAAGAATACGACTTCTCGCTTTCATTTTTCCTGTTTTTTTTTGATATGGGATCATAAAGCTTTACTTCCTGTAAGTTCTTTTCATCATTTCTATTCGCTAAAATGTTAAGAGGGTCAACAATAGGTTTAAATATTGTTTCCAGGGTAACATTGTTAGAATTTTTAGCATCCTTTATTAAGTCTACCTTCCTTTTAACAGCTGATGCTGATTTTACAATTTGTTCTTTTAAATCTCTTTCCATTTCAATAAATAGGTTTCCTTTCAGCTTTAAGTCACAAATGAAAGTGATTTTATGGCATAATTACAACTGCTTTTGTACATTAATCTAATTCTATAAACGTATCAAATGTCTTCCTATAACATCCTTTGTTTCGTTCACAATCCTTATTTATTACAAGATAATTGAATGGTTTCTTCCAAACAGTTGAGCACATTTCTCGAAATTGTGACCAAGTCATGTCCGACCCTACGTGTTCATCATATACGTGTTTCAAATTTACATCGTCCTGCTTAAATAATATAATTAGGTTAGAATTGTCCCTAATAAGTTGTTTTGGTACTTTTGTATAAGTTTGATTAATATAAAAACAATCGATATTTTTATGACGTCCCATAGCAAAATAATCTCGGATGTAGTTTTGGTTTTCACAAGCAACATCATCAAATATAATAATCGAGTCAGACAAAGCATCATGTGGACTCAAAACTTCGGTGTTGTCATTATATTTATGATACGATGTACCTGCAACCATATTTAATACTTTTTCTAAAAATATGTATTTAGGTTGATACAAAGATTTTGAATAAACATAAAGGTTGCGGAACCGTGGACCATCTGTATGTAGTAATAAACTAATTACTAAGTTTGTCTTTCCACAATTCGAAGGGCCGCAAACAATACAACGGATACTGTTCGGCAATAAGTTGCCATGACGTTTTAACTCATTTGATGATGGTGGGCAAATGCATTTTAATTTTAATGACTGTTTTTGTTTAACAAATCTCATAGCAGCTGTTTTCTTATTGACCACAGTGTTTCGGGAGTTTCAATAAAATGACTTTGAAGCATAGCGCTTAAACATATATACGAGCGAATGGCAGTGATTTTCAAAAGTAATATTGGGACATTCTAGATCACTTTTTAACGACATTGATCGAACGTCAGTGAGATCAATGGAGTGAAAAGTGATCTAGAATGCCCAATATTACACTACTACCCCCCGCTCGGAATCGAGCCAGGGCCCTGATTCTGTATCGCAATCTATAGATTCCACACCTAAACCTTACCGCGCACAAACGTCAAACGCATACGTTTTTGGGACGATATCGTAACTTTTTAAGGAATTAACGTGGTTTTGAAACAAGGAATCGTTACAGAATAAGAGGCCAGGTCTAAGATCGATCGGTGGCAGAGCCACTAAAGAGGCGATAAAAAAAGTGGTATGTTGGTAGGATTCTGTCTATAATCCGACTGGATGGCGACCATACTACACTTTTTCTGCAGCAGCATTGCTTTACCTTACGCTGAGTGCAGGTTTAAAGGATGAAGCTAGATGCTGTGAAATTACAAGGATATTGTGTCACGAACTTTTTAATCCACTTCAAAGAGCAAGAGGTTCACAATTCGTCTGTAAGTAGGATAGGTAGGCACCGTATGTTATTATTATTTTTACTTTTCCCACATTCACACGGACATTGCGTTACAGATTACAAAATAACTAGTCGCCAGTCGGCAGCTGGCAATTGCTCTGTGTTAGCTAACGTGTCCTGCATTGTGAGGTAACGGTAACGGCTTACGGCTTAATGCCAGCCTTTATCATATTACACACTGTTTGTACAATTAGACCGCATTGTCGCAGAGACGTTTGCTAACTTTGGGGCGTGAAAAATTACTCATGGTTCCTCAAACGTACCTTCCTAAGGCTGAGTTTTAATATGCCGCTCATGTATGATGAATAAGTAGGTATTTTTATAAGCACACAACAAAAGAAAGTGGTTTAAATATGTTAGTCAATTCAAAATTCAAAATTTCTTTATTCAATAAACTTAAAATAAGCATTTTGAATCTTCTAAATTTATTTGGATGGATGGGCACCCGCCCACCCACTCCACCCATTCAGGAAGTCTTTAGCTGTAGAGAAGAACGGGCGCAAGAAACTCCACAGCTTTAAAATAATATAGAAGTAACGACATTTACAAAACAATATATGTCGTTACCAAATTACCTACACAATATACAAATTACTAATATGTTATGCTCGTACATGCACTATGTCCATACATATTTGTCATTTACATAATCTTCCACTTTATAATAACCTTTACTCATTAGGGTTTTTTAACATGGGCTTTAAATGTATGTAAAGGCATTTCAGTAATTTAGTGGAAGTTTGTTATAAAGCGTTACACATTTACCCAAGAAAGAACCACCTGTTTTATGAAGTCTAAAACTAAGGACGGCAAGCTTATTTTTCCTACGAGTGTTTAAGTTATGAAGATCACAATTTTTAACAAATGTCTTTTCATACTTCTTGACATATATAAGGTTTTCGAAAATAAATTGTGATGCAATAGTTAATATATCGATTTTTTTAAACACTTCTTTGAGTGAGTCTCTAGACTTCAGGTTGTATATGGCGCGGACTGCCCTTTTCCGTAGAATAAATACATCGTCAATATTAGCAGCCGAGCCCCACAGCAGTAAAGCATAAGACATCACACTATGGAAATAACTAAAATAAACTGCTCTTGCCGTCTCAACATCAGTTAGAATCCTTATTTTCTTATCATCTATGGAAATAACTAAAATAAACTGCTCTTGCCGTCTCAACATCAGTTAGAATCCTTATTTTCTTAACTGTGTATGCAGCTAAACTCAGTCTTCCTGACAAGGTATCAATATGTGGATCCCATTGTAAGCGTGAGTCCAGTTTAATGCCTATAAACACAGTAGAGTCTACTAATTCAACTACTTATCTTATCGTTCATCTTAATTTGTGTGCTGACCTGTCTTACATTAGGTAAAGAACATTTTACACACTTTGGTTTTGCTGAATTCAGTAATAAATTATTAATAGTGAACCAATGTAATACCTTTGAAAGTGCACTATTTACATCGTCAAAATTTTCAAGGCCTCTTTTTACATTAAAAATAAGAGACGTATCATCTGCAAATAGTACAGTCTCACACAAGTTTCTAGCAAAGTAGGGCAGGTCATTTATGTAAATCAAAAAAAGTAATGGGCCCAATATTGACCCTTGGGGCACGTCTATAGTTATGGGTGCTTCTGAAGACACAGCACCATTAATAACTACTTTTTGAGTTCTATTCGACAAGTATTATTGAATAAGGCTCAGTGCTATTTTTGAGACACCATAATGCTCTAACTTATTAACTAAAGTTTCATGACTACCGCAATCAAATGCCTTCGAGAGATCACAGAAAATACCTATTGCATCTCGCTTATGTGTGTATGTTCCGTTCTCTTGTTAACCACTAACAACAAGCTTCATGGGCTAAATTAGTTTAAACTTTATTTATTTACTTATACTTTATTGCACAAAATACAAGTACAAATGGCGGACTTAATACTATAAACATTCATTACTAGTCGACCAGTATAAAGAGTTAGAGAAAGAAGATAGACGGCGCAAAATAAGATACTAATACTTAACTTACTGGCAGTGAAATATATGTCATAGAGTAACCGGTTTATCAACCGACTTTATGGACATCCCCTCTCCTTATTCACTAAGTTTAATTTGTACTGGCACCTCGAGACCAACCGTTACGTTATGCAAGAAGTGCCAGACGTCCCTGCGCCAGTAAACCAAATCGCGCAGGAGGCCATCTGCGTTAGGCCTTGACGCCAAATCAGGGCCCGCCGAAGCGCGCTCTTCATTCGATACACATAGATTAGCGTCTCGGGAGAGTTTCCCCGTGAACACGTAGTTCACTGCCTATTTTCCAGATAGGTAACCGGAGCTGTCGAGCGCGCTCACTTCTCGTTGCACGAAGTGCACAACTCGCAGTTGCCTTTGCGTTTGAGGTAGCATCCCCTCTCCTTATTCATTAAGTTTTATTTGTACTGGCACCTCGAGACCAACCGTTAGGTTATGCAAGACGTGCCAGACGTCCCTGCGCCAGTAAACTACTCGCGCAGCAGTGCGATTCTCTAAGTTAAAGCCTTGGTAGCAGCGGCTGCCGCAGCGCTGAGAATTGACTCTGTCTCTTTCATATTCATAGAACTGGAAAAAGACAGCAGATCACAGCCATGCGCGCAGCGTCTATGTGTTGTTTAGAAAATCGCATAGCAGGAGACCACCTGCGTTAGGTCTTGACGCCAAATCAGTGCCCGCCGAAGCGCGCTCTTCATTCGGTACTCAGTCTAGTGCCTCGGGAGAGTTTCCCCGTGAACATAAAAAATAATATTAAAATTGTGGTGGGTTACGGTCCATATTCTCCCTATGTGGAAAGGCCGGTGCTTAGTCCAGAAGCGGGACGTTTACAGGCTGATAATACTGATAATAAGTGCAATACATTTTATTTGCGTTTAAGAAACATCTAATTTTTTTTCAATATATAGCATTCTTTGTGGCAATTTCTCGTGACACGTAGCGGTGAAAGAATACTACCTCTCTCTTCCCTTGTGTGTCGTAAAAGGCGACTAACGGACTATAGACTGCACATACATCCAACTGCATAGAGCGGAGATAGATTACCACCTGTCACGCTGAGCACATGTGCGGTCGCTATTTGGTGAAAAGTGGACTATGGTAGACGGCTGTTTTTGCTGTCCTTATTGCATAGTCTCTGACTAACCCTTTGGGGATAATAGTCGTGAGTATATGTCCCTATGTATGCTCCTTAAATCCATACACGCATTTAAGGAGCTCGTGAAAAATTTCTACCTTTCCCGTTAACCCTTTCCTGCTGCATAGCTGCCGTTGTCCGCTACTTCCTACCTGAGACTATTATGTTTAAGTATGTATAATTATGTATTATATATTTATGTATATGTTTAATATATGTGTGTGTATATAAATTAATTAAACCCTATTATTTATTTATTTTATAATGTTATTATTTTTATTTTTTTGCTTTTAATTGTGTAACTAAGTATATTTTCAATGTTTGCACCTTCGATCTTAGAGTATATTAGTTCTCTCCATCCGACTGGTTGTCTGGCAGAAATCGCTTTAAGCGATAGGACCGCCAAACTGTAACATTGTTTTTATTTCTTTTTTTCTTTTTTATGTAAATGCATTGTACATGTTTGTGTGATTATGTTACAATAAAAGTATTATCTATCTGTATCTATTTTTTTTCTCGCATTCATCTCGTGTTTCACAGCGTGAATGCGAGAAGAGTCGTGTGCGTGTCGTGTTTCAATCTCAACTACATTGTGAGACTATTAATGTGTTGACTGTATACAAAAGTCTTTTTATAACAAAAATAAAAAATCTTGTTCCTAATATGCATATTAGTTTTTTTGTCACCGATCCGGTAGCCGGCATTTAAAGAACTCACTTGGTTTATGCATACGTTCATACATCACATAGTTTATGTATATTCGCCACGCTACTGTTAGGTTAGCACGCGACAATGTATGTAGGTATGTACGGTCGGCCTCACAAGTAACTTAACACTTAGCACCAGCGTCAACTATTTACTGCGTTCATACGATTTGTTAGGAGAATTTCGCGAACGCATTATTCAGTTGCAGCGAATTTTAGAATCGCATTTTTTAGCGAATCAATATTTCATGTTGGATATATTTTGCAAACGCCTTATTCAGTTACAGCGGATTTCAGTATAGCATTTTTTAGCGAATCATTATTTCATGTTGGATATGTATTTTGCGAACGCCTTATTTAGTTGCAGCGGATTACAGTCAAGGAACTTCCCGGTCGATCACTTTTCGGCGATTTTCGCTTGCACTTGCACATGATCTACGCGCACGCTATTGTACAGTCACGAGCAAAAATATGTAAACAATTGTAACTCTTAATACAATGGCATAAGAGTCAAAGTGTATACATATTGGTGCTCGTGACTGTACGTACTGTTATGCCCGGGTTACACGAGGCTAGTTTTTCAAGCTAGGTAGGATAGCAAGCTAGTTCTCTACTAAACTGTCCTGGCTTGGTGACCTGGCTTGGAACATGATAGTTCTGTTTACATGAGGCTAGATTATTTTAAGCTAGTATTATTCCAGTCATGGATGACACGTCCAAAATGATCTGCATGCGAAAAAAAAACCGAATAAGTACCGTTGTTTTTCTTTTCATAGCATAGGTACATTTTTAACGAAACTGTGCATTTCGTGGAACCAATTAAGCTTCGACTTATACTCTTCTTGAGAACCAGCTCCAGACCGGATTGATTTATCAATTTTTGTTAGTTCTTGAGAATACGTTGCTCTTAAATTTTTAATTTTATTTTTTATGTCTTTGGTAGTCATATCAATACCTACTGTCTTTAATTCGCCACAAATTTTTTGTAGTGCTGTATCACGTAAAGGCTCTCACCGCCCCCTCCCCCCCCCCCTCCTCACAATTCCTATTCCTTCCCCTAACCCTATTCCTTTCTTAAAGGTCGACAACGCATCTGCGACTCCTCTGGTTTTGCGGGTGTCCATTGACGGCGGTGATTGCTTTCCACCTGATGGTAAGTCATGATGTGGCCTACGGTGGAACATGCTTGCCTAGAAGAAACCTGAAGATGGATTGATACATACATACATATACTTAATCACGACTATTATCCCCGAGGGGTTAGTCAGAGACTAGGCAATGAGGACAGCCAAAACAGTTCTCTACCATAGTCCACTTTTCACCAAATAGCGACTGCACTGCTTAGCGTGACCGGTGGTGAGCTCATTACCGCTCTATGCTGATGGGTGATGTGCAGTCTTTAGTCGTTAGGGTCGATAATATAAATAAGAAAATAAAATAAGATAAGATACTTAGTATTTGCACGTGGAACAGGCTAGCACAGAATCGAGGCAAATGAGATAAATATACAGGGTGTAATCGTTAAGTGTGCACAACCGATTATTCTGAAACTATGAGAGATATCAAAAACTTAAAACTGATAACGAAAGTACGTTATCTAATGAGTAAATTGGCATCAATAACTTTTAAAAATCAAACGAGAAGTATCCGACCCGCGATCAAGTTTTGAATTTAGAACGAATAACAAAAAGTTACTTTTTTTTGGTGTTTTTGTAGTGCGTTGCTTTTCAGCCAGTTCAAATTAATGCGATATTGAAACAAGGTTTATTATCAGTTTGAAGTGGTAAGATACCTTATTAATCTACACGTGTATCTACTTGAAAATCATAGTTATCATAAAATATGATTAAGGTAAAATGAATCTACACCACTTAAAACAAACAATTAACAAACTTAAAACTAAAACCTTTTTACTAATCTCATACTAATTGTGTGGGTGTGTTTAATGTCAAAATTTTGGATACTTCTCGTTTGATTTTTAAAAGTTATTGATGCCATTTTACTCATTATATAACGTACTTTCGTTACCAGTTTTGTGTTTTTTGATATCTCTCATAGTTTCGGAATAATCGCCTGTGCACACTTAACGATTACACCCTGTATAGAGAGAGGACATGGCAAGCAGTAGATTGAGAAAGGACCAAAATGAGGATGATAACCCTGGGGCTTTACCTTCAACTCTGAGCAGTATTATTTTAATTTTACTGTACAATCCCATACGAATCTTGCATAGCAAGATTAATGTAAGTAAAGTAGAGTAGCCAGAGTAGCTACAGTAGCCCTACTGTCACCTCTTACTAGAGCAGTATTACTTAGCAGTATACCCAGGTACCTGGTTAACGAAAGCTGAAAAATAAGGTACTGTAGTAGAAACAATGTAATAAAAAATACAGGCTTCATTATAACAGGTGGCTCGTTAGTAAATGTGTTACATTTTGTAGCAAACTACCACAAGGCGTTGTTAAAATGTGTTTACATTATATTTCCTATTATGTACAAGGACGCTATTACATACTGCGACTTTAAGCAGCGATAAAAATGTAAAATAACCGTGTCGCGAAGCGGTGAAAGAATCTACAACACCCTCTCTTCCCTTTGGTGTCTGTGTAATAATCGTAAAGTGTTCATGTGCATAAGTGTTGGAAAATAAAACAAAACAGTGAAACATCACTTTTAGAATTCTCGCAAGAAATAAGTGTGAGATCTCAAGAAACTCCCACGTCTTTACTGAAACTCAGTGGGTTTGGGGGGAATACCGTTCATAACATCGTTATCACTTATTATTATTTAGTAATCAACGAAAATCTACCTTTATTTAGACTGGCTAAATGTGCTGACCGCACCAAGCCATTATTTAAGAAAAAATAACTTTGAATATTTTAGAGGTAAATAGCCAGGCGGACCTATCAAACCCTACCACCAAACCAAGTACACAAAAGATGTGGCCCCCGCTCTAATATAAATATAAAATTTATACAACGGCCACGCACACGGCACGCCCCGTGCACGGCCCGGTCTTAATTCATCCCTAACTGGGAATTGAACCCGGGACCTTCGGCACCGAGACCTCGGTGCGACCGACCGAGCGCTTAGCCAATCGGCTGTCGCGTTGAGACAAATATAAAAAATTACACATACAAAACGACATCAGCCCTCTGGGATATCCTTGGTCACTTCGTAAATCACGGTTATCACACGAACCAGTCAAAATTAATACTACATACACAATGGAAGACACACAACTTTTATCCACACACATGATTACTATACACTGTATATAAATAACAAGATATTAAAATCTAAATTGTACTATAGGTAGATTTAATTATAAAACTAAAAACATTACATTTCTCTTAGGCGAGAAAAAGCAAAAGAAAACTATAGCAGATACCATAAAGTAATAAACTTTTTAATTGCGGATGACATTTCAATTGCGCGAGACAATTGAAATGCAATTTTCCGTTGGGCCAGGCGCATTCGCCATGCGGCGAGCTAACAGACTGACTGCAGTGTTAGATAGAACCATTAGAACACAGTACAAGCGAAAGGGGAGACATAGTAGACAGATGAGAATAGTATAAACCGTCGTAAGTTGAGGGTCAAGTTCATTGGGAATGTAAGGTTTGCTTGTATTAATCTTTTACCTAATCTCGTGAAAATATCGTGTAACAAAATAAAAAAATTTAGCGTAGTTATAAAATTGTACTTTTAATTTATTTTTTACGACCATCATCTTAATCATAGTTTAATGCTAACATTGTTTGGTTGGTTTAAAACAAAAGCAATATATGACAACTCCTTCCGTTTCCTGTCATAGACCAAGTCAAAACCAATATTGTTTCCTTACGGTTAATTTCAAACTAAATCAAAGATTGGTACCTTTATTGTCTCCTTTATTCATCATACTGGTATTATCAACTCGTAACAATTATTATTTATCTCATGACCTCATTGCATTTTGTTCAACGCTAGTTGGATAATTTTTAAAACGTTAAAGAGCTCATCATTCTTTTTTTACAAAACACACAAAAAAAATTTCTGTGGTAGTGATCGGATAGAGTTAACATGTCTACCAGTTTATTATTGACAATCGCGAACGAATAGACAACAACTACTTGTCTAGAGGGGCTATATAGTTGGTCAATGGGTGAATGTTAACCCTTGAATACTTATATGTCTTAGTTTGCACTCTTTCGCTCCTACTTATAAGTCGCACGACCATTCTACTTAGCTTGTTGGTTGGGAGATCTCTTGTTCACTATTATTTTCAGTATCTGTGTCCTGGCTCTAGATTGTCCTTAGCCAAGATACCATACCGCTCTACTCTTGCGAAGGTCGTAAGCAAGATCGGTCCGTGGACGCACTTACAAAACGCGAGGACGTTTTCACAATCACCTGCAAAGATCAGCCAAGGAGCAAGGAGTTGCTAATGGCAGCGTGATTACAACTATCAGATGACCTACTATCATCGCACTTGGTTTATACTATCATTGAGTATTTATTTATAAACACATAAAGAAACAGTAAAACTGACGCCTGATTTTAAAGGCGTAGGTATACCTAGTTTGTGGGTAATAAGTTCTTTCGAATAAGGTACAGGCAGGGTTATTTATATTTTACTAGCGGCCCGCCCGCGAAATTCCAAAAAATGTTTTACACAAACCACTGAACACAAACCTAGTCCTGACAATTAGATAATGGCTTGGTGCGGTTAGCAAAGTTCTTTCGAATAAGGTACAGGCAGGGTTATTTATATTTTACTAGCGGCCCGCCCGCGAAATTCCAAAACATGTTTTACACAAACCACTGAACACAAACCTAGTCCTGACAATTAGATAATGGCTTGGTGCGGTTAGCACATTTAGCCAGTAAGACCTTTTTTACTAGTAGACTCAGAGTAATAAAAGCTATTATTCAATGCTTGTAGATAATGGCATAGACAAATGGTAAGATACTTAATGGTAAATCCTCAGAACAATATGCTTTAGTTATTGTTCTGAGGGTAAATCATATTCCCCCCCTAACCAATTGAGGATCAGTAAAGTTATAAATTTGGCTTCTCGAGAGGGAATTTAAAAAGTCATGCATATTTTATTGAAAACAGTGAGAAATTATTTGCTTACAACTTAACCTGGGTATACCTACGAAAGGTGAATGACCAAACCAGCCTATTCGATATCTATAAATGCGTCTTAATCATTCATATATCAAAAATGTTCTCTTAAGTTATAATGATTACTGTTAAAAAAGGTTTTCTATAGAACGCCGCGTTAGGAGTCAAGTGATATTTGCTGAATTGACTGATAGTCAACATACGATAATAGACTAAGGCTGGATTCGACCAAACTGGAATAAGACTCACTCCGAGATTAGTCTATACAAATTCGGCGTTTAATCTGGGTATAAGACCTTATTCCAGTTTGGTCGAATCCACCCTTAGTCTATGATCTAAAAATTGTTTTATTCTAGATATATTTTAAGTAAATAGGTATATACTTAAGCATTTATATAATTTCATATAAAAAGTGCAGTGGTCATAGCTTAAAAATACCTAAAAAGTCTTAAGCTAAAAATGAAGATAGCTTCAAACTCCCGCATGATGTTGTAATGTAATTTTTTCTTCATAATTTAGAGCATTGCTGCTATTGATTACTACTCTACGCTAGCTAGCTAAAAAACTAGCCTAACTCCCATAGTAAAATGTTCATTCTTCTTTTACATACTTAGTCTCTAAAAATGTTATATCCACTTACGAATAAAGGCTAGCTAACTCTGCCATTACCACTGCACATAGAAAACAATGTGTTCACATTACAATTCTTCACATAGGTACAGAACAATAATATTGTTTTTGTCGAGTCTCGCAAAATAGGCATTTCTTATCGTATTTCGCTAATAACAACTTAGGCACTGCCTTTATAATTATGCTTAAATTGGGTGTTGAAGTCCACTGCGAATAATTATTTACTTATTCAATTATAATATTTTCGTGATATGTTTTTAAATTGTGAATGATTGAAGAATAGTGAATTATCCATACCGAGTTATGCTTTTTTAATTTTTTAAAGATTGCTTTCTAGATAACGATTACGACGGATAAACATACGAAAATAGTTACTTACATAGGTACATACTTACTATAGACCCAAAACAATTTAGAAAATCCGTTATTTTTATATTATATATACTGTTCGGGAACTGAACCTTAGGACCTCGTGGAACCGGCGTGTAACCAAACGACTGTGGAAGTCGTCGAAATGTATAATGACTCTAACCGGATTACGAAACCAAAGTTAGGTAAGTACTTTAATGTTCATTTTTATCAGAATCTGCGTGCAGGAACGCCAAGGCAAGACGCTATGGCATAGTTAACTTAATTATAATGAAAATTGTCCCATTCGAGAGATAAGCTGAGGTTTGAGTCACGAATGTAGCCAAATTAGGAAGCTGTAATTTTTTAAAGGGCCTTGTACCTAAATGGAACAGTTCTCATAATCACAAGTTTCTCGTTAAGCAAGAACGAATGTCTCTATTGAATAAAGACTAACGGACTTAAGACTGCACATACATCCAACAGCATAGAGTGGCAATGGGCTCACCACTTACCGTAACCACTCGTAACCGTGCCGTAACCACTCGTAACCGTGCCGTAACCACTCGTAACCGTGCCGTAACCACTCGTAACCGTGTCGCTTATAGCGGTAAAAGAATACTACCACCCTTAGATGAATGATTGGTTTCGCTGCGCTCGACTAGATACCGCCCTATATAAAAACCACAGCTCTGTAAATGCGGCAAGTCATCTATGACTATTTGCAAGAACGCTGCCCTTCTTATTTTTTTGTAGTATTATTTTTACACAGTTTTATCACGCAAACTGGTATTTTACTTTGAATTATGCACAAAATTTAATAAAAAAATCGGTACGTACACTTTACACACCGCTATCAGTGTGACTGGCTCTCGGGTACGCCGATTTCAGCGTATTATTTGTTGCCGCATTTTACAAGTACGACGAAGGTATCTAGTCAAGCGGAGCGAGACCAATCATTCATCTAAGCTACCACCCCCTCTCTTCCCTTGGGTGTCGTAAAAGGCGACTAACGGACTCAAGACTGCACATACATCCATCAGCATAGAGCGGCGATGGGCTCACCACCTGTCACGCTGAGCACATAGTGCAGCCCTATTTTGTGAAGTGGTTTATGGTAGATGACTGCTTTTGCGGTCCTCATTGCCTAGTCTCTAACTAACCCTTAGGGGATAATAGTCGTGATTATATGTTTATGTATATGTGGCAGCATCATAATCAGCCTATAAACGTCCCACTGCTGGGCATAATAATCCTTCCCCCATGGACTACAAGCCTTCTTAGAGCATTAAACCAAATGCTCTGAGGGAGAGATACCTCGGGAGATTGGGCTCTATTGACTACAACCATCACCAACAGCATTGTTTTTCCGAAACACGGAGAAGCTCGTGGTGTTTTTAATTTGATCACCCATCCAGAAAGTTGCTTAATTGGCGAGATCGCAAACTAAATGCTTTGGCCGTCCGTCGAGCTCGAGTGTCCATTTATTTTTATTTATATGGATGCACCCAGGTATATAGTTAGAGTAATATAAAATAATAAAATTACGCTAATTATGTTTTATTACCTAGAAAAAAAACATTACATTAGTAGTAATGCGATATGGTATGCTAATTCGATTTACCATGCAGTTTTAGCGTTGCATTTAAAAATAAATTGCATTTTTTAAAATATTTATTATTTAGATAATTGATAATGAATAATGATTTAAAATATACATGGAAAAGAGTTGAAAGAGTTTGTTTTAAGATTCAACGCAAACTCAAAAAACAATAAATGCAATTTCGTAATTTGTGCTAATAAAAGGTTCCTTCGTTAATATTTACTTTTCTAAATGGTTTTCAAGCATATACGATAAAATCCTAAAAGGCTTAATACAATAAAAATAAACACAACATCATGTTTAGCACGTGGAATTTATTTCAATAGTTCCTTTAGACATAGCCTTTTCGTATTTCAAAGCCCCACTATAAGTCATTTAAACATACAGTATGACACATTGTTTTAATAACGTCTTCTTTTGTTCTTAGGTCTTAAATATACAGCAGAAGACAATTTTTATTCTTTTTTCTACTCTTTATCTAGACGATCGGGTAGAAGGCAGAATCGAGCACCATACAGTTGTTGTTGACGGCAGAGAGGAGGATGTGGCCGTCCTCCCCCCACCCTTCGCCCCAGGAGTTCCGGATGACCCAGTAGGGGGTGCCGTCCCGCTGCCCGTAACCCACCACCACCACACCATGGTTGGGGGTGCTGGCGGAGTCGCTGAGGAAGACAGTTTACTTAATTTTCTTACATTTGATTATTGAAATAAAGTTAATATTACAAGAAGTAAATATATTTAAGGTACTTAATGTAATTACATACATATAAGGCGACTGATAGAAACCGCAAGAAACTTAAAGGGCTGGTCAGGTCAAGTGTTTAGACATGACAAAATTAACAAAAAAAAATTCATGGTTTTTTCATTTTTAATTAAATAATTCATTTTGTGAATTTTAATTAGATAGTCTTTTAGTATCTAATTTATTTTAAAGCGATAACATAAGAAAAATAACACTTAAAAATAACGATTATTTACAACGCGCGGGCAGCGGCCGGCCGTTGACCCACCCGTCTGTTGACCCGTCCGCGTCAGCTGGGCGATAAGTACCTACGTTAGCCTGCAATCTTTTTTATCATTTATGTCATGTCCAAAACACTTGTCCTGACCAGTCCAGTCAAGATTTTGTTTGGGACGAACCAGGATTTTTTACGGCGGACGAATCTCAATGGGACGAACGAAGCATACACTCTTCAAGCACCGAGTAACTGGCTATCTTATCTCTAAATGCTATTAACATTGTTGTTATGGCGCCAGCCTTTAGATAAGATGGTGGTAGCTAGCCAGGCGGACTTAACAGCCCTACCACCAACCAAACTAAATACACAAAGATAACACCCCCACTGGGAATCGAACCTGAGATTCCTTGAGTCTAACATCGGTGGATTTGCCTAGACCACAAAGGCGGTAACATTTAGGTTTTAGATTGTTGTTTTTTTCGCATTTTTTATTACCGGTAATTAGAGTCATAGAGAATGGAGCACGACTCTGCGTATAGTCAGATAAATATAATCAGAGCTACCATTAATTCCGCTATTGACGAACGCTTTAATTCAAATTGACGGAGATTACAAATTATTTCCTTACCATTCGAAATCATACAGTATCCCATTGGAATACAGCTTCATGCTCCACCCAGCATAAATGGCTACTGCCACTGGTCCGTACTTGACTAAGGCTGCCTTCATAGCTATAGGGTTGCCAGGGTTGACGCGGGAGTAGCCTCGGATGCCGAAGGTTTCAGTCATGTTCTCCAAGTGACAGACGCCGTTCTAACAACGAAAATAAATAAAAATAGATACTTAACAGAATATTTACCACTATCATAAGATACACCCAGTCCCGCTGTTGGCAAAGACCTCTAATGAAAAGCCAATGCTACGATGGATCCGGGTCGACAGACAGAATTGTATTGAACTAATTAGATGCTCCTATCCACGCTATGTGTAGATATTCTTTTTTTTTTACTGAGCCTACAATCGAGTGCGGCCCTTGTGATGGTGCGTGGTGCCGCGCATTCATCTCTGGAGCTTCAGTTCTTATGCCTCGTGAACCGTAATTTCACAGGATCTAGTATTCACCCTTTAAACCCTTGGTCGTATACAGTTGGATTTTGGACATATTTAGTACACACCGATTTCACTTATATAGTTAAATCTCTCAACCTAACTCTTACATCTTTTTCTTTTTGTGTTGATCAAAATTCCTCTCGTCAGTAGGGGCAGGCAGGCATTGTATTGTCGGACAGAATCACGATAGCGTACGAGCTGATAGTGCAATTTATATCCCTCTACATCCCGCGGAATTTGATTCAGTATAACTTACCAATTGCAAGTATCTTCCGTACTCCCTGTCAGTCGGGATCTGGTTTTCCAGGATATACTCGAATGCCTTGTCCAGCTCGCCACCGTTGCAACCGAGATTGCCATATCTGAAAGTTACAGGATATGATTATCAGCCTATAAACGTCCCAGTGCTCGGCACAGGCCTTCTCACATAGAGAACAGCACGTGGGCATAAAGTTTAACCCACCAGTTTGCGGGTTGGTGGATAAATAAATAAATATTTAACAGGATTTAACGTAACCTAGGTTTAGTTTGATAGTGCATAGTGTTATACAACGTCAGTCGGAAAGGGGGTACTAAGCCGAAAGGAGGGTAAAGTATACATGATAGTATATAACTTTTGTCTAAGAACTTTTCCTAAAAAAATGATAGTTTTAGATTAACAGCTGTTTTAAGATTTCATAAGAAATGACGCTGTGGTAGCCCTGGCGGTCAGCTGGTTTGAGAGAGAGACAGATTTGAGTTCATTGAGTTCATTGTCGGGGTTAACAAGTGGCGGTAGTCCCGCCCCTATTCAGGGTTGTACATTTTTTAAATATGTTATTAATATGTTTAGTACCCCCTTTCCGAATTACGTTGTATAAATGAATGTCATTGGTATGTAGCAATAAAAATTGAGAAAGGTTTTGTTAAGCTTGAGCCTAAATGGCTTATTCTTGTAGAGAAGATGGATAATTTGAATGACTTGGGAATTGAAATAAATTAGGGCAGTTGTAAGAAAGATCTCGGCGAACGTACCTACTTCGACCAGATCAGAGATGTGTTTGTCAACGGTCAGGTCAAGAGTACCATAAATCGATGAGCATGTGTAAAGAGTGTTATAAGAGTAAATTATGCAATTTGTCAGTATCGTAGCAAACGTAACGCTGTGAACCCTGTCTACCTCTCCGAGAACAGGCGCGATGTATGTATTTTTATGTCTGTATGGATATCCACAAAGTAACGCCTGAATCCAAATTGGAGACGTTAACCCTTGACCCATAACTGATTTGGATAAACAATGGCGACTGGCTATTGTGTCTCAAGTTTTTGTTTCAAGCCCATTGGTTGCATAAAAATAATACGAAAATTTGCATTACTTAATAATTCATCTGACTGCGTCAATTTACAATTATGATTCATTGATTTCGTAGTTCGTTACTAATTAATGTTTATCGCATTATAATATAATATTTTACTGATCGAAATAATTATGTTGAATGGTCTTGCTTGGTGATAGGGTTAATTTTATGTCCTTAATATATTATACGAGTATAATTTCCTAGTAACAATATTGCTGCCGCTTTCAATTTCAAAAAGTACTATCTGGAATGCGTTGCCGTTCAAATTTGAGCCTTTTTGTTTAGGTGGTAAAGTTGCTATAAACATAAAATATTTTGTTATTTATGCGTTTCGTTGCGCACTGCTAATTTGCGGTCGAACTTAACAATAGATAACAATGCCATTCATTGGAAGATAAGCTATTAAGTGGATTTCGACATTTTAAAAAAATTCTACTAAGTATAATCGTAATATTCAAATTCAAAAGTAGTCATTAGCATAGCCTTTACGCGGATGCTTGCTAATACAGCGCAGTTCAGTGGGAGTGAGACATCAAAAAACAAACGAAAAACAAAATAACTGTTTACAAATTGTCACCATCTTAATGTCTGCCATATTTATTACTGAATGTTATTGACAATAATGTAGTTGGTGTTAGTAGGTAACAGTATCTACTTTTCTAAGGGAAATTAAATTTCTTGACGATTGTATGAACAATCTTTACAAATTTTTAATGCCCCCTTCGAATTATTGCAAAATAATATTAATTAATTCCATTTTATTTAAGATTTGTAGTACTTTTACAATTATACGATTTTAGGTAGTGATGATACCTATTATATGATATCTTATGACTATAAGTCATATACTACGATTTTAATTCTTTTGTCGTTCACCATTTTCAGGGTTCCGTAAAGAAGTGTTGAACATCTGCAATTATCAAATATGGTAATAATTGCAGATGTTGGAAAACATTCATTACTGTTATTATCATCATCGTCTTGGCTTTCAAACGAATGTTCATCATTTTGCAAATCTGCGATGATTATTTGTGGTTTACTTCGTGAACTTACTAAATTTTAAGAGAAAAAAAAGACATGACAATTGACAGGTGTAAGATATTATTATGTTAAGCTACCTATTTAATATTAAGTTCATTTTGTTTAAGTATATAATATATATGCATCCTTTTTCACAATTACTATTTCTTACTACGGAACCATCTTTTGATTCTTTGACACTGCCTTGTCTAAAACATTTGTTGAGTTCTAAGTAGATTTTAATTACTGTGCGCCTGAAATTACCGCTGGATTTTATTTCAACTGGTTTGATGATAAAAGCTAAGATTAACAGAAACTGAGAAAAAAATCGAGCTATCATACAAAAAGCTTGTATAGCCAAAGTCACAACAATGGAAAATATATTAGTTAAGTTCGTAAAAGAGTCCCACGTGAAATCATTAAATAAACAAAATGTTTATATCAGTAACTCATATAAGCATTTTAAACCCATAAGTTATTTAAGGCATATAAATCTGAATATTGGGATTTTAAACATTACATAAAAGTAGTGTAAAGATAGTCAAAAAATCTTATTAGAAACGTGTATACAGCTGTACATTTCATAAGAGTTAAATGTATGGACTTAATATGATTGTAATGTAAAAATCTTATTACTGACAAAAATAAGTGTTATGGTCGTCATTAGGGCCTTGGCAATTTCTGTAATATAAGTAAACGAGACTAATAAACGAGTGTATGTATTTTAAAGGTCACAGCTACGACCTTTATAAGATGGTCATATAATTTGGTCGTGTAAACGTTTAGGACTAAATTAAATAACTAATCGTTCGTATAATATATTGTAACCTGATTAATGGGAATTTGAGTTATAACTATGTGACCTCTATGTGACCAAATGTTATTTAGACTTCATAAATAATATAAAGCCTAATAACACTTTGCTAGTTGGGCGTACCCCCAAGCGCAGTCAACCACCGACTGCTCGCTCAGGTCCAGGTTCCTGGCGCCGTTGGCCCTGGAGAGGGCGCCTTCTACCGCCGCGGTGGTGGAGAAAGCCCAGCAGGAGCCGCAGCCGCCCTGATCTGCAGATTGAGGAGCGGTTTTGGCATCACTATAATACGTAACGGTAACAGTCAAAAAAGTAAATATTTAGTACATACAAACTGCACATGTGCTCAGCGTGATAGGTGGTGAGCCCATCGCCGCTCAATGCTGTTAGATGCATGTGCAGTCTTAGTCCGTTAGTCGGATAGGTATTTAATAAGCCGTACCACACAGCTCACCATATGAATTTGAGCCAAAAAAAATACATACTCATGACTGGCCTCATGTTCCCTTCCATCCGCATGTCGTAGCTCTCAGGGAGCTCTTCCTCCAGAGCCTTCAGCTCTTCATCAGAGTGCGGGAAGGGGATGCTACCGACCGCGCGAGGGTCTGACGGGTAGGTGCCGGTCCACTTGTGGAACTCCTCGTCGGTGAGGTCTGCGAACTGGTTGAGCTCCAATTTGTAGCTGGACCTCTTGCGGTTGTGTTCTACTACGTGTCTGGAAGTAGGGACTACTTATCAGGTTTCCTTGTAAAATGTGCGTGTTTTGATTAGGATATTCGACTGGCCCTTAGGGCTATTCTAACAAGCACACATGGATAGTCTATAGGGAAACTAATGCCTAGGTAGCTCAGTGGTAAATATGTCGCTCAGGTCGCGTCTGATTTAGATCCTCTTGTAGTTAATTTCTCAGATAAAATAAAATTAAGACATATTCTTAAACATTTTTATAGAGATATAATTACAATGGAATATCCGCACTTAGTTCTATGGCATTTTAATAAATATACATATATGAATGGACATCTACCTCCAGTTTTGGTGAAAGATTGCTTTTCTCACTTCATTTTGGGCGCCGCTGTACACCTTATTGTGATGATGTTTGAAACTGAAAATAAAAGAGAAAACATCATCCAACCATTAACTTCCGACTGCTATGGAAGCATGTCTAATGATTAGCATATGGAAAGACCGGGAGTAATTAAGTAGTAGACCACCGCTCTTTGGCCACTACCAGGATCTCACTAGATCCCATATTGGATTTGGAGTAGGGCATGTGTATGTCTTGGCAGGCGATATTTACTCATCTTGAGTGCTTTTTTTATAGGCAGTCACGGCAGACGACTCCAATTCACCTGAAGTTAAGTGGAAATGTAGTCCAGACGCGAGGACAACCGGTGCAACGTTAAAAAGATGAAGCATAGTCGCCCTCACTTTACCGGCTCATAAAGCCTTGCCCTTTTACGCCTCGTTTGATTGACCACACATTAGCAAGGAGGGAAAACATGTGTTCGCTTTCTTTTTTTCGGTCCTATCATTATTTACCATCGGATCACATCTGATCTGAAGGCTGAGCTTTTATAAGACACACAAACATTACTAGCAAGAAATAAAATTAGATTAGTTTATCCGTGCGGTGACGGAGAAAGAATACCAATCGCCGCCCCTCTCTCCGTCCGGTGGGTGTCGTAAGAAGCGACTAACGGACTCTTTCGAGCGATGATCTGCTCCACTGGTGGTAGGGCTTGACACGTCTGGTTGGTGACCACCGTACGCATGGTGTAAAACCCGTCAAGTGACTGCTTGTCGGTTGCGTTTCGGGATCAGCCAGCGTGTAACCAGAGCTCGAGAGGATGATGCTGCGATGTATTTGGTCTGTGGAGGCTTCCGTCAAACCAGTGCCAGGAGGACTTCGTTAACCTGCCGACCAGGGAGACCCGTAGAAACGGTTGTCCCGCTGGCCGCCCGTGGCACAGTACAGGGGCCCAAGCGAGCCTAACCAGCTCGTGAGGCTGCCTCACCATGTCACGCATAATCTCGGGGTGGTCCGTCGTGCCGGTTGGTGACCGAAAGGTGGGGTCCCGGCGGCCATTCCCGGGGGGGTTCGGGGGCCCTTCCGTTCGGCAGGTTAATAATACTCGTCTGTGGGCAAATTCCTGGGGAAACAGGCTACCACACTTTGACCATTCGCATCGCTGCATCATTTTCTCGATTCACGCCTCTCTCTTTCCACTCCTAAAATGACAGCGCCTAACAACAAAACTGGTACTACAGCGGTGCACACCCCCACCAAAACCTTACCGTTTGAGGTGGAGTTCGCTAACATCCGCGGACTCCATGCAAACCTCAATGCCGTCCACCACCATCTTGAGACGGCACGGCCAGCAATGTTGTTCTTGACGGAGACGCAAATAATCCGCCCAGCTGACACCACCTACCTGAACTATCCCGGCTTTGTGCTTGAAGAATCCTTCAAAGCCAAAGTCGGAGTTTGCTTATTCGTTCGGGCGGATGTTTGCTGTCGCCGTCTGCGCTGTCTGGAGGACCCTTCCTTCTCCCTCCTAGTGGTACACGTCGACTTAGGCTCTCATTGCCGTGTCTACGTCTGCGTCTACCGATCCCATAACGACGACATGGAGACAACTCGACTAATTGAACATCTTAGTCGGGTAGCAGATGATGCGCAGGAGCGGCTTCCATCGGCGGAACTGGTGTTTTTGGGGGACTTCAACGCCCACCATGAGTTGTGGTTAGGTTCCTCCAAAACAGACCATGCTGGTAGAACTGCCCACGCATTCGCTCTCACGCATGACCTGACGCAACTGGTGAACCAGCCCACCAGGATCCCAGACATAGTTGGCCATGCGCCCTCCTTACTCGACCTTCTGCTGACGAGTCGCCCAGCTGGATACCGGGTGGAGATTCGAGCTCCTTTAGGTTCCTCGGATCACTGCTTGATATCCAGCACAGTGCCCTTGGCATCGCGCCCGCCAACAGCGGTTTCGAAACGCCAGATTTGGCACTACGCGTCGGCAGACTGGGACGGGATGCGGGAGTATTTTGCATCCGTCCCTTGGAGGCAGCGCTGCTTTAGTGGGAAGGACCCGACCGCTAGCGCCACTGCCGTTGCTGATGAGATAGTATTAGGAATGGAATACTATATTCCACACTCCTATGTCATCAGCAAAGGCAGACGCAACCGCTGGTTCAATCGCGAGTGTGCCAGCGCTGTTGAGAGCAAACAGACGGCATACCGCGCTTGGATCAGAGGTAAAGCTCATGGGGCTTCCGAAACTCGCTCGCTAAAAGCAGCCTATAATAATGCCACCAAGTCATGTAAGAGGGCCTACATTAGAGCGGATGCCCAGCGCGTTGCACGAGTAGGCCAAGAACTCCTGATGCATCCTACGGGCAGCCGTAGCTACTGGCGTCTGGCCAAAGCCGTGCAATCCAACTTCTGCCAACCCTCGCTGCCACCACTGAGATGTCTTGACGGAACTTTAGCTCACAAGCCGCAGGAAAAGGTCGATCTCCTGGCCAAACTCTTTGCGGCTAACTCCCGGATCGATGACTGTGATGCACAGCCACCCTCAATTCCTCACTGTGGCCACACAATGTCTGATATTAAAATCAGGCAGTGTGATGTCCGTGCGGAAATGCAGTCAATCGATGTCCGGAAAGCTAACGGTCCTGATGGCATCCCAGCAATAGTTCTGAAAATGTGTGCAGCGGAGTTGTCCCCTGTGTTAACGCGCCTGTACCGTCTCTCGCTCTCTTCGGGTTGTGTGCCGGAATCTTGGAGAGAGGCTAATGTGCAACCGATCCCTAAAAAAGGAGATCGGTCAGATCCGACTAATTACCGCCCTATAGCCGTAACTTCAGTGTTGTGTAAGATCCTAGAACGAATATTGAACAAACAGCTTATTCGATACCTAGAAGATCCCTCCCTAATTCACGATCGTCAATATGGGTTTCGGCCAAAACGTTCAACGGGTGATCTTCTAGCGTACGTCACACATCTCTGGGGTGAGGCTATTGACAAGCGTGGCGAGTCACTGGCAGTTAGCCTTGACATAGCCAAGGCTTTTGATCGGGTCTGGCACAAAGCTCTTCTCTCCAAGCTCCCGGCATACGGTTTGCCCGCTCAGCTCTGTACCTGGATTGCCAGCTTCCTGCATGAGCGTAGAATCCGTGTCCTTTCGGATGGCTGCGCTTCGCGGTTCATGTTAGTGAACGCTGGTGTTCCTCAAGGCTCCGTTCTATCCCCCACGCTGTTCCTTCTGCATATCAATGACATGCTTCCTTCCCCTTCCCTCTCTTCAGGGTACATCTCTAGGCCTGCAGAGCAGTATTAACATGCTCGGTATGGATATCCGCTGCGATCTGAACCAAAAGGACTACATCGAAAGCGTGATTAAAAATGCCTCACGTAAACTCGGTGTCCTGAACAAGGTGCGGCGATTCTTCACGCCTGATCATTTGTGTCTATTATACAAGACACAGGTGCGGTCTTGCGTGGAGTATTGCTCTTACCTTTGGGACGGCTCCGCAAAGTACCTTCTCGATGCCTTGGACAGATTGCAGCGCCGCGCTGTGCGCATTATCGGCAATGCAGAGGTCACTAAAACTCTCGAGCCTTTGCAATTGCGTAGAGATATTGCGTCACTCAGCGTCTTTTACCGTTTATACCATGGCGAGTGCTCTGAAGAACTCTTTGACCTCATCCCTCCTTCTCCCTTCCTCCATAGGAGTACGCGTGCTGCTCTCCGGAGTCACCAATTTACAGTCTCTAACATTCCATCACGCACAAAGAAATTTGGTGACTCGTTTCTTTGCCGCACTTCCAAAAGATGGAATAGTCTACCAGCACACGTATTCCCTCCTACCTATGACATAGGGTCCTTCAAACGAGGCGTGACGAAGCACTTTGTGGGCCGGCAGAGTGAGGATGACTGATGCTACGTCTCTTACGCTGCACCAGTTGTCCTCGCGCCTGGACCTCATTTCCACTTAACATCAGGTGAAGTGGGGTCATTTGCCGGGCTTGGTATAAAAAAAAAAAAAAAAAGATAATACTTGCAAAGAACGGTCTTATATCTAAATATCTAATTTATTTTTTGCAGAAAAACTTTGAATGGACATGATTGATTTTTAGATCACATTTATTCTAGTGTAATAAAAAAATAGCTAATACTAGTACTCTTATCATACCTGTGGAAGGCGGTATCAATGTCACCCGGAATATGGGGCTTCAGGAACTTCAGGCCAGCTTCCAGATTTTCACCAAGCGACACTTCATACTCACAGTAATCGGCTGCGAAGAGAAAAGTAAGATCAAACAAATTGAAATAATATACTTAGTGCTTTGGTAATCATCGCCCTTCCAAAGATTTATCATGTCTTATAACAATAACCATGTTGCGTAGCATTGAAAGAATACTACCACACCCTCTCTTCCCTTGGATTTCGTAAAGGCGACTAACAGGCTAAAGACTTCACATACATCCAACAGCTAAGAGCGGCGATGGGCTCACCACCTGTCACGCTGAACACATGTGGAGTCTCTATTTGGTGAAAGGTCCACCATGGCAAAGGACTGTTTTTGCGGTCCTAGTCTCTGAGTAACTCTTCGGGAATAATTAGTCGTGATTATTTGTAAGTATGGATGAATGTAATAACAATGATTTTTAATGAAACCATGGCAGAATCATCTCAGTAACGTTCTTTTTATAAGTTATGTAGTGTATTTATATTTATATATTTGTTTAAGTTTATGTATTATATATAAGTAATTATGTAAATATTTGTATATTAAATTTTCCATAGATTATACTGCCCTGTGTCACATTAATCGCAGAAAATTGCACCTACCATGTTATCTCTGCACCACCCTATGGTTGACTGGTAGAGAATGCCTCACGCATTAAGTCCGCCATGTAATAATATAATGTTTCAAAAGTTTAAAAAAAAATGATTTGCTGTGTAGTAGCGGCTACTGGCTTGTCTTTATTAAAAGAATACTCCCAACCTTCCAACTTCTCTTGGGTGTCGTAAAAGGCGTCTAACAGACTAAAGACTACATATCCAACAGCACAAAGCGGCGATGAGCTCACCACCTTTCAGGTAGAGTTGTTATATGGCGAAACGTAGATTGCGGGAGTGGACTGCTTTTGCAGTCCTCATTGCTGATTCCCTGATTCTCGCTTCTAAATATATATAGGTTTTTTTTGTAATGTCAGCAAATAAGGTTCGATGGGACTGACATGTTTTCAAAAACAAAAGTCCTTAAATTAAATGTAAAATAAAAAAAAAGCCTTGGAGATATTAGTCGTGAGTGAGTATGTCATAACTAGCGGCCGCTCGCGGTTTCACCCGTGTGGTTCCCGTTCCCGTGGGAATATCGGGATAAAAAGTATCCTATGTGTTAATCCAGGTTATAAACTATATGTATGCCGAATTTCATCTAAATCCATTAAGTAATTTTTACGTGAAAGAGTAACAAACATCCATCCATACTTACAAACTTTCGCGTTTATAATATTAGTAGGATTATACAAGAAGACTTTTTATCTGTGATCAGGACCTACTGATTGCCACATAAGTAATGCCATAAGTAAATGATGACCATTGCAATAATAATTGTAGTTTACATGTTAACTTTTTATAAATTTAATATTGTAGACTTATTTAATTATTAGTCAACCAAAATAATTTGAATGTATGGCCTTCCTACATTTTTATGAATAAGTGAAGAATATAACGTCATCAATAATTATTGAGAAGATTAGGATGACCGTGATTTTGATATTCATAGTTACTAACTTTACTTCCCAGAACAAAAAAATGGAACGCTGACATGTAATTTTTATTATTATTGCAATGGCCATCATTTACTTAGTCGGAATCAGTAGGTCCTGATCACCGATAAAATTTTTCGCGTATTTGATTAAGAGCGCCAGGCCTGCACCATGCGCAAGGGGCTAATATCATAACATCAGCTAAGATGAAAAGCTTACCATCTTTCAATTCCACGTCGTCTACAGTGATGGTGTATCCAAAAGACTTGTAGTTGACGATGGTGTACGCGCTAATGCCGCCTTTGCTCAGTTCATAGGACTTCAAAGTTTTCCTGCAGATCACAAGACATTAAGTGTTAGAAAGTGTCCAAAAATTTTAATTCACGAGCTGCCACTTCAATTCACAGAATCAGAAAAAGCATTTTTAAAAAATTCACAATAAAGGATTAATAATATTTTAAACTAAATATGGAGTAGAAAAATAACACCTTATAAAGTATTTGATGTAAAAATAATGAATGTTTTCATTTTTGAAATACAATTTTTGCTTGCATTTTATATCCTATAGTTCTACGTGAGTGCGCTCACTCTTGCGGTCAAAGCGACGGCGACGACGACGGCGCGCTGTCATTAGTGCACGGGGTGAATAATAGCGGTCACGCGCATGCGCATCCCCACGTGCTATTATCCACGTGGGAGGCCTGTGCCCAGCATCGGACGTTTATAAGCTGATGATGATGATGAGGCAAAGTGAGTGGAACATTCAAAACACTTTTAAAAAAGTTATTTTCCAAAGTAGGTAGCACGTCGTCATGGCCCTTCGACGACCCATCGGGGTCTTTTGGGCATCCCTCCCTCCCTTGGGAAAGTGACTTTCAAAAGCTTGGCAATGTCTTTGAGGGCCAACAGCCTAAAATCTTCTGGTTTCTGGTATACCGATCCTTCTCTCCACTTTATTTTCCTAGAAAGAGAGGAGCTCAATGGCACAGCGCTAGCGCGTTCGGTTTGCGAAGCCCGCTAAGCAACTTTCGAAGTGGCGGGACGCTGGATGGGTGACCAAATTAAAAACATCTCGAGCTCCTCTGTGCTTCGGAAGGCACGTAAAGCCGTTGGTCCCGGTTGTCGTTAAAATATGGCAGTCGTTAAAACCTACCTACCCGCATTGGGCCAGCGTGGTGGGTTATGGCCCAATATCCCCATATGATCTTGTCCATGTGGGAAGGCCTGTGCCGAGCAGCGGGACGTTTGTAGGCTGATGATAAAGAGAGTCACACTATAGATGAAGGTAGGTACCACTTACATAACAGGAATATCGAAGCCGTATTCCGTCCTGTAGACGAACAGCTCGGATTCTATCTTGACGGATTCGTCCATGATGTTCACCTTCCACACCTTCACCTTTCTACCGTCAAGCTGGACCTCGCCTGAAGTAAAAAAACAAATGGTAGGAAACTTGGGAAAAAAGTCACAAACATTTTTAGGTTTGCAATCGTCTAGAAAAATGTGGCAAAGTAAAGAGTAAATGCGGCCCGCGCGCGACTACGCCGCCTGCGTGGACCCCGTGATTTTCAAAAATTTTTGTTCATACAATTCTTGGCCTGACAGTTACAAACACAACAAAAATAGAATTAGCAAAATAGGTGTAGCCGTTCTGAAGTATGCGCGTACAAACATTTCGGCAATTGATTTTAATAATATACTATAGCGGCCCCGCCCGCGTCTTCATCTGCGTGACCCTTAGAGCATTGCTCTAAGGCTGGCCTCACACAGCCGGAATGGCTAGCTGAATTCAGAATCCAATCAAGGCCGGAATACCATACAATATGAGTATGCTCCACACACATTCTGATTTTTTCAGAATATGAATTTCTCAGATCGATTTGAAAGAATGATGCTGACGAGCGTTCTGAATTCCGGAACTGAATATTTAGGATTCTGATTTCAGAACGCGCGTATTCCCATACATTTCATATTAGAGCGGCACACACATACTGGAATTCAGATTATGAATTATTTCAGTTGACAGCCAGTGTTGCCATTTTTAGCAGGATCCTGCTTTTTTAGCATTTTTAAGAGTAAATTAAAGCTATTTAGTTTTTTATGTTTTAAAATAAGACTTTAAACTATCGCGTTGCATTGCATTAAAACGGTTTTAACGGGACCTAACACGATTAATTTTGTAAGTAAGTACATATCTACTTAGGTACTGCTTGACGTTTCGGCCGCGATGCTGCGGCTGTGGTCACAAGCGAACTGTGCGCGGCGTCGTCGTCGGCTCGGGCGGGTATTTGTTTCTTCATCCACCCATACACGTTCACTTAAATTGTCACAGTGCAATGAATCGTATGTAACACGATTCCGGCACACTACACTAATAGTATCGGAGTTTCTTGTTATAGACAGACGTTGTGGTTTGCATTTGCCAATCACTGGATTCCATGCTGAAGATAATTTAAACCCGTCCTCCCGATTGAAATTTATATACTTCTTGATCTCAATCGCTTCACGTACTACCCTGCTATGATAATAACGATCGGTGGAGAGGATTTTTGGATCATGTAATCACCATCCAGTGATTAATTCCAGCTTCTAGCAGGTGTTCAGCTACCGCCGATTTGTCTATTTGTCGATTTTTGACAGCTGCGATGTGTTCCTTGACACGTTCTGCGATAGTCCGCTTAGTCTGTCCAATATATGAACTACCACAGCTACAATCGAGTTTATAAACTCCCGGTGTTTGGAAAGGTATGACGTCTTTAGGCGACCGCAATTTGTTAGATATTTGGCATAACGGAGTATATACAGTCTTAATGGAGAAGTTTCTTAGTACGGTTCCAATTTTGTCCGTTACGCCTTTTATGTAAGGTAAAAACGCTGCCCGGCGACTCACTTCTATACGATTTTTCTTTCCATTCTGCTTTTTCCTCTTCTGTGACACCTTGTATCCGTTGCGTTTTAGTACCTCCTGAACGTGAGCAAGCTCAGCCTGAAGATGTTCAGGGTCACACAGGTTCTAAGCTCTGTTGGTGAGTGAGGTCATCACAGACTGAAGATGCCGAGGATGATGATGAGAAGAGGCGTGTAGGTACCTGTCTGTGTGAGTGGGTTTGCGGTACACAGTGTGTGATAAAGTACCATCATCTCTTACCTTTATCTGACGTTTTGGTGCATTTTTATAAACAACGCTTAGTAGGTTTAGCAGGATTTGCCTTATAAATTGGTAGGAACAGCGAAAAAAATGGCAATACTGGTTGACACTGCAAGCGGTTAACGTCTCGGAGATGTTTGCATGTGCCGGGAATCACAAGACTACTGATCAATCTGAATTTTTAAGAATGTGTGAGGTAAGGTGCTGGTATTCAGAATTTGAATTCAGATTCTGAATTCAGCAAGCCATTCGGGCTGTGTGTGGCCAACCTAAGGCGTGACCCTGTGAAACCCGCGACAAATTTCCAAATAAAAAAATGACAATATTACGAACACAACAAAAGAAGAATTATCTAAATAGATACGTCGTTTTAAAGTCATGCGTGTACAAACATTTCGGAAATTGATTTTTATTAATACGACTTAATGAAAGTAACCTTAGTGCTTTCTAAGTGCATACAGGGTGTATCATTTAGATCGGTGAGAAAGTCTGAAACTATAAGACATACGAAGATCTGTTCTGAGGAACCATGCCATCGATTTTAGTAACAAGAAAAACTGCATTTATACATTTAAAAAAAACGATACCTTAACGAGTTGAATGTTGTTATGAAAAAAAATGAAAGTCATTTCGAACACCTACTAAAATAAATGAAAGGATATGAAAACAATGCATTTTATTAATTTTAGACATCATGTTTCGTAGTAACATTTGCTGCTAAAGAACTACACAATCGATATCTAAATAGAAATAGTGTTAGTTTTATTTTTCAAAACATCCGGGTTCGATTCCCGAGCTGGGGGTTACTCTCGAACGCAAACTCAATCTTAATACAATTCCAATGCGATTAATATGTATCGATATTGGGATAAGTAAAGATAATTTATTAAATAATTTGTTCAATCAATTTCCAAGCAATTTAATTCCAATGTGGCGCTACTGTCGCTTACAAAAGTGCCATTTGACATTTTTTAAATTTGTGATTGGAAATTGACTAATGCAATTCTGTTTCAAGAGTAAGCCTACTGAGTACTAGTTTTTTTTTAAATGTATGAATGCAGTTTTTCTTGTTACTAAAATCGATGACTGGTTACTGAGAACAGATATTAGTATGTCTTATAGTTTCAGACTTTCTGATACTGACCGATCTAAATGTAACAACCTGTATACTCGTATATGTTGTAAAATAATGTTCAATGATAAAAAATATAATTTAAGTTAGTTGAATCTTTGCGACTCAACTAACTTGTATATTTCGGTTCGACGCGATTCTGTTTCGGCGTGCAGTGGTACTGGGGGTAGCGATGCGCATTTGTCTGGCACAGACTATAATAGCTCGTTAGATTAGTTGTTAAGTCTTAACTATAAGTTAGTTAACTGTTTTTTTATTATTATTAGTATTGACGTCAATAAGTGCCTGTAAAGGTATACATTGAATAAATAATTTGACTTGACCTGACTTGTATTATTATTTTTTATCATTGAACAGTATTTTACTTTCATTCATAAGTTATATTGAAAATAACTTAGTTCATGATTGATAAACTGGTTACCTATGATGACCTAAAATGCGGTCATCATAGCTGGTAGTAAGTATAAAAATTTAAATTTGAAAATGCTGAACGATCGTGTCTTTTTAAATAAAACGAAGTAGGTAAGTTTACTTTTAAATAACTGTTTGTGACCTTTGAGCAACGAGCACTTGGCTCGTATCGTCCAGCTTGGCTGTCGGGACTCGCACCACAAATGCCGTAAAACTGTCATTGTGTCGCGACTCCAGCGGCTGCACCTTTAGAAGGAGGTTGGTCTTCGTCTTGATGTACTCTAACACATCCTGCACGGTGATGGTGTGGTGTAGGCGCGACAGGTACAACGGTGTGGTCGGCGTCGCGGCGCGCAACAGGAACTGGAGCCCTGCCAGTGCAGTACCGCAACGCAACGGTTTTGGTTCGGCCGGTGACGGTCGGCGTGCGCTCTTGCTTTGGACCTTGACGAATCCTTCCTCGTCTCGAACCTTGGTGGCACGCTCATGCACTCTATGAGCACCCGAGTTGGTAGTTTTTTTGTTCAATACAATTTTTATGGAAGACGAATTTTATATGATTATACATATCCATTAAATATGACATAATATTATTATTTACTTACCTGAATATTCGTATTTGCTTATTTTTGGCAGGAAATCGCGTTGTTCGTCGTCGACAGTCGTACGCGTGCAAACACTTGCGGTGTTTAATGACTTGTCAGTTATTGTGAAGACCTAAAACATTGTGGTGAGCTTCATCATCATCATCAATATAAAAAGGTAGCAAATTCTATAAAAAACTAAACTGTTTTTTTTAATTGGTAATATTTGATATTTTTGCGTTATATTACGAGTATAACGCTTAAATAAACTCGAAGATAACGAAATGTTGAAAACATGACTACCTCAGATGGAAATCAAACCTACACCTCAGCCTTACCAATACCTCAGTGGAGGAGTGGTCAACGCAACGGCCCGGATTGCGGAGTACGTAGGTTCGATTCGCAACTGAGGCAGTCATGTTTTTTTATTGTATGTTACTAAATCTTCTTTTTACTTTTAAAGTAAATTAGGAACTTTTTGTATTTTAGCATCAAGACTAACTAAAAAGAGTGTAAGTGCATTACACTAGCTCACACTTAGGTACACTGTGTTTCATACAATGTAATAATATCTACTTGTTAGTGATGCAAATAAAAAAAAATACTAGTTCTTTTTTTATTTTTTTATGACGACTCGTCATAGTGACTGCATCCTGCCTGATGGTAAGCAGCCGATGCAGTCCAAAATAATGAGAGCGCTCCCCACCGTGGAATAAACACGATAACGAGCGCTCCCATTCATGATGGCCTGCATAAATGCCGTTTCACGCCCCGCTTAAAAGACCCGGGACTGTAGGAGCTGGGAAACATGCACCAGCAAAGAATTCCAAAGCCGAATGGTCTTACAGAGGAACGACTTGCCAAATTTTTTGGTACGAGTACTGATAGTCTGCACAGTATGATGGTGGTTCGTAAGACCAGCACGTGTAGTCCGGGAGAGGAAAGGAGAGGGCGGGATAAGATCAAAAAGTTCTTCAGAACACTCTCCGTGTAGTTCCGGTAGAAGACACTGAGAGAAACAATGTCTCTACGCAGCTGGAGGTTCTCAAGGGAGGCTGTAACCTCAGCATCTCCAATAATGCGTACCGCTCGCCTTTGCAGTCTATCAAGTGCATCAAGGAGGTATTTAGCGGAGCCGTCCCATAGATGGGAACAATACTCCATACTCGATCGCACCTGAGTTTTGTACAGCAAACAGCGCTGCTCGGGAGTGAAAAACCGCCTCACCTTATTGAGAATACCCAACTTACGGGAGGCAGTTAAAATAGCACTCTCGATGTAGCATTTCGGATTCAGTTCCTGGAGGCCAATTCTCATTTTTCGAGATGTAGTCTCGAATCGAGTTTTGATTTCGATCTTTATCTCGACCATAAAATCTCGTTATTAACATTTTGTTCACGAATCTCCTATTCTCAGCGCTAATCGACTTCGAGTTTGATTCGAATTCGAACTTTATCGAGTGGTAATCCAATTTAGTTATTCTGAACATCTCGAACTCGACATTTCTCAAAGCCGCTCGAATTGCTTCGAGTGGTCGGCAGTGGTCGAGACGTAATTTCGACTACGAGAAGCTAATGAAACGTCAAATAGCGGCGAAATTACGGTGGATAATGGAGGAGTTAATTTCCAATTTTGTCGTGGAAGTGATTTAAAATATTGAGAGAGCTCGCTCTCTTTTTTTAAAAGGTGGAAGAAAACTTTCCACTCCTTAACTGTATATCGGCTTCCAACATTTGTAGAAGAAGCTGCTTCTGCTGTGGCGTTGGGTATTTTTTGTTGACATTGTGACATTGTGTGTGTCTTGTGAATACTAAAATGATTGTTTCGTCACCAAACAAGCACACAACCACAAACAAAAAAAAAAAAATTTTTCGACGATACGTCACGTTTTAAACAATACAAGTTGTTTAAGGAAATTAAATTTGATCACAACACATTAAATATAATGATTTTTCGACACTTATTAAAAATTTACTTCTTTAATTAAAAAGCAAGTTCAATACATTTAAATACCTTTACAGTAAAAATATTTGAGGTACATAGTTGCAACTGGTTTAAAACCGGATGAAACGTGTCAAACGGAACGCATCCCGAGTTGATTGCATTAAAAAGAATGGCAATATTTATCAAAAAAAAACTCGAAGTCTATTTTGATTAGCGCTGAGAATAGGAGATTCGTGAACAAAATGTCGATTATCGAGATAGAGATCGCAATCAAAACTCGATTCGAGACTACATCTCGAAAAATGAGAATTGGGGCCCTGGCCGATGTCCATGCCAAGAATGCTGAGGTTCACCGACATGGGTAACGGAGAGTTCTGAAGAGAGGGAGGAGTAAGGAAGGGAGTTACCTTGGACGAGAATGCACAAACCTGGGTTTTGCTAGCATATATTAAACTCGACCAGGTTCGAAACTAAGAGAACCATTTTTGGAAACTGTTTATTAGTATTAGCGTAGCATGGGGTACTTCGAACTGAGCACATGTGCCGTTGTAGTTTGGTGAAACGGTAGACTATGGCAGGGGATTGCTTCTGCGGTCCTCATTGCCTAGTCTCTGACTAACCCTCAAGAGACAATAGTTTGTGTATCTATGTACCTACTACCTACGTATGTATACAATATTATTACGTCTTTTTTTTTTTTAATTCTTTATTTTTTAAAGGGGCTTTTGTATACAAAATTACATGTCAGCCCCATCGTAACTATATAATATGTAGGGACAAATATACATGTTACAATAATTAATTATGTTCTATACTTTGTACCGCGAACCTGAAAGTCAACAACGCTGCTTCGGAAGTAGGGTCCGAAAGGATACTGTGGAATACACCGACTTCTAGCTGGTTAACCTTCAGCTTAGCAACCAAGTCCTCTCGCAAATTATTATTATGTCCTGGGATGTAGTAATAAAACTTAAGGAGCAGTATCTACAATATATTTCTTCGACGAAAATACCCCTTATGTGGGGCAATTCCAAAACCCCACATGACTGCAGAGACTATTGGTTTGAGTTTTACGTCGTGTAGAGGCTCGATTTTGGTGTTTTTTTTTAAAAGCAATGGTAGCTAATACAATAAAAACACGCTATCAAACAACTCCTTCTTTTGATTGCCGAAATGAGAAAGTATATTTTTTACAGTTTTTGTGCGCATTCGGCCACTTTATGAACAACAATAACAAAACACAACTGACCTCTTTTATGGGGTATTTTCGTCAATGAAATATTGAATACTGCTCCTAAAGTTTTATTACTACTTACATCTGGAGTTGCCACCTTTATTTAGGACGAATAGAGTATTTTTTCATTTTGTTAGAACAAAAAAAGAGTATTTATTTATTTGTCCTTAAAAACGTATTTTTTGTTGCTCTTTGCGACATTTAACAAATGTTTGCCTTTCTTGAAGATATTTACAGCCTCTTTGCAATCAAAATTTAAATTAAAATATATTATCAACTCGTTTTTTTATGAAATTTAGGGTAGCTCTATTCCTTTCGTCTCTCCACTTTATATTTTTATGAGAGAAGACTCTCTCAGTGAACGCTGAAGTGGCCGGAACAGGCAAAATATATGAAATGAAGTTGAAAATATTTGGAAAATCTTCACTTTTATTGAATATGTATTGCCACTTTTGAGCCGTTGCTTCATAAGTCAGAAAAATCTTTATTATTCTGCATTACTTTTTCATTATGTTTCATTCAGAAGTTTTGTTTCTGAATACAAATTGTCCATTACTATACCAAATTTTTCTTGAATATTGAATGCAAAAATAACATTTTCAAAATGTTGAAATGAAATAGGTGACTTTAAATTGAAGTTACTTAAAGAAGTAAAAAGATTCTTAAGTAAAATTTTAAACACTGAAAAATGACGACAACCTCAGGCGGGAAACGAACCACGCACCTTCCGCATTCCGGGCGGCTGCTTTAACCACTTGGCTACCGAGTTCTGGTTTTCACCAGTCGAAATTTGTCAGAGCTTGATGCTTATGTTTTTTAGTCAACATTGCAGTCAGTCAAATATATAAAAAAACATTAATCTATAAACGCAGCTTCATCTTGAATGTTCAAATATTTGTAAATATAAGGTGACTGCTAGAAACCGCAAGAAACTTCAAGGGCTAGTCAGGTCAACGTGTGTTAAACATTACAAAAATGACAAAAAAGGAATTCGTGTTTTTTTCATTTATAAAGAATTAATTCATTTTGTGAATTTTAATTGGATAGTCTTTGATTATCTAATTTATTTTAAAGCATACGGCCGTGTGTTGACCCGTCCGCGTCAGCTGCGCGATTAAGTACCTACGTTGACGGGTCAACAGACGGCCGGCCGGCCGGCCTTTGCCCCCGTCAGCTGGACGATAAGTACCTACGAAAAAACACGAATTCCTTTTTTGTCATTTTTGCCATGTTCAAAACACTTGACCTGACCAGCCCTTGAAGTTTCTTGCGGTTTCTAGCAGTCATCTTATATATTTCTTTCGGATCTCAGAGGTGAAAACTTTCTAAGTTTCGATGAAGTAATTTTGACTAAAAAGCATAAGCATTAAGCACTGACAAATTTCGACTGGTGAAAACCAGAACTCGGTAGGCAAGTTGCGGAAGGTGCGTGGTTCGATTCCCGCCTGAATTTGTTGCCTTTTTTCAATGTTTAAAATTTTACTTAAGTATATTTAAGCGTTAATAAAAACGCTAATATACATACAAAAGATTGTCATTTGGAAAATTAAACCACGTCTTCAAATAGCATAAAAACTTTGTCAAGAAATAATTCGAAATTTTTACAAATCTCGTCTTTTAAAATTCATGTGAAGATTCTCCAACCTTTCTTAGCAGTTACCTTGTTTCACATCCAAAGAAACAATCTTCCTTTTCTTTTGTTAATTCTTTTTTGAGCATACTCATTATGTTGTAAACATCTAATATTGTTATACTGTTACCTTCTTGGGCATGTGGGCATATGACAGTTTTGTTAAATAAATTTAATATATGACTGCATAAATGCACATACATCTCAATCAAATCATAATTCACATCACTGTTCAATAATAGTAAATTTTGCACAACCACAGGGCAACCTTCACCTAAACTCAAAGAGTAGGTAATCTCTTATTTGTTTCCATTTTAAAATTATGGTATCTATCTATATGGAAGGTACCTTACGTCCTATATTTACTTAAAACCTAACGTCCAATATTATCAAACATCCTTTGTGGCGGTGGATACCAGTTATTTAGTCTCATAAGTACACATAACCAGTAACGAACAGTTTTTTTCTAAATAGAGTATTTTAGCGTAGGTACTCTATTGGTGTCGTAGATTAGAGAGTACGCCTACATAAAAAAGAGTGCAATACTCTATTTTAGAGTACAAGTGGCAACCCTACTTACATCCCTGGACTATTGTATAATACTCACATTGTACTCGTACCCCGAGTCCTCGTCGGTCTCAGCGACGTAGTATTTCTTGTAAGTGCCATCGTAGTAGTCAATGCGGGAGCGGTTGTTCTCACCACTGTACCTGTGGGAACAAAATAACTTCAGCATCAGACGACAGATCATAAAACAAAATATAAAGTCGGGCGGCATGCGTGACTGTGTGGTCACAGTCTTTACTGAGTATTCTTTTGGGTGCATGCTGATTTCAGTTTTTCTAGATTTCATGCCTCTTTATAAGTACAAGTCTATTTTAATAATTTGTCTGTCATTCCAATTAGGTACAGCTGTTATCCTCTTAATCTAATTACAATTGACAATGTTACGTATAGTATGAGGTTTACGTTGGCTGGTTGTACTGGTATAGACCGTGTTACAACTGCCAGGAGAGTCTGATAGCTGTTTCTGTCCCATACTACTACCTATACTACTTCTTTTTTTTGTGACTCGTCATAGTGACCACATCCTGTCTGATGGTAAGCAGCCGATGCAGTCTAAAATAAAGAGAGCGCTCTTCACCGTGGAACAAGTCAGCAACAAGCGCACCCATTCATGACGGCCTGCATTAATGCCGTTTTACGCCCCGCTTAAAGACCCGGGATTATAGGAACTAGCAAACATGCGTCGGCAGAGAATTCCAAAGCCGAATGGGTTACATATGTATTACATGGGAACGAGATACCAAATTTTTTTGTACGAGTGCTGATACTTTGCCAGACACCACCAAAAAGGCGGTGCAAAGTTCTGATTGGTCTGGTGGTAGCTTACCAAACTTCGTAGGGCTCCACCTTCCCACTGGTCACGTCGATCTCATCTGCTTTGAAGCTGTATTCAGTCGGCCAGGTGATGTTCTCTTCTGGGTCATCGCTCTCTAAGATAAAGGAAGGAAGATTTCAATTGTAGTTTGTATTAATTTATACATCCAGGATACATGTACGAGAACTGTGTCGCGTAGCGGTGAAAGAATACTACCACCCCCACTCTTCCCTTAGGTGTCGTAAAAGGCGACTAACGGACTAAAGACTACACATACATCCAACAGCATAGAGCGGTGATGGGCTAACCACCTGTCAGGCTGAGCAATGTGCAGTCACTATTTGGTGAATGGTAGAGGACTGCTTTTGCTGTCCTCATTGCTTAGTCTCTGACCAACCCTTCGGGGATAAAAGTCGAGATTATATTTTATTTATTTATTTTACACAAGCGGCCGCTCGCGGTTTCACCCGCGTGGTTTCCGTTCCCGTGGGAATATCGGGATAAAAAGTATCCTATGTGTTAATCCAGGTTATAAACTATCTGTATGCCGAATTTCATTCAAATCCATTCAGTAGTTTTTACGTGATAGAGTAACAAAGATCCATCCATACTTACAAACTTTCTCGTTTATAATATTAGTAGGATAAGATTTACGACCATTACACCCAAAGAGTTAGTCAGAGAGAGGCAATGAGGACCGCAGAAGTAGTCCACTGCCATAGTCCACGTTTCACCAAATTATAACTGCACATGTGCTCAGTATGATGGGTAGTGAGCCCATCGCCGCTCTATGCTGTTGGATGTATGTGCAGTCTTTAGTCTCTTAGTCGCCTTTTACGACAACCAAGGGAAGAGAGGGATTGGTAATATCTCTTTGTGAGCTGCTATACCACACGGCTCAGCCTGTCTAACAGAATAAATAAATAAACTTTAAATATTGAAATACATACTCATAAATACATAGAAAACACCCAGACCCGAGACATTTTAGCAAAACAATAGTATCTAAATTGACGCCATCTCAGAGATGGCGCCACCATGAAAACCGGAGGTCATATACCCAATACTTATTATAAATAGTTTTGGTTACCATCCAGTGATATCTTTTTACGCTGCAAGTGCACGTCAATTACCTTGCAGAACGTATGCAGACCCGAAGGCGAGAAGTAGTATCAAGCCCAAAGCACCCGTTTGCAACCCCATCTTGTTCCCGAAACTAACACAACACTACTGCACATGAGAAAAACCTGTTCCTTTATACACACGGAGTTTATAAAGGTTACTACACACCATAGAAGTGTTAAAATTTAAGCCAGGCTTAGATCAATTCTTACACTCCTTGAAGTTCGACGATGTTGTCGATTTTGCTTGTGATCTTGCAAAATTTGATAGATAGATAAATGGTTTATTTGCACCAATAACATGCACACATTAAAACATTATTAAATAAAATCGTAAAAAAGGGAAAGTAAAATGACAAAATAATTAATTAACTTAAATCTATAACAATAAAAAAAAATAAAAATATTGTAAGTTTTATTTCATTAATATAAAGCTGATGATTTGCCGAATAAAATAAAATAAAATAAAATAAAATAAAAAATAAAATAACAGGTTAAGTTAAATAGTCTAAGATCCGAGTATAGAACGACCTTCACCGGGCCGGTTAATGGATGAAAAGTATTTCATATCAAATTTAATATGTTAAAAAATATATCGCGAGTGGGATGGCTGAAAAATTTCAGTCCAGATCCTATAATGATTAATTAAATATTTAAAAAAATATATTTTTAAATATTGCACTGGTTTGGTGTGTGTGTATTTGTAATGAGATTATCTTTATATAAACATAAATTTTATTTATTAACCAGACGGTTGCAGATTACTAATATTGATTTACCTGTTTACACCTGCCTACCCAATAGTTATGACGGGGAAAAAATAGTCAATCTAAAGTTTGCATATTCTACAGGCTTCATACTTTTGATTAGACCTATGTAATTTATCTATTATCCAATACAGTGCAATGTTTAAAAAAAAAATTAATTAATCATATACTGGACTGAAATTTTTCAGCCAACCCACTCACAATATATTTTTTAACATATTAAATTTGATATAAAATACTTTTCATCCATTTACCGGCCCGGTGAAGGTCGTTCCTTGATACACAAATTATTAATATAAAGTTAAATATAAGCAACTTATGTTCATAGGATGGGTGGACCAAACTGAGTATCTCGAGCTACTCCGTACACTCCTTTAGTCCTGCTACGTGTCGTAAATTGTTGGCAGCTTTCCGAATATTACGCATCGGCCAGCAACTCAACTGGCCCATGCTGATGACGGAGCACAATGGTTCGCAGAGGCTATGACCGAGGCGTGCGATGCTTGCATGCCTCGTGTTAAACGCAGACCGTCCAGACGTCAAGTCTATTAGTGGCCGCAGGAGCTGGCCGGACTACGCGAAGAATGCATTGCTGCGCGGCGTGCGTACACCAATCAGCGTAGGAGACGGTAGGCGCAATGAAGCAGAAGAGCGTGTCTTGCAGGCTGCCTATAAAGAGGCCAAGAAAGCCATCAAAACGGCAATCTGTCAGGCCAAAGATCGGGCCTGAGAGGTTTGGCTCAAGCAGCTCAACCGTGACCCATGGGGGCGTCCGTATCGCTCAATACGCGGTAAGTTGCGAAATGTCGGCCCCCCAATTACGGAGTCACTCGAGCCTGCTTTCTTGGAGACGGTGGTCACATTATGGCTCTCTGAGTGGTAGAGCCACACTGCGTTGTAGCACGGATTGGCCTGACCCGCCGTAATACCACCAGGGCTTGCAATACCGGTATTTTCAATTACCGGTACCTTTGACTTAAATAAGGTATCGATTTGATACCGGTACTAACACCGAAATTCATTAGTGCGGGCGGGAGATACCAAGTAAATAAATAAGTGGCGCTTGGATTGGCTTACTGGACTGCATTTCGCATGGCCGCAGCCGTAGATGCTGCACTGCACAGAGTGCACAGCATTATCACGTCACAAACAGACTGGCAACGTTGCAGATAGATACCGATATTCACGTACCAAACAGACTGGCAACGTCGCAGATAGATACTGGTAATCACGTAACAAACAGACTGGCAACGTTGCAGATAGATACCGGTACTCGTGGATGAATCGGTATTCGGGTACCGAAATGGAAAATACTGGTACTTACCGATATAATACCCATATTTCGGTACCGGCTCCAAGCCCTGAATACCACCCTCTCACGAAATATCGGCGTGAAACAATCTAGCACTCGTTCCCGTTGAGTTTCGTCCAGTGAGTTGGAGTACCGGAGGCCCGTGGCTCCCCCCCTACCCCCCTCACAATTTCTACTCCTTCCGCGGAGATTCTACTTCTTCCTCAAGGCCTCTGTTTCTGCGGGTGTCCATGGCGCGGCGGTAATTACTTCCCATTAGGTTACCTGCCGGTTACCTGCTCGTTTGCTTATTTTTCACATACAACAAATAAAAACATGGAAATGCCAATTGAGGGACGTTTAAAGGATACGTATATACAAATAATCACGAATCCCCGAAGATTTAGTCAGAGACTTGGCAATCCTCATCATCATCAGCCTATAAACGTCCGGCACAGGCCTCCCACGTGGACAATAGCATGTGGTGGTATTGGGCTGTAACCCACCAATGCAGATTGGTGTGTATTAACGACTGTCATCTTACGACAACCACCGGGACCAAAGGCCTTACATGCCTTCTGAAGCACGGAGGAGCTGCTTTTAATTTGTTCACCCATCCAGCGACCCGTCATAGCGAAAGTTGCTTAGCGAGCAAGATTGCAACCCGAATGCGCAAGCCGCTTAGCCATCGAGCTCCTCCTCGAGATTACGCAATGAGGACAGCAAAACCAGTTCTCTACCATAGTCCACATTTCGCCAAATAGCGACTGCACATTGTTGTGTGTCATGTGCTCAGCGTGACAGGTGGTAAGCCCATCGCCGCTATATGCCGTTGGAAGTATATGCAGTCTTTAGTCCGTTTGCGCGGACACACGGATAACACGTTAGCTTAAAAAGGTGTAAGTAATTAAATCAAACTAAAATATAGTGTAAATTCGCCTTTACCATACTACGTGTACTAGGTGTTAATTTGATAAAACTGTCAATTTTTAATTGTAATAATCAGTTGAATCACTATTTTAATGAAACAGGCAAAATAATAATTTAATACTAACGAGATTCATTATTTTTATCAAAATCAAAAAATGGACTGAATTTATCTGGTGGCTATTAAAGATACAGCTATTAATAGATTTGTTAAACAAT
The DNA here is from genome assembly GCA_963921215.1 of Scoparia ambigualis. Classification (NCBI taxonomy): domain Eukaryota; kingdom Metazoa; phylum Arthropoda; class Insecta; order Lepidoptera; family Crambidae; genus Scoparia; species Scoparia ambigualis. The sequence continues at coordinate 28,476,406 of OY992514.1, forward strand.
GTGTAATATTTACGTGAATTATCAAAAATCCGCTGAAATAACAGGACAGGAGTGAACTGTAAGCTTATAAAAAAAATACGAAATACCTATCTTCCGTAATTTTGTGAAACTCATTAACTTATGATTATATATAATAACTGTGTCGTGTAGCCGTGAAAGAATACTACCACCCTCTCGCTTCATTTGGGTGTCGTAAAAGACGACTAACGGACTAAATACTGCACAAACATCCAACAGCATAGAGCGGCGATGGGCTCACCACATGTTACTCTGAGCCATGTGCAGTCGCTATTTGGTGAAATGTGGACTATGGTAGAAGACTGCGCAAGAGCGTCGCAGCCGGATGGCTCAGGCTCTCCATTGTGTGAACTCCACAACCTCTTCACTGTACATAGAGGCGTGCCTAAGGTTTCAAAGTAGGGCAACCTTATTTTCTTGTAATTTTTAACAGTTCATTACGTATTGTTTTAGTTTCTAGGGGGGCAGCTGCCCCTACCTGCTCCCCCCTGGCGACGCCCTTGGGACTGCGCAGTCTGGCTATCCTCATTTCCTAGTCTCTGACTAACCCTTCGGGGATAATAGTCGTTATATTCCCGCGTCTGTGGAAATTACCCGAAACAAATTATTAAAAAAAAATCTTACACAGCTCTTGAAATATGTATGATGTATTTGTTTGTGTTGTGTTGTATTGTAAGACTGTGCCAACACGCATTGGGCCAGCGTGGTAAGTAATGTAATGGCCCAATCTCTCCACTTGCTATTCTCCTTGTAGAAGCCTTGTGCCCGACTGGGGGATGATGTATTTGTTATTAATGTTTTATATTTTAGCGTTTTATTAACGCTTAAATATATTTAAGTAATATTTTAAACACTGAAAAAAGACGACAACCTCAGGCGGGAATCGAACCACGCACCTTCCGCATTCCGGGCGGCTGCCTTAACTACTTGGCTACCGAGGTCTGGCTTTCATCAAAACATTAATCTATAAACGCAGCTTCATCTTAACCGAATGTTCAAATATTTGTATAAATATTTTTCGTTCGGATCTCAGAGGTGAAAACTTCTAAGATTTGATGAAGCAATGTTGACTAAAAACATAAGCATCAAGCACTGACAAATTTCGACGGTTGAAAGTGAGACCTCGGTAGCCAAGTGGTTAAGGCAGCCGCCCGGAATGCGGAAGGTGCGTGGTTTGATTCCCGCCTTAGGTTGTCGTCTTTTTTCAGTGTTTAAAAAATTTTACTTAAGTATTTGTTATTGTTATTGTGTATACCAAATAAACGTAACTTCAGTTATTCATTCAAATAGCGGTTCTTTTGCAGACGCTTAGTCAGTCAGTAATTATAATTATTAACCGTTACATATAACATATGAAACTAAGAATCATTTTCATTAATAATAACACACACACACACTTGTTAAACGAATATCGCTCTTATTGCTTGCTGTATAGAAGCTTTGTGTGTTGTTCTTAATTTTATGCCCATTGTACGGTGTTGAATCACGTCGATCCGTGTCAGCTACGGTACATTTGTGTTATAAAAAGAGGTAATTTGTTTATTGTGCTTCGTCAGATCGCAAGTCAACATGGGTGTTCTGGTAAGTTGCATGAAGTATTATTGTAATTATTGTTATATTTAAACTTTTTGGGGGTTAAAGTTGCTCGCGTCCGTAGGTTTACCCTTGAGACCCTACACGTGATCCGTGGGTGGTGCTAAATGAGTGACACTGACTGAGTGGTAGAGCCACGCTGCGTTGCAGCACGCATTGGGCCGGCTCGCCCGGCGTAATACCACCCTCTCACGAACATTCGGCGTGAAATAATAGCACTTGGTGCTGTTGTGTTTCGTCCGACCAGTGAGGGTTCCGGAGGCCCCTCCCCCCTCCCTCCTCCCAATTCCTATTCCTTCCTTATACCTATTGCTCCCTTAAAGGCTGGCAACGCGTCTGCGATTCCTGTGGTTTTGCAGGTGTCCATGGGCGGCGGTGATTACTCTCCATCAGGTGACCCGCCTGCTCGTTTGCCTCCCTCTTTTATAAAAAAAAAAAAAAAAAAACTTTTATTTCATGTTTTAGGCGTTCTGTACTGACTAGTATAGAACTTGTAAATGTGGATAATTACCTAAATTAACCGTGTCGCGTAGCGGTGAAAGAATACTACCACCCTGTCTTCCCTTGGGTGTCGTAAAAGGCGACTAACAGACTAAAGACTGCACATACATCCAACAGCATAGAGCGGTGATAGACTCCCCACCTATCACAATGAGCACTTGTGCAGTCGCTATTTGGTGAAAAGTGGACTATGGCAGAGGATTGCTTTTGCGGTCCTCATTGCCTGGTCTCTGACTTAATGCTGTTTAATAGCATTATCATGAACCATTATGATGCCACGTAAATCCGCTATACAGCTTTCAGCTGTTTTAGTGCATTTTGTTATATAATAGCACTTTTAAGTGGTAATAAAAGCCTAGTACTTCTGAACAGCATAAACGTGAATCAATATAATGCTTGCATTTTTAATGATCAATTGAGTTCTTTAATGAAATACACGTGACTGTACACGTGGCCATATGCATTACAATAAAGCGTATGGATAGCTACTACTGCTGGCATTAATTAGCTTTTTTAAAGTCTCACCGGGCTGCTATAGAGAGACACCTTTTGTAAATATTTTATTACCTAATATATTATCATTCGAACCTATTTATAAAAGCAATAAACCTATAAAACAAGGCTAAAACCTAATTTAATGTATTGCCCAACCAATACTATTATGTTAATCCTGCAAAATACGTTCTATACTAAAAATACACAATTGTTTTGTTTATTCCACACATATCTTTACATAACATTTTAGATCAAAACCACAAAATATAGAAGGCGCGTGAAAATTTTCAATGATACATACAACATTACGCATTCATATTTGATGCCATGAAATAACAAAGTGTCAAAAAGTAACACAGTATTATAAATTTTGTTTTTACAATTAAGCGTTTTGCCCGTCCATTATTATAATGCGAGCCAAAGTAGTTTAAATACAACGTCAATGTATTATAAAAATTTGTACCGTGGTGTTAGAGATGTTTTTTCAATTATGTAGGGTTTATTTAGTTCGAACTGTGAACACCTAAATAGCTCGTCTAATGCTTTTGTAATGCACTGAACATCTTCATTATCAAAAATATTGCTAGCTTAGTGCTTCTGTAATGCGTTTAGCAACTTTATTGACCATAATAATGCTTCTTTAATGCAATTGTTACCTTCCCTGACCACAATAATGCTAATATAATGCCTCTGTAATGCAATGACAGAACTATTTCCAAACCTATATAGGATCTAAATCCGTATATTTTGTGCCCATATTAGCATTACCGTAGCCGTATAAACATTTGTAATGCTACTATACAACAAAACTCAAAACGCTATAACGATACGGAAATGCTGTTATGCGGCTGTTATACTGCTTTGATGTGTTACTTGGGTTGTGGTTTCTTTTTTCCTTTTATGATACTTCTCATAATTGTGCTCACTTCTTCCTTATTATTAGAGCAAGTTTATACAGAGTTTTTAGGTAACAAAACAAAACATAAATAATCACGACTAAGTATTATCCCCGAAGGGTTAGTCAGAGACTAGGCAATGAGGACCGCTAAAGCAGTCCTTTGCCATAGTCCACGGCACACCAAATAGCGACAGTACATGTGCTCAGCGTGACAGGTGCTGAGCCCATCGCCGCTCTGTGCTGTTGGAAGTATGTGCAGTCTTTAGTCCGTTAGTCGCTTTTACGACACCCAAGAGAAGAAAGGGTGTGGTAGTATTATTTCACCGCTATGCGACACGGTTATCTTTATATGTATATTTTTTTTATTTATTTATTCAATACAAATTACAATAATCACATCACACTAATATTATAAAGGCGAAAGTTTGTGAGTGTGTATGTTTGTTACTCTTTCACGTAAAAACTACTGAATGGATTTGGATGAAATTCGGCACACAGATAGTTTATAACCTGGATTAACACATAGGATACTTTTTATCCCGATATTCTCACGGGAACGGGAACCACGCGGGTGAAACCGCGAGCGGCCGCTAGTTTATTATAGTACAGAAGCTGCAGGTCGTAGTATACCAATAATGGTTCATCTGTCTACAGCGATGAAGTATGTATGTATTTATCGCACGGTGTGGATCTAAAAACAGTGCTTTTAGATTATTTGTATTGTGTCCTTTTAAATCTTCATGTATTATTGTAACTGTTACTAATTGTCCTTAAACAATAAATAAATAAAAAAATTGTTTTCTTTCCAGATGTACCTACTAATTGTCTCAGCAGCGGTCTACATGACTGCCTCGTCAGCGCTCATCTATCCTCAAGCTCAAAACGTCAACGCGCTGAAGCTATCCTTGTTCAGGCGCTCCGACCCCGCGGCGAAACACCCCTACCCAGTCAAGGGGGAGCACGTGTGCGACGGGGGGGTTTGCAAGGACCCCCCCTTAAACGACGACGGGGAGCTGCAGCATGCGGTGCCTTTGACCTTTGATAATGATCATAATTAAACGATGAAACTAATAAATAAGAACTTAACTTTTTTTATTGTTCCACTATCTTATCATGGCAGTTATTTTCACTGAATAGGCAGAGTGATAGGACGGGGTTGCACAAAAGAACCCAATAGGTCGACGTGCTACTGCGCGAGGGAGAACTCTGCAGGCCCCACTAAAATATGATAAAACTAGCGACCCGCCCCGGCTTGGCTTGGGTTACTACTCGTATCCGTACCTAAACAATTTATAGCCTATAACCTTTCTCGATAAGTGGGCTATCTAACACTGAAAGAATTTTTTAAATCGGACCAGTAGTTCCTGAGATTAGCGCGTTCAACTAAACAAACTCTTCAGCTTTATAATATTAGTATAGATTATTGTACACAAACCGTGTCCCGTAGCGGTGAAAGAATACTACCACCCCCTCTCTTCCCAATGCTGTCGTAAAAGGCGACTAATGGACTAAAGACTGCACATACTTCTAACATCATAGAAACGATGGGCTCACCACCTGTCACGCTGGACTAAAGACTACACATACTTCCAACATCATAGAGCGGCGATGGGCTCAACTCCTGTCACGATGAGCACATGTGCAGTCGCTATTTGGTGAAAAGTGGACTATGGTAGAGGACTGCTTTTGCTGTCCTCATTGCCTAGTCTCTGACTAACCCTTCGGGGATAATAGTCGTGATTATATTATGTATGTATATGTAACACTAGCGGCCGCTCGCGGTTTCACCCGCGTGGTTCCCGTTCCTATGTACCCTATGTGTTAATCTAGGTTATAAACTATCTGTATGCCGAATTTCATCTAAATCCATTCAGTAGTTTTTACGTGAAAGAGTAACAAACATCCATCCATACTTACAAACTATCGCGTTTGTAATATTAGTAGGTAATGCAATCATGCTAACCTATTCCAAAAATTGTGATAGGACTTTTATTTTTGGAGAGACCTTTCTTCTCGACTTAGATGGCCTTACCGTAATCGGAATTTTAGAGGCCGGGCGGTGAGGACATACAGACACGACTATTATCCCCAAAGGGTTAGTCAAGTCAGAGACTAATGGATAGAGGCAATGAGGACCGCCAAAGCAGTACACCGTCACAGTTAGGGTTTCCACCTGTTTTTAGGACGAATAAAGTATATTTTTTCATTTTGTTAATATAATCGAAGTCGAAATATTTATCCAAATGTTATCCCTAGTGCCATGGGACCACGGGTACCTAATTAAAATTACCCGTGGACCCGGTAAAGCGTCGACCCACCGGGACCACGGGTAAAGACTGAAATAAAGTACATAGCATAAAAAAGAGTATATATTTATTTATTTGTCCTTAAAAACGTATTTTTTGCTGCTCTTTGCGACATTTTACAAATATTTGTCTTTCTTGAAGATATTTATCAGCCTCTTTGCAATCAAAATTTTGTGGCTGAGGATATTAGTTTATTTAGTCTCTTATGTACTCATAACCAGTAACAAGCCAGTAAGAATCAGTGTTACGTAAATAAGACTATTTTAGCGTACTTTATTGGTGTCGTAGATTATAAAGTACGCCTACATGAAATGGAGGACAATACTCTATTTTAGAGTACGGGTGGCAACCCTAGTCACAGTCCACATTTCTCCACATAATAACTGCACATGTGCTGAGTCAGCGTGACAGGTGGTGTGCCTAGGGTGCATAGGGTGCCTAAGTCTTTTAAAAATTTATTAAAGTATTTTTCATAGACCTGTATTTTTCATTTTGAAGAACAAAAATAAAGTACATACCATAAAAATAGAGTACCTTAGTTACTTGTTCTTAAAAACGTATTTTTTGTTGCTCTTTGCGACATTAAGTCAGTAACAATCAGTTTTACGTAAATAGAGTATTTTAGCGTACTTTATTGGTGTCGTAGTTTAAAAAGTACGCCTACATGAAAAAGAGGACAATAATCTATTTTAGAGAATGGGTGGCAACCATAGGTGTGCCCATCGCCACTGGACCACAATTTATTCATGTGGCTGGACTACTTGACCGAAGAGAAGAGAGGGGTTGGTAGTATTCATTTGATGAGCCCATTTGCGCTCTATGCTGTAGGATGTATGTGCAGTCTTTGATCCGTTAGTCGCCTTTTACGACACCCAAAGGAAGAGATGTGTTGTTAGTATTATTTTAATAATTAGTCACAATTACACATGTCAGAAAACGAATGTCGAAAAACGATTCTCCCTTGGGAGGAAAAGTACTACTTCTCAAGCTCCTCAGGCAACTTCAGACCTACTTTCCGTGTATGAGGAATGAAAAAGAATTTTGTATTTAATTTAATAAATTCTGCGTTAAATGACTAAGTAATCTTTTTTCAAGCTTAGTACTAACCTCGAGTGGAAGTGTTAGATAAAAAATATTCAAATAAAAGCAACTGAGACAGCAGCTACATAGTAGCTAGATATTTAGCTGTACTTTGTTTAACTACGTGTGTAATAAACAGTTCAATTAAAAAGTTTGATTCTGAATATTCTATATCATGTTCCGTTTAAGCTGAATAGTACTTCAAATCATACATAGGTATTCAGAAGCTGAATATTTTAGGGGCTTATAGTCTATAAACAGCAAACGTCTACAAATTGAAAACCAATTACGGTGTTTTACTTTACTTATATAGCTCTAGTACCTACATGTTCAGCTAAAAGAGCTAGCACGTGTAATTTTGATACTCATGCAGTATAAAACTGATTAGTGAAGGAATCCTGCTTTAAGGGGAGGTATTTCGAGCGCTTCTCTCTCGTTCTCTCGACGGTACGACGGTAAGGGACAGGTATAACAGCGAAACGGCACGAATAAGCGCTTTTTATATTTTAAAAAATGGATAGATGTAATAAAAAAAAAACTATGGGTTATAATCCTTTAAGTTATCTATGACCTTCAAGTTGGTAAATAACTCATAGTATGAGATCACTTATTTTATGAATAAAACCTAGAAAAGAAGATAAAATGACACAAAAATATGTAACTTTGTGAATTTATTCTATCAAGCCAACTTTATCAACTCCATTTCCATCGGGTATACTCTACAGCAGTGTTTCCCAAACATTGTTCTGCCATGGCCCGGTAGTACCCACACTGCCCCTTCGTGACCCACTAATACTTTTAAACCCAAGCTGGTTCCATTATGTAAAATAATACACATTTATTAACTAGTAAAAGTGTTTTATTAATACTACATATTTTAGTATCGCCTATTTAATCACTAAATTTTAGTGCGCAGTATGGAGCTGCTGCTTATTTTTTACTAACGTTAGGAGTCGGCGGCTAGCTGTCGACATGTCGTCGGCAAGCTGTTGATGTTTCAACTGCTTGCCGCAGGCAGGTCGCCAGCTAGCTGATGACGGCAGACGCCGTCACCTGTCGTCGGCAAGCTGTCGACGTTTCAACTGCTTGCCACAGGCAGGTCGACAGCTAGCTGACTACGGCAGACGCCGTCACCTGTCGTCGGCAAGCTGTCGACGTTTCAACTGCTTGCCGCAGGCAGGTCGACAGCTAGCTGATGACGGCAGACGCCGTCACCTGTCGTCGGCAAGCTGTCGACGTTTCAACTGCTTGCCACAGGCAGGTCGACAGCTAGCTGACTACGGCAGACGCCGTCACCTGTCGTCGGCAAGCTGTCGACCTGCCTGCGGCAAGCAGTTGAAACGTCAACAGCTTGTCGACAACATGTTCACAGCTAGCCGCCGACTCCTAACGTCGACAGCAAACTGCTGTTCGTGTGTTAGAACCGGTCTCTCTCTTGTCATTGTAGCGCGCGCCGCTCACCGCTTACGAATATTTATTATTATTTATAACTCTTGTCATAAACTAGATCTGTATCCTTTCTGCGGGTGGGGCCTGTTGACCTGTGGTATAGGTTTGTTACAAACCCGTTTAAGGCACCGTCCTTCACAATTTTAGGTTACCTACTTCGTAAAATAAGATTTTATATAAATTTGTATTGTTTGTGAAGGAATAATAAAGAAATTTTATTATTATTATTATTTCAACTGTGGGGATTAAATTTAGTTATTCAAGACAACCCAACTATTTTGTTATTTTAGATTCTCTGTTTTTTTGGAGTCGGTTTTTTTTACATTTTTTTTTAAAAGTCTCTCACTTTCTTCCAAACCACTAGCACCTGAGTTGCTGTCGTCAGTCTCTACGCAGAAACTCTGGGGAATAATTCAATATTTTGAATGTAATTGTCGTCTACGGAACCCACTTCAACTGCATGAAATTGACTCGTACTTGGCTGACTTGGACCCAGCCTATTTGTATTACCTTCTAAGCTCGTTTCTATTCATCTTCTCTCATTCTTCTTATTCCTCTAGTTCGTTTTCGTTGTATCCATTAATTAGGCATGCTTTTATTTATATTTTTGTGAGACGGCATTTTGGTCGATTGAGCATGCAACACTAAGCACGCACTAAATAGCACTAGTTTCAAGTAGTTTCTATCCAGAAACTATTAAGGCTAGGTGTTAGTGAAAAATTAACATAACACGTTTTTAGAATTAATTTTTGAAGTAGTAAACAGAAAAATTAAAATTGCGAAAACTATAAAATATTGTTGAGGTTTTATTCTGTAGAGCAGCGTTTCCCATTTGCCGGGTCGCCACCCGGTACCGGGCCGTCAAAACAAAATACCGGGTCGCAACATTCCCGCTTTGTTTTAAAAATAATACTAACTACGAATACGGAATAAATATACACGAAACAATACGAATATTTACGATGAGTCGACCGACTCATCGTAAATATTCGTAAGCGGTGAGCGGCGCGCGCTACAATGACAAGAGAGAGACCGGCTCTAACACACGAACAGCAGTTTGCTGTCGACGTTAGGAGTCGGCGGCTAGCTGTCAACATGTTGTCGACAAGCTGTTGACGTTTCAACTGCTTGCCACAGGCAGGTCGACAGCAGAAAATTAATTCTAAAAACATGTTATGTTAATTTTTCACTAACACCTAGCCTTAATAGTTTCTGGATAGAAACTACTTGAAACTAGTGCTATTTAGTGCGTGCTTAGTGTTGCATGCACAATCGACCAAAATGCCGTCTCACAAAAATATAAATAAAAGCATGCCTAATTAATGGATACAACGAAAACGAACTAGAGGAATAAGAAGAATGAGAGAAGATGAATAGAAACGAGCTTAGAAGGTAATACAAATAGGCTGGGTCCAAGTCAGCCAAGTACGAGTCAATTTCATGCAGTTGAAGTGGGTTCCGTAGACGACAATTACATTCAAAATATTGAATTATTCCCCAGAGTTTCTGCGTAGAGACTGACGACAGCAACTCAGGTGCTAGTGGTTTGGAAGAAAGTGAGAGACTTTTAAAAAAAAAATGTAAATAAAAACCGACTCCAAAAAAACAGAGAATATAAAATAACAAAATAGTTGGGTTGTCTTGAATAACTAATTTTAATCCCCACAGTTGAAATAATAATAATAATAAAATTTCTTTATTATTCCTTCACAAACAATACAAGTTTATATAAAATCTTATTTTACGAAGTAGGTAACCTAAAATTGTGAAGGACGGTGCCTGAAACGGGTTTGTAACAAACCTATACCACAGGTCAACAGGCCCCACCCGCAGAAAGGATACAGATCTAATTTATGACAAGAGTTATAAATAAAAATACAATTATTCAGAAATAATGTAGCTTATAGTTATACAATAAAACATAAAGTAGCTTAGAGTTATACAATAAATAAAACTAAACTAGACTAGCCGAGCTATAGAGTAATAATAATTCGTGCGCGTTTGTGTAAGTCTATTGAGTATGAGGTGTGAGTGAACGTTTGGATGAGTGTGTTGCGTTTGTGTATGAGTGTGCGTGTGTGGGTGTGTAGGTGGGTGTGTGTATTTTTAACGTTGCGTTGGAGGATGAAAGCAATTGACCATGAAGAAATTTTGTTCAAATTATACTTACATACTTTTGAAGTCGATGCCAAGCCTTAAAATATTTCCTGCTTTTGCCTACATACAATTTAATAGGCGATTTTCTGACAGCCCAAATTAAAAAATAAAAATTAGTTCAAAAATACTGGATACATGGCGTTTTATGAAAGCCGACCCGTTCCTACCTAAGGGCTGTAATAAATTCTACACTTTTGCTTGTCTATCAAAAACATAAAAAATAGTTACAAATTTTTATAAATTTTTATTCAGGATCTCCAGGACCTATTTCTATTTTGGAATGGAATAAATATTACGTAGCCATACACGTGTTCTTCATGGACTCGCCTTTTACTAAGCGCTATACTAATCTATGCTAAGCGCCATCTATGAAGTCATTTACGAACCAATTTCTTTTTTTTTTGATCTCGGAAAATCGCCTATTAGGCGGTTTGCTTAGCATTATGGAAAACACGCAGACTTACAGTTGATTTAAAGATGTGTTGGAAATTGTCTAGAAGAACACACTAAGGTACCTACGTATTATTTTTGTTTTTGGAATATTTTCTTATTCATTTAATTTGGCTTGGCACCGTCTTCAAAAGATTGTAAGTATAATTTCAACCGTGGGGATTAAATTTAGTTATTCAAGACAACACAACTATTTTTTTTTTTTTTAGTTTCTCTGTTTTTTTGTAGTCGGTTTTTTTTTAAATTTTTTATCATTTTCTATATTTTAGTGTAAACGTTAAATTTACACTTATTTGTCACTTTTATTGGCTTGGTTAGTATTTTTTTCAATTTACAATATCTTAATGTAAACTGCTTATCATTTTGTACAAAATATTGTTTTCTCCGATGCAGCGACGTTAATTCTTGAGGAGTTCTCTTGGTGGTTTACTAGTTTTTACTATTAGCTCCACTTGACTGTGATGCATTGTGGCGAGCATAAATTGCTTAGCAACCACATTAAAGTTTGTAATCGCATAGCAAACACCAAAAATATTTAGTATTGAGTAGTTCCAGTGGCCGTCTGTGGTCTTCATCAACAGTTCCACTTCACCAAATGGTGCTTCCCAAAGACAAGTACCCAGGTTCTTGCAAATAATACCTAAATCGCTATAGGTGTGTATAATATTTGAAGAGTTCCCTCGATTTCTCCAGGAACCCATCATCAGATATTGATCTGATGACTATGGGACCACCTGGAAGGTATACCCTTACAGACAAAAAAAAAATTCTAAATCGGTCCAAGCGACTTTAAGTAATCGGGGAATATACCTACATAAAACATATTTATTTCGACGAATTAAGAACCTCCTCTTTTTTGAAGTCGGTTAAAAATCAAAGGATAACTCGCGATCTTTGTTCATAATAATTAGTTTCATCTGTGTCTGCATTCTGGATAATTCTTCTTCTGCATCTTTGTAATTTATGATTGATTTTTGTTTCAATACACAATTGTAAGTAAGCCAATCTGGCTGAGGTAAGGCATTTCCATTTTTTGAAATCAATTCGCCATTTTGTTTAGGCCAGCGCAGTTTCCTTTGTACTCCTATGATGCGGGGTAGACATGGGCGCTGAGTAAAAAAAAAAACAGCGTCGGCGCTCCTTAAAAATATATGCTCGGCGGCGTGAGAAGGTAGAAATAAGAGTGATAAATAAAACCAAAATTTCATAAAGATTTCAACAACAAAACAATCGTCGCCGTAGAGGGAAAAGTCACTAAGTGGGTAAAATTGATAATGGAGTTCCTCCTTGCGTCGTGTTCCTCAATGGTGAGGGTCGCAACCTCCCTTCTGCATCATCACTTTCTCTCTTATGGTTTTCCTCCATCTGTTTCTTGCCTCTGGCAGTGTGTAGGGCGTTGTGAACTGAAGAGTTAAGAGTGGTGCGGATCTGGTCAGACCAACGTATTGGGCTGCGTCCTCGAGGCCGTTTCCCGTCTACTTTGCCGGTCACGATGAGCTTCTCGAGGTTGTCACCGTCTTTCCTTGCAATGTGACCAAAGTATTCGAGAATTCTGAGTAGACATCCGAGGATGACAGCCGCGAGGAGATTTTGAGTTCTCGCAATATAGATATAGAGAGAGACATAGAGAGAGAATATAGAGACGTTAGTCCGAAATGCTGCCCAAGTAATACGGAGCATCTTTCTCCAGCACCGCATCTTAAAAGCGTCAATGCGGTTGCGGTCTGCAGCTTTTAGTGTCCAAGTCTCTGCGCCGTATAAAAGATCGAGTAGACAAGAGTCCGTACCAGTCTGGTTTTGGTTTTTACGAAAATATTGCGATCTCGCCAGATTTTTGCAAGCTAAGACATGGCGCTCTTAGCCATGCCAATTCTCTTGCGCACTTCCTTCTCGCACGAACCATCGTTACTGATGTTGGAACCCAGGTATATATAAACTTGTCCACTATTTCTAGGTCCAATGCACCCGTGAGTTCCAACTTCCCAGATCTATAATAGGCGAATCCGAACTGGCAGTCGCTGAAGAGATCATTGGTCTCAAAGTATGCTAGCAGCCGAGAGTTCAGTACACGTTCCATAATCTTGCAGAGTATGGACTTCACTGAAATCGTCTTACAGTAAGATGGCACGGCTACCTTTTTTGGGCACATGCTGCACATTAGCCAGCTTCTACGACTGAGGAACTAGACCAATCTCAAGTGAGAGGCGATACAGGCGTGTTTGAACAGTAGACAAGTTAGGTGCACAGTTATGTAGGACAATGGCCGGGATTCTATCAGGACCACAAGCCTTGTTCACGTTAGAGTACGGAGAGCTTTAAATATCTCTTTGCGGCGGATGTGAGGTTCTCCCATGGAGAGGTTGGCTAAAGGCAACTTAGGTGGAACCTTGCTAGCGACTTCCAGACATGAGCTCTTTGCAAAAAGAGTGGCAAACAAATTTACCTTCTCAGCTGCAGTGTGGGCAAGTGAGCCGTCAGGCTTTATCAGCGGTGGAAATAAAGGTATTTCCTAATGTTTCGCACCCATTTGTATTACCTATAGCCGTCGCCTCTATGGGGGAGCTTCATGTCCGCGACGGGAAGGTACTGAAAGCTCTCCGTGGAAATAAAGGTATTTCCAAGTGGGTGCAAAGCATGTTTAACACCGATGGAGCCGATGTGATTCAATCGTGCTGTAACAGTACAGAATGAATGGTATCTGTCCGTTAGTAAGGAATATATGGGAGTAGCACTAAAATTAATATTAATGCGTTGCACCATTAATGTAATAAGCATGAAAAGGGAAAAATAAACTAGTTTAAAATAATGAACATGTGGACAAGTGGCTTTGCGTTAAAGATAGTAAGAATGTGTCAATAGACTAGGGGCTTATCATTATTTTGAATTTCGCGGGGACTGTTCCGTGTGTCCCTTGCGACATAGGCGACGTCTACCGTGCGTTATTTACTTGAGTTTCGCGTAGGATTGTTAGGTTGGCAATGGCTTAGAGTGATGTGATAGGCTAACGCGTCCCTTGCGACATAGGCGTAGGTTGGCAAGACCGGTTCACATACAGGCGGGCGCCACCTATGTTCTGAATACGGAACTTTTTATAATTTTACTAAATACGAGATTATTAGCTTGCGTGGGTGTTTATTAAGAGGGAATTGTTGATGGAAGGCTACATCTAGATGTTCAAACATGTAATATTGGCTATCTAAAGAGATTTGGTTGAATTATGGAAAAACTCTAGAATTTACGCGGGGGGGGGGGGGGGGGGCGGCGGCAGTGAGCGAGCGAGAAGCTGAGAAAAAGATAGAAAGAGAGGGGAGATGTTATCTCCACGTGGAACGACACGAAGTTTGCATGTAACGAAAGATAAGACACGTGAAGTTGATGTGCATAGGCGAGAGGGCTAGCGGTTGGCTGAAGGGTAGGGAAATGGATTTGCGCGGGCGACTGTCGGGCGAAGTGGCGCGATTTTGGAAGATGTTGGCGTCAGGGTAGGGAAGACGGGCATTCGATTCAAGGTCGCCGGGCGATAACGATCTTATACGTGAAAACGAGCGTCCGAGCCTTTTAGCGCGCTAAGTGTTATTCGAGCTGCGATATTAACTAAAATTGTTTGTGAAATAGAAAGTGATTATTAAAGTAAAATTATTGTTATCGCAACTCGAATTGTTAACAGAATGCAGTATTCTGGGTCATATTAGTGGAAACGCATCACGGTGGCAACGAAAACTAATATGATTTTAACTGATCTCGGTCAGGAGGACCTTTGACTGTATTTAATAAGGTCGGCGTTATCTATTACAACGCTAAATAATACACTATATTCGAGAGAGTAACGGGGGAGAGACAGTTGTCTCCCTAGTGAAAATCGAAGATAGGTCAGACACCAATTAGCTGGAGACGGGCACGTATATCCCGGGCCAAAACCGTCTCGTCCCCTTACACACAGTGCAGGGTTAGGTTTTACATTCTGAGTATACTGGCTCGATTGATAGTACATTAAGAAGTCTGTTGCTTGCAGGGGCGACTCGACTTACACAACTCACCACGAAATTAAGTTAAATGTGGCTTGGGCCTAGATTGCAAAGGTATACAAGTTGGGACTGTTAGTTCGACAAAATATAGGTATTTCAAGTGAGGCAGGCTGTAGGAATCTATAGGTAGGCGTCTCTATGTATGTTATTAGGTAGTTGGGGACAGCACGGTGTGTACACGCTGTGCGTACATAAACTAGGTACGTAGGCCGCGAAGCCAGGACTGGATTAATTCCGACTAATAAAGGTAGGGATAATTAAGTTATGGTGCCTAAATAGAAATTACTATGAAGTGACGTGGATTATGAGCGCTGAAAGGACCTATCTAGGCATGTAATCTGTTACCGTAGGCCAATAGGATTCTAATTGTTTTCCTAAAAATTGTTACCAATTAACTATTCATTTTAAATAATTAGCAGAAGTGTGGTAATATTGAACCATCATTGCTTTGGATTACCTAAGAGTCTAGACTGGTTTCCTATTACAAGAAAAATACTAATAAGTTATAGCAAATAAGCAAACTGTGATGTTTGATTTCTAATACTGAAATGACCAAACAGGCATTTTTAGCTTTCCCTGGGGTACAATACGGCCTTAATATTGCTACTCTCCAATGTATTATAAATAGACATCCGAAACCTATTGGTAAAATTCGAGCAGATACTAAACAACTAAAACCAGTTTGGAACCTAGGTTATTTCGCTGAAGCTGCGAATTCACCTTAATGGTCAAAGACCTTACAAGCTATGAGCTCCTAATATTATGAAACATAGAAATAATTGATTGATAACAACCTACTAATTGGTCTAATAGTACAGTCTACTTTATACCATTTAAATTCACTTTAATGGTCAAAGACCTTATAAGTTATGTACTTACTTCTAATAATATGAAACAGAGAAATATTTGATGGGAACAACCTAAACCAATTAGACTAATAGTACAGTCTGCATTATACCTATTAAAGTGAGTTAAGGATAACTTCTTAGAATAATAACGCTATAGAAAGATAGTCTTCATACAAGCGCTCGGTCAAAAATGAAGCACTAAACCGATTCACACACGCGTGACGAGTATGCTGCGCGCATGGCTGTGATCTGCTGTCTCTTTCCAATTCTATGAATATGAAGAGACAGCGCTGCGGCAGCCGCTGCTACCGAGGCTTTAACTTAGAGAATCACACTGCAGTACGTTTTTATTTTGACCTAATTAACTACAAGATACTATGAAATACTGAAAGCTTACCTGTGAAAAGTGATGTTATTACACTTCTTTTGTTTTTCAGATGTGTTGTGACACAATTTAACTGCACAAACCGTCATATTTTTTTTGTTTTCGCGAGACACGTTCGGCGCGCTTTGACATTGAACACTACGGAGCGGTCCGGCGTTTGGAGCCATTTATGGCTCCAATTAAGGTGCTTCAAAATAGGCGCGCGGACTTGGTTTCTATAGCGTTATTATTCTAAGGATAACTTTTAAATATAATTGATTTAATTATTAACAGGGACAATTACCTGATACCTACCTACTAAAAGTATAATAACCATGATTTAGTAGGCTATTAAGTAATCACCCAGTCTGAGAGATTGAGGTATGGGTTAATGAATATAATTAACTAAGTTCACTTTCTAAAGTCAAGGATATGGAATAAATCAGACATCTTTTAAGAAACTTGAGATGTAATATGCTGTCGAGGCAGTCTGTACAATTTAATAATATTGTTGCTTTATAAGATCTGCATAATAACCACTACGAGTAAACAAAAGTAATTATGCTTCAAATAATAGTATTCAATTTGTCTCCACCTCCTGAAGGGAGTAAGGAATTGAATGAATTAAACATCTTTAATAAACTTGAGATGCAATATGCTGTCGAGGCAGACTGTACAATTTAATAATGTTGTTGCTTTATAAGATCTTCATAATAACCACTATGAGTAAACAAAAGTAATTATGCTTCAAATAATAGTATTCAATTTGTATCCACCTCCTGAAGGGAGTAAGGAATTGAATGAATTAAACATCTTTAATAAACTTGAGATGCAATATGCTGTCGAGGCAGACTGTACAATTTAATAATATTGTTGCTTTATAAGATCTTCATAATAACCACTATGAGTAAACAAAAGTAATTATGCTTCTAATAATAGTATTCTATTTGTATCCACCTCCTGAAGGGAGAAAGAAATTGAATGAATTAAACATCCTTAATAAACTTGAGATGTAATATGCTGTCGAGGCAGTCTGTACAATTTAAAAATATTGTGGCTTTATAAGATCTTCATAATAACCACTATGAGTAAACAAAAGTAATTATGCTTCAAATAATAGTATTCTATTTGTATCCGCCTTCTGAAGGGAGTAAGAAATTGAATGAATTAAACATCTTTAATAAACTTGAGATGTAATATGCTGTCGAGGCGGTCTGTACAATTTAATAATATTGTCGCTTTATAAGATTCTCATAACAACCACTATGAGTAAACAAAAGTAATTATGCTTCAAATAATAGTATTCTATTTGTATCCACCTCCTGAAGGGAGTAAGGAATTGAATGAATTAAACATCCTTAATAAACTTGAGATGTAATATGCTGCTGGGGCAGTTAGTATAATTTAAACATATTGTCACTTTATAAACTCTGTATAATAAACACTGAGAGTCAACAAAAGTAATTTTGCTTCAAATAATAGCACTCTATTTTAGCCACTGCCTGAAAGTGGGTTTTGAATAAATTATCCACCCTTTTATAGAACTGAATGTTAATATTCTAATAAAACAAAAGGTTATAATGTTACTTGTAATAGCTTATTAAAATAAAACCCCTCAAGATCAGAGAAATAAGTTGGGTTCTTAATGTGAAAAGGATATTTGGATGATAGCAAGCCTTGAGATAAACTCTATTGATTTTGTGTGGAATAATAAGAACGTAAATGCTGACACATAGTTCCATAATGTAAGATGAAATTAAGTTGAAAAGTTATGTAGACTCTCTATAAATAGTAAATTAAAGTCAACAGGACGGAGCCATAATTAAACAATGAGATGTAAGGCACGCTATAGGACGGCGGTTGGGGCCCGTAAATTGCCACAAGACTTTTATGTATAATGCTATTGTTAATAAATAATAATACCTGCAAGCTAAGCTATCATCTGATTATCTTTGAGTGGTTAACATTCCTTTCCTGCAGCTGCTGTGAAGGATTTAGGTCACAGTTCGGACGGAGTCACTGATAGGCTACACATATCTAGGATATTAGTTATTGAAGGATAGGTAATTAGGTCAGGAGGAAAATAATTTAACACAGGGTTAAGCCAATTACTAAACTTTCACGAAAAGAACTTGAGTTACTTAAATGCGGTTAAATACGGAGGGTTCACTAGACGATCTGGCCAAAATAGTATTTATTATAATATTACATTGCTTGACTGAAATGTATCACTAATAGAATTAAGTTACGTTAAGATTCCATTATCATACAAACACTACGCACTCTACAAAACCTCAAGACACAAACATTAGATTGTAGATAAAGTAGGTTAACTAGTTTTAAGAATTAGATTAATAAGTTAAGCTAAGGTAAGGCGGCGATGAGTGTGTGTATGTATTATAAGGTTTAAAAATAAGGTTAGGTTAAGAAGTTACAGTGCTCTACGTAATGTTCTTTTATTGGGGCTTTCTTAGGGTCTGGATACCTGACGATTTGCGCGCTCGAGCATCAGCCCAGGCTAGGAAAGCTGACGGGGATCCGGTTACAGTTACAGCAGTGTGCCATTATCCCCAACATTTCTAAGATACTATGCCAACGCGTTGGTGTGGGCGCCATAACGCTAGGCACGTTCGCGAAGTTCCCAAACAAAGGGAGTTCTTCTGATTCTTCTCCCTCTTGATCGGTAATAGGGTCGTCTTCGTCCTCATCGAGCACCTGAGCTGACGCCCGACGGCGCGCCGTCATTGGTGCACGGGGTGAATAATAGCAGTACACGCATGCGTTTCGATAACGAGGCGGCCGAGCGCTAGGTTACAATATTTTTTTTATTTTTATGGAAGAGTTGAAACAAAAATGTAAAAAAATAAATGTTTTTATATTGTTATTTGGTGGTACTGCTGCTATAGAATCACTTAAAAAAGGGCGGGGGTTCCAAAATTAACCTTGTAGAATCACTTTGTTGTCCGTCTGTCCGTTTGTCAGTCAAGAGCATTTTTCTCGTGAACGTGAAGGAATCAGGTTGAAATTAACATTATTCTGCGGTCCCTGGAAGATGTATAAAAATAAAGCTTCTAAACCAACGAAATCCAAAGATACTGTTTGAGGCCTTATTTTCTATAATTTCGCAGGGGAATCAAAACCTATAGGGTAATTTCCCATAGACCTAGAATCATGAAATTTTGCAAGAAGGTCTTACAGAACAAGTAAAAAAATCCGTAAATCGTAAATTAGCAGTTCCATTACAAAATAAAATATTTTTTTGAGATGACAAACTTATTTGCAGTTGGTAAACTAATGAAATAAGTAATAGGAAATATTCGCGCGTGCCGCGCGGCGAAAACAATTATTTATTTCCAAAGTGTACCTACACCTAGGCGTTTACTACAATTCAGTTGACAAGTAAGTGAAATTAATTGTTATTCAAGTCATTATTAAGTAGTTATATCGTATTATTAGAATAGAAATGATATTTTTTCAATTATTGTTATTGACAATCTGTTTGGGACGCCATCTTGATGTACACTACGTTGCCTTCGACCCACTTTGACCGATCTGGCGCTGCGGCGCTGCGATGTCTGTCTGTGTTGATTAGACGACATAAATGTTTAAGCGCTGCAGCGGCTGCAGCCAACTTTAGGTCTCTCATTCCAGAATTTGAACAACAGGTTTGTATGAACGTTCTTGTCTATACTTCTAGGTCAATGTTTTACAGTTGTTCCATTACAAAATAAAATATGTTTTTGCGATTACAAACTTATTCGCAGTTGAGTCAATTGCATAAAAATTGTACGTCATACAAAAGAATAATTACAAAGGAATTATTTTTTTCGTCATGCAAAGGTGTTTATGTTAGACAAAGGAATTCATAAAGTATGGTTCATACTGACATTATCCATCTATATATTTTATCTTTACAAAATGTAATAAAAATAAAAATTAATTAAACTAACTAAAAGTGAAAACGCTTTAACGGTTTTTATTAACACAAACGTATTCCATTAAAAATTTGCAAAAATTGAGATTCCTCTCCTAAATGCAGGAGACATTTAGGATAATGTTCGGGAATTTCGGGACCCTTTATTTATTGGGAAGGAAAGAGATTGAGAAAGTCTTTGTTTTTCATTTCTTTTCTTTGCAGTCGAGTTTTTGTAGTAAATTTTCAATATCATAATTTTAAAGTTCGAGTTATGAACTTTTCATTTTTGACAAGCAAATATCTTTGTATAGACCCTAACGTCATTTCCTTTGTATGACGTTATACAATGTCATACAAAGGAACCAAATTTTGTTGTGACAAAATGAATTCTTACATATTAGGTTATAAATTTGTAAAATTATTACAGTTCTGATTACCACACTGTTTTACACATTGATTAATCTATTATATAAAAAAGAATTTTGGCACTTTTTACACGACGAAATTCAGTTCGAACCGACAATCAAAACATCACTTGAAAATTATGATGGCTAACATTTGATTTTGTTAGGTTGGCAGTAGTAATAGTGCTGCCACACGTGAAGACAAATACGGATGCGATCTTTGAGGTTTAGAAACATCTAAATCTTAGTCATACAAAGGGTGTTATACAGAGGAAGAAAACTTGAGACAAGTTTTCTTTAGGAGATTTTGTAATAAAATTAATTACTTATGATGACAAAAAGTAATCTAGCGAGTAAAACATTTAATACTTCAGATAATTCATGCAAAGAAATAGCGACTTTTAAACGGCTTCACAAGTTAATCTATTTTTTTTTACAATTTGAAAGGGGTAGGACAAGCAGCTTTTGTATGGCTTTTGTAAGACAAGAAAAATCATACCTTTCAAAAATATTTTTTTTCTACTATAAATTATCAACCCTACATAAAATTATTAATTTCGTACAATTAAAAAGAAATAGTAGTATCAATAAAAATAATTATCATGTTAGTAATTGTTTTCTTTTTTTTATATAGCTACTTTATTATGATGGACAAATTATTTTTTCCCGATGTACAATTTTTATGCAATTGACTCAGTTGGTAAACTAATTAAGTAACTAATAGAAAAAGTCTACGAGACTCGATCACCAAGATAAACTAAATATTTACACACAAGTTTGTACGGAACCCTCGCGCGAGTCCGACTCGCACTTGACCGGCTGTTATCTAAATTGATTTCAGTTTCGGGTCTGGGTGATTTCTATGTTTATATGTTTATTAGTTGTCTAACCAATGAAAACAAGTTTTAAAAGAAACTTGGGCTAGATAAGTAGGTATTGGTGTGAGGTGTGAGAGGGGGAAAGAAAGACGAAGTATGCTGAAAGCATGGGGGCGGGTTTTACCTGAGGTAGGTTGTTGTTTTTACCAACATTTAACTAACTAACATTAAAAACAGCAAGAATATCGTTCAAAACACAACAGAACACTTTTTTAATATGATTGACGTTGCTGGTTATAAATATTGTTTCTACTTACAAAGACCTTAACAAGACATTACGTTGAAATGAATGTTTCCGGAGTCCTGAAATCCAGGAATATCCTAGCTTAGGCTCCAGTCCTCCCAAAGGTTATGTGTTAATCTCTTGTTTCCTTTTTTCCGATTTCATGTAATTTTTATGCTTTCTCCACTCATTTTCTTTCATGACATTTCATGTCACCGATTTAGTTAAGTTTAGATTTTGGTGGAAAATAAACAATTTAATTATTTATTATTATTATTTATTTAGCCTCTGACCACTCTCAAACTAATCCTCCTATATCCTATCCCTTTGGGGATAATTGTCGTGAGTGTATTTATTAGTATTCCTAGCTAGCTAGCTAGCCGCTAGTACTTACGAATAGGTAGATGAATATAACACGCACGCGCCTACGCCTACGCCAGCGACCTCTGTCTAATTAGTAATTATTATAAAATTACGCATTTGCGCCAATCCAAACCCATGGCCGTGATGTAATCAATAATTTAAGCAAATTAAGTATAATGAACCGTGTAAGCATGTTACAATTGGAATATGTTGAGTGTGACGATTTTAATAATGATCTAAAATATAAAACCGCGGAATCTGAAGTAATATCATCATTCAGGAAAGTCCGACTTGCCTCAATAACGACAAGTAAGTAAGTAAAACCAATATTGATATTATAATTATTTTACTTAATATTTTGTTTGAGTAGTAACTATATCACTTAAAACAAAACATTTATATTTGGTCATTATTTATTTTAAAATCATATGATATTGGCATACCAAAATATCTAATGATGTTAGCTATTTCTGATAAATGACCTACTTATTTTCTTTATTCTGATCTATTGTATGAATGAACAATAGAACAAATAACCATGCAATTAATAAACTGGTTCCCTTCTTTCATTTCTATAAGGCAAAGGGTTCTATTCTATGCAGCCTAGTCAAGTTGTGGTTTTCTAATTTATTTAGTATTTAGTACCAATAAAATTCTTTAGGTTCAGTAAACATGTGAAACTTTATAGGAAAAATGCACTTGCCTAGTTTGAACGGTTAATTTGTGTATTCATTGAGATCACAGACTTAGTCATTTTTACCAGTTTTTTCCGCCCAAATAAGCGCGTTCCGTTTCACGTAAGTAATACAGATAAATCTCTTTGTTATTTCAGCATGTATTCTCTCAAAGCTTTCATAATACTGTGTGTGGTCGCTATGGTCTTTGCCGCTCCGGACGGCCGTAGAAGGCTGAAGGACCCCGAGCCTAAAACTACCACTGACAACTTCATGGAAGTCAGCAGCGAGAAATGCGACGTGGATAAGAACCGGTTCTGTGGAGTGTTCCCCGATAATAGCGGACAACCGGAAAACATACCGATAATCAACGGTTCAGGATAATTACCAAAATATCAATTTGAATAAATTGAGTTGTACAGGACATGAAGTTGTTGTTTCTGTTTTAGCGCCATCTAGCGTGCACCTTGAGAACTGATAAGCTGATGAATAACATGCTTTTAATTACAGTGCAGTCAATGATATTATAAAGTTTATTTTATTGATCAGTACGTTATGTTTGATATTACATCTGCTATGATTGTAACTTCTTTAGATGAGCTGAACCACAGCTTATCCGCTTGCCGTTTGGCGTATTTCTTCCATAAAGATATAATTAAGTAGCCAGGAACATTACCTATTTACTTGGATTGCCAGACCAAATTAAAGAGTACCTACCTACTATACCATACAATTTTAAATACTTATTAATTTGTGTGCATTTGTATTGTTATTGCACATTTAATATTATTATTATTTAAAGAAAACATTACAACAACATTACGTCTTAACGCCATCTAGTGGGTACCATAAAAATTGCAAGCAAGTTTTAGCTTGCAATTCAGTGCTTTTCAGTGAAACTCTACCAAAGAATGGTTCTTGTTTCAAGAAAGTAAGTTAGCACATTTTGGTACCTATTTGAAGTTTACACACTACATACACATTGGAATTAATTGAACTTAAAAATTAATTGAAAACTAACATTAACAATTTGAATTAATATCGATTAGATGAGCTGTATGGCGGCGACCTATTAAAATACTGTACCGACCCATCTCTTCCCTTGCGTGTCGTAAGAGGCGACTTACGGACTAAAGATTGCGCACATAGGTACATAAAACAGAAAAAAGCGGCGATTGGCTCACCAATTGTCACGTTGAGCACCATGAGCTGCAGTTTAACGTGGATATGGCAGTGGACTGGTTTAACGGTCCTCGTTGCCTAGTCTTTGGGAATAATAGTCTGAGATTATTGTATCCATTAGAGTTTTACGGGTTTGTGTAGGTTGACCAGCTGGCGTGTGTACCATTAGATCCTTTGGCGAATAAAATACGACCTTTTCACTTTAGCCTAATTGCTTCCCAGCTCAATAACAATAATAGCAATATTTATAATTTATTAATAATAATTAAGAAAATGTAGCAAAAATTTTTGCGAGTTTTTGTATCATTCGCACTCATTCAAGGTACATGAACAGGTTTGGATAAAATAGTATTCCACTTCCTTGAATTGTAGGAATTTGGTAGAAAAGAAAATATTTATTCTGCTTAGGCACCACCGTTATAGTAATTATGTAAGCCCTTCAAACTCCTTGATTTACAGTATAGGTAAAGATGTGGGACTTTACCGAGATCTCTCACGGACTTCTTGAAATAATTAGAATAGTGATGTTGCACTGTTTTGTTTCATTTGCCAACACTCGTGCACGTTCACGAAAAGGGGCCCTAGTGTAATCTCTTAAAGCAGTAAGATTACTTTTATCTTACTATGCAAAATTCGTATGGGAATTCGCAATTGCGCAATTGTCAGTAGCATTGTTGTGTTCCGACAGTTAGAGATAAGATAGCCAGCTCCTCATTAGTTAAGGAATCCAGATGAATTGCGCTTCTACCATAGGCCTTACCATCACCTAACATCAGGTGAGAGGAAAGTAAAATAAAAAATCGAATACACGCCTAGAACGAGCAAACAGATCGTAACAATCGCGAAACCTTTCTGCTGCCAGACTTTTTTTCGCGATGCCGTTAGTTGCCAGCCATTAAAAATTGCGACGCGAAATTTGACACCCGGGACTTGAAAACAATGATAAAGCTATTTCTTGTTTGAAAACATGTACAAAACTGAATATTTATGGTATTTTAATGAAATAATCTATTAAAATATCTAATTAACGGTGTACGTAAACCATATGCGTATAAATACTAAAGAGAGATAATCACAAAATGTAAAAAAAAAAATTGTCACTAAATATTTAAAAAAAATATGTATACATTGTGAACAAAGTATTTTACTATCATTCGATAGTGCATTAACTATATTTAAAGAAAACAATAACAATAAGATAGTATTAGAAATAGACAACCAGGAGGCGGGGCCAAGCGGCACGCCACGAGTGACGTAAGCGTGATGGGAGACGCCATGTGGGGGACCAAAGCTGAGGCGAGCTCGTCACGCGGCTCGACACTTTTTCGGCGGCATTCGTGTGTGCTGGACGTATTTTGCGGACACGTTTCATATAATTATTTTTGTTCAATTACCTAATTATTTAATTTCGTTAATAAAAGTTTTTAAGTTAAAGGTATTTCTCGTTTCTTTTTAAAAAATCAACTCCACTTCAAGTTCATAAAATCAGAAGTGGTATAGTCCACAAGGCCTAGCTCGCTATCGGCTTTCTGCCTGCCTTATGTAAAATTTTGAATTCTTATTAATTTAACGGGTCTTCTATTTTTATAGCGCGTTGTACGATCATTACATTGCTTAAGCAGTTTAAGTGTTTGTTAAAGTACGTTGTGCGACTTGTGCGTATTTTGTTAGCAAGATTTATAACATTCTACCGCCATAACGTAATTGGTGCGTTGCGTTACGCGCGTAGTGCGTTGTGTTATAGCGAATTGTAAAATTTTATTAGTCACGGTTTTTATTTCTGAATTTAGTTACTGTTTAATAGTGAAGTGGTTTAATCTTTTAAGGATTTTCTTTTCTTCTTCGCTTCTTTATCCAGACAGTTAACGATTTTAATTTAGTTCACGTAAAGATTGCTTAGACGTTAGTTGTAAGCTTTAAATTTAATAATGTCAGACCGTGTTTCGCTGTCAAAGGAAAGAGGTCGTAGCCGTAGTAGAAACCGCAGTAGATCGCGTGACCGTTATGATAATTCTTATTATAGCTCTCATAGACGGCGTCACGAGGACTCTCCTGGCTATCGCGATAGTTCTCGTAGTCAGGCTTTAGATACGATTCTTGGTAGATTGCATGCGATCGAAAATAGGTTAAGTACCTCAACGCCAACTCTAGTTCCGCCACGTCCAGCACATGAATGCACTACTCCACCGTTACACCGTGCAAGTAAGAGCATCGAGCCGGGTGAGTCTGTTAGTGATACAACGAACAAAATTGTCAGCGCGCTATCATCATTGATACAGTCTAAGCCATCTCATTATTACATTTCAAATTTTGATCCGAATGTTCACGACTTCGATGTTTGGTGTGCAGAAGTTGATCAAGGTCGCGAGTTGAATCATTGGAACGATCGTGAGTGCCTTTCGCGTGTTGGTGGCTGCTTTAAAGGCGACGCGCGCACCTGGCTGAATGATTGGGTTTCCAATAATCGTACCTGGACCAATTTCAAACTTGAATTCCGATCACTCTGCCCGCGGAGCATCGATGTTGCTAACATTTTGTTTGAGATAATGAATACGGATTACAATAGTTTTTCTTCTTATGCTGACTATGCCCGGAAGTCATTGTTGCAAATGCTAAATTGCAACCAATTGAGCTAGTGGAGTTTTTGTCGGTTTATTCGAAATCTAAAACAGATTTTCGAAATACCCGCAATTTAGTTCGTTCCTTTAACGCTGATCGTTTTGAATCTCGTAAGCGTACGGCTTCAACTAAGCCTAATGTGAAATGTTTAGTCGTCTTAATTTATTGTTAAATCGGGAAGGGGTCACATATATTAGATCTGGTGAAGTACAACGTCTCACTAGAATTAATAGCACGTGTCTGGTTAATCACTTAAGTAGCATAGATTTTAGTGTCATAAATACACTCTTAGTGGGTGAGGACAAGCAACGTTTACTTCTGCTCATTAACGAGTTTTCTGATTTCTTTGTCACTGGAACAGCTACGTCTACTGTCAATACTGGTAGCATTGAAATAAAACTTTCTAGTAACATTCCAGTTCACTATCGTCCCGAAAGCTTTCAGCTGATAAAAAGTCGAGAGTTCGTAATATTATTGACGATCTCATGAGCAAGGGTATTTTATCCGGGAGTCTGAATCGGAATATGCTAGTCCTGTCATACTTGTTAAAAAGAAAGACGGTTCGGAAGGATGTGCGTTGATTATCGCGCTCTAAATGCAATCACCGTTAAGGATAGATTCCCCTTGCCTCTTATAGATGACCACATCGACAAACTGGGCAATAGTAAATACTTCACTAGTTTCGATATGGCGACTGGTTTTCATCAGCTCCCAATGAAGGACGATGATTCCATTAGCAAAACAGCGTTCGTCACGCCTGAAGGTTATTTCGAATATATGAAAATGCCCTACGGTTTGACGAATGCTCCTGTAGTATACCAGAGGGTCATATCGAAAACTCTAAAAACCTGATAGACACTGGGAAGGTTCTTAATTATATTGATGACGTGCTAGTGCTATCAGATTCAATTGAAGAGGGGTTGACGTTGTTACGTCAGGTACTTGTCTGTCTTACTAATGCGGGATTTTCCATAAACTTAAAAAAGTGCACTTTTCTAGACACTGAAGTTGAATATCTGGGCAGACTAATAAGCCAAGGTCAGGAAAGGCCGAGTCCTAGGAAGGTAGATGCCTTAGTAAATTCCCCAAAACCAACAACTGTTAGACAAGTCCGCCAATTCTTGGGTTTGGCCGGATACTTCAGACGCTATATCGCTAATTACGCCATCAAAACCTATTGTATTGCAATACTTTACGTGACTGGATGACTGATCTTCGTGAAACGGTTATTCTGTAGAATTGGCGGAAAACTGGCTGAGAGTGACTTATGCAGTCAGTCTGAGGAAAAAGTATTACTTTTATTCGAAACTGCACCCAGAGCTCAAAAGAATTATTGCCCTTGATACTCAGCAAGGCACCCTAATGACCACGATCCGATGACGTTGTGACATTCATAATAGCTAAATTATTGTAGTCTTTTAGTCGCGTAGCCGGAAGAAAATTACTTACGATAATACTAAAAGGTTTCGTTTTTGCTGAGTGTATAGATTAGGTGGATTGTGAGCTATTTTTTAAAAGTTTGAAGTTTGATGGCTGTGCTCTATGGTACTTATAGGTATTTCATACTATTTCGTGTAACGTAATGTATATAGAATGAAAGTTTTAGATATTTTGAGTGTTTCACTTAACGTTCCAAACAATATACAAATATCATGCTGCGTACACTGATTAAGGATTACCGTCTAGCAAATAAAAGACAACAAAGTGCTACTGTACGCAGGCATTGAATGTAATCTGTTTGTGTACCAATTGATATAAATAAATAAATAAGAACTGTTTTACTTTGGAACAACGAAAACCACAAAATCACTCTTTTTTTGTCTTTGAATAAATAAAATAAATAAATAAATAAATCTTTTCTACAATCACACCAATTATCTAGCCCAAGAGAAGCTTCGAAGAAACTCGTTAAATGGTTACTAGACAACGGATAAACGTACTTAAAATACTTAAATACATACTTATTATACATAGAAAACACCCAGACCCGAGACAATTTAGAAAACAATAATTTCTAAATTGACCCGACCGGGGATCGAACCCGGGACCTCAGAGATGGCGACACCATGAAAACCGGTGTACAAACCACTCGACCAAGGAGGTCGTAAAATTTCATTATTTCTAAAATAATATTTTAAGGCTTTCAGAGGTTATCTAATTTTTTGTATGGTATAAAATAGCATTAAAATGGCCATGTATGAGGGATTCTGTAAATTTTAATTTATTAATGCGTATGTTACGAAAGAAAAATAAAATTATCAAAGAAGTAACCACTCTGACTCTGACTCTTATAGTTTGTTCAACATCTATTCCACTATAACCACCGAAAGTCTTAAAATATTATTTCAGAAATTTTTAAATTTTATTCAAAGACAAAAAGAGTGATTTTGTGATTTTCATAGTTCCACATATACATATTATTTATCTAAAAATTATACAACAAAGATAAGATAATTCTTATTATGAAACACTCAACATTTCAAACTTTAATTCTATATTCATTACGTTACACGAAATATTATGAAATACCTAAACGATACCTAAAGCACCGTCAGTAAACTTCTAACTTTTAAAAAATAGCTCACAATTCACTTGCAACTGTGAGTGTATAGAACTCAGCAAAAACCAAAACTTTTAGAATTATCAAAACTTTTTTATGGATTTTAATGTCCCGTAACCGGACTATTTCTGAATAAATCATTAATATTTTTAAGAAAATATTTTTTTTGTCATTTTTACTTTTTACTGATTCATTGCTAGCAGTTCGATTATATACCTATAGGCTAGATCTAAACTCTATCCTAAATCCGCATTCTCTGAATTCGACTCTACACAAACGCCACAAAGATCACTCTTGATCGGAACGTGACGATCGAAGTGAGAGGCGAGTGTACGACCGAGCTTTAGAGAATCGACATGATGACGCCATTAAATTCACATTTTTTTATTTATTACCAACAAAGTGTTACATTCACTTTTAAAGCACACAAATCACTAAGATAGCTAAATTAACTCATTAAACTTTTTACGATAAATTGCTTCAGCTAAAAGAAGAACACGAACAAATAGACCATTCGAAATAAACGCATCAACCTAAGTGGCGCATTTATGAAGTGAAAATTATGGACAGCGCCTGAGCTCCGGCGGCCGTCTCGACAGGCAGCGCTTCCACTCCGGAATTCGTAGCAGAATCATAATGTTAGTTTGTGCGCCTAATGGAACTGGTGGAGTATGAGCTGTGATCGTACTTTTGTCATTCTGTTAGTTAAAAAAAAAGAATTAGCCAATTAGTTAAAAAAAAAGAATTAGCCAAATCATATGTTATGTCATCATACTGTGCAGACTGTCAGCACTCGTACCAAACAATTTGGCAAGTCGTTCCTCTGTAACGTTCCGGGCGACTTTGTCATTTTCTTAAACTTGACACTTTCCTAACTGGTCTCATTTTTAACTAGACTTTTTTTAGTTGGTCTCTTTCTTAATTTGCGGTTTCCTAAATCGTAATTATTTCATAAACTTTAAGAAAGTGGTTACGGCACACCTGTATTCATATATTTTCAAGATTAACTGGACTGGATGCATACAGTCGAGTTCATAAATATGTGTACACTTTAGTACCTTGTCACTTTAATCGCTGTGACAATTCATGTATGGCAGTTTAAACAGACATTAAATAGATAAGGTACTAAAGTGTATACATATTTATGAACTCGACTGTACCTATAATAATGAATGAGTTTACATACATCTTATAGCGTTCCGACGACGTAAGGGTTATAACCAGGGACCGGAAATTTGACTTGAACGGTATGGAGACGGACCCAATTTAATTTCTCTAATAAAATTCACGGAATTTCTAAATTTAGTGAAGGAGACCTAGTTACAGCAAGTTTACAAAGCATATTTAAGTACCTATTAATATAATGGGACTTTTAAACGGGCCATGTTTGGCTGTAATTTGTGGCTGGTAACTAGTGCTATCTTACTCTTACTTCGTATGTTAGAGCAAGATGCGTATAGTTGCCGGCCACACGAAAATGTTGCTCGTTTAGAAGTGTTAAGTTTGCAAAAGATACCAACTAAGAAAGAGCCGAGTTAAAAATGAGACGAGTTATGAAAGAGACCAACTAAGAAAGAGCCGAGTTAAAAATGAGACGAGTAATGAAAGTGTCAACTTTGCAAAAGAGACCAATTATGAAAGAGCCGAGTTAAAAATGAGACAAGTTAGGAAAGTGTCAAGTTTAAGAAAATGACAAAGTCGTCCGGAGCGCTCTGTAAGACCTTTGGTTGCGGCTTTGGAATTCTCTACCAGCGCATGTGTTTCCCCAACTCCTGTAGTCCCGGGTCTTACCTCTCATTATTTTGGACTGCATCGGCTGCTTATCAACAGGCAGGATGGTCACTATGACGAGTCACATTAAAAAAGACATTAATGCATTCCACCATAATTCTTTAAGCATAGGTATGCTTAAAGAATTATGCTGAATGGTGTTTTTAATGTGACTCGTCGTCGTACTCACCTAACCACGACGTCATGTTCGTACATTTAATTATTTATAATAACACTCTTAGCTGCATCACACACAAGAGAACCTACTTACTGCGTAATACATTTGTAATTGAAATGTTTTTCGTAATATTTAATGTTTGCGTCAATAACTAGTATATTTTACCTATTTATGATAGTGTGTGATAATATGAATGAATAATGGTAAATAATGTTCCCCCGAACCCCTCGAGTTTCAGTAAAGATGTGGGATTTTACTAAGGTCTCACACGGACTTCTTGAGACAATTTTAAAAGTGATGTTGAACTGGGGCCCAAGTCTGCTAATTTACGAATGGCATAATTGAATCGCAATTGGATCGCATTGTAATTGTTTGACACATTTGGTATTCTCTTACTCATTTACGAATACCAAATGTGTCAAACAATTACAATGCGATACAATTACGATTCAATTATGCCATTCGTAAATTAGCAGACTTGGGCCCGTCTACGGGTACTCGCATTTATGATCATAACAACACATATGATCACGACTATTACTAACCCTTTAGGATTAAAGGGACTAGGCCAGTGGTTCTTAACCTTTTTGGCTGGCGACCCAAAGTAGGAATATATTTGAAGTCCGCAACCCTAATCCTTTAACTATTTTACTTTCCAATGACAGGTACTAAAATAACATATTATCTATTTTTTATAGAATGTAGTGGTAAAATTAGAAATAAACAACATTATTGAAATGTTCTGTATTAAAGTCAGACAATTCAGCATTAAAATAGTAAAAAAAATTACAGTAAAATAGTTAGTGACTACCCTGGTGTTGTATTTTTCAGCAAAGATCATGTATACGTATAGTTATGTTAATAGCAAGTGCACACCGCATGTCATGCTGAGGATTCAACCTATTTCTGTACTTGTTTTTTATTACAGCAAGGCATGAAAGTGTATTTACGAGGAAAGTGTACCTACGAGGAATAATTCATGAAAATGCTGCTTCACACAAATAAGTAGTTGGGAAAGGTAGCAGGGCTTTTTCAGCTTCATTGCTCAGAACAGGCTTCCCAGCTAATTGTGCCCAAAATTTTGTGAGACTCATTCTGGAAAATCTATCTTTTAACCCACTTGTTACGAGAAAAAAAAAGTTGTCCGATTTTAATATATTTTTAAACATAACCTTTTTAGGTCTCAATACCAACAGAAAAAATAAGAAAAAAATCTTCTTTTACTGGAAAAACCGAAAAATGGTGTCGTTTTAAAACAACGCTAGTAAAATGTACTGCTCTGATGATAAGGTATGGAAAATAACACTAATTCGATAACAAAATCATTTGTTTCAAAGTTATGATCCCAAATCGCAGCATATTGTTTTTTTTATATAATGAGAATAATTTTTTAATAAATCACTTATTTAATTTGGGTGTGATTTAATTGAAAACAATCTTTTGGATGCAAAGTAACTTTACATTTTCCACATTATAGCGTATTCGTGGCAGAATCCACAACGCAGTTATGTTTTGCGATACTTATCAATATTAGCAATGTCATCACATCTCGATGAATCATGTAGAGATATATGATTTTTTAAATGTTTCTAACACTCCGTCTAAATTTCAAATAATTAGTGATTAAACGAACTTACCTGAAGTGATGTTATATCACAATTATACGAGTTGCTTCGTCCGAAGAGATTAGGTAACACTTGTAGTAACCGTATCGTGTCGCCTTTCATCCACTAAGTTAAAAGCAAAAAAAAAACAATTTTTTGTAGGGTAGTTGTCGTTTTCCTCTGTGCCTCGATTGTACGACCGCTCATATAGTTGAAAGCCCTGAGCCTAATATTTCACGCAAAGGGGATATCTAGGGAGGGAGGGACCTAATCTCTTCGGACGAAGCAACTCGTATAATTGTGATAGAACATCACTTCAGGTAAGTTCGTTTAATCACTAATTATACATTCGTTGTTTCGTCCTTTGAGATTAGCTAACACTTGTAGATTTTGAAAGATAGTGAAATATTAAAACGTCTTTTTCCGTGTAAATCAATAGCTAGGTATATTAAATAAATATAATCAAAAAACAAAACCTAAATAAAGCTAGAGGTTTATAATATATTGTAATCAAATCTTATTATTAACATTTTATGATTAACATCAATCTCTGACAATGGACATGGCAAAGTCCGGTTCAGGTTGGATGTTTCTTTGGTAGTGTTTTGCAAAAACAGAAGAGTTAGCACTCCACCCAGCAGTTTTGCGAATAGTATCGATACTGACGCCTGCTCTATGTGCAGCTGACGTAGTAGCATGCCTCATGGTGGAGTGAGCAGAAAATAAAGAAGTGTCAACTCCGCTAGCTAATAAAGTATCTTTTTCATCCCACCATCTCGGAAAGAGTATTTTTAATCTTCAATATCTGAATGGAAAAGCCGTTTTTATTCTCTAGAGGATAAAGTAAATTGAATTTAGAAAATCGTGTGCACTAAGTTTGTGAATTAAAAAAAACATTAAACCTATTTACTGCTACCTCTATGGTGCCGAATATATCATACAACTTTTTTTTAATTTGTTAAAAACTCAGACTCGGAACCTTTTTGGTGTACCTACTTTTTTAATTTGGTTGGTAATTTCCCCGTTGAGGTGGGATGAAAAGTTACGTGTTGCACTCGAGTGCAAAGATTTTTCACCTCGTGCTCTTTTGATTCCCTCGCTAACGCTCAGGATTCTAATGTTTGAATCACTCGCTGCACTCGTGATTCAATTTTAGAATCCTTCGCTTGCTCGGTCATCAAAATTGAGCACGCGGTTAAAAAGCAACTTTGCAATCTTGTATAACAAATAACTATTATCCATCTACTAACAGTATTAGAATAAACTGCTTTATGAGGTCTTTTGAAACATAAAAGGATTATTTTCGTTGTTTCTTACAGTTTTCGTCCTCTCAATGTATGTCATTAATGCTTCCGCTGGACATACTTCTGAAAGTTCTCTGTAAAAGGGAATATTCAGATGGGGCTGTATTGAACGTGGACAAGATGTCTTAATAATGTCCTGTATCTTAATAAAAATGCAAAGCTGATTATTTATGTGCACCTTGTGTTACAATTATAAGAAATGTAACTTTTTAAGTTAGCTGTTCTAGATTTAGGGAGGTTTTGGGATGCAATTTTGATAGGAAATTTAAGACTATTGATAGGTATACCATATTTTGGGGCTGAAGGACGAAGTCTGTGGAATCCTTTGAATAGTTTTGTGATACGGTCATCAGACTCTACTCTTGATCCTAAGATCAAAGATAGAGCAAAACGATGGCTGATTAGTGAACCATATTGTAAGCTCGAATAGAAAAGCTTTGTTAAGAAATAAATTACGTGCGGAGTTGGCACCTCGTATAGATCCACAATGTGATCTTTATAAAAACTTACCTAGCAACGGATTGCAACATCATATCGTTTTATTGAATTATAGGACAGAGAAGCGATCATGATATTTAATGATGATGGTGGTACACTCATCTTCAGTAAAGCCGTTCGGATAACCTTCCTGCAATCAGTGTCCGCTTGGGTGGGCTGTTGGAAATCGACATTAACACGTAATCGCTTGGCACAAATTGTACCAACTCCCAACAGAGAAGATCTTGGAACAACAACAATGCCTTCTGCGTGATCCGTTATTATTTTTCTTAATACTTTTAGTAAAACAGCGAATGGCGCGAATGTGTAAAATAAAAGATGATGCCAATTTAACCTAAATGCATTTGTAGCGTAAGCTCCAGGATCTCTGTTCCAAGAGACATACCTACTTTTTACATTTATAATTTGTTCTGGATGCAAAAAGATCATTATCAGGCTTACCTAGAACCCTTACTATTCTATTAAAAGCATTATTTATCAACCCCCTTCAGTGTCAGGATGTGATTTTCGTGACTCTGCATTTGCTATTACATTATCTTTTGAGCTGGTGTACGAGTACGAAGCGAAAACGAATATTTTTTGGATTTCGCACCAAAGCCACAACAACCTCTTAGTTATTTCAGTAAGGTGTGGAAACCGAACTCCGCCCATACGGTTTAAATAAGAAATAGTTATATTATCAATTTGTAACAAAATTTGACAATTTTTTAAGTTTCTTGCAATTGTTTGTAAGCCAAAAAGGAAGCTAAGAGTTCTAAATAGTTTATGTGCTCAACTGATTCTACAATACTCGACTGACCACTAGCAGTCCCCACAGAACCTGCCGGCCCCCCCTTTTCTTGCTTGCATCAGAAAAAGAAATTCTAAGCAGTAATTTATCTTGCCTGATAAGATTATCCACCCTTCCAATAGATTTTAACCACCAAGAAAAATCGTCTTTCAAATACGGTAACGACGTGTAACTATCGTAGATAATCGTATTATAAATTGCAAGATATTTACACGTTTCCATTTGTTTGGTGTATAACCAACCATATTAAACGGCGGGGCAAGATGAAGTGAGAAGTTCTACTAGTCGTGCAAAGTGCCTAATTTTACATCGTTCTTTAATTTTAAAATGTTGTAACACTTTTTTGATTATGTTACAACATTTTAAAATTAAAGAACGATGGTTAAACTTTGGTTAAACTTATTTGAAATTTTGTCGTATCTATTTAAAAAAACCAAGATATTTGCAGACTGTATTAGGGACTGTATAGCTCTTTTTGTCATTAATAATGAAACCTAAAGATTCTAAAAATTTTCTTGTTACCAAGACATTATCGAGACAGTTTTTACAATCTCTAGCAAGAGCGCAGATATCCTTTTAATAGATCGTTGATAAATAGCCCAACGACCGAAGAAGACACATAACTGGTTTTAACAATTTCGTAAAAACAAACGGTGCTGTGTTAGGACCAAATTAAAGTAATGAATTTCTTCAAATCGGATTCGCAAATATTTTTATGACTGGGTGAATGCCTACTAAAAAATAAGCATCTTTTAAATTCAGGGTAGCCCTGAAGCTATCCTTTGAAATTAGTTTCATTGTTGTTCTTAAATGTTTAATTTTAAAGTGTTCAGTCGTAATATGCTTATTTAGTAATTTTAGATTTAATATAAACCTATTTGTGTCGTTGGGTTTCTTGATCAGAAAATAACTAGACAGAAACTGACCTTCACAAGGTTGGCAAGGAGAAGTGGCGCCTGAATCGATTAATTCAAAATATGGCCACTCTGTATTATAAGATAATGAAAGTAAGCGTGGTTCGTGTAACTGAGAAACACGTTTAAAAAAAGGGTATTTTATAACCTTTTACCTAGCAAAAAATAACCGGATCGTCGGTTATTATTCGCAAACTATCGTAAAAATAGAACAGCATACCTGCAGAATGTACCGGATCCAGCGACGAGGGCCGGGCTTCTGAAAGCGCCGCGGTGATCGCGGCGGCTGCTGCTGCCGCGGGCGTGGTGCCGGTGCAGTTGGAAGTGCCAGTTCCGACCGCCTCGCAAGTCCCGTTTGCCTGGCTACCGGAAGTGGAGGCCTCTGGTTTAAAGGCTGGTTTGGAGTTTGTTTGGTATACAGCTGATCCTTAAAATCTTTCTTTATTGTTGAACATATGAAACTCCTTCTCGTCATAGACTCATTATGCTGTGTATCGCATAGCTGATGACTAGTTTCAATCAAGAACTTTATGACAGCTTGGTCACTATGTTCCAATGAAAGCAACTTGGTCAGAGAGCCTCCAATGTAGGAAATGGCAGCCGCCAGTTGAGCTTACTTATATTCTAACGCCTTGTCTTTCTTGATCAGCGTTTAAGCTGCCAGATAAAGCTGCTCAGATAAAACTGCCTTTTTTTCTGGCTCTTGCTTTTTCTCTTTGAGCTTTGTCCCAAGAGATTCAGTATCCCTTCGTCAAGTTCTGGGCGAACAGTCACAACATTTGGAGGCGGTTCTACTTGCATCGAGTGAATGGAAGTGGCTTCGGCTTCTTGCGTAGCTGAAGAAGACGGGCCTGGTCCAGGCTTCTCTAAGAGAATCGGTCCCCAGTCCGTCTCAGGCTGCATTTCGTTTTCGCCTTATTGAACAAGGTCGAATGTTCACTTTGGTATGTCGCTAGAACGTTATTTTATTCACCTAAGGTGAAAGTTATTTAATCCACAATCGTTTTTAAACATAAAGTATAAAAAGTGAAGAAAACATTCCTTCTGAATCATCACTAATTAAAATTATTTTAATTCTTATCTTGTCAAAATACGGTAATAGTCCTTATAAACTATACACACTATTTTCAGATAAGTAAACATTCCTTCTGAATGTGCACATCACTAACTAAAGTAACGGTTTTAAATAACGTGAAGGCAACATCCCATTTAGATGTACACAACACAAATTAAAATTATTTTAATTCTTATCTTGTCAAAATACGGTAATAGTCCTTTTAAACTATACACACTATTTTCAGATAAGTAAACATTCCTTCTGAATGTGCACATCACTAATTAAAGTAACGGTTTTAAATAACGTGAAGGCAACATCCCTTTTAGATGTACACAACACAAATTAAAATTATTTTAATTCTTATCTTGTCAAAATGCGGTAATAGTCCTTATAAACTATACACACTATTTTCAGATAAGTAAACATTCCTTCTGAATGTGCACATCACTAATTAAAGTAACGGTTTTAAATAACGTGAAGGCAACATCCCATTTAGATGTACACAACACAAATTAAAATTATTTTAATTCTTATCTTGTCAAAATACGGTAATAGTCCTTATAAACTATACACACTATTTTCAGATAAGTATACATTCCTTCTGAATGTGTAAATCACTAATTAAAGTAACGGTTTTAAATAACGTGAAGGCAACATCCCTTTTAGATGTACACAACACAAATTAAAATTATTTTAATTCTTATCTCGGCAAAATACGGTAATAGTCCTTTTAAACTATACACACTATTTTCAGATAAGTATAGTTTCACATCTTTCTTTTAGATGTACGATTGTCAATTTAAAAATACGGTACTAGTCCTTACAGCTACACATACTATTTTTTCTCTATTTTTTCTTAAATAAGTATAACGGTAGCACTCCCATGATAATGCACAAAATTAATTATCATGTTTGAATCGTTTTGATTAAGTAACACACTGAATTACCTTCAGATCGTAACGATACAGGCTGTGGCGGCGGCGAGTCCCACGCCGACAAACTGCTGCTTTCTATGCGCAAACGTTTCTTTCTTTCTCATTTTCTTTCTATACAATAATCACTATCGTCGTCACTATAAACTCGTTTAGGCATCGTAACACTACATGAGTATGTTAAAGGGGAAAAATCGTGGTGATTGGCGAAGCACAAAAACGCGAATGAGCGGTCGTACAATCGAGGCACAGAGGAAAACGACAACTACCCTACAAAAAATGTTTTTTTTTTTGCTTTTAACTTAGTGGATGAAAGGCGACACGATACGTGTCTAATACGAAGACTATACTGGGTTTGATTAAAAGAATGAATGGAAAACAATGAAACTTTTTACTTTCGTTCTACAGAGTTACTAATTAAAATTTCGTTACTTATGTTAATTACTTAATCTAAAAATGATCGCACGCGCGCGCGTGCGTTCAGAAGGAGCCGATGTGGTGAAAGAGGCCGATGCCGGTGCAGCTCAGCCTTTTGATGCGCTGCTGCGGGGCGGGCGGGGGCGGCGGCAGTCTCCCCGCGTCCCCGCTTGATTAAGGCGGTCTTCCACATCTCTGCTTATCTACGTTGGCGTAGACAATACGTGTTACTACAAGTGTTACCTAATCTCAAAGGACGAAACAACGAATGTATAATCGTAACAATGGTGGTAACCGTTGATCCTATAGAGCAGCCAAGAGTTGTGCACTGCTATATCAAGGCAGTGTGTAATCAGAGGAAAATACCATTTTTGCAAATTTATCATTTGCTTCTAGGTTATTATTGTCACAATAATGCAAATAACTCAAAACTCAAGGTCTGATGTCTCTAGATACCCATGATCGTATATACTTAATTTTTGGGCACTACATTTTTCTCAGCGACTTCGCTTGATTCAATAATAGTTATAGACGTACAAGTAGCAGTCGACGTAGAAGCCTTGAAATCTCATAAATTCGTGGACGTTTAGAAAGTTGAGCTAACGATACCTCATCTTCACTGTCATCAGAAGTATCATACATCACCTCAACTGGGGCTCGAAGTTGTGAACCGGGTAGGTTACGATTAGTAAAACCTCATTTTCGTCTCCAGAGTCTTCATCCGTTACATTACCGTTAGAGTTATCATCAGGTGAAAATATTGTTATAAAATTTGGTACAGACTCATTATCATCCGCTTTTAACTCTTCTACGATTTCATGAAGTTATAACGATTTAACGATTCGATTTAAAAAAAGATATTTGAATCGACAATAATGGTTCATAGTACACACATCAAAAGTGTCTAGGGATCAAGCATTTTTATGCGGATTTCTTGAGATTGAGATGTGGCTTTGTAATAAATTTATGATTTTATAAATTTATATGGATCCTTTTTGGTGCATTTCATAATTTGAAACAGGAACTTTCAATCAATTTCTAGTAAAAGATGAAAATCAGCTGTCAATATTTTCCCTATAAAAACATACAACGCATTGAAGACATTATTAGTGCTACTGTTTTCCTACTACTGATTAAAACCAACGTTATTATGGAGCGGCGACGTCATTTAAGCAGGGAAGAAATGCTCAGAGCCGTGGGAATGATAGAAGCTGGTTCCCGGCAACGTACTGTGGCTTTAGCTCTGAATACAAGTCAGAGTGTTATCAGTCGACTTTGGACACGTTACCGAAGCACTGGTACCGTGGCTGAGCGCCATGGAGGACGGTATCGCTGCACCACACGGAGACAAGACCGATACATTCAAATCACAACTCGAAGAGCTCCAACAATAACCGCCATGATGTTAGCCGTGAGGCTTCATCACTCTTCAGGGAACTTAATTAGCGACCAAACAGTCAGAAACCGCTTGCATGAAGTGAACCTTCATTCCCGAAGACCGCTAAGGGTACCACCTATAGCAATGCACAATCGTAGGATTCGATATCAATGGGCTCTTGAACACAGAAATTGGGCAGAAGAACAATGGCGTTTCGTGTGCTTTTCTGATGAGTCTCGTTTTGGTATGAGACCGGATACAAGACGTATACGACACTGGAGAACCCCTGGACGCCAACAGCGATTAAAATCCTGCCAGGAAGTCCATCCTTATAGTGGTGGAACCATCATGGTATGGGCGGGTATTTGGATCGGCGGAAGAACTGAGTTGATTTGGATCAGAGGCAACCTCAACGCTCAAATTTATGCTGAGACGATTGTATCAGACGTCATCGTTCCTCTACAAGTGCAAATCGGTCCCTTATTTCAGTTAATGCATGATAATGCACGACCGCACACCGCAAGAGTTGTAAGACAGACTCTCGCCGCAGCTAACATCAATGTCATGCCCTGGCCTGCTCGGTCGCCAGACTTGAACCCGATTGAGCATGCATGGGATATGCTACAGAGAAGAGCTCTGCCGAATATGGAGGGTATCCAGTCGCAAGAAGACCTTTTTTTGTTGTTGCAACGAACATGGGCGGCCATTCCACAGCGTGATTTGGATGAACTCATTTTGAGTATGCCAAACCGATGTTCTTGTGTTGTTAGTGTTCGCGGTAGAAACACGGATTATTAATTGTTTAAGTTACCCAATAAAATTTTAAAGAAAACTGTTATTTCAGTCTTTTTTTCGAACTTTAATGTTAGTGGTTCAAATGTCAAAAATCCCTTTATTAGGAAAATGGCAAATTTCTTTATTAATGCAAAGGTGACTTGGTTTATCGTTACTGTAGACAAACGAAAACACTTTATTTGATGAATCCTTAAAGAAAATTTTAATTAATATCAATCAGGAGAAAAGTTATTGCAAAAATATATGTTGATCCCTAGACACTTTTGATGTGTGTAGTTCATTTTACTACTGGCGTTTATAAACAACACCTACATTTTTTACAAATAACGTTGATGAAATTTATATTATTAATAAGGTTTTTCGTTTAGAATACACACTCATTGTGTTGCATTAGCTATCGAATTTTAGTAGAAATGAGACAATAACAAAAATAACAATATATTTTACTCACCTTTGAAAACTCATTATAAAAACTTGTACACAAAAAACAGGGATTACGCTGATATAAACACTTTTAGCCTTAGATTAAAACAAAAAGCTTTTAGCTCACAACAAAATCTAAGCAAAAGGTTCGAGCAATATTAATGTCACTAGTAACGTAAATCGTTTTTTTCAAAACTACCTACAATTTCCGAAATATTTTTTATTTTGACTTGTTGTTTTAGAACGACAGTAGCAACAACTGGGTTAAACTGCATCACCTTGCATTTCGAGCAATTCTTCTGTAAATCCAGCTGAATGGTTTTCAACGCCCATCCCATCACATCTATTTCAAATGGATTTCTTACCCAACTGTATTTCAAGATATGGACATTTTGTGGAATATATCTTTCCATTTCATTTCCAAGTTTTATCAATTATTCTAAAAAATAGGCATGGTCTCCAAGAAAATACGGTTGCCATTAAAGCCATTAAGATATTCCAAAAACAAGTTTAATGTTGGAAACGCTGCAAATTGACGTTGAGCAATTTTATTTTGCCAAAGTTTTGTTTTGTTTTTAAAAACAGTAATTTTTTCGTAAATGTCTACTACAGTGCGATTTTGACCTTGCATTTCTGAGTTCAACTGATTCAAGTGGTGGAAAATATCACCCAAATATGCCAATTTACCATCCGAATGGTATAATCACTTTGTTGTCAGTCTCTCTGTCAAGGGCCTTTTTCTCGGGAACGTCGAGGAATCAGGAAAAATTAACATTATGTCTGCGGTCTCTGGAATATTAAAGCTTCTAAATCAACGCAATCCAAAAATACTATTTGTGGCCTTATTTTCTATCATTTCGCAGGGGAATCAAAACCTATAGGGTAAGTCCCATAGACCTAGAATCTAGTTGTTCCATTACAAAATATATTTTCTTTGCATTTACAAACTTATTCGCAGTTGGTAAACTAATGAAATAACTAATAGGAAAAATTTCGAGACTCGATCACCGTGATAAACTAAATATTTACACACAAGTTTGTACGGACGGAACCCTCGGTGCCCGAATCCGACTCGCACTTGACCGGCTTTTTTCTAAATTGATTTCGGTTTCGGGTCTGGGTGTTTTCTATGTTTATTAAATAGTATGTTTATCAGTTGTCTAACCAATAAAAACAAAACAAGTTTTAAAAGAAACTTGGGCTAGATAAGTAGGTAATAGGTGTGAGAGTGGGAAAGAAAAACGAAGTTATGCTGAAAACATGGGAGCGAGTTCCACCTGAGGTAGTTGTTTTTACCAACAATTAACTAAGTAACTTTAAAAACAGCAATAATACCGTTCGAAACACAACAGAACACTAATTTAATACGATTGACGTTGCTGGTTATAAATTAATATTGTTTCTACTTACAATACCTTAGCAAGGCATTACGTTGAAATTAATGTTTCCTGGTCTCTGAATAATCCTCCTTTAACCTAACCATTTGGGGATAAGTCGTGAGTTTATGTGCCTATTGTATTCCTAGCTAGCTAGCTAGCCGCTAGTACATAGATACGAATAGATTCATATAACACGCACACGCCTACGCCTACGCCAGCGACCTCTATCTAATTACTAGTTATTATAAAATTAAGCATTTGCACCATCCAAACCCAATGGCCGTGATGAAATCAATAATTTAAGCAAATTAAGTATAATGAACCGTATAAGCATATTACAAATGGCATTTGTTGAGTGTGACGATTTTAATAATGATCTAAAATATAAAACCGCAGAATTAGACGTAATATCATCATTCAGGAAAGTCCGACTTGCCTCAATAACAACAAGTAAGTAAGTAAAACCAATATTGATATTATAATTATTATACTTAATATTTAGTTTGATGATATACATATAACAAAACATTTATATTTGGTCATTATTTATTTTAAAATCTTAAGTTAATGGCATACCTAAATATCTAATGATGTTAGCTATTTCTGTTAGATGACCTACTTATTTTTTTATTTTTTTTTTTATAAAATAGGGAGGCAAACGAGCAGGCGGGTCACCTGATGGAGAGTAATCACCGCCGCCCATGGACACCCGCAAAACCAGAGGAATCGCAGGCGCGTTGCCGGCCTTTAAGGGAGGAATAGGTTTAAGGAAGGAATAGGAATGGGAGGAGGGGGGGGGGGGGGGGGGGCTCCGGAACCCTCACTGGTCGGACGAAACACAACAGCACCAAGTGCCATTATTTCACGCCGAATATTCGTGAGAGGGTGGTATTACGCCGGGCGAGCCGGCCCAATGCGTGCTGCAACGCAGCGTGGCTCTACCACTCAAATTTTCTTCTTTCTAATCTATTGTATGTAATAAACTGGTTCAATTCTTTCATTACAATAAGGCAAAGGGTTCTAATCTATGCGGCCTAGTCAAGTTGTGGTTTTCTAATTTATTTAGTATTTAGTACCAATAAAATTCTTCAGGTTCAGTAAACATGTGAAACTTTATATAAAAAATGCACTTGCCTAGTTTGAACGGTTAATTTTTGTATCCATTGAGATCACAGACTTAGTAATTTTTGCCAGTTTTTGCCGCCAATATAAGCGCGTTCCGTTTCACGTAATACTGATAAACCTTTTTGTTATTTCAGCATGTATTCTCTCAAGGCCTTCATAATACTGTGTGTGGTCGCTATGGTCTTTGCCGCTCCGGACGGCCGTAGAAGGCTGAAGGACCCCGAGCCTAAAACTACCACTGACAATTTCATGGAAGTCAGCAGCGAGAAATGCGACGTGGATAAGAACCGGTTCTGTGGAGTGTTCCCCGATAATAGCGGACAACCGGAAAACATACCGATAATCAACGGTTCAGGATAATTACCAAAATATCAATTTGAATAAATTGAGTTGTACAGGACATGAAGTTGTTGTTTCTGTTTTAGCGCCATCTAGCGTGCACCTTGAGAACTGATAAGCTGATGAATAACATGCTTTTACATACAGTGCAGTCTATTTTATTGATGAGCTATAAATGAGCTGAAACACAGCTTGTACGTTTGCCGTTTGGCGTATTCATTCCTTATAAATATAATTAAGTAGCCAGGAACATTATTTTCTTGGATTGCCAGACCAAATTGAAGAGTATACCTACTATACTATACAATTTTACAATTTATGTGCATTTATATTGTTATTGCACATTGAACCATATTATTATTTTAATAAAACCTAACAACAACATTACGTCTTAACGCCATCTAGTAAGTACCATATGAATTGCAAGCAAGTTTAGCTTGCAATTCAGTGCTTTTCAGTGAAACTCTTCTAAAGAATGGTTCTTGTTTCAAGAAAGTAAGTTAGCACATTTTTGGTACCTATTTGAAGTTTACACACTACACATTGGAATGAATTGAACTTAGAAATGAATTTAATTTGGATCAATATCGATTAGATGAGCTGTATGGCGGCGACTCATTACAATACTACACCGACCCATCCTTCCCTTGCGTGTCGTAAAAAGCGACTAACGGACTATAGTCTTTCCTCTGTTATACCATTCGGCTTTGGAATTCATTGCCGGCGCCGGTGTTTCTCAGCTCCTATAGTCCCGGGTCTTAAGCGGGGCGTGAAACGGCATTTATACAGGCCGTCATGAATGGGTACGCTTGTTACCGTACTTATTCCACGGTACTTATTCATCGGTTGCTTGCCATC
This sequence comes from Scoparia ambigualis, assembly GCA_963921215.1. NCBI lineage: Eukaryota > Metazoa > Arthropoda > Insecta > Lepidoptera > Crambidae > Scoparia > Scoparia ambigualis. The sequence goes on from OY992514.1 coordinate 28,521,170, forward strand.
ATACAGGATTTTTTTTTAATATAAAATAAGGAGGCAATCGAGCAAGCGGGTCACCTGATAGAAAGTAATCACCGCTGCCAATGGACACCCGCAAAACCAGAGGAATCGCAGACGCTTTACCGGCCTTTAAGAAGGGAATAGGCTCGTTTCTTAAAGATCTCTAAGTCGTAACGGTCCGGAAATACCGTCACCGAGAGCTGGTTCCAGAACTCTGTAGTTCGAGGCAAGAAATTTCGTAATAACGCACAGTAGTACACCGCCATCCATCAAGGTGATGTGGATGGAATGACAGTCGATTGCGTGTAGTGCGGTGAAGAAAATCAGCGGCAGAGATCAAGCCGAACAATTCCTCAGAACACTCCCCATGATAAATGCGGTACATTATACAGAGAGACGCAACGTCTCTCCGTAAACACAGTGGATCGAGCTGATCTGAAATAACCACATCATCGACAATTCGAGCAGCTCTGCGTTGAATGCGGTCAAATGGATACTGGGGTGCTCCAGCCCAAAGATGGGAGCAGTATTCCATATGTGGCCTGACCTGTGCTTTGTACAGTTGTAAGCAGTGGGCCGGCGTGAAATACTGACTCGCTCTATTAAACACATTCGAAAAAGCTCGAAGCTAATGTAGCTTTGCCTTCCAAATGACCTCGAAACTGAACGTCACTCGATCGACGCCCAGGATTCCAATAATAGGGTTGGTATCAAGGAGAGCTCCCTCAAAGTTCAGAGGTACGACGAAGGGATGTTCTGTTTTAGTTTGATTTGGCGCAAACTTGTGTTCTGTCAGCCCCAATTCGAGACATGACCTAACATGTTCTCAATGTCAGTCACAAGTTTATTCTGGCTCTCGATGACGCTTTCCAGAGAGATTAGCTCGTCCGGTGTAGAGCGTATCCCCAGTACTGTCGTCCGCATAGCAATGAATGCTGTTGTTGTGCAACATGTCATTGATATGCAGAAGAAACAGAGTAAGGGACAACACACACCCCTGCGGGACTCCAGCATTCACGGGCTTCATGTCAGAGCACGAACCGTCGACGACTTTGATGCTGGAGGATGCGGTCAATAAAGGGTCTAACAAAATCAATATGCGAACGTTTAAGGGGAGCATCTATACATCACACTGAGCATGCTCACCCAATTTGGTCCAAAACTACAGGCTCGTTACCGAGATAATCAACAAAAAATTTTCATAATTCACTAAAAACTACACCCTTTCCAAACTCGTACAGCTGTATTAGACGCACACGATGATAGCCAAACATGCACACTAAACTCGGAGCACACTGAGCTAACTGTTTATTGACGCTTGCGTACGTGTTAGTGAAGATACAGCATATTTCACGATGTGCATTATTTTAATTGATTTAGTTTGTTAGAAAACATAACTTTGAAAAATCACTATGAAACTGGAGCCCATTTTTTGTCATTGTATTCGGAATGATGTATAGATACCGCCCTTAAACGTTCGCTTTTGACGATTTTGTTAGACCCTGTATAATATATGACGAGTCAAAAAAGAAAAAAATAGACTGCGCACATAACATCCAACAGAAAAGAGCGCCGATGGGCTCACCACCTGTCACGCTGAGCACACGTGCAGTTGCTATTTGGTGAAACGTGGATATGGGAGTGAACTAGTACCCCTCAAACCCCAAGCGGTCGCATGAGACCGCACCTACAAAAACACACTTTTGTACCGTGTTTTCATAGACTTACAGACTACTTTAGTATGAACAAGTTTGGTTATTTCGGTTCTGTGGTTCATCTTATGTATTGTTATCGCAAAATATCGCATAGTCTATGCTCGATTCTGGCAAATTTGACGTTGACAGTGTCAAAAAACTGTCAAAAAAAATCCAAGAGTGAGGGGTTAACGGTCCTCATTGCCTAGTCTCTGGGGATAATAGTCTGAGAATATGTATCGATTAGAACTTTACGGGTTTGTGTAGGTTGACCAGCTGGCGTGTGTACCATTTTAACCTTTAGCGAATAAAATACGACCTTTTTACTTTTGCCTAACTGCTTCACAGCACAATAAAAATAATGACGAAATTTATTGCCATGTTGGCCTAAGAAAATGTAACAAAAGTTTTTGAGAGTTTTCATTACATTCGCACTGGCGTTCATGAACAGGTTTGAATGACAGTATTCCACTTCTGTAAGTTTAAGGAAATTGTTGAAAAAAAAAAAATATTTTGCTTTGCTACTGTCAATGTGAACTAAACTGTAACTTGTCAGTCGATTACAATGTGATCGAAGCAATTAATTAAGCAAACAAATAGTCTTTTGAAATAATTGCTACTTCTTTGGATTACACAGGGAGTGCGTTTCCACCATAGGCCTTATCGTCACCTAATATCAGGTGAGGGGAACGTAGAATAAAAAATAATCGAATACACGCCTAGAACGAGCAAACAGATCGTAACAATCGCGTAACCGGTAATAGGCAATAATGCCGGTAATTGGAACTACCGGGACGGGACAGATTGACCGGTAATGGAGAGATGGCTGAAAGGGATCTTCGTGAAACGATTATTCTGCAGAATTAGCGGAAACTTAATTTACTGCATCTTCGGAAAAAGTTAATAAAAAAATTCAAATTATTTTTCCACGAACAGGATTCGAACCTGAACCTAGCTCGGAGGTTTAGTTAGACAGCATAATTGGAAGCTCGCCTGGTCCGGTGTTTTTTTTATATACTCTCGCTGCTCCAACATTATCGAAGCCTAATTATTGACTAATACTCATTCATACTAGTTCTCACTTATATGCATGTTTCTGGCACTTTCATACCTCATCACATTCATACACTCCTTAAAATCAAAATAGCAGTGGGTGGTCCGTTTTCTTTTTGCCCTATACACAACACTGACTACTCTATTTTTTATTTTATTTCTCTTAAGACTGGGTTAAATAACTTTTTCACCTTAACTTCATTAAAAATTTTCTTACTTGCTAATATTTGATTTGTACATTTACTTATTTTAACTTAATCTAGGTGACAATTAGTGCTTTCCCTTTTTAGGATTTTCTCCGGTATCCGGTAGAGGTTGCACAGAAAGCGGCGTTCGTGGTGTAAAAATGTTGTGTTTTCCTAATTACTAATTTGTTCACAAATGACATTGGCGAACACCCATATATACATATTTTTGTTGACTTATTTTTTGAGCGTCTATAAATGAAAAAATATGTTAGTGTATAGTTTGTATTCCTGAACAACATGGTCTTGTATTTACTACTCTGGGATGTCTGAAATTAAATATATTTCAATTAAAAGTTTTGGAGGTTATGGAATATAACATAATTGGATTTTTTTTATATTTTTACCATTCATGATGCAGTGTTATAACAACCCATCCAATCTTTTGTATAAGAAACATCTCATCTCATCTGCCGTAGGATATGCCAACAGGGCGACCCTTTGGACCCAGCCATTTTTAGTCTCGCCCTTCACCCGGTCATCGAGCTACTAAATTCAAAATTTAACGTGTGTTATCTAGATAATGGGACTCTAAGCGGCGATGCATCAACTGTCCTTTCGGACCTTATAATCCTTGTCCGCGAGTTCCAAGCCATTGGTTTGGAGCTTAATTTTGCTAAGTGCGAACTTTTCATAGCAGACAGTTGCGTCGACAGACACGGTACAATATCAAGCTTTAGAGACGTTGCTCCTCTCTTAAAAGTAATAGACGAAAGTTCTCTTAACCTTCTGGGGTCTCCTATTCTAGATGATTCCTTCCAAAATTTTATATCATCAAAATTACAAAATTTTAGTGATACATTAGACCGCCTTTTCAAAATTAATTGTCACATGGCTTTCGCTTTAATTCGCTATTCACTTTTCGTTCCTAAGTTCAAGTATGTCTTGCGGTGCTGTCAGTTGTGGAAGTTTTCTGACCTTCTTGCCAGCCTAGATAGCACCATAAAACAAATACTCTCTTTCATTTAAACATTAACTTCAGCGACCGCTCTTGGACCCAAGCATCACTTCCAATTAGATTCGGTGGCCTGGGTATCCGTAAATCTGCTGACGTTTCCCTCCGGCGTTCTTGTCCTCGGTCCATGCTTCACTTCACTTCCACGTCCACTTACAAACAAAATACTGGACCGAACATCAAATTCCTTTTTGATACCCTACATGGACGAGGCCAAGGCCGCCTGGAGCGCATCTTGCCCGTGTTCTGATCTTCCAAATAACACCTCCTCCCAAAGGCTTTGGGACGGGCCCCTCTGCGAACTGTTGCGAAATAACCTTATCAACACGTCTTCTAGTTCCGCAGAGCGTGCCCGCCTTTTAGCTTAGGGAGATGGGAGTCAAGTCTTTGGTTGCAGGCACTACCCTCATCGATCACGGGTACTTTGCTAGACCGCAGCACTTTTCGCCTAGCCACTGCCCTGCATCTTGGCGCCCCCAGTATCGTCCCCCATCAATGTCGTTGTGGCGCACCGGTAGACACCCTCGGACACCACGGGCTGTCCTGTACACGGAGCGCTGGCCGCATTGCCCGCCATCATTCTTTGAATGAAATCGTTCGTCGAGCTCTAGTCACTGACGGAATTCCAGCCGTACTAGAGCCCGCCGGCCTGGCGCGCGATGAGTGCAAGAGGCCGGACGGCATGAACGTGGTACCTTAGAGGGTGGAACGGGCACTGGTGTGGGATGCTACATGTGTCGACACGCTTGCCCCGTCCCATCTTCCAAGTTCATGCATCAATGCTGGCTCGGCTGCAATTAATGCGGAGAACCTCAAACGGCGCAAGTATGTGAATCTGATTGGAGATTTCATATTTGAGCCGTTTGGGGTAGAGACGTTAGGACCGTGGGGTTTGGGTGCCCACCAGCTCTTTAGAGATATTTCTAAAAAACTGGTGGATGCCACCCGAAACCCCAGAGCCAGCAGTTATCTGGGTCAACGCCTAAGCTGTAAATCAGTGCGGCAATGCGGCTAGTATTCTGGGTACTCTGTCTCTGGAGAAGATCTGGGTGAATTCTTTTATTTATAGTTTTCTATTTATCTTTTTAAGTTGTAAATATTATTTTAATTTTAATATTAGATGTTACTTTTGTAATTTTTTTTATAATAATATCTTAATAAACTAAATAAGTAATAAAGTAAATAAAATTCCCTATCAGACACAGAAGTTTCCACATAATTGGATAATTTAAATACTTATATCAAAAAGACTTAAATAGAATGACTTGGTATTAAGTTGTCACTTTATAGGATATAATATATAATTAATACCTATTTTTTCACATTCCTTTTCAAAATGTTTTCAAATAAGCACATACAAAGAGGTCCATTAATGTCTAATTAATAGCACCTCGGTGGTCTAGTGGCTAAGCATTCGGCCCAATTACAGAAAGTCCGGGGTTCAATTTTCAGATAGGGAAGTGTGTTTCGTATTTTTTATGAATAGCCCGAGTTTGTGAACACCAATTCGCATCAAGCCAATTAGCCATCAGTTGTAGCAATGACTTGACTTCAATGATGCAGGTCTTTGCCCAGCAGTGGAAATAGACTATTGGTACTTAACTTTTTTTTTACTGTAGGGCACATCTACTGGGTTATCAAAAATTAACCGTGTCACGTAACGGTTCAAGAATACTACCACCCCCTTTCTTCCCTTGGGTGTCGTAAAAGGCGACTAACAGACTAAATACTGCACATATATCCAACAGCATAGAGCGGCGATAGGCTCACCACCTGTCACGCTGAGCACATGTGCAGTCTCTATTTGGTGAAAGGTGAACTATAGTACCTAGATCACTGGTTTGGCTGTGCTCATTGTCCTGTCCTGTCTCTGACTTACCCTTCGGGGATAATTGTCGTGATTATATGTATCTATATGTAAACAACCTTTTTTTAGGTACCTAAATATAAGTATTTAAGTTTTTATTTTTCAAGCAGGATATCGGCGTAATTTATTTACGCTTAAATATATTTAAACTGCAGTTGACGCACGTAATACGTGTGGGTTTACATGATTTTCCTTCATTAAAAGAAGTTTATCACAGGGAATCGATGCACACACAACTGAATACAAAGTATGAAGCACAATTTTATTGTAGTCTGAAGTCCACATCCAAAGACATTCAAAATTATATTAAATCTCTTTGTCTACAGCCAAAGTCGTCGTAAATAACAGGTTATGTATAATAAGGTTATAATAAGTTAGGTTATTATAAATAACAGGTTATCGGAATCCTTTGACAAGCTGTTACGTTGTAAATTCAGGGCCCTGTCTGCCTTTACTAATCTACAAAAAGGTTCGCAATCATTGAATAATAGTTACCTGAAATCATAGTAGAGAAAACATCAGATGTCCAAAAACTTAAGCATTGTAGCTTGTTGGACTTAAATCCATTTTTCTTCACATTAAAGACATTGAGCCTTGGCTGACACATTACAAAACACACTTTTCTTGCATTATCAATTATTACACCTTTCTAAATCGGTTTTAGCAAGACTTTGCGTTGGATTTGGAGAAAGTTGAGTTCCTTTGTTTACGTTTTGTATTTGACATAACACCATAGACAAAATGACAGCCACCGTAGCGACGCCTAGCCATAAAGTTACTATACTATTCCGTTAGGTATAGTAACTATATGCGCCTAGCGGTAGCGGGGCGAATTGGCTGTCAGCTTTTAATTTCCATAAAAGATTCAATAAAAAAAATAGCCGAAACAGTTCTAATAATAAATTACATGATAAATTAATATATATAATAATTACTTTAAGTAATCAAATTTAATTCAAGCAAATCCGGAAATAGAACTATTTTTTTTATAAGGACTTTTATCTAGAACATTCGAACGGGAGAAATATTTTTTATATGGATATTGTCTCTGCCCGTAGGGGTTACCAGAGAGGAAACTAATACTCCCTAATATTAAGACAGGGTAATCAGTGAGTTAAATATAACATTAGATTAATTTAAATTAAAGAAAACGGCATTTCACATTGCTAAACGTTAATTTTTTTTTAGGTCTTGTTCTGTAATTGTTGACAGATTCTGTTAGCAGAGGGCGAGTTGTGACCGACGTCATATTTGACGTTTTGATAGTTTGAAGGAAGATTCTAAAATAACAATTTCTTATGGATTACCCGACAATGGGAGTAGAAATCAAAAGCTGGCCTTCATTTTATAAGACTTCCGGCGAATTGAAAGTGCCGGGTCTGATGAGGTCGAAACGATTTCAATCTCTGGCGTGACGTGGTGTGATGTGTTGAGATCAATGCACTAAGGTAGGCATGAGTCGTAGTAACCCTTTGTTTTAATCTGAGGTCGTAATAATGTAGTGGATTTGAGGCGTCATTAGCTTGAGAATATAGTCAACAAGTGTGTGGTTTATTTACAGGGATCCGTGCCCGAAACGAAGTTCCGGTCGCTGGCAGCCACGCGCACAGATAACATCTCCCAGCGCGTAAGTATCCCAATATCATTGTTTAAATATAATAAGCCGTCATCCTAGGAAAGCAAATCGATATTTCATGGTGTCTGAATCCTGCCTTGTCGCCAGGCGACGCAAGGCTCTTGGCCATGTGGCAGACGTGTCAAACCCCTTTATTAAGTGGATATTGCCCCATCCAACAATAGTCTGGCATTGTTTAGTTATGTTTATTGGAATATCGTAGCCGTGTAGTGCCTTGGGTACTAGTTAAATGTGAAACAACGCTAAAATTAAAACATGATGTTAAATGTTAGTGTTGGAGTGTGAGTTTATAGTTGTGCAACAGCGTTGGGAAGCTTTTGATAACCCATGGCGCTGCGAGTCCCTGGTTATGATAGGTTGCAGCCCCAGATACACAGATAGCAGACTGCGGGACCCTAATTTATGTAACAGATCTGGTTTCTTGACGTTCTTCTCGGTAGAAAGCGTTTCGCCCTATAGACTTACGAAAGGATGACGTAGCGACATTAGTAACCGGGTTTAATTTTTGTAGTCTAAACCACGGAGTGTTGCCGCGACTAAGTTCCCAGAAGGTACATTTCCAGCGCTGAAAAGGTACCATTTTGGGGTAAAAAGGTACATAAGCATTTTTTATGCTCAAATCACTCGTACAGCTTTAATTGCTCTTTCGCAACGAATTTAAAATTACTATAGATCTAAAAAAGCTTGTCGACTAAATCAAAAGGTACGTCAGCTGTCCCCGTTACAGTCATGACACGTTGGAGGCTAAAAAGATACGTTAAATGTGTAAAATGTACGCTAATGGCAACGTATTTTGTATTGATTCATAGCGAGCACAGCCATTTTGTAAATGCTCGATTCAAAACTCGATCACGAATCCACAGCGAGTAATCAAATTCACTAGTTATCACATTCTCTAAATGCAACTATACACAAAATTCATAAAGATCACTCTTGATGATCCAAGTGAGTCGAAATCGACATGCTGACGCCACTAAACCCACTAATTTTTTTTATTATCACCTACAAAAAAAGTTTCGCATCGACATTCACTTTCATAGCAGTAAATCACATATCACTCAGATTTAACTTATTTTAATAAATTTACACATTAAACTTATTACGATTAATTGCTTCAGCCAAAAGAAAAACACGAACAAATAGACCATTCGAAATAAACGCATTAACCTAAGTGGCCCACTGATGAAGTGAACTAAATTATAGTTAGCGCCCGAGCTCTGGCGGCCGTCTCGATATTAGCAGAATCATAAAGTTAGTTTGTGCGCCTTCTGGAACTGGTGGAATTGGGGATGTAGTCGTGTACTTTTGTCATTCTGTTACTTGGAAAAAACTGTTGTTTTTAAGTTAAAATAACTTCCCTTAGGCCTATTACATCTCGACTGTGATTTTTGCGTAAAATGGCCAATTTTGGCGTTATGGATCTCAGAAACAAAAATACATTAACAATTATGACTTATTGAATAGTGTAGAATAGCTATTGGTATTCCAATAGCAGTGCGTAGCGGCTTCGCTTTTTGTACATTTTGCTTAAATTTTTAATTAAACCCAAAATTGCAGAGAAAGATTTTCATAAAGTGCGCGAAGCCACTTTTTTGAGCTCATCGATTGAACTACTGTTCTAAACAAGTGAAATAAAAAAAATATAATGTTATCTCTTATATTAGTCCAATAGTGTGTAGCGGCCTCGGAATTTTTAGATATCATTTATTTTATATAGGAAAAAATCTTATTCTAAACCAAAAAACTTCGAAAATCGCTATAAATTAACTGTGAATTTCTCCCTCCCTATCTACCGACCTCAATAGATAGGGTATCGCAACTGGAACTACGGGTCCGGTTGTGTTTTCAGGGGTACTACGGGGTTCCGGTTCAAGCCCCCCGCTGGTCGTGCCTTTAACCAGGCGCCTCCGGCGGGATCCGGACATAGGTTGGACTCGTAGTGGCGTGTGGTTAGCTGTATAGCTTGGGAATGTTCGTTTGTCCTGGTATTGTGTGCCAGGACTTCCAAACTCGTGCACAGCGAGCGGGGCCTAGTAGCGGTCTCTGAGGGGCCAGAAGCGAAAAGTCCTGCGGGGAACGTGAGTTTCCCTTATAGTTGGCAGCTTTGTCCGGTGGTTTTCATTGGACATTGGTGTTGACATCTCCGGTACTAGTCTGGATAACTAGTAGAGGCGGCCTCCTATAGATGCCGTAGTCTCCGGTCCAGCCAGCCGCGTAGGACGTGGGAACTGGCTAGGCGCCCGGATGGGTTCCGAGAAGTGAGTGTGCTTACTACTAAAATTGAATTAAATACAAACTAGATGTCATTGTCCTTACTGAATGCTGGTTAAGTAAATGCCCTATCATCCCATTTCTTTCTGGATTTCATTCTTATGAATCAACTTATCAGAATCAGAACGAAGGTGTAGTAACATATGTAAGAACCGAATTGACTTGTACCGCTATTGTTCCGGAGTTTTCGGAAGCAAACTGCATAATTCTTAAATTTACTGATAAAGTTGCTATCGTGGCATTATATCGATCTCCTTCGTTTATAAATATAAACCCTTTTCTAAACTGTCTTGATGCTACACTCACTAATCTACAAACTTTTAGCACGCTTATAATCATTGGTGATTTAAACATCAACTTGATTCCGAACAGTTGTGACCCTTTTGCTGACGAATATTTAAATTTGACTGCTTTTCATGCTTTACTTCCTGCACATTTATACCCTACAAGAGGAAATAGTTGCCTTGATCATGTTATCCTTAGGTCTCCAAACCATGCTACCACTGTAGTGTTGGATTCTGTAATAACTGATCATGCTCCAATTTTGCTAGCTTGTCCAACAAAAATTGACTCAAAAACCTTTAATCGCACGGTACTAAAACTTGATATACCTGCCATCGTAGATACTCTTGCTTCTACTGATTTTTCTCTTATTCTTACATCTGTTGATTCTGAATATGCCTCTAAAAGTTTAGTTAATATAATTTCAGCTGCTGTCAAACAACATACTTTAGAAGTTATTGTTCCTAGTAGAAAGAGGATTATTAAGAAATGGATTACACCAGGTCTGTTAAGGTGTATACGCAATAGAGATAAACTGTATCGTAAACATAAAAATAATCCTGATAATCAAATAATCAATTTAACTTTTACTCGATATCGTACTTTTTGCAACAACTTATTGAAAAAGGTAAAACAGGATTTTAATAAAAAAGAAATTGAGCAGGCTGGTAACAACCCTAAAGAAACATGGAAGCTTATTAAACAATTTGCTAGCCTTAATAAAAAACAATCTTCTTCGTCTGAGCTTTTAAAGCTGTCTTTTGATCCCATCATAGCTGTTGACAAAGTTAACTCCTATTTTTCAAATGTAGGTGCAAATCTAGCAGCAAACATAATTAATTGTAATAAAACACGAATAAATAATACTTCGCCTACTTATCTGTTAACTCAACAACCAATAATTTCATCCACATCTCATTCGATGGCTTTATTCGCTGTAGACGATGAAGAAATCGAAAGCACTATTCTTGGACTTAAAGACAGGTGTGCAGTTGGCTGGGATGGCATACCTACAACAGTCATTAAAGCAGCCAGCCACATTCTCATTCCTAAATTTAATTACGTATTTAATCTTTGTCTCTCATCAGGTATTTTCCCCGCTGTTTTTAAAAGAGCTATTGTGCATCCCATTTATAAAACTGGAGATAAAGAATATGTTTCAAACTACAGGCCTATTTCCGTACTTACTGTTATTTCAAAGTTATTTGAGAAAATCTTAAATAAAAGAATTCTAAAATATATAAATAAATACAATATTCTTTCGGACAATCAATTTGGTTTCAGATCCAAAAGATCTACCGAAGATGCTGTTTTAGAAGTTACAGAAACTGTTGTCAAAAATTTTGATAAAAAACTAAAAACAGTCGGCATCTTTTTAGATCTTGCTAAGGCGTTTGACACTGTCTCAGCTCCAATCTTGCTCAAAAAATTAGAATTAATAGAAATCAGAGGAGTTGCATATGACATGTTATCAAGTTATATCAGCAATCGCTCGCAGTCCGTTAAGATAGATCAGTTTGTAGGTGGAGAGGAGTCACTAGACTTTGGTGTACCACAAGGTAGTGTTCTTGGACCTACCTTGTTTTTAATCTATATAAATGACCTGTGCAAACTGAACATTCCAAACTGTAAAATAATAACGTATGCTGATGATACAGTTCTACTAGTTCATGGTTATAGTTGGAGTGAAGTACAAGTTCTTGCTGAAAATGCGTTAAGATCTGTTATGGGCTGGCTTCAATCCAATCTCCTTACTCTTAACGTTGCCAAAACAAAATTTCTTCCTTTTGCTACAAACAGTATCTCCCAACCTCCCCCTTCATTTGTTATCTGTGCGCATACATGTCTAAAAGATACCTCCCTTGTTTCTTGCAGTTGTGACCAAATTGATAGGACTACTTGTCTTAAGTACCTTGGTATTATAGTTGACAGTGAGATGTCTTGGATACCTCATATCGAATCCTCTGTTCCCAGAATTAGAAAACTAATGTTTGTTTTTAAAAAATTAAGAAACATTCTTGATTTCCGGTGTCTTAAAACTGTCTACTATGCTCTAGCTCAATCCGTACTTTCGTATTGCATTACTTCTTGGGGCAGCTCCGGCAAAACAAGTTTGTTGAGACTGGAGCGAGCCCAAAGAGCTGTCATTAAAGTCTTAACTAAAAAACCCCGTCTTTACCCTACCACTTCCCTGTATTCACTGTTTCAAGTCCCAACGGTGAGGCAATTGTTTATTCTTCACACTATCTTACGTAAGCACTCCAATATCCCCTACGACCTTTTAACAGCAAACTCTAAGCGCAGAAATGACAACATCTGCGAAATACAATTCCGTCGTACCACTGTTGCCAGTCGCCACTTTTATTTTATAAGCTCTGCATTATACAACAAAATAAATAAAGTTATCAGTATTTATCCTCTAACGCTAAAGCAATGTAAGAAAAGAATCCTCATTTGGCTTTCTACTCTCTCTTACGAGGACACAGAAGGACTTATGAAGTCCGTCGAATAAACTTGCAATAAAACACACACACACACCCACTCATACACACACACACACACACACGCACACACACACACACGCACACACACACACACACAAACTTTTATTGTACCTAGTTATGTTTAAAAGGTTAATAATTGTAAACTGTATGTATAAATACTGCCCTACCTCTGATACTCTTTGGGGGCGGGCGTTGTTATCTGCTACACAGTTTTTAAGCTTAAGCGGATAGCATCGTTTAAAAATGTTATATTTGAAACCATTTATCGTTCAATAAACAAATTTTATTATTATTATTATTATTACTCCGCTACCAAGGTGGACACTTGGGAGTCGACTTTAGAGTGGACGACCCTAGCAGTGGCAACTGCGAGTTGTGCCCTTCGTGCAACGAGAAGTGAGCGAGCTCGACAGCTCCGGCTACCTATCTGGACAACTACACGTGTTCACGGGGATACTCTCCCGAGACACTAGTCTTATGAGTACCGAATGAAGAGCGCGCTGCGGCGGGCACTAATTTGGCGTCAAGTCCTAACGTTGGTGGTCTCCTGCGCGAGTGTTCTACTGGCGCAGGGACGTCTGGCACTTCTTGCATAACCTAACGGTTGGTCTCGAGGTGCCAGTACAAATAAACATAGTGAAGTAAGGAGAGGGATGTGAATTTCTCCTATTTACGATAATATTATTGAGCAAAATTTATTCCAGAGTAATTGTTACTTCATGAGGAATAAAGATTTTATAATGAATTTATTATCATATTTCTATAAAAACGATATATACAACTACAAAATTATTACAAAATGCGATGCGCCGGCCGTCCGAATTCAACTTATGCTCACAGAATGGAGATTTGTAATATTATGCACAAATTTATTAACCTATTTCGATAAAAACGATAAATACAACTGCAAAATTACTTCAAAATTCAAAAAATTAATGCAAAAATCACATTCGAGATGTAATAGGCCTCTTAACCCTATTCCTTTTTCAAAGGTCTGCAACGCATCTGCGGCTCCTCTGGTTTTGCCCGTGTCAGGTGACCCGCCTGCTCGTTTGCCTCCTTCTTAATAGAACTCTGATTTTTGCTTGGCCATAGGGGAAAATTTACTGTCGGTCAGCACTGACCGCGTTGGCAGCGAACGTGTTAAGTAGATTATATAAAAGTTTTTGTTTTACCTTTTTTGTAGCTGTGCTATAGCGGCTCACTTTAAGAATCTACCGACCTCTCTCTACCGTTAAGATCGTAAAGGCGACTAACGGACTGCACATACATCTAACTGCATAGAGCGGCATTGGCTCACAACCTATCACGCTGAGCACATGTGCAGTTGAGTTTGGCGAAACGTGGACTATGGCAGTGAAGATGCAATCGCTCCTGCGGCATTCATTGCCTAGTCTCTGACTAACTCTTTCGAGATAGTAGTCGTGAAACGATGTATGATTTTTTTTATTCCCGGGTAAGCACTGTCTTTTATCGCACCTGATGTTAAGTGATGATAAGGCCGACGGTGGAGGCGCACTTCACCCGGACTCTGGCTATCTTATCTTATCTCTAACTATCGGAACCAGTCGGAACCAGGATTGGAAAAAATAGTGATAAAAAAAACCGTTTTTTTAATTTATTTTAAAAAATCATGAAGTTTTTGATTTTTATTGATTTTTTTGTTTATTTTTTATTTTTTATGTTTCAAAAGCAAATACACTATTATTAGTACAGACAATTGAATAGGCTGTATGACACGAATACTTTTGATTGGTTTTGTCTCTGTTCTGTGCAAAAAAGATTGGGATTGTAGAGATCAATAGAGATGGAAAATACAGATCAATGGAGAATCTCGTACAATCCAAATTAAGAAACAAGCTTCAAATTGAAAAGCAAGTAAAGGGGTTTTCTTTTCAAACTTAAGAATAAATAGATTATTAACTTTACAATAAGTAATAATAATAAATTTTGCTCAATATTTTTAAAATTTGTTGATTATCACTAGCGTTAAATAGTCACTAAATCATGATTTAAATCAGCTAACCCTTGTCGGAACCCATCAACTAATAACATTAACGGTATCGCGACATATATGGATGATATATGGTGGTAGCTATTATTATAGCCAGGCGGACTTAAAAATGACAACCACAAACTAAACCGTGTATAAGCTCACCGTAAAAAAGTCCAATAGGTCTCGAACCCAGGACCTTTGCTGTGCTACGTCGAATAAATGATTTGACTTTGTACATCGAGCCAAAAATAGAAGCTTATTGTGCGAATCATAATTGAGCACAATTCGGGCTAAGCATCGAAAAATCCGAAACACACTTTGCATGACCTGGGAATTGAGCCCGGGAACTTCGGTTACCAGGACGAGATAGCCACTAGACCACCAAGGTATCTAGTGGTGCAGTAATGCGTAAATTGGAACATTAAAGCATTCCACCATCATTCTTCAAACATACTCACCAAGCCATAACGTGACGCTCGCATGTTCGTACATTTAATTACTTTTAATAACACTCTTAGCTGCCTGACACATAAAGGAATGGTACTGCGTAATACTTTTGTAATTTTACCCCCTTACTTATAAACGTTACTGTTGGAATATCCAACATTTTATAGTTGCAACACTTTTAGAATGGCAACATATGTAAAAATGGGTGTTAATATCATATCCGTTTCTGCCTTTTCTCTTCTTTTGTGTGGTGTTGGACCGAATACATGCGATTGCTTAAGAGGCCTATTACATTTTGAATGTGATTTTTGCGTAAAATGCCCATTTTCGCATTTTGTAGTAATTTTGCAGTTGTTTTTATCGAAATAGGATAATAAATTTGTGCATAATATTACAAATCTCCATTCTGTAGGCATAAATTGATTTCGGACGGCCGGCGCATCGCATTTTGTTGTAATTTCGCAGTTGTATTTCTCGTTTTTATCGAAATAGGATACTAAATTCATTATAAAATCTTTATTCCTCATGAATTAACAATTACCTTGGTATAAATTTTGCTCAATAATATTATCGTAGATAGGAGATATTTACAGTTAACTTATAAAAAATTTCGAAGTTTTTTGGTTTAGAATAAGCATTTTTTTCTATATAAAATCAATGATATCTAAAAATTCCGAGGCCGCTACGCACTATTCGACTATATAAGAGATAACATTATAATTTTTTTATTTCATTTGTTTAGAACAGTAGTTCAATCGATGAGCTCAAAAAATTGCCTTCGCGCACTTTATGAAAATCTTTCTCTGCAATTTTGGGTTTAATTAAAAAGTTAAGCAAAATTTACAAAAAGCGAGGCCGCTACGCACTATTCCAATAGCTATTCTACGACACTATTGAATAAGACATAATTGTTAATGTACTTTTGTTTCTGAGATCCACAACGCCAAAATTGACCAATTTACGCAAAAATCACAGTCGAGATGTAATAGGCCTCTTAATAACTGTCTTTTTAATTGAACCATCCCAATTAAATCTTATGGAAACATTAAGTCCGCTGCTTTAACAGTTACTTGAATTTAAACTCATCCATCCATCGCAGCCTTTATTGGGTCCGCCTTCGGACATAGGCCTCCTTTCCATTCCTCCATGCCTGACGATCCATTGCTGTCTGCATCCAGCCTTGGCCGGCTTGTTGGCAGATGTCGTCCTTCCATCTCATGAGTAGTGTGCCTCTACTGCGAGTATTGGCACGGGGTCTCCATTCCAGAGTTCGACTTGCCCAGCGACCGTACTCCATGATAGCAATGTGTCCTGCCCATCTCCACTTACTGCCTTCGATCTCTTCTACCACATCTCTAACTCTGGTAACTTTTCTGATCCACTCGTTATTTTTTCGGTGCATTAGAGTAATCCCGAGCATTGCCCTTTCCATTGCTCTCTGCGCAACGCAGAGTTTTTCAGCCGACTTTTTTGTTAAAGTGGTGGTTTCCATTCCATAGGTAAAGACAGGCAGGACACACTGGTTAAATACCTTGGTTTTGAGACGTTGGTGTATGTTTTTCGATCGGAGAACCGCTCCGTTTGCGCCGAAGGCAGCCCAAGCTTGCGTTATCCGTCGATCCACCTCGGCAGTCTGATCCTCCGAACCAAGCGTGATTTTATGCCCCAGATATACGTAATGATCGACAACGTCTACAGGTAAAATGTAGCCACGGGCCCCCGGTATATTGGTCATGGTTTTAGTTTTAGTGACATTCTATTTTAAGCCTATCTTTTGTGATTCCCACTGCAGATCTTCGATTATGATCAACATGTCGTCATCATCATCCGCAATCAGTGCAATGTCGTCCGCGAAACGCAAGTGGTTAAAAGCCTTTCTTTGTCGATTTATTTAAACATTACCTAATATTTGACGGCTATACTGTATTAGTGTCAAATTTTAGGTAACAATTCAATTCCAGTAACGTTTGTGAGTAAAGCCGTATATATTTTTATTTTGTAACAGAAAGTGTCCTTCCATAACACGGAGGGCATTCTCCTATTTCTGTTTGACGCTGTAAAAGAAAGGGAGAAAGAAATGCCCTTGCTGAGTTTCTTGGCGGCTGTTCTCAGTAAAAGGTCTTTCGCGCTATAGACTTACCAATGGCGTAGCGACATTCATACCCATTGAGGTAAATAAACTAGAGAAGACGTCCCGTACAATAAAATATGTGCACAGCTACAATGATACTTGTACCATGGTGCGGGGCTTACCCAGTTGTAACAAAACAGAAATATTGTTACTCTATGCATTGCTCTAGGACATGGCCGCCGCATCATGTCGCGGCATTTTATAAAATACATGTTACATCAATAATTTAGTAGGTACGTATTTCCAGGTGAAAAGTGATTCCTTTGGTTTTATTTGTATTTCCTGAGTTGTTTGAACAGTACCTTAGCACACATAAAGGTATATTTTAATAATATAGAACACAGAATACACACGTATTGTTGCGTTTAGCGCCTGCCACAGACTACAACAGTTGGAGCGAGCGGGCTCTAAGGCGTATTACAAACAATCTAGTTGAGACGTCTTCTCTAGTACGTAGTACATTATAACTCAATGTTCATACCATACCACACCACGACCGCTCCTTGTGCTACGCGCATCCAGCGGCTACCGATACTCACATAATTATGCATGTGATCTGTGGTGGAAATGCTTCAAATGTAAATAAGTGCTTCAGAACTAAAGCTCCGGTATCGTTGACGGCTCAGCGTTTCATAAAAGAACATTAATTTCAAATTATAATTAATTTACATCGATGAGCAGTAAAGGACTATTGAGTTTATTAAACCACAAACGCAGTTTGAATTTTCTGTCCTTTTATAGAAAATTCCTCTACCTATTTATATTCGGTATACAAATGGAGTGTTTATTAAATGTTATATCAGTGTGCGCAGTTTCATATCTATCTATATTTACTTTTTTTAAATATTGTTATGAATGTAAGAGTTGTTTGGTGGCGGGTCATTAACTGAATACTACCAAACAATGCTCTTCTCTTAGGTGTCTTCCTTATTAATACTGTCCTTTGTTAGGACCCAGGTTTCCGCTCCGTAAGTTAGCACTGGCAATATACATTGGTCGAATGTTCTAGCTGTTTGTTCAAATACATTAAAACAAATTAAATTTGGCGTACCGTCCATAGCCGGCCTTATGTTATCATTACCCGGGCCGCGGCCGAGATGAGCCGCTGTATCAGCGATCGCGCTCCCTAATTGACAGTTATTTGTTTGTCTTTTCTTCTCATATTATTTTTGGGACATGAAAATAGTAGTCGGTATAGACGGAACATAAATAGGACAATGATTATATTATGATTTCATGATTATCCAGAAGAAAGGAAGAACAAAATGTACACGAATAAAATTGGATAAAATGTTTAAGCTAGAAAAAACAACCAGTCTCAGGAAAGCTCGAATGGGATTCGAGCTCGTGACCTTTGGATTGCCGGTCCACTGCAGCGTAAACCACAAACTACTAGAAAAAATTCAACAAGTTTTCGGGGGTCGGTAGCTTAGCGGTTAGAGCACTTTCCTGAGAATGGTTGCTTCTTCTAGTAAACATTGTATCCTATTTCTATAATTAGCATTGTGAATGCAAAAATTTCAATAATATAGGTACAAATAAAATTGTTTCTGATCAGCATTGAGGTATTATACCTAGAGATGTCACCACGAAGTAATTTTTGCGCACTGATTGCGGGCCGCAAGATCCACAACCGCTTGGATAGGTACACAACCCAGCGCGCTAAAACTTGCTTCACGGTAGCGTCTCTAGTTATAATACCTCAATAGTTTAAACATAATTGTTAAGAGGCCTATTACATCTCGACTGTGATTTTTGCTTAACATGCCCATTTTCGCATTTTGTAGTTTTTTTGCAGTTGTATTTATCGTTTTTATCGAAATAGGATTATAAATTCATTATAAAATCTTTATACCTCATGAAGTAACAATTATTCTGGTAAGTATGAATTTTGCTTAATAATATTATCGTAGATAGGAGAAATTCACATCCCCTCTCCTTATTCACTAAGTTTTATATTTGTACTGGCACCTCGAGACCAACCGTTAGGTTATGCAAGAAGTGACAGACGTCCCTGCGCCTGTAGAACACTCGCGCAGGAGACCATCTGCGTTAGGTCTTGACGCCAAATCAGTGCCCGCCGAAGCGCGCTCTTCATTTGGTACTCATAAGACTGGTGTCTCGGAAGAGTCTTCCCGTGACCACGTGTAGTTCACTGCCTATTGTCCAGATAGGTAACCGGAACTGTCGAGCTCGCTCACTTCTCGTTGCACGAAAGGCACAACTCGCAGTTGTAACTGCTGGAGTCGTCGACTCTAAAGTTGACTCCCAAGTGTCCACCTTGGTAGCGGAGTAGTAAGCACACTCACTTCTCGGAACCCATCCAGGCGCCTAGCCAGTTGCCACGTCCTACGCGGCTGGCTGGACCGGAGGCTACGGCATCTAGGTCGGCCGACTCTACTAGTTATCCAGACTAGTACCGGAGATGTCAACACCAATGTCCAATGAGAACCACCGGACAAAGCTGCCAACTATAAGGGAAACTCACGTTCCCCGCAGGACTTTTCGCTTCTGGCCCCTCAGAGACCGCTACTAGGCCCCGCTCGCTGTGCACGAGTTTGGAAGTCCTGGCACACAATACCAGGACAAACGAACATTCCCAAGCACTACAGCTAACCACGAGCCACTACGAGTCCAACCCACGTCCGGATCCCGCCGGAGGCGCCGGTCAAGGCACATCCAGCGGGGGGCTTGAACCGGAACCCCGTAGTACCTCTGAAAACACAACCGGACCCGTAGTTACAGTTGCGATACCCTATCTATTGAAGTCAGTAGGAGAAATTCACAGTTAACTTAAAGCGATTTTCGAAGTTTTTTGGTTTAGAAAAAGATTTTTTTCTATATAAAATCAAAGATATCTAAAAATTTAGAGGCCGCTACGAACTATACGACTATATAAGAGACTAGCGGCTGCTCGTGGTTTCACCCGCGTGGTTCCTGTTCCCGTGGGAATATCGGAATCGCCGAATTTCATACAAATCCATTCAGTAGTTTTTACGTGAAAGAGTAACAAACATCCATCCATACTTACAAACTTTCGCGTTTATAATATTAGTAGGATAACATTTTTTTTTTTTATTTCATTTGCTTATAACAGTAGTTCAAACTAGGAGCTCAAAAAAGTGATTTCGCGCATTTTATGAAAACCTTTCTATGCAAATTTTTGGTTTAATTTAAAAGTTAAGCAAATTTTACAAAAAGCGAGGCCGCTACGAACTATGCCAATAGCTATTCTGCACTTTAAGTCAATTTAATAAGTCAAAATTCTTAATGTATTTTTGTTTCTGTGATCAAGAACGCCAAAAATAGCCCTTTTACGCAAAAATCACAGTCGAGATGTAATAGGCATCTTAAAGCTTAAAGAGATCAGCGTAATCGCTACCCATTCCTATTTTGGGCAAAATTCTACCACTGGGCAAACTATAACTAAATTATTACACCAGCGTAAATGCTAGTGTAACAGCAAATGTTAATGTAACTATGTAGTTTAATTAATTGTATTGTTAATTGTCTTTATGATCATTAAAATAGACAACAATTTGTATCATTAGTCAGATGGTAGTGCAGGAAATAGACGGTTATTTAATTTATACCATTCATCATTTTATTAGTTGCGTCAAGGAACTAACACAAGTTCCTGAGGTAGCGTAGAAAATTAGACAATAATCGTAGACAACTTAATCTGTATTAATCCCCATTGCTGATATTTCCGTAGCACACAGAAAGTAATCGTAGTCGATATTTCCCACGCGTCGTAGCAGCCGTAGCAGTCGTAGCGTTCGTAGCGGGCCTTGTTCCCCGGGGTTGGAGAGAGGGGGTGGCAGCCAGCCATTCAGACCGCGACGCGCGTCCGGGTAACACGCGCGCACCCCGCGCTGCCAAAATGCAATTCCATTATTGAAAAATACAGTGCGCGGTGTTTGGAATCATCAGTATGACGAAATTTTACGTGTTGCTTCTGTTCTTCGCGGTGTCACTGGCTTTGGGTGAGTAGGTTTTTGGACGATGGTTCTTGGATTAGACTGTTGGTACTGATCTGTGTTTATCAGCTGCACGTAGAAATGTAGGTATGATGTTTGTTACGTGAAACGTTTTCAGGACGGTTCGATGGTGATTGTTATATTTTTTTTGTTGATATTTTACTATTTTTTCCTAAAGTACGTGTTAGAAGACAATGGTGTTTAATCAATAAAAAAAATACAGTAGTAAAAATTTACCTTTTTGGTTGTTACTTTTGCTTTTAGTATTTTTTTCTGTCGTTACCTTCGATAACATGTCGTTAGGCCGTTACCCAAACTTTTTGTTCGGTAAATTCTACGTAAGAGTATTATTATTTTGCAAGTTTTTGGTTTCCATGATGCTATAGTTATTTAATTTTGTTACACCTAAGTCAGTCGTGTGTTACGTTATATATGTGTTTTTTATAATTACGTTAAAGGTCTTTTATTTCATCACATATTGTGTTATTTAGTTATAAAAATTTCTTAACCCTTAAAGGAGCGATGTAGTTTTTAAACAACATAATATTTTAATTGAATTTCCTTAGGATTGGTCCTACCCTGACCTCGTGTTTTTCAGTTTATGAAATT
Source organism: Scoparia ambigualis (assembly GCA_963921215.1). Lineage (NCBI taxonomy): Eukaryota > Metazoa > Arthropoda > Insecta > Lepidoptera > Crambidae > Scoparia > Scoparia ambigualis. Next base: position 28,542,837 of record OY992514.1, read on the forward strand.
ACCAAACTACGTAAACAACGTATCCAATCGGAGAGCATGGTAAAGTTTTTTTTTATAACCTAACTGGGTTTTTATTAAAAAGGAAATAATTTGAAACAGCCGTGTCGTGTAGCGGTCAAAGAATACTACCACCCCCTCTCTTCCCTTCGGTGTCGTAAAAGGCGACTAACGGACTAAAGACTGCACAAACATCCAACAGCATAGAGCGGCGATGGGCTCACCACCTGTCACGCTGAGTACATGTGAAGTCGCTATTAGGTGAAAAGCGGACTATGGCAGAGGCCAGCTTTTGCGGTCCTGTTTGCCTAGTCTCTGACTAACCCTACGGGGACAATAGTCTTTAGTCCGTTAGTCGCCTTTTACAACACCCAAAGGAAGAGAGGGGGTGGCAGTATTCTTTCACCGCCACGCGACACGGTTGTCCATCATAATAAAATCCATCAAACACGGGTTGGTCATCAATCAAAATCACAAACCCGGGCTATGCATCGGAAATATTCGAAACACACTTTGCTCGACCTAGGAATTGAACCCTGGACCTTCAGTTATCGGGCCGAGTGCCACTACATCGAAGTGGCATGCAAAATTCTCATACAAAACACAGAAAAACGACGTTTCGTAGTCCCCTGTTTCCTCCTTCAAAACTGGACCAATTTTTATTACTTTTTCAGCATCGGTTAAAGAAAGAGATTTTCTATGGCTGTATGTTTGATTTTTTGTAAACCAGCCATTTAATGTTTCCGAAGACGCCTTAAAACGGAGTGATTTTGCTAAATTTTGAAGGCTCCTGGTTATTAAATAAATTACTAAATGCAACAAAATCAAACATACAGACATATAAAATCTCTTTCCTTAACCGATGCTGAAAAAGTAATAAAAATTGGTCCAGTTTTGAAGGAGGAAACAGGGGACTACGAAACGTCATTTTACTGTGTTTTGTATGAGAATTTTGCATGCCACGTCGACGTAGTATTTCCTCTTAACGGCTCGGCCACCGAGGCGTTAAAAAGGGAAATATTAAAAATTCAATGAACTCAAACTCTAAAATGTATATTTATTAAATAAACTCAATTATTAAGTACTTTGAATCGTCCAAATTTTTGACCTACCACCCATTCAGGACGTCATTTTTTAACTGTGGCAAAGAACGGGCGCAAGAAACCACGGCGCACAGAAGCAACGACATTTACAAAAAAAAGGATATGTCGTTACCAGGTCATACAATACAATATAAGAATTTGAATGCAAAATATATCTACAGTACTCTATATAAATTAATTATTTAAATTAATTAATTAAGAAAGAGGGAGAAAGAAGAGTATGCCAGTATAGTAGCAAATGATAAGTAAAAACAAGCAAATATACTTAACTAGCGACCCGCCCCGGCTTCGTACGGGTTACTACCCGTATCTAAACAAATTATTGCCTATAGCCTTCCTCGACAAATGGCCTATCTAACATTGAATGAATTTTTCTAGCCTATTCCTTCCTTAAAGGCCGGCAACGCGCCTGCGATTCCTCTGGTTTTGCGGGTGTCCATGGGCGGCGGTGATTACTTTCCATCAGGTGACCCGCTTGCTCGTTTGCATCCTTCTGCTATAAAAAAAAAAAAAACCAGCAGGTTCTGCGATTATCGCGTTTAAGCAAACAAACTCTTCAGCTTTATAATATAAGTATAGATATGAATATTCTTCTTAAACACTGACTCACCACAACTATAATTGGTGACCCTTCCAACGGCAATCCACTACCAGCGTCGCTTAGCATTAGCGATCGTTCACTTCGAAAGCCGCCGAAACATTAAGCTCTTTAAAAGATTAAGGCTTGAAATATTAGGGTCGTTCATACAGATTAGGATATTTATTTACCTTAGCGAAAGATTGATTGAACATCCCCGATATACGATAAAGATTACAAAGAATCCTTCTTTTTTCAGTCAGAAAAGGATAAAATACCATTAGTGTAAGTGTATTTAAAATGAGTTCACTCATATAAACCTTTTATAAAATGTATGTTTTATATATTTTACCGTATCACTTCAAATATGGGTAGGATTACGTGTATTTAAACCATATTGAGGAGCTCGATGTCACAGCGGCTAGCGCGTTCGGCTTACCATCTTGCCCGCTAAGCAACGTTCGCAATGCCGGGTCGCTGGATGGGTGATCAAATAAAAAAAACATCTCGAGCTCCTTCGTGCTTCGGAAGGCACGTTAAGCCATTGGTCCCGGTTGTTGTCGTAAGATGACAGTCGTTAAAATCCACCAACCCGCATTGGACCAGCGTGGTGGGTTATTATCTGCTTTGTGTGCTGCGTGGGATATTATCCCAGCAGTGGGACGTTTATAGGCTGAAGATGATGATGATGAAACGATATTCTCGATGATTAATTCTTATACAGAGGTTTGCTATGTAAACTCGCAGCTAAGCCATCCTACAACATAAAGAAAGTTTGACAGAAAATATAGTGCCTGGAACCGTCATTGATGATCCTAAGGTTAAATGTAGCGGTGAAAGAATACTACTAACCCCTCTCTTCCCTTGGGCGTGTGCAAAGAACAGGTTAATGTGTGTTACTTCTCTCTCTCTGTGTCGGTCTCTCATGTCGGAGAATCGTGGTCAGCATCATGGTTGCATCTGGAGCGGATGATCTGCCTCCACCGGGTCCTGTCCAGCGCGTCTCTTACGACCGTGCAAAAGGACGATGGAGGATTTTTTATGAACCCTGTTCCCACCCTACAACAGTCATGGGATACGTGTCAATTTGTTCATTGGGACCTAAAGAAGCTTAGAGTACCTGTGTTAGTTGCAAAAAGTATTGGGTTTATTTATAATAAAAAAAAAACTTTTATTGTTTTCTTGCTTTAGTTAGAGTTGCTCGAGTGTGTCATGCTCTCTCAAAATGTGAACTCTCTGCTATGGTGGTATGTGCGTCGTGTCGTTACGTTCCATAAAACATGGCTGAGCGAAGCGATGGCTGATTTACATGTCATACTCGTGAACAGGTGCCGCCTGTAGAGGCTGGTCTGCTCTTGCAATCTTAATTTGTTGGAAAAAAAAAAATTCTCAAAAACAATATATTTTTATAACCTAAATCCCACGTATTTGAAGAATGTCGCCATAGTACAAAAATATCCATCCTAATAGACCCTTCAAATGACACTTATTTCAAATCTGTTGGATGGTGGGGGACGTTTCTTCCCATGGTCCTTTGGAGGAGGACGAGTCCTTTACTTGATCGGTCCATCTTGTTGGTGAGCGATCACGCGATCTTTTACCGTTGGTGCTCCCAACCACAATCAGTTTTTCCAGACTTTCGTCGCCTCTGCGTATCGTGTGTCCGAAATATGAAAGAATACGTTGTTGGTATATGGTGGATAAGCGAGTCCTTATTTGGAGCTGGGTCAGTATCGATCCATTGGTGCGTTTTGCTGTCCAAGGTATTTTATGCATTCGCCTCTAACACCACATCTCTAATGCATCAACACTTTGTCTCGGGCCAGAATTGTCCACGTTTCGATACCATACAAGAAGAAAGGGAATACCAAGGCTCGTATCAATCTGATCTTGGTCTTGATATAAATTCCTCTTTTCTTCCAGATGTTATTTAAACGGGTCATAGCATCCTCTGACATCCCGATGCGCCATTTTATCTCAGGGACATAGCTGCAGTCATTGCAGATCTGAGAGTCCAGGTAAATGTAGCGGTCTACGATGGCGATGCCAGGAATGTTGCAGGTGATTTTTGTTAGCTTTCCGGGTGTGTAACTTAGAATAACTTAAAAATTGCAAAATAAAATCTGTTGTACTATACAAAACTGCAAATACTGTTCGACTTATAATATTTTCTCGCTTTTTACTTTTATCAATCCTTTGTTTCGTTACAAACGGGATAAAATCTTATTACTGGAAGTATATTTTAATCATTCTGTCGTAGAAAAATCTTATGTGTGCGTTTTTAATTTTTATATATTGTTTTCTTAGGTTTAAGAGGCCTATTACATCTCGAATATGATTTTTGTGTAAAATGCCCATTTTCGCATTTTGTAGTAATTTTGCAGTTGTATTTATAACTTTTATCGAAATAGGATAATAAATTCATTTTAAAATCTTTATTCCTCATGAAGTAACAATTACTCTGGTATAAATTTTGCTCAATAATATAGAAGGAATTCACCGTTAACTTATAGCGATTTTCGAAGTTTTTTTGGTTTAGAATAAGAATAAGATTTTTTTCCTATATAAAATCAATGATATCTAAAAATTCCGAGGTCGCTACGCACTATTTGACTATATAAGAGATAACATTATAATTTTTTTATTTCACTTTTTTAGAACAGTAGTTCAATCGATAAGCTCAAAAAAGTGCCTTCGCGCACTTTATGAAAATCTTTCTCTGCAATTTTGGGTTTATTTAAAAAGTTAAGCAAAATTTACAAATAGCAAGGCCGCTACGCACTATTTCATTATCTATTGTACACTATTCAATAAATCATAATTGTTAATGTATTTTTATTTCTGAGATCCATAACGCCAAAATTGGCCATTTTACGCAAAATTCACAGTCGAGATGTAATAGGCCTCTTAAAGCACTATACATTGAAATGAAACACTTTTTACGTATTAAAACTTGCGTTTAATATCCTACATTACATAGTTTTTTAGTTTCCTGACGTTTCGAATCTTTTACAGGGTCCGTGGTCACAGGGAGACTGTCAGTCAGAAAGTTTTGTTTCATTTCAATTTTTATTTAATCGAAAGTGTTCGTACTAAACGTGTAAGCCGTGTGTTCAATAGTACTTAATACTTTAAATAGATGAATGTCAAGAGAGTGAATGTGCCAGTATAATAGCAAATGGAAATAACAATATGTACATATATAACCGTGTACAATATTTAGGTTAACTAATTTACAAAGAATTACAAAAATGTAAATCAATTTAATGTTACAGTTTGTTATCTGCTTTTGTACCTATCAAATAAATAAATCTGCAATCTCTGCCTACCCTTCCAGGAATCAAGAATCAAGAATCAATATAAATAATTCAGTTTAGGCTACAATAATTATTGAGCAGTTAGATACGTCGCTATGCCATCCATTCGGACGGACCTTGTACTGAGTAGAGTCGGCAACAAACTGAGCAAGGGTTGTTGTCGTCTCATATCTTTTCTCCCTTTCTTTTACAGCAGCGTCAAATATATGGTATGATGTGTATTAAGCTTACTTAAATAAACAATTTCTTTTCTTTTTATTTGGTCTGTGGTATGAAGATAAAATAATACCACGCGTGCTCAGGGATATTAATTTTCCCGTGACACTACTAAGGCCACTGTAGTGTCACAGAAAATTCTTTTTTACCTGTGGCACTACCGGTAGTTTTTTTTATATAAAATAAGGAGGCAAACGAGCAGGCGGGTCACCTGATGGAGAGCAATCACCGCCGCCCATGGACACCCGCAAAACCAATGGGAGTCGCAGATGCGTTGCCGACCTTTAAGAAAGGAATACGGTTGAAGAAGGAATAGGAATTGTGAGGGGGGGGGAAGGGCCTCCGGAACTCTCACTATCCGGATGAAACACAACAGCACCAGGTGCCATTATTTCACGCCAGATATTCGTGAGAGGGTGGTATTACCCCGGGCGAGCCAGCCCAATGCGTGCTGCAACGCAGCGTGGCCCTACCACTCAGTCAGTGTCACTCATTTAGCATCACCCAGGGGTCACGTGTAGGGTCTCAAGGGTAAACCTACGGACGCGAGTAACTTTAACCCCCCTAGTGTCACGGGAAAGTAAAATTTCCCATGACACTACTGGTAGTGTCTAAGGTAAGAAACGGATCGCGTCCATGGGCAGCTTTACATTATGCTCGTTTTAAACATACATACGAGTACTTACATAGATTTACGTATCCCTAAAGGGTTAGAGACTAGGCAATGAGGACCGCAGAAGCAGTCCTCTGCCATAGTCCACTTTTCACCAAATATCGACTGCACAATATGTACTTAGCGTGACAGGTGCTGAGCCCATCGCCGCTCTATGCTGTTGGATGTATTTTAGCTTTAGTCCGTTAGTCGCCTTTTACAACACTCAAGGGAAGAGAGGAGTTGGTAGTATTATTTTAATAAGCCCCTATACCACACGGCTTGTTATAAGTAAAATTAGAAAAAATGTCTTTCGTGAACTATCCCCGGTCTCTAAACTACAGGGTGGAAAGTTGAGATGGGGCATTAAGGGCAGCTACCAGATCCCTTGCTGCTACGCGAAAATGATCTTAGAAGACCTTTCCCAACTTTTTGAGTGATGACAATCGACATTTAGAAATTTTTGATAAAATGTACAGTGAGCGAGAAAATCGTCAGAATTGAGTAATTTTTTTTAAATGCCAACCGATCCCATTTCTATAAAGGATTAAAACACTTTGACACCAACTGAGGGTAGAGTACTAGAACACTCACAAATTTTTGTTACTGTTGTTGTTACTTTTCTTATAGTTTGCTGTCACTGACCGTAACGTAACACACATGACATGCGACCGAACAGAAGACTACACGCGACGCTATATACGACAACGGAAGGCCGTTAATCAGGTGTAGTTTATAGTGAACGTAGTTGGCGACGGAACGCTTTTTGCCCGTGTTCCTATTACAGTCACGGTAAGTTGTAGTAGGCGAATCTCTTAAGAATGCGAACAATGATTATACAAGTTAAACAAATAAAATGTTTACTAGAAAAAAAAATCAACCAGTCTCAGGAAGCTCGAGTGGGATTCGAACCCATTTTGGACCGGCAATCCAAAGGTCGTGGGTTCGAATCCCACTCGACCTTCCTGAAACTGGTTGATTTTTTTCTAGTAAACATTTTATCCGTTATCTATATAGCATTGTGAATGCAAAATTTCAATAATAAAGTTAAACAAAACCTGGGTTTATGACCAATGAGGACCGACTCGCATTAAGGGCAACATTATGATTTAAGCCTGTACTCGATGTTTGTTTATAACTATTTATTAAGAATGCGGCAACAGTTACTACCAATAATTAAATTAAAAAGTAAACGTTTGACAGACAATTAGCTTAAAGCGTAATCACTTAAAGGCGAACTCAGCATACGTTGAGGTACATCACACTAATATTATAAAGGCGAAAGTTTGTGAGTGTGTATGTTTGTTACTCTTTCACGTTACAACTACTTAATGGATTTGGATGAAATTCGGCAATCAGATAGTTTATAACCTGGATTAATACATAGGATACTTTTTATCCTGATATTCTCACGGCAACGGGAACCACGCTAATGAAACTGCGAGCGGCAGCTAGTGCTTAATATATCACGAAATATTAAACTACTAGCGGCCGCTCGCGGTTTCACCCGCGTGCTTCCCGTCCCCGTAAATATATCGGGATAAGAAGTATCCTATGTGTTAATCCAGGTTATAAAATATCTGTATGCCGAATTTCATCCAAATCCATTCAGTAGTTTTTACGTTAAAGAGTAACAAACATACACACTCACAAACTTTCGCCTTTATAATATTAGTGTGATATCCTATTCAAAAGAAGCCTAATGATATTTCAAAGATAACAACACGTTGAAAAAAGTGTCTAAGGAAGGCGGGAATCTTATTTCAACGTTTCTTTGAGTTTATCTGAGCGTTTTTTAACGCCATAATCAAACATTACGAACATAATGATGCTTGTTCTAAAAGAAAAATGCGGAGTTGTCTTCGATCACGTAAAAGTGTGAAACCCCTCAAATCCCAAGCGGTCGCATGAGACCGCACCTACAAAAACACACTTGACTTTGTACCGTGTTTTCATAGACTTACAGACTACTTCAGTATGAACAAGTTTGGTTATTTCGGTTCTGTGGTTCATCTTATGTATTGTTATGGTAATATATCGCATAGTCTATGCTCGATTCTGTCAAATTTGACGTTGACAGTTAGTGTCAAAAAACTGTCAAAAAAAAACCAAGATTGAGGGGCAAGGGAGTTGTGATGGATGTCAACGCTGTCAACGCATATTTATTTAACATTTCATCCCTAAAGATAGATGATACCTTTATCTACACTAATATTATAAAGAGGAAAGATTTGATTGTTTGTTTGTTCCGAAACTACTAGACCGATTTGAAAAATTCTTTTACCGTTGGAAGGCTACATACACTATCTCCGGGTGACATAGACTATTTTATATTTTCAAAAAATTAGGGATCCTTACTAAAAATGACCTAAAAACTCCTTACATCGCGTGCGCTGCAAAAACTATTGATGATAGAACAAAATAATGTACTACGACTTTGCATAACACATCATTAACTACAAAAAGTGTCGCGACAGCATATTATGTCTAACTATTCAAGTTATGTTACAATAAGTGTACTTTTATTTTAAAAATGTAATTGATATGCCGCCGCTAGAAAAGGCTCTTTATTTGTGTGTTGGTATTAATCTTTATCAAAATAAATAACTCTATATTCAAGACTGTTTCAATCCCTTTAAATAACTTTATAAATTATTCAATTTAAACATTTCATTCGAAAGATATTACGAGTTTAAAAATGAAAGTATTTAGAAATATTAGAGCTGGGCAGAATCATATTAAGCGATGTAGGCGTTACTGGGGTATGGGAAACGGGACCCCTTCCGTGACTCCCCAGTCAAACGAATATAATAACTTTTGGATAATCGTCTCGGGGAACGGGGTCCAGGCGGACGAAGTCGGGAGCGGGCCGCTAGTAGACCTATATAAGGTGACTACTAGAAACCGCAAGAAACTTCAAGGGTAGGTCAGGTCAAGTGTTTTAGACATGATAAAAATGTAGTTTCTAGCAGTCACCTTATATAGATGATTACTTTGACTTTGACTTAAAACCTACAATTCATTAGGTCCCGACCGAAGTTGTCTTGCGCGAAGTTTCCTTAACAAAGTACCTACTGCCCAACTCCAGACAGTCCTGCGGTAAGTTATATTAAGTTACGTGCATTTTTTAATAGCGCACCTTAATATATTCCCGCAATAAACAAGTTTCGCAAGAAAATCTTCACTGTCTCAACAAATCTCAAAGTGAAATCGCGGTCGACCGCGAACCAGCTAGGGTTGACGTTAATATGTTTTTACTATTATATTAACCTATTTTTATTGCAAATAAAACTATTTAAAAGGTTATTTATTTTTTTGCTTAAATATTATTTAATCATGCTATGGTATCTCAAAGTGAAATCGCGGTCGACTGCGAACCAGCTAGGGTTGACGTTAATATGTTGTTACCTTATTATTACCCTATTTATATTAAAAATGAAACTATTTCCAGGGTTGTTCATTTTTTAGTAAAATTTTATTTAATCATGCGGATGTCCCGGGTTAAATTCTCAGGTCGAGCAATAGGCAATGAACCTAAGTTCAAAATGTCAACATTTAATACGTTTAATACGTAGTTAAGTATGCAAAACTACAATTCTGTTGTTAAGGTTAGGTTAGACTTGTGACTCGTCGGTGTACGGCTGCCGGTTGTGCCAGACCATCGAGCTGGAATTAGCGAGATGGGTGCAGCGGCGATACGGAACCCTCTCTTTCCACTTGGCGCAGATGCTGTCTGAGCATGGATGCTTTGGACACTTGCACCGAGTGGCAAGACGGGAACCGACACCGGAGTGCCACAGCTGTGGAGCTGCGCAGGTCACAGATACGCACAACCTTGAGGAGTGCGGGTCGCGGGCTACGCAGCGCAACAGTCTGATGGCGGTGGTGGGGACAGTCATGCTGGACAGCGGCTGGTCATGGAGGGTTGTGCGTTTCACTAAAGGAGGCCGCGGAGAGCTGGCGAGTCGGTAGAAGGAGGCTGCGGTTTGCCCACCTCTTTCCACCGCAGTGAGGCTTGCGTGACTGTGGGGTGAAAGACCCCAAAGCCGCATAGCACGAGCCTCACGGGAGTCTAAAGGGCGCCCAAACTGTCCTGGGCGCCCACCCCATTGGCGGGCTGTCGTAGGGTGGAATTCGGAGGCCGCGGTGCCGAACCACCCTGACGACAAGTGATGGGATGGTACAAGGAGTTTTAGTGGGTAGGGTCCCCTTCACTCGGGTCCCTGCTGAGGCCTTCGGACCTGGACAGGGAAACGAGTGCTGGAGGGAGAGTCGCCACATAACCAGCGGGCTTCCCCACGTCCGCTGTGTATCCGTAAACAAGATTTCTCCTTGTTTATATACAGTCGTGGTCAACTAATTAGGGACAATCTCTAGTTAAGCCAAATTGTGAATTTATTTTTTATTTTCCAACGAGTCTTAACAATATTCCATATCTTTTACACGTAAGTATAATTAGTCATTGATGTGCCCGATTATACAAACAATAACAACTTCTTAAACATTAAACCTCTTTACAGTATAGCTGATAGATTATCAGTGTGCTATTTGTTCAAAGAATGCTGGCTGGCCATTTAATTAGGGACACTGAGATATTGCGTTCTATTTTCAAAATTTGAATCTCAATACTTTTTTATTTCTTCTTTTATTGTTTTGTGGTAGTTTTGGCGGCAATCCAGATTTTTAATTTTAAGTTTTGAGAATTATTTTGAAGAAATATGGGCAAAAATAAAAGTTGCGATCCAACACTACGAACAATTATCATGAAGTTTGTCGAGCGTGGTTGGTCATACTGAGGGATAGCAGAACATTTAAATTGTTCAAAAACTATGGTATGCAATGCAGTGCAACATTTCAGGCGCAATAACACAGCTTTAAATGTGCCCAGGACAAAAAGATCGAGAAAAACAACTCCGCAAGAAGATAGAATGATAACCAGGTTAGCTAAGAAAGATCCGTTTCTAGGCTCTATTTTAATTAAACACGAAGTGTTTGGGGCAGACGAAAGAACCGGTGTATCAGCGAGGACCGTTCGACGACGTCTGGTAGAAGCAGGGTTGTTCGGAAGAGTGGCTCGCAAAGTACCGTTGTTGAAGAAAGAACATAGAAATGCTCGTTTGGCGTTTGCACGTAAATATGGACATTGGACCTACGCCCAATGGCAACATGTATTATTCTCTGACGAGACCAAGATTAATTTAATTTCTTCAGATGGAAGGCAATACGTACGGCGTCCTGTAAAAGCGGAAAAGAATCCAAGATTCACAAAAAGCAGGTGAAACATGGCGGTGGAAACATTAAAATTTGGGGTTCATTTTCTGGACGTGGAGTGGGACCTGTGAGAAAAGTTCAGGGTAACTTAGACCAACATCAATACAAAACAATATTGGAGGAAACTATGCTTCCCTATGCTGAGGAGCATCTCCCTATTATATGGACGTTTCAGCATGATAACGACCCGAAACATACCGCCCGTTCAGTCAAGTCGTTTCTTACCAGTCAGTCAGTATCGGTGCTAGATTGGCCAGCAAATAGCCCGGACCTCAACCCAATTGAGCACCTTTGGCACGAAATCAAGAAAAAAGTTTCAACTTATCGTAACACAACTTTAGATCAACTTAATCAAGCTTTTTGTGAGGCATGGGCAAACATTCCTATCGAAACATGTCAGAAACTGATAATGTCTATGCCACATCGGTGTCAAGCGGTAATTACTAACAAAGGTTTTGCTACTGGGTACTGATTTTACACGTAATAAAATGGAGCTTTTAAAAATATTATAATACTGGAGATTATTCGTTTTGTTTAACTCTATTCATCATTATACTTTACTGTCCTTAATTAAATGTCCAGCTACATAATTATACCTTAAAATTTAATACATGTTCAACCTTTGATATTAAATACTTTTTTCTATTTAATTATTCTCTTATTTACAGCCATTTATAGTATAGTAATCGGACCAAATTATGCAAATAATAGGTGCTGAAAAATCAATAGGGTTTTATATTTATATGTACATAACCGGTTATTGCTCTTCACTATCTTGAATGTCCCTAATTAGTTGACCACGACTGTATATATATAAAAAAAGGTTACATTTGTGAAAGTTAAGACGGGGGCCGCAGCCCTCCCGACTCCCCCTGAGCAGGGGTACAACCCCCAGTACCCACCGGCATGCAGTACTCTGAACTTCGATATTTAGGACTTTAGATGTTACTTTTGTAGATAATTAGATTCTAGATATTGGACTATGTTAAGTAACTATTGGACAAACTTACGTTATTTTAATTTTCAGTTTTATGGTCGTTCAATATTTAAACTTTTGTTTTCGATGTTTTAAACAATGACTTTTTACCTGCAGGTATTAAATTTTCAACGATCAAAAATATGTACCTATATTATGGTGATTAGATATTCGGATGCACATTTACCTAAAGTTATAAGGTGTCGGCTATTAGGAAAAGCACTTTTACAAAAGAAATCTCACGATGCCGAGATCTACATATTTCAGCGCATACTCGATGAGATGTAATGTAATAAACCCGATTTGACAAAAATGACAGTTGCCTTTTTGCAACGTATTTAATGGTTGCTTTTTTCAACTTCAATTGCCAGAGATTGATTTTCGACGAAGCAAAAACAATATTTTTACGTCGTAACAAAGTTCAGTCTCAAATCGGGGCTTAAAGCTTAAGGTGTGTAAGCACTTTGTAACCATATTTTATATCAATTTATGTTAATAAGTATATTCTCAGAGGCCACTTTCCTATGTGTTAGTTAAAAACTAACTTTAGGCGGTAGTACTATTAGTTATTCTGTGCTTTAGGTTATATGCATCTGAATAACCGATCACTAATGATGACATGATTTTTTTTACTTGTCTCCTCTTCGCTTATTGTTCGTTAACGACAAAATATATCCTCCTTCCGCACATTTCTACTTTGGTGCATACCAAACCTTAAGAATCAATCTCCGGCGTTTTGTACTATTTTTTCATATGATAAGGCCCAGTAGTAGGAATTTTATTAGCCTCGTTGATTTTTACACTATATTACCATATAATCACGACTATACTCCCCGAAGTGTTGGTCAGAGACTAGGCAATGAGCACAGCAAAACCGTCCTCTACCATAGTCCACTTTTCACCAAATAGCGAGTGCGCGTGCCAGGTGGTGAGCCCATCGTCGCTCTAAGCGGTTGTCCAGTCTTTAGTCAGTTAGTCGCCTTTAATATACTACTTTTATATCAAAAAAGAAAATTAAATTTGGTGATAGAAATAAAGAACGTTGAATTGGGCGTAACACAGTCGACAGCCCTACCAGCAAGAGCAGCGTAAGCTCTAAATACACCGCTGAAAGTTGAAACAGATGAGTTTTTCATGTAAATTAATACAATAAAGGTCTTATGAAATTACAGACTCTGCGGAGTCGCAAAAGGACAAGGGCCACTCGCCCAGTCACTCAATTGAGGCGCTTTGTCAGTTTCGAGACATTTCTTTATCTGTGGCTTTTAAAAAATAATGATTTTAAGACATAAATTTTCCTAAGTTTGGCTTTTACATAAAAAAACACAACGGGGAAGCTCTTGTGTCTCATTACACCGATGGTGTTGAAAGTGGAAGCGTAGTTTTTTTATGTGCAGACAACGGTGCAAACGAGCAGGCAAAACCTGATGGCAAGTAATCACCGCCGCCCATGGACACCCTCAAAACCAGAGGAGTCGTTGCCGACCTTAAGGAACTATTAGGATTAATGTTTTTTATATATTTTATACTTAAGTAAAATTTTAAACACTGAAAGAAGACGACAACCTCAGGCAGGAATCGAACCACGCACCTTCCGCATTCCGGGCGACTTGGCTACCGTCTGGCTTTCACCCGTCGAAATTTGTCAATGCTTGATGCTTATGTTATTGCTTCATCAAATCTTAGAAGTTTTCACTTCTGAGATGTGGCTTCCAGGACTTTTGCTCACCGGACGAAACACCAACGGTAACAAGTGCATACAGACATGTAATCACGACTATTATCCCCGAAGGGTTAGTCAGAGACTAGGTAATGAAGACCGCAAAAGCAGTCCTTTGCCATAGCCTACTTTTCACCAAATAACGACAGCACATGTGCTCAGCGTGACAGGTGGTGAGCCCATCGCCGCTCTATGCTGTTGGAAGCAGTCTTTAGTCCGTTAGTTGCCTTTTACGACACCAAAGGGAAGAGATGGGGTGGTAGTATTCTTTCACCGCTAAGCGACACAGCTATAGTTACATATGGATATAGTTATACGGTTGTAGTTACATATAACCGGAGGTTCAGGGTTCAATTCTTGAAAAATTAATCTTTTACCGCTACGCTATACGGTTACTTAGAGCTTTATAGATTGGTAATATATTTGTTTTTTTGTATTATTAACATTCAAATAAACTCGAAGAAAACGAAAAGTTGAAGACAGTTTGTGCGTTATGAACGCAAAAAAAATATAACAGAGGTCAAGGGTTCAGCTTTTAGTTCGTTCGTTTAATTATGTCAGGTAAAGTGTGTTTCAGATTTCTCGACGCTTAGCCCGGGTTTGTGCGCTTAGTGTAAAACAGAAAAATTGTTAGCTGTTATTCAAAATATTTTAGATATTTCGCACTGAAATTTTCAATGTGTATTAGAGCGTATGTGTGAGGGGATGAATGAAGCCAAAACACGATTTGAAACATTTTGCTTGATAGAAAAAAATCCTGAAGTTACCTCTAAAACTTCATATAAATGCACATTACGTACCGTATTTTACAATAATAATTCCTATAAAATCATAAACACATTGGTATTTTTACCCTTTCGATTTCTTAACTGATTTGGATTTCCAAAAAACTAAACATATTTATTAACTTTTTGATAAAAAAAATGTGAATGGCGTTTACGAATTACCGCGGACAACACGCGAGGCCCCGCACAACATTCAAATTTTCGCTGACCGCCTAACCCCCCTTAAGGGGGTGCCGCGCGTTTGTACAACTGACATAAGTCTAACTTCAAAGCAAAATCTATAATATTGATATTCAAAATAAGAACAATTCTGCTTTGAAGTTTCAGACCTAGTAATTTGATTAGAGCAATGTTTTTATTCTGCGAAATGCACAAAACCATCACGGGCTTGTGTTAAATATTAAAATTTACTTTTTAAGATGGGGGTGACCTGCGGAATATCAATACAAATATGTTCATGTAAGAATTATTGTTTAATGCGCAAAATTAAGAAAGTTGTTGAAAAAAAATGTTTTTAGGAGTCATTACATTTATGTATTGTTTGTTATTGTTTAAAGAATTTGTTTCAAATTTCAACAAGGTCACTACCTTGTGCAATGATCAGGCTAACTTACGTAAGTTCTTTTAATGTCAGCGCATAGTACAAGTAACTTCAAAATACGTAAATTTTCACAATTTCGTGCAGGATCCCCTTAAGACTTTAAACACATCAATCGTAGCGATGACTTGATTGCAATGAGGCCATTGCTCAGTAGTAGGACAGTATGAATGCTATCCTATCCTACTAATATAATAAAAGCGAAAGTTTGTAAGTATGGATGGATGTTTGTAACCCTTTCACGTAAAAATTACTTAATGGATTTGGATGAAACTCGGCATACAGATAGTTTATAACCTGGATTAATACATGGAATACTTTTTATACCGATATTCAAACGGGAACGGGAACCACGCGGGTGAAACCGCGAGCGGCCGCTAGCACTTTATGTTACTGTAACAGAGGCCGTGTGTATAGCGGCTTAGAAAATAATACTTTAGCTCACCTATGATGCTGAGCACATATGCAGGTGTAATTTAGTGAAACGTGGACTACGGAAGTGGACTGCTTCTTCTTCTTCTTCTCTTCTCCTTCTTCATTGCCTAATCTCTGACTAACTCTTTGGAGATAATAATCAATTCAATTTAATTCAATTCATTTATTTCCAAGAATATGGTGCACGTTTAGGGGTGTCATATTATTACAGTGCTCAGCATATTCTGTCATCTTCAGCGTGGAATATATGCTTATTTAAATAAGTTGTGAATCTATACAATGTGATAAGGGTGGTACTTCTCACCTGTTTGACGACCTCCTGGTCGAGTGGTTTGTACACCGGTTTTCATGGTGTCACCATCTCTGAGGTCCCGGGTTCGATCCTCGGTCGGGTCAATTTAGAAATTATTGTTTTTCTAATTTGTCTCGGGTCTGGGTGTTTTCTATGTATAATAAGTATGTATTTAAGTATTTTAAGTATGTTTATCCGTTGTCTAGTAACCATTTAACGAGTTTCTTCGAAGCTTCTCTTGGGCTAGATAATTGGTGTGATTGTAGGAAAGATTTATTTATTTATTTATTTATTTGTTAAGGCTAAGTACTACATCTAAATTCATCGACAAAAAAAATAATATGGACTTAAAAAAAGTGATTTTAAATCACAAAATAATTATGTAATGATTTTTTTCTCACCAAAATAATCTCAAACATACAAAACAAAGTATTTTAATAGTTAGCCAGTGTCATTAGCTACCGTTTGCCAATTTTTCATGTTTCACCGACGTATGATATCGTATAAAGTAAAAATGGTCATAAATTGTAGGGTTTACCACCCCCTTTCTTCCCTTGGGTGTCATGAAAGGCGACTTACGGATTAAAGACTGCACATACATCCAACAGCATAGAGCGGCGATGGGCTTACCATCTGTCACGCTGAGCACATAGGGGTTTGGATCCCCCATATTATTTTTTTGTCGATGAATTTAGATGTAGTACTCAGCCTTAACGGGTTAGAAGTATCACCCCTATCACATTGTATAATATACTTCTTTAAATGTATGGTAACAGAGTAACACATTCAATGAACAAAATGGCGGAATCACAGCACAGAGTAAGTACGCATTGCGCAACGCATCGCATGATCAGTTTTTGCGATGCAAGCTCTTACATAAAACGCTGAGTTCCCACAATCGAATGCAAACTAACGTTGAGTGCATCTGCCAATGTGACGATTGTCTATTACGCGACGAAAGAGAAAATTATGCTAATAAGGCTACGCACTTTGAAACGTACCAAAAACATAAATTATTATGTATCAATAGACCGATAATTAGTGGAGGAGCTCGATGGCGCAGCGGCTATCGCGTTCTGCTTACGATCTTGCCTGCTAAGCAACTTTCGCAATGCCGGGTCGCTGAATGGGTCAATTAAAAAAAACATCTCGAGCTCCTCCGTGCTTCGGAAGGCACGTTAAGCCGTTGGTCCCGGTTGTTGTCGTAAAATGACAGTCGTTAAAACCCACCAACCCGCATTGGGCCAGCGTGGTGGTTTATGGCCCAATATCCCCACGTGCTATTGTCCACGTGGGAGGCCTGTGCCCAGCAGTGGGACGTTTATAGGCTGCTGATAGACCGATAAACTGTGTCGCGTCGGTGAAAGAATACTATTACCCCCTTTCTTCCCTTGGGTGTCATGAATGGCGACTTACGGATTAAAGACTGCACATACATCCAACAGCATAGAGCGGCGATGGGTTCACCATCTGTCACGCTGAGCACATGTGCAGTCGCTATTTGGTATAAAGTGGACTATAGAGATGCTTTTGCGGTCCTCATTACCTAGACTCTGACTAACCCTTCGGGGATAATAGTCGTGATTATAATTATGTATGTAATTTATAAAAATAGTAAAAAAAAATTCGTTGCGCCTAACAACTATTAGTCAATCTGTTGCCTTACTCTGCAAGCCAACATCACGCGAGCTAAAACCTAAATGCTAATACATAACCTAAAATCATTTAAATAATTAAAAGACACATTCGTGGTCATGTTTAATTGTAAATTACATACTAGATGTTAATGAATGCTTGTCCGTATTACACGAGCGTGCAGTAACTCGCTGCCTCTTCCGTGTTTTTTAACCGACATCGGAGAAAGGGGTATTGTGTTTTCTTACGGTAATTGCCTGTGCGTATGCGATGCCGACGACTTATACATGTCATTAGATATCAGTTGTAATTGTCGTTCCTATTGTGATTTATAGCCGCCTGTATGGTTTAGTGGTGAAAGTACTTGTGTTACAACCAAGTGGTCTGGGGTTCGATTCATGTCAATAATGCACGACACTCGAATTTTTTTTTGTCTATTTAACACATTCAGTGCGTTACGTCCACTAATTTGGCGTATTTGACTTTCCGACTGCGCAGCAACCCACTGTCCTTGTTTCACGCTCTGTGCGGGGGCGATTTTTCTATGTTCCCAAACGTATAAGAAAGAGATAGTAGTATTCCCATTGTTGTTGTTTCTAGTAGAACAATAATGTGCAAGAAAAATGTACGTCAAAATAATGGTCGTATCGCATAGAAAGGTCTTCTAGTGCGGTACCTCAGAACAATAATGCTTTTAGTTATTGTTCTGAGTGCGGTACGATCAGTATTTTGACGTACCGGGGGGTACCCCGCAACACCCCTCATGCGCCCGCGCTGAGCCTCACCTCAGTTCCCACTAGTTCTGCCCCTAAACAACACGTATATCGAAAGATTATCGCAGGCCCACGGAAATGAATGATGTTACCAAAACTTAAGAAAACAATTCAACAGCCGCGATACTGACAAAAAAATGCCAAGAATGTGATAAACCTAATGTGCTTGGACTGCTACAACCAAATACATGATAAATAATAACAAATATGAATAATCATTTTAGAAGTGTTATTTTCCAACACTTTAACACTATATACCTAGCACTAGTGTGGTAACACTAGTTACCTTTAGGTAGCTGATAAAAAATAAACCTGCAAATAGCTATAAATTGACTTAATTTTTCGAATTAAAAAAAGTTTCTTGTATTGTGTGATCTCTGTGGTATAATTGACAGGTGCCATATTATATAACTATTTTGTTAATTGTTTGCTATACTTAGGTATAAATTAAGACATATTTTTGTTGATTAAATAATTAAATAAGTACATAAAACTTTACCATTAGGTACAAGTTTTCTAGAAGCAAAACGTTTTATTTTCATTATAAGTTAAATCGTTACAATCAGTCAATAAAAATTATATCGATAAAAATTATTTGTTGTTTTATTGATGAAACTCCATCTCTAGCATTTTTTCGCTCTTATGCTAAACGTCCAATAGTCGTAAATCAATGGTTTCTAAAATTCCTTTCTGTATAATGCTTTAGTGCGGAGCCATTTAGAAACTTACGCCTTTATATGGAATCCCCATGAAACTAAGTACAGGCTGATGATTGAGAAGATCCAAAATAAATATGCACGCTTTCTGTACTTGAAAGAGTATGCAGTGTACCCTTACTTCCCGTTGATGTATTCGATGTTCGTGTTGGGTATGGTCGGGTACTGTTTACTGTCGGTTAGGAGGGACGTGGCCCTGGTAAAGTACGTAGTGAGTGTATTTCGCGGAGTCATACACCATCCGGAGGTACTTGCGGAGCTGCGGCTGTGCGCGCCCAATAACTACGCGGGTATGCGTCGCCGACGGCGTTGCTTAGCAGACCTGCCCCTAAATTCAATCTGCTTAAGTTCGCCCCTATGTCACACGCCATTCGCCTCATTAATGTACTTTCGGAGAACAATATAGATGTGTTTCGCCACAGCCTGCCGAAGCTCATGGAAAAGGCACAAATTGTTTTTGAGTCGAAAAATATATGTTAATTAATTGTTAATTTTATTGTTAGTTGTAAGTACTTATATGTATTTATTTTTTTGTTATTGTTAAGTTGTATTTTATTTTACTTTATTTTTTTATAACATCGCCTTGGGTACCTAATCTGTTATGATGTTATAATTGTGTCTTAATAAATAAAAAAATAAAAACATCTTTTAAAAACTCCATAGAACCTTGGCTACCGCAGCTGTGTATAGACAGGGTTATAATCAATAGATTTTTTCGAAAAAAGTATTTGGTATGATAAGTTTCCACGTCTGTGTGGACCTTGGAGTTCAGATACTACTTAGGGTGGATTCGACCAAACTCGAATAAGGTCTTATACCTAGATTAAGCGCCGAATTTGTATAGACTAATCTCGGAGTAAGTCTTATTCCGGTTTGGTCGAATCCACCCTTAGTACGTCAAAATACTGGTCGTATCGCACGGCAGGAAAAGTACGTACGAACTGTATTTGTTCGTAACGCACTGGCAGTATGTTCAGGCTTAGAAGGTTTACGCATTTGCGGTTTCCCATACAATTTTACAAGTCGAAATTTTTAAAGACCAATTAGCCAATTTTATTGAATCTTTGCAGGCTAAAGTAAAATACAGGGATCTAAATAGTTTGTTGAAAACATTTTTAAAAAAGGTTTATTTGGCAGAGTTATTGCGATTTAAAGTCCACTATAGAAAGCAAAATTTTAAACACTGAAAAAAGACGACAACCTCAGGCGGGAATCGAACCTTTTGCTTTTCGAAAATTCGAAAATTTTGCTTAAGTATATATGCGTTATTAAAACGCTAAAATATAAAACATTAATCCAAATAATGTAAATATTTTCGTTCACCTAAAAAGGGTTGGGAGCTTGACGGCGCATGCGGTTTGCGATCTTGCTAGTAAAGCAACTATCACAATGTCGGGTCACTGGATGGATAACTCAATTAATAAGAGTAAAAAACAGCTCTACCATGCTTCGGAAGACAGGTAAAGCTATGGGTCCCGGTTGTTGTCGCAAAATCAAAGGCCAGTGGGACATTTATAAGCCGATAATGATGAAACAGGGTAACTTTTTTTTCGGTAAGATTGGAAAGTCAAATTATATTTACATGCCCATGACTCCATAGCCAAATCTTCGGTGTTTGCCCCCGTAGAGTTAGTTGTCTTTCTGAGCTGCGGAATGATCACGGTTGGTGCTCCAAAGCTCAAGCCATTTGTAATAGTCGCCAACGACGTGAGGATACAGATTATCATCTAGTAATAAAGAAAGATTAATCTGTTAATACATTTATATGAGGAGCTCGATAGCGCAGCGGCTAGCGCGTTCGGCTTGCAATCTTGCCCGCTAAGCAGCTTTCGCAATGCCAGAACCCTGGATGGGTGACCAAATTTAAAAACATCTCGAGCTCCTCCGCGCATTCGAAAGGCACGTTAAGTTGTTGGTCCCGGTTGTTGTCGTAAGATGACAGTCGTTAAAACCCACCAACCCGCATTGGGCCAGCGTGGTGGGTTATGGCCCAATATCCCCACGTGGGAGGCCTGTGCCCAGCAGACGGACGTTTATAGGCTGATGATTATGACATTAAAAAGGTAGTTATTCAAAAGAATTGGCAATAAACTAAGCGAAGTCATCTCTTTTCTTTTTCTTTTACATAAATATTGGAAAATGCCTTAACTATCACAGAACGACACTTTTCATCACAATGAATGTTCTCCGTCTGTATTTTTTTACTGATTTAGGTCAGAGATGATGACAAGAGAATAATTATTACTCTTGTCATCCGATAAAACATCGATAAACCAGATCTCTTGATCCAGAGAAACTTTATAAAGATAATTTCTTAGCAAACCATATAAATATTTACTTATGTATGCACTTAAAATTTTTTTCAGCATTTGTAGTCGTTCAGTGATAAAATATTATTATATAATGACACTTACCTGTCTCATTTTAATCTTCCACCTAACAACATTTTCCTTCACAATCTTGTATTCCACATTCATGTTCATGTTACAATTTTTTACGGAATACTAAGCTATGATTTGATTTGGATAACACATTCCGTTTATTAAAACAGTCTTTTGGCCCGAGTTCACCAACAGATGCTTAATTTTTTTAATTCTAATTTGTTTGTATTAATTTAATAAATTATATAGAAAGTTTAAAATCGCCATAACTCCGTTAAAAAAAAACGTTTTTTAGAAATGTTTTCAACAAACTATTTAGATCTCTATATTTTACTTCAGCATGCCGAGTATCATCGAAATTGGCTGGCTGGCTGGCTTTAACAAATTTCAACTTGGAAATTTGTATGGGAAACCGAAATGCGTACACCCCCTTAATGTGTTAAATAACATACATAATAACTAACTAACTAACGACTATTATCCCCAATAGGTTAGTCAGTGACTAGGCAATGTAATCCCCAAAAATTGTGTAATGCCGCAGTCTACGGCAAACCAAATAAATAAAAATAAAAAAAAAATAAAAAAAATTTCGTACACTCACACCAATTATCTAGCCCAAGAGAAGCTTCGAAGAAACTTGTGAAATGGTTACTAGACAACGGATAAACATACTTAAAATACTTAAATACATACTTAGTATACATAGAAAACATTCAGACCCGAGACAATTTAGAAAAACAATAATTTCTAAATTGACCCGACCGGGGATCGAACCCGGGACCTCAGAGATGGCGACACCATGAAAACCGGTGCACAAACCACTCGACCAAGGAGGTCGTCGTACATAGAACAAGATGGAAAGTAAGAAAATTAACAACTGCACATATGCTCAGCGTGACAGATGGTGAGGATATTGCCGCTGTATACCGTTGCGTATATGCCCAGTCTTCAGTCAGTCGGCTATTACGACACTCAAGGGAAGGGATGGTAGTAGTACCAGGCCTCCGTCACTCCATATACTTGCGCACTATAATTGGCTACTTGACAGTTTTTGAAAAAGTATTTAAAAAGTTACAAACGCTTATTTTATACCCCGTACAGTATTTTCTTTATCAAAAACACCTTTATATACCAGAAAAAAACATATTTTTCTTTATTTTGTGCGAAAACGGTTGGTCACGTGACATTTTACTCTGTGACGTCACATTTCAATAAATATTAACTTGAAACCTTACAGTTTTTGATAATTTAGTGAAATATGACGTCACATGAAGCTCAATCATGGCCGACCCTTGCCGCCCGTGTTTTGGGTCTTGTAATCCACAGATAAAAAGTCTAAATTTATTTTGTAAAAATAAAATAATTATAAATTCTCTTAATAAAAAAAACTATTGGATAATTATCGTTATATCATAAACTACCATTTCCAACATATTTCATATTTTATTGTTACAACTGTCAAATAGCCAATTACCTACCGCCCGGCCGAGCGGTCTCGGGCCGTTTGCGGACCAAATTCAGTGCGGTTTTCGCAAGCGAAGCGCACGCAAGTTGTTCAATTTTAATTGTTCCATTCGTTTGTACGCGTACCTACGATGCCGTCTGGTGCCTTATGTGCAGTAGATGGGTTTGTTGTGCAGTAGTAGTTTTTATTTTACCTACACACTGATCTCTATTTACTTTTGATAATGATGTCAGCACCAATTTAAAAAAAAATATATTTTATAAACGATACAATTTTAAACTACCACCTATAGTCAGAAACTATTTACAGTTCTCAATAAAATAGTCACAAATAATTATTTATGTTAGTTTAATTTTATCGAAGAGGCAGCCCTGCGATTGCTGTGGGATCGCGCGGTAGGTTATTATAGTTTAAATATTAGTAGGCTATTATCGCAGTATGTATTGGTAATTTTCTACTGAGTGAAGTATCTGTTGACTCTTCTTTAATCTGTGGTAGTACTTCCACTTTTAACAATGACCCGTTACCATATACGTAGGTACAACTCGAATAACATTTTCATTGTTACACCAAAATTATTGTAAACTTTTTGTAAAACTTGTTCTATTATTTACATACATACTCGTACATACATATAATCACGATTATTATCCCCGAAGGGTTAGTCAGAGACTAGGCAATGACGACCGCAAAGCAGTCCTCTGCCATAGTCCACTTTTCACTAAATAGAGACTGCACATGTGCTCAGCGTGACACGTGGTGAGCCCATCGCCGATCTATGCTCTTGGAAGTATGTGCAGTCTTTAGTCCGTTAGTCACCTTTTACAACACCCAAGGGAAGAGGTAGGTTGGTATTCTTTCACCGCTACGCGACACGGTTATTATTGATACGGATAAATATACTTTATACAAGTCAAAGTAAAAGTCAAAGTAAAAGTCAAAGTAAAAGTCAAAGTAAAAGTCAAAATATATTTATACAAGTCAAAGTAAAAGTCAAAATATATTTATTCAATAAACTCAATTAATAAGTACTTCGAATCGTCCAAATCTTTTTTAACCTAGGTACCACCCATTCAGGACATCATTTTTTAACTATGGCAAAGAACGGGCGCAAGAAACCACAGCGCACAGAAGCAACGACGTTTGCAAAAAATCTATATATTATATGTCGTTACCAGGTCACAAAATACAAAATATGAATTTGAATGTAAATAGTTTAATTAAATATGGTGCAATATATAAATAAATTATAGACAATTAGAAATAGCTGTCGGAATACTTGGAGCATTTCAGACCCAAGCTGTTTTGTAATAAACCAAAAACAAGAATGGACCAAGTATTGAACCCTGCGGAACTCCCATTTTAACCACTGATCCCGGAGATCTTTTACCGCTAATGTCGACTTTCTGAATCCTGTTACTCAAATATGAGATTAAAAGGCTCAAAGAAGCATCCCTAATTCCATAGTGGTTAAGCTTCCTGACCAAAGTTTCACGTAAAACACAATCAAGTCTTGGATAAATCACAAAATACCCCTAGGGCATCCTGTGATTCCTCCCAGGCATCAAATATTTGGATTAAAAGCTCAACACCGGCGTCAGTTGTAGAGCGACCCCTAGTAAAACCATACTGTTTACAATGTAAAAGTTTATTTCTATAAAAAATAAATTTGCATTTGGTCTAGCATCAACTTTTCAAAAAATTTATTAAATGTGGGTAGCACAGTAATAGGTCTAAAATTAGAGGGGTCAGAAGTGCTACCTGATTTAAATAATGGAATTATTTTACTATATTTCATGAGGTCAGGAAAAACCCCACAGTCAATACATTCATTAAATATGCAAGCCAAAACGGGAGCTTTTGTCATAATTACAGATTTAGCGACGTCCACAGAATAACCCCACAGATCAGCAGTTTTCTTTTTATTGAGAGTGTTAAATGTTTTTATTATATCTATAACACAAATTTATTGAAAACTGAAATTACCTTCACAATCTTTAACATTCTCCTTCAAAACAGATTCAGCTACAGTGGGGGAGGAAATCAAGGCTTTTCTGGTTGAAACTGGAATGTCAGTAAAAAACCTCTCAAATGCTGCAGCAACATCAGCATCAGAAGTCAAGGTTTTATTATCACAATTTAAATTGTACTCATTATTATGAATTTTGACCTTTCCTGTTTGACTATTTATAATATTCCATGTCATTTTTATTTTGTCATTACTATTCTTAATCTTAGAACTCAGATAGTTTGCCTTGGCTAATCGGCATACTCTTTTTAATAACTTTGTATAATTTTTAACAACCAATTTGAAGTCATCGCTAGTGTTATAGTTGCGTTCACCATAAAGTTCATAAAGGTGTTTCCTACTTTGGTAAATACCAATTGTAGCCTATTCATTAAAAGTTACAATACCAATAACCAAGTTCTTTTTTGGAACAAAAGTTTTATCAAATTCTGAAAAATATATGTAAAAAAATCATTATAAAAGACATTAGGGTTGTCATTGTATTCTAAATAATTTAATTTTGTATCTAGATTGCTTTTAGAGCGTTCCAGCCGACCTGCAGTTTTTGGCACAACAGTAAAATTATTTTTCATCACTTGCTTACGCTGGTGTGGAAAGCTGACCATTTGGCCACAATGATCAGTGTCCAGGTTATTAATAATTTGCTTAGCCAGTGGTTTAACATTTGTATAGATGTTATCAATACAGGTGGCCGAAGTGGCAGTTATTCTTGTCGGCTCCAAAAATAAATGATTCAAGTTGTATGATAGAAATAGGTTTTTAATTTTAGTTGACATTGTGGAATTTTCTAACAAATTAATATTAAAATCACCGCAAACAATTATGGTTTTACCTACATTGCGGACTTTATGTAATGCCTCATCTATAACTTTTTCGAAAAAATCATATGACGCTGAAGGAGGTCTGTATACACTTAATACAACAAACTGCTCCAACTCCACACAAGCTATAATACAAAGAAAACACCCAGAGCCAAAAAAAATCAAAAACAGTTAAGTATTACTAAATTGACCCGACCGGGAATCGCATCCGATGGGACCTCAGAGATGGGCCGACGCCAGAACCGGGGCGTGCTAACTAGAGATAGTCGAATAAATTTCGCAATTAAATATAGCATCAAACTATACTTTATTATACTCGTACATAGCCAGTTACATTATTTAATAATAAATATTCTAGTGCTATAAGTTTTTTATAAAGTAAAATATACAAAATTTCATGGAAATCGTCATTATACCTAGACCGAACATAAACAGGAAGTAATACGGAAGTAGATCGACATTAGCCGCTACATTGCAAAATGGCCGCCGACAGATTTAGGGATAAATAAAAATCAATTGCCACGAATGTTTGTTCGCACATCTTTTGAGAACGGCCCGACCGATTTGGCTTATTCTTTTTAGGGTTCCGTAGCCAAATGGCAAAAAACGGAACCCTTATGGATTCGTCATGACTGTCTGTCTGTCCGTCCGTATGTCACAGCCACTTATACTGTTGAAACTTGGTAAGTAGATGTATTCTGTGAACCGCATTAAGATTTTCACACAAAAATAGAAAAAAAACAATAAATTTTGGGGGTTCCCCATACTTAGAACTGAAACTTAAAAATTTTTTTTTCATCAAATCGATACGTGTGGGGTAACTATAGTTATGTCTTCAAAAATGATATTGAATTTTATATTTTTTTTTTCTAATGTGTGCCCCCTCCCTGTAACTTCTAAAATAAGAGAATGATAAAACTAAAAAATATATATGATGTACATTACTATGCAAACTTCCACCAAAAATTGGTTTGAGCGAGATCTAGTAAGTAGTTTTTTTTTAACAGGTCATAAATTTTTTAATTAAACAAAAATACAAAAATACACTATTATTAAAACATCAATCAAAGTTACAACGAACTACAAGAACTTTTATAATGATGTTACTAGCTGCTACGGAACCCTTCATGGACGAGTCCGACTCGCACTTAGTCGGTTTTTTGTTATGTTCACAAGGTTGGCTGAAACTTTTTTTTAAATTCGTGACGGTAATAAATAAAGCAATATCTAGCCTGAGTACAGTCGGATAGATTACTTCCCTAACGTAACTACTCCTGCCCAAACATGGCGGCTGGTATCGAGCTCATATCTGACAGCCGTGATGGATGGCCACAGCTATCATTTGACACTTACACGGCGACAAATACGCCTGTCAGCGGGCCGCTATTAATATTAATTATTGTCAGGGCCCTTGGGGATGGATATTACAAGGGACTAGGCTTATGGTGTTTATGGGCAGGTGTGCTGTGCGATAGAGTTTTGGTTGAAGTAAAGGGGATGTAGGAATACTGGACTGTAGTAGAGGGAAGATAAATACATACATATAATCACGACTATTATCCCCGAAGGGTTAGTCAGAGACCAGGCAATGAGGACAGCAAAGCAGTCCACTTCCACAGTCCACTTTTCACCAAATAAATAGCGACTGCGCGCGTGCTTAGCGTGACAGGTGGTGAGCCCATCGCCGCTCTATGCTGTTGGATGTATGTCCGTTAGTCGCCTTTTACGACACCCAAGGGAAGACAGGGGGTGGTAGTATTCTTTCACCGCTACGGGACACGGTTACAAGTACATTTTTCATCATATTATAATTAGTTGTTATCTTCCATTATAATTTTTAATCGAACCGTTTGGTCTTCCCTTGGATGTTGTTAAAAGCGACTAAAGACTGCACATACATCCAACTGCATAGAGCGGCGGTGAGCTCACCATATCACGCTGAGCACATGTGCAGTTGTAATTTCGTGGAACGTGGACTATGGCAGTGGGCTGCTTCTGTGGTCCTCATTGCCTAATATTCCGCCCTGTGCCCCTGGATCTGCCACTGGGGGCACATAACGGAAAAAATCTTCGGTCTTGTGCTTCTTCTTCTTCTTCTTCTCTTCTTCTCTCTGACTAACCCTACGGGAATAGTAGTCGTGAGTCTGTAATGTATGTATCATTATTTAAAGTAGAAAATTTTTAGCCTACAGAATCAAGAGTCAAGAATCAATATCATTTATTCAGGTTAGGCCATGTTTAGATTACAGCACTTATGAAAGTCATTATGCCATCGCGATAGGTTCGTAAGTCTATCTATGGGGCGAATCTGTGGGGCCTTGTACAGAGAAGAACCGGCAAGAAACTCAGCAAGGGCGATTTTTTTCTCCCTTACTTTTACAGCGTCAATTAGAATTGAAAAATGCGCTCCCTATCATAGAAGGGCACTTTTCATTACAACAATAAAAACATAAAAAAAACATAAAACAACGACGACATAAAAATAATAAAATGAGATAATGAAAATTTAAATTAAAAAAAAAAGTTCATCAGTATAATATAATCAATGTAATCAATGTCTTACAGAACAGAAAAATATAAACGTCCTACTCTCAGTAGTAGGACAGTATGGGCCTTCGCACATGGACGACATTATATGCGGAGATTATAGGCCATGACAAACCAGGTTCGCCCACTGAAGGTTGGTGGGTTAAGTATGAAGTTCTCTGCCGGCGCATGTGTTTCCCAGCTCCTATAGTCTCGGGACTTTTAAGCGAGGCGTGAAACGGCATTTACGCAGGCCGTCATGAATGGGTGCGCTTGTTACCGTGCTTATTCCACGGTGAGGAGCGCTCTCATTATTTTGGACTGCATCGGCTGCTTTGGTCACTATGTCGAGTCACAATAAAAATAAAAAAGCTGAACCCCTCGATAGCCGAATACTGTTTCGTATAAAGTATCCGATGCATAGTCCGGTTTTGTATGACCAACCCGTATTTGGCCTACCACCATTTCGTATACCGATTCGATTTTTTTGTTGAAGACTTTTTAGGGTTCCGTAGCCAAATGGCAAAAAACGGAACCCTTATGGATTCGTCATGTCTGTCTGTCCGTCCGTATGTCACAGCCACATTTTTCCGAAACTATAAGAACTATACTGTTGAAACTTGGTAAGTTGATGTATTCTATGAACCGCATTAAGATTTTCACATAAAAGTAGAAAAAAACAATAAATTTTGGGGGTTCCCCATACTTAGAACTGAAACTCAAATTTTATTTTCATCTAACCTATCGGTGTGGGGTATCTATGGATAGGTCTTCAAAAATGATATTGAGGTTTCACTCCAGTTCTATCTTGCATGCCTCTCGCACGTTCATTCCTCAAACTCCACATTCACACTTCCACATTTATGCTTTTGCGGTTGGGGGTTCCGCCTACACCGAATACTAGCTATCTATCCTTTATTTATTTATTTATTGTTTCTTAAACAAAGGGGGCAATGAGTTTTTTCAGTACACATTTTTTGTTTTTACGTTCTCTTTTTTTGATAATTTTCTTACTTTCCATCTTATTCTGCGTACATTTTTTTTTCGATCTTATTTTATACATATCTTATTACATTTCCCTTATTTCTAGTACAGTAGTCTTATATCTGGTACATTATGTATGCTTCTTTTTCTTATATTCTAGAAATTCTCTTGCTTATGCCTTATTATACATACTTATTACTAGTTATTCTTATAATACTAGTCAATTATTTATATAAACTCAATTTACAATATTTATTTTTATTTATATTTATTTGCATGTTATTTATCTTTGTTTCTCTTGTTTACTATATTGAGAATTTTGTACCGATAAGATTATCCAGTGCCTCTGTAGTTGAGAGTTCTGAGTTTACTCCCTTTGGTCTGATTCTTACTCAATCAGATGAGATGAAGGTCAAGCGTATCCGCTGTTAAGGATACAAAAAAGTCGCAAATAAAGAGAAAAGAGATTGGCATCAGAAATGCAAAGTGTTAGAGTACATTAAGCTTTATTACTATGTTAGTTAGGAACAAAATTATTATTTCACACGCAAGTTAATTACTTTGTCCAATGTTTAATAAGGCTTTCGGGTCGCGAGCCCTTTTTAAGCGTGACGCTTTATCAAAAACGAGTGAATTAGAACGAGTCGCTTATCTACAAAGGCATACCCGCAAAGCCTCGGCAAGGTCGCCTTGGAAAGCCTCCATTATGTTAAACACAATGGGAGCTGTAGACGTGTGTGCCTAGTATTTCGGAATCACTGATACGTCAGATACGTGTCCCTGTGATTAAGTCACTGTGATTTAAATATCCGTAATGTTAATCTAGTTCAATCTAGTTCACCACCTGTCACACTGCACACATGTGCAGTCGCTATTTTGTGAAAAGTGGACTATTTCAGAGGACTGCTTTTGCGGTCCTCATTGCCTAGTCTCTAACTATTCCTTCGGGGATAATAGTCGTGATTATATAAGATGACTGCTAGAAACTGCAAGAAACTTCAAGGGCTGGTGTGCTCAAGTCTTTTGGACATGACAAAAATGCCAACAAAAGAATTATTGTTATTTTCATTTTTAATTAAATTGAAAGTGAATTTTAATTGGATAGTCTTTGAGTATCTAATATATTTTAAAGTAATAACATAAGAAAAATAAAATGAAAAACAATTAATAATAACGATTATTTACAATGCGCGGGCAACGGCCGGCCGTCTGTTGACCCGTTCGCGTCAGCTGGGCGATAAGTACCTACGTTAGCAATGAGACCATTTTTGCCATGTTTGAAACACTTGACCTGACCAGCCCTTGCAGTTTCTTGCGGTTTCTAGCAGTCACCTTATATGTATGTAAAATACCCAAATATCAAAGCCGTGTGGTGTAGCAGCTCACTAAAAGTATACTAAAAACCCTTCTCTTGTGTCGTAAGTGGCTTAAAGGCTCCACAAACACAACTGACAGCATAAAGCGGCGATTGGCTCACCGCCTATCACGTTGAACACGTGTGCAGTTGTTTTTTTATAAAAGAAGGAGGCAGGGTGCAGGCGGGTCATGGAGATCAAGTAATCACCGCCGCCCATGGACACCCGCAAAACCAGAGGAATCGCAGCCGCGTTGCCGTCCTTTAAGAAAGGAATAAAAATTGTGAGGGGTGGGGGGGATGGGCCTCCGCAGCCCTCACTGGCTGGACGAAACACAACAGCACCAAGTGCCATTATTTCACGCCGGATATTCATGAGAGGGTGGTATTACCCCGGGCGAGCCGGCCCAATACGTGCTACAACGCAGCGTGGCTCTACCACTCAGTCAGTGTTAGCACCATTTAGCGCCATCCAGGGGTCACGTGTAGGGTCTCAAGGGTAAACTTACGGACGCGAGTAACTTTAACCCCCAATATTTGGAGAAACGTAGACTATGACAGAGGCCTGCTTCTGTGATCCTCATTGCCTAGTCTCTGGCTGACCCTTTGAGGACAACAGTCGTAAATCTAGTGTAAATAAAATATCAAGTGACAATTCGCCCCAGCCCTCGCCGGTGCACAGATACAACGTAATATCCAATTGTGAACTCGCGTCTCACTAAAGCGGTTCGTGTCATGAGAGGCACTCATTTTTGTCACAATCACGCTATGACATTTGCAATCAAATCAGGGATAGAGGTAACCAGAAATATGAAATACATACATACGTACAGTAGGTCAGAGAGTAGGCAACGAGGACAGCAAAAGCAGTCCTCTACCCAACTCTACTTTTCACTAAATAGCGACTGCACATGTAATCAGCGTGACAGGTGGTGAGCTCATCGCCGCTCTATGCTTGGATGTATGTGCAGTTTTTAGTTTGTTAGTTGCCTTTTACGACACCCAAGGGAAGAGAGAGTGTAGTAGTATTATTTCACCGCTAACATTTTTTTAAAGGAATATAGTACAAAATTTCTACAAGCGGTAGATATTTGCATATTGTTGATACTTCCATACATACAGTCACGACTATAATATGAGAGAGAGACAGAGAGAGAGAGAAAGGATTGTTCAATGAACTCACGCTCACATGCGCAGTCGCTATTTGGTGAAAAGTGGACTATGGCAGAGGACTTTTGCCGTCCTCATTGCCTGACTAAACCCTTCATGGATAAAATTCGTAATTATATGTATGTATGTAAAAATGTTCCACTGTTTTTGTTATTAGAAATAGTTACGTAAGTCCCCTTTAAACTTCAAATAATATAAAAGTAATTATAAAATAAATTATAGTAGTTTTAAATTTAGTTTTGAATTTTGTAAGTATACATATTTAGTTTAGTTAAATTCATTATTATTAGTCCACATCGCATGCCGTGGCTGTCTTTAATTAAAAACTGTACTTAGAGTAAGTTTGGAATTCACCCTATACCTATTGTTAGACTGTTGGTACATGTTTTTGTTGACTGCCCAATAAATAAATAAATAAATAAATAAATATTTGTTATAATATTTAAAAGAACAACTCAGTATATGAAAACGCTAACGAGTCCCATTCTGTTTCAGGTAAGCATCACAGTTAAGATTATCAGTGTTCGCAGCGCAGTACAAGCCACTGCAAGTCGTAAGCCGTTGGTAATAACGTCGGATTTGACAGAATCAATTATTGAGTAAGTAATATACCTAGCCTGATGCATGATACGTTTTTATTTTATGACAACTTCGTGGTGGGCCAACGGATGGGTGACCGCGTTCCTTATACGATAATCACTGCGTGTTTTTCTTTGTCCCGCGCGTTTTATGTACTTATAATTGGGACGAGTAGAAATGTCCTTTGTTAAGCAGTGGGACACAAATACTAGACAATTTTTTTTTATCCTTACTACGAGTAATATTATATGCGAAAGTGAGTTTGTTTGTGTTGGAACATACGAAAATACTCTATTAAATTATATCTATTGATTATACCATACGATTACGTCTTTGTGTAATATTCACTACTAGTGGCCGCTCGCGGTTTCACCCGCATGGTTCCCGTTCCCGTGGGAATATCGAGATAAAAAGTATCCTATGTGTTAATCCAGGTTATAAACTTCTTTATGCCGAGTTTCATCCAAATTCATTCAGTAGTTTTTATGTGAAAGATTAACAAACATCCATCCATACGTTCCCGTGGGAAAATCGGGATAAAAAGTATCCTATGTGTTAATCCAGGTTATAAACTATCTGTATGCTGAATTTCATCCAAATCCATTTAGTAGTTTTTACGTGAAAGAGTAACAAATATCCATACATTCTTAGAAACTTTCGCGTTTATAATATTAGTAGGATGTATTTTTGTATTTGTCACTCAATTGACTTTATAAAATCGTTGTACCAACGGACGGACCGACACTCACTTTATTAAAGCATTCGTTCAGACAACTACAAAACTTTTACTTTGCCGTCACAGCGTCCCTGCCAACAGTTTTATTGTTACGCTTTCACGCTAAAACTGCTATACCAATTTTGATGAAATTTGGTATAGAAATTAATGGAACCCTGTAGGTTATAATACATAGCCTACTTTATTCTGCGGGATAATTAACGCTGACAAAGCCTTGGGCAAAAACTACTAATAATATGACGTCACACTATCTGATGTATTGTATTTATATATGTAAGTAGGTATTTATATTTCTATGTAAAATATTTAATTACATTATATATTGAATCTTTGTTATGTAAGTATATTGTATTTTTGTAGATCTGTGTATTTTGTATATTCTATTTATGAAGTTGGTTGGAAGTTGTTGTTTTTTATTTAACATTCATTAATGTAACTTTTTTGATTTATCGCCTTACCTAAGTCTCCTACATCCTTACCGGTTGACTGGTAGAGAATGCCTTGTGTCGTTAAGTCCGCCTTTTGCTGTTTTTATGTGCAATAAAGATTAAATAAATAAATATAAATAAAAACTAGTTGATATAAAAAGAGGAAAAAAAAATTTACGCATATTTCTAAACATGTTTTTTTCCACCGGCTGTGTGTGGCAAAGGTCTCGTCTCCGTGAGCCGGGTAACGTTCGCGTGTGTCACCATGCCGCGTCGCCACAAAAGGTGTTTTATTACCCCGGCGCCCATTACGCCCGGATTGCGGCCAACCGGCCTGACGTATTGACCAGCCCGGTTTACTGGGTGTAACTGGGTATTTAGATGAATACACCTTGCTTTGAAACAAAAACACATTTGCAAGTAAGAACAGTAGGTTTTACCATTCGATTACATATAAAAACTATAATTATATGATCGAAAGTTTTACCTTACCTAGGATTAAATGTTTACTAGAAAAAACCACCGGTCTCAGGAAAGCTCGAATGGAATGAGATGAATTCCTGAGACTGGTCGTTTTTTTCTGGTAAACATTTTATCCTATATATCTATATAGCATTGTGAATGCAAAAATTTCAATATTAAAGATATTTACCTTACCTAATTTGAAATCGTAAGAATTAGTGTATAATAACCCATCATCATCAGCCTAAAAACATTATGTATATGGTATCTCTTGTTTTGGCTACTAGAGTTCGAAATTTGACTAAAGCTCCATACAAATAAGTCACGGGCTTAACTCTATGTCCTAGTAAGCAAAACAATAGATAAATTAATTATTAATTTCACCGTCAGCAACACCCAGCCTAAACTTTTGGACTTAGAACTTGGGTCATCTAAACTGAACGAAGACCTAGAAAGATGAAATTTTGCACAGAGGTTCCATTTATGATATAGACAAGGAATAAGGCCCTCTGGAAAATCCCTCGGGATCATGTGATACGGGTGTTCACTCGAACAAAGTTAAAGGCCGCTAGTTGACTTATTCAATAAAGAACACAAAAGGACTTCGCTAACATTTATTAGTCATCACGAACGTCTTACTGCTGGGTTGTGGCCTTTTCACATGACATGGGAAGGTCATCCTATTATAACCAATTATTATCATTTCATCAGTATCATTGCATATTATAAAGTAAAGCCATTTTCTCCTGTCTGTGGCACCGCACTATTCTCCTAAACCACGCAATGGATTTTTATGCGGTTTTCACTAAAAGATAGAGCGTTAACTGAGGATCGTTTTTGTTTATATTTTGTAGATATATTTTTATAAATGGCTGAACTATGACGGTCTTTCTATGTTAGCGTGGACGATGGCACGGGCGGTCCGCTAGTTGGTTAAAATAGGATGACCTTCCCATTATTAGTAAAACCCGCATTTGGCAAGACTATGTTTATTGTGTCGTGTTGCGTAGTGGTGAAAGAATACTGCCACCCCTTCTCTTCCCTTGGGTGTAGTAAAAGGCGACTAACGAACTAAAGACTGCAGTCATACTTCTTCCAACAGCATAGAGCGGCGATGGGCTCAACACGCACGCGCACACGTGCAGTCTCTATTTGGTGAAAAGTGGACTAAGGCAGAGGACTACTTTTGCGTTCCTAATTGCCTATCTCTGACTAAACCTTCGGGGCTAATAGTCGTGATTATATGTATGTAGGTTGTTTTTAAATTTAAACCCATCCGATGTTCAGGTATCAAAAAAAGTTGTTTAGCCTGTTGTAGTTGTAAAATCTGCTAACAAGGTTAAGGCTCTGAATGTTATATGTTTTGCAGAATCATAGTCACGTTTTCTTATCTTTTTGTACAAAGGATGGTTCGACGTGCTACCTCAAATGGGGGACCTCGGCGAGAGCCATTAATATATCTTATCTTTGAGCTTTGTATACGTTGCCGTACGCATCGCTAAACCTTAAAATCTAGATTAATTTTGGGACAAATCTAAAATGGGTTACCGTGGTAAAGTCTTTGAATGTCATACTCTATTTAGAGCTTTGTTTAACCTAACTGGTGAACCTGAAAATCTAGATTAATTTAGCGAAACGGCGACGTCAGGCGTCTGATCTCTCATGATGCTAATAAGCTCTTGAAGTCGCCCGACCTTTGGAATAAACCCGGGCGCTGTCCTTTCACTAGGGCTGCCTCTTGTAAATTATTAATTAATTAAGAATAACATACATATAATCATGACTATTATCCCGAAAGGGTTAGACAGAGACTAGGCAATGAAGACAGCAAAAGCAGTCCTCTACCATAGTCAACTTTTCACCAACTATCGACTGCACATGTGCTCAGCGTGACAGGAAGAGAGGGGGTAGTATTCTTTCACCTCTACGCGACACGGTTAAGTCTGTTCCATACATTTAAGGTCAAACAATATTTGCGGTTTAGTAAATCTTAAACACAATTTACCCGACCAGGAAAAGAACATAAGGCCTTCAGATATCAGACTGAGTGCTTTATCATCCAACCACCGGGGCGTATAATCTTGTATCATATTAAATACTTAATTTAATATTATCATCATCATCATCATATCAGTCCGCAACCACTCACTGCCAGGTCCCTTTCTGTTCTGTGCCGATCTCATCCATCAAATTTAATATATATAAAAATAGAAACAAAAATTTTAAACATATTATTTAATCTTTTTTCCCGTAAGCAGCAACCCTGCTCACTCAAGTGTCTGACTCAGCATTACCCTGATACACTTAGAGTGGTCGCGGGATTGGCCAACCGACCACTTTTTACCGCTTCAAAATAGAGAAATTATTCGGACGACCGCTTCCCTGAGAGATATTGGGTCAATTGTGCTGGCTACAGGGAAAAAGGCTTCGAAGGAAATGTGTTGGCAATATTTATCGTGGTAGCACAGATGAAGCTAAGAAATAAACACCGTCGCGGTCCATTATAAACTAAAGTATTTGAAGGGTTTATCACAGGGTATAGGTACTACCTAGCTTTTTTTTTAAAAACTGAGCCGGTTTATCAGCACACGGTTCTTAAAAATGTGCGCGACCACCTTGTCCATGGACGCGCGGCACCCAAGGTATCACTAAAAAGCTTCAGTTCTTATGTCTCTATGCCCTATTCATTTGATCTAGATAGATAGATAGATAATACTTTTATTGTAACATAATAACACAAACATTTATAATGCATTGATTGATCATCATCATCATTGATCTAGTAGGTAGTAGGTATCCTTCATACTGGAATTCAGCAATTAAATGTTATGCAGCAGAAACAGGTATTAAACTCCATGTCACATTCTGGGCAATACTCGTACCACTGTGCAAAGGATACAACATACATACATAAAGTCATGGCTATTATCCTCAAGAGACGTGCACCTTGAGGCTAAAGGAGAGAAAGAAAATCGATGGTCTGGAGATGTGGTGCTGAAGACGTCTTCTGAAGATTCCATGGACTGCTCACCGTACCAATGTATCGATCCTAAATGCCGTGGTCGCTCTCCAACCAGATGGGTAGACTTCACTAGATCCCTCACTCAATCTACTATGACCGACTGCTCACACAATGCCACTAACAGAGCCGAATGAAGCCGAATAACGAGCGCCGACATTCACCCAGACCCACCCATAACCACGACCACTCTGTCAAGGGTGCCCGACTAAGAAGATGAATTATCCTCAAATGGTTAGTCAGAGACAAGGCTATAGGGTCAACAGGTATTAAGCAGTCCACTGCCAAAGTTTCACCAAATTACATATTGCACATGTGCTACATACGTGGTGAGCCCATCGCCGCTCTATGCTGTTGGATGAATGAGTAGTCTTTAGCCCGTTAGTCGCCTTTTAGGACACCCAGGGAAGAGAGGGGTTGGTAGTTTTCTTTTAGTGATATACTATGTTTATATTTACTTAGCAGCAAAAAACAGTATGGCAGATTTATGGCAGTATAGTATAGTATAGAAATTCATAGAGTTCCATGCGGGCAAATAACATGTTCTGTCGGTGATGACTGATGACAAACCGATAAAAGTCAAATGGAATAGTGCAGTTTACCCACAGACGCTTCTTATTATATGTCTGTGAGTTTACCTAGCTCGGTATTTAGAATATCTCGCAATGAAATCCTAATACTGGAACCAGAATACCGGAACTTTTTGGAATGCCACGAGATAGACGTACTCGTGCCGCCATAGGTCGGTTCATTCGAAAGCAATATAATTATGCAAAATAATGAAATCTCATAAGCTTATTTTTATTAAGTTGTTATTTTGAAATCATGCGATATTTTGATGGACCAAACCCTCGTCTCGCTATCACTTCGCTGTTTTATTAGTATCCTCATTTATTATAGCGATATGACTTAATATATTAAATTATATCAAATCGCTTTTTAAAATTTATATTATTATATAACATTATTTTTAGTTATTGACATTACCTATTAACTTATTTTAAAATACGGCTAACATAGTACGGTAAATAGATTTAAAAAAAAAATTGATACACTAGCGGATCCTCGCGGTTTTACCAGCGTGGTACCCGTTCCCGTAGGAATATCGGGATAAAATATAGCCTATGTCACTTGGGAAGAATGTAGCTTTCTAATGGTCAAAGAATTTTCTAAATCGGCCGAGTAGTTTCGGACCCTATTCAATTCACACAAACAAATCTTTCCTCTTTATAATGTTAGTTTAGATAATGGTATACAGTTTAGGTTTATTTCCAAAACTCATACAGGAGATTTGATAATCCCGCAACTGAGCCATCCTATTAAGTGCAAATAACCATTATTTGCATGGGAGCAACTCAGAAATGGCGAAAACAAATTAGCAGTTCCATACATTTAGGTCGAATAGTATTTGCAGTTTTGTATGGAACAACTGATTTTTATTTATTGGATAGATAGATAGATGAACACTTTATTACACATACACATTACATAATCTTCAAGCTAGTATGGACAAGGGCAGTCTTATGGTTAAAAGCGATCTCTTCCAGACAACCTTTGGTTTATGGAACCTGGGAAAGTACGCAAGTACTAATTAAATTATGAAACAAATTAACATCCTACTAATATTATAGCGAAAGTTTGTTAGTATGATGGATATTTGTTACTCTTTAACGTAAAAACTACTGAATGGATTTGAATGAAATTCGGCATACAGATAGTTTATAACCTGGATTAACACATAGGATATTTTTTATCCCGATATTCCCACGGGAACGAATGGATGGATCTTTGTTACTCTTTCACGTAAAAACTACTGAATGGATTTGGATGAAATTCGGCATACAGATAGTTTATAACCTGGATTAACACATAGGATACTTTTTATCTCGATATTCCCACGGGAACGGGAACCACGCGGGTGAAACCGCGAGCGGCCGCTTGTAACATATAAATTAATTATTATTAAACATTACAAAACATCCTGTATATTTATTTAACTACAAATATTCATACCTACATAGTAAGAAATCTCACCCGATCTCTGAATTGCAGTACTAATAGGTATTATCTCGGCGCGTGTTGGTTTCATTATTATTTAAATTAACTCTTATTTGCGCGCACACTCGCGTGCTTTCAAATAATTTATGTGAATGCTTTCCTGTATTAAATTAACTGGAAGTGATTTAATGCTACGTATACTTACTTTAAATTTATCTAGGACAATTCACCAAGTCAAAGCTTCCGCACCGGAAGCTTACACCGGCTGAGCTCAGGTGGTTTGTTGGAACCGGGAAAATTATAGTGGGAAGAGCAAGTTCAGGTTGAGAATTTTAAACAGTGCCGTAAATTCAGCTGCAACATGCGATTTATTCGCTGGTGCTAGGCTTTCTTTCTTTTTATATTAAACTGCAAATTACCCCACTCGAATTGATGTTAAGTGGAAGTGGACTCCAGGCGCGAGGACAACTGGTGCAGCGTAAGAGACGTAGCATCTGTCATCTTTACCATGCGGGCCCACAAAGATTATTTGCTTTTTTTTATGCTTCTGCAATCTTTCTGCAGTCTGCAAATCAAATCAAATCTGCTTTGATAAACACAATTCCTTTTTAGGGTTCCGTAGCCAAATGGCAAACCCATACGTGGGGTATCTATGGATAGGTCTTCAAAAATAATATTGAGGTTTCTAATATATTTTTTTTCTAAACTGAATAGTTTGCGCGAGAGAAAAAGTGGTAAAATGTGTGTCTCCCCCCCTGTAACTTCTAAAATAAGAGAACGATAAAACTAAAAAAATATATGATGTACATTACCATGCAAACTTCCGCCAAAAATTGGGTTGAACGAGATCTAGTAAGTAGTTTTTTTTAATACGTCATAAATTAATTAATTTAAAAAAAATACACTATTAATAAAACATCGATCAAAGTTTTATAGATAATGGTACGGAACCCTTCGTGCGCGAGTCCGACTCGCACTTGGCCGGTTTTAATAACTGCACATATGCTCAGCGTGATAGGTAGTGAGCACATCGCTCTGCTTTATGCTGTTGGATGTATGTATTCAGTCAATTAATTGCCGAAAAAGAGATGATAGTATTCTTTTAGAGGCACGCCCCCAAAGAGCTCTCTTCTAATCTAATCTTTAAAATAAGTAAAACGATACTGCGCCCGTATGTTTATTAAACGCAAATATCTACTGATACCTAATAATATAATACAGAATATTCATACAGCGCCTGTGTTTTAATAACTCGATAGTACTTTAGGTACATACTGCAAATTGTCGATGTAAATTAATTTTAATTTAATATCAATATTTTTACGACGCTGAGCCGGCAACGAGCCGATACCGAAATTTCAGTTTTGAGGCATTGGTGCCACGTACTTTTATAGATCGACTACACCGTAGTGTGTATATTACATACATGTTAAATTAAATGTTAAGTGTATTCCGAGCGCTTCTCACTCGCTCTCTCGACGGTACAACGGCGGTAAGGGACGGGTATAACAGCAAAGCGGCGCTAATAGGCGCGTTTTATAGGTTTTTTGCCTATATAGGAAAAAATAAGTGAAATAAAAAAAATGTGTCTTTTGCATTCACTAGATAATAAAAAGTTTCTTCTATTGGTAAAAAAATGAAGTCATTTATAAATGTATTATCTAACTTACAGCTCTTTTAAATGTTGAACAAAGCTATCTTTGAATTTTTTTTCTATCGAGTGAAGTATTACCAATCATGTTTCTGTCTTTAAGAGTCACTAGATAATATGTTTGCCTATATTATATATGAATTTTAGAACTGTATGTTTTATATTGGTGGCGGTACAATCAATCGAAATTGTTAAAAATGGGAATATAGCGCCTTAAGGCAAATTAATCATACAGCTGTTATGTTTATGGGTAAGGCCGTTAATTTTGCCACTTTTTTTTGCTGTCCTTGTCTCCTGCCTTTTTTCCGATGTCTGAGTTATTTACAGGATTTTCATTAATTCAGACCTAAACATAATTGTACTGGCAAAGTAGGCCAGCACTTTATCACCACCGAACTTGGTAAATAAATAAGAAATAAAAACATTTAATTCAAAAGGACATTATTATCCATAAAACACGGGGGATTTTTTTGAGCGACTCGAAAATTCTTAACACTGTGATACGGTTTGCGTTTATAATTACCAACATTAATTTTTTAAGACAATTATTGAGTAAGCTCCTATCATTCCAGATATTATAACCTTATTCACTTGAATAGAATAGAATAGAATAGAATTCCTTTATTGCTTAAACTGTGTAACAAGTAAAACTAGTTTTTTAAAGTTTTAAATTTATGTCCGAAATATTTTTTATGTAACGGAGCTGCCGCTGACTTTTTAGAGATAGATATGGGATAATTCATTTTTTGCATACTTTTAACACCGCCGCAGAATGTCATGTTGTTGTCGATACATCGGCCATTTTGTGACTTAGTCGACATTTGTGTGGATGCGGTGACGTCGACGCGTCGTCAAATTTTCACGGCTACGTTTTTTTGAAGAAATATAAGGTAAGGGTTCTTATTTTTTACGAGAATTTAATCGATAAGAGTAATCATACAACCATCATTTTAATAATAAAAATTGTATTTTTAGTGTATTATCGTTGATGTGTTACGTAAAATTTTGAGTTCATGTCACGTTTACGTAACGCTTAGGTAACGTTACCTAAAATAGGTAT
Organism: Scoparia ambigualis; assembly: GCA_963921215.1. Taxonomy (NCBI): domain Eukaryota; kingdom Metazoa; phylum Arthropoda; class Insecta; order Lepidoptera; family Crambidae; genus Scoparia; species Scoparia ambigualis. The sequence continues at coordinate 28,584,563 of OY992514.1, forward strand.
AAAGGCATTGACGTAAGACATTGGTATTAAAAACGTAACAGTTTGTTAATTTATTAATAATAACTAAGAAAGAAAATAAGAAATTATTAATAATAACCAATTTGTTAAGGAGGGGAGAGGAAATAATGTGGACTGTATATATTATGTGCAAAGTAAAGCATGTATTGATAAAATATAATAAAAAACAGGAAAAAATAACAAAATCAAACATACCAACCAAGACGTCAGCACCGAACAGAAATTGACAAACCTTATATCCAACCGAAAAAGATTTAAAAAAAACTACAAACTACTGAAAAGTATTTAGTCGGCAACACAATTAATCACATTTTTCGTAACATATGTAGGTATGTAAAAAACGTTGAAATCTGATATTGTGTGACTCACGTACGAATTAGAAAGTTATATAATTGACTAATTTATTCATGAGCCTTAAGCTTTACAATTTTAGGTAACATTTTTATGTTACTTTTATGTTATCGTTACATTAAAAAAAAAATATTTTTGTGTCACATGTGGCAAAAACGACGACCTTACCTTTATACCTGTTTAAAATAAAGAAACAGTGCTGCATTGGGGCAAAAAAAATAAGTCAAACGATTTATTTAATATAAACCTTTACAGGCACTTATTGACGTCAAAAACTAATAAAAACAGCGAACTAACATGTAGTTAAATCTTAACAACTAATCTAAATAACTAACTAATTCTAACTACCTAACTAATTTGCTGGCTGAGTTGTTAAAGTGTGTGTGTGAAAGCCAAGCGTAAAATAAAAACAAATAGCATCGACATAATATAAAGAGTACCAGTAATACCGGGAAACGCGATACACCCCTTTATGCAGCTTTTAATACGATAATGGGTTAATATCGGACAAATTCATTAACGGCTTTATCAACTAATTAAATTCGAACGAATTATGCTCCCGATTGTCATTACCATTCGTGCCGCATAATTGTGAATGCGGTTGTTGTCCGTTGGGGAGCTATTTTGATTTTTGTAGGTTTAATAAATTACAATTTTTCCCGCGGTTGCTCTCTCATAAATTTTTTGGAGGAAAGCAGAGCCTACCACCGTCTAAAAGGCCTCATCTATTACTGTACCAAAATTTATCAAAATCGGTTGAGCTATTTAAACTTGAAAGCGTAATAAACAAACTCAATTTTGCAATTAGAATATTAGTTAGGTTATGATAGTTTTAATTGCGTAAATACTCGTAGTAGAATGCAAGATTAGCTTGTGATCATGAAAAAGTTTCGAACCCTTTACAGGGTCCCCCTGTGACCACGGGCCCTGTAAAGGGTTCGAAACGTCAGGATAATATAAAAAACTATGTAAATAGTAAATTAAACGCGAGTTAATCCGTAAAAAGTGTTTCATTTCAATATTATTTAAGTTTAGGGCCCTATTTTTCATGATCACAAGCTAATCTTGCATTCTACTACGAGTATTTACGCAATTAAAACTATCATAACCGTCAGGAAACGTCAGGATAATATAAAAAAACTATGTAAATAGTAAATTAAACGCGAGTTAATCCCTAAAAATTATTCTATTTCAATGTGTAGTGCTCGCTTAAACCTCAGAAAACCATATTAAATAATATAACTACGAACGAAGTTATGTCATCAATAACTATTCATACGCGGTTTATAATTACATATTATGTGATGACGCTAATGCATTATTACAAATAATGTTATCTCCATATACACACCTTAACAGTTAGCAAAGAAAAAAATCAAATTGAGATTTATTTTAAAGACGTATTAGGTCTGGTGGTTTCGCGGTATTGCACGCGAAATGTCACATGTCATTTGCACATTATGGGGTTTTTTCCCGAGTACAAACATGTAGCCCCCGCTGGGAATCAAACACGGGACCTCTGGGTTTAATGCCGGTATACCACTAGACCACTGAGGCGATTATCTACCTATCTACTACCAGACATTGTGTGTTGTTTCTCATTATCCACATGCAATGGTTTCTTACATTTACACTGTTCAGTTTGAGGCAGCTTAGGATCCAATCCTACACTACAATACACTATACACAAATTGCTTTTGGCTACAAAACTCGGAGTGCGGTCGGTCTGGCACGCCGTCTTCGGTTGCGGCGGCGATTACCGCCACAATACCGGTATTGTACCGCAATGTTACCGGTGTTGTACCGGTAATTTTACCGTTATAATGCCCCGTTTGCGGTGAGTGCTCCAGCGTCTGCATTTTAGGGTTGGATTAACAATTTTCACGGCATTAAGTTGAATAGAGTTACGGAAACTATAACCACTAATAAAGGTTGTACGGTACCTATACATCGAAGTGCTTTAGGGGTTTTCGACTCTCACCGCCATGATTTGGTTTCCTCTCGCATTCGCGAGCAACGACGAAAGACAGTATTTTTCTTATATTCTACACTGCTCACCCCATGTCAATAGGTTGGGGAAAAAGTTTCTTTACATTTTTTAATAAAACACAAAACACATTTTATTATAGTTTATTTACATTTAACAAAAGTATGTAGGTGCCATTTTGTTCGATAACTTGTTGCCATCTTGTAGGTAGGGACAAGATCCCATTGCTATAGAAATTTTGGGGCTTCTGATCAAAATACCGCGACAAGTGGTCCTCTCGTGATGTTAACCTGACACTGCTTAAAGAATTCTGAAGATACAGAACAGGTGGAAATCTGAAGGTGCAAGCTCAGGACAATACGGCGGATTTTTGCTAAGTGACTAAAGATGTGTGAGGTCTAGCGTTATCATGATGAAAAACCACACACACCCCTTCTGATTCTTGATTAATTCCGGCCGCTTTCTCTCTTATGCTTTAATCTCATAAGTTGTTGGATAGAGTTCAGAATCGATGGTCCTAGTAACTGTCCTGGTAACAGTTCATAATGAATAATGCTCTTCCAATCCCACCACACACACAGCATGATCACCTTGTTGCGAGTTAACCCGGGTTTAGCCACAGTCTGTGAAGCCTGACCGGCCTTTGACCACAACCTTTTTCCTACGTTCTTGTCGTACGTGATCCACTTTTCATCACCAGTTATCAACTTCTTCAAAAATGGTTTGGTTTCATTACGTCGTAATAAAGAATCACAAATGACTACACGGTTTATTAGGTTTCTTTCAGTGAGCTCGTGAGGTACCCAAATATCGAGCTTTTTTGTGTACCCAGTTTTTTTCAAATGCGCCAAAACTATTTTGTGTTCAATTCCCAGTTTTTCGGCTACGTCGTAACTACATATGCCGATTTTGCTCCACTTTTTCAAAAATGGCATCCATTTTATCTATAATAGGGCGACCAGAGCGGCATCTTTAACATCAACATTTTCGGATTAAAAACGCTTAAACCAGTGCTACTCTCACAGAAACTGCACTAGGTCCCTAAACACTGCAAATTTTTTTCGCGGCTTGCGTTGCATTTTTTTGTAGTAAAAGTTTTAAAATGTATTGAATATCTTCAATAGATTCACTAATCTTGACAATAAAAAAAAATCACATATTTTCCTAATTTGAATTTGGAATTATGTTCTTTAATTTAAACTTTTAATGATACCAAAACAAAAGAAAAGAGATTTTATATATTACTATATATGCAAAAAGACTTTGTCCCCAACCTAATTTGTGATTATAAAGCTCGACATTCACGGTCAGTTAAACTGATCAGTTAAATAACTGATCAGTTAAAACAACTGATCAGTTAAAACGGTCCCCACTCACTGGCTACAAACCAGCCTTCATTTCTCGATCGAAGGGCAGTGTGACCATCTCAAAAATGGCGAATCTGCCCGACACTGGCAAAAAATCTGCCAAAATCTGACGCGTTTTTATCGCAACTTCAAAAAGATGATTTCTCCTTCATAAGAAAGGTGATAGAAAAAGTAGCTAAAAAATTTAGCTGCAATTTTCATAAAATTGTAGCTGCTTGGCTCCCAAAAAAAGCTAGATTTACCTATAAAGTAGCTAAGTTGGCAACACTGGCTCCGACTGGTGGCAAACGGATGTAAAGCACGCGCACTCACTTTCAGTTTCAACTGATGGCAAACTAACTGATACTAGCGGATTACGGTCCGCCCGGAAATATCCGTGAGTTGTCGTCAGTTAAAAATTTCAACTTAAGATTTCACATCCTAAAACTGACCGGGAGGGTCAGTTTTAGGATGTACGTCAGTTAAACTGATCAGTTTAACTGACCGTGAATGTCGAGCATAAGGCTGTTTGGTGGAAGCTCACTTCTCCCGGATTTCTCAACTACTGAGGAGGCTACCTAGTGCTGACTATTTTAAGTTAGAATAAACATAACATATAGATGTGGATTAACACAAAATACTAAGTAAAGGTACCTTTATACATACCTAAACATGTTACCGGAATGCGAAAAGTTTAAAAGTAAATTATTAAATAAAGTGTTTTACCTGCCCCTAGAATTTGTATGACTAATGGGCAACACACACACACACACATTATACATAAACACAAATATACATAAACACATAAATCCATACAAACATACACACGGCAATCTCAACTGTTTCCCGGTGGAGTAGGACGACAATGCTGCACAATTTTCAGCTACTCTGTCAATACCAAAGGTTCCTGCCTTACGTTTTAGCTGGCTCTTATTACTGCTTTGCCAATGTCAAAGATCATGTAGTGTAGTGTACGACACACACTACAAATCCTACACAGCCGACGCGGCGTCATGATAATATTTATGAACACTTCAAACTTCACGTCATGTAACAAGCCCCAACTAATCGCGTTAACGTCTGAGTAATGGCCCCAAACAGCTTCGCCCCAGATACTTGTATGAACAGAATTAATTGCCTTGTAAACGGGATCCATCGCTCTCCATGGCGACTCTTGACCTACTTGCCGAAGTACTCCGGCCGTTTTAATTAAATTCAGCATTTAGGCCCTATTAATTTTGGAATGATTTACTGATAGTGCGAATGGCAGTCTATATTTCAGTTTGTGTCTGTTACTGGTTTAACCTGAGCTTATCTTACCAACCAAAGAACAAGCTTCTACAAGTTTGAAGGTAGAACATTTGGTGTTAGTTCTTCTGTGTTAGAATTTTAGTAGTAGAAGAATAACGGTATTAATGCTTACCTTATTGCCTTCAAGTTTATTGAGTCTTATGAAAAGTAAATCAAAAAATTAGTAGTAGCGGAGAATACTACCACCCCCTCTCTTCCCTTGAGCGTCGTAAAAGGCCACTAACGGACTCAAGACTGCACATACATAAAACAGCATAGAGAAGCGATGAGCTCACCACCTGTCACGTTGAGCACATGTGCAGTCGCTATTTGGTGAAAAGTGGACTATGGTAGAAGACTGCTTTTGCTGTCCTTATTGCCTAGTCTCTGACTAACCCTTCGGGGACAATAGTCGTAATTATAATTATAAGTATCAAAAATTACGATAAAGTAGTTTGCACGTAGGTATATAAACAATGCCCAGAAAAAGCGGACCTTTCCACCATTTATAAAAGTTGCTAATTACCTTTAAAACTGAGTTTTGACGGATTTACCTAACTCTTCATTATTAATGCGACAACTTGACGGTTAATTAATGAACGTTTTCTTGTCAAATTTCTCTTTTCTTTATTTAAAACTCATCCAAAGAAACATTTACTTAATTGGAAAGTTATGCTTTTGTTACCTAAATCATTCAATCAGTTATACAAAAACTTTATGATTATCAAAAAAATCTATAACGTAAGAACGAAATGATTTTATAACAATGTAATAAATTGAGCTTAATTGCATACTGTGGTTAAGTCGTTCGGCTAAAAACAAGTTGAGCTGTTGTCGTAGCGTTTAAAAAAATATCGATTAGAGAATTTGACAGTTTTTGGGCAGGTTGACATCCTGGCGTGTTTACATATTTGTACATATTGATAAAATACACATAGGATAAAATGTTTACTAGAAAAAAAATAAAAGAAGCTATTAGAGCAGTGGACCGGCAATCCAAAGGTCGTGGGTTCGAATCCTACTCGAGCTTCCTGAGACTGGTTGGTTTTTTTCTAGTAAACATTTTATCCTATATCTATATAGCATTGTGAATGCAAAATTTCAACAATAAAAATACACATAACCAAAATAATAATATAATACGTACTTACATATTACTAATAAACGTTGACAAGACGCTCTCGATGCCTTTGTGGGGAACTGGTGGGAAAGCGCCATAAATAGAGATGAGTGGAAGGATTTGGGGGAAGCCTTTGCTCTGCAACAACAACATCAACTAGTTACAACAACTTTGGGACAAAGTAGACTGAATAAAAAAATCACAAATTTTTCAGTCCCCGCAAGAAACGGAGCATTGAAAATGAATACAAAAGTTTACGAAAAAGAAAATATTTTATTTTGAATAACACATTACAAGTTGAATAATAAGAATTTTTTATAGAGATATACTTTCCTAAAAGTACACAACTACATCACTTACAAGTCGAATTATAACGTAAGTATTACACTGCACAACACAGAGAATAAGATTTTATTTTCTTAAGTAAAATTTTAAACACTGAAAAAAGACGACAACCTCAGGCGGGAATCGAACCACGCACCTTCCGCATTCCGGGCGGAAAACTTCTAAGATTTGATGAAGCAATGTTAACTAAAAACATAAGCATCAAGCACTGACAAATTTCGACGGTTGAAAGCCAGACCTCGGTAGCCAAGTGGTTAAAAACCCAAAAAACCCGTATTTTTACATTTTTCATAATACCAAAAAAATTTAAAAGCCGATTTTCAAAATGCAAACGCTAACACGTGTCTCGATAAATTTCAAACTCTTGGTACCCATCTCGATCCTCCCAAAATCCTCGGAGCTATGGCCAAAAATACGTCTAAGGCGATTTGCATCTGATAACCATTTTGAATGGTAAAAACACGGGGTTTTCAGATTCGGTAACGGTGATACGTGTGGCGTTGCAAGCATCCCTAGGCTGTGGTGGCATTCTATTACGCGGACCAAATGATCATTTACCGAATCGGTAACATAAAAAAGATTTAGGGTTCCTAAATCACAAGCGTATCCGAAATATCCGAACCGCTGCGATTTAAAACGTGCCCCACACGCGGCGGCCATAACTTTGATACGTGTCGCGGCCCAACACTACGGACTCAAATCAAAAAGACAAACAGTCTGAACCGACTGCGCCGGCCGAGCCAGTCCCTCTCCTCGAATTTATGGACTTACACACACATACTAACTTCAGAATTTTCTATTTGTTACAAATAACGTAGAATTGGATTTTCAAGGAAAAATGGTGTTTGGAGAGTTGATACATTGGGTATCAAGATTATTAAATATTACAAATAATGTTCGTTTTTATAATATATTATAACGCATTGCAAACAAATTACAATTTGGAAATTGTTATGAAATCCACGAGTAGGATTTTAAAGATTCCGGGTCAAATGTACTACCAACAATGCTATGGCTTCTAGTTGATAGTGCACCGGTTTTTTTCTTTTCATCACACTTCACACTAATATTATGAAGGCAAAAGTTTGTGAGTGTGTATGTTTGTTACTCTTTCACGTAAAAACTACTGAATGGATTTGGATGCAATTCGGCATACAGATAGTTTATAACCTGGATTAACTTATAGAATACATTTTATCCCGATATTCCCACGGGAACGGGAACCACACGGATGAAACCGCGAGCGGCCGCTGGTCATTAATAATTACCATTATTAATGACCTTAACTCTCGTTACATTCTTCATGCGTGTTCGTCGGTTTAACGAACTCTACCTGCGACGAATGAGTATGTTCGCGCATCACTTAAAAGCGGCTGCACCTTTTAGGCTAATTATTTTTTTGTTGTGTTTGTCATTATAAGGACAAGGTTTGTTTATAAGATTTTTTTTGGAAATTCGTCACGAGGTGAGGCGTGTTTACGCGGACCGCTAATAATATATAAGTTGAATGTTTTATTATTAAAAGAAATACTTCGGCAGCCTATAAACGTCCCACTGCTGGGCACACGCCTCCCAAGAGTAGCACGTGGGGATATTGGGCCATTACCCTCCACGCTGGCCCAATGCGGGTTGGTGGGTTTTAACGAGTGCCATCTTACAACCGGGACCAACGGCTTAACGTGTCTTCCGAAGCACGGAGGAAGCTCGAGATGTTTTTAATTGTTCAACCATCATGCGATCCGGCATTGCGAAAGTTGCTTAGCGGGCAAGATCGCAAGCCGAACGCGCTAGCCGCTGCACCATCGCGCTCCTCTAAAAGAAATACTTACACTACATTATTAGGTGCAGAACCACCTGTACCAGATGGAGCGACTACTTCCTCAAATAATGCTGCTTAATAATAAATCGTAACACAACACACGGTAGACTCATTTTCGGGTGGCCATCAATCTCCGTCGTTCCCTGTAATCCTAACAACGCTTTGCGCAGCCAAGTCACTCAATCCGTCACATGACGGTGCTTTGTAAAGCGATCCTGTAAACTCATTTCGAACCCTAAAAAGCTGGATCTATGTCATATAGCGACTTGCTAAAAGAATACTACCAACCCTTCCTTAGGTTGTCGTAAAAGGAGACTAACCGACTAACGACTGCACGTACACACGGCGTCAGATCCACCTACCCTAAACTGTCAAATTTCTCCAATGAATATTAATCCTTAGTGCCAAAGAATAAAGTTCAAAATTGATTGTAGAAGTTTGACAGTTTTGGGTAGGTTGATCTGACGCCGTGTGTACATCCAACTGCATAGAGCGGCGATAGGCTTACCACTTATCACGCTGAGCACATGTGCAGTTGTAATTTGGTGAAACGCGGACTATAGCAGTGTGCCTCTGCGGTCCTTATTGCTTAGTCTCTGACTAACCCTTTGGGGATAATAGTCGTGATTCCATGTATGTATGTGAAAGCTGAATCCCCAGTGAATTAACGCCGGTTTGCGCTTCACCGATGAATGCGGTGGTGACACGAACTAAGTCAAGTTAGCTTTTAAAGTTGCATGTGGAATGACAAACCGATTTTGATGACTTTTGGTATAGAGATATAAGATGGTATAAGACGGTTTGATACGAACGGTTTAAGCGAGCAAAACTGTGGGCAGAACCTAGTGGACTATATACTTTGTCCCTCAGCAGTCTGAGACCGGTGGTCAATCCACAAGACCACAAGGCGGTGTTTACAAAATAAAATGATCGAACAGGGCTTAACACAATCTCTCTAAAACAATTTGTAGTACACACATAGTCATCATAGGCCTCTTACATCTATAAAAGATGATTTAAACAGCGTCCAATTGCGAGGTTTGGCACACACAGTAAGTAAGTGGTTACACACAGTAAGTAAGTGGTTACACACATAGTAAGTGGTTATGAATTCAATTTACGGTTCATACAAGTTGCCAAGCGACCGAAAGCAATTTTTTGTTTACAAATCACGCGAGGGTCCGAAACGGCACTAAATATTGAACGAGTCGCTTTGGAGTCGGTCCAAGCTCATCAATCAGATGCATCCCGGCGGATATATGCACGGACACGGATACGGATATACGACGGCCGGCGCAGCACTAGATGTATCGATACGTGTAAGTTGTAACTCATGCGTAGTCTCAGTAGATTGATGGATGAACTCGAACGTGTCTTTATTTTGTGTATAATAAATTATATTCTATACTAACGCCTCGGTGGCCGAGTGGATTATTGCTCGGCTCCCTATCTAAAGGTATCGATAAGATAGGCAAAGTGTGTTTTCGGATATATATATTTTTTTATAATAGAAGGAGGAAAACGAGCAAGCGGGTCACCTGATGGGGAGCAATCACCGCCGCCCATGGACAAGGAATCGCAGACGTGTTGCCGGCCTTCAAGGGGGAAGGGGCCTCCGGGGGAAGCAGCCTCCGAAACCCTCACTCGCCAGACAAAACACAACAGCACCAAGTGCCATTATTTCTCGCCGGATATTCGTGAGAGGGTATTTAAACGGGCGAGCCGGCCCAAAGCAATTTCGATGCATAGCCCGGATTTGTAATCACCAACTCGCAGTTAGCAAGCGTGGTGTCCTTTCGAGCGCCTCTCTCTCGCTCTCTCGACGGTACGACGCCGACGGGAAGGGACGGGTATAACAGCGAAGCGGCGCGAATAGGCGCGTTTTATATTTTAAAAAAAATTAGAGATGTAATAAAAAGTACGATCGGTTTTAATACGTCAAGTTATCTATGAACTTCATTTTGGTAAATGACTCATAATATCAAATCACTTATTTTAAGAATAAAACCTAGAAAAGAAGATAAAATCCAAAAATGTGTAACTTTGTTAATTTATTTTTTTGAGTGAACTTTGTCAAATCGTCGGGTCTATTCGTCGGGTCGAGTCGGGTATATTCCACAGAATAAAGCCTCATCAATATTTCATAATTTTTGCAGATTTTAATTATACTGTTTACTACTTAAAAAATTAATTCTAAGAACGTATTATGTTAATTTTTCACTAACACCTAGCCTTAAGCCAATACCCATCAATTGCAACGATGACATGATTTCAATAATGGAGGCCTTTGCCCAGCAGTGGGACAGTATACAGGCTGTACTTTATTATACTACTTCAGCATTTCTAAACGACTACATAAGATAAGATAAAATAAAATCATTTATTTGCCAAAAACATGGTAATTCACGGGTGGTACAAAATTTACAATGCGCATAAGTTTAGCCATTATACAACAGCATGCAAATGTCAATTTAAAATGTCGAAGGCAAAAATTCAAACATTAAAAAGGAAGTTAAACATGTCAATAATGTCAATTAAGTAAAAAATTATAAGTCAAAAATATCCCAATGAAAATATATGTCAAAAATATCATACTAAAAGTCTATTATCAAAATTATCTATGAAAATTAATACAATAATAATACATTAATATACAATTACTACATAATATGTAGTAATTGATTAATTAATCAATTAATTTATTAACTAATTAATTAATTACTACAGAATATTATTCTGTATAGAAACAATGCTCTAACTGATGTCTATTTGACTGATTCTTTTTTTGTTGTTTTGGCTTATAAATAGATACATGACGCCTATTATTGACCGGTCGTTTTATCCCATTTCACATGTTGAAACATCTTAAAAACAATCTGTCCGTTCGGTGGAAATCGCTGTAATAAATTTTCATTTTTAATCAACGTAAAACGCATTTTCATCACGTTAATTCCGCGATAAAACTGCAAAGCCTTTTCCGTGCAGATGCGCTTAATTTACGGGAGCGACGCCTATTTGTCTGGACTGCAGGAGACTGCCGTAAAACGTGTGTGCCTGACATATAGGCAAGCCAGTATTTGAATTATTTTAATACAATGGATGTTTTTAAACTTTTGCTGCTTTAAAGCTCTGGTATCTGCTTATATACCTCTCCGGGAGTGGGCGTGATATGTATATGTATCAGGGTTGAAATCATGTTTTTTTTTATATTTATTGATTTTTTATGTGACAAAACCAAATACACTATTATTAGTGATTACTGACAATTGGATAAGTGTATGACACAAATACTTTTAAAATTAATAATATAAATTATTATTTTTAAAATTTGTTAATTGTTTATATAGATAAATCTTGACCAATTATTGTTAGTATCCAACTTTACAAGACTGATTTCTGATTTATTTTGCTACAGTTGAAGACAAATTTCAAGTAGGTATGCATGCAAGTCTTTTTTTAATATTTTATTTTTGAGACTGCTAATTCTGTGTAAGTTCTTTGACATTATTTTATTGTTAGTAACTACTAAGTATACTTATTTATTGTTATTTTTATTAAAGATAATATAACATTTTAAATTGATTTATATCACTGATTTTTATTTAAAAAATCACCTGATTTAAATCAGCCAACCCTGGTATGTATGTATGTGGAAACTTTTTTGAAAAAAAGCACTTACGTACATACAGCTATAAATATTTTTAATTATATTTAACGCACGTAATGTTTCTAACAAATTACCATTTCGAAAATGTTGATAACATTTCCACGAGCAAGATGTGTAGATTTGGGTGGAGCAAAATTTTTTTATCAATTTCCTAAAAAATTGTGTACCTACTTAATATTTATACAAAAAATCAAAACAATATCTTTACATCTTTAGGTGACGCAGCAGGGGTAAATAATAAGAATTAAGGTCAATTTTGACAGTTTTTCGTTAAAATATAAAAGTTTTTTTTTTCCTTTTAACGCTACTCTAATGTGTATATCTGCACCTTTCTGACATTCCGGTCATTGCGGTCAACGCTACCGTGGCTTTATTTTATAAAAGATGGAGGCAAACGAGCAGGCGGGTCACCTGATGGAGAGTAATCACCGCCGCCCATAGACACCCTCAGAACCAGAGGAATCGCAGACGCGTTGCCGGCCTTTAAGGGAGGAATAGGTTTAAGGAAGGAATGGGAACTGGGAAGAGGGGAGGGAGGGGCCTCCGGAACCCTCACTGGACGGACGAAACACAACAGCACCAAGTGCCATTATTTCACGCCGAATATTCGTGAGAGGGTGGTATTACGTCGGGCGAGCCAGCCCAATGCGTGCTGCAACGCAGCGTGGCTCTACCACTCAGTCAGTTTCACTCATTTAGCACCACCCAGGGGTCACGTGTAGGGTCTCAAGGGTAAACCTACGGACACAAGTGACTTTGACCCCTAAAGGGCTCTGTCCAGCCCAAGCAAACTTTATCAACACTATCTTTTACGCCTTTATTCAATGTCAACAACTATGTCATTAATCATCCTAAATTTTTTGCAAATATTAAATAACAGTAAGAATTAGTCAAGCTTTGTTACATTTATTTTATTTCCTTATAATTTTACGCAAATTTCACAAAAATAATTATAAAACAAGTTTTTGTCGCCGCGTCGCTTGCTTGCTTTTATTTTTCGAGGGACAGAGTCATAAAGTTACTATACCTCTAGGTATAATAAATTTATGGACAGAGTAGTATGTAAATGAACTTCATGCCTGTAACCTTCTTTAGGAGGACCCATCCTTATTATTACTCCATATTAAAAATCACAGCAATATATATTTCTGTGTTAAAAATACATCATATAATCTGTTAAGAGGTTTAAGCGTGAATGTTATAAAACATAATAATTATTATAATATTATTTTCGTCGAACGTCCATCCCAACATTAAATGCTGTACATCACATGGTACGCTATATAAACTAATTAAAAACATTTACCAACTAAACGGCTACAGTTCCCGAAGGTTCAGTTCAGTAGTGTACAGCCATTAGCCGCTGGAAACTTGCGAATGCATCGCAAACTACCCACACGACGGTACTCGCTCCAAGTGTGTAATAAAATGTAAAAATCTCCCATGTTTAGGTTATTTTACGTGAAACGACCGGGCGTGTTTATGCGCTACTGTTTTTATTCCGTCCAGAGGAATGTTTTGAAATAGTGAAATGTGAGGTATTCTATTCAAAGAGTTTTTACACGTAGAAATTCTACTACACGTTATATTTATTTATATTTAACGACCCCCTTGGTCGAGTGGTTAGTACACCGGTTTTCATGGTGTCGCCATCTCTGAGGTCCCGGGTTCGATCCCCGGTCGGGTCAATTTAGAAATTATTGTTTTTCTAAATTGTCTCGGGTCTGGGTGTTTTCTATGTATAATAAGTATGTATTTAAGTATTTTAAGTATGTTTATCCGTTGTCTAGTAACCATTTAACGAGTTTCTTAAAGAAGCTTCTCTTGGGCTGTATAATTGGTGCGAGTGTAGGAAAGTTTATTTATTTATACTACATATATATAAAATCACAACTATTATAGCCCAAAGGGTGAGTCAAAGACAGAGACAGAGGCAAAGAAGGCCGCAGAAGCAGTCAACCGCCATTCTTCACATTTCACCAAATTACAACACATGTGTTCAGCGTGCTAGGTAGGTAAGTGAGCTTATCGCCGCTCTATGCTGTTGGATGCATGTGCAGTCTTTAGTATGTTACACCTGTATTCACAAACATTACTTGTCTAAGGGCCGATTTTTCAATCCTCGGATAAAACTTAAAATATAAGAGAGAGAAATAAAGAAAAGAAAAGATAAAGTATTACGCGATCAACCCCTAATGTCACCTGTTAAGAAAGCATATTATGACAATACATTTTCAAAATGGTTGTATAATGCTTTAATAAACGAATAAGTTTTATCCGGCGATTTAAAAATCGGGCCTAACTAAGCAAAGTAGAAATGCTATGCGAAGTAAGACATTTTTCATTTTATTTTATTTTATTTTATTTAAACTTTTGCAACATTACATTACATGGCGGACTTCATGCCTGAGGCATTCTCTACCAGTCAACCATAGGGTGGTGCAGAGATGACATGGTAGGTGCAATTATCTGCGGTGACCACAGTTTGATGAGACCATTAAATATTAAAACATACAATACGTATATATTAATAAACAAAATATACATACTCGCAATACATAAATATTTTATAATATACCTACATACGCTACTTGATAATATAATATAAAAAAGGACGTTATTGAGATGACTCTGCCATGGTTCTGTCGAAAAGGAGCGAATGGACTTTCTTTTTGAAAGCGTCACGACTCGCAGCCATCCTGACTTCCTGAGGTAGCGCGTTCCAGAGGAGTATGGACTGGATATAAAAGGAGGAATGTACAAAGCCAGAAGAGTGGGAAGGAGAGAGAAGGAGAAGGTTATTTGAGGATCTGAGATTCCGGTCGTGAGAGGAGCCAAGATATTGGAAATGGGGAGTAAGGTAAGATGGAGCATTTGGAGAATTTAGAAGAGAGAAGAGTGTGGAAAGGGCGCGCCAACATCTCCGCTGACGAATGGGCAACCATTTCAGCTCAGACCTATGCTGTGAGATATGGTCATACTTCCTCAGATTGTAGATGAATCTGATACTGTTATTGAGCAATCTGTCAAGCTTATCAAGCAAGACTGAGTTTAGGTCGTAATAACACACGTCACCATAGTCGATCATAGGAAGGATTAAAGTTTGCGCAAGCATCACCTTCGTCTTGAACGGTAAAAAGTTCCTCAGGCGATTTAAAGAGCGCAGAGTCCAGGTTACTTTTTTGCTAACATTAGCAACCTGAGAATGCCAGCTAAGTGTAGTGTCGATATGTAAGCCGAGATTTTTAACGGTCGTGCTGAATGGTATGACTGTTCCGTCAAACACTACAGGAGTAATAGAGCTAATCCCCACTTTATTTATCAATCTCAAGCTGCTAACAAGTATCGTCTGACATTTTGTAGGATTTACAGCCACACCAAACCTACGCGACCAGTCGTTAACAGCTTCCAAGTCCCGATTTATTTTTACAATAGCGTCTGATAAGTCATCTACGCGTGCATGAGTGTAAAGCTGAAGGTCATCGGCGTACAGATGATACGCACACTGAAGGTGGTGGGTGATAAAGTTGATAAATATTGAAAATAATAATGGAGAAAGAATACCGCCTTGTGGAACACCAGCATTCAGGCTACGCCAATTTGATGATATCTCATCAATGCGGACTGACTGCTGACGCTCTTGAAGATAAGAAGAGAACCATTCCTGTACCTCAGATGAAATCATAAGATGGGAAAGGATAGATAGGAGGATGTCATGACTGACGGCATTGAAGGCGTTTGAGAAGTCTATGAGTACTAAAACTGTAACTTTTGTATCCTCCATGCCTTGTCTAATGTCGCCGGTAACTTTCAGGAGTGCGGAAACAGTGCTGTGGCCAGGTCTGAAGCCAGATTGCAGAGGAACAACGAGGTTATTTAGATAAATGAATCTTGCAAGCTGCTTATGGACACAGACCTCGATTGCCTTGGACAGAAACGGAAGTATAGATATGGGTCGAAAATGGGTTGGATGGGATGGACTGGAGATCTTGGGTAAAGGACGCACATAGGCTTTACGCCATTGGGTAGGGAATTGGCCAGAGTCAAAGGAAAAGTTGATGATGTGGGTAATCGGAAGAAGAACGTGGTCTAGTATAGAAACAATCATACGACGACTAATGCCATCATGTCCCAGGGCTCCAGATTTGATGGAGAGGATAATCTTTTTTATTTCATCTATAGTAACAGGAGAAAAATGAAAAATGTCAATATTGGGGCGAGGCAAATCTGCAATGTAATCTACCGTTTGACAAATGGTTGAACGATCTATACAAGCAGTAGTGGAGAAATGACAATTTAAATCATCCAACTTAATTGTGTTAGGCAGAACATCACTACGCGCCTCGCCGATGCCAAGGGTTCCAAGGAATTTCCAAATATCAGCGGGGGAGGACGATGAGATATTTTCGAGGATGTGTCGGCGTTTAGCATTGCGTATCATCTGATTGCATAGGTTTCTTGCAGACTTGTATAGACACCAATTCCCCTCAGAACGCTCTCGTTTAAATTTACGAAAATCCCGATTTCTTCGTTTCATAGCCATACGAATCCCTCTGGTCAGCCATGGGGCAGGTGGACGCTTTACTTTAACTGTCTTAACTAGCGCATGTTCATCATAAAGTGAGAGGATTGCCTGGTTCATAATGCTAACCTTCTCGTGAACCGTGGAGACAGACATCAATTGTTCCCAATGATTTGAGAAGCGTCTCTGAGCAAACTTTCTACATCCAAACGACCAAAGCAACGCATGCGCAGCACTTTAGGGACAGGTTTTGGGGGCTTGAGGATGTATGAAAGGAAAATAAAGTCATGATGGGAAAAATCGGGAGCTGGACATTGACCGTGAGTGGAAACAAGAGATAGGTTGGACGTGAGGATGAGGTCTAGCCACGTGTCCTCGCCTGTAATGTTACAGTGAGTGGCTTGGAGTGGTAGGACATGCAGGCCAGCAGCCTCAATGATATGAAGGAGTTTACGGGAACGTGAGGAATGACGGATGAGGTCTGTGTTGAAATCGCCCATGATGACGTGATGCGCATACTCTGACCCAAACGACTCAAGAACCAGTTCCAGATCCATGAAGTAATCCACAGCCGGAGGGCAGTATACCACCCCAAGGAGAGTCTTAACCCCTTTAACACTAATCTCGAGGAAGAGGTATTCAGCTGAAGGACATGAACTTGAGGCTGAAGAAGAGAGAATTTTGTATGGAAAATCACTTCGTATGTAGATGGCCACGCCACCCCCTCCCCGTCCAGTCCTGTCATTTCGGACAAGAATGAAACCAGAAAGAGGGTAGGTGGTAGAAAGAAGGTGAGGCTTGAGCCAACTCTCAGAAATCAGAATGGCGTGAACGTTAGTGCCAGTAATGCCTCCACTAAGTCACTGTAGTGGCTAGGAATGCTTTGAGCGTTTATGTGACAGATGTTCAAAGAGTTTTTTGTGTTAAGACTATAATCTTGTCACGAACGAAGTCACCAAGTGTATCAGGCATTGAAGAAAAGCTAGCATTACTCGATAAGTCCGTGGAGTCAGCAGCAGATTGGAAGGAATCATCATCAGATAAAATTAATATAAATAAGATATATAATAGATAAATAAAATAAAATATAAAAGTATGTAAATATACAAGTTAAAACAATAAACTTACTGAGTTTGGCTAACACTACACACCACCCGGTAGCCGACCATTCACATTAGCATGAAACATTCATCACAAAAAAAAAACAAAATTGAGAGTGACAAACAAAAAATATTGTACATATCACATAATCTAGCACAAACCACTGACAGCAAGACAAAACATGACATAACAAAAAAAAAATACACGAGGCTGTATGGCTTGGTTTCCTTAGTCATTCCTTCCAAGATAAAAAACATGACATGACATGTGACAATGACAGTTGGTTGGCCTTACTTCACTCACTGGACTTCTTGGCGGGAAAGTGAAGCGTCATGTCTGCAGTTTTGTTTTATTTTCTAACATTTGTGTTTTTTCGAATATTAATGTGAAATAATAGTGGATTATTAACCGTTAAGTGTTTGTGAACGTGCATGAGTGTTGGCAAATGAAACAAAACAGTGCAACATCACTTTTCAAATTCTCTCAAGTAGTCCGCGTGAGACCTCAGTAAAGTCCCACATCTTTACTGAGGACTCAAGGGGTTTGGGGAACATCATTTATCATTCATCTTAATCACAACTCATTATCATCAAGGGAAAAAAACAAATAAAAAACTAATGACTAGGCAGTATGGCTCAGACCTTAGCCTGTTCCTTCATGGAACTAATATAAATAAATTTAAAAAAAACTTCTCACTTTTTTGTCTGTGTCTGCTAAAATTACAAATCAAATTATAAGATTTTATGGTGGTGGTTCCAAAATAAATAATAAAAACTGATTTATAAAGATATAGGGGGTATGGAACGACATTGATATTGATTGTACGGACAGCAACAGTAACAATAAAAGATATAGGTAGCTACCTAACTTTAACAAGACAACAACAAGGAATGTGCAAGTAAGTATTTATGAGATTATTATTATGCTACGACAATAAAGATATAATTTTTTTAAATGAATGCCTACAATAAATCAAGACTTAACTACGCACACCTTTTTCAGGTCTGCTCCTGGTTCGTGTCGGTGGCTCACTCGACTTCACAGGAAACTTGGCCAAAATGGGGTTAAGGTCTTCCAATGATGTTACCTTATGGCGGTTTCCGTCGGGAGACTTGATAATAATGGCACCGTCCTGCGTCCAGCAAGCCTTCATCCCGAAATGGAGACGAGCCCTGCCAAACAGCGCCTGCCTGGTCCTAGTCAGGAACTCACGAACAGAGACCGGTGATCCCTTCAAAGCCGACTTCGCTCTCCACGCAGCAGTTCTGTGCTCCACGTTGAAAAACCTCACCAGGATAGGTCTGGGATGCTCTGGCTTGGCCACTCCTCCGAGTCGATGACAGACTTTGATGGAAGCTGTAGTAACATCTGTCAGGCCCAATTTGCTATTGAGTATTTCTAATACGCAGGACTCTCGGAACGCGTGAAACTCCTCTGCAATCCTGGCCACAGTGTCCTTAGCAGGTCCCGCATTCTGAATCTGGGTTTCGAGCTCACCCAATTTTCTGATGAAGCACTCTTCGAGGTCCTTCTGCGCCGATTGGTTGTCTGCGAGTTGAGCCATTGTGCTTTGAAATGTTCTTGAAAATGTGATTTGTGCTTGTGAAAGTGCTGGCAGGTGGCGGTTTTATATTATGTGATTATAGTGCCATATAAACTCTGGATAACGTGAGTACGGGTAATTTAGATGTACTAATGTGTATATTCACAAAAAAAAATGTAAAAGAGTTATTAAATTAAATTTAATTTAAATTGAGATGTTAAACCGCGTCTATTCTTTTTTAACACCTACCGCCGAAAAAAACAGTTTTCAGTGCGTTTCGTGTGACAAGCCTGGCTAACTTAGCTATGCGACATTTTATGGGACGCATAGCGCCGGTGGCCACTCAAGTACTGTTTATGAATAGGTTTTTGAGACCCCGTGCGTCCGAGCGCACTGTGAGACCTCATAGTAATGTTTGTGAAATTGTTAATACGAGTGACACACCCGTATTCACAAACATTACTTGTCTAAGCAAAGTAGCAATGCTATGCGAAGTAAGACATTTCTCAGTGCGTTTCGTATGACAAGCCTGGCTATGGCTACCTTAGCTATGAGTTCATTTTAAGGGACGCATGGCGCCAGTGGCCACTCAAGTACTATTTATGAATTGGTTTTTGAGACCTTGTGCGTTCGAGCGCACTGTGAGACCTCATAGTTATGTTTGTTAATACGGGTTAGTCGCCTTATAAGACGCCAAGATAAGCCAAGGTAAGAGGAATAAGTATGGAGCTTATCGCCGCTTGATGCTGTTGGATGCATGCGCAGTCTTTTTAGTCTGTTAGTCGCCTTATACGACACCCAAGGGAAGTGAGGGGTTGGTAGTATTCTTTTGATCAGCCGCCACTAAACAGCTCAACAAGAAATTAGGTAAAATTTTAACGAAAAACAAATAAAGAGAAGTCACGTTGGTGTCATATTGTGAGAAGATACAATGAGGCGTATCTATAATGATAAAAGCTCCAAAACCAATAAAGATAAAAGTATAAAAAAAATAAAGAGACAGGAATGTGTGCGTGTGTGTAAGAAGTGTGAAGAGAAGAGTAGTAGAAAAAGTCATTTTGCGCCGATGCTGAGTAACATAAGGCCAGTGCTATGCTATATAGCATAGCATAGCACTAGAAGAATATGTCACGTAACGTAGTAAAGAAACGGAGGAGTGACACGATGAGGAGAAGTAGAATGAAAATAAAAGCGTGATGAGTTCAGACGTATATTATTTTAAATAAATCGTTAGTACACACACGACTAGGTAAAGGTTTAGGTTATAACTTATTATTATTATCAGGACGTATGCCTGGAACTGCCTAGTTATAATAACGCACTGTTCGCATTAACAATAATTCGGAAGGAAAATGATAATTAGAAGGAGCTCATTCTAGCTCCGCGGATGAATCTGAACTGAATTTACACCAAAGAGTAGAGCTATAATGAAAACAGAGGCTAGACAGAGAATGCAAGTAAACATTTGAATTTTAAATTTAAAACTAAATATAAAAGGATGTCATTCACAAAGGAGGTCACAAAAACCAACAAGGCTTTAGCTGCCTAGTTACAAATAAATACTCGTAGCTCAGTTCGAAGAAGTAAAGTAAAGTACTGACCCACTGCAGGGGAAAGGGCTCCATCATTGGAATCAATTATTATTCATCGTTACAATAGGCTATTTGACAGTTTTCGAAAAAGTATTTAAAAAGTTACAAACGCTTATTTTATACCCCGTACAATTTTTTCTTTCTCGAAAAAACCTTCATTTACCAAAAAAAAATACTTTTCTTTATTAATTTCAAATTTCGTGCGAAAACGATTGGTCACGTGACATTTTGCTCTGTGACGTCACATTTCAATAATTAAAGAAAACTTATCTTGCAACCTGACAGATAGTTTTTGATAATTTTTTGAAATGTGACGTCACATGAAGCTCCATCATGGCCGCCCCTTTCCGCCCGTGTTTCGGGTCTTGTAATCCACAGATAATAAAATCGCAAATTTATTTTGTAAAAATAAAATATTTACAAATTATCTTTAACTATTGGATAATTATCGTTATATCATAAACTACCATTTCCGACATATTTCATATTTTATTGATACAACTGTCAAATAGTCAATTGATGGGTCACCATTTTTGCCCAATGCGGGTAGGTGACCACAAACCCGGGTGCAGCATCTAAGTCAGTGGTTCTTAACCTTTCACGAGGGACCATTTATCTGTCATCATCTATAAGTGGAAACACTTTTGGCAAATGTAAATCCTAGATTTAGTTATTATCATGCAATATAAAAATGCTGTTTGTTTCCCAATATGTAAATAAAGAAATTTGAAAAAAAATCTGTGCTGCCATGGACCACCCTTAGCATAATTTACAGTTACCTAAATAACTAAACTTTAGGTATTTATTCACATTTAGATACTAAAGAGATGAAAAACATGCATACAATTAATCAAAACCCAAATTTTTCTATGATAAATTCACATTTAATTCCAGATTGTAATAAGATTTTTGTGAATGCATACTCTTTTCTAACTTCTGAATCCTTGGTTCTGAGTCCTTTTGAATCCTTCTAAGTCGTTTTTCTTTTTTTGAGGATAGCTCCGCGGACCACTTGGAATGCTTCCAGGGAGCACCATAGTGGTCTGCGGACCACTGAGAAATGAACCCGAGACCTCCGGATATCGAGCCGAGCGCGTGACCACCAAGGCATTGGAAGAAGTTGAAGAAGAAATTCTCGTAGCTCGGTTAGAAGAAAAAACACCCTTAGCTCAGTTGGAAAGCCGTCGCTCCAATGCGGAAGGTCGTGTGAGCAGTGAAGCCTCATATCGGATTAGGTCGCGGACGTTTGGGCACCGATTGGAGTGACGCCTGTTGAAAATCTAAAGCTCGCTTGGGTACATGATTCAGAAATATCGGCAATCACCAGCATTTGCTATCTATCTATCTATATAAATAAAATAAGGAATGGAATGAGGCGTTACTTTGCGAAAATCGTCAGTAAATCGCATCACTATTAGAGAACGAACGGCCTTTTTCATCCCAATAACAAGATGCTGTAGGATAGAGTACTCCTCACAAACGAAATTGTACAACGGCTTGTCTCTGATAATAAATTTTCCTAATACAGCGTTAGCTAACGTTTAAGTATAGATCTTTTGTTAAATGAAAATCATTCAAATTACGACACATTCTCCCACTGCATTAGGTTTCCCTAACTTCACTTACTTATCGATATTTCGCTCAACAGGATATTGCATGCCGCGACCGCGAACCGAGATATGCACTCAGTTATCAGAAAATTTGATTTGAAATATTCCAATATCACCAAATGAATCTACCATCCGGGCGGCCCCTATAATCTGTCAGATTTTCACAACCGGCTGGCTCTCGAGTGTATCTCAGATAGCTATCACGGCAACTGATAGCGTAGTTTGTCATACGGGCGATATTCACATCCGGGTATATCGGTTCGATCCGGGCACACAAATCCGGATAAGCAAAGACGTTAAGAGGAAACGCTACATGGAAGTGGCATGCAAAATTCTCATACAAAACACAGATCTAAAAGGTAGAAAAACGATGTTTCGTAGTCCTCTGTCCTCCTTCAGAACTGGACCAATTTTTATTCTTTTTCAGCGTCGGTTATAGAAAGAGATATTTTATGTCTGTATTGTTTAATTTTTTTAAACCAGCCACTTAATGTTTCTGAAGACGCCTTAAAACGGAGTGATTTAGCTAAAATTTTGAAGGCTCCTGGTTGTTAAAAAAATGACTTAATGCAAAAAAATTAAACATACAGACGTAGAAAATCTCTTTTTCTAACCGATGCTGAAAAAAACATAAAAATAAGTCCAGTTCTGAAGGAGGAAACCGGGGACTACGAAACGTCGTTTTTCTGTTTTAGATCTGTGTTTAGTATGCGAATTTTGCATGCCACTTCCACCGCGTAGTGTTTCGTCTTAATCTCTGACATGTGTACTTAGCTATGTTAGTAATGGAATACAGGAGGGAATATAGGGTTTTTGGTATTAGCTATATTATTTAAAATTCCTCAGCTGGACCATCCTATTATACTCGTAATATATAATACTACGTAATTACGATAAGAAGCATTTCCACAACAGCTGTGCCATACAAAACTACAAATACTATTCGACTTAGACTTATAAAAAAAGCTGATAGTATAATATTTTATAAGCAATAACCTTAAGACCACACTTTACTGAACTTGGTACATTACGGCAAAAATTAATTATCAATTTAGGATATGTTGTTCTGCATACTAGAGTTAGAATTTTAACATCATTTGTATGAAGTTTGAGTAAAATTCTAACTATAGAGGTAAAACAACAGTAATTATTTAATAATATACTTGTATGTATAATACAAGGAGAATACACATCAGGTTTACCTAACCATCCGGGTATACCCGGGTAATCACAGACATCCATCACTGCTGCGGCACACACGTTTAGGACAACACGACCGGTTTTAGGACAACACGCCCGGCTTGTGTTTGGAATACCCCGGGGAATTGATTTGTGACCGCTCCGACCGTGTGATAACGAATTACGAGCTTTGTCTCCGCTTGTAATTATGTAAATAGCTTGGTGTAATTAGATGTAACTGTTAATTAGTTGCGTATATTCAGTGATGATTTGAATAAGTACGTTTTCTATTATTACTTTGTAATAAGCTTTTTAAACTGTAAGCTGGGGTGAGGCTTACATGAAAGATTCAAGATACCGATGTCTGATGGGGAAGATGTGGGCCACAGTATGAAGAGTTCTGGGGCAACTCTTTTATTTATAGTTTCTGTTTTAGTTCACTGTAAATACCTACCTACTTATATCTTGTTAAGGATGCAAAAGGTAAAACTATCACCTCGATCCTTGATATCGCGTCACAAACATACTTTGCCTAATGCAAAGTAGGATTTATTCTTTCGAGTATGTAGGTATTTGGGATATTGAAAGGCGCTCATGGTTTGAAAACTCTGTAGATATTTGGTATTTTCTTAACCCCTTGTCTGTAGTAAAAAGAAAAAGAAACGAAAAGAAAAGAATTTAAAGTAAAATTGAGACTTCTTGGCGGGAAAGTGAAGCGTCATGTCTTCAGTTTTGTTTTATTTTCCAAAATTTGTGTTTTATCGAACATTAATGTGAAATAATAGTGGATTATTAACCGTTAAGTGTTTGCGAACGTGCATGAGTGTTGGCAAATGAAACAAAACAGTGCAACATCACTTTTCAAATTCTCTCAAGTAGTCCGCGTGAGACCCCAGTAAAGTCCCACATCTTTACTGAGAACTCAAGGGGTTTGGGGAACATCATTTATCATTCATCTTAATCACCACTCATTATCATCAAGAGAAAAAAACAAATAAAAAACTAATGACTAGGCAGTATGGCTCAGACCTTAGCCTGTTCCTTCATGGAACAAATATATATAAAAAAAAAATTAAAGTAAAATTGATAAAAAAAAAAAAAAAAAAAAAACAAGTAAATAAAGTAAGTAGAGCTCATAAAGCTCCAGTTATTTTAATTAATCACTTTGAAAGAAAAGAAAATAGACACAAAAGAACAAAAAACCCTGCCAAAATAGCGGGAAGCAGTAGATTTAAAAAAAAACCCCCCTGTCTGTCATGAAGACTGCTAAAGGCTCGGACCAATTGTGATATTTGGTCCGAGGCTAAAGGTTACTAAGAATTGAATGTCTATTGTGTCTGATTTTACGACAGTCTATTACCACTAATTAATACGTACCAGTTTAACGTCTTTTAGTCGTTATTGCAAAGAGAAAGCCATTAATCCTATAATTTCTTACGTAAGTATATTTTTTATGTTTGTTTATCGTAAGGAAGACCTTAATAGTAAAATCAAATACAAAATCAAAATTTCTTTATTCAGTAAATTTAAAATAAGCATTTTGAATCGTCAAAAGTTAAAAGATGGATGGGCACCCGAATTCAGGAAGTCTTAGCTGTGGAGAAGAACGGGCGCAAGAAACTCCACAGATTTATAATAATATAGAAGTAACGACATTTACAAAACAATATGTCGTTACCAAATCATACAATATACAAATATACAAATTGTGAGCGTCAATACAAATTGGAAAATGCCCTCCCTATCATAGGACATTTTTCATTTCAACAAAAAAAACTAGCATTTAATAGTACATTATGATATAAGTGCGGTAAGTTGAAAATTACAGAAGAGGCGATATTGCTTGCCCGAGCCGTAGGCGAGGGCTACAAGTGCAGAGGCTGTAATTATCAAAGCGCACGTATGTCATACGACGTTTTATAACATATTTGTGAGGAAAACACATTTTCTGAAAATGACTGCGTGTTTTTGTTGCTTTTCTAGTGTATAATTTTTGGTAAGCCAACATGTATTTTTCTTAGGACTTAGATGGTAATAGGCTGTCAGTAACATTTTGTGCTTCACTTATTATTTCCGGTGGTGTAGACTGTAAGTTAAGTTCCTCATTACTAAAACTAGACATTTATTTTCAAACTTTAAAAGTAAGTAATAAGAATTAAACAAGAAACCGCTGTTTGAATCGACAAAATATAGGTATGTGAAAGGTAGGAAGTCTTTCCATCCAATCCCTTGGGTGTCGTAAATGGCGACTAACGGACTAAAGACTGCACATACATCCTACAGCATACAGCGGCGATGGGCTCATTAAAATAATACTACCAACCCCCTTCTTCCCTTGGGTGTCGTAAAAAGCGACTAACGGACTAAAGACTGCACATACATCCAACAGCATAGAGCGGCGATGGGCGCATCAAAATAATACTACCAACCCCTCTCTTCCCTTCGGTGTCGTAAAAGGCGACTAACGGACTAAAGACTGCACATTCACTCAACAGTATAGAACGGCGACGGGCTCATCAAAATAATACTACCAACCCCTTTATTCCCTTGGTTGTCGTAAAAGGCGACTAACGGACTAAAGACTGCACATACATTCAACAGCGTAGAACAGCGATGGGCTCATCAAAATAATACTACCAACCCCTCTCTTCTCTTCGGTGTCGTAAAAGGCGACTAACGGACTAAAGACTGCACATACATCTAACAGCATAGAGCGGTGATGGGCTCTTCAAAATAATAATAGGTACCAACCCCTCTCTTCTCTTGGGTGTCGTAAAAGCGACTAACGGGATAAAGGCTCACCATCTAAGCACGTGTGCAGACTGTGCAGTTGTTTCTCGCTGAAGCGTGGACTGTGTGGGCGTGGCCTGTGTTGTCCATAGATTCAAATTATTACTAATTTAACATTACCGCACTAGTGTGTTATTAATATTTTTACATTACCGCACTAGTGTGTAATAAGCTACATTACGATGCTGAAATCGGTGTAATAAAAGCCACTTTACGAGCAAATGTGTTATAAAACACGATTACAAGACAACACAACACATACAAAAGAATATTCAATAATAAAACAGGTATTGCTCGATTTAAAACAAAACGAACAACGTCTTACAGTATTTTTGAAACAAAAAGAAAGACTATTAAATACTACCAATAAAAAAATAAACCAGCCTCCACAGGCGGCACCCGTTCACGAGTATGACATGTGAATCAGCCATCGCTTCGCTCAACCATGTTTTAGGGAACGTAACGACCCGACGCACATGCCACCACCGCAGAGACACTTTGAGAGAGCATGACACACTCGAGATACCCCATCGAAAAAACGCAACATAAATTTTGAGTAGGTACCTTTGTCTGTAAGACACTGTACATTATGATATTAGTGCGGTAAGTTGAAAATTAAAGCCGAGGCGAGCAGAGGCTGTAATTACCAAAGCGCACGTATGCCATACGACGTTTTATAACATATTTGCGAGGAAAATACATTTTCTGAAAATGACTGCATGTTTTTGTTGTTTTTCTAGTGTATAAATCTTTAGTAAGCCAACATGTGTTTTTCTTTGGACTTAGATGGTAATAGGCTGTCAATAACATTTTGTGCTTCACTTATTATTTCCGGTGGTGTTTCTTCATTACTAAAACTAGACATAGGTATTTATTTTTAACCTTTCAAAGTAATAAGTATTGAACAAGAAGCTGCTGTTTGAATCGACAAAATATATAGGTATGTGAAAGGTAGGAAGTCTTTCCATCCAATCCCTTGGGTGTCGTAAATGGCGACTAACTTACTAAAGACTGCACATACATCTAACAGCATAGAGCGGCGATGGGCTCTTCAAAATAATAACACCAACCCCTCTCTTCCCTTGGGTGTCGTAAAAGCGACTAACGGGCTAAAGGCTCACCATCTAAGCACTTGTGCATACTGTGCAGTTGTTTGCTGAAGCGTGGACTGCGTGGGCGTGGTCTGTATTGTCCATAGATTCAAATTATTATTAATTTTACCATAAACTTTAAATATATATCTCAAACAAGTTGTTGATTTATGTAAACAGCAATAAGTCGAGTCTATATTCATGATTATTCTACTTATAACTAAAGACTTTTTGTTTTTGTAGGCTCATTGTCAATTGACAGACAATAATTTTAATAAAAACTATTTCCCTAGTGGAAGATATGCTATTATTTCTTCGCTATATTTCGCGTCGAGATTCTATTTTTTTAACTACATTACCGCACTAGTGTGTAATAAGCTACATTACGATGATGAAATCGGTGTAATAAGAACCACTTTACAAGCAAATGTGTTATAAAATATATATATTTTACACTAAATAGGTTAACCGCATAACAGAAATCATTACGAGTTTGTCACTCCCCTCACTCTTGGATTTTTTTTGACACTTTTTTGACAGTAACTGTCAACGTGAAATTTGACAGAATGGAGCATAGACTATGCGATATTGTGCGCTAACAATATATAAGATGAACCACAGAACCGAAATAACCAAACTTGTTCATACTAAAGTAGTCTGTGAGTCTATGAAAACACGGTACAAAGTCAAGTGTGTTTTTGTAGGTGCGGTCTCATGCGACCGCTTGGGGTTTGAGGGGTTTGTGACCGCTGCCCTATTTGATTCGCCATTTTGGTTACTAAGAAAGAACTAACAACTAAACTAGGTATCACAACTTTGATCGGTGCACGTTTTATGATTCCTAGGAAACCTTTCAGAATTATTCCGTCGGGTTATTTGATTTATTTTCATTGATATCGTCTTGGAGGCAGGCCAGCGATGCAATGCACTTCGGAGCTTATTATCCGGGTCACTGCTCCGGATATCCGGCCGGCTGGAATATCCGGCTTTACCACGGGGTTTTTTAGCAAAATTAAGGATTTGCGAATCCGTAATGTTATTATACTGGAGGAAGCTTTCGTCAGCGTGTTACATTTGTACTACGGCTTAATCAACTGAGTTTGTATAACTGGGTGAAAGGATTATGTTGTGTTTGACTTACATTATCAAGGAGCTCGATGGCGCAGCGGCTAGCGCGTTCGGCTTGCGATCTTGCCCGCTAAGCAACTTTCGCAAATCCGGGTCGCTGAATGGGTGACCAAATTATAAAAAAACATCTCGAGCTCCTCCGAGCTTCGGAAGGCACGTTAAGCCGTTGGTCTCGGTTGTTGTCGTAAGATGACAGTCGTTAAAACCCACCAACCCGCATTGGGCCAGCGTGGTGGGTTATTGCCCAATATCCCCACGTGGTATTGTCCACGTGGGAGGCCTGTGCCCATCAGTGGGACGTTTATAGGCTGATGATGATGATGATGTACCTAAACATATAAACATTAAAATCAGTTTTTGAAGAATAACTGTTTATAGAACGATAATATAATCAAACAGTCTACGAAGAATAAATGTTGTGTAATACGAAATTTATTTTAGCTTTAGCCTTAGCCTATAGCTTTTTAATGATGTAAATGTAAGACGGTTAAGTTTATCCTATTAGTAATCGAAATCTGTTCGAAATAGCGAAGTATACATTGTTGGAGCACAACGAGCCACAAATAAGTCGTACTAGTAACATTTAAAACTTATGAATCACGTTAGTAGACCCTGCTTTATTAGAGGTACTACACACACTACATACAATATAGGTACAGGCACGAGCACCAATATGTATACACTTTGACGCTTATTCCATTGTTTTAGGAGTTACAATTGTTTACATATTTTTGCTCGTGACTGTACATATAATCACAACTATTATCCCCGAAAGGTTTTTCAGAGACTAGGCAATGAGGACCGCAAAAGCAGTCCTCTGCTATAGTCCACTTTCACCAAATAGTGACTGCACATGTGCTCAGCGTGACAGGTGGTGAGCCCATTGCCAATCTATGCTGTTGGATGTATGGTACAGTGCATAGTCCGTTAGTCGCCTTTTACGATACCCAAGAGAAGAGATGGGGTGGTAGTATTCTTTCACCGTTACGCGATACGGTTATAGGTACCTAATAATAGAAATAAACTTAATTCTTGACAATAACCACTTAATATAATTATAATGTTATAGTATTATGATTACAAGATTACTCTAAGATTACAATACTGTATTTTTTAACAACCAGCGCAACTCAACCCCTCAAACTCAGCTCTAACTCTTTCTCTCTCTCAAACTCTCAGCTCAACTGTCAAACTTCGGCAACTAGTGCTGGGGTACGGTGACATAAGGGCTGTGCTCATCGATTGGTCTAATTTTCGTCTCCACTAAAGCGTCCATTAATAAAAAAACATGGCGGCAAACGTCCAGCTGTTTCCAGACCTGCTAGAAGAGTGTACAGAAGAATACGAACCCTGACTGAGCTGACAGGAAAGCTTAGAACTAAACCAACTACTCGGGCTATATCAAAACTTAATTGATACGAACGGAATGCTCAGAAAACGCAGTATTTTAATAAATTAACAGTTAATTACGAAAAGCTATAACAAAATAGGTATACAAAAATAAACATAAAAATACAAAAAAAAATACGTAAAAATATATCGACATTTAGAAGTTATTATTACTTGGAAGTCACTGTTTGAAACTAGAAAGAATCATACCATGTTCGATAGCTAAAACCATAACGATTTTTTAGATGTGCACATTATTAGGAAGAACGATGATTACGAAGAGTAATATCAACATTTTTAGCACAAAAAAATCCTATGCAAAAAAAATGGCGAACCGTCAAAATTGTCATTTGACAAAAATTAGTGTGCAGCTTTCTATCTGTACAAGTGTGCGTGACTAAAGATGTGACTAGTATATCGATATAATCACTTTAATGTGGTGTGTACCTAGTTCGTTATTATAATTGGGGTTAAAGTTACTCACGTCCGTAGGTTTACCGTTTAGACCCTACACGTGACCCTTGGGTGGTGCTAAATGAGTGACACTGACTGAGTGGTAGAGCCACGCTGCGTTGCAGCACGCCGGGCATGCTGGGCCGGCTCGCCCGGCGTAAATACCAACCACTCACTAAGAATGTTACACGACCAATCGATCGATCGTCGATGACGGCATCGATCAACGTCGATCAAAGTTGATCGACTGGTCTGGTAGCTTTAATCGATCGACGGATACCTACCGTTTGACTAACCAATCGATCGACGACGGTCGGTCGACGTTGATCGATAGGTGTGGTAGCTTTAATCAATCGACGGATACCGTTCGTCTAACCCATCGATCGACGGTCGGTCGACGTTGATCGATTAACCCTGGCTAAATTCCATCAGCGAAATGTATCCATCCATCAGAAAAGGACTCGTTGTTCTTGGCCAGTACGATATTGCTCGTACTATTATTACGGAGATGCAAACGCAGAAGAATCTGGATGCGGCCGTTTTTTAATGTATTTTATCCAAATGACATTTTAAGCAGCGGTTTTTGTTTTTGTTTTTTTTTTGCGTAGCGATTGTCATGAATTTCGAGGTTAGTAGTTTCGAGGGAGGTAGAGAGGAGGGGGATGGAGGGGGTACGGTAATGGTAACTTAGTAGAATATTTGTTTTTTTTTTCCTAAAAATAACCTAAAATAACCTCAAAATAAAAATATCTTGAATACTATGCATTTTCGCACTTTGGCTCCCCCTCCCCCTCCCCTTCCCCCCTTTTTCGGTGTTGCTTAATCTAAAGTGCTTCCCAAGGTGTTTGGGGGAATATAATTTAGTATTTAAACGTTCATATTATCATCACTCATTATTATCAACATAAACATAATCTAATATTAGGTCAACATAAACATAATCTAATATTAGGATTATTATCCATGGGCACGAAATATATATTTTTTTTTTATAAAAGAGGGAGGCAAACGAGCAGGCGGGTCACCTGATGGAGAGTAATCACCGCCGCCCATGGACACCCGCAAAACCAGAGGAATCGCAGACGCGTTGCCGGCCTTTAGGGGAGGAATAGGTTTAAGGAAGGAATAGGAATTGGGAGGAGGGGGGGGGGGGGGGGAAGGGGCCTCCGGAACCCTTACTAGTCGGACGAAACACAACAGCACCAAGTGCCATTATTTCACGCCGAATATTAGAGAGGGTGGTGTTACGCCGGGCGAGCCGGCGTGCGAGCAACGCAGCGTATCTACCACTCAGAAAAGTGAAGCGGCCGGTGCGTCTAATCAAACAGCTCGATTTAACACCCAATCCATTTTACCGGTCGATTGTCGATCGACATCGATCGACGTCGACTAATCCATTCTACCATCGATCGATTGGTCTGGTAACACCCTAATATCCGGCGTGAAATAATAGCCCTTGGTGCTGTTGTGTTTCGTTCGGGCAGTGAGGGTTCCAGAGGCCTCCCCCCCCCCGCTCACAATTCCTATTCCTTCCTTAAATGCCGGCAACGCATCTGCGATTCCTCTGGTGTTGCGGGTGTCTATGGGCGGCGGAAATTACTCTCCATCAGGTGACCCGCCTGCTCGTTTGCCTCCTTCTATTATAACAAAAAAAAAATGTGTAGTAAAGTGAAGAGCAATACTTTTAACTATTCATATTCCCGCCCATATTATTAAGATTCAATTTTGAACTAAGGCTAAAATTTTAACTGTAAAAAAAGATTTTTCAAAATGTTTGAAACAGAGCCTTGAATATTTTGTAGGCTCTCAGTTATCACGTCTAATAGCTTTAACCCATTCACGTCTTATTTCCGGGCATTTTGGAAACCTAAAAAAAGAATAATAAAAAGAATATTAGTAATATCGATAAAGCTTCGATACACAAATACGTACATCACTAATCATTATGCCAAAAACAAAGCCTTTAAATTACATTTAATTAAGGTTTAAAACCTGATTCTTATGAATAGTGTACGATATAGTATGATTTAGAATTAGCAAAAATTAATGCTTTGCCGTTTTAATTATTAAAAAACTCATAGTAAAGCATACATATTATGAGAAATCACTAACGTATGAAATGATAATTCCTGGTCCCTCACACCTCCTTTTGTTGTTCTTGACGAACAATAAACAGCAGAACAAGACATTATTTCAATTGTATATTACACAAATAACACAAACACTAAGATTTCTTAATATTTCACTATTATTTCGCACAATCCAGCAATGTTTTGACCTAGTAGTCGGTCATGAAATGACACGTCTCACACCGACAGTGCGTCGTTGCCAAACTTACATTAACTATCTCTTTTACTCATATCACACTACAGTCATACAGACAGAGATACAAATACTTTACTTTGATACACGTATGTAAAAGCGGCAACGTCGTAAGACTCTGTCCATGTAATATTTGGTCCGAGTTCTCGATAGTTAGTTTGCGATTGTTTTGATGTGCACTTTTTTAGGAAATACGGTGAGTAGAAGAGTATTTCGACATTTTTAAAGACGCTTACGCTGCAAAATTCCGTTTTGGCGAACTGTCAATTTCAAAAAATTTTGTGTGCCAATATATAGATTTCTTTTACTTGTATGATGAATTAGTAACCACAGAACCACCTCAATTTTTTTCACGGACCTACGTACTACGTGTTTTGAGCTAATATTGGGGGACTGTAGTCACCATGGACGGTAGGAGCTTTGCATTCTCGGTGACTAAAGTCACCGTCGACGTAAAAAAGTACTTTTTGTTAGGTGACTAAAGTCACCGTCGACGTTTGAATGGCTAACAATACTTATGTTATTAAGGAAAAACCCACTCTGCCCGTCACGACCACCTGGCACAAACAAACATGTAATCTAAACTAAGTTAGTAGGTACCTAACGATATTTTATTACTTACTATAGTTAAACAACACTTTTTAGGGTTCCGTAGCCAAATAGCAAAAAACGGAACCCTTATGGATTCGTCATGTCTGTCTATCCGTCCGTATGTCACAGCCACTTTTTTCCGAAACTATAAGAACTATGCTGTTGAAACTTGGTAAGTAGATGTATTCTGTAAACCGCATTAAGATTTTCACACAAAAATAGAAAAAAAAATTTTGGGTGTTCCCCATACATAGAACTGAAACTCAAAAAAATTTTTTTCATCTAACCCATCCGTGTGGGGTATCTATGGGTCTTTAAAAATGATATTAAGGTTTCTAATATCTTTTTTTCTAAACTGAATAGTTTGCGCGAGAGACACTTCCAAAGTGATAAAATGTGTGTGTGTCCCCCCCCCCCCCTTCCCCTGTAACTTCTAAAATAAGAGAATGATAAAACTAAAACAAAATGATGTACATTAACCATGCAAACTTCCACCTAAAGTTGGTTTGAACAAGGTCTTGTACTTTAGTAGTTTTTTTTTAATACGTCATAAATTAATTAATTTAAAAAAATACACTGTTAATAAAACATCGATCAAAGTTACAACGAACTACAAGAACTTTTATATGATGTTACTTGCTGCTACGGAACCCTTCATGGGCGAGTCCGACTCGCACTTGGCCGGTTTTTTTTGTAAAAGTCTTTGCTTCTGTGCGCTGTGGTTTCTTGCGCCCGTTCTTTGCCACAGCTAAAAAATTATGTCCTGGATGGTGGTAGGTTAAAAAAAAGATTTGGACGATTCAAAGTACTTATTAATTGAGTTTATTGAATAAATATATTTTGAGTTTGAGTTTAGTTACCCTTACAATAAAGTAGAATAAATGTAACTAACACCTACACAATACTTTTATCATTTTCCTTTAGTAATGATAAATATTCGTATTATTTGTTATCTTTACGTTTAAGAGTCTTAGTACATCTCGACCGTGATTTTTGTGTAAAATGGCCAATTTTGGTGTTATGGATCTCAGAAAGAAAAATACATTAACAATTTTGACTTATTGAATAGTGTAGAATAGCTATTAGAATAGTGCGTAGCGGCCACGCTTTTTGTAAATTTTGCTTAACTTTTTAAAAACCCAAAATTGTAGAGAAAGATTATTATAAAATGCGCGAAGGCACTTTTTTGAGCTCATCGATTGAACTACTGTTCCAAACAAATTTTATAAAGATTTTTTTTTTAAATTCTAAACCATACTTCGAAAATCGTTTCAAGTTAACTGTGAATTTCTCCTATCTACGATAATATTATTGAGCAAAATTTATACCAGAATAATCGTTACTTCATGATGAATAAAGATTTTCTAATGAATTTATTATCCTATTTCGATAAACACGATAAATACAACTGCAAAATTACTCCAAAATGCGATGCGCCGGCCGTCCGAACTCCGCTTATTCTCGCAGAGTGGACATTTGTAATATTAAGCATGATTTTATTATCCTGTTTCGATTAAAACGATAAATACAACTGCAAAATTACAACAAAATGCGAAAATGGGCATTTTACACAAAAATCACAGTCGAGATGTAATAGGCCTCTTAGACATACTTCAAGATATTGAAACGTTGAAAAAAGTTGGTCAATTCAACGTCCGGATTGCGAAGCACGTGGGTTTTTCTCCCTTCTGAAGTAGTCAACTTTTTTTTAATGTTTCCATAACTAATAATGATAAAAATGTTATTATTGTTATTGTCAGCCTATTTTGTCTCACTGCAGGGCAAAGGCCTACCCTCCTTTTTTCCTATTTAAAAGGCGACTGCTAGAAGCCGCAAGAAACTTCAAGGGCTGGTCAGGTCAAGTGTTTTAAACATGACAAAAATGACAAAAAATAAATTCGTGCTTTTTTCATTTTTAATAAAATAATTAATTTTGTGAATTTTCCTTAGATAGTCTTTGATTACTTATCTAATTTATTTTAAAGCAATACCATAAGAAAAATAAAGTGAAGAACAATTAATAATAATGATTATTTATATACAACGCGCGGGCAGCGGCCGGTCGTTGACCCAACCGTCTGTCGACCCGGCCGCTTCAGCCGGGCGATAAGTACCTACCTTAGTCTGCAATATGACCATTTATTTTCCTATTACGATATGTGCGTATTTTACTTATGTTATTGCTTTAAAATAAATTAGATACTTACTCAAAGACTACCCAATTAAAATTCGCAAAATGATTTTTAATTAAAAATGAAAAAGCACGTATTTCTTTTTTGTTATTTTTGTCATGTTTAAAACACTTGACATGACCAGCCCTTAAAGTTTCTTGTGGTTTCAAGCAGTCGCCTTATATACATGTATAGCAAAATTCAAATAAATAAATAAATGTCATTTGGCAGTCGTTAAAACCCACCAACCCGCATTGGGCTAGCGTTGTGGGTTATGGCCCAATATCCACTATGCCAATTTCACCCAAAGCCTCCAGATACGAAATAGAGTTACACTAAAAATGCTCCTCCATTTTATCGTAACCGGTTAGCATAACACTGCATTACGCGCGACTGAGTGGTCTCAGCTAACAATAGTGGCTTTGTAACTGCGACCGGGTGGGCTCGTTATCCGGGCATACCCGGATTAGTTGGGCTCATGATAACCGGCGGTATTGCGCTCAAAGGGAGGTGTGTATTGGCTTACAACAACAAAGGGCGTATCTATTTATTTATTTATGTAGAATATAGCTCTACTACAATAGTGGAGAAGTGGAAACCGTCGCGATGTCTTGTGTTATGGTGAAAGAATGGTGATGGTGGCTTTAGGAATAGCGTTTGACTGAATTAGAAGTTATCTCACTAACCGCACACAATGCGTCCAAATCACAAAAATAAATAATGACAATGAGTGTATTAATTATAGGTCCACATTTTATTGAAATTGTATTTAATAAATGTTAGATCTTTTAGTTACCAAAAAATAATAATTATCAAAAATTTTGTATGTCGACCACTTGACAAAATACGCTTGACCCAAAGATGGGCGATTGTTACTGATTCGAACAATGGAATTGTTAGATACCACTAATATTGACAATCGAATACAAAAACAATTGATCACTGGTTTGCAAATTCGAATGAAACCGCTAGTTCCTTCATTCACTTTGCAATATTCGAAGGAACGATCGAATGTAAAATGGCGGAATTGGCGGTAATGGAAAAAGAGCGAACGCCATCATTGTTTAAACTTCTTTCTTTCTCGCTTACACACACTTGTTTCGATTATCTTTTTATTCCCTCGTACAAGTTAGTTCGATGGTTTGAATATTCGACTAGATAAACACTAGTTTACTACTACTACTACTAAGTAATGAGATTTGAATCGAAAGGAATGAGACGACGCTATGCATTCTTATTTGCTTCTCGCTTTTATTCAAATTCGAATGATTTGTAAGGTTGTTTGAATAATTCGAATGACTTCTACAATCGAATAATTCGAATAATGTAATTCACAATCGCCCATCACTAGCACTTGTCAGTAGTGTAATATTGGGCATTCTAGATCACTTTTCACTCCATTGATCTCACTGACGTTCGATCAATGTCGTTAAAAGTGATCTAGAATGTCCCAATATTACTTTTGAAAATCACTGCCACTCGCTCAGTCAACGTCAAAAAGTGATTTAGAATGTCCAATCGACTTCTCGTGTTTTAGAATGTCTAATCGACTTCTCGTGATCTAGACTAATATTACTTTTGAAAATCACTGCCACTCGCTCAGTCAACGTCAAAAAGTTATCTAGAATGTCCAATCGACTTCGCGTGTTTTAGAATGTCTAATCGACTTCTCGTGATCTAGAATCCCATACAACGACTGCGATCTACTTTACACATTTTCAAGGTCTTTCGTTCATAGGATGCAGGAGCTTTTGACAATATGGAATTACAGCACAACTATAAATGAATGTGACTTAGTGAACTCTCAGTACGGAATAAGTGTTGTTTAGACGTAAGCGCCTACACGATTAAAATAGCAATATACCATTAACAGCTACGCTCCTCAGTCTTTCCGAAGGCGCTTGGTCAATTTATTCTATATTGTTTATAATGCCATTTTGTAATATAGTTTCGATTCATCATTGAGATCACATTATTAAACTTAAGTATCCGTCATATACGGTTTTTATTTGCCACCACGCTCCAAGGTGTATCATATAGTTGCATTTGTCAAATTTTATTCCTGACCCATAAGAAAACACTTGTGTATTTTAATCGAATTCATATTTAAATTTCTGTATACAACGACTTCGATCTACTAAACACATTTTCAAGGATTTCGTCTACTGAATGCGAAGGTTTTTGACAATATGGAATAACAGCACAACTTAAACTGGATGGGGCTTCCTGGTCTCCCAGGACTGGATCCCCGAATAAGTTAGTGCTATGAATAACATTTATCAAAGTAGTACCTCGACCCATAGGAAAACACTTGTGTATTTTGATCAGAATCCAGTATGTAATAGTTTAATTTCTGTATACAACGACTTCGATCTACTTAACACATTTTCAAGGATTTCGTCTAATGAATGCGAAGGTTTTTAACAATATGGAATTACAGCACAACTTAAGCTGGATGGGGCTTCCTGGTCTCCCAGGACTGGATCCCCGAATAAGTTGAACTATGAATAACATTTGCTAAAGTTGAACCTCGACCCATAGGAAAACACTTGTGTTTTTAAACCAAACTTCATTTCAGTATACGGTGACTCCGATCTACTATACACATTTTCAAGGTTTTCAACAATTGGAAGAAAAGGTTTTATGCCGAAACACCTCAACCTCGATCCAAGGAAAACACTTGTGTATTTTGATTAGAATCAGTTGCCAATTGTCATTGTCGACTCTGATCTACTCAACACATTTTCAAGGTTCTCATAAAAAAAAACACTTGTATTTTTTGATCTAAGTCAATGCAGACAACTGTGCAGGGAATTGTTAGTTACCTTATTTATATCAATCCCGCAAACAACAACGTATGCAATCACTACACACACACACAAACACACACACATACATTAACTACGAGTTCGACTTTGAAACTTCCCGTTTCAATGCTAACGAAAACAATTTTAATACAGGTTATTCCCAAGCGCCATCAAAAATTTGTTTGGAAAATATAAGAAATCCATACATCAATTCCTATACTCCTCCAAAGACCAAATATTATAAAAGATATTATCGAATCAGAAATGAGGAGATCCGTAGACGAACTAAGGCAGCCGATATAGCCCGAAGAATTGCTAAACATAAGTGGCAGTGGGCAGGGCATATCGCTCGAAGAACCGACGGCCGTTGGGGCAGATCGGAGTGGCAACCGCGCACCGGAAGACGCAGTGTGGGCAGGCCTCCAACAAGGTGGTCCGACGATCTGGTGAAGATTGCAGGTAGCAGCTGGATGCGTGCGGCGCAGGACCGGACGTGGTGGGGATCCTTGGGGGAGGTCTTTGTCCAGCAGTGAACGTCTTTTGGATGATGATGATGATGATGACCATTTTTTATCACGGAGGAGCATGAAAATTAATATATTTGTATTTTTTCTGGGGAGGACTTTGGGCCATTTTGTTGTGGGAGAATGGGAATAACCTTTAACATAAACACAATTAGAAAGATAAAGCTAAGTCTATACTGTTTTAATTGACAAACGCATTAAACATACATTTTCATAATACATACAAACACAAACATCACGGCGTATTCCCACAAGTGGGATAGACAGAGCAACAAGTAACAATTAATTACGTCATGCTGAAGTCACGTTTAGCAACAAGTGATCAGATAGGATTTTCATAACAGTACCTTTCAAATTATGGTTTAACTTATAAAGCAAATGTCGATTTGAATACGTACCCACTAAATATGGTTAGATTTAATTATTGTGGGAATAATATGAGTACATAAACACCGAAGTTATAAAAATAGACTGCCTCACGGTAATCGAACCCGCGTCTCTCGATATCCGAGCGGCTAACTTGTAACATACCGAGACATTTGTTTAAT
The DNA here is from genome assembly GCA_963921215.1 of Scoparia ambigualis. Classification (NCBI taxonomy): domain Eukaryota; kingdom Metazoa; phylum Arthropoda; class Insecta; order Lepidoptera; family Crambidae; genus Scoparia; species Scoparia ambigualis. Next base: position 28,623,867 of record OY992514.1, read on the forward strand.
TTAGTACGTACATCAAAATGTTTAACTTTTACCGTCTCATTAATAAAAATGGCCAAATGTTACACCTCGGTTTAAAGTGACGCTGTCTCGTTTTTGTTAAAGAAGACAGATAGAGACAGCGTCAATTTAATCCTAAGTGTAACTTTAATCAACGTTTATTAATGACAGGGTTAGAGTGTGAGGAACTCGATGAGGTACCTAGTGGTGAACTCGATCTGTGATTGTGGTGGTTATGAAACTCTCGTTAAGACGATCATGAGATGAAATGTAATAGTAAATTTCATGCTTAGTGAAAACAGTCCTAATGTTGCACATCCGGACAATCGTCGTCAGCGCTTTATCGAAAGGTTAGCAATTACACAGGAAATGTAAAATACTTTCGCTGCAAGTTTTCGCACTAATCGATAAACTAAATATTTTGCTTAAAATTTAAAAAAACAGAGGTTACAAACATTGCTTCAATTTTGTAATTACTTCCTTTCTTGCTACTAATAACACATATTTATTTATAACATTGTAATACTTATTTAATTACTTTTGCTTAAACGTACACTCGTTAAAATATAACAGCTAATGTAGTGGTTAGGTAGGTACTTGACTATAACGCGAAAAAGGCTCAGGCTAATGGTTTGATGAATGCAAGCATTTATGTGTACATCGTATAGGTAACGGTTTGTAGTACAGAAGGTTACGCTACCGATTAAGCTTGCTTTACTTAGATAATGTATGTGTTTATAATAAGCCCAATATGTACCTATTTGGTTTGTAATAAAAGCAATAATAATAAAAAAAAAAATTTGGAATTAACAGTTTTTACATACGGTGTTATTCTTGAAAGTAAAAACTAGCACTAATAGTTTAATTGTATACAAGCAAAAAAAAAAAAAAGTTGATCACTCCTGCTTAGTAAAATTGCTGTTAAACACTTTTCTCCAATAAATACCCGAAAAATGGTAGTTGTCGTATCAGTGCTTCCTAAGTCAGATCGACCACTAGTACGCCTAAGCTACGCCTAAGTTATTAATATTTAGTGCTTCGGTACTCTGACATCGCTACGAGAATCATCCAGAAGATATACACCGAAACAATGTTCGTAAGTTTTAAATATTTTTATTTTTCTATTAGCAATGTTGTGTTTGCTCGACTTCGTATATGTTTTGTAAGGTATGTCAACGGTTGATCCCTTCTGCATCTGCAACCGTTAGCACCGCCAAACCGCTGTGGGTGTGCGTGGTGGGCTATGGTCCGTTCTCTCTATGTCATCATCATCATCATCATCAGCCTATAAACGTCCCACTGCTGGGCAGAGACCTCCCACGTGAATAATAGCACGGGGATATTAAGCCATAACCCACCACGCTGGTCCAATGCGGGTCGGTGGGTTTTAACGACTGTCATCTTACGACAACATCCGGGACCAACGGCTTAACATGCCTTCCGAAGCACGGATCTCTCTCTATGTGTAAAGAAGTTATTAAAGATGGTCTGTAGAGGAGCAGTGACCTAGACCAGCAAATGTTATTATTTAATCGTACTAGTATTTACTGTCATATGTTAAATGTTAATGTCACTAATATTTATTGTTATTTTAGGTCTGAAAGCAAGCAAGTTAAACGCTCTGCCAAGAAAAGCTGTGTGTTAGCCAATTCATTTGACTCGGACAACGAAAGCATAAGGTAATTTGCGTTGATTACTTTTAAAACCTGTTAATATATTTTATGTTATTTCGTATATCGTCAATATTAATAATTAGTTTTTAATTACATTTCTTATCTTTCTAGCTCTAAGAAGAAATGCCTGTACTCGTCGTCGGTGCCTAAGACTTCAACAACGATCGTGAAAAAACAAGAAGGGTCTAGCTCCGCTTTAGACTGGTTAAATGATTCAGAGTCAGATAACGAAGTTTCGCCGCCTCCACGCAAGACAGACCAGACCTTCGACAGTGTACTAACGCGACGAGTACCAGGCGGGGTAACGCGTCGGACTGCGAAGCTCGACGGTGAACTGGTGGCGGAGCTGCGTCTCTACGACGCTGAGGAGGTGCGTAGCCTCACCGGTCTTGAAAGGTGTGAAAAGGCAATAATTTGGGTTCGACTACAAGGCGAAGCTGAGTCTCCTGAATTGTTGACTATAAAAAAATTCATAAAATTATCCAAATCAAAATTTACTGAAGAGGGGGTATTCTTTAGTGATAAAAAGAAAAAATAGTCACAGTCAGCTAGGTACTACATATTAACTAGTTACACTCTCTTCGGTAAATTTTGACTTAACTAGTTTTACTTATATATTATATGTGTGTTAGGTTTTATACATTTTACTTAAAAACTACTTTAACCTCTTGTAATTTTTTAACACAGTGAAAACAAAATCATAATGGTTAAGACTATATTCTGTTCAACTTGCAACTTATCCGTTAAAAATAATGCTTTCTCTGCTCATTTAAAAAGTATTTTACACAAAAATAATAGTTCTGTAATTGAGAGCGAGGGTATCGAACAAGTGCATAGCGCTCTTCGCGGTCGCATAGCGTCGTACCGTGTTCAATGCGAGGACGTTGAAGAACGTATGCATGTGTTTGCTCCTGCAGATTTTTTATCGCAATTGCGCCTCCGCGTGAAACTTTTACTCTCAGCCCGAATTGAGGCTTATACAAACCTTAAAGTAAATTTCGAATTGTTTTCTGAATTTTTTCTGCATAAGGATGACTCGATTTCAACGAAATCTTTTGCTACTGAAAACATTATCTTACATAAAAGTTATAATTTTGATGCTATGTATACAAACATTAGCCATAAAATTTGTAAAAAAGTTGAAGAATTTGAGGAAAGAGATAGTGGTTGGGCTTACTTACGAAGCTTGTATCTAGAAGTAAATATAAACAAATATAACCCGTTGAGAGCCTCAGGTTACTTAGATTTACCTAACGCTATAAAAAACAAACGTGCATGTATCAACATTAAAAATTCGGATGATTACTGCTTTTTATGGTGTGTCATGGCATCACTTTTTCCTGCAAAAAATAACGCAAATCGAACCACCGCATATCCGCATTTTGAAAGTGTACTTAAAGTTAAAAATATGACATTTCCAGTAGGGTTCACAGATATAAGAATTTTTGAAAAGAATAATCCCAACATAAGTATTAATGTTTATGGCCTTAAAAATAGCAGTAAGGTTGTTGGACCTCTGTACAAATGCGAATTACGTAAAAGACATCACGTCAACATGCTTTTTCTCGAAAATGGAAAACGTACGCATTACTGTCTAATTAAAGATTTAGCTAAATTACTTCGCAAGCAGTTAACTAAACATCATTCCAGAATATTTTTATGTGAGGATTGTATGATATTTTTTGATAACAATCTTAAACTCGAAGCCCACGTTTGCAGTGGTGTAGCAACAATTTTACCTAATCAAGGAACTCGAATACAATTTGAACATTATGAACGCATGCAAGACATGCCTTTCGTTTTATACGCAGACTTTGAATCTTTGTTAGAGCCAGTTGAACCAAATTCTGAAACAAGTTGCACAACGATTACGCAAAAGCATGTACCAGCTGCATTTGCTTACTACGTTGTATGCTCCTACGACAGCTCCCTTAATAAATATGTGTCTTATCGAGGACCTGACTGTGTGAATAAATTTTTTGATAACCTTCTATCTGATATAACTGTAATTTATAATATTTTGCATTCATCGATCCCTATGTTCTTAACAGATAAAGATAGAACCAATTTTGCTCAAGCTAAAAACTGTTATCTTTGTAACAAAATATTATTTGACGACAAAGTAAAAGATCACTGTCATCTTACTGGACGATATCGTGGTGCAGCTCATTCTTATTGTAATATAAAATATTGTTTTCCTAAGTTCGTTCCCATATTTTTTCATAATTTAGCTGGTTACGACAGTCATCTTTTCATACGACAGTTAGGAGAATTATCAGGTAGGATACAAGTGATTGCAAAAAATAAAGAAAATTACATATCGTTTACCAAATTTTTTCAAATTAGTAACGAAGCTATCATACCTGTTCGTTTTGTCGATTCTTTTAAATTTTTAGGCACAAGCCTAGAGAAGCTAGTTGCAAATTTAAATACAATTGATTTTAAACATCTATCTTTTTTTTTTCCTTCTCAGGAACATTTTAATTTACTTAGACGTAAAGGGGTTTATCCTTACGAATACGTCACTACTTGGAGTTCTTATGATGAAGAAGAAATACCTCCTTATAAATGCTTTTTTAGTAAATTGCACAATTGCAACGTATCAATAGTAGATTATGAACACGCAAAAAGAGTATGGCAAACCTTTGAATTACGGAGCCTTGGAGAATACACTGATTTATATCTTAAGTCAGATGTACTCTTACTAGCGGACGTCTTCGAAAGTTTTCGAAAAACGTGTAAGACGAATTATAAACTGGATCCTTCTTTTTACTTAACAGCACCTAGCCTAAGTTTTGACGCTATGCTATTAAAAACAGATGTTAAATTAGAATTAATAAATGATTTGGAAATAATAAGAATGATACAAAAAGGCATACGCGGTGGTATATGTTTATGTTCTACAAGATATTCGAAAGCCAATAACAAGTACTTACAAACTTATGACCCCGCAAAAAGTGATAACTTCCTTGTTTATATTGATTGTAATAATCTTTATGGTTATGCTATGTGCGCTTATTTACCTCATTCAAATTTTAAGTTATTAAGTGAACTAGAAATTTCAAAAATTGATTTTCATAATATACCCATTGACGGGGACATTGGCTATATACTCGAAGTAGACTTAGAATACCCTTTCCATTTGCATAATTATCATAACGATTTTCCATTCTGTGCTCAAAAATTTGCTCCTCCAGGATCTAAAACTTCGAAATTGATACCAAACTTATACGATAAGTTTTTTTATGTCATTCATTTTTCCCATCTGAAAACATGTCTAAAACATGGTTTATTGCTAAAAAAAATACATAGAGTAATTCAATTCAATCAGAGTCCATACTTAAAACAGTACATTGATATGAACACTGAGTTACGAAAAAAGGCCAAATCTATATTTGAACAAGATTTCTTCAAACTTTTAAATAATAGTATATTTGGTAAAACACTAGAAGACACCGAGAAAAGGGTCAGCGTGAAGTTGGTTAATAAGTGGAATGATGAAAAGAATATAACAAAGAAAAGTTTCGGTGCTGAGCAACTAATAGCTCGACCAAATTTCCATAGTGCTACTATTTTTACAGAAAATTTTATAGCTGTTCAAATGAAACCCGAGACAATTACTTTAGACAAACCCATATATATTGGCTTTTCTGTATTAGAAATATCCAAAAGTCATATGTTTGATTTTCATTACTCTATTATGAAACCTTTTTATCGGGAAAAATTAAAGCTTTGTTATACGGATACTGACAGTTTTCTTTATTCAATAGAAAGCAAAGATTTTTATACAGATTTAAAGTTGAATTTCCTTAGATATTTTGATACTAGTAATTATCCATTAAATAACTGTTACGGTATACCTGGTCTTAACAAAAAAGTACCAGGTCTTTTCAAAGATGAACTAGGTGGAAATTTAATTTCTGAATTTGTTGGTTTACGATCAAAATTATACTGTATAAAAACAGTACAAGAGGAGTTAAAAAGGGCTAAAGGTATACAGAAACAGGTTTTGAAAAACGTACATTTCGAAGATTACAATAACGTATTAAACAAAAATACTTTTTTAAGAAAGAAAAACATAATTTTTAAATCCTTAAAGCATGAAATATTTACCCAAGAACAGAACAAGATAGCTTTGTCAGGTAATGATGACAAACGCGTAATATTAAAAAATAAAATATCTACTATGTCTTGGGGCCACTGGGATTATATATTTTAGCAATTATTTTTTTCACTGTGTTTTTAAATTCTATTATTTAGATATATGACTATGATTTAGATATATTATATTAGAGTTATATTATACTTAAGGCTTGAGAAATAAAAAAATGTATTATTATTTATTACCATTACTAAGATTCATTGGTTGAATTTAAAATAATATTAACTTTTTATAAACTATTGTAACCAGTTTTTCAATATACTTAAGTAGGTACATATAATGAATATTTTGATTTATAAAAATTGTTAAAAAATATGTAAGTTGTTGCTTTTGCTCAGATTCATTTATTGTTTGAATAGGAAATCTAACTTAGATTATGAAATGTAATGTAAAATTTACTCTACCCAGCTGTATTAATATACCTAATAAAATATAAAAGTAACCGACTAACTTGCATTTTTATTTAATTTATTATATATCTTTGTATAATAAAACATTGACGGTAAATAAGTAAGAAAATTCTAACGCAAACAAGTTTGAACAAGTCAAATTCAGAGTAGGTTGTACTCTTCTGATTATAAGGTAATATGAAACCTAATTAATACAAATCAGGTCACGTTATTGGCAAGTTAATCATTCTTTAATAATATCAATTCTTTCTTTTTATTTTGCTGAAATGTCCATTAATTACATGTTTTACTACCTATATTGTCTTGCTGTGTCATCATGTACATTAATATAAATGGGTTTCAAATTAGTTTCAATTTCAATTATTAAAGTGAAGGCGTCAGTAGTCCAGCTAGATAATATCAACATGGTAAGTTTAAATAATTTTGTATGATTATAAATTAATTTTATTTGTGTTGTAATTGTGTCGTTATTTGGTGAAAAGTGGGCTATGGTAAAGGACTGCTTTTGCTGTCCTCCTTGCGTAGTCGCTGACTAACCCTTCGGGGATAATAGTCGTGGTTTTATGTATGTAATAAACTATTTTATTTTATGTTTTAGAATACTCAAGAGAACCTGGTGTCGCTCAGCATCAACAAGGAGTTCGTACAACCGTCATCTCCCACTTTTGAACAGAACGCTCAAGATATGCTCGAGGGATTTACAGAGGAGTATCCGAATTGGAGAGCAGATGAACGGCGAGGCGATTCCCCGCTGTATAACAAGGTGGTGAATAATATCACCAAGAAGAGACTTCGAAAAAGAAGAAGTTATCTGAAGCATTCTCATTCTTACGTGATGAAAAGTACGCCGATTCAAGGTCGTCGATTAATTAAGATTGAAGTGGTGGACTTCGAAACAAATCATACTGATCCATTATTATCTGCGCAGTATGTGGTAACAGAGCATATTGACCCCATAATGGATCAAACAGAGGCTATCATTAGCAATATATCAAAAAAAGTTTGTGGATATAGTTATAGTTTTTAAGAAATTCTAAAATAAATATTATTGAATTGAATACTAAGATCGTTTCATTCACCCTTTTTACTTTTAGTAATTAAACAAAAAGATATTTATACACATTTGATTTATTGAGGAAAATACTTTATTACATTAATAACTCAATTAACATTTAAAGTGTACCACTTTTTTAGACACAGAACATTTTTTAAAGCACACATTTTTTTATGGTACTCACAATTAAATTTATTTACATCTACATGGTAATCACTATATAATTTTAAAAAGTTAGGACAACCTATTTCTTCCAACTCCATTATTTCACAATCTTGACATAGCTCGCGAACCCATATTCCTTTTTCCAATCCCTTTACTAATACCTTCTTACTGCTTAAATACGGAACTATTATTCGTCTAAATTCACGGTAATCAATGAATCCCTGACTCCATTTGAGCCCGCGATTCCTTTCTAACCACCGGATTTGCTTCTTTTCTTCATCTGTTAGGTTTTTAAAAGCATATGGTGGCTTAATTAAGAACGTCTGCGTATGGTTTTTAGTTGCTATTGATAACTCTTTTACAATAAAATTATTTTTCAAATCCTTAAATCCTTGCACATCCACTATAATAGTATCGTTATTCATGATAGCTTTTTCACAATGTTACTCAGTGGTTTATATTCAAATATGCAATCGTTCAGTATAAGGCAGTATGCAGCGGTCTGATCAGGTATCTCTTGATCTGTTTCGATTTCTACTCTTACGTCGATTGATCCCTTCAGCATTTCTTGTTGGCGAGAACAGTCAACAACGAATAAAGGAGCAATATCTTTAAACTCTTTTAAACTCGACAACGGTTCTGATCGACGTCCGTGATAATACTGCTGAAACCTTGCATACTGTTCGTATATTAATAAAAACTTGTTGTCAGAGAAATTTATGTTAAGTCCTTCGTAGGGGTAATATGATGAATTTAAAAACACTCTTACGTCACGAACATTGCAATGGTCGAACTCAGCCATTGACATTTGAGCATTATGTTTTCGGTTTGTTTGTAAGGCAATAATAACAAATCGAGGTTTCTCTGTTTGCGATGAAGTTTTAATAGCCCAAGTATGCTTACGTGTCTTGGGTAGTAACGGATATTCATACAAGTCCCAGTTACGAAACGCTAGTGTAATGGCTCGATCTTTTTCTAAATGCTTTAATAAATTAATTCTCTCTCGATCTGACACTTTAATATGTGGAACACGCCAAACGATTTTATTTATTGTTATATTTTCCACTATTTGCTCTTTACTCAATTTTATTGCATTGACATTTGTGTTGCTCCTCAACAGTACTAACTCATGTTTACAGTTAATTAAAACTTTTTCATAATCTTCTGCAAATCCTAATATTTTATTTAATGGTATGGAGACAGAGAAAACTCCGTTTGTAACATTGGTTATTCCTGCAGGAGACCAACCCCAAACTTTTGCACTTTTGGATTCATTTTCATTCAAAGACAAATAAGACTTCATTGTCGTTGTGATACCTGCATTTTTTATTTTATCTATTTCTATTCCATTTAACTCATATCGAATATCTTGGAATAGAAATAACGCAGGATTGTTTACAAAATGCACACTTGTTACCTTTTCTTTAGTGGTACTGTTATATACATCAGCTTTACCTTCAATATACAAAGTGCTGCGTGACGGCAACACATACAAATCTTGCTGATTGATTGGTATTCTTATTTCATCATTATTGTTGAAACTTGTTACATACGGCTTATACGAATGATATTCAAAACTCTCGATACTGTTATCGTATGACGTTGGCTGAGATATATTTAATATGTTCATTTTAACAAGCCTACTAGCTTTAGAAATTCTTTATTATTTTTAGTAACCTTCTTTTTTAAGTCAAACGGTGTTCTTTTACTTATTGCTCTTTTGGAACTGACTTGAACACCTGATGAGGTAGGGTTTTTATTAAAATTAATCATTTTTTTCTAAAATGTAAATAAAGTTGTACGTCTTCTCCACGTAAATTAATCTGTCTATTATCAGCGTCTAACAACCTAATATTAATTGCACTAATTGAACTTTGATTGACTGGAAAATAGATTAAGTTTTTAGGAATTTCAATAATTCTATAACCGGGTGGTACATTAGGCACAAACTCATAAATAATATGGCTTGCTTTCCCATTCACGAATGATCCGCTAACTACGTCACATTCGATGCGTACGATGGTTGTTGCTAAAATACTGACTGGGTACTGAGACTCACAACTTATATTTGCCTTAATTGTGTCGTTAGCAAAACCTAAAATTCTACCAATGGAATTATTTTTCTCGAAATGAACATCTTCTGAACAAAATATTTTGGTTTTGAGAGTATTATTATTACAAGTCAATTTTAATGCAGTGTTCTTAATGTTGCTTTTTAAAAATTCGCAAATATCTTGAAGTTCATATGATCCTTCAGGAATTTCGATGAACTCATTGATACCGTAATAAAACTTATTGTTCCTTTCGTCTATATTAGGAATAGAATTAAAAGTAGAAAAGTATATAAGTCCGCACTCATATTGCCCACGTAATTCTAAAGTTGGTGAATAGTTAGTTATTAATGAGGCTCCTTGCCCAGTTATGGATACAGTGAAAGACATTTTTATACTGTCAAGTTATTTTAATTGTAACCTATATAAATGATTTTTCCAATACTTTCTTAAAAATAATAAACAAAGATGACCACAGTTTACAGTACCGAAAGATTGATACTGTTTGTAATTATAATTTATGTGCCTATCTTTCAAATATTTTATTAATTCTAATGGAGGTTTTAAGTTACCAAAACTGTTAAAATATTCACAGTAATTATTTTCTTTTACATAGGCTACCCAATGAGTTCCAGGATTTGAAGAACTATCTAAATTAAGAATAGCACACTCAATTTTTCTTGGTTTTGAGGGTAACGTATCTCTCATAAAAACGCCACGAAAATATGGAATATCAACTGAGTGCTTTAATATATCTAAATTAGTAAGTGCTCGTTTGGGTAACCGTTTAATTAGTTTTTTGGAGGTTGCAAGTACAAGCCCGCTCCTTTTTTGTGAGACTTCAAATACAACCCTTTTCCAAGTGCAACAGCTTCCATCATCTTGTTATGTCGTTCTGATTCTTGAAGATTTTTTTGAGCGACCTTGTAATCGTTAACAGCCTTTGTTATACCTGCAGCACCCCCAGCGAGTGAACCAAGAGCTGATAAACCAGCAAAGATTGGTATGAGGGGTAACAACCCACCAGTTTTCGGAACAGGAATGCAGCGTGGGAAGCGTATTCCTTTTATATTAGAAAACACTTTTTTTGCAGCTGCATGCGCATATTTTATAGCCGTGCGGTTATCATTACATTTTATTTTTTTCATTTGCTTTTGAATTTTTTTAACACCTTTCATGAATGACCGCACTCCTGCTCCGGCTTTAAGTTTTGCTTTCATTGCATTTTTTACTATCCATGATGCAATCTTTTCTCCTTTCCCAGCATCTTTCGATTTCAATCTTTTCTTTGCCATATTTAAAAGTTCTAAATCGGCGTTTTGTCTAACGTTCCAATCTTTATTATTGTAAGCAATATCGTGATACAAGCAAGCTTCATCCAATTTATTTATTCCTCGTTCACCTCTTAGTAAGCGTTTTTTAAGTTTTGTTCCTGGACCACAAAACTGATATCCAGGTAAGTGTAACTCGAACGGAATGTTATCTATTAAATTGTTGACAATGCCGCTTCCTTCCTTCATTGATGTTCGTAAAGTGACTGTACAACATAATCAGGCGATATTTATATTAAGTCATTAATAATTTTCTGTCAACCCAACTGTTTTCACCATCACTGAGACCCAACCATTTGACAAAGAGTTTGTTTCCTTTTTTCTTTAAAACTTTTTCAATAAGATATATATCGGGAAATTGGGTTCTTTGCAGTTCGTATCCGTAAAAAGATCCTAAAATGCTTTGCTTATGTTTGTCTTCTAAGTGGTATGTGACAGGATTTGTATGGTTAACTTTCACAACGTTGAAGATTTCTGTTGACCAGTTGGGAGTATAACCTTTGTAGAATTCACCTTTGTATTTACTAATCCGAACATGATCACCAACACGGTACTTATTTTTTTTCGTTATGTTGTTATTTTGTGATTTGATGATGTTGTACTTTACAGTTGTCTGATTTCTTTTGTCAACATCAATAGGTTTAAATTTTGTTATACGATGAACAGTGTTATTATAGCTTTGTACCACGTTTTTCAAATTTTTATTTATCCACTGGTATTGACCGCATAAGCTAAATAGCTTATAAAGGTGACCTTTTAGCGTTCTAATTACTCTTTCAACAATTGCTGCTTTTTTCACAGAATAAGTGGAATAATGGTTAATGTCATATTTTTTCATCAACTCTTTAAAGTTTTCATTATAAAACTCTTTACCTAAATCTGTTTGCAAATTTTTTGGTTTCCGAGACGAATTCAATAATATATTTTCCATTGCGTTGGTGACATTAATTTTATCTTTACTCTTCAAAGGATTTGTCCAAACGTATTTCGATAAAGTGTCAATAACTACTAAAACATATTTATATCCTTTATTAAATTGTGAATACTTTTGAAAATCCATAAGGTCAGCTTGCCATGAATCATCTACTCCTTTTATAATTGTACATCGGCGAGGAAAATTTCTTCTCGCCGCTCTGTGAATTTCTTCTACTATATCTCTTTTACTCATTTTTGTTTGACTTTGCTTGAATCATACGGTCTATTTCTGTTTTTGAGTAAAACATAGTAGACAAGCGATTGGAAGTAGCTGATTCTAAGTTCTGGATGTAAATTTTTACACGACTATTAACTTTATTTATTTCATTCCTTAGATCTTGTACAGTTTTATCCAAATATGCCTTATTTACAGCTTCATCGTCCTTGTCTGGAGATGATAAACCTTTAAGTTTTGATGATTTTAAGTCGTATTCGCCCGTTTCGCACTTTTTTAACGTATCGTTTATGGTATCGATGTATTCAGATAACCTCAAACGTTTATGAATGTGATGACCGAATTTATCTATATTCATTATAATCTCGAAGCTTTGCTTACTGCGAGTATACTGCTTAATTTTCCCCGTGCTATTTGTTTATATTCCATATTTATGATGCCCGCTTCGCGCAGTTCTTCAATTATTGCAACGATTTCATTATCCAAACCCGTGTTACCAGCAGCTTTTGACGCAAGCAGTAATTTCAATCGTTCTATTAATTCATTTGGATCATCCCAATAAACTAAATCTGTATTTGTTTTAACTTTTTTTAAAAGATTGATACCTTTTCCCTGTGGAGGACTCTCAGTACTAGTAGGTTGTTTAGAGAATTTAAATAATGGTTTTATAATACTCATGTATTTAAACCCTTTATTGCTGTTTATTGGTTTGGCAGGATCAAAGTTACGTCTGTGTGCATTAGTATTGATAAGTAGTAGCTTGTAGTTTTCAAGGTCGTCATCTGTAATAACATCTAGATTTGGTACCTTTTTATATAATAGTTCTTTTAAGCCAAGAGTCTTTTCAAAAGTAATGTTTCCAACTTTAAGAATTCTACCGTCATCATGAACGCGAGTGTTTCCAAGCTCAAGTTTCCCTCGCTCATTTCTAATTCCAAAAGGTATGGCATTAAATACTTCAGATGACGTAGACCATGAGGAAGACTCATCTTGATTTATAATGTTTGGTGATGATTGGAGGGACTTAAAAGAACCTTTACTTACATCATGGTTCTTAAAAGGTGACGTAGTTAGGATTTTGTCTGATTTTTGTGGTGTGTCTTGATATTCCTCTTCATCTACACTATTAGAATCAATATATTCTTCACAAGAAGAATACGACTTCTCGCTTTCATTTTTCCTGTTTTTTTTTGATATGGGATCATAAAGCTTTACTTCCTGTAAGTTCTTTTCATCATTTCTATTCGCTAAAATGTTAAGAGGGTCAACAATAGGTTTAAATATTGTTTCCAGGGTAACATTGTTAGAATTTTTAGCATCCTTTATTAAGTCTACCTTCCTTTTAACAGCTGATGCTGATTTTACAATTTGTTCTTTTAAATCTCTTTCCATTTCAATAAATAGGTTTCCTTTCAGCTTTAAGTCACAAATGAAAGTGATTTTATGGCATAATTACAACTGCTTTTGTACATTAATCTAATTCTATAAACGTATCAAATGTCTTCCTATAACATCCTTTGTTTCGTTCACAATCCTTATTTATTACAAGATAATTGAATGGTTTCTTCCAAACAGTTGAGCACATTTCTCGAAATTGTGACCAAGTCATGTCCGACCCTACGTGTTCATCATATACGTGTTTCAAATTTACATCGTCCTGCTTAAATAATATAATTAGGTTAGAATTGTCCCTAATAAGTTGTTTTGGTACTTTTGTATAAGTTTGATTAATATAAAAACAATCGATATTTTTATGACGTCCCATAGCAAAATAATCTCGGATGTGGTTTTGGTTTTCACAAGCAACATCATCAAATATAATAATCGAGTCAGACAAAGCATCATGTGGACTCAAAACTTCGGTGTTGTCATTATATTTATGATACGATGTACCTGCAACCATATTTAATACTTTTTCTAAAAATATGTATTTAGGTTGATACAAAGATTTTGAATAAACATAAAGGTTGCGGAACCGTGGACCATCTGTATGTAGTAATAAACTAATTACTAAGTTTGTCTTTCCACAATTCGAAGGGCCGCAAACAATACAACGGATACTGTTCGGCAATAAGTTGCCATGACGTTTTAACTCATTTGATGATGGTGGGCAAATGCATTTTAATTTTAATGACTGTTTTTGTTTAACAAATCTCATAGCAGCTGTTTTCTTATTGACCACAGTGTTTCGGGAGTTTCAATAAAATGACTTTGAAGCATAGCGCTTAAACATATATACGAGCGAATGGCAGTGATTTTCAAAAGTAATATTGGGACATTCTAGATCACTTTTTAACGACATTGATCGAACGTCAGTGAGATCAATGGAGTGAAAAGTGATCTAGAATGCCCAATATTACACTACTCTTGTCCTTTGTTTATTCTGTAACAACTTCATTGTATACCGTGTTTGAAAGCAAATACACCATTTTATTTTTTTATTTTTTTTTCATTTTATACATATAGGTACATAGATTCCCAACTACTATCTGCAAAGGGTAAGGTTAGGTTAGGTTAGGTTAGTCAAAGATTAGGCAATGAGGACCGCAGAAGCAGTCTTCTTCCATAGCCCTATTTTCACCAATAATTACAACTGCACCATGTGTTTGCTTGCGTGATAGGCGGTGAATGAACCCATCGTCGCTTCGTAGCTCTATGCTGTTGGAAGTATATGCAGTCCTTAGTCCGTTAGTCGCCTTTTACAAAAGGGAAGAGAGGGGTTGATAGATAGTATTCTTTTAGTGAGGCGCTCTACCACACCGCTCTTAAAATTGGAATTAATTAATTAAATTTAATTATTGATTAATTAAAGAATACTACCACCCCATCTTTTCCCTTGGGTGTCGTACAAGGCGACTAACGGACTAAAGACTACACATATATTCAACAGCATAGGGCGGTGATGGGCTCTCCACCTGTCACGCTGAGCACATGTTTAGTCGCTTTTAGGTGAAAAGTGGACTATGGTAGAGAGCTGATTTTGCTGTCCTCATTGACTAACCCTTTGGAGATAATAGTCTTGATTATATGTATGTAATAACCTGTAAAATATTGACAAGCATACGACTTGGAGGCGACTGGCCAGAATATACATATTTTTACTTGTTAGGTTCTCATCGACTGTAATTCTCAAAGCACGCGTGTCTATAGCAAATCCAGTGAATGATGGTGAAATTAGAGAATGCCTCGGTGTGTAGCACTTTCCTTAATCGTACGCAGCAGTAAAGCTTTTCTCAAACAGCACTGTAATTGTATATAATATGTAAATACATTTTTATTTTTTTATAAAAGAGGGAGGCAAACGAGCAAGCGGGTCACCTGTTGGAGAGTAATCACCGCCGCCCATGGACACCCGCAAAACCAGGGGAATCGCAGACGCGTTGCCTGCCTTTAAGGGAGGAATAGGTTTAAGGAAGGAATAGGAATTGGGAGGGGGGGGGGGGCCTCCGGTACCATCACTGGTCGGACGAAACACAACAGCACCAAGTGCCATTATTTCACGCCGAATATTCGTGAGAGGGTGGTATTACGCCGGGCGAGCCGACCCAATGCGTGCTGCAACGCAGCGTGGCTCTACCACTCAGTCAGTGTCACTCATTTAGCACCACCCAGGGATCACGTGTAGGGTCTCAAGGGTAAACCTACGGACGCGAGTAACTTTGACCCCCATACATACATATAATCACGCCTATTATCCCCGAAGGGTTAGTCAGAGACTGGGCAATGAGGACAGCAAAACCAGTCCTCTGCCATAGTCCACTTTTAACCAAATAGCGACTGCACATGTGCTCAGCGAGACAGGTGGTGAGCCCATTGCCGCTCTATGCTGTTTATAGCTTGTGCAGTATCTAGTGTGCAGTAGTTTTACGACACCCAAGGGAAGAGATGGAAAGACTGCACATACTATCCAACAGCATAGAGCTGTGATGGGCTCATCAATATAATACTACCAACCCCTCTCTTTCCTTGGGTGTCGTAAAACTAACTAACGGGTTAATTTTTAATAAAATAAACCAATTTATATTGTATTGGGTTGTTTTACATATTTTCTCGCATTCGTAGTGAAAAGCAGAGTGTAACACACGGCGCTAAAAACCCATTATAACTCGGTTTCTATTTACTACCTTGCTAAAACTCTTGAGTAAAACTACCTCGTATATAATGGGTAATTTTAGCCCTTTGTATAACAATCTACTATTCTATATTTCTATTTCATCAAATCAGCCATTTTAGATCTGCAGAACTGAAAACATCTGTCCGTAACGCATACACGTTATGCCAGCATTTCTATAATAGCAGACAATGCGAACTCACCTCAATACCCGTGTTCCTCATATCGGGCTTCACGCATGAGTGAGCCGGTTACAATACGGCATGTCGTTATCCGGGGCAACCGGGTAAAGCCGGGTGGGTGTACGGCTTAGCCCCGCGCGCTGCCAGTGTCAATTGTCTGTACACCGAATGTGGCGCAGATTGAACTTCGCTTGCAATATTCAACCGGGTCAAAAATAATACCTGGGTGTTTTTTTTTCTATAGTTAATACGTTTTTATGTAGTTTATTTCGCTTATAAATTAGACACGTAAGTACAGCTTGAAGTCAGTTTTCAATTTTCAACCGGGTGTTGTTTTTTGTAACATTATAATAAATATCAAATGACATCATCTGCGTGGTCGTAATTGATTCCTTGACCAGCTTTCATACGTTTTTTCCGATCGTCCTTAGACATTTTGTGGTACTACATTAATTTGCTGTCGTTTGTTTTACATATTTAAGGTAGAGGAAAACGCAGAGCTAGGAATGATTGCGAGTGGTAAAAAAAAAAGCTACCGACGCAACGAACTGTACACAACATAATAAAAAAACAATAATCTACACTGAAAATTACTGATAATAGATAAATAAGATAATATGTAAATGGTAATACGTTGCTATATAATGATCCTAGCAAAAATAAATGAAAAATACATAATATTTTTATTCAAATAAACTCCTCCGTCTTGGCAACGAAATGTCAAAAAAATTTACAGCAGGTGCGATTTGGCGGGAATTTAAATTTGCCGAAATGGAAAAAATAATAAAAAAATCGAACGCAGTTCATGTTAAATTTTGCATTCACGATACATAAAATGTACCACAGAACCGAAAAAATCAACCTTGTTCATATTAAAGTAGTATCTAAGTGTATCAATACACGGTACAAAGTCAATGTGCGCCTCTGTTTAAGTCTTTAAATTACCTCTTCCAATGCGTCATTTTGGACCCACTTTTAAGCTTTATTCAACAGTGATGAATTAAATGTCATATGAAAGCTCTTAGCGTTTACTTTATTTTATTATATGGCAACTAAATTCAAATCCAGCGCAAAAACGGTGTTTTGGTGCGTTTTGGAAAAAATGTTTTGTTTTGATATTAAATTTTGATTAGCTATCAGTCAGTAGCTAGGACTATAACTCACTATAGAAAAAATCAACTTGCCGAATCTTTTGTTTAATTATGTTACACTGAAATACCTAAACAGGCAAAGGGTTCTAAAAGCTAGCGTTCATAAGGATGCAAGCTAATCTGCCACATTTAGAAATATGATAGTTATCCAAATGATTTCCTTGGAATTTTACATTTACAATAATTTTTGAATGTGCCAAAACGCCATTTTTGCGCAGGTTTCGAACTTGGCTGCGATAGAATGAAATAAAGTACACGCCAAGAGCTTTCATATGACTTACATTTCATCACTGTTGCACAATTTTGGAAGGTGGTGGGTCCAGTGTTCATACAAAAGTACCCATGGTCCTTTGTCGAACAAAATACTCACTATTTCAAAAAAGCTAAAGAAATCTTTCCACGTAATACAAGAGATGTAAATAGGTTGGTGTCGGCCATTGTTCCAAGGAGTGCGCGAATTTAGAAAAACTGCTTATGGATGTGCATGGTGATATATAATCACCTACCTGAAAAAATCAAAGAACTTACGATTAAGAAATGTCATAGTGCTTTATATAGATGGCTAGTCGCACACGTGTTTTACTCTGTGCAAGAATATCTAAAACACAAATGCTGCAATTCGTGTACCTTGTGTTGTGATGCCTTAGGTTCTTTGCATTGATATTCGTTTTCGTTGTTGTACCAAATTGTTTAATGATTTAATGTGCGCATTGACATTCTATTTTCTAATTTAAATTGTATAACGACTGTGATTTTATTTTTGACTTGATATATAATTCCATTATTAATTAGGGTTTGACATTTAATGCATCTAATTATTATTATTTTTAGTTTTAGGCTCTCTCTGTATGACTTTTCTTTTCTGTTAAACCTAAGAAAACCATTAGTTTTTTTGTTTGTCCTTGAACTCTTAAACAAATAAGGTAGAGGAGCTGCACCATACAGCCTCAAAGTGGTTTCTTTGGTTGTGTTTTTATTTTATTAATTTATTTGTTTTAGGTTATTTCCATTTATGAATTTAATTTTATTGTATTGTATTCAATTTTAATTGCATTGCATTAATTTTTAATTTTAATATCCCTATTTTTTGGATGCTGCCGCGGTTGGCTGAATGGGATGTACCCCATTCATACGCAAATAAAATAATTTCATTTCATTTCATTTCAAGTGAAGAGTGCGCGCGGCCAGCAGCGCGGCCATATATGGCCGCTTGGGGTCTGACGGAATAGCGAGTTTTTTAGGTGCGGCCAAATATGGCCGCTTGGGGCTTGAGGGTTAATAAGAAGCACTTTAGAATCGTCTTAACGTTTTGCCCCTACCACCCATTTAGGACGTCTTTTTTTAGATGTGAAGAAGAATGGGCGCATAAAACTGCACAGCTTAATGTCGTAACCAATTAATATACAACACACATTATATAAAACGTAGCTGTGGAAGTGGTTAAAACATTTCATACCCAACCTGATTATAAAATATACATAAAAATAATAAAAGCATATAGCATAGCTACGCCGAGTTAATTTTTCAAAATGAGGTCTCAAGGCAAGATAAGACATCGGAGGAAATATAAGCTCTCGCAAAATTTTGGCAGGTTGCTCCTAAAGTAATCTCCCGCTGTAAACTTGCTTTGATGTGCACTTGAGGACCTTTTAAACGTGGCCTCGACTGAACAAAGCTAACCATTCTATGGATTTTTTTAAATATATTTATTATGCAATATGCTAACGTTAACCGCGTCGCGTAGCGGGTGAAAGAATACTCCACCCCCCCCCCCCCCTCTTCCCTAGCATAATAAATAAATAAATAAATTTTCCTACACTCACACCAATTATCTAGCCCAAGAGAAGCTTCGTTATGAAACTCGTTAAAATGGTTACTAGACAACGGATAAACATACTTAAAATACTTAAATACATACTTATTATACATATAAAACACCCAGACCCGAGACAAGACTTAAGAGAACACATACATTCAACAACATAGAGCGGCGATGATGAGCGGATGAGGATAAAACACCCAGACCCGAGACAAGACTTAAGACAACACATACATTCAACAACATAGAGCGGCGATGGGCTCACTACCCGTCACGTTGAGCACATGTGCAGTCGCTTGGTGAAAAGTGGACTACGACTGAAGACTGCTTTTGCGGTCCTCATAGTCTCTGACTAACCATTCAGGGATAACAGTCCTGATTATAAGATGTATGCAGAATATGTTTCGAATATTTATCACCTATTATGTAAATGGAGGATTTATTTTGAATTGAAAAATGAAACAAAGCAGAGCAAGTACCATCAGATTTTAAATGCACTTCAGAACTCAAAGTTTAAATTTTATTGCATTTATGTTGTACATAAAATATATATATGTTAAAAAACAAATTCTTAAAGTTCATTAACTCTTTGATTATTTTTAATTCAAGTCCACGCGTGAGGTTTTGTATAGGTCCACCCACATCTTAACTGAAACTCAAGGAGTGGGGAATCATTTATCATTCAATCTCAAGTATCACTTATTAAAATACCGAAAATTAAATTTTCTTCTCTGACGTAAGCTATTACCAAGTCATAAAAAATATAAAATTGACAATTTGAAATTCTGAAACTCTTCGTTTAAGATGGCAGTGGGCAGTGCAACAAAGGACCACGTAATGTACAAATCATTTATTATTATTCTTTAATAACTTTTCCACTCTCACACCCATTATGTAGACCTTTATGCTTCTTTTTTTACTTTTTTAAAATTGATTTTATTGGCTAGATTAACAGATAAACATAAATAAATAATTTTCTACGCTCTCACTAATTATCTAGCCAACGGTTTAACTAGATAACGGATATACAGGGTCTAATAAAATCAATCAGCGAACGTTTAAGGGTATCTACACATCATTCTGAACACAATGACAAAAATATGGGCTCCAGTTTTATAGTGATTTTTCAAAGTTAGGTTTTTTATCAAACTAAATCAATTAAAATAATGCACATCATGAAACATGCTGTATCTTTACTAACACGCAAGCAAGCGTCAATAAAAAGATAGTTTACAGATACACGCACACAGTTAAAAAACCATTGTATGACATCGGCTATCTTTGTGTGCGTATAAGATCGTATAAGTGTGCGTATAAGATGGAATAAGGGTGTATTATGACAATGTTTTGTTGATTATCTGGGTAACGAGCCTGTAGTTTTGGACCAAATTTGGTGAGCATGCTCAGTGTTATGTATAGATGCTCCCCTTAAACGTTCGCTTATTGATATTGGTAGACCCTATATATACATAAACATAGAAAAACACCCAGAGTCGGAATCAATTTAGAATAACCGTTAAGTATTTCAAAAATTTACCTCTACTGGGACTCGAACCCGTGATCACAGATATGGCGACCGGCCTCAGAGATGCTAACCACTCGACTTCACTGAAAGTGCTATTCAGCATTCCCATAATAGCTGCGTAGTTATCATCTAACGTCTGTCAGGCGCTCGCAAGCGGTCGCCATTACTGCTAGCGATGGCCGCAGCGGTAATTTGCGAACGTTTACGCTTGTTCTACGGACATTACGGCGATCAGGGATAGGCCTGTAACTATGTTTGGTGATAGAAGTACATATACATACATATAATCACGACTATTATCCCCGAAGGGTGCAGTCTTTAGTCCGTTAGTCGCCTTTTACGACACCCAAGGGAAGAGAAGTAAATAGTGTACATAATTTGGTTTTCTGTTATGTTTTCTATTACTATTGAATGGTGGTTTATAGTTCGTGAAAAAGCATGCGAACGGAACAGAACCGTGCAAAGTCACTTTAAAAGTATTAGATTTAGTCCCTAATTATACCGTAATCTTTAGTACCGTAGAACGGGGCTATTTGGTAAAAAAGTAGGGATAAAATTTGAATATTTATTTTTCCTTTAATTTTTAACTGTTAAAGAAGTATGTGTTGCAGATATGACTCTATAAAAATAGAATGAACAAACAGTAAGGTTTATTTTAAAATAGAAGGTGCCTTTCCAAATAGCCCCCAGGGTGGGGTTATTTGGTTCGCATACAAAATAACATAGAAAATATCTTTATAAACTGTTTTTATTTCAATATAAACACGAACGGCGATATTTGGTAACATAGATTTAAAAATTTACAAATAATGCAAAAGTCAACACTAAATAATTTGGAACAAAACTGACAGGCTCTTGCTAAATGTAGTTCTTAACATCACACGCGCGGTGTTCTTTTCTCTGATTGGTCGAGATTGACAGATAACGGAGTTACCAAATGTTAGAGATTAAAAAGGTTGCGTTCACGTTAATATGTTTGCGTTCGTTCAAAAATATTATTTTTTTCCAAAAAGCCCCACGGTTACCAAATAGCCCCGTTCTATCGGTAAGTATATTTACTTTACTTTGTCTTTGTTCCCTTGGGTGTCGTAAAGGCTACTATTTTCTTTTTAATAAAAGAAGGAGGCATACGAGCACGCGGGTCACCTGATGGAGAGTAATCACCGCCGCCCATGGACACCCGCAAAACCAGAGGAATCGCAGGCGCGTTGCCGTCCTTTAAGGAAGGAATAAGAACTGTGAGGGGGGGAAGGGTCTCCGGAACCCTCACTGGCCGGACGAAACACAACAGCACCAAGTGCCATTATTTCACGCCGAATATTCGTGAGAGGGTAGTATTACCCCGGGCGAGCCGGCCCAATGCGTGCTGCAACGCAGCGTCGCTCTACCACTCAGTCAGTGTCACTCATTTAGCACCACCGGGGTCACGTGTAGGGTCTCAAGGGTAAACCTACGGACGCGAGTAACTTTAACCCCAACTAACGACTAACTGGCTATAGACGGTATACATCCAACAGCAAAAAGCGGCGATGGGCCCCATCCAACACGATGAGCACATGTGCAATAGTAATTAGGTTTTTATTGGATTTAATGCTACTCCAAAAGATAATCAGCGGCACCACGGATTGTTCCTCTCTGTTACGATTGATAAATCTTAATGTACCATATAAACTAGCGCGAGTCAGAAGATATGAGCCATTTTCTGTTAAGGGCAGCAGGACCAATGTGGGTCACCACGCCACCATGAATAGACTACAGCGACAATATAACGAACTCTGCAAAGTATGTAACATCGACATCTTCGCAGATAAGCCCCAGAAGTTCAGACAGAAAATATTAAAGTCATTTGATATAGCGCCAAACGATTGTTGATTTTATATATGTACTCCATTATTAATTTTGTCTTTTTGTAGCATTTGTTGTCCCCGGAAAGGAAGAATTAATTACTTTTATATAATGCTTCCTTTACAATAGATATTATGGCTACTTCCCATTTGGTAAACCTCATAATATACCTATTAAAAAGTTGCGTTTGGTAAACTTTTTCTTACTTTTACTTTACCTTACAAAAATAACAATAGTAATATAGTTTACCAAATGGGATTAAATGTATGAAGTAAGGAAAAGTTTACAAACGCAACTTTTTAATAGGTATAATATGAGGTTTACCAAATGGGAAGTTTACCAAATGGGAAGTAGCCGATATTATACATTAATAAATTGTTTTTTTTTGCATGCCTACAATTTTTTCTACAATTTTTGCTTGTACCAGTGTTTGTCTTGTTGGTTGTCCTAATAAATAAATAATTTGGTGGTTGGCTATGACAGTGGACTGCTTCTGCAGTCCCCATAGCCTAGTCTCTGGCTACCCCTTTGGGGAAAGAGCCGTGAATGTACGAGGTATGTATGAATGATTCAACACCTAGTTATCACCCTCGCTGAGAGTTGGCACGCGGCCTCCATTACGGCCCGGCCGCTAGCAAAATGATGGCGCGACCGCAGCAGCGGTAATTTGCGGGCGTTTACGCTTGTTTTGTTCTACGGACTTTATGGCGAGATCGGCGAGCAAGCGGCGGAACGCTTACGGGACAAAAAACGTTAGTTGAATATATTATAACAAATCAAAGGAGCGATTCAAAGAGCTTATACTTATACTTACGTGTGACTTAGAGGGAGGAAAAAGAAAGGTCTCCTGAGTTTCTTGCCAGGTTCTTCTCAGTCGAAGGCTCTCCCAAAATCCGAACTGGTGGTAGATTATTTAGGTAAGTGGATTAGGTAGGTAGGTGGATTAGTTAGTTTGATTAGCTCTTAAGATTTAACTACACGTTAGTTAACTGTTATTTTTGTTTTTGATGTCTATAAAGGTTTGTGTTGAATAAATGACTTTGATTTTGAAATCTAAACATTAGCCAAACTACATAACATAGGATAGTAATATGAATAATTCGTTAGCATTCCCAAAGTATTTCCATAGCATAATCTATACTTCAGACATGAGTAGACTTACGCAATATAAAGTGACAAACATTAAAACATTGGTAGTCGTCGAACTAGGAGTACGTCCACCGTTTACATGCCTACCCAAATACGTATTTGAACATGAATCGGGTATGTACGATATAGTCTGTACATGGATGTTTGAATGACACAGGCGTTGCTGGCGATCCGTGAAATGCGACAAGCGGGAAACACTGACTACGGTTAGTAGTTGGTCAAAGTCAGAATCAATTATTTCATTCAAATAAAACTAACAAAAAGGTGTTTTTAATCGTCCAAACATTTTTGCCTACTACTTACTGTCTTAATCATCCTACTATCCTACTCTTACTAATATTATAAACGCGAAAGTTTGTAAGTATGGATGGAAGTAGTGTAATATTGGGCATTCTAGATCACTTTTCACTCCATTGATCTCACTGACGTTCGATCAATGTCGTTAAAAGTGATCTAGAATGTCCCAATATTACTTTTGAAAATCACTGCCACTCGCTCAGTCAACGTCAAAAAGTGATTTAGATTGTCCAATCGACTTCTCGTGTTTTAGAATGTCTAATCGACTTCTCGTGATCTAGAATCCCATACAACGACTGCGATCTACTTTACACATTTTCAAGGTCTTTCGTTCATAGGATGCAGGAGCTTTTGACAATATGGAATTACAGCACAACTATAAATGAATGTGACTTAGTGAACTCTCAGTACGGAATAAGTGTTGTTTAGACGTAAGCGCCTACACGATTAAAATAGCAATATACCATTAACAGCTACGCTCCTCAGTCTTTCCGAAGGCGCTTGGTCAATTTATTCTATATTGTTTATAATGCCATTTTGTAATATAGTTTCGATTCATCATTGAGATCACATTATTAAACTTAAGTATCCGTCATATACGGTTTTTATTTGCCACCACGCTCCAAGGTGTATCATATAGTTGCATTTGTCAAATTTTATTCCTGACCCATAAGAAAACACTTGTGTATTTTAATCGAATTCATATTTCAATTTCTGTATACAACGACTTCGATCTACTAAACACATTTTCAAGGATTTCGTCTACTGAATGCGAAGGTTTTTGACAATATGGAATAACAGCACAACTTAAACTGGATGGGGCTTCCTGGTCTCCCAGGACTGGATCCCCGAATAAGTTAGTGCTATGAATAACATTTATCAAAGTAGTACCTCGACCCATAGGAAAACACTTGTGTATTTTGATCAGAATCCAGTATGTAATAGTTTAATTTCTGTATACAACGACTTCGATCTACTTAACACATTTTCAAGGATTTCGTCTAATGAATGCGAAGGTTTTTAACAATATGGAATTACAGCACAACTTAAGCTGGATGGGGCTTCCTGGTCTCCCAGGACTGGATCCCCGAATAAGTTGAACTATGAATAACATTTGCTAAAGTTGAACCTCGACCCATAGGAAAACACTTGTGTTTTTAAACCAAACTTCATTTCAGTATACGGTGACTCCGATCTACTCTACACATTTTCAAGGTTTTCAACAATTGGAAGAAAAGGTTTTATGCCGAAACACCTCAACCTCGATCCAAGGAAAACACTTGTGTATTTTGATTAGAATCAGTTGTCAATTGTCATTGTCGACTCTGATCTACTCAACACATTTTCAAGGTTCTCATAAAAAAAACACTTGTATTTTTTGATCTAAGTCAATGCAGACAACTGTGCAGGGAATTGTTAGTTACCTTATTTATATCAATCCCGCAAACAACAACGTATGCAATCACTACACACACACACAAACACACACACATACATTAACTACGAGTTCGACTTTGAAACTTCCCGTTTCAATGCTAACGAAAACAATTTTAATACGGGTTATTCCCAAGCGCCATCAAAAATTTGTTTGGAAAATATAAGAAATCCATACATCAATTCCTATACTCCTCCAAAGACCAAATATTATAAAAGATATTATCGAATCAGAAATGAGGGGATCCGTAGACGAACTAAGGCAGCCGATATAGCCCGAAGAATTGCTAAACATAAGTGGCAGTGGGCAGGGCATATCGCTCGAAGAACCGACGGCCGTTGGGGCAGATCGGAGTGGCAACCGCGCACCGGAAGACGCAGTGTGGGCAGGCCTCCAACAAGGTGGTCCGACGATCTGGTGAAGATTGCAGGTAGCAGCTGGATGCGTGCGGCGCAGGACCGGACGTGGTGGGGATCCTTGGGGGAGGTCTTTGTCCAGCAGTGAACGTCTTTTGGATGATGATGATGATGATGACCATTTTTTATCACGGAGGAGCATGAAAATTAATATATTTGTATTTTTTCTGGGGAGGACTTTGGGCCATTTTGTTGTGGGAGAATGGGAATAACCTTTAACATAAACACAATTAGAAAGATAAAGCTAAGTCTATACTGTTTTAATTGACAAACGCATTAAACATACATTTTCATAATACATACAAACACAAACATCACGGCGTATTCCCACAAGTGGGATAGACAGAGCAACAAGTAACAATTAATTACGTCATGCTGAAGTCACGTTTAGCAACAAGTGATCAGATAGGATTTTCATAACAGTACCTTTCAAATTATGGTTTAACTTATAAAGCAAATGTCGATTTGAATACGTACCCACTAAATATGGTTAGATTTAATTATTGTGGGAATAATATGAGTACATAAACACCGAAGTTATAAAAATAGACTGCCTCACGGTAATCGAACCCGCGTCTCTCGATATCCGAGCGGCTAACTTGTAACATACCGAGACATTTGTTTAATTTAGTACGTACATCAAAATGTTTAACTTTTACCGTCTCATTAATAAAAATGGCCAAATGTTACACCTCGGTTTAAAGTGACGCTGTCTCGTTTTTGTTAAAGAAGACAGATAGAGACAGCGTCAATTTAATCCTAAGTGTAACTTTAATCAACGTTTATTAATGACAGGGTTAGAGTGTGAGGAACTCGATGAGGTACCTAGTGGTGAACTCGATCTGTGATTGTGGTGGTTATGAAACTCTCGTTAAGACGATCATGAGATGAAATGTAATAGTAAATTTCATGCTTAGTGAAAACAGTCCTAATGTTGCACATCCGGACAATCGTCGTCAGCGCTTTATCGAAAGGTTAGCAATTACACAGGAAATGTAAAATACTTTCGCTGCAAGTTTTCGCACTAATCGATAAACTAAATATTTTGCTTAAAATTTAAAAAAAAACAGAGGTTACAAACATTGCTTCAATTTTGTAATTACTTCCTTTCTTGCTACTAATAACACATATTTATTTATAACATTGTAATACTTATTTAATTACTTTTGCTTAAACGTACACTCGTTAAAATATAACAGCTAATGTAGTGGTTAGGTAGGTACTTGACTATAACGCGAAAAAGGCTCAGGCTAATGGTTTGATGAATGCAAGCATTTATGTGTACATCGTATAGGTAACGGTTTGTAGTACAGAAGGTTACGCTACCGATTAAGCTTGCTTTACTTAGATAATGTATGTGTTTATAATAAGCCCAATATGTACCTATTTGGTTTGTAATAAAAGCAATAATAATAAAAAAAAAAATTTGGAATTAACAGTTTTTACATACGGTGTTATTCTTGAAAGTAAAAACTAGCACTAATAGTTTAATTGTATACAAGCAAAAAAAAAAAAAAAAAGTTGATCACTCCTGCTTAGTAAAATTGCTGTTAAACACTTTTCTCCAATAAATACCCGAAAAATGGTAGTTGTCGTATCAGTGCTTCCTAAGTCAGATCGACCACTAGTACGCCTAAGCTACGCCTAAGTTTTTAATATTTAGTGCTTCGGTACTCTGAAATCGCTACGAGAATCATCCAGAAGATATACACCGAAACAATGTTCGTAAGTTTTAAATATTTTTATTTTTCTATTAGCAATGTTGTGTTTGCTCGACTTCGTATATGTTTTGTAAGGTATGTCAACGGTTGATCCCTTCTGCATCTGCAACCGTTAGCACCGCCAAACCGCAGTGGGTGTGCGTGGTGGGCTATGGTCCGTTCTCTCTATGTCATCATCATCATCATCATCAGCCTATAAACGTCCCACTGCTGGGCAGAGACCTCCCACGTGAATAATAGCACGGGGATATTAAGCCATAACCCACCACGCTGGTCCAATGCGGGTCGGTGGGTTTTAACGACTGTCATCTTACGATAACATCCGGGACCAACGGCTTAACATGCCTTCCGAAGCACGGATCTCTCTCTATGTGTAAAGAAGTTATTAAAGAAGGTCTGTAGAGGAGCAGTGACCTAGACCAGCAAATGTTATTATTTAATCGTACTAGTATTTACTGTCATATGTTAAATGTTAATGTCACTAATATTTATTGTTATTTTAGGTCTGAAAGCAAGCAAGTTAAACGCTCTGCCAAGAAAAGCTGTGTGTTAGCCAATTCATTTGACTCGGACAACGAAAGCATAAGGTAATTTGCGTTGATTACTTTTAAAACCTGTTAATATATTTTATGTTATTTCGTATATCGTCAATATTAATAATTAGTTTTTAATTACATTTCTTATCTTTCTAGCTCTAAGAAGAAATGCCTGTACTCGTCGTCGGTGCCTAAGACTTCAACAACGATTGTGAAAAAACAAGAAGGGTCTAGCTCCGCTTTAGACTGGTTAAATGATTCAGAGTCAGATAACGAAGTTTCGCCGCCTCCACGCAAGACAGACCAGACCTTCGACAGTGTACTAACGCGACGAGTACCAGGCGGGGTAACGCGTCGGACTGCGAAGCTCGACGGTGAACTGGTGGCGGAGCTGCGTCTCTACGACGCTGAGGAGGTGCGTAGCCTCACCGGTCTTGAAAGGTGTGAAAAGGCAATAATTTGGGTTCGACTACAAGGCGAAGCTGAGTCTCCTGAATTGTTGACTATAAAAAAATTCATAAAATTAGCCAAATCAAAATTTACTGAAGAGGGGGTATTCTTTAGTGATAAAAAGAAAAAATAGTCACAGTCAGCTAGGTACTACATATTAACTAGTTACACTCTCTTCGGTAAATTTTGACTTAACTAGTTTTACTTATATATTATATGTGTGTTAGGTTTTATACATTTTACTTAAAAACTACTTTAACCTCTTGTAATTTTTTAACACAGTGAAAACAAAATCATAATGGTTAAGACTATATTCTGTTCAACTTGCAACTTATCCGTTAAAAATAATGCTTTCTCTGCTCATTTAAAAAGTATTTTACACAAAAATAATAGTTCTGTAATTGAGAGCGAGGGTATCGAACAAGTGCATAGCGCTCTTCGCGGTCGCATAGCGTCGTACCGTGTTCAATGCGAGGACGTTGAAGAACGTATGCATGTGTTTGCTCCTGCAGATTTTTTATCGCAATTGCGCCTCCGCGTGAAACTTTTACTCTCAGCCCGAATTGAGGCTTATACAAACCTTAAAGTAAATTTCGAATTGTTTTCTGAATTTTTTCTGCATAAGGATGACTCGATTTCAACGAAATCTTTTGCTACTGAAAACATTATCTTACATAAAAGTTATAATTTTGATGCTATGTATACAAACATTAGCCATAAAATTTGTAAAAAAGTTGAAGAATTTGAGGAAAGAGATAGTGGTTGGGCTTACT
Organism: Scoparia ambigualis; assembly: GCA_963921215.1. NCBI lineage: Eukaryota > Metazoa > Arthropoda > Insecta > Lepidoptera > Crambidae > Scoparia > Scoparia ambigualis. Next base: position 28,653,270 of record OY992514.1, read on the forward strand.
TACGAAGCTTGTATCTAGAAGTAAATATAAACAAATATAACCCGTTGAGAGCCTCAGGTTACTTAGATTTACCTAACGCTATAAAAAACAAACGTGCATGTATCAACATTAAAAATTCGGATGATTACTGCTTTTTATGGTGTGTCATGGCATCACTTTTTCCTGCAAAAAATAACGCAAATCGAACCACCGCATATCCGCATTTTGAAAGTGTACTTAAAGTTAAAAATATGACATTTCCAGTAGGGTTCACAGATATAAGAATTTTTGAAAAGAATAATCCCAACATAAGTATTAATGTTTATGGCCTTAAAAATAGCAGTAAGGTTGTTGGACCTCTGTACAAATGCGAATTACGTAAAAGACATCACGTCAACATGCTTTTTCTCGAAAATGGAAAACGTACGCATTACTGTCTAATTAAAGATTTAGCTAAATTACTTCGCAAGCAGTTAACTAAACATCATTCCAAAATATTTTTATGTGAGGATTGTATGATATTTTTTGATAACAATCTTAAACTCGAAGCCCACGTTTGCAGTGGTGTAGCAACAATTTTACCTAATCAAGGAACTCGAATACAATTTGAACATTATGAACGCATGCAAGACATGCCTTTCGTTTTATACGCAGACTTTGAATCTTTGTTAGAGCCAGTTGAACCAAATTCTGAAACAAGTTGCACAACGATTACGCAAAAGCATGTACCAGCTGCATTTGCTTACTACGTTGTATGCTCCTACGACAGCTCCCTTAATAAATATGTGTCTTATCGAGGACCTGACTGTGTGAATAAATTTTTTGATAACCTTCTATCTGATATAACTGTAATTTATAATATTTTGCATTCATCGATCCCTATGTTCTTAACAGATAAAGATAGAACCAATTTTGCTCAAGCTAAAAACTGTTATCTTTGTAACAAAATATTATTTGACGACAAAGTAAAAGATCACTGTCATCTTACTGGACGATATCGTGGTGCAGCTCATTCTTATTGTAATATAAAATATTGTTTGCCTAAGTTCGTTCCCATATTTTTTCATAATTTAGCTGGTTACGACAGTCATCTTTTCATACGACAGTTAGGAGAATTATCAGGTAGGATACAAGTGATTGCAAAAAATAAAGAAAATTACATATCGTTTACCAAATTTTTTCGAATTAGTAACGAAGCTATCATACCTGTTCGTTTTGTCGATTCTTTTAAATTTTTAGGCACAAGCCTAGAGAAGCTAGTTGCAAATTTAAATACAAATGATTTTAAACATCTATCTTTTTTTTTTCCTTCTCAGGAACATTTTAATTTACTTAGACGTAAAGGGGTTTATCCTTACGAATACGTCACTACTTGGAGTTCTTATGATGAAGAAGAAATACCTCCTTATAAATGCTTTTTTAGTAAATTGCACAATTGCAACGTATCAATAGTAGATTATGAACACGCAAAAAGAGTATGGCAAACCTTTGAATTACGGAGCCTTGGAGAATACACTGATTTATATCTTAAGTCAGATGTACTCTTACTAGCGGACGTCTTCGAAAGTTTTCGAAAAACGTGTAAGACGAATTATAAACTGGATCCTTCTTTTTACTTAACAGCACCTAGCCTAAGTTTTGACGCTATGCTATTAAAAACAGATGTTAAATTAGAATTAATAAATGATTTGGAAATAATAAGAATGATACAAAAAGGCATACGCGGTGGTATATGTTTATGTTCTACAAGATATTCGAAAGCCAATAACAAGTACTTACAAACTTATGACCCCGCAAAAAGTGATAACTTCCTTGTTTATATTGATTGTAATAATCTTTATGGTTATGCTATGTGCGCTTATTTACCTCATTCAAATTTTAAGTTATTAAGTGAACTAGAAATTTCAAAAATTGATTTTCATAATATACCCATTGACGGGGACATTGGCTATATACTCGAAGTAGACTTAGAATACCCTTTCCATTTGCATAATTATCATAACGATTTTCCATTCTGTGCTCAAAAATTTGCTCCTCCAGGATCTAAAACTTCGAAATTGATACCAAACTTATACGATAAGTTTTTGTATGTCATTCATTTTTCCCATCTGAAAACATGTCTAAAACATGGTTTATTGCTAAAAAAAATACATAGAGTAATTCAATTCAATCAGAGTCCATACTTAAAACAGTACATTGATATGAACACTGAGTTACGAAAAAAGGCCAAATCTATATTTGAACAAGATTTCTTCAAACTTTTAAATAATAGTATATTTGGTAAAACACTAGAAGACACCGAGAAAAGGGTCAGCGTGAAGTTGGTTAATAAGTGGAATGATGAAAAGAATATAACAAAGAAAAGTTTCGGTGCTGAGCAACTAATAGCTCGACCAAATTTCCATAGTGCTACTATTTTTACAGAAAATTTTATAGCTGTTCAAATGAAACCCGAGACAATTACTTTAGACAAACCCATATATATTGGCTTTTCTGTATTAGAAATATCCAAAAGTCATATGTTTGATTTTCATTACTCTATTATGAAACCTTTTTATCGGGAAAAATTAAAGCTTTGTTATACGGATACTGACAGTTTTCTTTATTCAATAGAAAGCAAAGATTTTTATACAGATTTAAAGTTGAATTTCCTTAGATATTTTGATACTAGTAATTATCCATTAAATAACTGTTACGGTATACCTGGTCTTAACAAAAAAGTACCAGGTCTTTTCAAAGATGAACTAGGTGGAAATTTAATTTCTGAATTTGTTGGTTTACGATCAAAATTATACTGTATAAAAACAGTACAAGAGGAGTTAAAAAGGGCTAAAGGTATACAGAAACAGGTTTTGAAAAACGTACATTTCGAAGATTACAATAACGTATTAAACAAAAATACTTTTTTAAGAAAGAAAAACATAATTTTTAAATCCTTAAAGCATGAAATATTTACCCAAGAACAGAACAAGATAGCTTTGTCAGGTAATGATGACAAACGCGTAATATTAAAAAATAAAATATCTACTATGTCTTGGGGCCACTGGGATTATATATTTTAGCAATTATTTTTTTCACTGTGTTTTTAAATTCTATTATTTAGATATATGACTATGATTTAGATATATTATATTAGAGTTATATTATACTTAAGGCTTGAGAAATAAAAAAATGTATTATTATTTATTACCATTACTAAGATTCATTGGTTGAATTTAAAATAATATTAACTTTTTATAAACTATTGTAACCAGTTTTTCAATATACTTAAGTAGGTACATATAATGAATATTTTGATTTATAAAAATTGTTAAAAAATATGTAAGTTGTTGCTTTTGCTCAGATTCATTTATTGTTTGAATAGGAAATCTAACTTAGATTATGAAATGTAATGTAAAATTTACTCTACCCAGCTGTATTAATATACCTAATAAAATATAAAAGTAACCGACTAACTTGCATTTTTATTTAATTTATTATATATCTTTGTATAATAAAACATTGACGGTAAATAAGTAAGAAAATTCTAACGCAAACAAGTTTGAACAAGTCAAATTCAGAGTAGGTTGTACTCTTCTGATTATAAGGTAATATGAAACCTAATTAATACAAATCAGGTCACGTTATTGGCAAGTTAATCATTCTTTAATAATATCAATTCTTTCTTTTTATTTTGCTGAAATGTCCATTAATTACATGTTTTACTACCTATATTGTCTTGCTGTGTCATCATGTACATTAATATAAATGGGTTTCAAATTAGTTTCAATTTCAATTATTAAAGTGAAGGCGTCAGTAGTCCAGCTAGATAATATCAACATGGTAAGTTTAAATAATTTTGTATGATTATAAATTAATTTTATTTGTGTTGTAATTGTGTCGTTATTTGGTGAAAAGTGGGTTATGGTAAAGGACTGCTTTTGCTGTCCTCCTTGCGTAGTCGCTGACTAACCCTTCGGGGATAATAGTCGTGGTTTTATGTATGTAATAAACTATTTTATTTTATGTTTTAGAATACTCAAGAGAACCTGGTGTCGCTCAGCATCAACAAGGAGTTCGTACAACCGTCATCTCCCACTTTTGAACAGAACGCTCAAGATATGCTCGAGGGATTTACAGAGGAGTATCCGAATTGGAGAGCAGATGAACGGCGAGGCGATTCCCCGCTGTATAACAAGGTGGTGAATAATATCACCAAGAAGAGACTTCGAAAAAGAAGAAGTTATCTGAAGCATTCTCATTCTTACGTGATGAAAAGTACGCCGATTCAAGGTCGTCGATTAATTAAGATTGAAGTGGTGGACTTCGAAACAAATCATACTGATCCATTATTATCTGCGCAGTATGTGGTAACAGAGCATATTGACCCCATAATGGATCAAACAGAGGCTATCATTAGCAATATATCAAAAAAAGTTTGTGGATATAGTTATAGTTTTTAAGAAATTCTAAAATAAATATTATTGAATTGAATACTAAGATCGTTTCATTCACCCTTTTTACTTTTAGTAATTAAACAAAAAGATATTTATACACATTTGATTTATTGAGGAAAATACTTTATTACATTAATAACTCAATTAACATTTAAAGTGTACCACTTTTTTAGACACAGAACATTTTTTAAAGCACACATTTTTTTATGGTACTCACAATTAAATTTATTTACATCTACATGGTAATCACTATATAATTTTAAAAAGTTAGGACAACCTATTTCTTCCAACTCCATTATTTCACAATCTTGACATAGCTCGCGAACCCATATTCCTTTTTCCAATCCCTTTACTAATACCTTCTTACTGCTTAAATACGGAACTATTATTCGTCTAAATTCACGGTAATCAATGAATCCCTGACTCCATTTGAGCCCGCGATTCCTTTCTAACCACCGGATTTGCTTCTTTTCTTCATCTGTTAGGTTTTTAAAAGCATATGGTGGCTTAATTAAGAACGTCTGCGTATGGTTTTTAGTTGCTATTGATAACTCTTTTACAATAAAATTATTTTTCAAATCCTTAAATCCTTGCACATCCACTATAATAGTATCGTTATTCATGATAGCTTTTTCACAATGTTACTCAGTGGTTTATATTCAAATATGCAATCGTTCAGTATAAGGCAGTATGCAGCGGTCTGATCAGGTATCTCTTGATCTGTTTCGATTTCTACTCTTACGTCGATTGATCCCTTCAGCATTTCTTGTTGGCGAGAACAGTCAACAACGAATAAAGGAGCAATATCTTTAAACTCTTTTAAACTCGACAACGGTTCTGATCGACGTCCGTGATAATACTGCTGAAACCTTGCATACTGTTCGTATATTAATAAAAACTTGTTGTCAGAGAAATTTATGTTAAGTCCTTCGTAGGGGTAATATGATGAATTTAAAAACACTCTTACGTCACGAACATTGCAATGGTCGAACTCAGCCATTGACATTTGAGCATTATGTTTTCGGTTTGTTTGTAAGGCAATAATAACAAATCGAGGTTTCTCTGTTTGCGATGAAGTTTTAATAGCCCAAGTATGCTTACGTGTCTTGGGTAGTAACGGATATTCATACAAGTCCCAGTTACGAAACGCTAGTGTAATGGCTCGATCTTTTTCTAAATGCTTTAATAAATTAATTCTCTCTCGATCTGACACTTTAATATGTGGAACACGCCAAACGATTTTATTTATTGTTATATTTTCCACTATTTGCTCTTTACTCAATTTTATTGCATTGACATTTGTGTTGCTCCTCAACAGTACTAACTCATGTTTACAGTTAATTAAAACTTTTTCATAATCTTCTGCAAATCCTAATATTTTATTTAATGGTATGGAGACAGAGAAAACTCCGTTTGTAACATTGGTTATTCCTGCAGGAGACCAACCCCAAACTTTTGCACTTTTGGATTCATTTTCATTCAAAGACAAATAAGACTTCATTGTCGTTGTGATACCTGCATTTTTTATTTTATCTATTTCTATTCCATTTAACTCATATCGAATATCTTGGAATAGAAATAACGCAGGATTGTTTACAAAATGCACACTTGTTACCTTTTCTTTAGTGGTACTGTTATATACATCAGCTTTACCTTCAATATACAAAGTGCTGCGTGACGGCAACACATACAAATCTTGCTGATTGATTGGTATTCTTATTTCATCATTATTGTTGAAACTTGTTACATACGGCTTATACGAATGATATTCAAAACTCTCGATACTGTTATCGTATGACGTTGGCTGAGATATATTTAATATGTTCATTTTAACAAGCCTACTAGCTTTAGAAATTCTTTATTATTTTTAGTAACCTTCTTTTTTAAGTCAAACGGTGTTCTTTTACTTATTGCTCTTTTGGAACTGACTTGAACACCTGATGAGGTAGGGTTTTTATTAAAATTAATCATTTTTTTCTAAAATGTAAATAAAGTTGTACGTCTTCTCCACGTAAATTAATCTGTCTATTATCAGCGTCTAACAACCTAATATTAATTGCACTAATTGAACTTTGATTGACTGGAAAATAGATTAAGTTTTTAGGAATTTCAATAATTCTATAACCGGGTGGTACATTAGGCACAAACTCATAAATAATATGGCTTGCTTTCCCATTCACGAATGATCCGCTAACTACGTCACATTCGATGCGTACGATGGTTGTTGCTAAAATACTGACTGGGTACTGAGACTCACAACTTATATTTGCCTTAATTGTGTCGTTAGCAAAACCTAAAATTCTACCAATGGAATTATTTTTCTCGAAATGAACATCTTCTGAACAAAATATTTTGGTTTTGAGAGTATTATTATTACAAGTCAATTTTAATGCAGTGTTCTTAATGTTGCTTTTTAAAAATTCGCAAATATCTTGAAGTTCATATGATCCTTCAGGAATTTCGATGAACTCATTGATACCGTAATAAAACTTATTGTTCCTTTCGTCTATATTAGGAATAGAATTAAAAGTAGAAAAGTATATAAGTCCGCACTCATATTGCCCACGTAATTCTAAAGTTGGTGAATAGTTAGTTATTAATGAGGCTCCTTGCCCAGTTATGGATACAGTGAAAGACATTTTTATACTGTCAAGTTATTTTAATTGTAACCTATATAAATGATTTTTCCAATACTTTCTTAAAAATAATAAACAAAGATGACCACAGTTTACAGTACCGAAAGATTGATACTGTTTGTAATTATAATTTATGTGCCTATCTTTCAAATATTTTATTAATTCTAATGGAGGTTTTAAGTTACCAAAACTGTTAAAATATTCACAGTAATTATTTTCTTTTACATAGGCTACCCAATGAGTTCCAGGATTTGAAGAACTATCTAAATTAAGAATAGCACACTCAATTTTTCTTGGTTTTGAGGGTAACGTATCTCTCATAAAAACGCCACGAAAATATGGAATATCAACTGAGTGCTTTAATATATCTAAATTAGTAAGTGCTCGTTTGGGTAACCGTTTAATTAGTTTTTTGGAGGTTGCAAGTACAAGCCCGCTCCTTTTTTGTGAGACTTCAAATACAACCCTTTTCCAAGTGCAACAGCTTCCATCATCTTGTTATGTCGTTCTGATTCTTGAAGATTTTTTTGAGCGACCTTGTAATCGTTAACAGCCTTTGTTATACCTGCAGCACCCCCAGCGAGTGAACCAAGAGCTGATAAACCAGCAAAGATTGGTATGAGGGGTAACAACCCACCAGTTTTCGGAACAGGAATGCAGCGTGGGAAGCGTATTCCTTTTATATTAGAAAACACTTTTTTTGCAGCTGCATGCGCATATTTTATAGCCGTGCGGTTATCATTACATTTTATTTTTTTCATTTGCTTTTGAATTTTTTTAACACCTTTCATGAATGACCGCACTCCTGCTCCGGCTTTAAGTTTTGCTTTCATTGCATTTTTTACTATCCATGATGCAATCTTTTCTCCTTTCCCAGCATCTTTCGATTTCAATCTTTTCTTTGCCATATTTAAAAGTTCTAAATCGGCGTTTTGTCTAACGTTCCAATCTTTATTATTGTAAGCAATATCGTGATACAAGCAAGCTTCATCCAATTTATTTATTCCTCGTTCACCTCTTAGTAAGCGTTTTTTAAGTTTTGTTCCTGGACCACAAAACTGATATCCAGGTAAGTGTAACTCGAACGGAATGTTATCTATTAAATTGTTGACAATGCCGCTTCCTTCCTTCATTGATGTTCGTAAAGTGACTGTACAACATAATCAGGCGATATTTATATTAAGTCATTAATAATTTTCTGTCAACCCAACTGTTTTCACCATCACTGAGACCCAACCATTTGACAAAGAGTTTGTTTCCTTTTTTCTTTAAAACTTTTTCAATAAGATATATATCGGGAAATTGGGTTCTTTGCAGTTCGTATCCGTAAAAAGATCCTAAAATGATTTGCTTATGTTTGTCTTCTAAGTGGTATGTGACAGGATTTGTATGGTTAACTTTCACAACGTTGAAGATTTCTGTTGACCAGTTGGGAGTATAACCTTTGTAGAATTCACCTTTGTATTTACTAATCCGAACATGATCACCAACACGGTACTTATTTTTTTTCGTTATGTTATTATTTTGTGATTTGATGATGTTGTACTTTACAGTTGTCTGATTTCTTTTGTCAACATCAATAGGTTTAAATTTTGTTATACGATGAACAGTGTTATTATAGCTTTGTACCACGTTTTTCAAATTTTTATTTATCCACTGGTATTGACCGCATAAGCTAAATAGCTTATAAAGGTGACCTTTTAGCGTTCTAATTACTCTTTCAACAATTGCTGCTTTTTTCACAGAATAAGTGGAATAATGGTTAATGTCATATTTTTTCATCAACTCTTTAAAGTTTTCATTATAAAACTCTTTACCTAAATCTGTTTGCAAATTTTTTGGTTTCCGAGACGAATTCAATAATATATTTTCCATTGCGTTGGTGACATTAATTTTATCTTTACTCTTCAAAGGATTTGTCCAAACGTATTTCGATAAAGTGTCAATAACTACTAAAACATATTTATATCCTTTATTAAATTGTGAATACTTTTGAAAATCCATAAGGTCAGCTTGCCATGAATCATCTACTCCTTTTATAATTGTACATCGGCGAGGAAAATTTCTTCTCGCCGCTCTGTGAATTTCTTCTACTATATCTCTTTTACTCATTTTTGTTTGACTTTGCTTGAATCATACGGTCTATTTCTGTTTTTGAGTAAAACATAGTAGACAAGCGATTGGAAGTAGCTGATTCTAAGTTCTGGATGTAAATTTTTACACGACTATTAACTTTATTTATTTCATTCCTTAGATCTTGTACAGTTTTATCCAAATATGCCTTATTTACAGCTTCATCGTCCTTGTCTGGAGATGATAAACCTTTAAGTTTTGATGATTTTAAGTCGTATTCGCCCGTTTCGCACTTTTTTAACGTATCGTTTATGGTATCGATGTATTCAGATAACCTCAAACGTTTATGAATGTGATGACCGAATTTATCTATATTCATTATAATCTCGAAGCTTTGCTTACTGCGAGTATACTGCTTAATTTTCCCCGTGCTATTTGTTTATATTCCATATTTATGATGCCCGCTTCGCGCAGTTCTTCAATTATTGCAACGATTTCATTATCCAAACCCGTGTTACCAGCAGCTTTTGACGCAAGCAGTAATTTCAATCGTTCTATTAATTCATTTGGATCATCCCAATAAACTAAATCTGTATTTGTTTTAACTTTTTTAAAAAGATTGATACCTTTTCCCTGTGGAGGACTCTCAGTACTAGTAGGTTGTTTAGAGAATTTAAATAATGGTTTTATAATACTCATGTATTTAAACCCTTTATTGCTGTTTATTGGTTTGGCAGGATCAAAGTTACGTCTGTGTGCATTAGTATTGATAAGTAGTAGCTTGTAGTTTTCAAGGTCGTCATCTGTAATAACATCTAGATTTGGTACCTTTTTATATAATAGTTCTTTTAAGCCAAGAGTCTTTTCAAAAGTAATGTTTCCAACTTTAAGAATTCTACCGTCATCATGAACGCGAGTGTTTCCAAGCTCAAGTTTCCCTCGCTCATTTCTAATTCCAAAAGGTATGGCATTAAATACTTCAGATGACGTAGACCATGAGGAAGACTCATCTTGATTTATAATGTTTGGTGATGATTGGAGGGACTTAAAAGAACCTTTACTTACATCATGGTTCTTAAAAGGTGACGTAGTTAGGATTTTGTCTGATTTTTGTGGTGTGTCTTGATATTCCTCTTCATCTACACTATTAGAATCAATATATTCTTCACAAGAAGAATACGACTTCTCGCTTTCATTTTTCCTGTTTTTTTTTGATATGGGATCATAAAGCTTTACTTCCTGTAAGTTCTTTTCATCATTTCTATTCGCTAAAATGTTAAGAGGGTCAACAATAGGTTTAAATATTGTTTCCAGGGTAACATTGTTAGAATTTTTAGCATCCTTTATTAAGTCTACCTTCCTTTTAACAGCTGATGCTGATTTTACAATTTGTTCTTTTAAATCTCTTTCCATTTCAATAAATAGGTTTCCTTTCAGCTTTAAGTCACAAATGAAAGTGATTTTATGGCATAATTACAACTGCTTTTGTACATTAATCTAATTCTATAAACGTATCAAATGTCTTCCTATAACATCCTTTGTTTCGTTCACAATCCTTATTTATTACAAGATAATTGAATGGTTTCTTCCAAACAGTTGAGCACATTTCTCGAAATTGTGACCAAGTCATGTCCGACCCTACGTGTTCATCATATACGTGTTTCAAATTTACATCGTCCTGCTTAAATAATATAATTAGGTTAGAATTGTCCCTAATAAGTTGTTTTGGTACTTTTGTATAAGTTTGATTAATATAAAAACAATCGATATTTTTATGACGTCCCATAGCAAAATAATCTCGGATGTGGTTTTGGTTTTCACAAGCAACATCATCAAATATAATAATCGAGTCAGACAAAGCATCATGTGGACTCAAAACTTCGGTGTTGTCATTATATTTATGATACGATGTACCTGCAACCATATTTAATACTTTTTCTAAAAATATGTATTTAGGTTGATACAAAGATTTTGAATAAACATAAAGGTTGCGGAACCGTGGACCATCTGTATGTAGTAATAAACTAATTACTAAGTTTGTCTTTCCACAATTCGAAGGGCCGCAAACAATACAACGGATACTGTTCGGCAATAAGTTGCCATGACGTTTTAACTCATTTGATGATGGTGGGCAAATGCATTTTAATTTTAATGACTGTTTTTGTTTAACAAATCTCATAGCAGCTGTTTTCTTATTGACCACAGTGTTTCGGGAGTTTCAATAAAATGACTTTGAAGCATAGCGCTTAAACATATATACGAGCGAATGGCAGTGATTTTCAAAAGTAATATTGGGACATTCTAGATCACTTTTTAACGACATTGATCGAACGTCAGTGAGATCAATGGAGGAATATTGGGAATTTTCAAAAGTAATATTGGGACATTCTAGATCACTTTTAACGACATTGATCGAACGTCAGTGAGATCAATGGAGTGAAAAGTGATCTAGAATGCCCAATATTACACTACTGATGGATGTTTGTTACTCTTTCACGTAAAAACTACTAAATGGATTTGGATGCCATTCGGCATACAGATATTTTATAACCTGGATTAACACATAAGATACTTTTTATCCCGATATTCCTACGAGAACGAGAACCACGCGGGTGAAAACGCGAGCGGCCGCTAGTAACTTATATTATGAATGCGAGAGTGCGTATTTTTGTTTGTTTGTTACGCTTTCAAGTCTCAACCGTAATATGCTACTTTCTACCCTGAAAATTAACGCGAGCAAAGCCGTAGGCAACAGCTAACATATGTAATTCAAGCTAACAAAATCGGTGAATTACAAGGACAATATAACCATGAATACCGAGTAATAGTGAACAGAAATTGTCCTCCAGTTAACTGTTGGCTCTCGTCCAAACCAACGATGGTTATAGTTTGCAAATAGCGGCCATTAAATGTTCGAGAGACATTTTATAACGTAGCCACTACAGGTAACGAGAGCTTTCAGAATTTGTTATAAAATTTTAATATTCTGCAACACGATAGTAAGATTCGGCCCAGATATATCTATAATCAAGTAACCATGTCGCGTGGCGGTGAAAGAATACTACCACCCCCTCTCTTACCTTGGGTGTCGTAAATGGCGACGAACGGACTAAAGACTGCATATATTGAAATGAAACACTTTTTACGGATTAACTCGCGTTTAATTTACTATTTACATAGTTTTTATATTATCCTGACGTTTCGAACCCTTTACAGGGTCCGTGGTCACAGGGAGACTGAGGTGTTGGTCGTCTCATTGTCAGAAGTTATTTGCCTACCGTCAATAATTTTTATATTTTACCGGGTGCGTTCAAGTTTACACAATACGAGCTAACAATATTTTTAGGTCTGGCAATGTGTTGCTGTTGGGGCTGGGATTTGATGACCTGTATGATGGGGTCCCAGGCAGGTGGTAAATTCCAACCATCCTCTCTATTGAAATTACGATGTTTTTTAATTTCAATAGCCTCGCGTATCATCCTAGGGATGAATCGTTGTTCCTTGGCGAGTATTTGAGGTTTGTCAAATCTGATGTAATGGTTGGGTCCCTCGAGAGCATGTTCACACACTGCAGACTTATTTTCGCGCGTGTTTCATTTCAATGTGTAGTGCTCGCTTAAACCTCAGAAAACAATATGACTGCATATATTAACAAATTAACTTACCAAACAGAATAAGTGCCTAAAATAAATCAATGTAGAACCTTCGCTAGAACCTAAAAGGTCAAAATGATAATAACATATACCTACTTACTTTAAAAGAACATTTGACACGAGTGATCCATTTTCTAAAGTAGAAAATAACTCATTATTTGGATGTACATCCAACAGCGTAGAGCGGCGATTGGCCCACCTGTCACGCTGAGAACATGTGCAGTCGCTATTCGGTGAAAAGTAGACTATGGTAGAGGACTGCTTTTGCTGTCCTTATTGCCAGTTTCTGACTAACCCTTCAGGGATAATAGTCGTGTTTATATGTATGTATGTATATCTATAATTATTTCTGCTCCTAAGCAGCATTGTTTTACATTGCAGCGTTCGATTTGAAACGTAGTAGATCCAGTGAAATTACAGGGCATAAGGCATAAGAAATGTAGCTTCTTCTTCTTCGTTGCTTTTTAGCGATAAGGCCGTTTGTGTTTGTCTTTTTGTTGTTAATTTGGTGTACAATAAAGAACATTTTTTGTTTATCTTTATCTTCTGTGTGCGTTCGCGCGTGATGCCCGGTGCCGCGCGTCCATGGGCAAGATGGCCGCGCATCATCACAAGGGTCGTGTGCTCGTTTGCCTTCTAAGTTTCACAAAAAAGTTTAATAGTATCCTTAGGGGCCGTCCATTAATCACGTGAGTTGCGAAAGGGGAGGAGGGGTTCGGCAAAAATTACGATAAGGGGGGAGGGGGTGTAGTAAGATATCACGTGCATTTATCTTTTCGGTGTTACTACAGATGTTACGTGTATAAATTTTTATCATGAGTTAATTTTTTAGAATAAAATTAGATGATACCTATACCTGTATTTAAAGATAATATTCTAAAAAATTTAAGATTCTTTGAAGGTACTTATACTAAAAAAATACACGTGATTTTGGGTGAGGGAGGGGATTAGTCTTAAGGCGGGTCTCCTGCGACACTGTTTTATGTTTAGTTACACACATCAACAAAGCCTTCAAGGACCATATCCAAAACAGGCATAAAACCGAATGGAAAGAGCTACCCGGCATAAGACACTCAAAATCCTTTATAGACGAAGGCGCCCCAGGACGGAGTAAAATCATATGCGGAGGTAGCAGAAGGCAGGCCCGATTAATTACCGGTGCCCTGACTGGGCACTATGCCACTAAACAAATGCTCCACAAAATGCAACTAGCAACAGACAACCTGTGCAGGGCATGTGGAGGGGAAACGGAGTCTATGCAGCACCTACTGTGTGACTGCGACTCTTTTGCCAGGAAAAGAATGAATCTTCTGGGATCGGCCTACCCCAAACCAGAAGATTTTAGGCTCTTCGCCCTCAAGGACATTGCCAAGCTTATGGCAATTATCTTCACTGAGGAGGCAGAGTGATAGGACGGGGTGGCACAAAAGATCCCAATGGGTCGACGTGCTACTGCAAGAGGGAGACCTCTGCAGGCCCCACCAGGTAAGATAAGATAAGATAAGATAACACACATCAAACATCTAACAAAATATGTCAAAATATGTATGTAGGCCACATCCATATTTGTTAGATGTTTGATGTTAGGTGTTAGAAAACACAAAACAGTGTCGTAGGAGACCCGCCTATAAACTTCACCACGTATCACCAGGGGGGGAGTGGGGGGTAATGGACGGCCCCTTAAGTGCTAACTACAGAGGGAGTAAAGAAAGAACTCTTCAGAGAGAAAGTCATCCCTACAACAGTTCATAGTTTTTTTGCTTATCTCTACGCTTTCATTTTCAGTTTCAATACAAATATCCTTGATGCAAAATAACATTTTAAACATTTCTAGTTTACATGGACATTGATTTGAAGCTATTTTTTTTTTGTAAACTGCTCTACCACGTTCGCGGCGGCGCGACGTGAGCTGAATCAACTGAACCATTATGAGAACGCAAAAAGAGTTTACGATAAAATAGTTTTAGTGCAAGCAAAGTATTGCAAATATTTTTTTGCGCCTCTATAATTTCATATTAAGACATTTATTGCACTCTACTGACTCCACAGTGTTAAAGTGGTATGCCATTACCTTTTAAAAAAACTTTAACTCTTTGCCTAGTCTCTGACTTACCCTTCGGGGGATAATAGTCGTGATTATATACGAGTATATGTAGGAGGCAATGATGTTACAATAAAAAGAGGTTTTAATATAATATCATTGGTAGGAGGTATATATTTGACTTTGAACATGAAAGTAACAATTCAAGAGTTGTGTATAAAATTGATTTTACTGGCAACTCAATTTGACGCCCACACGCTCCGCCAGAATAGGATATTTATTTTCACAAGAATAACGTTGCCTTAGGCGTTCAACAATGAAAATAACTCTTTCCGAGTTTATGAATAGCAAAAGCATTTATATGAAACAGATTACTTGCTACAAATAAACGGGATAGAAGTATGAGGTGAGGGAACAATATAACAATATGATCTCAGCGTTCCTACGTAGTACTCCTACGTTCATAATATTTATAGAAGACTAGTAGACGCGACAATGGACGCGACAGACGTTGTCCTGTCCAAACCACAATGACAACTCAACTGACAGAAAAAAGTTCAATGTCGCGAAAAGAAGTAAAAAAACAGCAAAAAGTTTTAAGAAACTAATTGATAGAGTCTGGCCAACGAAAGCTGAACCTCGTAGTTATTTGATTGGCAACATTTTGTCTCTTTGTGTGTGTAATTGAAATTTTTCTGAGAAAATTGCAGCTGTGTGAGTGAGACCCTGTGTTACCCAGTCATGATTTTTTTTAATTTGCTGCGTTTTTCCTGGTATAGCTTTCGTTAGCCAGACTCTATCTATATTGCACGAAGTTTTTTTGTTTTTTTGAGGATTTTTTTTTTTTCACAGTTTAAATCTTCTCTGAACTTGCACAAATATTTCAAGATCAAAATTAGCCAAAACGGTCCAGGCATTTTCGAGTTTTAGCGACACAAACGAACAGCAATTCATTTTGATATACCTGTAGAAGATGAAAAAATGTTAAGACGATCGGTTGGCAGGAGAGCGTTAAAAATTTGTATTTTACAAAAAACTACAAAAAAAAACGAAAAAATCGCCCCTGACGACCACCAAGTTTACCAGGCCCCACAAAAGGGCCTAGAAGATGCCCAGGCAATAAGGCCTAGCCTCGACGCCCGAACCAGCCCAAGGGCTGAAGACATCCACTACTATGTTAAGACGACGGTGAATTCATAAAAAAACCGGCCAAGTGCGAGTCGGACTCGCCCATGAAGGGTTCCGTAGCAGCAACAGCAAGTAACACCATATAAAGTTCTTGTAGTTCGTTGTAACTTTGATCGATGTTTTAATGATAGTGTATTTTATTTTAATTTATTTATTTATGACGTATTAAAAAAAACTACTTTCTCTATCTCGTTCAAACCAATTTTCGGTAGAAGTTTGCATGGTAATGTACATCATATATTTTTTTAGTTTTCTCATTCTCCTATTTTAGAAGTTACAGGGGGAGAGACACACATTTTACACTCTCGCGTAAACTATTCAGTTTAGAAAAAAATGATGTTAAAAACCTCAATATCATTTTTGAAGACCTATCCATAGATACCCCACACGGATGGGTTAGATGAAAAAAAATTTTTGAATTTCAGTTCTAAGTACTGCCTCAAAATTTATTGTTTTTTTTTCTATTTTTGTATGAAAATCTTAATGCGGTTCACAGAATACATCTACTTACCAAGTTTCAACATTATAGTTCTTATAGTTTCGGATAAAAGTGGCTGTGACATACGGACGGACAGACAGACATGACGAATCCATAACGGTTCCGTTTTTTGCCATTTGGCTACGAAACCCGAAACACGCACACTGCCTTTACCTTTTGCCAAATTATAATTGTACAAAAACCGCATCATAATCTGTTCGTCCATTCGTCGGTCGGTCCATTCTTTTAGGTGTAACGATGCCACAGACAGACCTACAGTCAAATTTATAACAGCCGTCTTTTTGCGTCAGAGGTTAAAAAAAATCTACAATTTCTTTTTCTCTTAAATCATGACTTCGTGCGATCAACACATTTAGCCAGTGTCAAGTTTATTTTCTTTGCATTAAGTGGATAATAATGAACGTTTAATGGTAAATGATATTCCCCAAAGCCCTCGAGACTCAATAAAGCTGTGGGCCTTTATTAAGGTCTCACACGGACTCCTTGAGAGAATTTGAAATGTGATGTAAGTTGCACTGTTTTGTTTTATTTGCCAACACTCATGCACGTTCACGAACACTTAACAGTAAATAATCCACCATTATATCACATTAATATTCGACAAAACACAAATTATCGAAATAAAACAAAATTGTATACATGACGCTCCACTTTCCCGCCAAGAAGTCCAAAATCTACAATTACATTGACATCAACATCATCATCATCGTCATCGTCAACCTATTAATATCCCACTGCTTGGCACAGGCCTTCCCACATACCGATAACAGCACTCGGGAACATTGGGCCATCACCTAAGGCCATAATCCATCACGCCGGCCCAATGCGGGTTTGAGGGTTAAGAAGATTCAACTAGCAACAGACAGCTTGTGCAGGACATGTAGGGAGAAAACAGAGTCCATGCAACACTTACTGTGTGACTGTGACTCTCTTGCTAGTAAAAGAATGAGTCTCCTGGCATTGGCCTTTTCTTTGTTTTAGTCGGAGAAAATGCTTCTCTGCACTGGCATGGGGCCTCAAGAGGAACGTGAGACACCCCATGCACTGTCCAGGGCTGGAACCCATATGTCCCCACCCGCCCCCCCACGTAGGGGAAACGGGTGAGTAAGGACATACGAGCCCGACCTGGTAAAAGAACCGACACCTTCCTTCAGAAGCGCGACGCGGCGCCGCGGTACCGTATGACACGCCCTGCGAAACGCCGCCCGCTACGGACGCAGTTTTACCTGGGTCCCCTGGTAGGTTCAGGCTGCTCCCAAACGGGAGGAGGGCTAGTGCAATGCAGCCCAGTGCTCCTCAACACTAGGCCGCGGCTCTCCTAGGGGGGGAGGAGGATTCCCTCGACCCCCCCCTCCCCCCCCTCCGCTTCTTCCCTGTGTGGGACCGCGGCCCCACACGTGAGACCGCGGTCCCACACAGGGAACACCACCAGCTTGCGCAGCCTATGCCGGAGCGTAAGCCGGTCCCCGGCCCTTGAGCCTGGTGGAGGAGGGCGGCATTATGCCACCCTCGACTCCCCCTCCGCCAGTTGCCACTGGTCGGCCGCATCCGGCCCCTCTGGTCCTGGCATTGGCCTACCCGAAACCAGAAGATTTTAGGCTCTTCGCCCTCAGAGACATTGCCAAGCTCATGGCAGTCGTTTTCACTGAGGAAACAGAGTGATAGGACGGGGTTGCACAAAAGATCCCAATGGGTCGACGTGCGGCTGCGAGAGGGAGACCTCTGTAGGCCCCACTAAGATAAGATAAGATAAGTAGATTCATATTCATACATACATATAAACAAGATTATTCTCCCCGAAGGGTTAGTCAGAGACTAGGCAAAGTGGACAGCAAAAGGAGTCACCATAGTCCACCTTTCACCAAATAGCGACTCACATGTGCTCAGCGTGACAGGTGATGAGCCCATCGCCGCTCTTCGCAGTTTGATGTATGTTTAGTCCGTTTGTCGCCTTTTAAGATTTTTAGATTCATATTAAGTGTTGCATTTCATACCACAGCGATAATTGTGCCAATTATCCCACGTAAACTGCCGCCATTTTGAAGTATATTGTTAACTTCTTGTCTGTATTATCTGCACGATGACGAAAGACTTAACATAATTGGTGATTGTTTGAGTGCGGAATGTTATTGTGAGACTCGGATGTGGAAGATAGGCGTAAAGGGTAACAGGTAGGTCATTGTTTTTCTTATGTATTAATAGACATAATGTACGTAGTTAAGCAGAAAGGACTCAATCCACAATTTGGTCAACAATGGGTCATGTATGCCATAAGAGATACGTTTTGGGGGTTAAGTTACTCGCGTCCGTAGGTTTACCCTTGAGACACCTGACCCCTGGGTGGTGCTAAATGAGTGACACTGACTAGAGCCACGCTGCGTTGCAGCACGCATTGGGCCGGCTTGCCCGGCGTAATACCACCCTCTCACTAATATCCGGCGTGAAATAATGGCACTTGGTGCTGTTGTGTTTCGTCCGGCCAGTGAGGGTTCCGGAGGCCCATCTCACCCCCCCCCCCCCCTCACAATTCCTATCCCTTCCTTAACCCTATTCCTTCCTGTAAAGGACGGCAACGCGCCTGCGATTTCTCTGGTTTTGCAGGTGTCCTGTCTATGGGCGGCGGTGATTACTCTCCATCAGGTGACCCGCCTGCTCGTTAGCCTCCTTCTTTTATAAAAAAAAAAAAAATGTTTTAAGTAATATAAAGATAATTTTGGAATACATATAACTAATTTTTGACCATATTGTAGTTTGAGTTCTTTCTGCTAAAATACGCCCAATTTAGTTTCATCATCATCAGCCTATAAACGTCCCACTGCTGTGTAAATTGGGCCCTAACCCACCACGCTGGCCCAATGCGGGTTGGAGGGTGGGCACATTTACTTTCAATCACTTTTATTTATTTATGAGGTAAGTACCTATATGTGATTGAAGGAGTTTAGCTATCTGAAGAAATACAAGTTACAATAGAGGTGCCTTTTGAGTAATAATTTCTAAAGCATAGAGGAGTCCAAATGAGACTCGTATAGTTGTCCTGTTTTTTTCAAATGGGCCATAAACATTAAAAAAAAGGAAACAGACAAAATAAGTTAACAAAAACGTCAATGTCAAGCGAAAAAAAAATTGGATACCCGGTCACCATTTATGATACCGAATTTAAAAGCGGTAAAACCGAATTGAAAAATAATGTTGGCCACAGCTGTCGATTTCCCTTCTGTAACAGTATGAACTTCTCCCGCTTTGTATGGCATATGAGAGTTTGTATGGCAATAGCAACTCACCGCGTTTCTCACCAGGCGCTGCTTCAGTGCCATACAAAGCTTTGGCATACATTTGGCATATAAGTACAGTAGAATCCGTTTATTAAGACTCCGCCTATATTGATCAACCGTTATATATGTTCACAGCGAAGTTTGGTTTTCATATAAAATTCTTTGTACTTAACTAAGTCGGATATAATGACTTCGCTTATAGTGACATGTCGTTTATTGTGACCCATTTTTTATTAAATTGCGTCCAGTTATAGTGACCGACATGATTCTAACACCTTCGGCAGTGTTCGGGAGAGTCACGTGATACCCGACGACTTGACGTTCGGCGCGTGCATGGTTTTTTAGGGTTCCATAGCCAAATGGCAAAAAACGGAATCCTTATGGATTCGTCATGTCTGTCTGTCTGTCCGTCCGTATGTCACAGCCACTTTTTTACGAAATTATAAGAACTGTACTGTTGAAACTTGGTAAGTAGATGTATTCTGTGAACCGCATTAAGATTTTCACACAAAAATAGAAAAAAAACAATAAGTTTTTGGGGTTCCCTATACGTAGAACTGAAACTCAAAATTTTTTTTTTCATTTAACACATCCGTTTAAAAATGATATTGAGGTTTCTAATATCATTTTTTTCTAAACTGAATAGTTTGCGCGAGAGACACTTCCAAAGTGGTAAAATGTGTGTCCCCCCCCCCTGTAACTTCTAAAATAAAAGAATGATAAAACTGAAAAATATATATGATGTAGGTACATTATTACCATGCAAACTTCCACCGAAAATTCGAGATCTAGTAAGTAGTTTTTTTTAATACGTCATAAATTAATTAATTTAAAAAAAATACACTATTATTAAAACATCGATTAAAGTTACAACGAACTACAACAACTTTTTTAAGATGTTACTTGCTGCTACGGAACCCTTCATGGCGGGTCCGACTCGCACTTGGCCGGTTTTTTTGTTTTGAGTCTCAGTGGGTAATTGATAGCTTTGAAGGTCACGCATTGTTCGTTAGTGATTTGTGAAAAAAATTACATCTCAATGTCGTCGTCAAGCATTTACGATAGAAGAGAAAGGTGCAATATACTTAATATGCAGATTAGAATATGGAGAAAATGGAAGATACAACTAACAAAAACGGGAGATTGTTTATTTTCTACAAAATGCTTTGTATGACGTCCGCTTCGTATGACGTGTTTAATATTTCCCTGCGATGTCATTATAAACGGATTCCACTTTTGTTAGAATTGCAATTTATGAAGGAGCTCTTCGACATGCTGAATTTAAGCTCGCACGCTACTGCAGACGTTTTAAGAGGATTGATAGTGCATCTAGATTGTATACGTGTTTTATATGCGATCGAAGGAAAAGAGTTATTATACCGTCAAACATATTTCCGAACGGCAACACAAATGGGACAAATAATTACGTTTTGCGAACGCACCCCTTTTTTGCCACCAAAAATTCGACGAATGGCGCGCACCGTTGCAAAAATCAATCTTAGGCCGTTGATTTAAAACCTCTTTTCGGAAGGTCGCCGCCGTAATTTATCATTTCGAGCACATAATTCAGCCAGGGCCATCTCTGGCGATGCTCTTTAACAGATAACGCCGGGATCCGGAGCTATAAAATTTATAGGTTTTTTTATTGAGCGGTTTCGGCCTGAGAACCGCACTTCTGCCGATTTGAATGAGAGCCTTTCGAAAATTGCATATATCTGTAGGTACATGTCAGACCAGAAGCAGGAGATTGTTTCAGTAAAAAAAAATTCATTAAGTAGGTACATCTGATTATTATTCATCATTTTAAAATAATCAATGTCTTAGTATCGATAAAAGGCATAAAGACAGGCAAAGTACAATAAAAAATTAGTTTACATGTTTGTATGATTTGTATTTTTCCTTTTAATCGTCAAACACTGTTCCCGCGCTAATGACGAATTAACGTGCAAAATGGCGACCAAGTTCCTAATTCAAAAACAAACTGGTAACTTTCTTCGTTACACAATGTTGCCAGATTAAAGCAACACTGTACCGCGTGTAGTGTTGCCAGAGTTAATAAATAAGCACAATATAAACATAGGACCTCGTTCCGGCTTGTATCGTTGTGTGCGCAGGGGATGGCAACTAAGCAACTTCTATGAAGCTATTGCGTCTTATTAAGATACGATCTTCACTAATATTTCTGCACTTACGAGGGTTTACGCATTTCGGTTTCCCTCTGTTTTCCATTTGGCTAATTTAAATGAAACTTTGCATGCAACTAAACTAGCAGTCTTCTTAGAAAATACAAAACAAGTTTCACTTTTCAATTCAACGTCTTTCATTAAAATAATCATCATTAAACAGCAAATAAAAATTATAATCAAATTGACCACAGAATTGATAATCTTTTCTGTGGTCTTTGTCTAGGATCAGCCATCCTTTAAAGCTTTGAACTTACTTAGAATAAAAAGTGAACCTAAATCTTCCCTGCAGAACGGTTCATAGAATTTTCTTTGATATCTTATTAAACTTTTCTCGAAGAATCGGAGTCACTTTCTGTCCCTTATATCATATTGTTTATATTTTGCGGCAACTATACGACCAAATAATACATGAGATGAGTTGGATACAGAAGGGCTTGAAAGTGGTGTTTGGAGCACTTTTTTTGCTCTTTTTAAGATCTTATTTTTCTGGGTTTACTTTCGAACCTTCCCTCTCCTGGTGGTGTGTAGTCGTTAATAGTCTTTTTTTTTTCTTCCTTTTTTATAATCCCCCAACCCTCCTTCCAGAGCAACCTATTACCCATCCAGACTGGTCTCAGTCTCTTAGGTATGGACATACACAGCGACCTCAACCCGAAGAGCTATATTGATAGCATTATAACCACAGCCTCACGTAAACTCGGAATCCTGAACAAGGTGAAGCGGTTCTTCACGCCGGAGCAACGATGTCTTCTGTATAAGGCTCAGGTGCGCTCCTGCGTGGAGTATTGCTCTCATCTTTGGGACGGATCCGCCAAGTACTTGCTCGAAGCTCTTGACAGGTTGCAAAGACGTGCTGTCCGTATTATCGGTAACGATGGCGTTACGATCGGCCGTTACAGCTACGTAGGGACATTGCTTCCCTTAGTGCTTTCTACCGCCTTTACCACGGTGAATGCTCTGAGGAGCTCTTTGACCTCATCCCTCCCTCTCCTTTCCTTTCCAGATCGACACGTGCAGGTCTTAGAAGCCACCCTCATACCGTGCCGACCATCAAGACACGTACCAAAAAGTTTGGACAATCGTTCTTTTGCCGAACTGCCCGAATGCGCTTCCCGCACACGTGTTTCCTTTCTCTTTCCCTCCAGGGTTATTTAAGCGGGGCGTGAAAAAGCATTTATGCAGGCCGCCATAGTGAGAGCGTTCGGCATAGCGTGGTAGCGCTGTGATGAACGCTTTCACTTCTTGGGCTTCACTGGCTGCTTTTCATCAGGCAGAGTGAAGCCATTATGGCGTGCCACAATAAAAAAAATATATATCTTTCCGGATATTTCAGGAAATGTTCTTCTAAAAAGCAACAGGATTTGTATTCTCTTTTACTCTTAAGTTTTGCGTTGTAATTATTTTCCGTTCCTTACGCTTCAATTTCTTTTCGTCTGCCAAAATGTAATTAAAATGGTTTTGAGTCCCTACGCTCAAGTGAGGATTAACTTTTATAAATGAGATTTGTCACCAGTTTAATCTATTTAAACCTAAACATAATATAATCATTAAATTAAAACCATAACTTAGAAGTTGGTCTCTTCTGTGGTCAATAATATCTTCCGTGGTCACCTTGGACCACAGACAAGATGACCACGGAAGGGACGTTTCTGACTAATTTCTGATTAGTTTGTATTTTGAGGTTATGCAAAAGCAATATAGTTTTCAACTAACACACCCAATTATCTACAAGATCAACATCAAATTACGTTTATAATTGCAGTACTTACCACAATATGACAGTAACAGAAAGGGTCTTTGAACTTTTACACCAACATTTTCACTATAAGAATGATTTTTTGTGACATAGTTGTTGCATTCAACCAGAAGTACGATGCACTGACATCTAAGCGTACACTTCAACGTTGCTAGAAGGCAAAAATTAAATCATTTCGGTCGATAATTGGTCACCTGTTGCGTAATTTGTGTATGACCACGGAATGATACGCGAACTATGGAACATTTTGAGAACACTGGAATTACTAGGGTAATTCTTTTAGACTGCAGAAATTTTGTTGGATCTAAATATCTTAAAACATATTATACATATAAAAACAAAAAACACATGGAATGAAAGATTACTTTAATAACATTGATTGATTAATGAATCTGCACAATTTTCTTAAGATATAACTTTAATAAAATAAGATTTTTGCTTCATTTGTCTCCCTCCGTGGTCTGTTGGAATTCGACCTTCAAGGGTTTGACCAGGTTAAAAAAATACTAAACGAACACTAACTCTTTTCTTTATATACCCATATAGCTACAAGAACCCTTGTGTACAACATACCTTTACGAAATTAAATTTAGAAATGTTTTATACTATATAGACTGCAACGGTAATACAATACGTCGTCGTAAGCACGGCAATACAATACGTGTAGTATTTAATCTATTTCGTAGCACAGAATTGTTAAACCTTCTTTGTTTATTCCGTTGTCGTAAGGATCACAAATGCGCGCTTTCTCTGATAGTCTGTAGTCTGGTTTAGAGTCGTTGGATTTGAGTTGTAATGTTATATTACTTATTAAATAATAATTATTAATACCTAGCACTCACATTGGATGTCTTATTTATTTATTTAAAACACATGCTAGTTTACAGAAATCTTCCAATACACTAGCCAGTCACAATAAAAATAATATACAGTATAACGTTTTAGCCGGTACAAATCAATTTATATAATATAATGTCATAATGTTGTTGGGTATTAATTTTAACAATTTAAGAAAGTATGTCAAGTTTTTACATTATGTCAATGTATATAATATTATGTTAAGAGGCCTATTACATCTCGAATGTGATTTTTGCGTAAAATGCCTATATTCGAATTTTATAGTAATTTTGCAGTTGTATTTATCGTTTTTATCAAAATAAGATAATAAATTTGTGCATATTATTACAAATATCCATTTTGTGAGCATAAGTTGAATTCGGACGGCCGGCGCATCGCATTTTGTAGTAATTTTGCAGTTGTATTTATCGTTTTTATCGAAATAGGATAATAAATTCATTATAAAATCTTTATTCCTCATGAAGTAACAGTTACTCTGGTATAAATTTTGCTTAATAATATTATCGCAGATAGGAGATATTCACAGTTAATTTATAGCAATTTTCGAAGTTTTTTGGTTTAGAAAAAGATTTTTTTCCTATATAAAATCAATGATATCTAAAAATTCCGAGGCCACTACGCATTATTCGACTATATAAGAGATAACATTATATTTTTTTTATTTCACTTGTTTTGAACTGTAGTTCAATCGATGAGCTCAAAAAAGTGCCTTCGCGCACTTTATGAAAATCTTTCTCTGCAATTTTGAATTTAATCAAAAAGTTAAGCAAAATTTACAAAAAGCGAGGCCACTAAGCACTATTCCAATAGCTATTCTACACTATTCAATAAGTCATAATTGTTAATGTATTTTCGTTTCTGAGATCCATAACGCCAAAGTTCGCCATTTTACGCAAAAATCACAGTTAAGATGTAATAGGCCTCTTAAGCAGCCTTTTATTAAGTAAGCACTTAGCATAGAACTACAAATATAAAAGAAAACTGTAATCTTAATGTGGTCTTGTTGGCTGTCCTAAATAAATAATCTATACTAATATTATAAAGCTGAAGAGTTTGTTTGCTTGAACGTGCTAATATCAGGAACTAATGGTCTGATTTAAAAAATTCTTTTAGTGTTAGATAGCCCATTTATCAAGGAAGGTTATAGGCTATAATTTGTTTAGGTACGGGTAACCCGTGCGAAGCCGGGGCGGGTCGCTAGTACATATATATAACTCCTGCTTCCCGGAGGAGTAGGTAGAGACCAAAGCTTTCCTTCCGCTACGATCCTGATCCTGAGATTCTGACACACATCCAACCGATGAGCATATACGAAAAACGTTATGAGAGCGAGTGAAGCGAATAAATAATAATCTATGTTTATAAAAATAAATAGCAGTTCGTTTGTCTCGCTAAAACTCGAGAATAGCTAAACCGATTTGATAATTTCAATTTTGAAATATTTGTGGAAGCTCGGGGAAGCTATAAACGGTGAGATAAATAATAAGTAGCGGAAAATACTTAGAACGACAATTTAATTTTCCAATACAAAATGTTATTAGTTTAACATCGCTTTTCAAATTCTCTCAAGAAGTCTGTGTAGTCTAAGATCCGAGTATAGAACGACCTTCACCGGGAAGGTTAATGGATGAAAAGTATTTTATATCAAATTTAATATGTTAAATAATATATCGCGAGTGGGTTGGCTGAAAAATTTCAGTCAGTACCTTTAATGATTAATTTAAATTTTTAATTATTTTTTTTGCATTGCATTGCACTGGTTTGGAGTGTGTGTGTTTGTAATGAGCTTATCTTTATACAAACATAAATTTTATTTATTTAACCAGACGGTTGCAAATTACTAATATAGACTTGCCTGTTTATACCTGCCTACCCAATGTTATGACAGGAAAAAAATAGTCAACCTAACGTTTGCATATTATACGTGGGACCTCAATAAAGTCCCACAGCTTTATTGAATCTCGAGGGGTTTTGGGGAAAATCATTTTCCATTAAACGTTCATTATCACTCTATATCGTCCACTTAATGTAAAGAAAATAATAATTACTATTAAAAACTTGACATTGACACTGGCTAAATGTGCTAATTGCGCGAAGAATCTAAGAAAAAAAAAGTGAAGCGTCATGTATGCAGTTTTGTTTTATTTTCTTTAAATGTGTTTCATCGAATATTAATGTGTAATAATCACTCATTATCATCTACTTTAGGCAATTACTTATTAACTTGACACATGGATAAATGAGCTGACCAAAAAATTTTGTACTTATTAAGTTTTGACCATATTTTTCACAAATATAATGTAGGTGATACGAAGTTCACCGGGTCATCTATTATGTAATAAATAATGCTTGTTTTAATGCCAATGACAGATCCCTACATTCAAAAAAGCCTAATATCCGTCACGAATGTAGGGAATCCGTTGTATCCGTAGCGACACGCCTGTTTCCCTGCGGCGTACACGAAGACGATGGTTTTCCATTTGCGATCCATATCTGCATACAAGCCGCGCGTTACACCCATCTGTCTTACGGTTACGGTTAGATAATATTTTTTGTTGGTGAAACTAGTCTATCGAATGTTTGGTAATAAATATATCCCCTAGGTATATAAATAAAACACATTAAGGTTAAATAGTATTGCAGTTTTGTATGGAACTGTTTTGAGAAAAAGTAAAGTTGGTTTTTTACCAATTTTTAAGTTGTACAAATAGTAGTTCTTTGCAATTCATAGGATAGTCCCAGTTATTGCCTTACATACATAGAAAGTCTTCTTTTATTTGTAGCAGATAATCAAGAATCAAGAGACATAAAATAACGTAGACGAATTTTTCACAATTTACTAAAGTGTCGATGTACTTAAATTCTTTTTATTTGATAGGTAGGTACTTAATTTTTTATTTTTACTCTCTCTACTCGACTCTACTATTTCAGGTTATTTATTAGAATTCCCCAGAGAAGTACAATATAAGAACACAAGAAGTGGATTTCTTTAGAAACATCCATTAGACTTACGAGTTTGTCGATGGTAAACTGTTGAGAGAAAAACTAGACTTGTGCGTCAGTGTAGTTTTCCTAGCTACTTATCTACACCAAAAACTACACTACATACTTTAATCATAATATAATTCGATTCAATCTTCGATTTCGAAGCCTACTTATTATTTATAATTACACCACAGGTTTGTTAAATAAATGTAATAAATAACGGCTTAGGGCAGTTTTGTGTAGCTCCAAAATGTATTTTGCCAGCAAACAAAGTGAATTGTGCTGCTTCTAGTGGTCGGCAGAAATAACTAAATTGATCAGCAAGTAATGTGTTATTGGGCAGCAGAAATTGAAATCTTATAAGTTATAGCCTGAAATAACTACTAAGTTCTTGCGCTTCGCCGGCCGCTGCCGCGGCATGCTCGATTCGATGGCTCGGCTCGCACTGTGTTTTTGTTTTCATAATCTAACCTAACCCAACCGACGCCGTGTTTTGCTGAACGAATATTATAAAAGTACCATTTAATTACTTGCCATTATACAATCCTTAGGTTAGAACAGTGATTAAAAAACGCGCGAGCCGAGCGTTGCTTAAATGTTGCTTAGGTTCTTATATTTTTCTATTTAAGCTATCAGTAGGTACCCTAAAATTAATAAGCACGTTATTTCCATTTAGTTACCTACCAGTAAATGCACTGGGATCATTTAAATTTCCTAATTCGAATTTCATACTGAAATTCATACCACTGCACTGACCAAAAAGAACTTTTACCGAAGATAGTTGTGAATTATTAATAAATGTCACAGTTTTTATCACATTTACTAAATCGTGTGGTAATTATTAATAATAACCAACCAAATTTATCAAATTTACATACATATAGTATGTTATCAAATCTATAAACAAAACGATTCGACTAATTAAAACGCTGTAACTATAACAATCGTGTTCGTATTACGAATTGTTATATCACGAAAGCTAAATAGTTTTTTCCCGAACCATTAACTCACCGGAAACATAAGATTACAACTACACAACAAATTGTTCGTTTAACTGTTATACCTAAGATAGATAAGATTGAGTGTGCATCTGTTATAACATTAACACCTTTTTTTTCATGTGTTGTTTGCAACAATCGCAAATGTTAAGCTACCTAAGTAGATGTTAGTAACAGGATGCGTGATCGATTTTTTTGTAATCATTACCATAGTTAGGTAGACCTAGGGTCACATAAACGCTTTACTAGTACATTCAAAATAAAATTTTATTAATATTCGGTGCCTTAATATACATCGATACATTTTAGAGGTTGTTTTCCCGCGGCAGAACGATTTACCTTTAGTAGTACTATCAAATCATGCAAGTTATTTATTGAAAATAAAAATATTTTTGTTCTCAACCAAGTAATCAAAAAAATTATCATCAACTCGAAAGCGTGAGAAACGCTAGTTTCTTATACGAGATGTGACGTATTTGGGTACTGCCTGCCGCACGAAATCAATGTTTAAAGTAAAAGAAGCTCCCGCACTAAGTAATATTCTCACGCTTTCGAGTTGATGATTATTTCTTTGATTACTTGAGAACAAAAATATTATTATTTTCAAAAAATAACTCGCATGATTCGATAGTACTACTGAACGTAAATCGTTCTGCCACGGGCAAACAAACAACCACTAAAATGTGTCGGTGTATTCAGAGCTGTACCTATACTTTAAGGAAGGTATGCTAAGATAGTTTGGTAAAGAAGAAAGTGTAAAGAGTAGAGTGAATAGGATAGTTTTATAACTCTGCACCAATTGCCTTCGCCTCAGAGCTGAGTGTAAGTTTGTAAATGTGCAAACGTTTACTATCGCGTTTGTGTTAAGAGTTTTGATTCTCGATCTTATCTACTTAGCATTAAGATCTATCTGTCAAAACTTAACTCAAACGCGTAACGTTTTCACATTTACAAATTTACACTCAGCTCTCAGGACTCCATTTCCATTTTTAACATCAGGTGGAGTGGAGTCATTTGAATATATAAAAAAAACTCCGTTTATATCGAAAATAGCGCATATATTATTATTATGTCAGTTGGCTTGCTCAGCTTTGCAATCGTCTTACGCTAACTACACGGTACGTTTCCGGGAAAAGTGCGCTCGTAGCTAACGAAGTGTGCTACGCGTGAGATTAAGGCTGACACTGAGAGTAGCGGAAACCGAAAGAGATCGTGCCAGCGATTTAAAATAATCCTACTAATATTATAAACGCGAAATTTTGTAAGTATGGATGGATGTTTGTTACTCTTTCACGTAAAAACTACTGAATGGATTTGGATGAAATTTGGCATACAGATAGTTTATAACCTTGATTAACACATAGGTCAAAGTCAAAGTCAAAGTCAAAATATATGTGGGAGAGTGGATTATAAATAAATACATTGATACATGTATAAGTAATGTGGGAGAGTGGATTATAAATAAATACATTGATACATGTATAAGTAAATACGGTTTATGTTACAAACAAGCAAAATGTTAAAATATTACGCGGCATAACGATCACGCCACCTGCAGGCGCTATCGCGCCGTCCCCCACTCCGCTATGCGTCACTTGTTTGTGCACCGCTATAAAATGGGGCGGTCCTCTTCCGGCGGCTCAGAAGTTGTTCGACCACGGACACGGCACGTTGTGTGCTCTGAACTGCCTCAACATCAGGTACTGGTTATTTGCTATATTGCTAATATTATGTAGTTACCTCACAATAAATATGTATTATCGTTACTTTTAAATAATTAATGTTTAGTTATTTTGATTATTTGTGAATCTTTATTAATATTATGGTCCATTAAATGGTTATATTGATATTATTGCTTTCCTTTTATTTCATCTATCACATCAGAAGTGGGATAAATTCGCTCACATACAGGAAAAGTGTAAATGACGTTTGTTTTATTATACTTAATTTTTTTTAAACCTTAATTATGGAATGATTTTCGCCTACCCTGTCTTGTTCATCTACTACTAAAACAGTGAAGGGTTTCTCCTTTTGTCAGGGTGAGTCAGCGGTTATGCACCGATTGAAGGCAATTGATCGGGGTACTCCCCGTATTGTTTTCTTTTCGGAAGTATAGACTGTGTTATGTGCTGAAAGCTTGGCCAGGGCACACCTTGGTAGCATTTGGAATAAGACATAGATAACTGGACTTGCTGACTTACCTTGCGAGAAACAGGACCTTCTTGGCTTTGCAAATCAATTGATAGTAATTTATCGGGGTACACCCTTTATTGCTGTCTTTTGGTGGCATCCATGTTGTCTAAATACTTGGCTAGGGCCACTCCCTGGTAGTGGTTGGACAATATGGCAACTTGTTGGTTATAGATGAATAAGCATGAGGATTAAAACCAACAAACAAAAAACTACGCCTACAAATATTTTTCAGGTATTTCAAGATGGATAAAGAGTCCGCTGCGCCCGAGGCTGAGCAACCAGAGCATGGTTCAGGTTTTACGTCAGGGTTGGCTACTGAGCCTCTATCACCCATCCTGCCACAAAATACGCGACGTAACCCTGGTAATTGTGCGATGAAACAGCACAGCCGAACTGCGTCTCACGTTAACGGCGAAGCGGTTCCTGGAGGTTCAACAAGTTGCAGCGATGCGAGGACAGTAGAACGAAGCACGTTACTACGACGACTTAACGCAATTTATGGAGTATACCAGTGAGCAGGCCGGCAGCCTCGCAGAGTATGCAACTCGAAAATGGGAATTGGCAAAGAAGGCAATTGGTGTGGAGATGACTGAACAGCGCCTTGTCGAAGCAGTTATTTCGGGTATGTCTGACTTTCGTATTCGCTCTGATTTGTTACGGCTTACACCAAAAAATTTGCCACAGTTAATTCAAAGCCTTAACTCTTATAAGCGTAAAAGACCTGGTAAGGAATCTGATCACAATATTCCATCTAAACGTTTTAAAAACATGTTTTCTGCTCCTCTGGACAGTTTAGCTAAACGATGTCATAAATGTCACAAAATAGGTCATATACAAAAGAAGTGTCATTCAGGCACGACTAATCGCGGACCTCAAAAAGATTCCACCTCTACCTCTGATAGTACAAAACCTGATTCAAGGCTTACTAAGCCTATTACTTGTACTTTTTGTTATAAGAAAGGGCATACTTTTGAAAACTGCTTTCAAAGAATAAATAAGAAAACTAAGGACGAAAAGTCTTCTCGTGTAAATAGCTTAGCTTTAAGTAACAAAAAAATGCTTAGTGTTCAAATTGAAAACCGTGATTACTCTTGCCTGGTAGACAGTGGTGCAGAATGCTCTCTTATGCGCGATAGTGTAGGTGATTCTATCAAGGGTAAGATTACATATGACACTTTGATTTTGCGAGGCGTTGGAGACAATACTTTTTGCTCGTCACGTAAAAAGCTGTGTGTAGTATGCGTTGATGGCCTTAATATCGAATTAGAATTCATTCTCGTCCCCGACAGATACATACAGTATGATGTGTTACTTGGGCAAAATCTTTTTGATATACCTGGAGTTCAGGTTATTTTTTCTAAAGATTTTATTAAAGTGTCTCGAAACTTTTGTAATGTTAACTGCCTCCAAAAAGAGTTTAACTTTGATGCAATCGATGTAAATCCTGAGTTAAAACTGGAACACAAGCTCAGCTTACGTAATTTGTTAGAATCTTGTTCTGATATGTTCACGACTGGCAACGCAGTTTCGCAAGTAACTACTGGCGAACTTAATATACGTTTAAAAAATCCAGATAAAATAGTTCAACGACGGCCTTATCGATTGGCTCCAAGTGAACGTGAACATGTCAAGGACTTAATTAAAGATTTGAAGGATAACAATATCATTCGTGATAGCAATTCGCCTTTTGCCAGCCCAATTTTACTGGTTCGAAAAAAAGATGGCAGCGACCGGTTGTGCGTTGACTACAGAGAATTGAATAGTAACACTGTCCGCAATCACTTTCCACTCCCAATTATAGACGATCACATTTGTAAATTATCAGGGGCTAAATATTTTACCATACTAGATATGGCGGCAGGTTTCCACCAAATCCCTATAGCCGCTGACTCAATTGAGAAAACTGCGTTCGTTACTCCCGACGGGCAATTTGAATTCCTTCGCATGCCATTTGGGCTTTGTAACGCACCTTCTGTGTTTCAACGGGCCATCAATACAGCACTAAAAGAGTACATAGATCATTTTGTTCTAATTTACATTGATGATGTTGTGATTTTCTCGAAAACGGCTGATCAAGGCATTGAGCGTTTAAAGCTAGTTCTTGATGCCCTAAAGAATACAGGGTTCTCTCTAAACGTGAAGAAATGTAAATTTCTGAAAACAGAAATCGAATATTTGGGAAGAATTGTCTCCAACGGTCAAGTAAAGCCAAGTCCGGGTAAAGTTCAAGCTCTTTTGAATGCTTCCGTCCCAACGACAGTCAAGCATGTCCGACAGTTTTGTGGACTAGCGAGCTACTTTCGAAAATTCATACCTAACTTTTCTCTTACCATGATTCCCTTGTATAATCTCACTCGTAATAATGTTAAATGGAACTGGACACCTGAGCATGAGGCTGCTAGGAATAAAATTCATGATTGCCTTGCTTCTGAACCCGTTTTAACTTTATTCGATCCTACAAAACCTGTAGAACTTCACACAGATGCTAGTTCCGCAGGTCTAGGAGGCATCCTTTTTCAAAAACATGACAATCAAATGAAGGTCATAGAGTATTTTAGCATGCGTACCACTGATATAGAAAGTCGTTATCACTCTTATGAGTTGGAAACACTGGCTGTAGTTAGGTCCATTAAGCATTTTCGTCACTACTTACTTGGTAGACAATTTAAGGTCATTACAGATTGCAACTCCCTGAAAGCCTCGCGAAATAAGAAGGAATTACTCCCCAGGGTACATAGGTGGTGGGCATATCTACAATCTTTTGACTTTTCCATAGAATACCGTAAAGGAGATCGAATTCCTCACGTCGATTACCTGAGTCGTAACCCAACCACAGTTAACATAAATAATATACAAAATTATAGTGAATGGCTAGAAGTTGAGCAAAATAATGATCCTGAAAGTAAGGGCATAATTGAATCAATTTTACAGGGTAGCATTGCACAAGATATAGCCTCCAGTTACGAAATACAAAATAACTTGCTGTATCGTGTAATTTTTATCAATAACAAAATTAAGAAACTTCTCTTTGTTCCGAAAAGTTATCGGTGGCACATGATACAATTATATCATGATTCACTAAAGCATTTTGGATGGGAAAAGACGCTAGAGAAGATAAGGGAACAATTTTGGTTTCCTAACATGTCCAAGTGCACTCGCAAATATGTTGACAGTTGCCTAACTTGCAAAATTAATAAAAGTCAATCAGGTCCACGACAGATCAGTTTGCACCCTATAGATAAACCACCTGTTCCGTTTCATACCGTTCATATGGATACCACCGGAAAATTGAGTGGAAATAAGCCGACTAAACAATACGCTGTTGTCTTTATAGATGCATTTACTAAATTTGTTTTTATGAAACCAGTTACTAACTTAACTGCTGCAGCTACTGTAAATAGTCTTAAAGAATTGATATATAATTTTGGTACACCTAAACGCATCATTTGTGACCAGGCTGCTTCCTACACTGGGAAGGAATTTTCAAAT
This sequence comes from Scoparia ambigualis, assembly GCA_963921215.1. Taxonomy (NCBI): domain Eukaryota; kingdom Metazoa; phylum Arthropoda; class Insecta; order Lepidoptera; family Crambidae; genus Scoparia; species Scoparia ambigualis. Next base: position 28,687,512 of record OY992514.1, read on the forward strand.
TTTTGTAATCATTGGTCTATAGAACTACATTTTATAGCTAGTGGTGTAAGTCGTGCAAACGGACAGGTGGAGCGAATAATGAAGGTTTTGACAAACTGCTTTACAGTTGTAGAAAATACATCCAAAAGAAGTTGGAAAGATGCTGTTGGTGAAGTACAGTTGGCAATTAACAGTACCTTTAGTAAAAGCTCTGGTCATACTCCTTTCCAACTTCTTATGGGCTGCGATCAGTCACCTCCAGCCATATCAGCCTTAGTAAATGATGTTGAACGCTTGGACCTTGAAATGTGCCGTCAAGAGTCAAAAATCAAGATGGACGAACTAGCTAAAACTCAAAAAACCAATTTTGATAAAACCAAAGCTAAAATTGTACCTTTTCAAATCGGTGACGTGGTCTTAGTTAAACAAAACCCACGAGTTATTAACAAACTTGACAGCAAATTCAAAGGTCCATGCGTCATTACTGAAGTAAATGAAAACGATAGATACACTGTAAGAGTTCATAAGACTGGTAACAAATTGTATGTCTCTCATGATAACTTGCGAATCGTTAACACCGATGTAGGATGTGAGTTAACCGATTCCTTAAATGTATCGGAGTAATAATAGGAGAATTTAAGAAAATTTTCATTGTAATACTTAAGTTTTATACATGAGAACCATTTGGAGTAATTGTTTCGTATAATACCAGTCGCTTGGCCAACGACTGCGGTTATGCTTAATGATTGCACCTATAACTTATGAGTTGGCGTTCTTGGTCATGTGATTTGACTACTAAACATTATTTGATTGCCATGTGATTTGGCGTTTGTGGTCATGTGATTTGACCACTAAACATTGTTTGATTGCCATGTGATTTGGCTTTCGTGGTCATGTGACTTGACCACTAGACATTGTTTGATTGCCATGTGATTTGGCTTTCGTGGTCATGTGATTTGACCACTAAACATTGTTTGATTGCCATGTGACTTGGCTACTAAACGTTATTTTGATTGCTATGTGATTTGGCGTTCTTGGTCATGATTTGGCTACCAACATGTTTTTATCGCCACGAATAATTGAATTGTGATAATCAAGTTATCAATTGTCATTAGTGTTAAGATTGCTAATAGTGTTCACGAGCCATGATGGCTGCTCGTCAGTATGGCCGTGTGGGAGAGTGGATTATAAATAAATACATTGATACATGTATAAGTAATGTGGGAGAGTGGATTATAAATAAATACATTGATACATGTATAAGTAAATACGGTTTATGTTACAAACAAGCAAAATGTTAAAATATTACGCGGCATAACGATCACGCCACCTGCAGGCGCTATCGCGCCGTCCCCCACTCCGCTATGCGTCACTTGTTTGTGCACCGCTATAAAATGGGGCGGTCCTCTTCCGGCGGCTCAGAAGTTGTTCGACCACGGACACGGCACGTTGTGTGCTCTGAACTGCCTCAACATCAGGTACTGGTTATTTGCTATATTGCTAATATTATGTAGTTACCTCACAATAAATATGTATTATCGTTACTTTTAAATAATTAATGTTTAGTTATTTTGATTATTTGTGAATCTTTATTAATATTATGGTCCATTAAATGGTTATATTGATATTATTGCTTTCCTTTTATTTCATCTATCACATATATTTATTCAATAAACTCAATTAATAAGTACTTTGAATCGTCCAAATCTTTTTAACCTACCACCCATTCAGGACGTCATTTTTTAAATGTGGCAAAGAACGGGCGCAAGAAACCACAGCGATATAGGATACATTTTATCCCGATATTCCCGCGGGAACGGAACCACGCGGGTGAAACCGCGAGCGGCCGCTAGTACATTCATACGTTCGACCTGTGTGGTATAGCGGCTCACTAAAGGAATACTATAAATAAACCTCTCACTTTCTTTAGGTGTCGTAAAAGGCAACTAACGAACTAAATACTGCACATACATCCAGCAGCGCAGAGTGGCGATGGGCTCACCACCTATCACGCTGACCACATGTGCAGTTGTAATTTCGTGTGCCGTGGACTGTGGCAGAGAGCTGCTTCTGCGGTCCTCATTACCTAGTCTCTGACTAACAATACTCATCATGAATCTATAGTATGTATGTATTCACACATTTCACAGCAGTCCATGACCTACATCCTGACACACACCCTTTGCTTCAGTTACTCTCCTAACGTTCTTCATACATGCTCTTGAGCTGGCCCTTAATTTAAAAAATATATTATTTAAAAGAATAACATAAAAATAATATATATGTGACTCAACCTAAGTCGGTCGAGGACTCTTGCCAATGTTGTTTCAGCCGCTACCTGCATGTCGATTCTTAAACGCTCGATTCTACTCGCGCTGAATCTGAGTCAGCCATTATTTTAATTATACACAAAATCACAAAACAGGGTCTCAACAAAAATTTAAAAAGCAACAACAGCATTATCTAAGAAAGGTGATCTTCACTAATTTGTGCAAACATCATGCATAATCGAATACCTACTTACCACTACATAAAAAATCTTCAATATAAACTACAATAAAAAACTAATAATAACAATTCAGTTTAAAAAATACATACAACTCAAAAATTAATTAAAAAACATTGCAAAATTCACTATACAATCAAAACCTTAATTTGTTAACAAAATAGAAATTAATCAAAACAAAAATTATCAAAATTATTAATTCAGGATAAAAATCATTAAAACAATAAATTCAAACAATCGCTAACAAACAACACATCAACATGAACCTTTATAAATGAAAATCAATTACCACGAATGTTTCCATCACTTTAGAATAGTTACACCTATTTAGCTAATCCTTTATTGTTGTGTTTAAATAATTGTCAGGACCAGTTGCATGAAATATTTTTTTTAAACACGGAATACTGGATGTTTACACTTTACGCTGACGTAGTCACGGGGGGCCGCTAGTATAATTTAATATAATTTTAGATGTTAGAACAAAATCGCTCCTCACATCTCAGTCCGCCGCCTTACCTGCCGTGAGCTATGGAGCGTAACCAGCGACAGTGCGCGCGATTGTTCCGTGACAAATGTATTTCTTACTCGAATTCATTATTAGCACTGAAACGCGCCCGTTTTTGTGCCTGCCACAGACAGAGATTGAAACTTGCCGTTTTGCCGAAAGTCTAAACGGATCGCTGTGCGGTTACCGGCTGAAGTTCGTGTGCTTAGTTGTCTTTTTATTTCATTTATTTATTTACTAGCGGGCCGTCTGCGACTTCGTCCGCATAAACACCACGTAATTCTAAAAAATCTTTCATACGAATTACAAACACTACAAAAAAATAATTAGCCAGGTAGGTGAAGGCGTTCTGAAGGATGCACGATACATACATTGATGACAATTGAATTTTATTTTTATATAGTATGTTATAGGATAAAATATTTACTAGAAAAAAATCAACCTGTCTCAGGAAGCTCGAGTGGGATTCGAACCCACGACCTTTGGATTGCCGGTCCACTGCTCTTCGAATCTTTCGGGTTCGAATCCCACTCGAGCTTCCTGAGACTGGTTGATTTGTTTCTAGTAAATATTTTATCCTATATCTATATAGCATTGTGAATGCAAAATTTCAACAATAAAGATAGTATATTATAATTTGTATTTAGAATATATTTGCGTACCGGCGTTTGTTTACATGAGGAGCTCGATGGCACAGCAGCTAGCGCGTTTGGCTTGCGAACTTGCCCGTTATGCAACTTTCGCAATGCCGGGTCGCTGAATGTGTGACCAAATTAAAAACATCTCGAGCTCCTCCGTGCTTCGGAAGGCACGTTAAGCCGTTGGTCTCGGTTGCTGTCGTAAGATGACAGTCGTTAAAACCCACCAACCCGCACTTACTTACTTTAGCATGCAAAGATTCATTAAAATCGGTTCATTGGTTTTAAAAAATTCGAACTTGGAGTTTTGTATGGGAAACCGAAATGTGTCTCGTAATATTTGATTATTTGCGTTAGAAAACGCTCAAATAAACTCAAAGATAACGCCGCCCGGAATGCGGAGGACACGAGTTCGGTTCCCGCCTGGGGTAGACATTTTTTCAACGTCTCATTATCTTTAGTTATCTTTAATTTGGCGAATGAACCGTCGTCGTCGATAGTAAATAGGTATGCAAGTATACATACAGATACCTTGGCGAACGCTCACTCATTCGATTACCGATATCGATACCACAGGACATAAAATTCATTACGAAACAACCAATAATGTTGATCAATGAATTAGTATTTTTAGGTTTTAATATTTAACAGCTGTGGGCACTTTCGAACCAAAGTTTTGAAACCAGATGCGAAAAAAGAATTATTTTTCTTTATTCTAAACCAGGTTGCCTAAAAAGAAAAATAAGTCTTATTTCGAACTCCCTTCCGAATACAGAATATAGAATCTGCTTTCGAAACTCTATTCAGAACCGATTATCTTATATTTAGAACCTATATCGGCGTTAACGGGGTAAAGATAGAGGTTTCTACCCGGACGAACCTTGCAAGAGACCCTACTATTCAAGTGCCTACTTCGTAGTTGATGTTTGATTATTACAAAGAAAATAAAGAAAAAATGTAGTAATTGCTTTGGTAATAGCTTCACCACACTAACGTATCCGATGACGATGATAACGATGAGTATGACGATATTATTATGTAAATTAGTATTTTAAGGATTTAATATTTAATATCTGTGTAGTGACGGCTCCATAATATATTACTACCAAACCATCACTTCCCTTGAATGTCGTAAAAGGCGACCATCGGACTAAACTAAAGACTGCACATACATCCATAATCCATCAACATAAAACGGCGTTCGGCTCACCTCACCACCTGTCACGCTGAGCACATGTGCAGTGATCATTTTGATTAAACGTGGACTATGGCAGTGCACTGCTTTTTGCGTTAGTCTCTGATTTACCCTTTGGGGATAATAGTCGTGACTATCATCATCAGCCTGTAAACGTGGACAATAGCACGTGAAGATATTGGGCCCATAACCCACCACGCTGGCCCAATGCGGGTTGGTGGGTTATAACGACTGCCATTTTACGACAAGCGGGACCAACAGCTTAACGTGCCTTCAGAACGGATGAGCTCGATATATATTTTTTTTAATTGGTCAGCCATCACGCTACAAATGCATTGCGAAAGTTGCTTAGCGGGCAAAAACGCAAGCCGAACGCGCTAGCCGCTGCGCTATCGAGCTCCTCAATCACACTGACTGTATGTGGCTGTATGTATGGAACTCGTGAACTTTGCCTCGCAGCGGAACAGCATAGACTAAAGAAAAAAAACAACGAGTGCTTGAATCACAGAACAATAAGTTTTGTTCTGAGGCTTGACTAAATCAAACCCATACGTTCATCATTCTATTTCACAAACTTTTTTGTCTTGTCTAACCCCCAGAAGCTGTTGTCAATTATCCTAGGGTTTATATTGGATTCAAAAGTAGCGTCAGTTTAACGTACTTAGTCATTATTAATGTTAATTGCGTTTTTAAGTGCGATAGTTAGTCGTTAATTAAAATCGCGTAATTACTGGTTGATCTGCTACTCAAACATCGGGTTAGTGACCAGATCAATCATAATAGCATAATACGCCGATTGTCTATGTATCGATAGACGCTATATATTATTTGTCGCATTCTGTTAGAGTTGTGATTTTGTTTAAATATTTTTTACCATCACGAAGTATGTTTAAAATAATAATGCCTAAAAGAAAAAAAAAATTAACCATTTTTCAGGAATTCTCTCTTTATGGTAACAATGTAAAAATTAATAATCACTATTAACAAAAACAGCCCTCAAAAGGGCACATTTTTTTACTATGGGACTTGGTAGTAAATTCCAAAGTTTATTAACTTGACGCCAATGTATAAAAACTTGAAGAATATATTATTACGAACATATTTATGACCGTATTATTAATTTAAAGACCTCGGTTTTTTATATAAATTAAAAACCAATTATTTTCTACTTGAAAATGGCAACATTATAGTCGGATTGTGACACTTTATGTTTTTAAAAATAAAAAAGTGACGCTTGTCTGACGTTTTATATGTCAATCAATACGCATCGTAGACAGAATGATGTCAAACTGTCAGCCGCCAGATGATTCCCGGCCGCGCTTTCGTTGTGTTAGTTGTGTGTATCGTTGCTAAATACTTTAAGCGATAAAGATAACTGTGTTTAACGATATCGTTTCTATATTACCACAGACCTCATAGACTTACCTACTTGATAACCCTGCGTTCGTTAACATTAAAAAAACCAGAACTTTCGTTCAGAAACGTACAAAACTAATCAATATTCAGTATTCTATAGCGGAGGTAATTAAAAATCTAAAAAATATACAGAATAATAGCATTAAGTCTCTTGGACAAGGAAGTACTTATATAAATTGTTGCAGTTAATTTTTCTTTCATTTTAGTACCAAAAAAAATTATGACCTTTAGCGTAATCACTCAGTTTTATGGCGTCTTTAGAAACATTAAGTAACCGGTTTAAAAATAATCAAACATACAGACATAGAAAATCTCTTTCGTTAACCGATGCCGAAAAAGTAATAAAAATTGGTCCAGTTCTGAACGAGGTTACAGGGGACTACGAAACGTCGTTTTTCTGTGTTTTATATGAGCATTCAGCATGACTTTCCAAGTAGTGTTTCCTCTTAACGTTAAAACTTCGCATTCTAATTCACGGATTTAAAAAAAAACCGGTCACCAATCCCGATAATGGCCATTACGAACATTGCTTAGCTTTCACGATCGCAACCCCATTATATTCTCCAAGCGGCAATGCGAATCCAAACTAGCATTAAGGAAAGCGCATTACAATGCGAGCATTCCCGAAGCATCGGGTCTCCGTAATCCCAGATCCCCGAGGGAACCCATTTCTACTCTGAATAAACAATCGTATAGCCTATTTGAAGGCACTCAACATTCAGCGCCTATTCTGTTTGGCAGTAGTAACGACTATCTTGAGGTTCAGATGTAAGGGCCAATTGGATATACCTAGTCTAACGGTTTATATCAATGGTTTTGAGGGTATCTTAAAACTTAAAGAGATGCCGTGCTGTATTTTGTAAATATGAGTCTTCGAGCGCTTCTCTCTCGCTCTCTCGACGGTACGATGGTAAGGGAGGGGTATAACAGCGAAGCGGCACGAAAAAGTGCGTTTTATATTTTAAAAAATGTATAGTAGTATTTAAAAAAAAACATAGATTATAATCCTTCAAGTTATCTATGAACTTTATTTTGGTAAATAACTCATAATATCAAATTACTTATTTTAAGAATAAAACCTAAAAAAAAAATGAAACAAAAATATGTAATTTTGTGAATTTATTCCATCGGGACAACTTTATCAAATCGTGTTTCCATCGGGTATATTCTACAGAATAAAGCCTTGACAATATATCATAATTTTCGCAGATTTTAATTTTACTGTCTACTTATTCAAAAATTAATTCTAAAAATTTTTCACCAATACCTAGCCTTATAGTATAATTCAGTTTGAGGCGTTTTTGAGAAGATGCATGTATATAAAATAGTATGTCTGTGTTTGTTATGTAACGTAAATATTATGTTTACGTATTGGTAATTTAAAAAAAAAAAATTCGTTACTTTTATTATTAAGATTACATGGAAACTTATGATTAGATTATTTCATTTACATCTGAAACACGTTTTCAAAGTCTGGTGCAACAATGTTAATATAGCATTGCATTGTTGTGTTCCGACTGTTTAGAGAAAAGATAGCCAGTTCCTCAGTGGTTAAGGATTCCTGGTGAAGCACACTTCACCACCTTTGGCCTCATCTTCACTTATTATCAGGTGAGATGAAAGCCTGTATTGGACAAAAAAACTTGTTCTTCTTTTGTAAAAATAACCTTCTAAAAATAGTCAAAATGTTATCGATACTTGATTGAGGCCAAGTTAGTGTTAAGGCTGGTCTGGTGCAACAATGTAAATATAGCATTGCATTGTTGTGTTCCGACTGTTTAGGAGAAAGATAGCCAGTTCCTCAGTGGTTAAGGATTCCTGGTGAAGCACACTTCACCACCTTTGGCCTCATCTTCACTTATTATCAGGTGAGATGAAAGCCTGTATTGGACAAAAAAACTTGTTCTTCTTTTGTAAAAATAACCTTCTAAAAATAGTCAAAATGTTATCGATACTTGATTGAGGCCAAGTTAGTATTAAGGCTGGTCAACACATTTGTATGCATGCATTTTTCGATATTTTTATGTTAACATGTAAACAAAAATAAGTATCACCGTTTCGCGTAGCGGCGAAAGAATACTACATCCCCTCTCTTTCCTTGGGTGTCGTAAAAGGCGACTAACGGACTAAAGACTGCACAATCTCCATCAGCTTAGAACGGAGATGGGCTCACCACCTGTCACGCTGAGTCATGTGCAGTCGCTATTTGGTGAAAAGTGGACTATGGCCAAGGACTGCTTTTACGGTCCTCATTGCCCAGTCTCTGAGTAACCCTTCGGGGATAATAGTCGTGATTTTAGGTATGTAAAAATAAGTGATTGTAACGTACATAAAATGTTTTATCGAAAGTGTGATTATGAAAGTGTGTTGTGAATTTGGATTATTGGTCGTTTTTAATGGGCATCTAAAACATTATTTATGTGAGTACTTACCCACAACATGTTATAAAATGTTAGATGGGTATAATTTTAACTTTTATGTATTTTACTTGTTGCGCATCAAAGATATAATATCATTGTTAAGATGACCTCTTTGGTCGAGTGGTTTGTACACCGGTTTTCATAAAGTCGCCATCTCTGAAGTCCTGGGTTCGATCCACGGTCGGGTCAATTTAGAAATTATTGTTTTTCTAAATTGTCTCGGCTCTGGGTGTTTTCTATGTATAATAAGTATGTATTTAAGTATTTTAAGTATGTTTATCCGTTGTCTAGTAACCATTTTATGAGTTTCATAACGCAGCTTCTCTTGGGCTAGATAATTGGTGTTAGTGTAGGAAAATTTATTTATTTATTGTTTTGCATGCTCACTAATGTGTTACTTTATGATTTCTTTTGTATTTCTCTTGCAAGTGAATTGTTAAAATTCTTTTAGAGAAATAAGTGTCTAAAACCTTAAACCTTAAATAATTACCATGTGACCAATTCTTTTTCTGTTGAGTTTGTAATAATAATTGACAGAATATGGTTTGTATGAAAAAAATATAAAAATAAAAAAAATATAAAATATATAAGATTCAAGGTATTTACGCGGCGGGCGGACGAAATCGCAGATGGGCCGATAGTTTATAATACACCGAGATTTTTCATTGGTTTTCGAGCCGAAACCCTGTTCATGTTTATCATCTAAGAAAATTTGTAAAAGACAGTCATGAGATAGTATTGTTTGCTGATGATACTTCACTTTTATTCAAAGTGAAACGACGACACCCAAATTATGACGATGTGAATAATGCGGTCTCAAAGATTGTTCACTGGTTTAGTGTTAATAACTTGCTATTAAACGAGGGAAAAACCAAATGTGTAAGATTTGTATTGCCTAATGTTAAGCAGGTAATAACTAGTGTACAAATTAAAGATAAGAATGTGAATCCTGTGGACACCACTGTGTTTCTAGGCATCACGTTGGATGCCAAGCTTCAGTGGGGCCCACATATAGCTAAATTGTCGAATAGACTTAGCTCTGCGGCTTATGCAGTAATGAAGATCCGTCAGTTAACTGACGTTGATACAGCTAGATTAGTTTATTTCAGTTACTTTCATAGTGTAATGTCGTACGCCATTTTACTGTGGGGAAATGCTGCCGACATTCAAACTATCTTTGTGCTGCAGAAGAGGGCTATTCGAGCAATATATAACCTACAGGCTGGTGACTCTCTCAGAGAGAGATTTAAGGATATAAGTATAATGACAGTTGCATTACAATATATTTATGAAAATCTTGTGTATGTTCATAAAAATATTGAAATGTTTTCAAAAAACAGTGATATTCACAAATTAAATACTAGAAGTAAGAACAAATTAGCAGTGCCTTATACTAGGCTCCATAAAATAAATAATTCTTTTAAGGGTCTGTGTGTACGATTATACAACAAAGTACCAAATGATATTCAGAAATTAGATCTTGATAAATTTAAAATCAAAATCAAAGAAAAGCTTTATAAAAAAGCTTATTATAAAGTGTCGGATTATACAGAAGACAAAACGTCTTGGGTCTGAAATGCTCCAAGTACCTACTCCAACAGCTATTTCTAATTGCCTATAATTAATTTATATAGAGCACCATATTTAATTAAACTATTTACATTCAAATTCATATTTTGTAGATTAATGTTTTATATTTTAGCGTTTTATTAACGCTTAAATATACTTAAGTAAAATTTTAAACACTGAAAAAAGACGACAACCTCAGGCGGGAATCGAACCACGCACCTTCCTTTTTTCAGTGTTTAAAATTTTACTTAAGTATATTTAAGCGTTAATAAAACGCTAAAATATAAAACATTAATCTATAAACGCAGCTTCATGTTAACCGAATGTTCAAATATTCGTAAAAATATTTCTTTCGGATCTCAGAGGTGAAAACTTCTAAGATTTGATGAAGCAATGTTGACTAAAAACATAAGCAACAAGCACTGACAAATTTCGACGGTTGAAAGCCAGACCTCGGTAGCCAAGTGGTTAAGGCAGCCGCCCGGAATGCGGAAGGTGCGTGGTTCGATTCCCGCCTGAGGTTGTCGTCTTTTTCAGTGTTTAAAATTTCATATTTTGTATTTTGTGACCTGGTAACGACATATAATATATATATATTTTGTAAATGTCGTTGCTTCTGTGCGCTGTGGTTTCTTGCGCCCGTTCTTTGCCACAGTTAAAAAATGATGTCCTGAATGGGTGGTAGGTTAAAAAATATTTGGACGTTTCAAAGTACTTATTAATTGAGTTTATTGAATAAATATATTTTGACTTGACTTGACTTGACATCAGTAGAAGCTATTTAGCTTGTAAAACTAAGAATATGAGCATAAAAAAAATCATAAAAAATATCAATAAAAAGTGTACGAACCCTTAATACCGGACGATCTTTTGAAAGTCAATGACCGAGGCGCTTCAAACGCTCCGCCTACCCCCCACCCCGCCGGCCGGGAAAGTTCATAGGGGTCACGGTGTACGAGTTGATAAGGAGAACGTTACTACGTGTTTTCGATAAAAAGTCACTTTTACAACTTTTTTTTCTTTGCTCGTAAAGCAATTATTATTTCATAAATAGGTCCAACTTTTTTTTTGTATTATAACGTTTTCGGCTCTAAAACCAATGCAAAATCTCGGTGTATACTTATAAGATTAACATAAAATTAAAAAGAAACTCAATCTTCAGAAAGTAACTTGTCTAAAGTCTAAAGATTAAAGCCAACCCTAACAGTCAGTACTTGATCAAAAAACGCCTTAAATACAGAGACTCGTTGTAGACACGTGTCTAATTGCCAAACTCCGTAACCTCAAAACTTAGCGAGGCAGTCTGCAGGTATTCCAAATTATGGCAGGAATGCTAAATCTCCAGCAACACGACTATAATTAACAGACGTACAATTGGGGCGTTGAGAAATGCCATTAAAGCTTAGCGGTGGCTTAACTTAGTCCATAAAACGGCAGTGCGTAAGTTAGGCGCGCGTTTTCTTGTTTGTAGCTATCGTAAATGTTAAGCTACGTTGCGAATGGTCGGTACTTAGATGGATAACCGAAAAAATACGAGATACGCGCATTGAGCTATTATTATAGCTCAATGGAGACGGGGTAGTTGTCTAATGAGTAAAACAGACCAACTTTTTAGCATCTGTCTAGACAAGAAACGTTGTTCTTCAGTTAAGAGGGTTTACGCATTGAAATGCGTAAACCATACAATTTTCCAAGTCGATATTTTTAAAGACCAATAAGTCAATTTTAATAAAACTTTGCATGCTAAAGTAAAATATAGGGATCTAAATAGTTTGTTGAAAACATTTTTAAATAAGGTTTATTTGGCTGAGTTATTGCGATTTAAAAGTCCACTATAGAAAGTTTAAAATCGCAATAACTCAGTTAAATAAACGTTGTTTATAAATATTTTCAACAAACTATTTAGATCCCTGTACTTAAGCATGCAAAGTTTCATTAAAAATGGCTTATTGGTTTTTAAAAGTTTCGACTTGGAAGTTTGTATGGAAAACCGAAATGCGTGAACCCTCCTAACATAAAGGATTAAAGAAAATGTATGTGTCTTTCTTCTTCTTCAGGTCAACATCAAGTTTAGCTACTTCCGATTGCTCTGATTTATAATGTGTAGTTTAGTCTCATTAGAAACCGTGTCTCGTAGCGGTGAAAGAATACTACCACCCCCTCTCTTCCCTTGGGTGTCGTAAAAGGCGACTAACGGATTAAAGACCGCACATACTTCCAACAGCATAGAGCGGCGTTCGGCTCACCACCTGTCACGCTGAGCACATGTGCAGTTGCTATTTGGTGAAAAGTGGACTATGGTAAAGGACGGCTTTTGCTGTCCTCATTGCCTAGTCTCTGATTACCCCTCGGGGATGATAGTTGTGATTTATGTATCTATGTATGTTAGTTTCCCTTATATAAATGCAAACGAATGGCGAGGCGAGAGAAAGTGCTGCAGTTTTGGTGAACGGTGTTGTCGTATAGCGAGCGAATATAACATTTTAGTCATGTTTTCATGTAAGTGACTTATTAGGTCTTAATAGAAAATAAAATATTGATCTCAAACACATTCGTCGGATTCCTTTTTCGTCAGAATAAATTATAGGCTGTTTTCTTTTCTGATGACAACGGAATTCCTCTTTGGACAGAAAAAAACTTAGGTTATTTTTTACAATATTTATTGGAACGAAGTTCCTTATCGCGCGTTGTGAAAGGGGGCTAGACGGAAAAAATTCTTACGAAAAGTTGTCACGACTCTTTTTGCTAGTAAGCTGTGCGGCAAACTTAAATCATTATTTCGTTGCTCAATTTATCGCCTAGTTGGCGTAGTGGTTCGCGTATGGGACTCACCCGTATGAGCGCCGTGGAGATCAAATCCTACCACGGGTTGATTTTTTGTTCATCATAATTTTTTTTATTTTTTAGTTGTATATTATTAAGAACACAGTTAAAGGTACACACACATTTAAATAAATACTTACACTTTTTTTGTTAACTTTATTTTTATTATCTACTTGTAATTTGGAACAAAGCTTTTTTGATTGCCATCAGCCGCGGCGTGGCGTGTGACCGCACGACAACACAGAAAAACGATGTTTCGTGACTACGAAACATCGTTTTGTCCCCTCAAATCATATTTTAATATAGAATCCCAAACATATGTTTCCTACTTCAGTTACCACAAGCCAATTATTACGAAAATTGAGCCTACTGATTAAGTTTATATAACATTATATTTGTTAATAATAAAAAAAATATTATTATAACTTAAATAAAATTTTATTAGAATTCCTTTACTAATTAATCGAAAGGAACTTCGTTCCATCCGGGTGTCCCTTGACACCTCTCAAGTTTTATTTATTTAAAAAATTCAATCTAACGATAATGTGTCAATTGTCGTAACTGTCGCAGAGAGTCGTAAATTGTCAAATTCCCCTTAATGCAACTTCTTACTATTTCTTTTTGACTGTTTAACATCTTTGATTTAAAACCTTTTTTGCCTGCGTACAAAGTACAACTTTTTTTTTATAGTTTATTTATGCATATTTATGGTGATACACACGGACTGCCTTCTCTATGTTCTTGCCTTCTGCGGGCAAGCTGGACGAAATTTCAATCTACCACCAAGCACCTCAGTGGCCAAAACTAAGCTCACGGCCCGATAACCGGAGGTCAATGCTGTTGGAAGTATGTGCAGTCTTTGGTCCGTTAGCCCCCTTTACGACACCCAAGGAAAAAGAGGGGGTGGTAGTATTCTGTCACCGCTACGCAACACGGTGATGATGGGGTGGTTTTTTTGAACACATCCGGAAAAAAAATTACTTAAATATTTTCATACAATTTTTTTTTTTAATAGGTATACCTACTCAGTTTGTTTTGCAGTAATTAATATCACTCTCAACGTCTAAAATGTAATCTTAAGTTGTGGTAAATGATGCTGGTGTTGAAATTAATAATACCTACTTATTATATCATTGTTATTATCTAATATTCTAAGCAACATTGTATTTTTTTACCCAAATAAAGTAAAAAAAAAACAAGAGTGGAGGGCTACATGAGGCGTCGGAGATTTAGACCACCTCTCCGATGTACTGGCTTACTGCGTAGAATCTGACCACCCCTTTACTTTTTATTAAGCCAACACTTGATTTCAATCATGACTACATTTGCCCAGCAATCGGAGATTATGATTATAAACATAAACCTTACTCAACATAAACCTTTTGTCCCCAGTGTCGTCGTTGCCCAACCCCACGGCATCTGACGATGACGACGACGACGACGACACCACCCCTCAGAGCAGAGCTGACGCGGATGACGACGGCCGCGTGTACAAGAACCCAAGGAACTCCCCCTCAGCACAGTGCCCAAGGGACGAGGAACAGGCCACCATGCTTGTGAGTGACGTCATAACACATTACATACCTATATTGACGACCTCCTTGGTCGAGTGGTTTGTACACCGGTTTTCATGGTGTCGCCATCTCTGCGGTCCCGGGTTCGATCCCCGATCGAGTCAATTTAGAAATTATTGTTTTTCTAAAGGGTGCGTATCGTTTCATATAATGACATATGAACTAATTTCAAAGGACATAACGGATATAATTTATACTTGTTCTAAATACACATCCTATAACAACATTACGTATATTATTCATTTGATATACTCATATTCTCTAACAACTTTTTCTATAAAGCTATATTGCTAAAATAATCATATTCTATAACTTCATTTGATATAATTTTTGCCCAAAAATAATAATAGCATTTTAACCCTAAATTGATTTAAAATATTGTCTTAAAAGGTTAATACGTGTTGTTTTCGTTAAGGTTGTGCTAAAAAAGTCAGTAACAGAATCGAATCGCGGCAAAACCGACTCCACGTAGACTTGTCTGCCCTACGCTTGAGTGTAATTTTAAGCCCGCGGAGGGGCGAGACGGCCCGCGAGCTGAGGAGCAGGTGGTGAGCGAAAGCTATCTGTGGGACGATAAGCTCTCGTGGGACCGCCGGAGTCTCGCAGCGCCGGAGCCGTGACAGAAACCATGCCAGCTGCATGCTGCATGCCTGCCTGCCTGCATGCTGCATGCCTGCATGCTTGCTTGCATGCTACATGCATGCTTGCTTGCATGCTGCTTGCTTATTACATGAATAATATTTTATATTATTATATCAAAAGTACATTATATCAAATGAAATTATAGAATCTAAAATTATATTTAATGTTTAATAAATTAAATCAGTTGTTATATCAAATGAAATTATATGAAATGAACTTATATTATCTGAACTTTAGACCATAAGTATTTATATCAAACATTACACACCCTTTTCTAAATTGTCTCGCTATGTATAGTAAGCATATAATAAGTAGGTATTTAAGTATGTTTATCCGTTGTCTAGTAACCTTTTTTACGAGTTTCATAATGAAGCTTCTCTTGGTCTAGATAATTGGTTGAGTGTAGGAAAGTTTATTATGTTTATTATTTACTAGTCGAGGTAGTTTCCGGTAGTGTAGGTGCTCTTCCAGTTGCGCTACCGTGGACTTATCCAGCACACCGATATTAATCAACACTATTCACTTTTTTTTACTTTGACTTGGCCCGGATTCCCAGAAGGGTGCGGGTTCAAATTCTGTTCGTAAAGTTTTTTTCAACATTTTTTGATTTCTAAATGGGTATTAGTTAGTTAGGGATGTTACCAGTTCGATTCTGGGCAGGCATTTCCAAATTAGGCGTTCTTCTGATGAAGTCTTTCTTTTTCCCAGGGTCAAAAGTGTCTTAGGAAGTGCTCGTCAGACGAAGACTGCAAAAGCAAGAAGAAGAAATGCCTTTGCGACGGAGCATGCGGCATGTCCTGCATTAAACCAGGTAAGTGGTAACAACAGATTCTTTTTTGGGACATTGGAGACAACAAGACTTTTTTTATGAGCCTCCAAACAAGCATAAGAAACTTTTTCTAAATAGGAAGTGGCCACAGCAGATGTTATCGACAACAAAAATGTTTTATTGTAAATTTTGTCGTTACTTCTGTATAAAGCTGTGCAGTTTGTTGCGTCTATTCTTCTCCACAGCTAAAAAATGCCATCCTGAATGGGTGGTAGGTTAAAAAAGATGTTTTCTATGATAAATAATGATAAACTTTTGTTATGCGTCAATATCCTGTAATTTATGTGGACCCTGTTGCCTTCACATAGGAGTGCAGAACAATGATTCTTAGCGGTACGAATAAGTATAGGTCCAGTCGTATTCTATGCAGAATTCTACCACCTGGTTGTGACGCACATGACTCTAAATCCTCAACTGATTAGGCTGGATGTGT
This sequence comes from Scoparia ambigualis, assembly GCA_963921215.1. Classification (NCBI taxonomy): domain Eukaryota; kingdom Metazoa; phylum Arthropoda; class Insecta; order Lepidoptera; family Crambidae; genus Scoparia; species Scoparia ambigualis. The sequence goes on from OY992514.1 coordinate 28,704,041, forward strand.
CTTGTCTTTACTCGTAGATATTTGATATTCAGTTTTGGTCTTTCTAACTCTAGTATGCAGATCAACAGATAGACTGATTATAAATTTAGGCCGTTATATAAGGTACATGGTAGCCAATCAGGAAGAGTTAGAGCAAGCCTTACCATTAACCAATAGTTTCGATCCTTCAAACGAGGCGTGAGGTGGGACTCTTCTTTCTGCCCGCAAGATGAGGGCGACTGATGCTTCGTTTCACTAACGCTGCACCAGTTGTCTTCGCACCTGGACTCAATCTGCACTTAACATCAGGTGCAGTGGAGTCATCTGCCGCGCTAGGTATAAAAAGAAACCTTGTAGACCTTCTAGCGTCTTTTTACGCTGTAAAGTCTCTGTGGTAATACGAAAAAATGGCTTACATCTTGAAATTCATAAGATGTCTCGTGTAAGTTATACTCGAATGAAAAGGTTTACATTTTATATTTTATTCACATCTCAGGTTTATTGAATTATCTACTCGGCGCAGAACATTTCACTGAAAAGACGGAAGGTTTATTGGTCCGGCTGTCCCGATTATGACCGATCCTATAGCATTTTACGGTTGGCTGGACTTAATCAATTTAACTGTGTCCCCTTTCACGAAGATACCTCCAGATTTAGATGGTACTTCACCTCTTTTTTATTTTGATTAAATACTTCATGATGTCTTTATATACTTTTTTTCGTAGACCTGTGATCGAAGCGTAGACCAGATCAAAAGTTTAAAAATATACAATTTCAATACTTTTTTTTTCGAAGTAGGCTATGCTCAGAACAAAGGCTATGGTTATAAATGACGTAGCTCACTTTGGCTCAGTTTCTTGCTTAAATCCGAAACTTGTAACATTTTTCATATTTAAGCAATAAATTATAAATTAAAGTTATTATTCATGTGCTATTAACAAACTAAAAATAGCGACAACTCTTTGTCGATTCTATTCTATTGCGTTATATAGTGCATTTAACTCAAGCACACATTTTGCTACAGAATCTTCTAAGCTTTTTCATTAGTGTCCGGTGTAGTAAAAGTACTACACCGGAAAGCTTAAAGCTTATAGAACTTAACTTGAAAACGTGAAGTTTGTTTGACGTCACTTCCTTAAACAAGCTGTGGATCGTAATAAATTGAAGGAAATGGGGAAGACGCGTAGACCTAGCTATTGCTTCGGAGATTGTGGGTTATTAATAGTACAGGTTATGAACGTCCCACTGCTGGGCACAGGCCTCCCACGTGAACAATAGCATGTGGGGATATTGGGCCATAGCCCACCGCGCTGGCCCAATGCAGGTTGGTGGGTTTTAACGACTGTCACGACAACAACCGGGACTAACGGCTTAATGTGCCTTCCGAATCACGGAGGAGCTCGAGATGTTCTTAATTTGGTCACCGATTCAGCGACCCGGCATTGCGAAAGCTGCTTAGCGGGCAAGATCGCAAGCCGAACGCGCTTGCCGCTGCGCCATCGAGCTCCTCGTGTTGTGATGTGGTGGTTTACATTTCTAGTATTTTGGGTTATTAGAAGTTCAATACCTATTTAAACATGTATGTTTTAGTTATTTATACTCTTAAGGGTAACATCCTTAAATAAAATCAAATGTCGCATGCATTGGCTATTTGAATAGTATCACTTCAGAACCGTTCATTGATTCGTCAGATTTCTTTTATGTCGTGTTAGTAATTGTATTTAAGAAAGTTTTCTTGCAGAAAAAAAATTACTTAAATAGAAAAAAAGTTGCAATGTTAGAGTTTTTGTCATATAAAAATCGTTTTGAGATTGTAAGTCACAGTTTTGTGAAATGAGGCACAGTTTAACAGGACAGCGCTACTATCGGTCGGGCGGCCGGTTTCAATAACCTATCTATCTGTTGTTTTGACTACTAGAGTTAGATTTGACACAATTTGTACAAAACACACTTGACTTTGTACCGTGTTTTCATAGGCTTACAGACTACTTTAGTATGGACTATGGTTTGGTTATTTCGGTTCTGTGGTACATCTTATGTATTGTTATCGCAAAATATCGCATAGTGTATGCTCGATTATTCGTAGGCACAACAACAGATAGACAGGTTATTGAATCTATGTCCTAGAATGTATGTCCGCGCATTGTCAGGTCAGGACAAGGTATGTTTAAAGATATTTTTGGAAATTCGCCACGTGATACGGGCTATTTTTTAAAGAAAAGCTAATTATAAAGTGTTGGATTACATAAAAGACAAAACAGCGTGTGTATTGTAAATTCAATTTCATATTTTGTATTTTATAACGTCATGGTAACGACATATATTTTTTTGTATTTGCCTTACTGGGGGGTAGCGATGCGCGTTTGTCTGGCACAGCCTATAGTTAGAACCTAAGTTAGATTAGTTGTTAAGTCTTAACTACAAGTTAGTTAACTGTTTTTTTATTAGTATTATTAGTATTGACGTCAATAAGTGCCTGTAAAGATTTACATTGAATAAATAATTTGACCTTGACTTTGACTTTGACTTTGCCTCTGTATAAAGCTGTGGTTTCTTGCAGCCGCTCTTCTCCACAACTATAAAATGACGTCTTGAATGGGTGGTAGGTTAAATAAGATGTAGACGATTCAAAGTACTTATTGTGTTTATTGAATAAATATATTTTGAGTTTGAGTTTTCACGCGGACGCGGGCCGCTTGTTTTTTATAAAAATAAGAATAATTCAGAACAAGCAGAATTAATCAACGATAACAAGAGAATAAAACAAAACAAGGTTGACATGTAAAAGATTAGTGAAATAAACGTTACAACAACCTTAGTCCCTAAAAATAACAGAACACATAACACACCCATTCTATCACATTGCCTGTACACTCCAAAAGCCAATGGTTACTTTGGAACGGCTTATTTTCATAATGGCACTAAACGACTATTCCGGAAGCAAATTGTACATTTGAGAGCGAACGGCTGCTCCATTTTATTGCCCTACTACAGCTAAAGGAAATAACGCATTTGGATAAACTACACGAATAACGTTAACGTACTTAGGGCATACTGAAATTGTCTGGATTCTGATAAATAAGACTAGATATAAGACATACGATACATTTTTTGTTTTTCAAAGTATATTCCCTCGCAATTAATGCATTTTTGTATTCGCTGAAACCACTGTTTAGTTGGACCAGTCTTCCTTAGGGACCTCTTCAATGGCTTCATGGTCAGGTCTGAAACTTCAAAGCAGAATTGTTCTAATTATAAATATCAATATGATTGATTTTGCTTTGAAGTTCATTATGAGACATGTCAATTTTTGCGATCACGCGGCACCCCCTTAACAAGACCTACACTAACCAAACTAAGTACACAAAGATGTATCCTCCGCTGGGAACCGAACCCGGAACCTCTGGGTCTCAACCCGGTTTCTGAGCCACTAGACTAGACCATAGAGATCGTTAATAACAATGGTTAATAATAACCGTGTCGAGTAGCGGTGAAAGAATACTACCACCCCCTCTCTTCCCTTGGGTGTTGTATAAGGCGACTAACGGACTAAAGACTGCACACATCCAACTGCGTAGAGCGGCGATGGGTCTGTCACGCTGAGCACATGTGCAGTCGCTATTTGGTGAAAAGTAGGTAGGCCACCTATGGTAGAAGACTGCTTTTGCTGTCCTCATTGCCTGCGTAGGACGTGGGAACTGGCTAGGCGCCTGGATGGGTTCTGAGAAGTGAGTGTGCTTACTACTCCGCTACCAAGGTGGACACTTGGGAGTCGACTTTAGAGTCGACGACCCTTGCAGTGGCAACTGCGAGTTGTGCCCTTCGTGCAACGAGAAGTGAGCGAGCTCGACAGCTCCGGTTACCTATCTGGACAATAGGCAGTGAACTACACGTGTTCACGGGGAGACTCTCCCGAGACACTAGTCTTATGAGTACCGAATGAAGAGCGCGCTGCGGCGGGCACTGATTTGGCGTCAAGACCTAACGCAGATGGTCTCCTGAGCGAGTGTTCTACTGGCGAAGGGACGTCTGGCACTTCTTGCAAGAACCTAACGGTTGGTCTCGAGGTGCCAGTACAAATAAAACTTAGTGAATTAAGAAGAGGGGATGTTCTACTTCACCTTCTCTATTAAGTCAACCAAACGCTGAAGCCATCTTAAACAAACGGGGCCCTATAGTAAATTATGAAATTTCACCGATCAATTTAGACGAAAGAGACGCAGACTTAGGTGACCACGACCCAACGTATGATGTAGAACTACAAAGGAGGCGACATTTTCCACACTTTTTATAACATAGTTGTTAACAAATTTAATATATATACCAATGTGATCTTTGCTTGCATCCTTATCATGCGTTTTATTATAATGAGATGTTGAACTAACCTTCTGGTCTTATTTTAAAGCTTTTTACTTTACTTATTTTATAAAAAATACTTTTATTGAAAACTACTCAATGAATAATGTTTTAACAATTCTAAGTTTATTTAGGTTACGTAAATGTGAGACTTAACTAAGTATTTAGGCTATCCACTCTGTTATCCACACTGTGGTTGGTTAATAGTTACTGATGCCATGTAATATTATAATAGTTAGGTACAACTAAAAAGGTTAATGTTAAGTGTTTCTATAAAAGTATGTTGATTTGTTGTTAATATTACGAATAACGTTAACGTACTTAGGGCATACTGAAATTATCTGGATTCTGATAAATAAGACTAGATATAAGACTTACGATACATTTTCTGTTTTTCAAAGTATATTCCCTCGCAATAAATGCATTTTTGTATTCGCTGAAACCACTGTTTAGTTGGACCAGTCTTCCTTAGGGACCTCTTCAATGGCTTCATGGTCAGGTCTGAAACTTCAAAGCAGAATTGTATTAATTATAAATATCAATATGATTGATTTTGCTTTGAAGTTCATTATGAGACATGTCAATTTTTGCGATCACGCGGCACCCCCTTAACAAGACCTACACTAACCAAACTAAGTACACAAAGATGTATCCTCCGCTGGGAACCGAACCCGGAACCTCTGGGTCTCAACCCGGTTTCTGAGCCACTAGACCAGACCATAGAGATCGTTAATAACAATGGTTAATAATAACCGTGTCGAGTAGCGGTGAAAGAATACTACCACCCCCTCTCTTCCCTTGGGTGTTGTATAAGGCGACTAACGGACTAAAGACTGCACACATCCAACTGCGTAAAGCGGCGATGGGTCTGTCACGCTGAGCACATGTGCAGTCGCTATTTGGTGAAAAGTAGGTAGTCCACCTATGGTAGAAGACTGCTTTTGCTGTCCTCATTGCCTGCGTAGGACGTGGGAACTGGCTAGGCGCCTGGATTGGTTCTGAGAAGTGAGTGTGCTTACTACTCCGCTACCAAGGTGGACACTTGGGAGTCGACTTTAGAGTCGACGACCCTTGCAGTGGCAATGGCAACTGCGAGTTGTGCCCTTCGTGCAACGAGAAGTGAGCGAGCTCGACAGCTCCGGTTACCTATCTGGACAATAGGCAGTGAACTACACGTGTTCACGGGGAGACTCTCCCGAGACACTAGTCTTATGAGTACCGAATGAAGAGCGCGCTGCGGCGGGCACTGATTTGGCGTCAAGACCTAACGCAGATGGTCTCCTGAGCGAGTGTTCTACTGGCGAAGGGACGTCTGGCACTTCTTGCAAGAACCTAACGGTTGGTCTCGAGGTGCCAGTACAAATAAAATTTAGTGATGTAAGGAGAGGGGATGTTCTCATTGCCTAGTCTCTGACTAACCATCCGGAGATAACAGTCGTGATTATATCGTAGGGTGACAAGTAAAACTCATGAATTGCATTATGAGCTAACGAGAGATAATGAGAATTTAAACATATTTTGTTATTAAAATTCAGTGTTTGCATCTAAATCTTTGAAATGGTGGTGACTATTAAAATAAAGGATATCTTACTTAACCGAAAATAAATTTTATAAAAAAGTTCACAACTCTATTAGTAATTAATAAAAATGTACTTAAGGAGTTTTACCTGTCTGTAGGTATCTCCTGTACAGATATTTAATGAAACTACAAAATGTTATTAGATTAAAAATGTCTCAAAAAAACAACTATTAATTTCAATTATCATCACTCTCATCATCACTATCATCAAATGAAGCACGCAATCTGAGCCACCACTTGATGATGGCAAACTTTTGTACCATTGAATTAGTTCCTCTGGTATTTGACAAGCATTGCACAGTTTCACAAGGTCTCCTTTTTTGCTGCAGACAAAGATAGCAAATTGTGACGTGTGACCACAGACGTGGTCTGTGCGTGTGACAGACGAATGATGTCATTGAAAGAATGATGGCGGGCAATGCGGCCAGCGCTCCGTGCACAGGACTGCCAGGGGTGGCCGCGGGTGTCTCCCGGTGCGCCACAACGACAATGATGGGGATGATACTGGGGGCGCCAAGACGCAGGGCAGTGGCCAGGCGAAAAGTACTGCGGACTAGCAAAGTACCCGTGTTCAATGAGGGTAGCCTGTAACCAAAGACCCGACTCCCATCTGCCTACAGCTAAAAAGCGGCCACGCTCTGCAGAACAAGAAGACTTGTTGATAATGTTATTTCGCAACAGTTCGCAGAGGGGCCCGTCCTAAAGCCTTTGGGAGGAGGTGTTGGCTGGACGATCAGAACACGGGCAAAGATGTCTCGGACATCAGTCTGTACGAGATTGGTATGGCTCTCAAGCAGCTTAGGAACAGCAAGGCATCGGGTGCTGACGGAATTACGGCTGAGCTTCTGAAAGCAGGCGAAATACCGGTACTCGCAGCTCTTCAGAAACTACATAATTCTGTCGTACTCGGAGGTAGAACGCCAGAAGTGTGGCATGAAAGTGTGGTTGTGTTGTTCTTTAAGCTTTATAAGCTGTTCTCGAGAGTTTTAACTAATCGTCTCTCACGCAGGTTTGATGACTTTCAGCCAATTACACAAGCCGATTCCACCTGGATTCCACGCAGGCATCAAAAAGGAATTAATTGGCGTTCGTTCCAGTATTTTGTTAATAAGTGGTAGGGAAGCATGGACCGAGGACAAGAACGCCGGGAGGGAAACGTCAGTAGTTTTACGGATACCCAGACCATCGAATCTAAATATTGGAAATGATGCTTGGGTCCAAGAGCGGTCGTAGAAGTTAATGTTTAAAATGGAAGAGAGTGTAAGTTTTAAGGTGCTATCTAAGCTGGCAAGAAGGTCAGAGAATTTCCACAGCTGACAACACTGCAAGACATAGGTACGTGAACTTAAGAACGAAAAGGGAATAGCGTATTAAAGTAAAAAGCCATGTGACTGTTAATTTTGAAAAGGCGGACTAATGTATCACTAAAATTTTGTAATTTTGCTGTTATAAAATTTTGGAAGGAATCACACACGTTTATGTATACTTGGTTGCAATAAAACTGACAAATTTTAATTTAATTGACACACTTTATAACTTTAATAGGTACGAGTATTTACAAGTTCATTATTCTGTTTTTGAGCTTCTTTTAATGATAAATCAACCATTAATTTACCCCTTGAATTATTTTTATTAATAATTCTCTATTATTATTCACTTTTCTCTTATGTATCGAACGAAAAGCCGCGAGACGAATAATACTGACATTGAATGTCAATGTGACGTGACGTGCGGTAGTTGCCAGCTTCACTACGTTGCCAACACAATGTCATTAAGTACATAATGAATTTTACCTGCCTGTAATTTTGTTCATAGTAGTAGATAATGACAATTTAAATGTTTTAAATGGCAAAAATGGGGAAGTATGTTCTTAGTGACTTTTTCTTGCAAACGGATAAGCTAAAATAATAAACTTAGTGCAAAAAAGTAATTTTCCCAAAAATTGTACTTAGTGAGTTTTTCTTGTCACCCCACGATATGTATGTATGTTAATTCCCATACGAATTTTTCATAGTAATCTTAGCTCGATGGCGCAGCGGCTAGCGCGGTTAGCTTGCGATCTTGGAATCCCTCTAAGGAATTTTCGCAACGCCGGGTCGCTGGACGGGTGACCAAATTTAAAACATCTCGAGCTCCTCCGTTCTTCAGAAGGCACGTTAAGCCGTTGGTTCCGGTGGTTGTCGTAAGATGACACTCGTTATAACCCACCAACCCGCATTGGGCCCGCGTGGTGGGTGGCCCAATATCCCCACGTGCTATTGTCCTCGTGGGAGGCCTGTGCCCAGCAGTGGGACGTTTATAGGCTGATGATGATGATGATGAAGATTAGTATTTCATAGTAGGACAGGACATTATCGAAAAGTTCGAAACACAAATTGGCCTATCTGGTATTTGTACTTAAGACCCCCAGATATCGTGCAAAACGCTTTTCCGCTATGCCAACAAAACATTTTATACAAACAACGTTAATTTAAAAATAATTACATTCATTATACAAACAAAAATAATCCTTAAGAGATTTTAATGGCTTCGAAAATAAGGGTCTGAATTTTTTATGGACATCAGGTGGGCGCCGGAGGTATACGAGGAAAAAAGAGGGGGGGAAGGTGAAAGAGGGGTAATAAGGAAAAACGGCGCGCTAATTAGTTCATGAGAAATGTCCTTTTTTATAGACCATTCCTCCGAATTGGTTGGTCGCAGTTTGAGTAATGTTTCCAACCCGCATTGGGCCAACGCGGTGGGTTATGACCTAATATCCCCAATAAACCCCTTTGCCCAGCAGTGGGACATTTATAAACTAATGATGAGCAATGTCTATTCTATTCAATGTTTATACAGGATATTTGTATTTAGGTACTAGCGGATCCTCGCGGTATTACGCGCGTGGTACCCGTTCCCGTGGTAATATCTGGATAAAATACTGCCTATGTCACTTGGGAAGAATGTAGCTTTCTAATTGTCAAAGAATTTTCTAAATCGGTCTCGGGACCGATTTAGAAATAAAATATGAATGAATAGGCTCCAAAACTACGAAGTTTTGGAGCCTATACAATTCAAACAAACAAATCTTTCCCCTTTATAATATTAGTACTTACAGCAGCATAGATATAATCCCGCAAGTATATAAGTAACGATATCGCCTAGAGTTTTACGTGAACCAAGACAGTGTCAGACTAAGGGGTCTGAAGTTCAATTCCCAGCGGTTCCTAAGGGTATGTTACTGTATCTAGTTCTCTAGTGGTAATGCGTGTTTTAAGTCCGCTAGGCTTTTATTAGCCTACTTTACAAGTGCACTCCTATTGTCAATGTTTTTTCCACCGGAATAACGTTTTGCTTCCGTTTCTCGTCAACTTGTTCGTCCTCGCAGCGTCGTATAATTTTCTGCCCAATTACATGACAAGTTCCCTACTCTTATTGTTCTTGTTATCTGTAAGTACTGCAAAATTTACATAATGCATAAAGCAATTATTAATGAGAAATATCCTACTAATATTAATATTATAAACGCTAAAGTTTGTAAGTATGGATGGATGTTTGTTACTCTTTCACGTAAAAACTACTGAATGGATTTGGATGAAATTCGGCATACAGATAGTTTATAACCTGGATTAACACATAGGATACTTTTTATCCCGATATTCCTACTGGAACGGGAACCAAGCGGGTGAAACCGCGAGCGGCCGCTTGTAATTCATAAAGCAATTATTAATTAGGAATACCTATTATATTCTTTTTGCATTAAAACATTTCTCGTGCATAACGAGGCTTCTTGTTAACCGTGTCCCGTACCGGTGAAAGAATACTACCACCCCCTCTCTTCCCTTGGGTGTCGTAAAAGGCGACTAACGGACTAAAGACTGCACATACATCTAATAGCATAGAGCGGCGATGGGCTCACCACCTGTCACGCTGAGCACATGTGCAGTCGATATTTGGTGAATGGTGGACTAATGGTAGAGGACTGCTTTTGCTGTCCTCATTGTCTCTGTGGCGGACGGCGGGTGTATCTTACGGCGGCGGCAGCTCTATGACGCGTTCTGTCTATAGAGACGTGCAGAAGCCAGGCTAAACGACTACCGTCCGTCGGGTAGTGGACTGTATTTGTTGACTGTTTTCTTACGAGCTGGCTGGGACAAGGATGCCGAGAGAAGTCTTGTAGATCTTGGGTCCGCTTGTACCTGTTCTTCTGTCAATAAAAGCCTCGAAATACTTATTCTTCCTTTATTTTTCCTCAGATTTACAGAGTAGTATCACAGTATAGTAGCGCACTGGATTCTTGCGACTTACACACTTGTTGACTCAACAACGTTTGATGTGAGACTGAATTGTATAGTAGCGCACTGGATTCTTGCGACTTACACACTTGAAAGTTAACTCGAGAACGTTTGAAGTAACACTGATTTAACAATCGGCCTTTATTCTACCGAATTGCAAAAGCGCACTGGATTCTTGCGACTTGAACTTGCTGACACAGATGTTAATTCGAGGAAGCTTGTAATGAAACTGACTAAACAATCGGCCTTTATTCTACCGAATTGCAAAAGCGCACTGGATTCTTGCGACTTGACTTCTTGCTAACACAGATGTTAACTCGAGGAAGCTTGTAATGAAACTGACTAAACAATCGGCCTTTATTCTACCGAATTGTAATAGCGCACTGGATTCTTGCGACTTGAACTTGTTAACTCGAGAACGTTTCTTGTTACACTGACTGCCGATCATAGAATGCTCCGCGTATTTATAGGTGATCCCGTTTTCTAGATAGTTCCATAACATTCCAATTTTCTAGATATTTCTATACTTTCTAGAAAGTTCCATCAAAACGTGTCTACACTTTTCTAGAAAGTTCCACAGCTTTCCAGAAAGTTCTACAACCTTCTAGATGTTTCTATAGCATTCTAAACACATACCTGTACTTTTCTAGAAAGTTCCACCGCCTTCCAGAATGTTCTACAACTTTCTAGATGTTTCTATAGCATTCTAAACACATAGGTACCTGTACTTTTCTAGAAAGTTCCACAGCCTTCCAGAATGTTCTACAACTTTCTACGTGTTCCTAAACCTTCTCTGAGCTATTCTGGAGCTTTCTTTGACCGGTTTCTTTACACACATTAATAAAATCTATAACTTCATAGTAGCTACTTATTTAAAAACCTAATATTATGACGCGTCGCCAACAGTCTCCCCCGCAGTGCGAAGCTCTCCATCCTGAGGTGGCGACGTCGTTGCGGGAATCAGTATGCGCACTTGTGACGCTTCCAACTATCATATTTACTGGCGACGTTTACAAGTCTTCCATTTCCTTTTTGGTTGTCCATAGACACGCGGGCTGTAGCCCTCTCTTTACCATCCAAACTGGGCAATCCCTGTGAATCCGGTACGTGCGGCGTGGCGACGATTACAGATTGGCTGCTACCGCACCCTCTTAAATGGAAACCCGCCTTTGCATGGATCTCCTGCATCTCCTTCGCTACTCTTCTGGCTTTTTCTGCCGTTGCGAAATTCTGCAGGTCCCGAGAAGGATTTACCCTTGTACCTTGCACTGCTACCGGATATTCTATCTTGGATTTTGTACCATTTTTATTCAGGCTCTTACCTCTGATTTTCCTTTTTCTAAAAGCCTTTCCAAATTGAGCTTTATCTTCAAATTCAATCGCCGATTTACAATTTTTTCCGCTTATTAGTCTCTTCGTGGTTTCCTGTTTAGCCTTTACCGCTTTCTGGTCGGCGTCAATACTTGGACGTCGTCGTGGCGGTACTCCAATGGACTCGACCCTGAAGTGGCGTCTGACCAAGGTATTTGTGTCATCTTTTACCAATCTGCTGTGGTTAACAAATTTTACTGGTACAATGTCTCTAGCGTCACATCCATGGAGAACCCAGCCCAGTCCAGTGAGCGAGGCGACTGGCTCGGAGACTTTACCCTTCTTTAGTTTCCTTGTAACTATAAGTCCCCAGTTGTCTTGCCCAATCAGTAGTTGTGGCTCTTCTTTTTCATAGACTAGCTGGTTCTCGATCTTTTGCAGATGTTTGCATCTTCTTACTATTTCGCTGTGTACCCCTTGTTTGGACAGCTTTAGGTGGTCAATAGTTCTTACTTCAATCGGCTTTTTGTCGCGTCGGTGAGCGCCTCTAATTTTAATCTGCACCCTTTGAGAGTCGTTCGTTTGTATACCTTTGCCTCCAACTGTCTCGATGGTAAGTTTTTCTGTTTCTCCCTGCGCTCCGATCTTCTTCACGACGGAAGAGTCTAGAAGCGATATGGTCGACCCTTCGTCTAACAAGGCCAGTACTCGGGTGGAGGCTTTTGGACCATATATCACTACTGGAACCATTTTCAGGTAGGCCTTCCCGTCGCTGTTGGTGTGCACAGAGGTAACCACTTTTTCTGTTATTTCTTTATCCGTGCTGAGAGCGATGTTGCAGGGAGGCTTATTAGGTTGGTAAACCGTCGGTGGAGGACTATCAGAGTGAAGGCTTGTGTGGTGCCATCTTGAACATTTCTTACAGGTTGACGCCTTGCAAGTTGGTCTTGCATGTCGGTATCGAAGACATTTGAAACAAACTTTTGCTCTCTTTGCCAGTTCCCATTTCGTATCCGAGTCCGCTTCTTTAAACTTGCGACATTCAAAAATAAAATGTTCTACCTGGCATTCGGGGCACACTAGGCCATCCGGTTTTCTAGATGCCTCTTTATTTTGCATGGCGTGGACTGTCTTTTTAAATGTACTTCTTTTCGGTTCCCAAAACGCAACTGGAGGAGCATATTGCTGACGGGTTTTCTTCGACTCCCAAGATATTTCAGGTGGAGCAAAGTCCCCACACATGTCAGCCTCTACTTCCAAGAAGTCATTCATAACCATTAGTTCCGGTCTTTCTTCATCCCGGCGACTTCGGTGATAGATGAACCATCTATACTTCATTGAAGATGGCATTTTCTCAATAAGCGTCTTTGTTGTTTCAGGTGAACACAAATATTGTTCCTTTCCGAGTGCCTTGATAGTTGCGACGGAGTTACGAACATGGCTGGCGAACGTACATACATCGTTAGGATTTTCAGTGACTCTAGAAAGATCTTTTAGCTTCTCCAGTTCAGACAACGCCAGTGCTCCGGGTCTACCAAAGCGCGCCGCTAACCCCTTCATAACTTCCGTTGGATTTTCGGCAGTAAATAGAAGGCTTTTTACCGCTTCCCTGGCTCTCCCTTGAAGCGTTCTTCTTAGGCGAGCCAGATTTTGTGCAGCAGTAAAAGCGTGCGCCGTGTCTTCATACGATCTCCGAAATGCTAACCATTCTTCGCTGGCACCGTTAAAATATGGGAGTTCGATTATATGTTTCGAAATCGTATTTTCTGATGTCTTTAAGGAAAGCTTTGTTATTGCTTCGGCGAGTTCTTTCATGTCACTCTTTTCATTCTGAGGTGGCATTCTGTCTATGGGATTTGACTGGTCTAGCCAATTTTCGACCTGTTTTTGGCGGATATTTTCTTCCCCATCTTCTTCCGTATCCGAATCCACCTGCAGTAGTTCAAGTTCTACTTTAGCCATTCTGGCTTTTGCTTCGGCAACTTCTACTTCCCTTTTTGCGAGTTGCATCTTTGCTTCGACCTCAGCTCGCCTTCTTGAAGAATGAACAGAGCGCGTATCGTTTCTTCTCAGATGTACTTCTTCATTTCGCAGCACTTTGTTTGCCTCAGCAAGGGCGGAAGACGCGTTATGTGCATCTTCGACCATACGAGCAATGCGTTTTTTCTCTATTTCGGCGATACGTGCCATTAGGTCTTCGTGTTGCTGTATATGGTCTGTTAGGACAGTGACTGGGCGGGGCGTAAGGTGATCTTCTTCCAGTACGACTACGTTGGAGCTCGCTATTTCCCCTTTTTCAGCTTGCACAGTAGTAAGAGCAGGGTAATTTACCATTCGGCGTGCGGGTGAAACTTCTTCCCTGGTGCGAGTGGCTGGTTCGGTATGGTCCTCTTCAAGGCGAGAAGAGGATACTCCTCCAGTGGGGCGCGGCGGTGTCCTTGTTGTCATCGTAGACTGGCTTGCAGATGATCCCGTTGTCTCGGTGGGCGTATTCATGCACCACTCAGTCGAGGTGGATGGTTCTGCAGCGGTTTTAGATCTTGACTTCTCCGGTCTATTGATAGGCATTCTAGTTTTCCAAAATCCGGCTCGAAGGACCAAAAATTGTGGCGGACGGCGGGTGTATCTTACGGCGGCAGCAGCTCTATGACGCGTTCTGTCTATAGAGACGTGCAGAAGCCAGGCTAAACGACTACCGTCCGTCGGGTAGTGGACTGTATTTGTTGACTTTTTTCTTACGAGCTGGCTGGGACAAGGATGCCGAGAGAAGTCTTGTAGATCTTGGGTCCGCTTGTACCTGTTCTTCTGTCAATAAAAGCCTCGAAATACTTATTCTTCCTTTATTTTTCCTCAGATTTACAGAGTAGTATCACAGTATAGTAGCGCACTGGATTCTTGCGACTTACACACTTGTTGACTCAACAACGTTTGATGTGAGACTGAATTGTATAGTAGCGCACTGGATTCTTGCGACTTACACACTTGAAAGTTAACTCGAGAACGTTTGAAGTAACACTGATTAAACAATCGGCCTTTATTCTACCGAATTGCAAAAACGCACTGGATTCTTGCGACTTGAACTTGCTGACACAGATGTTAACTCGAGGAAGCTTGTAATGAAACTGACTAAACAATCGGCCTTTATTCTACCGAATTGCAAAAGCACACTGGATTCTTGCGACTTGACTTCTTGCTAACACAGATGTTAACTCGAGGAAGCTTGTAATGAAACTGACTAAACAATCGGCCTTTATTCTACCGAATTGTAATAGCGCACTGGATTCTTGCGACTTGAACTTGTTAACTCGAGAACGTTTCTTGTTACACTGACTGCCGATCATAGAATGCTCCGCGTATTTATAGGTGATCCCGTTTTCTAGATAGTTCCATAACATTCCAATTTTCTAGATATTTCTATACTTTCTAGAAAGTTCCATCAAAACGTGCCTATACTTTTCTAGAAAGTTCCACAGCCTTCCAGAATGTTCTACAACTTTCTAGATGTTTCTATAGCATTCTAAACACATAGGTACCTGTACTTTTCTAGAAAGTTCCACAGCCTTCCAGAATGTTCTACAACTTTCTACGTGTTCCTAAACCTTCTCTGAGCTATTCTGGAGCTTTCTTTGACCGGTTTCTTTACACACATTAATAAAATCTATAACTTCATAGTAACTACTTATTTAAAAACCTATTATTATGACGCGTCGCCAACAGTCTCTGACTATTCCTTCGGGGATAATAGTCATGATTATATGCAATGATGTTACAATAAAAAGAGGTAGATGCGTTACATGTGTCAAAAACTGGCACCATAAACTATGCCAATTGTCTTACCTTATAGGCCATCAACAACATAATCTGTCTCGTTTACGCTATAGTTGTCATGCCATCTTGCTCACACTTTCGTCACAGAATAAATAATAGTACTACTTTCGTACGAGCTTTGGTCGATTATTGACATCACATAATACTGACATAACCTACCTACCTTTTTTTATTAAATATCATTGATTATATGTATGTATGTAAGTATGTTGTTATTATGTTGATAGGTTTCTGTGAATTAAAGGGCAGCCTATAAACTGTACCACAGCTGGCCAATGGCCTAAAACTTTTCGATAGAATTATTCGGATATTAGGGCGAAACCTAATATCCGGATTTTTTTTTTTCATTTTATCATTGAGTTATTATGTACTACGTACCTACTAGAGAAGACGTCCCAACTAGATTGTTTGCTACACGCGTTAGAGCCAACTCGCTCCAACTATATTAGTCTGTGGCAGGCGCTAGACGCAACAATACGTGTGTATTCTGTGTACTATTTTATTAAAATATGCCTTCATGTGTGCTAGGTACTGTTTAAAGAATTCAGAAAAACAAATAAAACTAAACGAATCACTTTTCGCCTGTAAATACGTACTAAATTATCGATATAACATGCATTTCACTAATTATTTTATCAAATCGCAAATAGATTTTATGACTTAAAATTTTTTTTATTACATTTATAATTGATTATAACTATGAAGGCCAGCAGTGGGTGAGAGCTAATTACTAAAAAATATTTTCTCTAACAGTCATGATTTTATGACTTACTAGCGGCCGCTCGCGGTTTCACTCGCGTGGTTCCGTGGGAATATCGGGAGAAACAGTATTCTATGTGTTAATCTAGGTTATAAACTATCTATATGCCGAATTTCATCCAAATTTATTGAGTAGTTTTTACGTGAAAGAGTAACAAACATCCATCCATACTTACAAACTTTAGCGTTTATAATATTAGTAGGATGTTATAAATGCTATTTTCTCTTTATACACAGTTTGTAACGGAAGTGGATCTGAAAGTTTCATCTCAGTAAAAAGTCGGGGGATTTAAAGTCTTTTCATTAGCCTGCCTTTAACCGCGGTGGTGTATTAATATAAAAAAAATAAAGGCCCCTCCGAGCGGGTGGGCCCTCGACCTCTCCCGCGTGATAGCTTGGCCTCTTTCAACGCTGTGAAATGGCTTACACACAGCTGCAAGTCTTTTATTTATCTATACATATATTCACCTATCACTATAACTTTTGTTACTTAGAGAGAGAAAAAAGTAAGGCCTCCTAAGTTTCTTGCCAGCTTCTTCTCAGTCAAAGGCTCTTCGAAAATCCGAACTGGTGGTAGATTAGGTTAGGTAGATTAAGTAGGTAGGTAGTCAAGTTAATCTATTTATTTATTTATTTATTAAGGTCAGCCAACGTTATTGTATAAATGTTACTTACATGAATGTTTATTAACTACTCTTACGAGGGTTAACGCATTTCAGTTTCCAATACAAACTTACAAGTCGAAATTTTTAAAAACTACTAAGCCAATTTTAATAAAACCTTGCATGCGAAAGTAAAATACAGGGATCTAAATAGTTTGTTGAAAATATTTTTGAAAAACATTCATTTAAGTGAGTTATTGCGATTTTAAGCTTTCTACAGAGGACTTTAAATCGCAATAACTCAGCTAAATAAACGTTTTTTATAAATGTTTTCAACAAACTATTTAGATCCCTATGTTTTACTTTAGCATGCAAAGTTTCATCACAATTGGCTTAATGGTTTTTAAAAATTTCGACTTGGAAGTTTGTATGGGATACGGAAATGCGTAAACCCTCTTAAAACCTAATTGCCACCAACATTTAAAGGCTAACACAGCTTGCATTAAAAAAGTATGCTCTTAAGTTAAGTAACAATGTAGATAAAGAAAACAAAAAAAAATTTAAAAATAAATACCTGTTGTACCTACAAATGTTAATAAAATTTAAAAGAAATTTAAATGTAAATTAACAATCATCATCTGCCTACAAACGTCCCACTGCTGGGCACAGGCCTCCCACGTGGACAAGTGCACGTGTCAGCACGTGGGGATATTGGGCCATAACCCACCACGCTGGCCCAATGCGGGTTGGTGGGTTTTAACTACTGTCATCTTACGACAACAACCGGGACCAACGGCTTAACGTGCCTTCCGAAGCACGGAGGAGCTCGAGATGTTCTTAATTTGGTCCATCCAGCGACCTGGCATTACAAAAGTTGCTTAACGGTCAAGATCGTAAGCCGCACGCGCTAACAGCTGCGCCATCGAGCTCCTCAAATTAACAATAAAAGTAACTAAACTATCAAGCTCTCAATGATTCGACGGAGCCTAGAAGTTAAGTCAGTTTTTCGCAGTGGAGAGCTAAGAGACCTTGTGACGAGGGTACCTGACAGGGACTCGTAGTTTGAGCCTCTCCAACAACTCTGGACAATAGACTTCATGCCTAAAAATTTTTGAGACAAATCTCGCATCCAGCCATTCTACGCTTGGTTAGTTGGTAAGATCTAACTACTGTTAGTTAACTTGTTTTATTTAAGTAAGTACTTGTTTTTTGACGTCAATAAGTACCTGTAAAGGTTTTGAATAAAGCATTTGACTTGACTTTGACTTAAGGGGTAAAATTAACTTTTTTAAGATGGGGGTGACTTGCGGAATATCAATATAAGTATGTTCATGTAACAATTATTGTTCCATGCGTAGAAAGTTGTCGAAAAAAAATGTTTTTAGTAGTCACTACATTTTTGTATTGTTTGTTATTGTTTAAAGAATTTGTTTCAAATTTTAATAAGGCCACGACCTTGTGCAATGATCAGGCTAACTTACGTAAGTTCTTTTAGGGCCGATTTTTCAATCCCTGGATAAAAGTTATCCGTCTGATAAAATATAACACGATCAAACTAAAATGTCACCTGTAAAGAAAGAAAAGACATGATATGACAACACATTTTCATAATGATTGTGTAATACTTTAATAGACAAAGGAGTTTTATCTAACATTTGAAAAATCGGTCCTTAATGTATTTAACTCATTCAGCGCATAGCACAAGAAACTTAAAAATACGTAAATTTTCACAATTTCGTGCAGGATCGCCTTAACCTCAAAGCATTATTTAGAGACTAGGTAATGAGGACCGCAGAAGCAGTTTTCTGCCATAGTCCACATTTATCCAAATTACAGCTGCACATGTGTACAGCGTGACAGGTGGTGAGCCCATCGCCACTCTATGCTGTTGGTTGTACCTATGTGTATATATGTCTTTAGTCCCCATTGACCTAGAAGTAAAGACAAGAACGTTCATACACACCATTTGTTCAAATTCTGGAATGAGAGA
The DNA here is from genome assembly GCA_963921215.1 of Scoparia ambigualis. Taxonomy (NCBI): domain Eukaryota; kingdom Metazoa; phylum Arthropoda; class Insecta; order Lepidoptera; family Crambidae; genus Scoparia; species Scoparia ambigualis. Next base: position 28,722,719 of record OY992514.1, read on the forward strand.
CCTAAAGTTCGCTGCAGCCGCTGCAGACATTTAAATGGCGTCTAATCAACAGACAGACATCGCAGCGCCGCAGCGCCAGATCGGTCAAAGACAAAGTATTGTGTATCAAGATGGCGTCCCAAATAGATTGTCAATAACAATAATTGAAAAAATATATTTTCTATTCTAATAATACGATATAACTACATAATAATGACTTGTATAACAATTTATTTCACTTACTTGACAACTGGATTGTAGTAAACGTCTAGGTGAACACTTTGAAAAGAAATAAAGAATTATTTTCGCCGCTCCGCACGCGCGAATGTCAAAGCCACATAAAGCAAGGTGCCGAATCGACTCCGCAGATGAGCGGAACATAGTGCGCGTTCGGAAGGGCCTATCTAGTGTAACTTAAACTTAAACTTTCCTACACTCACACCAATTTCGCCCAAGAGAAACTTCTTTATGAAACTCGTTAAATGGTTACTAGACCACGGATAAACGTACTTAAAATACATAAATACATACTTATATACTTATTATACATAGAAAACACCTAGACCCGTGACAATTTAGATAAACAATAATTTCTAAATTGACCCGACCGGGGATCGAACCCGGGACCTCAGAGATGGCGACACCATGAAAACCGGTGTACAAACCACTCGACCAAGGAGGTCGTCAAAGTAGTCGTCTAGTGTAACGTATATTTCGCTGTTAGTCCCTTAGTCGCCTTTAACGACACCCAAGGGAAGAGAGAGGGTGGTGTATTCTTTCACCGCTACGCGACGCGGTTGTGTAATATGTTATTGTTGGTTTTTTTTATAATAACAGGTAAGTAATAAAAAACAAAAACGTAGTGTCAATAATAAAACTGACTTCATTGCCATGCTATCGCTTCATCAGTATCATTTCAAGTAAACGTACAGTTCAATTAATAATGAGTTTGCACTGCAAACTTTGCCCAATATCGAAAACATTCAACAATACCATCACATCTAACTCAACATGCCGAGCGAAACTAACACTTGTCACCTTAAAATAAGGTTCGTACCGTATCAATTTGTCCATTGCTCGTGTTACGTGACTGATATTGTGTTCCATTGTACCTGCCAGAGAACCTATCAAAATTGTTTGTTTAGGTCTATAGAGTTCGCTGGGAGCAAATATTGGACGATATTACCTATATGACCTACATACAATTGAAACTGATGTTGGTAAAAGCGTCCAATTTTATTTTTTTATCTATTGACCTTAAACTCACCTCGTAATTATCATCCATCATACAATAAATAATAGTACAACGTACCAAAGGCTAAGGGTGGATTCGACAAAACTGGAATAAGACTTACTCCGAGATTAGTCTATACAAATTCGGCGTTTAATCTAGGTATAAGACCTTATTCCAGTTTGGTCGAATCCACCCTTAGTCAGAGACTAGGCAATGAGACAGACACCCGCCACTGCCAGTATAACACGATCCAGTTAAACTTACGAACCTATGGCATAGCGACAATCATATGTGTTCACTTATTGTAGCATAAGGACCGATTTTTCAAATGTCAGTTATTAGTTATTTGTTTGTTATAGTATTAAACAAACATTTTAGAATGTTCTGTCATATTATGTTTTTATAACAGGTGACAATTTAGGTTGGGGTATTCCTCGAAGCGCACCCATTTTGAAGCGCACCGGACCAAGCGCACCTAAACAATTCCTCCAAACGCACCCGTTGGGTGCGCTTCAGAATAGGTAATTACATATTATATTTTTATTCCTCAAAGCGCACCAGCAGATAAAATGTTGAAAGAGATGTAGTATAACTAACAGAAATATATCGATAACGTACGTTTATTTTTAGAATTTCTACCTCTTTTCATTTATGTCACCCTGGTACTTTTATAACTGTCATGATTCAATTTATTATATAGTAAGTTGCAGCACCCAGTCCTACTCGTTTATTTTTTTTTCCTGATAGTTAAAGATAAGTAAGATCGCTAAGGCGCCTATCTACCTCTTTTTATTTATGTCTCCCTGGTACTTTTAGATCAATATGACTGTCATGATTCAATTTATTATTGACTTAATAAGTTGCTTAAGCACCTAGTTTCTATCGACATCAATGTTACGAATCTTTTAAGCTCCTCTCTATTTTTTACCGTTGGTGCGCTTCGAGGAATGAAAATATAATATTTTAATTACCTATTCTGAAGCGCACCCAACGAATGCGCTTGGCGGAATAGTTTAGGTGCGCTTGGTCAGGTGCGCTTCAAAATGGGTGCGCTTCGAGGAATACCCCTTTAGGGGGGTGGGGTATAGGTTGATCGCGATTACGATTGATTAATCGGCCCTTAATTGAATAAATATTTTTTTAATTTTTAAACATTCCATTACCATCGAGCTCCTTCATATGACAATAAAGCCAACAGTGAAAATGTACTTTACTGCGACTTGTCTCACTCCCCTGGTTCGTTTATGGGCAGCTGGGAGATTAGGCCGCCCATAACACACCGCCCTGGCCCAATGCGGGTTGGTGGGTTCGCTTCGGCCACTTTCGAAACCAGATGCGATAAAGAATTATTTTCATTTCATTTCATTTATTGCATGTCACAAAGTAAACAAGTTGTTACAAAATTGTACAGTTTATGTGACACCCTGTAAGGACTTTTTCTTTATTCTAAACCAGGTTGCCTAAAAAGAAAAATAAATCTGTTTTCGAAACCCCTTCCGAATACAGAATATAGAATCTGCTTTCGAAACTCGACTAAATATTTACCGCCTAACACTAGACTAGGTATATCCTCATCACATGGATACTAAATACTTGGATACCATTAAACTCATTGAAGCAAAAAACTTTACCAATTAAAACTTGCAGAACTTCAACTAAAACTAGCTAGACTGAAAGAATTGTTTAGTGAGTTTGACTGTTTGAAATATAAGATTGTATTATCTCCTGAACAATTAAATGAAAATGAATGAAAACAACTTTTGTACTAATAATGTTTCTGCGGTTCGTATACAACAGAATCCTCATTCTGATTTCGATAGCTGTAGTGCTCATCATGATAATCGCAACAATAGTTACGTAGTTTAGTATTGGCTAGGTTGTTTCCTTTAAGCCTCGTCGAAGTCAAATTAGAAAATCTGTGTTATTTCTAAATTGACCCGACCGGGAATCGAACGCGAGATCTCAGCGATGACGATGCCAGAACTGGCATGCTAACCACTCAACCACTGAATCGTCGAATAAGTGTCATATGCCCATACAAAACTTATTAGGGACAAGACGCTAGATAGCCTTATCTCATTTGTGATTTGCTAAAATAAAAGGTAAAAAAGGGGAAACAGGGCAGTTCGTGCTAAATCTATGATTCCCATGACCTGTTTCATTAAGCCACGTTGTGTTCGCACGCACGCTCCATCTACCTCCCTCCTCCTCCCTCTCGCTTCCCCTCTATGTGAAAACGGCCATTCAGCGAGTTGTGAGGCTGGTCAGTACACATTAATACTAAGGAGTTTGGGGTACCGTACGCTATTCAAGTTATGTGTGTATGCTCATTTAGAAAAAAAGAAAGAAAATACATTTATTGACAGACCACACACACAACAATAACATAATACTTAAATTAGACAACAACAGCAAAAAGAAAAAAAATAACGTGAATTATTTTTCTGCTTAATGTGTTATGTGACTTCTAAAATTGCATTCATTACAATATGACATATTTTTTATACAACATCGCGAGACCAGAGAGTTAAAAATAGTAAAACGTTGAAAGAACCGACTACCTCACCTGGGATTCGAACCCACGTTTTCTGCATACTGTGTGTTTTTTTATTACTTCCTCCAACAAGATCGGACCCTTATTTGTATAATTTCTAGTTCGCTTTCATTCCAGTTCTCGCAAGATTCTTTCTCCTACTTCCATACCGCATCCCACACACTCATCCATCACCATTCATTATGTAACGGTGGGTGTTCCGTTTTGTAGAGTCCCTATGTTATCTATCTATTGCGCTGTTGTATTTCTATCTTGTTTCTTATCTCTAATGTATTGGGGTAAATGAGTTTTACTCTTACATTGATTTTAAATCAATAGTCCTTATTTTATGCTTATAATTTCTATTACATCTTTCTTATTTACTACTTATAATACGATATTGTTTTTACATGTTTTTTACTAGGTTACTTCTTACTTGATAAGCTCCGACAACTAGTCAAAAGGCCTATTGGACGTTACAAGCTTAAACAGGTGATCAATACAAATGGGTTAGTAAAAGTAGACTGTAAAAAAAACTTGAATTTAAAATCGACGCCATGGTTCCTAAGACTAAGCTGATTTCCCTGCCTCTTATAGTTTTAGATTTCTCCCTACTGACCCATTTGGATTGATCACCCTATATAAGGTCACATTTTATCAACTGCAAATATTTTGACAAACATCTAATTAGATCAGAGAAATAAGGCCCTAGCTTTTAAAAAAAATTCAGAGTACTTTTTATTTTTACTTATCTTAACAAAAAATCCTCTGATCATATCAAAGGCTTCCTTTTAATGAAACTATGGGCGGTGTAGACATTGCGGCTTCTCTGTTTCGGCTCCTTTGAATTTAAACTACCGAAAGTGAGTAAGGAGTGTTTTATTTTAAAAAACTAGAGTATAAAACATAAGGTTTTTTTCATAAAAATAGTTTTTTTTGTGTTGTTGAATTTATCCTCAAAATATTTGCGGTTAATAAAATGTGTCCTTATATATATAGGTACGGAACCCTCGAAACGTACTCTCTCAGAGCGTCCCGTTAAAAGCACTTTTCTCAGTCCGCTGTGTTGTATTTTGCTGACACCTTTTTTTAAAATGTTAACACAATTCGCCAAGCTGAAAATTATCGCCGACGGAATGGAGCTAAAATTTTAAATTAATTGTGATTTATATTCACTACACAAGAAGTTAATTGGTGCAGCCGCTAGCACTTTTCAGGTTGCGATTGTGTGAGCTAAGCTACTTTCGGGATGATGTGTCACTGGAAGGGTGACCGAAATAAAAGCTTCGACTGGAGACGTTCTCGTGAAAGATCAGGTCAGGGTCAAGAAAAGATTGAAGAAGATAAATAATTTTGCTGACACCTTTTTTTTAAATGTTAACACAATTCGCCAAGCTGAAAATTATCGCCGACGGAATGGAGCTCAAATTTTAAATTAATTGTGATTTATATTCACTACACAAGAAGTTAATTGGTGCAGCCGCTAGCACTTTTCAGGTTGCGATCGTATGAGCTAAGCTACTTTCGTGATGACGTGTCACTGGATGGATGCCCGAAATAAAATCTTCGACTGGAGACGTTCTCGTAAAAGATCAGGTCAGGGTCAAGAAAAAAATTGAAGAAGATAAATAAATAATTAGAGAAATACTTGTATTGTTGGTGGTGATTAAGCCAACACCCACAAAACAAGTATTTACCACAAGTGCTTTGTACTTTAGACACAGAATAAATAATATTACTACGTCTTAAGATAAATTTTTATTTTTTATTTTGATAAATCTTTTTATTTAAGAAGGAGGCAAACGAGCAGGCGTGTCACCTGATGAAGAGCAATCACCGCCGCTCATAGACACCCGCAAAACCAGAGGAGTCGCAGATGCGTTGCCGACCTATAAGAAAATAATAGGGTTAAGGAAGGTATAACAAATGTGAGGGTGGTGGGAAGGGGCCTCCGGAACTCCCACTGGCCGGACGAAACACAACAGCACCTTCACGTCAGATATTCGTGAGAGGGTGGTATTACGCCGGGCGAGCCGGCCCAATGCGTGCTGCAACGCAGCGTGGCTCTACTACTCAGTCAGTGCCACTCATTTAGCACCACCCAGGGGTCACGTGTAGTCTCAAGGGTAAACCTACGGACGCGAGTAAATTTAACCCCCAAAATCAATTGAAGCTTTGACTTGATTCCAACGATATAGAGGTCTTTGCCCGGCAGTGGGAGTTACAAAGGCAGTTACATTCTATCAAGTTGACCATTTTCACATGCTTCTTCGCTCCAAAATCACCGTCGCATGAATATTAACGCGATACACCATAAATATGCAGAGGCGATTCGGCGCGTTTACATAAAACTGATACAAACCGCTGCCTCACTATGAATTATTCACTCGCTAAGTGGCACTCGACGGAGGCGTGATCATTACGAGAGGGTATTATCATTATCATCGTCATTCATCATCATCATCAGCCCATAAACGTCCCACTGCTGGGACAGAGGGTCTAATCGCTTTCTCCGAAACGAAAATACGGCTATTTTGTATGAACGAAAGAAGAATGGGCTTTTTGTATGAAACCCGTCCCACCCCTTGTAAATTCCCACATGGTAAGTTTCGAAATAAATTGTGTTATTTGTTGAAAGAACGAGCGAATGAAAGAATTAAAAAAAAAATGAAAAATGAGGGTGTATAAGCCTCATTTTACTTTTTTTTCATTTTATACGACTACTAGGTACTGATTTTATACGACTCATATAAATCAAAGGAATCTGCGAGGGAGGAGTTTAAATTCAAGAAAATTTTGACTTCAATTTTATATTATCATTTATTATTTTAATTTTCTTCTTCTCAATAACTTTTTTCTCCAATCACTGACAGATTTGCTGTTTTACAATAAAATGCTTCACTTTTCAAGTACTTTTATTTGATGCATAGATTTAAGTGTTACACGTTTTGCCTATTCTTCTTTCGGAAGGATTGGAAGCCGCTGTAAATGGCAAACGAAAAACGGCCGAAATTTCGTTTCGTAGAAAGGGAGTAGGCCCTCAGGTCTTCCCATGTGGGGAGATTGGGCCATAGCCCACCACGCTGGCCCAATGCAGGTTGGTGGGTTTAAACGACTGCCATCCTACGACAACAACCGGGACTAACGGCTTTACATGCCTTCCGAAGCACGGAGGAGCTCAAGATGTTTTTAATTTGGTTACCCATACAGCGACACGGCATTGCGAAAGTTGCTTAGGGGGCAAGATCGCAAGCCGAACGCGCTAGCCGCTGCGCCATCGAGCTCCTCCCGGCGACGGGTCGTCGTCGTCGGCGGTGGTTGCTGCACTGAAAACTGAAATCAACCCATGTCCACATACGCTATACACTTGTTTACTACAAGGTATTTATGCAATGATATTTTTGATGCTTAAAATCACGACTATTATCAACAAAGTCAAAGTCAAAGACAAATTATTTATTCAATGTAAACCTTTACAGGCACTTATTGACGTTAATACTAATAATAATAAAAAAAAACAGTTAACTAACTTGTAGTTTACGATTTTCGGTTTCCCATACAAACTTCCAAGTCGAAATTATTAAAAACCAATAAGCCAATTTTTATGAAACTTTGCATGCTAGAGTAAAACACAGGGATCTAAATAGTTTGTAAAAAAATTTTTTAGAAAACGTTTATTTAACTGAGCTATGGCGATTTTAAACTTTCTATAGTGGACTGTTTTTAACAAACTATTTAGATCCCTGTATTTTACTTTAGCATGCAAAGTTTCATTAAAATTAAATAAAAAATACAAAAAACATAAAAATTTAAAATTGGCTTATTGGTTTTTGAAAATTTGAACTTGGAAGTTTGTATGGGAAACTGAAATGCGTAAACCCTCCTAACATCTAATCTAACGAGCTATAGTCTGTGCCCACAGACCGATAAGTGGTCTGTGTCTGTGCCAGACAAACGCGCATCGTTACCCCCAGTACCACTGCACGCCGAAACATCCTGTTTCGAAACATCCGCGTCGAACCGAATATAAGCCAAGGCGATAGAATTCTGTGTATTCGGTTAGACAGAGACTAGGCAATGAGGACCGCGAAAGCAGTCCTCTACCATAGTCCACTTTTCACCAAACAGCGACTGCACATGTGCTCAGCGTGACAGGCGGTGAGCCCATCGCTGCTCTATGCTCTTGGATGTATGTGCAGTCTATGGTCCGTTAGTCGCCTTTTACGACACCCAAGCCACAAGCGAAAAGAGGGGGTGGTAGGTAGTATTCTTTCACCGCTACGAGACACGGTTGTTTATTTGTTTATGTGTAGTATTTATTTGTTATTTGTAGAGATATTTTTTTCATTTATTTCATCCATTTCATCCATTTCGTCCATTTCGTCCATTTCGTCCATTTCGTCCATTTCGTCCATTTCATCCATGTCATCCATTTCATCCATTTCATCCATTTCATCCTTTCATCCATTATTATTATTATTATTATTATTTTTTGTATGTAGGTACTCAAACAGATCAATGACCGAGCATGGTATACATACGACCACAGACCAAGTGGTCTGTGTATACGACGGACAAAGTCTCGGACAAGCTGCTAGTTTTGAATGAATACTTATTTCTTTTAACACATATTATGTATGTTAGAGACATATGGAACGCAATATATGTATACCAAAAGATCATTCCTTTCCATTAAAAATAAGTCTTACACGTCTACAGCAAAAGTTACAAGTCAGCAACTTAGTCGCTTATTGCGTTTCAACTTCGTCGTCAACAATGTTGCAGAAATGCAATTCGCACTGTGAAATGTTTGCAGAGTTCTCTTAATGGTGATTACGAACTAGCACATTCAATTGTGAGCTGTGGCGTGTGCGGTGGCGGCACACTATTAAATGCCAAGCCAACTCTTCTCTTGAGTGTCGTAAAAGGTGACTAACGGACTAAAGACCATGTTGTCCCTATATGAGTTTGTTACACCTAGTATAAGCTGTTATGCATGTTTTAAGAGGCCTATTACATCTCGAATGTGATCGTAGATAGGAGAAATTCTCAGTTAACTTATAGTCATTTTAGAAGTTTTTTGGTTTAGGATAAGATTTTTTTCCTATCTAAAATCAATGATATCTAAAAATTCCGCGGCCGCTACGCACTATTCGACTATATAAGAGATAACATTATATTTTTTTTATTTCACTTGTTTAGAACAGTACTTAGTTCAATCGATGAGCTCAAAAAAGTGCGTTCGCGAACTTTATGAAAATCTTTCTCTGCAATTTTGGGTTTAATTAAAAAGTTAAGCAAAATTTACAAAAAGCGAGGCCGCTACGCACTATTCCAATAGCTATTCTACACTATTCAATAAGTCACAATTGTTAATGTATTTTTGTTTCTGGGATCCATAACGCCAAAATTGGCCATTTTACACAAAAATCACAATCGAGATGTAATAATATATTCCTCTTAATTCCTCAGTATTTTTTTATGGTTACTTACATTTTTGTTCTAAAAAATGAAAAAATACTTCAATCGTCCCAAAAAAAGGTAGTAGCAGTTTTTTTTAATAGCAGAAGGAGGCAAACGATCAAGCGGGTGATGGAAAGTAATCACCGCCGCCCATGGACCCGCAAAACCAGAGGAATCGCAGGCGCGTTGCCGGCCTTTAAGAAAGAATAGGCTCGTTTCTTGAAGATCCTGGACGAGATGGCAATTGAATTGAAATTGATCGAATTAATACATGCCATTCAAATCGTACTTGAGTACAGTCGTACAGTGTACTGTATTTGCTTTTGCCTAGTCTCTGACTAACCCTTTGTTGATATTAGAAGGGGGTGTCACTCCGCAGTTTAGGTAGGTTCATTTGGCGCGCCTCCGCAATTTGGCCGGCTAGGCGTATGGCAGTAAAGGTTGCCGCGAGCTATAGCACCGAACACCTTAACACGCTTAACTCGTAATCCCTGCGCGCGCGCGTAAACCCTACGCTCTGTGACGTCATGACGTCACATCGATATCGAGTCAGCGATGCTTAACGGAATATGAACGCTCGGGTCACACGATAAGTTTCAATTTCGCGTGAAAGTCGTTAGAGAGTGAACCTTCTGTACGTAGTGCTATTAGTTATTCTGTGATAACAGTCGTGATTCTATGTGGGTATGTAATGTAACTGATCGTAGTGCTGCTCATATGAGCACACAGGCATGTTTCGGACCGCGGCATGTTGAAACAAATGGCTCACCCTTATTGCAGAAATAAATCAGTGGGCAAGAGTTATGCCACCATGGGCACCCGCCTTTATGGAATGGGATGGATTTTAATTTCGTTCCTTTATAGGAAGGATTAAATAAACTAATTGTCGGGAATAAAGAATGTTCTAGTTAAATTGCATAGTTGCGCAGTCATTTTTACTAGGAGAAGTGGAAGAGATGGAAGATCTATAGTAGTATACAGAAAATATACAAATTTGTATTCGTTTTGACATGTTTTAATATAAACACAAAGTATTCGCAACGACCACACTCAGTTTTGTTGTAACTCCGTTATTTTCCAAACAACACGACGCGCGTTCATTTTATAGCGTGATATTAACGTAGTGGCGTAGTGATGAAAGAATACTACCACCCTCTTTCCTTGGGTGTCATTAAGGCGACTAATAGACTAAAAATTGCACATACTTCCAACAGCATAAAGCGGCGATGGGCTCACCACCTGTCACGCTGAGCACATGTGCTGATGTAATTTGTAATTTGGTGAAACGTGGACTACGCCAGGGGGCTGCTTCTGCGGTCCCCATTGAATAGCCTCTGACTAATCCTTTGGTAATAATTGTCGTACATATACTTATGTATGTATGTTTAATAAAAGAATAATGTATTTTATTTTATTTAATTTTATTATCTTAGGAAAACCAAGGTTTACACATTTTCAGTAAGGTTACAGAATAAAATACATAGAAATCACTTATAACTTCTCACCGATAGAAATTTCTTAAAAATTAAAAGCACTAAGCAACGCATTATCAACCTCGCTCAAATTATTAATGGTTATGTGATAAGGAAATAAAACCACTCCAACTTGTAACTAATATTTTAACTATATTTTTCCAATAAGAAATTACACTTTTATAAAATCACACAACTATCGGACATAGATTTAAGAAGTATTCATAACACCGCCGTGGTCGGCAAAAGAATGACCATCGATCGACTCAACTCTTGGTCTGATCAGAGCCTCTCTACCCCTACCACTTACCACTTCCCCAGATAAACAGGTAACGTCAAGAGGCGGGAAAATCAGTATTGTCATTTTATATTTTTTTTAAATATCTAAAAACATGACATAAGTTATAACGCAACGCAACAGAGTAACTACGGACAAAAATTGGGCTCAAAGAACCGCTCAGTCAACATCCGCCTCGCCGATGGTACGCTGGTACAGAAAAGATCCAGTTCAATCTGCTTGCCCAGTTGGTTAAACAGATTACACGCACGCCATAAACTATTCTGCCTGTAATTGGTGTTCGCTTTTGGTAGACAGAAAGTAGGGTTACTTCTAAAATTTCTTTGAGGTACCTTTAAAGAGACCTTATGTAAAAGTTGGGGGCAGTCTATCTTAGCCGTAGCAATTTTAAGCATTAGTATTAGTATTTCGCTCAGTTTTGTTGTACTCTTTTATTTTTCATACAGCACGACGCGTTAGTTCATTTTCTGTTTAATATAAAACTAACATGATATATCGCAGCCATAAACAATATACTTCGTTTCCATAAAATCGACTTCATAAAATTTCGTTCCGATGAAATATTACCAATTTGTTATGCCGTCAGTGCATTCTGCGGTTTATATGGCTTGCAGGCACCTTGCAGGCACTTTGCAGGTGACAGTGACTCTGCCATCTACGGTATATAGGTAATAAACCGAGCATGTATGAAGAATGCCATAATGGTAAATTAAGGGGTGTTAGGTGAAAAAAAGGCTGTTTTCTATTAGCTGTTCTTTAAAATATTTTAGATATTTTGCACTGAAATTTTCAATGTGTATTACGGAACGTAGGTATGTGTGAGGGGATGACTGTTTCCAAAACACGATTGAAAACATTTTGCTCGATAGAAAAAAATCCTGGAGTTACCTCTAAAATTTCATATAAATGCACATTACGACCGTGTTATGACCGTGAAACACATAAGTATTTTACCTTTTCGATTTCTTGACTGTTTTGGATTTCAAAAAAAAACTAAACATTTTTATTAACTTTTTGATTCACCTAAATGCGAAGACGGTAATAGAGTAGAAGACGTGCAACACTTGTTGATGGAATGTGTCAAGAACCAAAGAAACGTGAGTCACTGTTGCAGTACTTAAAGATTAATTTGCTTGACATAGGCATTATACAGGTCGTTCTATCTGAACCAATTTCATAGGCAGCAATAAGGTTGAATGACCCAGTCACTAGATGGCAACAATGACCCTCGTATATTTGAGTAATAAGATATTTTTTACTATGGGATTGGCTAATTCTTAAGAATAAAAAATCCCGAAGCAAATAAAGAGAAAAAAAAAACTTTTTGATAAAAATGTGAATGGCGCTTACAAATTACGGCGGACCCCGCACCGCCAACACCCGCGAAAAGCATAAGCAAAAGGTGTGTGTCTCGAATGTACGTTAATGGAAAGATTTCAACTGCCTCTGTAATATAACCCTTATTCGTCTTAGAACAGATTCTGGTTTGGACAGATTATGGTTACGACAGATTCTTGTTACGGCAGATTCTTGTTATGGCAGAAGTAACATTGCCGACAAAAGTAAAAACCACACAATATATGTATTGCTATATTTAAAAAAATAGAACTTTAAACCTTGTAATACCTTAGCGGTCTTAGACCCAGTGGTCTTGGTTCGATTTCCTGCGGTTCGATCTTTGTGGACTTGATTTGGTTGATGGTAGGGCTTGTTAAGTCCGCCTGGCTAGCTACCACCATCTCATCTAAGTCTGGCGCCATAACAACAATGTCCTTCTGCCTAGCCTTAATCCCATGTATTTGGGGTCGGCCCTTCTGGTCAATCTTTGCCAAGACAGTCTGTCCTGGGTCGTCTGAGGTGGTAATGGACTTGGGAAAAATGAAAAAAAAGTTCATTCTTACTTTATATCAATATAGAAGTCGTTATTAAAAAACCAATAGTTTTTATTTCACTCCGATACGAGAATTATTTACAAAGTTATTGTACATAAATAATTGCATAAAACACTACAACCTCGCTTAATTCGCTGGCACTCGACTGACGTGACGTGACGTCATCGTATCCGATAGCCCCCGCCGCTCTCGCTCCGATTACATAACTTAACTATTTGCACAATGAATTGAAGACATCAGTTGATAAAGGCACTATGTAACATTTAATAAAAAATACATTTTATTAACTGGTTAAAGGCGTTATGTGAACTAAACCATACAAAGCAAATAAATGCAATGTTTTAATGTTTATTTCAATACCAGTCTCATTCTTTGATTAATATAATATATTAAAAAAATACAGCATTATTAGCGAATTGCATGATAACTCAGAACATTTTATAAGTTACATAGTGCCTTTATCATCTGATGTCTTCAATTATTAAGTAATCTGTAGCACAACTGCACTGGTTCATATGGATATATTAATAAAACGAAGTCGCGCCACCCGTGCGAGAGAATGGAATCCGATGACGTCACGCCCCGCGGGTTTCGCGCGTATTTTGATTGTCACAAAAACAATAGCGCGTGGTAATTTTTATGAATCTTTAAAAAAATATTGTGAAGTATTTTGAAGGGCTACAGAGAAAAATTTAATGTCATATTTTAAGTTAAAATGTAAATATTTAAAAAATAAAAATACTTTTCCCAAGCTCATTGTGCATTTTTTAAGTCTCTATCAATAACGGACATCCATGTGAGGCGGGGTCTACCGCGTCTTTTGGGCTGGGTGCTCATGTCAAGTACTTTTCTTGTCATGTGGTCCTATGGTCGCCGCATGACATGACCGTACCACCTTAGGCGGCTCTCCAAAACCTTCTCCGGTATCGGTGTCACTTTAAAACTGCCTCGAATGTGAACATTTTGATGTGGTCCATCATTGTTACACCACCAGCCCATCTAAGCATTCTCATTACAGCGACATGCAGTTTATTTTCCTGTTGCTTTTTAAGTGGCCAGCATTCGGCACTGTATGTCATGGCCGAGCGCACTGCTGCTTTATATACTATAACAACAATGCCATAACAACAATGTTAATAGCTGTATTTTGGCAGTTCAGAGATCGAGATAGCCAGTTCCTCAGTGGTTTAGGATTCCGAGTAATGCGCGCTTCCACACCGTCACTTACCATCAGGTGATAAAAAGACCATGTACTGTAGAGCAACTTAAAACAGTATATTACGCGCTACTTGAGTCCCATCTGCGGTATAGTATTGGGTTCTGAGGAAATTTTTACAAATATAACATAGATATAGAGCTTTTGTGTTACAAAAAAAGAGCTATCAGAACTATAGTAGGTACCTACGTATTCCGCAATGGAAATCATGCAAAGAATCCTTTAAAAAACTAAAAATTTTAACTATAGTCTTTTCATTTTAGTAATTTTACGTAGTCCGGGAAAAACTGAAGGTCAACGAAATGCCGCGAAATTACATTGATCTGCCTGAACACTGTTTGGACGGCAACTATTTTCTTTTCCAAGGTGAATATTACCTACAGATTGATGGTGTCGCAATGGGAAGCCCAGTCGCCCCGGTACTTGCCAACATCTGGATGGAACATTTTGAAGAGAAGGCACTGAGCCTTGGTCCGAAGACCATCCGACTTTGGAAAAGATACGTAGATGACATCTTCAATGTCGTTAAAGGAAGCAAGCAGGAAGTGGATCAGTGGATGCAACATCTCAACTCCTTTCACCCGAAGATGAGGTTTACATATGAGATGGAGGCGAATAGGTCGTTGGCCTTTCTAGATGTCAAGATGACCGTGAGACCAAATGGGTCCGTAACACACTGTGTTTACCGAAAATCCACGCACACGGACAGATACCTACACGCTACCTCACATCACCACCCTCGACACTTGCAATCCATGATAACGTCACTAAAGAACAGAGCATTTGACCTCTGTGACCCTGAGCATTTAAAGCGTGAGCTGGATCATGTTCAGGAGGTACTCAATAAAAACGGATATCGAGTGAACCGACTACGGAAGCAGCCGACTAAGAGTGACAAACATCCCGAAGTTAGAAGACAACCAGCCTATATGCCTTATGTTAAAGGAGTCACGGACAAGATCGGCCACATATTACGCGAGTACTCGATACCGACAATATACACTCCAGGCATAAAGGTCAACAACGTTGTGGGCTCCCCGAAGGATGTTTTGCCACTTCAAACACCAGACGTATACAAGATAGACTGCAGCTGCGGTAGTTCCTACATAGGCCAGACAAAACGGACTATCCATGAGAGGGTCAAGGAACATATTGCGGCTGTGAAAAACCGCCAGTCTAACAAATCAGCTATTGCGGAGCATTTACTTGAAAGAGGCGCAGAATTTCATCGTAGGCAAGTCCTCTCCACAGATCGCCACTTTTATTCAAGAGTAGTGCGTGAAGCGATTAAAATTAAGAAACATCCGAACAATTTCAATCGGGAAGATGGTCACAAACTATCATCAGCGTGGAATCCAGTGTTTGCAAAAACGCCACTTCGTTTTAGTCTGCAATCGGCTAACTACCAGAATAAGGCTTGTATACGGAATAGGGACACCGTTAGTGTTGTGTGTGACGGTAGTTGGATAAATAATGTGACGGTGGATGAAGACTCAGCGACGCAAACGGAGGCGATACACCGCGACAGCAGTCCACCCGTAACCACGGCCGGTGCAACTCGGTCGAAACGTCGGGTATAAAAAGGTATGCGTAGAATGCCTTTACTAAGTAGTTTTTGCGTTAAATCCCGTCTAAATATGTGTGCATAATGGAACGCGAAAGTTTAAAAGTGTATAATTTTATCGAATCTAATAAAAAAACCTGAAAAGTTTGAAACACCTGCAAATAGAGACAACCGATTGCAAACTCGGAGAAAAAATCTACCACAGCGGATTGAACCAAAGCTTGATATTGTAAAACACAGTGTTGGGTATCAAGCTGTCAGAATGTTTAACTGCCTGCCAACCACGTAGAAGTCTGTTGTTGACCCCATTAACTTTCAAAAACAGTTACGGGACTTCTTGCTGGGGAAGTGCTACTACAGCTTGAATGAATTTGTAGAGAAAGTCAATGTTATCTGAGTAATTTAATTTGATATTTTAACTTTTTAATATTTTTGTGTTTTTGTACTTATCCTTAATTTTATTATTTATTTTCATATTCTTATTACTGTTATTTTTGACATGTATAATTTTAATTTAATTTGCATGTTAGAATTTTGTTTATTTTTAATTTTATTACTTACTTTTTTAATTTCCGACACAATTAATTGTATTGTTATGGAATAAATAAACTATTGAACTAACTAGTGAACTGTCCGGTATGGGATATAAATATTTTATAAAAACCAAGGTCAAAGTAAGTAAAGACTTCGAACAAAAAACAATTACAAAAAAAATACAATAATAGAGAAGTTAATATAATTAATGCTTACTTTGCCACTTCCAATTTACGCGCGCGGAAAGCACCTGACTTCCTGTCCAGTATGGGATTAAAATATCTTATAAACACGTACACGCTTATTGACATACACGCATTTTGACTTACACGCAATTTTACTTACACGCATATTGACATACACGCTTATTGACTTACACGCATATTGACTAACACGCATTTTTACTTACACGCATATTGACATACACGCATATTGACTTACACGCATATTGACTTACACGCATACTGACTTGCACGCATATTGACTTACACGCATATTGACACACGAGATATATATAAGTATTTAAAAATCGCTTGCAGTAAAATTTGATTTTCGGAAAGTTATCACCACACTTTTTTCAAGAGAGATCAAACACACTTTACTTCTTTTTTTTCATAAAAATTAGTAAATAAAAACAAAAATAAAAAGGAAATTAATAGTAAGTAGATATATACTCTTAGTATACTTTGCCTTTTCCAATTTACGCGCGCGGAAAGCACCTGACTTCCGGTCGTCGGCTCCGTCTCCTTTGTTGCAAACGTTTCAACGTTTGAAAACAAGAAATAGTATGGCACTTCCGCAGAAATGTTGCATTACAACAGTCTAATTAGTTTGTACATTATATACATTTACATACAAATATTAACGTTCTGAGTGGTAGAGCAACGCTGCTTGCAGTCGAATAGGCCGACTCGCCCGGCGTAATACCACTCTCTCCCGGAGTGAAACATTAGCACTCGTTGCTGTTGTGTTTCGACGGTGAGTGAAAGTACCGTAAGCCCATAGCTCCGTCCGAAAAAATATTTAAAAAATTACAAACGCTTACCCCGTACAATATTTTCTTTCTCGTAAAAGTTTTATTTGATAGAAAAAAAAACATATTTTTCTTTATGAATTTAAATTCCGTGCGAAAACAGTTCGTCACCTGACGTCACACTTCAATAAATATATAAATTTATCTTGAAACCTGACAAATAGTTTTTGATGATTGTGTGAAATGTAACGTCACACGAAGCTCAATCATGGCCGCCCGTGTTTCGGTTCTTGTAATCCACAGATAAAAAATCGCAATTTTATTTTGTACAAATAAAATATTTAGAAATTATCTTAGTAAAAAAATAGTAATGGATAATTATCGCTAAATTATAAACTGCCATAACCGTCATATTTTGTATTTTATTGTTACACGTGTTAAATAGCCAATTCCTACTCCGTCCTCAAAGGTTCCTCTACTCTCAGAACAAACAACGTCTTCTCCACACATCTGCAACTCCTCTATTTTTGCCGGCTCTGGTCTATGGTCTGCGGTGATATTTTCGCATAAAAACCTTAATTTTTGTTACAAACGCAGAGATAGATTCACGCTTATTATCCCCAAAGGGTTAATTAGAGACTAGGCAATGGAGACCGCAGAAGCAGTCCTCTGCCATAGTCCACTTTTCACCAAGTTATAACTGCACATGTGCTCAGCGTGATAGGTGGTGAGCCCATCGCCGCTGTATGCTGTTGGATGTGTGTGCTGTCTTTAGTCTGTTAATTGCTTTTTACGACACCCAAGGGAGGAGAGGGGGTGGAATTATTCTTTTAATGCTTTTAAGCCGCTACACGACACGGCTCTACAAATAATCTATATAGGGTATAACAATATCAATAAGCGAACGTTTAAGGGGAGCATCTATACATCACACTGAGCATACTCACCCAATTTGGTCGAAAACTGCAGGCTCGTTACCGAGATAATCAACAAAACATTATCATAATTCACCAAAAAAAATACACCCTTTCCAGACCCGTACAGCTCACGCATACAAAGATAGCCGAACATGCACACTACACTCGGAGCACACTGCGTGCGTTTTAGTAAAAATACAGCAAGTTTCATGTCATCAAAACATAACTTTGAAAAATCACTATGAAACTGGAGCCCATTTTTTGTCATTGTATTCAGAATTATGTATGATACCGCCCTTAAACGCGCTTATTGATTTTGTTAGACCCTGTAGGTATATAATAAAAATGTATTGCTGTTCGTTTGTCTCGCAAAAACTCGAGAATGACTGAACCGATTTGGGTAATTATGTTCTTGAAATATTTGTATTGTAGATTTAAACGTTGAGAAAAAATAGTGATAATCCTTAAAAAAAGCTATAAACATTAAAAGATGTCGTGCAATGTAGGTATTAAATATGAATTGGTCGCTAAAAACTTTTTTCAGTTTTCTTATTCTTCGCGACATTTATTATTTTTCCTGTCAGTTGAGTTGTCATCGTGATTTGGAGAGGACAACGTCTGTCGGGTCATAAATAAAAATAAACGTGCTGACTCATCACTTACTCAATGACTGACTTTTCAACGTAAAGCAGCCCTAACTCTATGACCTAGAAATTTAGCCTTTGAGCGCCTAATTCATGAAATGCAAACTTAGTATCCAGTGAACAAATTAATTAATACCTATGTTAAAATAATAATTACCTACGTTTTTCCTTAAACGTTCAAATGTGATTCGTAATACATATTTTCCTATTCCAACTCCGTAACTCAACCCGTGACTCAACTAGTCCACTCGCAAAGTGATTATAAGGGTATTTCAGACCGGACCAATTAAACACAAAACGCCAGCGATGATAGTCCATTAACGACAGTCCTGTAAAGGGGGGTGGGGTTGGTATAAGCCACCATTAGCTCTTAACTGACCCAAACGGCTAGTTACAGTTCGGTGGAAAGTTTCGAGACGCTTGAGGGTTAATTAGGTGATTAGAGACCGCCTCCTTGTGGGCGAGGGGACGACTGCTAATTGTAATGTAACCGAATAAACTATTTCGCTGATGAATGAATAAATTTTTGGTTCCGTTTTTACCCACTTTTACGAATGTTTAATTACGTTTTTCAACCTTAAATGTATTCCGCTTTCAACCCATAACCTCGAGAGGCAAAAAAAGTTAGTTCACAATTATTTAAATTAACTACGCAGTATCTATGTAAAAAGATGTGTTTGTCATTCTTATTTTTAAACAACAAAATTATATGTTTATTTTCTATTTATCTGCTGCCGTTACATTCTGCTTAAATTACCGGAATTGTTTATTCAATGGGATGAAAACGGAATTATTATTATTATTTTAAGATGGTGGGATGAAAACAGAAGCACCTGAACAAATTAATGAATATTCTTTATTGTACACCACAGAGACATCGAAATTACAATACAACACATAGTACTAAACGGTTGGTGCAAAAATTAAAACCTTTTCTTGATTAAATTGCCATTTTATTACTTTTAACAACTTTTACAGCAATACAACTTCTCACAGCAACTTCCTTCCGACACAACCTCTCAGCTCAAAGTCTTGCGGACGACCGGGCCGCTGCCCGATAGCCACATGGTTTTGTAAAGACGATTTGACAAACCGTGGACAAAGAACTGTCTACGTGACAGACAAAACCAAGATGGTGGCAGTGATACCAGCTTACAAAATATGAACCAAAGTTACAAAAATACAATAGCTTGATTAAAATAATTCAAGTTTCCTAACAGTACTGTATGCAAGTCCAAGTCCAGGGCAGGGTTCTATTCTGACGTCAAATTGTGTTTGTGATTGTTCGATGCATATCCCAGTTTGTGTAAAGATACCTTAAGAAATAATTCCTCACTGCAAACTCATACATTATTCGCCTCTAAATTATAACAATAATAACATACTCAAAGTGAAACTTGTATCACTGCGGAGTTACCAAGTTAGCAACTTGTAACGAAATTAAACTTATTTCCATTACGTTTCACAATCAAAGCACACTTCGGCGAGTTTTACTGTGTGTTGCCAAACTCGATGTGATTATTAGGGTTGCCAGTAAATAAACCACTGAAGTTATGAAACATGAATATTATGTTAACCAAATGAGATTATTAATGTTAGAATTACCATGAAGTAGCAGTTTTCTTGTCATATTAACCGCAGAACCGGTAACCGCTGGGGTAGACGTGTTCTGAAGTGTATACTGCGACTCGACATACCTATAGAAGAGCCGAAGCTTGGGCGCAGTGTTTGACAGTACTTAACAAATGTCCAACTCTCGCCGATTTATTGTTCGTCTCAATGCTCGACCAATCATATTTAAAGTGACCTGAAAATGTCAAGGGGTCCCATACTGATAAATTGGTCATTTAAGTTGACTCAATTTATCGAGCGACAGATCCTTAATTTTGTTCAAGTTCGGTCCACAGTTGCCATATTTGCAGAATACACACATATGCACTTGAACACCGACGCATTGTACATATTATTACGCACACACTTATCCATGTGCCAAAATATCGTGGTTAATCTCTAGTTCTTAATCACAATGTCATAACTTTATAGTTTATTATTATTATTTCAGCCATGGTAGTCCCACTGCACCCTTCGTTAAGGGCTCTTGATGGCCAGTCTTTGCAGTAGGAGTCTAGCTCGTCCCGTCCGCCATCTCCTTTTGGGCCTGCCGCGTCGTCTCCTGGCATCGCGTGACATCCATAGTCGTTGTTTTCGCCAACATCTCGTCCGACATGCGACAGATGTCGGATATGATGTTAGTTTATAATAACATTTAAAAATATGTAATTGAAAAGGCATGCGTGTGTGTCAACCCTGGCGCTCAGGTCGGTCTTGGCAGGGGTTTGCGTCTCCGACCCAAAGTTGGGATTGTTTCCTTAATAAAGTGGCATAACTTTTGCACCGGCTAAATGTTGCATATGCCTGTACGTAGACATTCAATAACAATGCGCCGAAGTTTAATTCAGTTGTGTTTAGTTTCGGGTTTAATAATTAGTAGCTAGTTTCGCGTAGCGGTGAAAGAATACTAGGTACCACCCCCTGTTTTCCCTTGGGTGTCGTAAAAGGTGATTAAAGACTGCACATACATTCAACGGCATAGAGCAGTGATGGGCTCACCACCTGTCACGCTGAGCACATGTGCAGTCGCTATTTGGTGAAAAGTGGACTATGGTAGAAGACTGCTTTTGCGGTCCTCATTGCCTAGTCTCTGACTAACCCTTCGAGGATAATAGTCGTGATTAATAGTATCTATGTATTAGATAGTAGGTACAGTTGGTCTTCTCGCCGTGTCAATCTTGCTTGGCGGATATATAGAATTTTATTTCACCCTTGCTTTATAAATAAACATCTGAAAGAAATATTTTACGTAAATATTTGGTAACAGCGTCAATGTGTGTCAACCAAACAATATTCTCGCAATCTAAATTAATAAAAAATCAATTGCCGAAATGTTTGTTCGCACATCACTCCAGAACGCCTGCACCTACTTATTTGGCTAATTATTTTTTTGTTGTATTCGTAATTATTATTATTATTTATTAGTATTATTATTATTATTCCATTTATTCATTTATATATATACTTACATATTATTTACATTTTTAAATATTTCTATAAAAATACAAAAAACATTTTAAAATATAAAAAATAGTAGCCCACCGGTATCGGGAACACGGTCCAAGCTACCGGTGGTCAAGGCTCCTGAGAGAGGAACCTCCTAACTATGCGCGCCGTGTCCAAGAGTGCTGCTTTCTGGATCAAGCCCTTGATCCAGCTGCCCAACGAGAGCCTCTTTAGGTGTTGGTCGAGGCTCTTAGCAATTATGCCATTGGCCGTCACGACTATTATTATATTATTATTAATTGTCTGAACTAGGTTATAAAGTGAATTATTTTTTTTGGAAATTCATCGCCGGGTACAGTTTCCAGGCGGACGAAGTCGCGGGCCGCTATAGTACTATATAATTTATATCTCATCACAAAGAGTTTCAAACGGTACATAAAAAAATTCACAGATTTCGCAATCCCCGTAAGAATTGAAAATAAATACAAAATTCACGAAAAAAAATATATTTTATTTTGAATAACACATTACAAGTTGAATAATAAGAATTTTTTATTGAGAAATACTTCCCTAAAATTACACAACTACATTACTTACTATTCAAATTATAACATACGAATGTATAACACAGCACAACACAGAGAATAACATTTCTTTTCTTTTACAACCTAGGTGAAATTCATTTGTTTCTCCATAGCGCCCGATGAATTTCACTTAGGTTTTCGAAATTCCAACTCGAATGCACTTCTCGTCTGCAACTGCATTTTTTAACACCATTATCATGACGATAGGTCAATAATCACAGAAGCTACATCACTTTTATATACGAAAACACACCTTTTTCTACAATTCCAACTCTAAAGGGACCACCTTCATACAGGTCACAAACACTGAACAATGCAGAGAATAACATTTTCTCTTCTTTTGCAACTTAAGCGTTTCAAAATTCCAACTCAATAGCACTTATCTCGCCTGCATCATAATCATATAAAGCTACATCACTTTTATATTATTAAACGGAAATACCCGTATTTCTACAATTCCAAATCTAAAAAGACCACCTCCAGGTCAGAATTATTAACCGATTTTCAAATTTTTTTCTCTGTTTTGTAGCTAAATAAAAAAGCTAAAGCTAAAATAAAAAAGGCTACTAGAGCCTTTTTTATTTTTTTCTTAAGTCTGTTTTTTTTTTCGAAATATTTACAATTTAGTAAACAGATACCCCCAAAACAAACCCATTTTTTTTACATTTTTCAAAATTCTAAAAAAGTTACCAGCCGATTATCAAAATTCAAACGCTCACACGTGACTTGATAAATTCCTCAACTCTTGGTACTATTCCTATCTCGATCCTCCCAAAATCCTCGAAACTATAGCCAACAATACGTCGCAGGCGATTTGCATCTGATAACCATTTTCAATTGTAAAACCACATTATTAGAAGCAGTAAGGCTGTGGTAAAACAGAGACTTTCCTAACATGACGTGAGTGAGTGCAACGACAAAGTCGTCAACGTAAAGCAGGTCGCTAGATACAACGCTATTATCTGAGAGAATCACTTTCAAAGTAAAAAGTTGACTCGCAGACTTTTCTTTGACAACATTAATTCGGCTGAACTCCCGACTTAGTTAGATATCAAAGGCACAATGCTTTTAATAACTTTCCTGTCCGTCTCGAAATTTGATTAGAGACGAACTGGAGCCGAATTTGGAGATTCCATTTTGTTGGTATCTTGGCTTTGGGGACTGTTTAGGAGTTTGATCAATGGAGTATTATTTTGTATTGATTTTGAAACTTGTGAGTAAAGTAAATAATATTTCATAATTGAATTCGAGCCACAGCGGTATTGGCTTTTTGATATTCCGACCGAGTAAACCGTATCGCGTAGCGGTGAAAGAGTACTACCACCCCCTCTTTTCCCTTGGGTGTCGTAAAAGGCGACTAACGGATTAAAGAGTGCACACACACCCAACAGCTTCGAGCGGCGATGGGCTCACCATTTGTCACGCTGAGCACATGTGCATTCGCTATATGGTGAAAAGTGGACTATGGCAGAGGACTACTTTTGCGGTCCTCATTGCCTATCTCTGACTAACCCTTCGGGGATTATAGTCGTGATTATTTTCTATGTAGGTATGTAAAATGTTAAATTTTTTAGTTCGGATGTTGATGATCACAAAGGTTTTGACATTCAATAAGTATAGGCTTTTAATTAGCGTTGATAAATTTCCGCGTGCTGGACAGAGCCACGCTACGTTGCAGCACGAATTATACCATCCTCTCACGGAATATCGGCGTGAAACAGCTACGAGTAACTGTTGTGTTTCGTTCGGAGAGTGTTGTGTTTCGTTCGGTGAGTGTTGTGTTTCGTCCGGTGAGTGTTGTGTTTCGTCTGGTGAGTGTTGTGTTTCGTCCGGTGAGTGAAGCTCACACCCTCACAATTCCTACTCCTTTCTCAAATATCCTAATCCTTCCTAAAGTGTCTGCGACTCCTCAGGTTTTGCCGGAAATGCTTGATTCCTACAAGAAGGACATGTATAAGTCCCTTCGAGGAATGCTAAACGCTCGTCTGGACGAGAAGGGTACCTCCTACATAGCATTAGACATATCTATTAGACATCAGAGATCCTCTCCTTCATTCTAAGGACAAACTATTGTAAGAGTACTCAGCCCGGCTTGTCCCACTGCTTGGCCAAAACCTCCCTACCCTCCCCCCACTCTTGCGGTTTAGGGCTGTAACTTGCCAGTTCTTTATTAGTCTAGCTCGTCCCGCCATCTCTTGTGTAACAATAACTTTTTTAACTACTTTTTGTGGTGAAACTCATACTATTTTCGGTAAGTAAAACTCTGGTATGTTCCTTCATGCTCGTAAATTCGAGAGTCGGCAATAGTGGCAGCAAAAAGGTGAATTTTAATCCTTTCTCAGACACCTGCATGTCCAAGTTGTAGACGTCCAATGAATGCGGAGCGGAATGTGTCCATGGGCGGCGGTGATTACTTCCCCATCTGGTGACCCGCTTGCTCTTTTGCATCCTTTTCACATCAGAAAGAGCCATCCGAAATGTCAGAATGGTGTAGGTTCTAATCGTGTTAGTGGAAATTAAAACATTTTAAATGTTAGTATGTTTTGCTGCAGGTACGCTTTTAACTTATTAATAAATTAACACTAAACGGTTATAACAGTGTTGCGTAGAGGTGAAAGAAATACTACCAATCCCCCCCCCCCTCCCTTCCCTTGGGTGTCGTAAAAGGTGACTAACTGACTAAAGACTAGCATATAGCGGCGATGGGCTCATCACCTGTCACGCTGAGCACTTGTGTAGTCGCTATTTGGTGAAAAGTGGATTATTGCAGAGGACTACTTTTGCTGTCCTTCATTGCCTAGTCTCTGACTAACCTATTGGGGATAATAGTCATGATTATAATAATTAATAAACAACAAACAACAACAAACCACCAAAATTTCATTTCACCAAAAATACGAATTGTAGTTTAACTAATACAAAACCGCGAGCAGGCATTTTAATTTTCGCGCCCATAGTAGTACTATTATTTATTCTGTGCCCAGAGTCCCTAAATGAGCATTACTCAACCAATTACTTGTAACCCAAGTCGATTTAAATCCCATCGCCGAGAATAAAACAAAAGTTCCTAATTATTTAAAGAAAAAGCGCGGCAGGTAAGGGGGACGCGTCGGAAAACGAAACTTTTTAAAAATGGACGACGGCGACGACTTAAAAGGCGCGCGAAGTTTGTACGAGTTGTCAAAGTGGCCAAACGCCTCGGAGTCCGCGCCGCGATTTACAATGGCTTTATAAAGTTCGACGGAAGAACTCTGAAAGAAAGCGGGAGTGCTAAATGTTTTATTGTCTTTTAAAATGTTTTGTAAGTTTGTTCGAATGAAATATTGCTTTATGAAAAATGCGAAACGAAAAGTTTAAAATGTACCTATTAAATTGTTGTTTCTAAAGTTCTAATATTGTTTATTAAATTAAATGTAAAAAATCAAAAAGTAAAACACCTTTTTAAAAAAGAAGTTTTTATTTAATGCGCTAAAAAGAAAAATATAAACTTTTACTTAAAAACTTTTACTAAGATCAACTTATAACGTCATTTTTTACTACCTATTGGATTAAGAGTGACGTCATTTTATTTTTCGAGTTATTATATTCTCAGCAAGCCCTTTCATTTGATACCCATAGGACGAATGCATTAAAAATAATTAGTCCGCCATATTAGGTGTGCCGCCATCTTGGATTTAGAATGACGACCCAAAATTAACCATGTATGTCATCCAAACTGAAACTGAAAAATTTCAGCTCAATCGGTTGAAGATATTAGGTACCTGCTTCAAAATTGAGTTGCACGATTCCATCCGAATAAACATACATACATTGCAAGATAAATAAAAGCTTTTAAAAAACATTACAGGCACATTGTTATACATACTTACAAGTATTAAGAAAAATTATATTATAAAATAACATTGTGTACTTCCCCTCAAGCCCCAAGCGGTCGCATGAGACCGCACCTACAGAAACACACTTGACTTTGTACCGTGTTTTCATAGACTTACAGACTTTAGTATGAACAAGTTTGGTTATTTCGGTTCTGTGGTTCATCTTATGTATTGTTATCGCAAAATATCGCATACTCTATGCACGATTCTGTCAAATTGGACGTTGACAGTTAGTGTCAAAAACTGTCAAAAAAAATCCAAGACTTAGAAGGGTTAAAAATAAAATTATTTATTTGTATAAAATAGCATTCATTTCCATGTAACATTAATTGGCTGTGGCTGCCAGTGTACCTACGCACCGGGAGCAACCCTCGTCCCGACCCTGAAAGCTCACTTTTCCATTACGGCTGCAGCCTCATTCGCATGCCGCGATGGTTCCTAAGGGTCGAGCGTATTCCCGGTTGGGTTAGCAACGTGGGGCAATGTTGCTAGTTGCTACTTGCATTACCAAGGCAAGCTTCAAGATTGATGATCCACTCTGAAAGTAACGGTCGAAGGCCCACCCGTAATCCAACTGGTGTTATGTTAGAATGTTGAAAATGTTTCTTTTTGTATATTACTTTTTTATCGACTCGGTGTCTGAGACTTTCCGTAGGTCTTGGGTTAAATTCCCAATTGTAATTCAGGACAAACTGTGTTACGGATTTATCTATGAATAGCCCCATGTTTTGTCAACTGCCGTAAAGACAGACAAGATGGTATTCTTATATAGATAGACATTCAATTGTTACGTAGGTACCTTAGGTTTTCTCACAGACGAGAGGTAATACATTGAGGTACAATAAACTAGAGAAGATACCGCGAAGCAACTAAGGCACAGTATAAATATGAGTATATATCAGTATATAGTCACAGTGTGATTAAGGTGCAGCCGCAAGGTCCACAATCGCTTGAATCACGCGCAATCACTGAGGCGTTTGCAGCCCATGGGCTGCACCTTAGTGCGCACAAACTTGCTTAGCGGTGTCTTCTCTAGTTTATTGTACCTCAATGGATGTGGCATACAAACCTGCAAAGTTGAATAATAGCTCCGTTTGCTTCATTATAATATTCTCGTACGTACCTATTACATCGTCCTTGTTATTACCAAATAATTCTGTACATGTAACGCTATGCCCCTCGGCCACGGAGGGTTGTTTACATAATTATTCATGTTACCTGTTGTGTGAGAAACTGAGATAGGTGTGTTTCAGTTTTTGACGTGACAACGTCTTATAAATTGGTTTGCCGGGTGACACTTCAAGAAACTGCGTTACGCTCCGCTCACGTTATGCGCTCACAATGAGAGCGAGTGAGAGGCACGCGTCCCTTCCACTCGGGCATGGTTAGCCCGCCTAAGAGCGAGAGAGACAGACATAAAAAGTGAAAGGCACGCGTCCCTTCCACTCGAGCACAGTTAGCCCGCCTAAGAGCGAGAGAGACAGAGCGAGAGAGATTTCATCCTTCTTCCTACTATACGAATGAATATTCACATTAAAATTATTTTACCACTCAAAGTCGTTGTCACGTAAAACTTTCGCCCGTATACCGACTTGACAGGCAACCAATTTTTTTTATAATATTACCTGCGCCGAAACGAGCATACGGTCCTTGTGATGGTGCTTGCCGCATTGCCCATGGGATATTATATTATTTGCCATGAACGCGGCACTGGGGTAGGGTTGCCAGGTCGCCAAACCTAATAGCCGGAGTCTGCCGGACAGACCAGCTAGTTCGGCCGGACATTTGGGTAAAAAGGCGCTACATTTTCGGGAGCAGGAGCGACCGACTGTCGACTCGCCTGCGCGCGGCTACCCGCGCTCGGCGCTCGCTCGTTTACTCGTTTGCGAAATGTAAAAAGCCTAACAAAAGCCGGACACCGTTTATTTTGGGCCGGACACGCAATCAAAAAGCCTAACTATGTCCGGCTTTATCCGGACGCCTGGCAACTGTGGCAATGCTAACCGGGGGGCATCACGCGCGCAACGCACACAGAAGCAACAGTTCTTATGCGTCTATGCCATGTAATGATCTAGTACTCTTTAAAACGCAATGCAGCAATGTAAATGTAAAATAATACCGCTTTTTGACGACATATCTGGTCGAGTGGTCAGCAGTTCGACAGTTCTGCCGTCGCCATCTTTGAGGTCGTATTCGTCTGTCGGGTAAATTTAGAAATATCTGTTTTTCTCTAGGTGTCTTCTATGTAGAACATGTATGAAGTGAAGCTAATAGTAGAGGATCCGAGTATACAACGACCTTCACCGAGCCGGTTAATGGATGAAAAATATTTTATATCAGATTTAATGTATTAAAAAATATATTGCGAGTGGGTTGGCTGAAAAATTTCAGTCCAGGATAATTAAATATTAAAAAAAAAAAATTTTAAATATTGCACTTGTTTGGATAATAGATAAATTACATAGTTACCAATCGAATGTATAAAGCCTATAGAATTATGCAAACGTTAGGTTGACTATTTTTTCCTGTCATAACATTGGGTAGAGGCAGGTGTAAACAGGTAAGTCAATATTAGTAATTTGAAACCGTCTGGTTTAATAAATAAAATTTATGTTTATATAAAGATATTCTCATTACAAACACACACACACCAAACCAGTGCAATGTAAAAAAATATATATATTTTTATATTAAATTAATCATTAATGGGTCTGGACTGAAATTTTTCAGCCAATCTACTCCCGATATATTATTTAACATATTACATTTGATAAAAAATACTTTTCATCCATTAACCTTCCCGGTGAAGGTCGTTCTATACTCGGATCTTATGGCTCCTCTTCACAATCGCCGATCATAGACGATTACGGGCGAGCACGATTGTGTAGAGGGCATACTCGGCTGTATTCGCCGATCATCGTCTATGATCGCCTGCAATCGTCTGCGACCCGTGATTTGACGGTTTTTCGGGCACGCATCAAAGGGAATCGCGCTGGGCGTTCGCGGAGGTGCCCACACAATCGCCGATCACGGCCGATCATTCATTCGCCTTTGGGCAGTGAAGCGTTGCACACGTGCGTCCGTAACTTACCTACCTATTAAAAATACGCACTAAAATGGCTAGTGGTAGTGGGTGGTCTAATGAAGAGACGTTCAAGTTCATAGAACTATCAAATAGATGGTAGCAGCAGCAACACACTCCACGTCCATCTTGTACGCTTGCCGTTCAACGACTACTACAGACGAATATGTAGACGCTTGCACGATGATCGTGCCGGTGATCGAGGCGATTATAGACGAACTCACGATCGGCGATACTCGCCGACTGTGAAGTGGCGGCATTAGACTATAAGGATGTGTGTCAGTATCGTGGCAAGTTTACATTTACATCTGTGGTCTTTGTCCCGCTCTGGAAAGCGGGCGTGATGTGTGTATGTATGATACGTTCAAGTTTCAAATCAGAAACTAAGCTTTTTTTATATAAGGCGACTGCTAGGAACCGCAAGAAACTTCAAGGGCTGGTCAGTTTGCGAATTCTAATTGGATAGTCTTTGAGTATCTAATTTATTTTAAAGCAATAACATAAGAAAAGTACCCACATTTCGTATTAGGAAAATAAATGGGGTCTCATTGCAGACTAACGTAGGTACTTATCGCCCGGCTGACGCGGACGGGTGGCCGGCCGCTGCCCGCGCGTTGTAAATAATCGTTATTTTTAATTGCTTTTCATTTGATTTTTCTTATGTTATTGCTTTAAAATATATTAGATACTCCAAGACTATTTAATTAAAATTAACAAAATGAATTATTTAATTATAAATGAAAAAAGCACGAATTTATTTTTGTCCTATTTGTCATGTTTAAAATCACTTTACCTGACCAGCCCTTGAAGTTTCTTGCGAGTCGTAGTGACCGCATCCTGCCTGATGGTAAGCAGCCGAGGCAGTCTTAAATAATAAGAGCGCTCCTCACCGTGGAATAAGCACGGTAACAAGTAAAGATGGAACAAATCATTGATAGCAGTGAATAATCATATGATTTAGTTTTTCATATGACATTCCTGCTATCGTCATTTTCAATCACAGCGATTATGATTTCTCATTAGTGCGTGTATGAATGAAATGAAATACAATTTTATTTCACTTTTCATATGATTTTTATCGACAAGTGCAAAAATGCAGATAATTTAGAAAATGAATGCAATGAGGAACTAAAGAAAGTAATTGAGTGGCTAAAAGACAATCATCTAAAAGTTAACTTAGAGAAAAGTAGTGTTGTACATTTTCACTCTTACAATAACCCAACCAAGAATGTTAACATTAATTACAATAACGCATCTGTACCGCAAGTAGATTGTACTTCTTTTTTAGGGATCACTATTGATAAGAACCTCAACTGGAAAGAACACGTAGATAAAGTTTGTACTAAAAGACAAATTCGTGTTTGCTCTTCGACGCCTACGATTAGTTGCAAACAGAGAAACTGCTTTGGCGGCATATCATGGATATATTTCATCTGTGTTACGATACGGCATTATTATCTGGGGAAACTCTGTAGACATACACAAATTATTCAAAGCACAAAAGAAATGCATTAGGGCGATTTGCGGGGCTGATTACCTTGACCACTGTAAGCCATTATTTAAAGAGCTAAGTATCCTACCACTACCCTGTCTCTATGTATTTGAGATTTGCATGTTAGTAAAAAAATATCCGCATCTGTTTCCCTTACATGACACGGTACATAAAAAAACTAACACTAGAAATAAGTATAAGCATAGACTTTATGTAACAACAGAGAGACTGAAAATATACAGTAATAATACATTTTGCATGGCGATTAAGGTGTATAATAAATTGCCTGTTGAACTTAAAGAATTGCCTGTAAATAAATTCAAACATAAATTATTTAAATTATTGTTAAATGAATGTTATTATACGACCAAAGAATTTTTAGAACATAGAGTGTAATTTTTATTAAGTTAGTTAAATTATGTTGACATTTTATGAAAAAAATTTTCCATTAATTTTTTTTTTTTTTGACATTACTTATATAATTTTAGAAAGATTTTTAAAGAAAGATTGAATTGAATTGACAGACAGACGAAATGAAGTGACATTTCTCCTGTGCGGAAGCGGTCGTCCTCGCCAAACGTGTGCTGTTACATCATAATCATTATTTAATTACTATGTCATTTCATTTTAATATTTTCAATGATAAATAGTAGGAAAATCACTCTCAATGAAAAATAGCAGGTGTGAAAAATGGCAGGTGATATCGCTGTGATAAAAAAAATCATATGATCATATGATTATGATTTCTAAATACCAATCGTTTCCATCTCTAGTCTAACAAGCGCACCTATTCATGACGGCCTGCATAAACGCCGTTTCACAAGACCCGGGACTATACGAGCTGGGAAACACATGCGCCGCAGAGAATTCCAAAGCCTCTGCTAGATAATTGCGTGATAAGTGTAGGAATAGTACATTATAATATTAGTGCGGTAAGTTGAATATTACAGCCGAGGCGATATTGCTAGTCCGAGCCGTAGGCGAGGGCTACAAGAAAGCAGAGGCTGTAATTATCAAAGCGCACGTATGTCATACGACGTTTTATAACGTTTGTTTTTGTTTTTGTTTTTGTTTCGGTTTTTGTGTAGTTTTAATTATTATACATTTTTTTATTATCATAAAAACTATTTTTTTTTAATTTTGTTAATTTCGTTAGTAAGTTAAAAATTCTTAAAATTAAAAAAAAAACGGCTCAAAAACTACAAAAAATCGCGGAACATGGGGTATTTCCGGGTACAACTGGATGGCAAAAATCCAAAAAAAAAATTTCACCGTTTGTGACACCTGTATGCAGTCTTTAGTCCGTTAGTCGCCTTTCACGACACCCAAGGGAAGAGAGGGTAGCTATTCTTTTAGTAAGCCGTTATACCACACGGCTCCGAAGCGTTATAATATAAGGTATATTAGTTTATAGGATACGTCCCATAAAGTATACGTCCAACCAAATGCCGAGGCGTACTCCGTATTCCGGTCACGTCCTATGCTAATGTGCGAATGCCCGGTACGCCGGCCCGACCTACCCGGTCACTGGGACACTCAAATAGGTCTTTACATAAATTCCTGCGAAGATATACCTATTTTAATGCTAACACATTTTGCGGATTAAGGCGCTAACTTCGAAAAAAAGTTTGATTTTTGATGTTACATTATAGCACTCTTAAACTTATTACGAATCTAGAAATAACATATACATTTGTTCATACCTTTGTCTAGAATTGAGAAGAACCAGAAACACGATTTAGTCATTTGGCCTCGATACATTTTATTATTGAAATGACCTCCTAAAAATACGAATATTGAAGTTTATTCATAAACAAGATTAGCAATTGTATGGGAAGTTGGTTTAATTAGTAGACATTATTAATATTCAAGATTGTACAGAAGCATTTTGCAGTAATCCCCCTAGTGATTTTTTTAACAATGCATCGTCAGCCTATAAACTTCCCAGTGCTGAGCACGCCTTCCCACATGTACCTACAACGACACATGGAGAGATTTGCTATCACCCACCACGCTGGCCCAATGCGGGTTGGTGGGTTTTAACGACTGCCATCTTACGACAACAACCGGGACCAACGGCTTCTCGTGCCTTCTGAAGCACGGATTAGCTCGAGATGTCCTTAAGAGAAAACACTACGTGGTAGTGGCATGCAAAATTCTCATACAAAGCCATTGACGCGAACAGTACAGATTAAAATTAAACACTTTTATCTGATTAAATTGCGTTTAAATTTAACATTATTGACTCTTTCTATGACGTCGTTTAGCAACTTACGGTATGACTGATTGGTGATGGAAGTGGCATGCAAAATTTTCAGAGAAAACACAGAAAAACGACGTTTCGTAGTCCCCTGTTTCCTCCTTCAGAACTGGACCAGTTTTTATTACTTTTTCAGCATCGGTTAAAGAAAGAGATTTTCTATGTCTGTGTGTTTGATTTTTTTTTAAACCAGCCACTTAATGTTTCTGAAAGTGATTTCGTTAAATTTTGAAGGCTCCTGGTTATTAAATATATGACTGAATGCAAAAAAATCAAACATACAGACATAGAAAAAGGAGAAGGAAGCAGGGGACTACGAAACGTCGTTTTTCTGTGTTTTGTATGAGAATTTTCTTACCCCTCAAGCCCCAAGCGGCCAATTAAAAGGCCGCGCTGGCCGCGCTCTCCGCTTGACTTTGTACCGTGTTTTAATACACTTAGAGACTACTTTAGTATGAACAAGGTCGATTATTTCGGTTCTGTGGTACATTTTATGCATCGTGAATGCAAAATTTAACATGAACTGCGTTTGATTTTTTTTATTATTATTTTTTTTCATAATTTCAAAATTAAATTCCCGCCAAATCGCACCTGCTGTCAAAATTTTTAGACATTTTGTTGCCAAGACTGAGAGGATAATCAGATAAAAGTGTTTTATTTTAATCTGTAGTGTTCGCGTACACCTAAGAAAACCTATTAAGTACCTACTTTGTTCATAATTTTTCCTCGGGAGGTAAAAACTATGTCAGACTTACTGAACAAAAACTATTAAGTACTTAATTTGTTTATAATAGGTACATCATATCCGTTTACCGGTGGGGCATGAGGAGACCACAGATGTATGCTACGATCCTATCGCACTTCTTAATTTTGCTTAATTTACTGTCATAAATTATTTTTATTATAATTTAGGGGGGTTCCGCGCGATCGCTAAAACTGACATAAGGCTAAGTTCATTATGACCGCGCGGTACAAAATCCAAGTAAGCGGTGATTATCGTCTACATCAGCGCGCGGTACCGCGCGCCATTGAAGTTCTACCCAGGTTCTAACGACCTGTCCCAAACACAACACCAAATGTGTCAAACAATTACAATGCGATCCAATTGCGATTCAATTATGCCATTCGTAAATTAGCCGACTTGGGCCCCTGTTCAGTTGATCCGCGCGAGTTGAGATGGACAAACCCATAGATTCAGAAATAATGAGTAGCGAAGACGCCAGACTCAGCTCCAACTTCGCGCGGTCATATGAACTTAGCCTTAGTCTCTTAATGAACTTCAAAGCAAAATCAATCATATTGATATTTATTACTAGAACAATTATTATTCCGCTTTGAAGTTTCAGACCTAGTAATTTAATTAGAGCAATGTTTTATTCTGCGAAAATGTGCAAAGCCATCACGCGCTTGTGTTAAAAATTTAAATTTACTTTTTGAACAAAGGGGTGCCCTGCGGAATATTCATGTAAGAATTATTGATTCATGCGTAAAATTAAAAAAGTTGTCGAAAAAATATGTTTATAGAAGTCATTAGATTTATGTATTGTGTGTTATTGTTTAAAGAATTTGTTTCAAATTTCAACAAGGCCTGACCTTGTGCAATGATCAGGCTAACTTACATAAGTTCGTTTAATGTATTTAACTCATTCAGCGCATAGTACAAGTGACTTAAAAATACGTAAATTTTCACAATTTCGTGCAGGACTCCCTTAAAGATGGTATTTTTGCAAGCACCCAAGTAGTCGTTTAAAAAAATGCTTCCGAATGGCCTTTAAAAATTTTCCCACTTTTCTCATTAGAAAACAATTTAAAGCGAGCTCCACTAAAAAGTTTCGCCTAGAGGAGTTTTTAACTTGCGATAAAGTAGTTGAACAGTTTAAAACTGCAATAGTACTAGAATGATCGCAGTACTTACCTACATTTTCCAATTCTTTTTTCAAGCGTTGCCAATTTGCAGAAGGGCTGTCAAAAAAATTAAAGGTTCGATAAAAACAAATACATGCAATCACGACTATTATCCCCGAAGGGTTAGTCAGAGACTAGGCAATGAGGACAGCAAAAGCAGTCCTCTACCATAGTCCACTTTTCACCAAATAGTGAGTACACATGTGTTCAGCGTGACAGGTGGTGAGCCTGTCTCCGCTCTATGCCAACAGCATGTATGTGCAGTCTTTAGTCCGTTAGTCGCCTTTTACGACACCCAAGGGAAGAGAGGGGGTGGTAGTATTCTTTCACCGCCACGCGACACGGTTACGGATAATAACACAAAAAAACTAAAATATTGACAATCTGGAAAGCAGTCAAATTAAATTAAATTAATTGTTTAAAATATTAATACAATATCAAATATGTTTGTGAGACAATGTTGCTATAAAAACATACCTAAGTCTTCGCGCCTGGACTCCAATTCCACTTAACATTAAGTGGAGAGGAGTAATTTGCGGGACCATCTGTAATAAAAAATATTGCTGAGTATGGGTTATTTATTTTGGTATAAAGAAAGTCCAGCGACAGCCGACAACCCTACGGAGCCCGTTCAAAAACTTTTTCTAACAAAACAACGTCGAGCGCCGCGCCACGCGACCTCGATCCAAAGCGCAAATTATCAGTTCAAAACGCTTCTCTTACTATCCGGTCTTTGGACGATCCCGCCTTTGTTGCAGGTACCGTTACGACAGATTGGATTCCCAAAGAATCGGTCCTTCAAATAAATGAGGACAGACGTTTTAGTGCGATGTATTGATTTTTATTCTATAAAGCTGTGTGTTAGATTTATAGAATACCTACACCAACCCATCCCTTCCCTGGTTAAAAGGCGACTAGAGGACTAAAGTCTGCACATACATCCAACAGCACAGAGCGGCGATGGGCTTACCACGTATTACTCTAAGAACATGTGCAGTTGGTATTTGGTGAAAAGTGGACTATGGCAGTTGACTGATTCTGCGTTCCCCATTGCCTATTCTTTGACTAACCCTTAGAGGATATTAGCAGTGAGGTATATGAATGTAAGTATGTTTATTTTTCACGGGTAAGAACTTGGCTTATATCTCACCAGATGTTAAGTTATGATGGTGGAAGTGCACTTCACCTAGGGTCGCCTGATGGTATCCAAAAGGAGGACATGTCCTTCTTTTCCATGTTTTGTCCTCCCTTACCTACTGTAAGTCCTCCTTCTTGCTAAACGTCTAAGTGCTAAAAACATTGTATGTTTCTCAGATTTGTGAGTTTTATTTTTGTATAAGCGCACATAAAACGCAAATGTGAAAAAAGTTTTTTCACTGATTAATACACAGTGGAGCAAAGAGAGGAACAAACTAAGTGTGCAGTCAGTTAAATATTTAATTCTTGCTCAATACAACTTCGAAATCATGACGTGAAGATTTTCATAATTTTTTGTTGAAAAACCAAGAACTACTTACTTGCAAAAATTGGCAACTCAGCTAAATATGAGAGAGAATGTAAAATAATATAAAATATTCGTTTAATCGTGAATGTCCTCCTTTTTTACAGAAAATCCTCCTTTTTAGACCCATCTACCCTCCTTGAACAAATTATCTGGCAACCCTAACTTCACCCGGATTCCGCTTCTACTGAGGAGCTGGCTATCTTATCTCTAACTGTCGAAACAACAATGCTAGTAACATTTAAGTTATGGCGACATATTTCGATAAGATGTTGGTAGCTAGACAGGCGGAATCTAAACAAATCTCACCACCGACCAAACCGAGTGCAAACATCTTGGTGGTCTAACTACAAGACCACAAAAGCGGTTAAAATATATTGAAGAAACTTAAATTCGAACAGTAAGTCAGACTATCGATCATACTTGTACCACCTCCTACTAAATAATAAAGGTTCCTCTAACTCGTAATAACACGAAATATGAACTTTAATAAACCCAAGAAATGTTTCAATTAAATCCTTTCATTACTTCAAACCCTTTGTAAAGATCAAACAGTACATCTAATTTGACAGAAATACGTCGGAGAGTTAACTTGTGTAACAACATTTTAATTCAAAAAACGGGAATCGCCTTGTGTTAAATAATAAGAAAAATGTTGCGCAAATTGAATAGTTACTAAGTTTTATTAATATTATTCATAAAATTTAGTTACTATTTGAATTTGACTAATATCGTAACTCTAGTCTCATTGTAACACATGTACAGCCAAATTGTAAACGAGGCATGTAACTAGCCCTCATGAATAGCCTATTCAGCCGGCGAGAGACAAAAGGCACAACTTACGTAGGTCAGCGTTCCTCCCCACTCATCTCCCCTCGACCTTGGCACAAAGCTGGAGGGCCATTCCAGTGCTGGCCTCAACATAATTGCCCTTTCTGGGTAGTCTTTTGAAAGTATAACATACTAAGCAAAGCATGGAGTTTTATAAAAAAGGGCGTGAAAGGAGCCGTGTGGTAACTGATCGTTATTAAAAGAATACATTTAGGTTACATTTTGGAGAGTGTGCTCAGGAGTTACATAACCTCATGCCTCCTTCTCCGTTCCATCATCGGACTACTAGACGGAGGGAGAGCTTTCATCCCTATGTTGAAGATATTCCATCCGCCCGGACGAAGCGATTTGCTTCTAGTTTCCTTATGACTCTTGACATGACTTTGACTTTGACTTTAAGGCCAGCGTAAACAGGCATTT
This sequence comes from Scoparia ambigualis, assembly GCA_963921215.1. Taxonomy (NCBI): domain Eukaryota; kingdom Metazoa; phylum Arthropoda; class Insecta; order Lepidoptera; family Crambidae; genus Scoparia; species Scoparia ambigualis. Next base: position 28,760,445 of record OY992514.1, read on the forward strand.
AATTTTACTGACTGGATCGAGAACAAATGCGCAATCAGTCACCAAAAAAAAATACTAAGTACATACTGACCCATCTCTTCTGTTCTGTTGGGTGTCGTCAAAAGGCGACTAACGGACTGAAGACTGTTCATACATAAAGCGGCGATGGGCTCACCACATATCACGCTGAGCACATGTGCAGTTGTCATATGGTGTACCGTAGAGTGAGGCAGTTCACTGCAAGGCACTGCCAGGCATTGATGCCTATACTATAAAGTTATTAACTAACCCCTTAGGGATATCATTTGGGAATCTTTGTATGTTTATATACAACAACAATACACCGTGACAGGTTAGACGACGGACGCGTTTAAGGAGGTAAACTAGTAACTAGTAACTTATCTTCATTCCTTTTAGGTAAAAAAGGTTATAGCTAATTTTAAAACACGCGAGTTAATACGCATTTTTTTTTAAAGTGAACTTTCTGCATTTCGCATGTACTACTTTTTTTTTATTTAATTATTTGTTCCGTGAAGGTACAGGCTAAGGTCTGAGACCATACTGCCTAGTCATCAGTTTTTTTATTTCTTTTTTTCCCTTGATTATCATCAATTTGAGTGGTGATTTAGATGATGAATGATAAATGATGTTCCCCAAACCCCTCGAGTCCTCAGTAAAGATGTGGGACTTAACAGAGGTCTCACGCGGACTTCTTGAGAGAATTTGAAAAGTGATGTTGCACTGTTTTGTTTCATTTGCCAACACTCATGCACGTTCACAAACACTTAACGGTTAATAACTATTATTTCACATTAATGTTCGAAAAAACACAAATTTTAGAAAATAAAACAAAAATGCAGACATGACGCTTCACTTTCCCGCCAAGAAGTCTCGCATGTACTACACGCACGAGTAAGGGAGGCGTTCTTCGCGCGTGCTTTGACGTTACTAAGGTAGGTACGCGCGCGTAGTAAATTGTAAATAAGCAGAAAAACCATTTCAGCTAGGAAAAAAGTAAAAAGGTAAGGTGGTGTTTTTTCATTTTTAATGGAACAGGTATCGGCTCTACACCTCCTTTAACGCGTCCGTCGTCTAGCCAGTCACGGTGTATACAACAACATACATACATATAAGGTGACTGCTAGAAACCGCAAGAAAGTTCAAGGGCTGGTCAGGTCAAGTGTTTTAAAAATGGCAAAAATGACAAAAAAGGAATTCGTGATATATTCATTTTTAATTACTTATATAATCCATTTTGTGAATTTTAATTGGATAGTCTTTGAGTATCTAATTTATTTTAAAGCATATGGTGGTCTGTTGACCCGTCCGCGTCAGCTGGGCGATAAGTGCCTACGTTGACGGGTCAACAGACGGCCGGCCGTCGTTGCCCGCGCGTTGTAAATAATCGGTTTTTTAAATTATTATTGTTTTCATTCTATTTTTCTTATGTTATTGCTTTGAAATAAATTAGATACTCAAAGACTATCCAATTAAAATTCACAAAATGGATTATATAAGTAATTAAAAATGAATATATCACGAATTCCTTTTATGTAATTTTTGTCATGTTTAAATCACTAGACCTGACCAGCTCTTGAAATTTCTTGCGGTTTCTAGCAGTCACCTTATATAATCACGACTATTATGCCCAAAGGGGTAATTAGAGACTAGGCAACGAGGACAGCAATAGCAGCCCACGGCCTCTACCGTAGTTAGGGTTCCCATCCGTCCGGATTAGTTCAGACATGTCCAGACTTTTAACCTTATTCCGGACTTTGCCGGATCTTTAATTTGTCTAGATTTTGGAATATGAGTAACAAGACTACATTTTAAGTAATATCCAATAAGTCAAATAAGTATCTTTATTAACTTCTCATTCATGTAAAAACAAAATATAAAAAGTGAATTATGTCTCTATTTTGTGACTAAAAAGTCCGGACTTTTAAAAATCCTAAATGGTAGCCCATAACCGTAGTCCACTTTTAACCAAATAGCGACTGCACATGTGCTGAGCGTGACAGGTGGTGAGCCCATCGCCGCTCTATGCAATTGGATGTATGTGCAGTATTTAGTCCGTTAGTCGCCTTTTACGACACCCAAGGGAAGAGAGGGGGTGGTAGTATTATTTCACCGCTACGCGACACAATATAATACAATATATTTTATAATTATGTCTTTCCCTTGTTTCAGATCGGGAGTGCCCCGAACTGGAGCAGCCGGAAATCGGTAAAATAACACTGACGGGGAGGCTGTTCGGGGACAAGTGAGTGTCTCTTTTCAGACTTTATTTTACATTGCTATGTTTTAGTTATAACTAGAGATGCACCGCGAAGCAATATTTTGCGCACCAAACTTTGCAGGCTGCAAACGCACCGCAAACGCTTGGGCCGATTTCACCAATATTAAAATTACACGAGAATATTAGCTACCCGAGTATAGCGACCAAGGAGGTCGTTAAATAAATAAATATATTTGACGACCTTCTTGGTCGAGTGGTTTGTACATCGGTTTTCATGGTGTCGCCATCTCTGAGGTCCCGGGTTCGATCCCCGGTCGGGTCAATTTAGAAATTTTTATTTTTCTAAATTGTCTCGGGTCTGGAAGTTTTCTATTATAATAAATATGTATTTAAGGGTGGATTCCACTAAACTGGAATAAGGTCTTATACCTAGATTAAACGCCGAATTTGTATAGACTGATCTCGGAGTAAGTCTTATTCCAGTTTGGTCGAATCCACCCTAAGTATTTAATGTATATTTATCCGTTGTCTAGTAACCATTTAAGAAGTTTCATAACGAAGCTTCTCTTGGGCTTGATAAATTGGTGTGAGTGTAGGAATGTTTAGGAATGTTTAATTTACTGCCTAGATTTATCATACGTATAATTGTATTTCATTTCACCACGATAATCTAAGAATAAGTTACTCTCGCATAGTTAGTCTGTGCTATTGAACGTACTTATGCGGATCAAATGAGCGTATTAACCACCAAAGTATAGTTGCAGTCTATCTCGTACGAGAGCAAAGGCGCTTTACACTTTTTTTATTTTTAGGTTATAATATTAATTTGAAGTTGCTTCAAATGACATTAGAGAAATTTATTCTTAGAATAAGGGCTAACTCGGTTAAAACCGGTGGTATAAGAATTTACTCTAGTGTAGTGACTTTATAGGTTAAGCGTTGGTGAAACGTAAAGTTTATTTACTCGCGAGTAATAAAGGATTTATTCTTAGAACAAGACTTATACTACTTTGGTGAAATCCACCCAAAAAGTGACTTTTTTAAAGATAATTAGAATTATTTTCTTTTCATAAATCTTACGTCTAACTACAAAAAAAAAATTTATAAATATCATTCGTCCACATAATGAAAATAATACATAACAAGAGTGTTGCTTATATTGTAAGTAATTTAAAATTAAGGTTAGTAGTGCAAAATAATCGAGAGTCATACGGGCTCCAGGGTTGTATAGTGGTTCAAGTCTTCAGTGGACAGGTCGCGCGGCCTTCACTTTACACGAATTGCTGTTCTCCAATGTTCAGTAGGTAAACTTTGCTCCCTTTCTTCCCTAATTGATAGCTTTGCGAAGTAGCTGAGCGGTATGCGATGGAAACCCTACCAATAGGACCGCTTGCTTCGCTAAGATAGTGCAAAATGGAGTCGTTCTATTGGTTGATTTTGGTCGGTTGCATCCAAACAGCTCTACGTTTTCAACTTAATATTTCCGTACACTAATTGTATTGCCGCAGAAGGTGGACGATGATACGCTGAAGGAGAAGAAGGAAGCAGACAATATGATAAAAATTTAGAACTAAATCAAATGAATTGGAAAATGTTGATAAAATTTCCACGAGCAGGATTCGAGGTAACCTACTTTTCTGACAGTCTGGGTCAGGTACACCTAGGGTTGACAACTATGATGTTAAAAACAGTATTATACTGTTTTTCACTACATTATACTTTTTACTGTTGAACAAAAATAAAGTATATAAAATACTTAAGTAAAATTTTAAACACTGAAAAAAGACGACAACCTCAGGCGGGAATCGAACCACGCACCTTCCGCATTCCGGGCGGCTGCCTTAACCACTTGGCTACCGAGGTCTGGCTTTCAACCGTCGAAATTTGTCAGTGCTTGATGCTTATGTTTTTTTTTTTCAAGCATCAAGCACTGACAAATTTCGACGGTTGAAAGCCAGACCTCGGTAGCCAAGTGGTTAAGGCAGCCGCCCGGAATGCGGAAGGTGCATGGTTCGATTCCCGCCTGAGGTTGTCGTCTTTTTTCAGTGTTTTTAAAATTTTACTTAAGAATATTTAAGCGTTAATAAAACGCTAAAATATAAAAACATTAATCAAAAATACTTTTTTTATATGAAATAGGGAGGCAAACGAGCAAGCGGGTCACCTGATGGAGAGTAATCACCGCCGCCCATGGACACCCGCAAAACCAGAGGAATCGCAGACGCGTTACCGGCCTTTAAGGGAGAAATAGGTTTAAGAAAGGAATCGGAATTGGGAGGAGGGGGGGAGGGGCCTCCGGAACCCTCACTGGTCGGACGAAACACAACAGCACCAAGTGCCATTATTTCACGCCGAATATTCGTGAGAGGATGGTATTACGCCGGGCGAGCCGGCCCAATGCGTGCTGCAACGCAGCGTGGCTCTACCAATCAGTCAATGTCACTCATTTAGCACCACCCACGGATCACGTGTAGGGTCTCAAGGGTAAACCTACGGACGCGAGCAACTTTAACCCCCAAAAATAGTGTTTTAGTATCACTGTGCACTGGTAACTATATATCTAAGTAAAATTCTTAAGTATATGTAGGCGTTAATAAAACGCTAAAATATAAAACATTAAGCCATATATCTGTTTAAACAGTTCAAAAAATGCAATTGTTGTCCGCGCGGTTCAGCGCAGCCATACTTACTTAAATCTTTAAAAAATAAATTACTGTTCATTTTTCTAAAATACTGTTTATTGTTCTTATCTTACCTTAAAATACTCATTTCTTTAGTTGGCAACCCTAGGTACACAGTTCGTTTATCTTATGGCGCTCATTCTTTCTCGAAAACAAAAAAATGTTTTTTCAACATTTTCCATTATGTTTTTTGCGCTAAGGTTACTAATTCTTATGTAAAATGTTTCCAAATGTTTCCACCTACACGTGCAAATGATGAATGTATAAATTGTTGCGCTAGACAAGTAATTTAATACATAAATAAATGGATAAAAGTTTATTTGGCATATACAACAACAATATACAATAAAGCAAAATTGGGTCAAAAGAGATTACATTGCTGCGCTAGTTTAGTTATCATAAAATTAAATAAACAAAGCGAAGCAATGTACTCGTTAATTGCCTAACGAACAAGGCTTTAAAGCGCCTGCTATGATTTACTTAGCAAATTCTCACTAACTCCTCTTTAATATTAAAGTTAGACGGTAGAGTCGCTCCGTGGTAGAGTCCATGGCTTTCATAATTATACACATGTAATCTTCAATCACATATAAAAACGATCAAAGCATTAAATAAATAAACATAAAAGCGATAGTAATTAAAAAAATAAGCTTATAGATTTGGCAATATCTTACAATAAAGCTTATTTAAGTAGGTACCTACTAACTATTTATCTTCCAACAAAAATAGTTTGACTATTTCGGCTAAAATAGGTAGTGTTGACCAGGACACGAGTTGGCTGGAGTTATTTTTGCAGAGCTATGAGTCCTGAGTTCTGAGCCTTGAGTTATTCCGTCGAGTCCTAATGCAAAAAGACTCGACTTATACATAAATTGGGCCTTTATTATAGAACTCAAGTTCTTAAAAAAACCTAATCTTTTTAATTGTTTATTACTATTGATATAATACCAATATAATTTTTGAAAATCATATGATCGAAGTAGTTACTCTTTGAACTTCTTTTTCCCTCTTTGGCGCACGCGTCGCGTTGGCTCGCTTGTGGAGGTGGTTAACGAACACCTAAATCAACAGAATGGATATGGAACTCACTGTTTCTAAAAAGACTTCGGCACTAGCAATTAACTCGTCTTAAGAGTCTCTATATTATTGTAAAAAGACTCGAGTTCTCGAGTCATATAGTAAGGACTCGTAAGTCTTATCTCTAACAAAAAAACTTGAGCTCTCATTTACGAGTCCAGTCTCGTAAAATCAAGTCCAGCCCCTAAAATAGAACTTAATCACTCGAGTCCTGGCCATCACATCACCAGGTAGGTAGTTTTAAGAAGATATTAGATAAATGAAGTTGACGATAAACCTTTACCTTCGCCCGGTATAATATTACTGGCGGTATTACTCATATACACTCAGCGGCACGAAAAATGGTACATGTTTTGGCACATTCAAGAACATGTTTTGCCATACGTAAGGTTCATTGGTCATGAAGAAATTATTCTTTTTCGGTTTAAGACTTTATTTCTCAAAAGAATTTTACATTCACTTAAAAATGAGAAACTTAACTATAGAAATTATATAAAAATTAATTATTGTCGCCCGAATAGCGGCAAATGCTTTCGGTTAGGTAATACAGTACAATTAATGTAGTATTTACAATTGCAATCGTAAGCACAGTTAGTAACATGACATAGTAGGTAGATATAAAATTTATTTTACCAATATGACGGGGCAATAATGACTGTGTTCGGCGCGTCAACGACGCGACGACGGCAACAACAGTGGACAAAAAACAACATAGATCGGCAATGACTAGATGCGGCAAGCACTACTAGAAATATCTTAGTGTAGTCTGCATTTACAATTTTTATATCTTGAAACCTAGATTATATCAGTTTTATTTAGTAATTAATAATGCCTAGTTATTATTATTTTATTTTGTTTTATTATTCCGTTTTTGTCACAAATTCATAGTTTTGTTAAATTAGTAGATATGTGTGTAGTTTTATTTAGATAGTAGTTAATTTTTACCTAGCAAATGGATTTTTAGAAGATTTTTGAATGTGTTTAAGGTTTTAGCTTCTTTAATGTTATTAGGCAATTTATTGTATATTTGTGCACTTTGAAAGTAAATATTATTTTTGCCATAGTTTGTCGTTGGTGATCGTAGTATTATATTATTAGCATTTCGTAGTCGCTTAAGTTGCGTATGTTGTGCTTTAGTCTTGAATGTAATGCCCGTACGGATATCATTAGTTAAAATTTTTTGAATTAGTATACATGTGAAATATTTAAATGTATTATCAATATTCATTAGTATTACGTTTTTATATAGTTGAATACTTGGAGTTAAATAATCGTAATTAAACAGTGTTTTTATTAATTTATTTTGTGCTGTTTGAAGTATTTTAAGGTTACTTTTAGCAGCTGCACCCCATATTTCTATTAGATAGTCAATGTGTGGTTTCACTAAAGAGTTATAAATAGTGTGACGTACATTTAGCGGTAGATTTCGTACTATCCTACGCAACGCACTATTTAGTGATGTCGATTTTGACCTTATTTTTGAAATGTGCAACTTCCACGTCAGACCACTATCCAGTATAAGACCTAAATATTTTTCGCTATCTGACTTATTTATTTCAAGTTTGTTAATTTCTAATGGTTGAAAATCAGATATTTTTTTATTTTTAGCAGCAAGTATAACATAGTGTGTTTTAGGCACATTAATAGTTAGAAGATTACACTGGAACCATTCATTAAGGCAGTCAAGATCACTCTGAGCATGAATGAAATGAAATCAAATATTTATGAATGAAATGAAATATTTAATTTGCGTTTGAGAAAGGTACATTTTTGGTCTTATTCTACTTTTCTTCTCTTTCTCAGCTGACAATGTAGCATGCAAATAACTTTGCATCACGGACAATAGCTTCTATATCATGACCAAAATAAAACAAACAGGTGTCGTCGGCATAAAGTGAGAGGTTTCTCCTAAGATCGAGTTTGCTGATATTATTAATATAAACCAGGAATAATAATGGCCCTAGGATTGATCCGTGGGGAACTCCGTATGTGATAGGTATTGTAGCGCTGTGGAATTCCGCAACCTTAACTTCATGAGTGCGATTAGTTAAATATGATTCGAAGATTTTGTAAGCACTACCAGTAATACCAATTGACTTTAGCTTATTTAAAAGAAGTTGGTGACTAACAGTATCAAATGCTTTTTTAAGGTCGATAAAGACACCTATACCGATTTTCTTTTCATCAATGTTGTTTTTAATTATAGCTACAAGATCTACAGTCGCGGATAAGGTACTAGATTTTGGTCTGAACCCATATTGTTTACTACACAAAAAGTCAATTGAGTCCAAATACGTTGTAAAACGAGAATGAATAATTCTTTCGAATATTTTAGACAAAACCGGGAGAACGGAGATCGGACGATAATTATTAGGATCAGACTTGGTTCCTGATTTATAAATAGGTGTAACTTTAGCCTTTTTTAAGTTGTCGGGGAATAAACCTTTTTCTAAACAGTGGTTTATACAGCGAGATAGTTCTTCAGAAATGAGGTCTCCGATGGATTTTATTGATTTTGTATTTACGTTGTCGATACCTGAACTATTATTGATGTTTAGGTTGGTTATTATTTTTAAGACTTCACTAGGTGTTGTTGGCTCAAAAGTGCTTAGCTGATTAGAATTAATAGTCACAGCAGTATTAACCCCGTCACTATGGTAATGAAATGGTATAACTTCCGCTAGCTTTGAACCTATTGTTGAGAAGAAATGGTTAAAACATTCACAGATTTCATTTCCGTCCGTTATAATTAAACCATCTTTTTCAAGTTTAGCTGGTATTGCCACATCCTTTATCTTATTATGACAGAGACTATCGATCAGGCTCCACATTTTTTTAGGTTTGTTTTTTTAAATTTATTATTTTAATTTTCGCTTTTCATTCTCTGAATTTCATCAGCAACCATTTTTTTCTTCGCTAGAAATTCAATTTTACCATTTTCATCTTTCGGGTTCATCTTATGTTGCTGATAAAGTATGTTTCTAGTGTTAATTTTGTCTAAAATATTTTTGTCCATCCAGTCCTGCCTTGGTGGATTTAGGATTTTGACCTTTTGTGTTTTGCACTTTGTAATATCGCTTAGCAGTTTCTCCTCAAATTCAGTATAGTTACAATTATTTGTGTCTGTATTTTCCACAACCAGTGATTCGAGCTTTCCATAGTCCAACGATTCGTATTTTACTCTCTGTTTTAGCGGTGGTTTGTGCTTCCTAATTTCCAAATATAGTTGCTTGTGGTCGGACATGGGTGAAGCTATAGTAGCCAAGTGAAACATATTCTCAGTTATATTTGTAGATATATGGTCAAGTAGGGTTTTCGTATGTGATGTTTCTCTCGTACAATGTTTAGGGCTGATTTTGTTAAGTATTCTACATCCGTTTTCATGTATTGTGTCCATGTAATATTGTGTCGTTGAATCATTAAGGCTTAGTAAATCAAAGTTTACGTCACCAAAGACAACTGCTCTTTTTCTTTTATTCAGTTGCACTGAAAAGGTATCTGAAAATGATTTGACATTTGTTCGGCCAGGCTTGTACACTGCTCCAACATCAATGCAAAATTTCTTTAAGTGGATCCATAGTAGAAAGTGGTTGTCATCTTGTTCAAATTCTTCAATAAGAGAGTGTTTAAGGTTATTTGTAGCAAATATAGAAACACCACCACCGATAGTACCCCGTCTGTATTCATAGTAGTGAGTATATTCAGGTATTTGGAGTCTTTTGGCTTCATCCTCGGATTTGATCCAAGTTTCTGATAATATTACCAAGTGAACTCTTGGTTTTATAGATTTAATTATGCAACAAAGCTCATCGAATTTACCAGGTTTTACTATACTCCGAGTATTTGCATACAGGAACTTAAGCGAGTCTTTGTTATAACTGATCCCATCGTAATTGTTGAGGACTTGATAAGTAATTTGCTTTTTAGGTTGATAATGGCTATTTAAGGTGCAGAGTTTTTTGAAGGCACACTGACGATTTTTGGTACTCCTTTCAGGTATTTGATGGTGAGGTTTTGTTCGCCGTTTAATATCCGGCAATTGAGTTCCTCTTTCAGCTCCTTAAATCGAGCATGTTGATGGGGCGTCTGATCAGAGAAAATGTTTATAGCAGAATTTTGTAACTTCTGTTTATTTCGAAGTATAGTTGTGACTGTCGTTTCCATTTCAAAGTATACCTTAATGAGGCGAGATTCATTTACTTTGTGTTTTCCCACACGCATGACTTTGAGGGGTTCCGGACAATTTTCTAGTACCAGCTTAAGAGTTTCGAGTACTCTGTCTTGGTCATAAGCACGTCGTTCTTTAACATCATTTGAAGTAGGCTCTGGAATGCCTGTTAAGAGAATATTCTTTTTCCTAGCGTTTTGGTCGTTAAGCTCAGTTAGTATATCCTCGTATGAAGGCATATCCCGTAGCTCACCCATAGTTGGGGCTATTTTAGTGTTATGTAAATCAGTTTTCAATTGTGCAACTTTTTCGTCCGTTATTTTTATGGCGTTGGCTAAGGTTTGAACTTCGGCTTTAATTTCAATTTGCTCAGCTGCTATGTTTGTTATTTTTTGTTCAGTCAAACCCATGCCTATCTTAATGTCATTCATTTGATCTTTGATTGTCGCAATATCATTAGTTATTTTGGTTGTACTTTATTTTTGCACTTCTATAGATGTCGTTAACAGTGTCATCATATCTGCCATTTGTTTTTGTAAAACATTTAATTGTGCTGGAATATCATCGTCATGCTTGCGTTTGTTACGAAAAGTTATACCCTCCGATACCATCCCCGTGGGCAAACTCAATAGTCAGATTTGGTTGAGATCCGCTGCGTTCAATGTTAATGCCACTTCTAGTTGGCGAGCGTTGTATGTTCATGTCGGTTTATTGTTTTCTTGCTGGGTGTACCGAGTGTGTGCAGCGCTGCGACGGCGATAGAAATAGATAATAGGCTGTCTTTTTTACCCGAGTTGGAAAAGGACGCTTGTCGCTAGCTCGGCGCGATGTGCAGGTTTAAAACGTAGTAAGTTGCGAGTCACTGGTCAGTGTATTTACTGCACTAGGTAGTCGTAGGAAGAACGACTTTAGATTACCACTATAAAGTAAATATTTTAAAATAATTAGCAACACGTCTACTTCGCACACTATCCGCACGGCGAGTACAATGCAGGATTGCGATTCTAATGCAGGATAATGCTCGACCTCACACAGCTCGTTGCGTGAACGATTATCTTTTAGATGTCGGAATTCAAAAAATTCAGTGGCAAGCAAGAAGTCCTGACGTGAACCCTATAGAACGTGTCTGGGATATGCTAAACAGAAAGTTAAAGGTATTCCTAACCCTTCACAAACGCTCCATAACTTGAAAACCTTGTTGGTGGCCGCCTGGGAAGAAATTCCTCAAGTAGTCATAAAAAACATCATCCAAATAATGCCTGATCGCATGCAGGCGGTCATCAGGGCCGGGGGTAGTAACACTCGTTACTAATTTTAAGTGTAATGTTTTGATGTTTTTAGGGCTTAAGTTGGAAATTTAACATTCTTTGTAGCAAAAATTGCCCTTTTTGTAAATTGATTAAAAATAATTAAAATCACATTTTTCTGTCAATTGTTTGGCAAAAAAAGTATGTACTTAAGGGTAACAAGTACATTAATTCAAAGAAAAATTTTATGCATTTTTATTTCATAAATAATTATAGGATCAAAATGGGTTTGGGACATTCTCCGTGCCGCTGAGTGTAGTTAAAACAGATTCTAATTGATTGATACGTAATCTATATTAATTAAAATTTCGTAGTTGACAGTAGTCGGTTTAATCGGGCTTCAGCATCTGCCTATTACTATCTATCTATCTGTACTCACAGTCACAGGCCTCTCAAGCCAAGCCGACTAACAAGCCCTACCTACCAATAACCAAACCAAGTACAAACATGTACTCTCCGCTTGGAATCGAGAGCATCAGAACGTTTAGTTCTGAGATTGGTGGTTCACTTACACCCTTGAAAAATTAAAATTATAAATAATGTGGTCTTTGATCCCACAGAGCGGTGTACTCGTGTCCCCACGGATACCACGTGGTGGGGCTGCAGAGTCGCAGCTGTCAAGCAGACGGCAAATGGGCGGGGCAGGCGCCGGCATGCAAAGAGAACAGTAAGTATTCTAACTTTATTATTGAAATTTTTGCATTCACAGTGCTATATAGAATAGGATAAAATGTTTACTAGAAAAAAAACAACCAGTCTCAGGAAAGCTTGAATGGGATTCGAACCCATGACCTTTGGATTGCCGGTCTACCGCTTGAACCGTTAAGCTACCGAGACCCCAGAAGACTCGTTGATTTTTTTCTAGTAGTTTGCGCTGCAAGCCAGCGGTATTACGTCACTGTGATGTTTAACCTCACAGTGAAAAGAAATACCTACTATTGCAAGTATTTAACAATCGATAAAGACGTAATTGCTTTTAAAGGCAACTCTAGGACCGGCAATCCAAAGGCCATGGGATCGAATCCCATTCGAGCTTTCCTGAGACTGGTTGTTTTTTTTCTAGTAAACATTTTAACCAGTAACCGCCTCTGTGGTCTAGTGGCTAAGCCACCGGTTTCAGACCCAGAGGTCCCGGGGTCGATTCCCAGAGGGGGGGTACATCTTTGTGTGCTCGGTTTGGTTGGTGGTAGGGCTGTTAAGTCCGCCTGGCTAGCTACCACCAGTATGTCGCCATAACAAAGATGTTTACAGCATTGTTATGTTCCGACAGTTTGAGATAAGATAGCCAGTTCCTCAGTGGTTGAGGGTTCCGGGTGAAGCGCGCTTCCACCTTCGACCTTATCATCACTTACCATCAGGTAAGATTAAGGCCAAGCGCTTACACGTTGCCGAATAAAAAAAATAAAAAAGTAAGTATTCAAGCCGTGTGTGCCGAGCGACTCAGAGTCGACTAACTGCATAAGTGCACATACACCCAACAGCATAGCGCAGCGATGGGCTCACCACCTTTCACGCTGAGCACATGTGCAGTTGCAATTTAATGAAACGTGGACTATGGCAGTGGACGGCTTTTGCGGTCCTCATTGCCTAGTCTCTGACTAACCCTTAGTCGTAAATCTAATATCTATGCATGTAAGTATACTATCAGCTGTAGTGTAGCACTGTCATGTTGGTGGGTCTGAACCTGCAGCGTCAACTATGTATATATACTGGGGTAAACTCCGGTGATTGCTTATGGTCGATGACGATGTTATCTTGAGTAGTAGGATGTTCCCTTAATACAGTGGCAACACTTTGGTTTCATCCATAGAGCAAACTGGCGTAATCCAGCGTAGACTCGATGGGTGTTTCATTGCAATATGTTACACACATTAGGAACACACACGTTAGCGTAAACATAAGAAAACAACAGTTGGTTTTTAATTAGATAATTTTGAAAATGGAACGCATAACCACCGCGTCCGACCGGACGAGCGCACCCTCGACAAACACTGCACATGCCAAGATGGTGCACATCACTAGCGCTAAACGCAACAGCAACATCTAAGAGCTGTTTTACTCTCTTACCAGTCACTTCCCGCCGTAAGCGTTCATGTGACACAAGAACCCTTGTATTTCCTCGATCCAACTCCAAATACTTCCATAGCTCATTTACCGTCCATGCAACCAGATTGTGGAATAAGCTGCCTGCTGACGTGCGTGAGAGACCATCGGTGGCATCATTCAAACTTAGGCTGAAAGGGCACTACCTATCCAACAACAACAACAACAAGAAATATTTTAACCAATTATTCGTTCATATTATAAAATTTACAAGCAGCCGCTCGCGGTTTCACTCGCGTGGTTCCCGTTCCCGTAGGAATATCGGGATCAAAAGTATCATAATGTGTTAATCCAGGTTATAACCTATCTGTATGCCGAATTTCATCCAAATCCATTTAGTAGTTTTTACGTGAAAGAGTAACAAACATCCATCCATACGTTCCCGTGGGAATATCGGGATAAAAAGTATCCTATGAGTTTGATATAAAGATCTACATCATGATAACAATGCTGGGCCCATTTATATACTACTTAATTATAATAAACAAAAATGACTTACGTTCTAGTCTTCCTTTGAGACACGCCGCTCAGCCCGGCGCAGTCCGCCGCGCCCAGGCCGCTGCTGTGGTGGTGGTCGATCTTCTGGCTGGTGCTGTGGTGGGTGGAAAGGCCATAGGCGTCCCGTCTACCCCTCAGTACTGGTCCCAGACAAATTCATACCACTGATGCACAATACCACCTAACACCACTTAATTTAAACTTATTAAAGTTCACACTCCAACGCGAGTACACTGCGTGGGTCTCATAACCCAAAAAAAGGCCAAGTGCCTCGTGCTTGACGACCGCTGTCGAAGCTCCAATCAATTAATTGTTTGTAACTAGCCCGCCCTGGTACTAATGTTTTACACTGTTTATTAATTCTTAATTATTACGGACCCCCGAATCAAACTTATGTGCCCTACATATCAAATTATCAATTTACTTTTACACGGCCTCGCGACTGATCTTAACCTAACCATAAGTTCAACGTGTGTGTGTCACTTTGACAACCGTCTGTCACTATATTTTTAAAACTACAGCGGGGGCGCACGAAATGGCCGTTTTATTCAACACACTATGTGTTAATCCAGGTTATAAACTTTCTGTATGCCGAATTTCATTCAAATCAGTAGTTTTTACGTGAAAGAGTAACAAATATCCATACATTCTTACAAACATTCGCGTTTATAATATTAGTAGGATTTGTAAAGTATGTGTATTATGTATATACAATGTGATTCGTGTAAGTATGTATATATATGTATTTCGTCATCATTAGTCCCGCTGACTTTCTCTCCGAACCACAGCTGGGGTTGGTTGGATGAGATCTCTTCTAGAGATAAGCTCACCTTTGTATATGTCTTGTTTAATGTGTTTTCAATGTGAAATAAAGGATTAATGAGAAAAGTTATAAAAAATTACAATAGCACAATTTTGTAACAAAACCCTTACCTACCGATACATCTCATTACAGTCTATTGCCTGCAACCTCCTACCATTGAGCACGCGCGCCACTCCGCCCTCCCCGAGCAAGCCACCTTCGACCTGGACGCCACAGTGCAGTACAACTGCCATACGGGCTACGTCACCAACGGGTTCCCAAGAGCCAAGTGCCTCGCCATCGACGGGCAGGCCTCCTGGTACGGCCCTGACATCAGCTGCGAACGTGAGTAACCCTCCTTCTCATGCATGTCATATTTCTCATGTCTAAGGGTCGTGACCACTACCTCTTAGCTCTTGGATGATATTCGTCCACTGTCGCTGCCGGCGGCATAAAGTGCGTCATACTCTGAAGAGGTTGGTGCGGATCTGATCGAACCAACTCATCGGGCAGCGTCCTCGTGTCCCACAATCGAATAACACTGCTTTCCTTCTATTTTGTACATTACAAGAGCTAGATATAAACCCATCACACGATGGCGAGCTATTGTGTTGAGGGATAAGAGAGAGTTTCCAATGATGACGTCGTCGAGGACAGGGTAAATTGGAGGTGACAAACATGGAAAACTGATCCCACCACCATATGAAAACAAAACTAGACAGAAAGAGAGATAGTTTAGATGCACTATCCATCTGCCTGGTGGTGGGAAGTGAGAAACTGGTAATCTAAATAATTAGACGAGTTGCGATTTAGGGAATCCGCGCCCGACCCGTGGATTCTGCCAGAGTCCGACTAGATGGCAACTACCCTAATACCTATTTCTGCAGCCAAGTCGCATTGGTTTGCATTGCTGTTTTAATGGTACTACAGCCATTGAAATTACAGGGTATATAGGCAAAAGAATCTATGCTTCAGAGTTGGCAAAGTACTCGTTAATTTCTTGGTTACGCAAGTGTTTATGCCGATATCCATCAGTCATCGTATGTTTGCTTACCAGCTCCTATCATAAAAAAAACTTCAGATCTAGGTTTCTACCCTACCTGGAAACGGGCGTAGTGCTTATATGTCCTAAGTAGGTAAAAACTTAAAACTTTCCAATCGAAAGGCACGATTGAAGTCTGATTACTCGCACAGCTCGCTCCTGTGGTGAGCCCGGCGACGTGCCCCACGGATGGGTGACCGCCGACTGCCACACTTTCGGCTGCCGCGCCACGGTGCAGTGCGGGCAGGGCTTCGAGCTGGTGGGCAAGGCTGAGCGCTACTGCCAGGCGGACGGAGCCTGGGCCCCCAAGGAGCTGCCGACTTGTGTCCGTGAGTAGCGTTTTGGACATGAATTTGTGTTGGTGATGAGTCTAAGTGAGGTTTTGACACTTTTAGCATTATTACTTACGCGGAACAGTAGACAGAAATATTATTTTAAAATATCTATCTAGCTAATAATTAAAAATACTAAATTGTATAATTACCTTTCAAAATTGTAAGAAGGACCAAAGCTATTGTTTTAGGGCAACGTTCGTTTTATGAAATTATAGATTGGAATTTTTTTGCAATATACAAAAAGATTATCAATAAAGTGCTGTGACTCCAAAAAAACATTTCTAAACGTTAGACTCATCACCAAAAACCTATTTGTTATTTCATAAAGTGCGCAAACGTTGGCATTGCTTCGTGACAATGTAGTTGCTGGTCCGTGTCCTATCATTTGGAATGTGCATGGTTTTTAACTTCTGTGGATTTTCCAGTGTCTACGTTAAGATGACTAGATGGCATGTAAGCTTGGTATTGGCTATTATCATGGCTATCATATTGAGCAATATCATTGTCATGACGCAATTAGATTTATGGATATCCCACTTTGTAAGAAATTGTATTTTAATTTATAAATCTCGTTTAATTTAATAGTTTTTTAACTCGTGTTCGTTCATTATTACTTGACATGTCTAAGTTATTACTTAGAATTATTTGGTATAAAGTTACTTTGAATTAAATTTGTTTAAAATTATTGACATACTGGTGGGATTTCCATTAAATTAGATGTTGTAATATGAAATGTTTAAAACATTTTTTTTCCTCTTTCCTGCTGCGTATAGAAGGAGGAGAGAAGGACACAGTTTGAATCATAACATTACGTAGTGTCTTCATGATATTTGTTAAATTACTTTATTAGTTGTTGTACTATAACATTCTATACAACTTCGAATTTCCTAAATTTAGCCAAAGTCAAAAAAAAACTATGGCCATGATAAAATTATGTCAAAAATACCTTACTGCCTATATAGCCAAATAAATACTTATAGCTATCTATGTAGTTGATATACTATTGTTTAAGTAGTGAAGCCTTTAATCAATGTTGAACTTGCAAGAATTTATTGTAAAGAATTTCTTAAATTTATCTTATACCTACTTGCTGTAGAGAAATAAAGATTTAAAAAACTTTAAAACAGTTCGTTTTATTTTATGCATGTTGTTTTATTCGAATTTTCTCTAATTTGCATGTCTTTAAACCGATTATTAACATCAGCTTGTTTAAGTCTGTTCCGTTTTAGAAAATACTAATATTAATAGTCAGTTTATATAAAAAGCGTTGTGCTGTTGATTTGTTAAAGAAAAACTTAGAACAGCGCCATCTCTAGAGACGTATGGAGAGTTACTTTAAAGCGACGCGTGTCGCCATCTAGTGGTCACACAGGTGCAGTGTCCGCCGCCTGAAGCACCCCGCCACGGAAAAGCGGTTTACACGTCGTGCGCGTACAATTCCGTCGTCTCGTACGAATGCAAGTACGGATACAGACTGGTGGGTGATTCTACCAGAAGATGCGGCGCTGACAAGAAATGGTCGGGGAGTCAACCCGCTTGTAAAGGTAAACAATAGGTTATAATTTGTTTCTATAAGTACCTTTTTTATTTATTTCTCAAGGAATAAGATGTTATCCCTTTACAAACAATACTCGTAGCACGTAGCACGTGATTTACGACTGTAGGTACCACGGAGTTAGGTAGGTACTCTAGAAGAAGATTTTAGAAAAACTATGTATTTTTAAGGAAAATTTTATTGGCCCGATATTCCAATGTTGGTCCCGGTTAGGCTGGCAGTGAGATGGAAGATAATATAGAGACGTCAATGTTCGTCATTTCCATTTATTTTTTGAATAAAGATTTTTTTTTACTGCTGTTAAAAACTAGGTACAGTCACCAGCATTCAAATCAAATCAAATCAAATCAATATCTCTTTATTCAGTAAACTTAGAATAAGCATTTTGAATCGTCAAAAGTTAAAGGATGGACGGGCACCCGCCCACCCACCCCGCCCATTCAGGAAGTCTTTTAACTGTGGAGAAGAACGGGCGCAAGAAACTCCACAGGTTTATAATAATATAGAAGTAACGACATTTACAAAACAATATGTCGTTACCAAATCATACAACACTCTATCACTTAAGATGTGACTATCGACGGCCTGCAAAAATATCTGATTATTGGTGGAAGGCATATATATGCCTATAATATGCCTTCCACCAAGATCAGATATTTTTGCATCATCACATCTTAATGCTGGTGACTGTACTGTCTTAAGATCTCTAACCACTTAACTACCTACCCTATTATATATTTTGGGTAATTTGGGGGTTTGGGGCGTAAATCGCTTAGCTTTCACGCTTGCAACCAGCGACACAGAACTTATCTATATTGTTTACATAAATACATACATTTCCCGGCGAAGTTCGCAGATTCCAGCTTTCCATTTGTCACGATCTTGAATTCTTGACACACTTCTTTTGCTTAATTTACACTCGTAACATTTTTATACATGATCGTTGGTTTATACAGTTCATCTTGCAGAAATCAACTGCGGTCACCCCGGCCAGCTGTGGAACGGGTGGCTGGAGAACATCTCCTCGGGCACCGGTTTGGGAGCGTCCATAATCTTCCGGTGCCAAGACGGAATGAAGATGGAGGGGAACGGTTCAGCAATTTGCCAAAGCGACGGCACTTGGAGCCATCCTCTGCCGCAATGCTTGGGTGGGTTCGAAAAGTAAACATGTAGTACAGCGCCATCTCTTGACGATATTAAAAATGACTTAGCATGATTGTGTAGTTTTAGTACTTTAAGAAAGTGTTTGTTGATTTGTAAAAGTGCTCCTTTAAGATAAGGAGCATTTTCCAATACTCTGACGCTGCAAAAGAAAGGAATAAAAGGAAACGCCCTTGCTTTCATATGAGCTCAATAATTGAGCACAATTATTGTACCCTCACACGAATCGAGAAGTTTTTTTGGACTTGTACACAATAGTAATGGCCAATAACTTTTCAGCGCCATGTGTCGTGCCGCACGTCTCTCAAGGACGGGTAGTTCTTGTGGACAATAGAACTGTAGAAAATGAAACCCAAGAGGCCAACACTCAGATAGTCGGCAGCTCTACTATGGTGCAACATGGTGAGAAAACTTATCAAATATCAAAATTTATCCCATGAAGCACGATTTCAGAATTTTGTTTTTGGAAGGGTAATTATTTGTACGTGTTGCTTTGAATAATTATTGTTGAAGAAATGTCAAGATCTTTTGTACATACTTAAACGTTCTGGATACATTTGCATACAGATATTACAAAGTTGTTTACTTTAAACCTCTATATACCGATATATTTTCAGGTGAGATTATATTTGTGGACTGCGAAAAGAACTACGAATTTCCTTCCAGCAGCGCTGCGGTGACATGCAACAACGGAACCTGGACGCAAATACCCAGATGTCAGCCAGCAAGGTAACAGACGACATCATCATCAGTCTATAAACGTCCCACTGCTGGGCACAGGTGGGAAGGCCCACAGAGACCACAGCTCATGGGGAGATTGACCATAACCCAACGCCAACCCAATCCGGTCGGTGGCTTTTGACGACTGCCATCTTAAGACAACAACCGGGACCAAAGGCTTTACGTTCCGGAGCACGGAGGAGCTCGAGATGTTTTTAATTTAGTCACCCACCCAGTAACCCCAGCATTGCGAAAGTTGATTTACGGGCCAGATCCCAAACCGAACGCTTTAACCGCGCTAACGAGCTCTTCGACATAGTAATCTTTATATAAGATATTGTTAGTGGTAGGAAAGGTACCTATTCAGCAGATTCAAATACACTATGTCTAAGATTCTCCGGCCGTTGTTTCTTACTTAGAAGTAAGTAAGTAAATAGCTTAGGTATGTACTACTGTCTCACTTAATGCCAAAAAGACTTCATGATTGAAATAAAGTCATTGCTACAAATGTATAGCTTTATGATTCAAAATTATGGCATCCTTCTTATGTAATACATGTTCATATATTATAGATTCCTCCTTTTTTGTACTTAAGCGTCCGAATTCTTACGATTCTAACCTTTATATCATCCATTCAGAAGTCTTCGCATGAATATTATATCTAATTAAATGTATTCCAGATGCA
This sequence comes from Scoparia ambigualis, assembly GCA_963921215.1. NCBI lineage: Eukaryota > Metazoa > Arthropoda > Insecta > Lepidoptera > Crambidae > Scoparia > Scoparia ambigualis. Next base: position 28,780,797 of record OY992514.1, read on the forward strand.
AGAAAATGCCAAGGTACCCTCGTAACGGTATGGTGATTGCTCCTAAGACGGAGCACGGAATGAAAGCACGATTTCGGTGCAAGGATGGCTTCGAGCTGAAGGGGAACCCTATAGTTGTTTGCTCGTTCGGCAACTGGAGTGGGGAAGCACCGAAATGCGAAGAAGGTCAGAAAGTATTAACTCATTTATCTTTTTCAACTACGTATTGAGCTGTTCAAGAGCTGCGCTGCGTGGCTATTCATCTCTTCTCTTGGGTGTTGTAAAAGGTGACTGACAGACTGAAAGACTGCTCATACGTCCAACAGCATTGGCGATTGGCTCACCACATATCATGTTGAGCACATGTGCAGTTTTGAAACGTGGACTGTGGTAGTGCACTGCTCTTGCTCTTCATTGATTGACTCGATATTGACTAACCCTTCGGGAATAAATAGTCGTATTAAGCGACCTCTTTGGTCGAGTGGTTTGTACACCGGTTTTCATGGTGTCGCCATCTCTGAGGTCCCGGGTTCGATCCCCGGTCAGGTCAATTTATAAATTATTGTTGTTCTAAATTTTCTCGGGTCTGGGTGTTTTCTATGTATAATAAGTATTTTAAGTAAGTTTATCCGTTGTCTAGTAACCATTTAACGAGTTTCATAACGAAGCTTCTCTTGGGCTAGATAAGTGGTGTGAGTGTAGGAAAGTTTATTGATTGATTTATTTATTTTATTTATTAAGCATAAGTATGTTCCTAATAATTAAAAAACTTGTTATTTTTATCAATTTTTTTTTTTTACTTAAAGTATAGTTTTTCACTGCTGGGCAAAGGTCTTCCCCACTTCATTCCAGTTCTCTATCCTTAGCCAGCTCTCTTATCAAATAATATTAAAAAACACAATTATTGGATTGCTAACTACACGAAGCAATGGAACAAGGCTCGAGTGAAACTTGTAAAGAGGAGAATTTCAGCTACAATTCATACCTATTACAATTTCGTTGTATTATGTTGTTTCTAGAGATAATTATAACAATAAAAAAAAAATTGAAGTACAATTTTAATATTAACGCTAGAACTAAATGCTAAACACAATGTAGTGTGTGTAGTGTAACTATTAAACAATCAATGCGTTTTGACCTGTGTGTGCATAAATATATACATATAAATAAATAAATAATAAATTAATTAATACATATAAATATATACCCATACCTATATACCCACAAATAATGATAATCCATGTTTTGTGTGTAACCTACTTTTACACAGACAATAATTTAAAACAACAAAATAACTTAAATACTTAAACAAAATTAAACTATTTACCTAAACATAAAACTATAGAAAATAAAACTATAAATAAAAGATGTCCTCCAACTGTGGGCTCATGGGGACGGTACCAAGAATGCTGGCAACGTTATAAAATAACTTAATTAACGTATTTAATATCCTTTTCATTTTAATTTCAGTTTTCTGCCCCTTCCCTGGCTACATAGAAAATGGAAAAGTTTTGCTAGTGGGTAACATGGGCCTGTACGATTACCGACCGTACGTCAAAAAGGTATTTCATTACTTGTGTACTTGAATGTTTAGTATTTTGTCATTAGTAATACCTAAAGTACAGCCATTACCTGATAATAATATAAGTACCTATGTCCGCCTTACATTTTCAATAATACGAAAAAATCTATAAAATATGAGCCCTTCCGATATTATAGTGTCCATGACTTTTTCATCCAAATAGAAGGACACTTTACAGCGACAAGATCCAAGACCGCTAAATTATTTGTAAATTTAATATTTTGATGTCCATTTTTCTAGTGTTGCTCCAAAATCCAGATACTTACAACCAATTTTAACTATAACTTTCAGGTAATTAACAACAAACAAATAATGTATGAATGTGAGAAAGGGTACGTGCTATCCATAGGACCGCCCGGCGCGACCTGCGTCGGTGGACATTGGAGTCCAAGAGAATTGCCCAGGTAATTTATTATGTGAAAGAATAACAAACATACACACTCACAAACTTTCGCCTTTATAATATTAGTGTGATGAGCAGTGGTCGGAGTAGGTATATTGATTTTAGATACTTGCGTCATGATATCATAACATGGACATGCATTTCTTCCGGAATGTACCGGAGTTTCCAAAAATTTGGTAAATAGAGTAATAAAATAAAAAACCATATGTAAGCAAACAAAATTGTTTATTGTTAATACAAATAATCATTATTACAGTTTTATTAAAAATAATTATTTTTAATCCTCATCGGTTACAAGTTCTACATTTTGATTTTTTACTTAGGCCTTACACTTTTATTTAGGCCAAAGAGCCGGCTCAACATTAGCCAACAGGTCGGAACAATAAAGCTTTGGTCACCTATCCGTTGACCGGCCTGTGTGAGAGTGACTTAACCTCTACAATCAACGACCAAATGTGCGGCCAAGTGAGTCAATGAGTTCCAAAGGGGAAATAAGCCCAACAAATCTATAAACTACATTTCCTAAACTAGTTAATCGTTACTTACCCTAAATAATTATTAAAAAGCGACAATTATTAATAATTGTACCATCGTGATGGTTGGTTAGCGTTAGACGGGGGTTTTATAAAGGGGGGACAAAATTTCGTCCATTTTAGCGTAGGACGCACCGTTTCCAAGATATTTAAAGATTAACAAAAAAAAATCACTAATAATAATTTAAGACGTGATTTCTTTTCTTTTGCGAGATTGAGACAATGGATACGGCCAACATTAGAGATGGAGACCAGCGCCACTAGCAGCATAGCGTTGAGAGTATTGATACATTTTTAACTAGTTTCATGTAATAATTTCGATGTTTCGGTATTTTTATCATAATAATCCGGAAACTCGGAGGAGTATCCATATTAACATATACGTTTGATGTCAGTGACCTTAATTCAATATACCTACTCCGACCACTGGTGATGAGACCTCTCAGGCAACTTTAAAATAATAAAATGATAATTTATGATTTAGTTGTAATGTTTTTATTTTGCATTTTTGTTATTTATTTGAATGCCAGGTGGCCATACTGACTTAGGCCCTCAGTGCACACCAATTAAACTGTATGGAAATAATAGTGCATAGGGCCAATAATTAATCCATAAAGAAAACGGTTTAAAAAAAACTTGGGGTTTGCATAAAAAATATAAATGTTTTTTATTCATAAAACCATTTTTGAATTGCACACAAATGCGTCATGCATTAAGTTATTGTAACATTCTACATACTATGTATGTTTACGTTTACAATTGGGCGATATTGTAGTCAATAGCTGTCTCATAATTATGCATTAAAAATATATAATATGGGTCTATTAATTGACGATAAAAGGTCTAATACATTTTTAATGGAATGGTATATCGCGCGAAAGCTGGTGACGAGATTTTGCGCGCATTTAATTCTAATTATATTTTATTCACACAAATGTCACTTTTGGCAATGTAATAATGGCCAATATGTCCCTTAAAATAAATAGACAAAAAGTTAAAAATTACCATCGGTACAAATATCGTTACCATGCTATTATAATTAATTACATTATTATTGTTTGTACAGGCAAGTTCTGTCTGCCCAACAAGTAAAAAACGGGAAGAGAATAACAAGTCATGCACAAAAGGGCTAACCCAGTAGTAGCTAACCCAGTAGCTAACCCAGTGCCATAAGAGCTATAAAAAAATCAGCCTACATGATTATAATAATATCTGTAGTTTCAGTTATTTTTTATTTTAAACTGCTTAGTTGTTATGATAAATGTAAAATGCGAAAAAAAAAGGACGAATATTCCATATTGTTTACTAAATCGATATTGTTGTGCACTCCTGGGCCTAATTTCGGCATTCTCCTTTGGGCAACCACTGGTACAAGTCGATATTTATTCTGCGATTTATTTACTACTATGTATCCATCAACCGCACGACATTCTGTTAAAACATCCAAGTAATTTATTTACTGGTATTATGTTTACTATCTTTCTTCAAACTTCACTCTACTTTGTAGTTTGATAAACTTCTAGTTTCTCAAAGAAATAAATCCCTCCTAAGAGAGCTAAAACAATACAATTTCTTAATTTACACGTTAACTTATTTCTAGATGCACACTATACCAACATCCACGCATACGGTGGAGTCGAAGACGGCGATCTATACCAGAGCCCGAGGTCCGACATAGGAGGTCTGCCTACCTGCGCCAATATTACACCAACATCCACCGAAAGGCTGACCCTACACAACAATATTTAGATCAACTCTACGACAAGTACAACCACAATAATCAAAAACCGACCTTGCGTCATGCCAACTTCAAGCTCATGAAGAAATTTGACACAGGTTTCGATGAAGACTTATCAACGAACACTGATGACAATACCGACGAAGAAAATTTCCCAACAGCGGTTTATACTGTATATAATGTACATGGAGAACCCATTGGCCACCGCTTATATTCTTATCAACCGGTGTATGAGCCTGAAGAAGATGAAATCATCAATAACGCCAACAGTTCAGAGTATGAGGATTCAGAAGAGCTTGGCGACTTATCACACGTTACTGTTTTGAAAGGAGGTCTGTTTCCAGACCACAAGGTAGATAGTAAAAGTGCTCGAAATATTAATAAGTTAAAACATGAATATTTTGAAAGATACGTAGACAAAAGGAGGAAAAGATTTTTAAATCCAAAAACTATTGATGAACCTAAAAAGGACTTAGATTTGGATTTAAAAGCAGATAGCACATTTCAATTTAAATCTAGCACAATAGAGACTCCTTCAAAAAGGTTTAAACGGTATATTAATATTGAGGAGTCTGATAGAGAAATGTGGACTGTAAGACCAACAACAAAGGATGGAGAATCAATAAACGAAGTTCCTAGTGATCTTCTAAAAGTACTCCCTTTGGAATCAAACATTCACAATGAGACTGAAGATGACAATGATTTTAGTAGAGAAATGGCGGTGATACCTTTACAGTATAATAACACAAATTCAACAGAATTTAACAATATTTTGGACAAGCGTGACAAAAGAACGAACAGGAAAACCGATAGGTTGAATCAGACGACAGCAACTGTACCGAAAACGTAAGATTTATTTGTTATTCTGTCTTTTTCTTCACATCACAAATATGTCATCGAATGGTATTCTTCACCACCGTACCAAGGTCTCACAGTTTAGTAACATATAGGGAGATCGAGCTATAACAAAGACACGTTGTACACTTTACTAGCTCAATAAGGGTTTGTGCTTCATTGCTTAATTAAAATTAACATTATCTTAATTTCAGGGGCAGAGAAAACAAAGGTCGATTGCGTCAGCGACAATCAGAATCCAGTGCCGACGACGACCCAGGCCAAAGTTCCGAGACCAAGGAAAGTGTTGATGGTAGCAAAGAGGGGAACCAAACAGAGAAAGGGAAAAAGGGACGACAGAAGAGCCCTTGCGAGCCTATAGAGAGCGAGCCTTATGTGAACATTGAGATCGTTAAGTATGGACGGGACCCGAACAACACTTTCAGTTCTGGTAAGCAAAGTTCAAGAATACTCACTAAATTAAGAATACGGGCTACGATAACGCTATTCATGAACCTAAAAGTACTAATTGTATCTTCCACATAGTATTTGTTAGACCAACAGCTGGTGTCTTATTATCTTATCTTATTTTATCTAGTGGGGCCTGCAGAGGTCTCCCTCTAGCAGTAGCAAGTCGACCCATTGGGATCTTTTGTGCCACCCCGTCCTATCACTCTGTTTTCTCAGTGAAGATAGTTGCCATAAGCTTGGCAATGTCCTTGAGGGCGAAGAGCCTAAAATCTTCTGGTTTGGGGTAGGCCGATCTCAGAAGATTCATTCTTTTCCTGGCAAAAGAGTCGCAGTCACACAGTAGGTGCTGCATATACTCCGTTTCCCCTCCACATGCCCTGCACAGGTTGTCTGTTGCTAGTTGCATTTTGTGGAGCATTTGTTTAGTGGCATAGTGCCCAGTCAGGGCACCGGTGATTAATCGGGCCTGCCTTCTGCTACCTCCGCATATGATCTTACTCCGTCCTAGGGCGCCTTCTCCTATAAAGGATTTTGAGTGTCTTATGCCGGGTAGCTCTTGCCATTCGGTTTTATGCCTGTTTTGGATATGGTCCTTGAAGGCTTTGTTGATGGTACTCGATGCCAGTGCCACAAACGGCTCAGGGCCAATATATGGGGTCTCTGAGCCCTCCATAGCAAGTGCATCGGCCATCTCATTGCCACGGATTCCCATGTTGCCTGGTACCCAGATCAATCTCACCCTGTTGTGCCTATCTAGCTTGTTTAAGGCTTTCGTGGTTTCAAGCACAAGGCTGGAATTGATTCGAGGCGTTATAAGTGACTTAAGCGCGGCTTGGCTGTCACTCAGCAGTGCGATTCTCTAAGCGCAAACATCGTAAAGCCTTGGTAGCAGCTGTTGCCGCAGCGCTGAGAATTGACTCTGTCTCTTTCATATTCATAGAATTGGAAAGAGACAGCAGATCACAGCCATGCGCGCGGCCACGCGCAACATGTATGTGTCGCTTAGAGAATCGCATAGCAGGATGAATATGTTACGCTTCTTGGGAGCGAGTTCTAAATTATTTTTAGCGCACAGGAGAATTGCGAAAGTTTCTGCCTGATAAACAGTAGCGAACTTTCCCATATCAATCAATAAATTTGGCGTACCTCAGGGCAGCGTGTTGGGTCCCATTTTATTTTTGATATACATCAACGACTTGCCAAAAATTACTAATAATCAATGTATAATGTTTGCTGATGATATTTCTATTATTGTTAAATCAAATAATTCTGACGACTTAGAGAGTTATGAAAACGACATAAATATGACAGTTAATAATATAATTCTATATCTTAATGCTAATAATTTGAATGTTAATTTAGGTAAGACCAATTTTGTTAATTTTAAATTAAGAGGACGCTCAGTAGCCGATATAAATGTATGTTATAACGACAAAATCATTGCAAGAAAGGACAATATCACATTCTTAGGAATAGAATTAAAGGAAAGTTTAAACTTCGCTACTCATGTGCATAAGGTCGGTAATAAAATTAATAGATTCGTCTATGTCTTAAGGCGATTAACAAAGAAAACCTCTCTCAATGTGACGTTGTCGGCTTATCATGGTTATGTCGCTTCAAATATAGCTTATGGGTTAATATTGTAGGGAAATGGAACTGACGTTCATAAGGTATTCGTTGCACAAAAAAAGTGCATACGAGCTATATGTGCCACAGGCCCTTTTGAATCTTGCAGACCGTTGTTTGTTAAACTGGGATTGTTAACAGTTCCATGTATGTACATTCTAGAAGCCTTTAAATTTGTAAACCAGCATCCCGAATTGTTTATGCGTGCTAAGGATAAATATCCTCGAAATACAAGAGATAAGGATAGACTTGTATTAGACTTTCGCCCAAACACTTCACTGTACTAAAATAGGTTGCTATGCAATATGTATTAAAATATATAATAAACTCCCAAAGCAGTTTAAGTGTGGGCCTTCTAAATTAATGACAAGAAAACTGCACATTTGGCTTACAGAAAAGTGTTTTTATAAGTGGACCGGCATATACCAAAAACCCTATAGGCCTTAACGACAGTCGTATCCATGTGCTGTTTCCAGGTGAGTTCCTTATCTAGTGTTAAGCCTAGATATTTCACTTCTCTGGACCAAGGAAGCTGGGTGCCGTAAAGCGTTAAATTTCCCAGTTACGTAAGGTTTTTCATTCTAGTAAAGAAGATGGCGGTCGTTTTTCCCGGGTTTACAGATAGATGATTAGTATTACAATAACCTTCCAGCAAACCCAGGGCACGTTGCATTAGCTCCGATACCGTGGAGGGAAATTTCCCACTGACCGCGATAACTATATCATCAGCGTAACCAACCGTAAAGAATGGTCCATGGTTCAGCTTTGCTATGATTGAATCAACCACAAGGCTCCATAGCCATATCGTTCAAGGTCTCACCTCCCGGAGGAACGCGCGGGCCAGGGCCTGGCTGGCCTACTGGTCAAGCCAAGTTTCCGCGTTGGGCTATGACTCGGCTCAACGTGGACATGGCAATAGAAGCCGCCATGGGGCAGGAATGGGTCCCTGCTCCTGGCGGCCAGGATGTTAATACCATGGCCCGACAATTCCAAAGGGCCATGACAGAAGTATGCGACGCCTCAATGCGCAGAGCCGGGCATACTTGTAGGCGGAACCGGGTGTATTGGTGGTCGGAGGAGATTGCGGCCCTCCGTGATGTCACCAATCGGGCCCGGCGAGCATATGTCCGATGTCGTAGGCGCCGCCATACACCGGAAGAGGAAAGGTCACTCTTCGTGTCCCTTAGGGCAGCCCGCAAGGCCTTCAGGAAGGCCATTTATGTAGCCAAGGACCGAGCCTGGAAGGAGTTCATCTCCGACCTGAACAGGGACCCCTGGGGCAGGCCCTACTTAATGGTACGCAGTAGGCTGAGGCACCAGGCCCCACCCACCGACAAAATGGCACCGGAGTTGTTAAGGAGGGTTGTGGAGGGGCTGTTCCCTGCCCAGGAGATTTTCTTCCCGCCTCCGATGATTCCCCCAACAATTGACCCTGTGGTCGTTCCTGGGGACATTCCGGAGGTCTCCGAGAAGGAGATGGAGACCGCCCTCGACCGTCTTCGTGGACGGAAAAAGGCTCCGGGCCCGGATGGGGTGCCGGGGCGAGTGCTCCACATCGCCGCAGGTCATCTGGGGGAGAGGCTGCGGAATATCTTCAGCGCTTGCTTGAGGGCCGGGGAGTTCCCGAAGCTTTGGCGCGACGGGCGCCTGTACCTTCTTCGGAAGGATGGCCGCCCCCCAGACCAGCCGTCAGCGTACAGACCGATTGTACTGCTAAACGAGGCGGCCAAACTTCTGGAGAAGGTGATCGCGGACCGCATCACCGAGCACCTAGAGGGAGTGGGGCCGAACTTCTCGGCCCGACAGTACGGGTTCCGAAAGGGACGCTCCACTCTCGATGCCATATCGGAGCTTAGGAGGCAGTCGGACGAGGCCACCGGGCGTAGGGAGGTGCTGATAGCCGTTTCGCTAGACATAGCGAATGCGTTCGGCACCCTCCCCCACGCCGCTATTGAGGAGGCTCTGAGGGCTCATCAGGTGCCCCCCTATTTAAGGGCCATTGTCGGCGCCTACCTCCGGGACAGGGACGTCTTGTACCTGGACGCCGATGGCCGAATGCGGGCCCACCGAATGGAGGCCGGGGTTCCGCAGGGGTCGGTTTTGGGCCCCCTGCTTTGGAACCTCGGGTTCGATTGGGTTCTACGCGGAACCATGGTCCCTCGCTCTGACCTTCTGTGTTACGCGGACGACACCTTAGTGACGGGATGGGGTCCGACGTATGTGGACGCGGCCCGAAATGTATCGGTGTCGGCAACGCTGGTGGCGGAAAGGATAAGGCTCCTTGGCCTACGGGTGGCCGTGGAAAAAACCAGGGCCATCGCCTTCTTCGGTCGCAGCGGGCGCCCCCCGGCGGGGGCATATGTACTGGTGGAGGGACAAAGGATCCGGGTCGGGGGGACCCTCAAATATCTAGGCCTCACCCTCGACTCCAAATGGCGGTTCGAGGAGCACTTCAGGCGACTCTCCCCCAGGCTGGTTTCTGCCGCGTCTGCTCTGGCCCAACTCCTCCCAAATCTGGGAGGCCCCAGTGCGTCCTGCCGGAAGCTCTACTCCCGTGTTGTCGCCAGCATGGCGCTGTACGGTGCGCCCATCTGGGCGGAGGCTCTCACCGCCACCAATCGATCGCTACTGCGCCAAGCGCAAAAGGTCATGGCGGTGAGAGCCATAAGAGGGTACAGGACGGTGTCCTGGGCAGCGGCATGCTCGCTTGCCGGAGCAGCTCCATGGGAGTTGGAGGCAAGAGTCCTGGCGGTATCGTACCGCCTTAGATGCGAGGCCAGAGAGCGAGGCCAGAACATGGCTCCGCAAGAGGCCAGGGAGGCTATGCGGGAGGCTCGCGATTCTCTGATGCGGCGGTGGGCGACGAGCCTGGAGTCCCCGGTCTATGGGGCCCGGACCATAAACGCCATCAGGCCGGTGCTGAGGCAATGGACCGAGCGCAAGCACGGGGCCCTGACGTTCCGCCTGGTGCAGGTGCTGACCGGACATGGTTGTTTCGGTCGGTATCTGTACCGGGTGGCGCGAAGGGAGCCGACGGCGTCCTGTCACGAGTGTGGCGCTGCGGAGGACACGGTGGAGCACACCTTAGAAGTGTGCGGCGCTTTTTCTCCCCAGCGTCACACTCTGACAGGAGTGATAGGCAGGGACCTTTCTTTGACCGGCGTAGTCAAGGCTATGCTGGCTAATGAGAGGTCATGGACGGCTGTGGCCTCCTTCGCTGAGGAGGTGATGTCCCTCAAAGAGGCCGCAGAGAGAGTGCGCGAGACGGACGCCAATGCGGACCTACTCCGCAGAAGGAGGACGGGCGGTCGAAGGCGCAGGTTCTTGCGCCACTTGCCACCCTAGCATTGGCCAGCGGGTTAGAGGTGGGGACCTCGAGCCCGCATTGCACGGCCGTGCAAGCCGTTCAGGAAACGCCCAAACATCCTCGGGCGCCTCCTCCTCCTGATGGAAAATCGCCGGGCGACACTCGGTAGTCGTGTTGACCACAATCCCGAGCCGCCCGTCGAACGAGAGGATGTACTGGAGGTTTTAGTGGGTAGGCCCCCCTCCTCCCGAGTCCCCGTCGAGGCCGCAGGGCCTGGACGGGGAGGCGGGAGTTGGGGGGAGAGTCCCACATAACTCGGGGTGTCCCCATGCCCCGGGTATTCGTTAAGAATTTCCTCCAGTATAAGGAAAAAAAAAAAAAAAAAAAAAAAGGCTCCATAGCAAAGGAGAGAGAACCCCCCTTGCGGGCACCCTCTAGTTGTCTGAGCAAGTAAGCTGTCCCCTAGTAGTTCCGAGTAGATGATTCTACCCTTTAGCATACATTCAATCCATTTGCAGATCGGTTGTGGCACGCCATGATCCCTGGCTGCACCATTAATGGAGTCAAAGGTTGTGCGATCGAATGCACCTTCAATATCTACGAATATGCAGACGCAGATCTCTTTGTTCTCCAGGGCGGATTCCGCTCTACGCACTACATGGTGAAGAGCAGTTTCTGTTGACTTCCCTGGCTGTCTGTTTTCTCCAAGCTGATCTCTTGACTTTACGAACCGCACTGCTGTTGCGAGTTAAAGCTTTATTGTATTCACTAAAATCGTTCTTAGCCTTCGCTTCATTGAACGCCTGTCGTGTCGCTTTTCTAATTTGAGCAACCTCTGAAGTCCACCATGGTAGTTTCTTTGCCACTGATTTCGTTTCTGGGCAATTGTTTTGCCAGGCCGTCATCAGTGCTTCTGTAAGTCTGTCAGCTTCAAACTCTATATCCACAGCTGAGTTGAGTTTGTCGCTTTGACCATCTAGATCCCTCCTAAGATCCTTCCTGAAGCCTTCCCAATGGGTGTTGCGAGGGTTCTTCCTTTGCACAGTTCCTATGATATTACCTAGTCTGTACCTAAAGCATATGTAGTTGTGGTCGGAAAGTGATACCTTTGTCCGACACCTGCCAGTTTGTGATGTTACTTACCGCTCTGTTACTAGCAATGGTTATATCAATCACCTGAGCCCTCCGGGCATTGAAAAAGGTGGCCTTATTTCCTTTATTAAGAATTTGCATGGGTGAACTCACCAGATACTCCAGCAGTCTCTCCCCTCTCTCATTATTGTCTAAACTGCACCAGATCACATGATGCGCGTTGGCGTCGCAACCGATGATGACATCTTGGTTTTCTCGGCCAATGCAGGTTACCAGTTCCCGCATCTCCTTTGATACTGGATCCGCCTTCTCGAAGGGGAGGTAAGCTGACGCTAAAATTACCGTCCGCCTATCACCCTCTTCCCCGTAAGGACCTTGACAGCCGTCAGATCCCTGCAACAGAACTTCATTAGAGGCATTGCGTGTAAGTCATTTCTGACATAGACGCAAGTCCTCATGTCATTAGTAGAACAGTTGTAGAATAATGTACCAGAAGTTCCACCTTAACCTTTGATCTGGCCCCTATAAAGATAAGGTTCCTGGATCAAGGCAATATCGAATTTATTCATTGCAAGCTCGCGTGCCAGAAGGGCAGTTGCGGCCTTACAATAATGTAAATTGATTTGTACGCACCTTAGCTCTATAAAGCAGCCTAGCGCCCGTCCTTTGAGCGGAGTTCGCCATCCGATGCCGTATGGACAGTCAACGGAGACGACCCTCCCAGAAGCAGCTCGTCCAGGGCGAGCTCCCCCAAATGATCCTCGGATCTAGGCGAGGAGATCCCCCCACACTCCATTGGTGTGATCTCCACCTCAAGACCCTCGGCTACCGCTACCGGTGCGCCAATTCCCGGCTGCACCACCGCCTCTACAGCGCTTTGGGAGCACTCACCTCCAGTCACTCCCGCCACGCTCACAACCCCACTACTGCCGCATCGACAAGCTCGTCCGTAGGCCTCTCCTCTAGAAGCTTAAAGACGCTCTTGTCGATGCCCGTATTAAGGCACTCTCACACACACTCTCACACAAGGTAGCCCTCTGCCTTGATAAATGATGCAGAGGCGCCATCCATCAACACGAACCTGCAGACTGTCAGACCCTCGACCTTAGTGTCGACGATCTTCCAGCTGGTGTCAGTAACCTATATATAAAACTGTATTTTTGCTAACTAGAAATTTTACATTAAACAACAGATGGATATAAGTTAACACTTTATTGAATATGATGCCTACAGTCACTTCCCGCCATCGCTCGCCGCCGTCGGCAGGGAAATTATCCTGACGCTTTAGAACCAAAACAATCAGCGGGACCAACGGTATTTCCGTTCTTTCCGAAGCACGGAAAAACTCGAGATGTAATTTAATTTGGTCACCCATCTAGAGACCCGACATTGCGCAAGTTGCTTAACGGGGCGATTGCAAACCGAACGCCTTAGCCGCTACGCCATCGAGCTCCTTTATATTATTGACTATTTCAGGAACAATCGTGAGAGTCGCTTGCGGCAAGGGCTACGGACTAAACTTGGAGCTGAACTCTACAGCTAAGTGCGTCCGAGGCAGGTGGAAGCCTGAAAAACCTAAATGTGAAATACGTGAGTCCAAACATTCATATTATATTTTATTCAGTTATATTTAGGTGCAAGACACATCGCGGAAGGCCCAGAAGGACGGCTGGACGAGCTTGACTCCTACTGCCACAAAAGCTCTTAATCGCGAAAAGTGGAAGGAAAGGAGGCCTTGCCCTGTAGCGATGCGACTAAAGTTCATAATAGAATATAATATAAATATATGAAAATGAGATAGAAGGAAATGGGGGATCACAATAAGGCTTCCGATATTGTTGTACCCACCAGAGTGCTCCTACGTTACGACTTACGTTACGACCTATTGACACATTACTGTGGTATGCAAACGAGATGATCAAAATCGGTGGTGCAGACTGCAGACTTTCTATGGATCACCCTTAGGCACTTGTTAAAGTTCATAGAAACCAATATGGATTAAATTTTTATTTAAGTTTAAATACGCCGAAACAATTGTTGCAGTCTTGTACAGCTGTAAATTTTAATATCAGGATTTTCTGTGTGTCATACATTTAGCTATCTAAGGTGAAGGCATGTGGGTAAGAAACTTAGTATGAACAAACCCAAAAACAAATTTATTCCATATTTGAGTTTTGATTTGAAGTTTTCCTTATTGAACTGTATGTGCATGACGATTGCATTGTGAAAAGATTGCTGTTCCTTATCAAATGTTGTGTCCGCCGATACCCTGTTATGCTTTCAACAGTGTAAATTCAGGAAAAACATGTTGTAAAAAGTGCTAGTTTAGAATAATGTGTTTACCATTTGCCCTTGCCATCAGGTGAGATGTCATCACCAGGCCTAAACGTATACATTACTTAAAGAGAATTTAAAAAAGCTATTATACTTGCTTCAATCTTTAACCCGAAAGTCTCATAAGTAGTTTTCAATAGCATTCGCAATACGAGTATTTTTAAGTGTATGATGGATGATAAATATACCACTTTTTTATGAAAAATATCAATTCAAATATGTCGAGCAGTAGACCGTGATATGCTGAGGATGATGATGTTAATGATGATTAATTAAAAAAATGTTTCATAGCTTAAAGTGGCTTGATCATAACAGCGATAAGAGGGTTTACGCCATTCGGTTTCCCATACAAACTTCCAAGTCGAAATTTTTAAAAACCATTTTGCCAATTTCAATGAAACTTTGCATGTTAGAGTAAAATACAGGGATCTAAATAGTTTGTAGAAAACATTTTTGGAAAACGTTTATGTAACTGATTTACTGCGTTTTTAACTATAGTGGACTTTAAATCGCAATTGCTCAGCTAAATAAACGTTTTTTTTAAATGTTTTCAACAAACTATTTAGATCCCTGTATTTTACTTTAGCGTGCAAAGTTTCATTAAAATTGGCTCATAGGTTTTTAAAAATTTCGACTTGGAATTTTGTATGGAAAACTGAAATGCGTAAACCTTCTTAAATCTTTCCTCTACACATCTAATCCAACCAGTTGGATTTCTCACCATGCAGTTCCCTTGCAGTGCCATGTCACGTACCGGCGACGGAGTACGGGATATACACAATGGCGTCAGAGCCTGGACACCCCATGACGGCTAGCCAGGTGCTGGGTACGCCAGGGATGGGCCATGGCGAGGAGAGGGAGCTGAACGAGACCGACCCGGTGCCCAATGGGCAGGTCATACACTTCTCCTGCGAATATGGGTGAGTAAACCAAAAAAATACAAAATACATAACAATTTATTCACAACACACTAAATGCTACAATAAATTGAGCACTTATAAATGTCGCTATGCCATCGGTTCGTAAGACCTAACTATGGGGCGAGAGTCTTATTTCTCTGAGGGCGGGAGCCTTGTACTGAGAAGAACCGGCAAGAAACCAGCAAGGGCATTTCTTTTCTCCCTTTCTTTTACAGCGTCGATACAATTTGGAAAATGTTCTCCATATCATAGAAGGACATTTTCCATTACAACATAAAAAAAACATTTACTTAATACGAATATAAGACAAAAGAATATCCAATAAAAAAAAGAATTGCTCAATTTAAAATAAAATGAAACAAGATTTGAATCAAGAAAAAGAAAGACTATTTCTACTACAAAAAATAAGCCTCTCCTTGCATAGTACCAGAAACGCAAGTTCCATGCACGCCTATGACCACGTTTTCAACAGCGTAGTACCAGATTTTTTAACAGCAAATGACCATTAGGTACCTACTCACACGTCCAAGTTTTCATCAGCATAGTACCAGATATGCAGACGACCCGATTTTTTCGCAAAAGAGGACTTAGTCCGTTTATGTAGGTTGTCGTACATTTTATAATATCTTTGGTCGTACATTGATCATCAGTCTGGCATGTTGCGAATTTGGAATCCTACTAATATTATAAACGCGAAAGTTTGTAAGTATGGATGGATGTTTGTTACTCTTTCACGTAAAAACTACTGAAAGCATTTGGATGAAATTCGGCATTCAGATAGTTTATAACCTGGATTAACACATAGGATACTTTTCATCCCGATTCCCGATATTCCCACGGGAACGGGAACCACACGGGTGAAACCGCGAGCGGCCGCTAGTTTGGTCATAAGCGTGCACGGTAACTTGCGTTTCTGGTACTATGCAAGGAAAGGAAAATAAGATTGCAAGAGCAGACCAGCCTCCACAGGCGCCATTCTTCAGTAGTCGTGTGGTGTCGGGTCACTGAAAAAATACCACCAACCTCTGTTTTCCATTGGGTGTCTTAAAAAGCAATTGACGGAATAAAAGCTGCATATCCAACAGCATAGTGTGGCGAAGGGCTCACCACCTATCACGCTGAGCACATGTGCAGTTGTATTTTGGTGAAACGTGGACTATGGCATTGGATTGCTTCTGTTTCTGTGGTCCTCATTGCCTAGTCTCCGACTAACCCTTCGGGGATAATAGTACCTATGTATATATGTATACAGCGCGTTAGTTTAACCGAGGGACATATTTAAAAAAATATTCTTAATTTTTTGCATAATTATTCTATTAATTAATGTTAGCGTATACAATAAGCGCGGGAAAAGGGTCAAATATGATCAAGTATGAAGAAAAAACGGGTCACACTAAACACGACAGCTACCTATTCAATACCTTACGCGGAAATGAGTCGAAAGCGCTAGGGTGCCCAAACATTACGGGAACTTTCTTGAAATTTTAACATCGATTTTCTGAATTATTTTATATGCTAGTAGTATGCGAGTAGTATTTTTTTATTTGTTTGTGTTTACTTAGGCGTATACTACCATAGGATTAAATATGTCCCTCGTGTTAACTAATACGCTGTATAGGCCAGCATGTTGACTCTCGCAGTCCGATCAAAAGGAGGGTGAGGGTAGAAGTGAACGCGAGTTTACGATCGAGCGTAAGAGAGTCGACATGTAGGTACAACTCTGGGTATTGTGGGACTCCACCCCCTTCCCCGCCTATTAAAAAAAAACTTACTTAATTTAATTTTTTAGGAAAATATAAAAAAGGTAATTTCTTTTTCGTTTACCGTTTCAGTTACAATGTCCAAGGCCCTACTAATCTGCGGTGTTGGCTCGGAGAATGGGCTGTGACAAGCATGCCAGAATGCGTAGCAGGTACTAAATAACATTTACATTAATTTTCTAAATTAAACAAAAAATTTCCAAAAAAAACTAAGTACTTGCCTAGTTTTGAAATACAATGTTTAACGAGGTTTATTTAGCTATCTACGCATACATTTTTAAGTACTCGACGTTGAGGTCGGTCGCGGTTAGTCGCTGAAGTCTTGTGGTGGAGATCTTTGGTCTCCCCCCTTTAGGGGAGACCTTTGTCCAACAGTGGACGTCGACGTCAAGCTGTTAATTTAGTTCATCTTTATAACACGTAATCCATTCTCCTGTTGTTTCAGCGCCATGTGAGCTGCCTTTGCTACACGGCGCCACCTATGAAGCTGGCTACCGCGGGGGCCTGACGGTGGCGCACGCGTCGTCCGTCAACATCGCGTGCGAGGCCGGCCGCGCGCCGCCAGCCACGCTCAACTGCCACCTGGGGCGGCTGCAGCCCACCGTGCATGACTTCTGCCGGCCGCTGGGTACTGTTATACCCACTTTTTATTTATTTATTAGTACACAAACAGAATTACAACTAAGAACAACATACAGCAACAAGCGGAAAAACACATAGGATAAGTTGCAGCTCCAAAAACAAGTGTATCTATATGCATAATCAAAAATAGTTGATATAAAGTTAAATGAAATTTTATTACAATAAATTAAAATAAGGTTTTAAATCGATCATGCTGTTTAAAAATTTACTAAAGATAACAATATACCTAGGTACTTATAAAAAAAATTTAGGTATGACCATAAAATCAAAAATGTTTTTATAAAAAAAAATTACAAGAGTATCTAACAAATAAGTATTGTATAAAAAAAGGAATGGGCTAACCTATTGATAGTAATTTACAAACATCCGTCTTAATTTTGTAAAGTGATAGGTTATGGATGTCAGGCTAGAAGCTGCTTAAAGAACTAGTGGTAACATTGCTTTACAGTAATGTTACCACTAGTTCTGTAAGAAAAGCTGGATCGCAACTCGCTCTTCACTGCGACCCTCACGTTCCCTTCGATTTTGATCAAGAGGAGTGACCTTTGCGTAGAGTCGAACTCAAAGAATGCGGATTTGATAACGGGTCTTGGATCGAGTCTTTACAGATTCGCACTGCTAATCGAATAATGTAGAAGTTTGTAGAAGTCAGTCCATGACGTAGAAGACCTAAAGAAGTCTGATCTAACTGCTGATACCTACACTAGTCTAATAGTGCTGGATAATAAATAGCTCCACGCTCAACAGCCACCTCGGGAGGCTGCAGCCCACCGTGCATGACTTTTGCCTACCGCTGGGTACCGTATTTTTTAACCTAGTGAATCCGCCTTATGAAAACCTAACCTCCAGAAGGGTTATGTGGGGTTCCATCCATCCTCTTTTGACACTGAGGGAGGGAAGCTAACGCACAAAACAATGGAGAACGGCAATTCGAGTATAGTGTAGGCCGCGGGACCTGGGCCGGCTGCAGCTGCAGCCCACCATGCATGACTTCTGCCGGCCTCTGGGTACTGTAACTGCTGTATTACTATAATATAACTGCAGAATCCTCCTTAAAGATACCCCACCTTCCTTAGAAAGGCGATACTGTGTATTTTTAGCAAGAATCCTCCTTAATGATACCCCAAACACACCCCACCCTCAGAAAAGATGCAGGGACAGGGCTATGCAGGGTTGGTACTGTTCCTACTACTGTAACATTAGTATTTTAAGAAAAGCTCGTCGTCCGTCATCATAGGGTGTGAGGCCGCCCGCCACGCTCAACTGCCAGACCGAAAAGTGGTCGATCAGGAACTTGCTCGACTGACCATATTCCAACAGCACAAGATTATAATTTTTTTACCACTTTTGTGGCCCAGCAGCTAGACCAACCGGTCTCGTTCACCGAGATTCGGTACAAATTATACTCGGTTTGGTGGGTGTTAAAACCTGTTCCAAGACCGCCTAGTTTGCTGCACGGTCTTAATTAAGTCATTCATAGCAACAATGTGTTTAGCATAGTTGTTTAGTTGTTATGTTGCGACATTAAGAGATAAGATAGCCAGTTCCTCGTTCGTTGAAAACCCCAAGGGTCTTATCATCCTGGGTATCCTTAGATTAATACAAAAAGGGGGTATCTGGATGTTTGGGTCATACCTGTCAACTATGACGAATGATCTTGTTATGGAATTTTATAAAAAGAAGTACTAAATTAAATCAGGTGAAGCAGCAGGTGGAAGATATCTACTCATTATTGTTATTTCTTCTAAAGCACAACCAGACGGGTGACGTTAATAAGAGAGAGGGATATTTTATATTTATTTCATATACATCACTTGCCCACAGTATCCCAGTAAGGCTAAACAACTTAAGTATAATCACATTGACGTTTTAGGTCACATCTTCTTACGGGGATGGAATTTGACGCTTGCCGTTCGTGGTCTCGAGCCATCGTCATTCCATAGAAAGGATGGTACTAGGTTTTTCAGTGTGTAGGCCAGGCTTTCCCATTCCCCCGTCAAGTTTTTCTGATTGTAAGCCCCTTGGTGTATGCGTTGCAATTCACCTTATTAAAAAAAGGCCACATCTTCTTAAAATATAATCCACTTAAACTGCAGATATTCCAAAAAAATACTGTTCAATTCAATGTAAAATGAACACAACTCCAAATAATTGAAACATTTGCAGCAAATTTGTCAAGACCACGGCCAACGTCGGAGTTCCAAAGTGGTTCAGACATCGTCCGAGAAGACATATCAGAGCTAGAGCCTGACATAGATGGAAAAACTGTCACGGAATGCGGACCACCAGCTAGGTAAAAGAAACTCTGAATTTTATTGTGCAGACATTCCTATTTAAACAAGCTAGGATACCAAAAAAACAAGCGAAATATGATTGATGTACTTACATCCTGACCATTATTGACATTAAGATCTTAAAACGATAGAGAAAACCAAGCGGTGTCTTTATACAGCCTTTGTAGTTACAAAATAAAGGTCAGGTTGTAAGCTGATGTCAATTTATCAATGCGCTTTCATTGTAGCTTTTGTGTGTTCCTTTACTAACATTGTACGACATCTCATTCCGAGATACCACATCAGAGTCATGTATAATGGTCTTAACTTTTCTGGTGTCATTGGAAATTGATATTTGACCCATTGGAAATTAAATAAAATTAAAGACACTAGGAAAGTAAGCAGTGACCTATGTGCTTTGAACGCATTTGTTTTCATTTTTATTATGTTTAATGTTTATTTTGCTATTGTCTCGTGTATTGTAAGCATTTGAGCCAAATTGAATTCAAATATTAGTACAGTAAGATAACAGTTTGAATACAATTTGACTTTCGTGTTAAATGCTACTACTACCCGTTAGAGGGTGTACTTAAAGCGTGACCGAAAAATAATGTTTTTTGCAAAGAGTCTGCATTTCTTATTTGCTGGCTGGATAGACTGAAAGGAACGCAGGCGTTTAGGGATGCGAAGCCCTGGTGAGAGCCTTATAGGTTCGAAATTTTGCTTATTTAAACTCTCCATCGTATGTCAGATCATCATCAACAACTTCAATAGTTTCACTGTCATTATGACCACCACTGTGTTTGGTAAATTCATTTCCTGACTCTCTTTCAGCCACTTTTTATTTATCGTCTCTTGATCAAGAAGTTTTGTAATTTCTTATTATAGGTAGGTTAAATCCTCGGAGAGCAGGGCTTAGTTGTCTAGGATCATAACAAGTTTTTATGTTCGACTGCTGTGTCAGCTGTGTGTATGGCCGTGTGTTTGGCTTCTTTATGTCTTGGCCTAGATTTGTTTTGTGTTGCACTAATTAATACTTCCTTCACGTACGTTTTCGATGTATAGTGCATGCTTTGCTCGTCTTGTGGCGATTATTCATAGATTCTTAAAATGTGTTTCTACAAACATAATACTTTTTTTTAATCTCCGAATCTCGAATACTTTATTTTCAATTTTCAATACAACAATGTTAACGTAATCTGACAACTGTATCAATCAAGCTGCTAATTTAATGGGGGATGGTATATTTCATAATTTAAAACTCTTTCCTTAATAACTTTTTCTTATTCCTCTTTCGCTATATTACCGTAGCTCGCTACACCACAAACTTTATCTGTAATGTTTCATTAGGGTCCAGGGCACTCTGATTTACCGTGACGGAGCGGAGGTGAATGGAACCCTTGGTATGGAGGGATACCCTCATGGCACGGAGATCACATTCAGGTGCATAGCCTCGATAATGGGCGAGAAGACGACGTGGAAACTGATTTGTGAACATGGGGACTGGGTCGGCAAGAGTTTCAACTGTGGTGAGTTCACTAGATAAAATAAACTTTTTAATTTCTAAAATCAGAATATTTATTTTGTAACAATTATTTAATCGAAAACGGTACAAAGATGTCTAGTTTTGAGTATGGAAATACTAAATACGAACTGTTTAGCGGAAGCATCGGTAAAGTAGTATGTCCAGTATACCTAATTTAGATGTAGAAGTTTTTCTTCAATATTGCAAAAGCAACATTCTACACTGTATTAATCATACAGTTACTAAACCTAGCGGAAAGGTATAGTAACTTTATAAAAACTTTATTAAAAACTATAGGTAGTACAAATACGAGTTTGAAAGAGCTATTAGATAACTTTGGTAGCTCTTGGTAGTTTGATAGATTTTTTTCATGGTATGATTTCAAAATGTGACGATCAAAAAGTTTATACATCTCCGTTCTGGTTGTGCTCATCTAGAATCAAATTTCATTATTCATTTCTGCCACTGTCACCAACAACCCAAGTGCGAAGCTTCATGATTTTCTTAGCAGCAACAGTAAGTCTTGCAAAATCTGATGACGTCAAACTTACTTCGAAGTATGAGAACTCCTGGTTTTAGACGCTTTCTGTTACTTATGCTTGCAGAAGAGCTGGAGGCGCAGAGCGAGGAGTTACTAAACAACAACAGCTGCACGTTCAGAAATGAGGAGCCTCACGTGGTGTCTTTCTTCAACGACTTGGAGATCACTGAGACTGTGGACTTTCCCGCCGGAGCCGTAATAGTGTCCAGGTAATTTGTCTTTAACTTAATAATCGAGTGAGAAGTTTGATTTTATAATATCAATATGTAAGAATATAAGATTATAACGTTTTGTTGCCATCTTAAAACTGGACAATGGACTCTCGTCTACTTTTTCAAAATGTCTTATTTGAAGTATTCGGTCCTGAAAATACAAAATATTGGCCAACATTGGGATAATATTTTTTAACAAGAATTTGTGAATGTTTGTTTAGTCTCTCACTTTAGGTACCTAGCTGCTTTAGGTCCTTTTGATACTAGGGATTCAGAGATGCAATTTATCTCAAACGGTGTTAGAATTCCTTTTCGTATTAGGGATTCAAGGATATGGTGTTATCTTTTCAGATGTAGCGATATAGGAAAATACGCAATGACAGGCTCGCAGGCCCGCAAGTGCATCGGCGGCGCATGGGACGGCGCGAAGCCAACTTGCTTTGGACTGAACCAGGAGAACGACTATGCCAGTAAGTAGCTGATGATTATTGTATACGTAGTGTACTACATCCATACATACATGCACCACTTTTATTCCCAAAAGGTCAGTCAGAGACTAGGCAATGAGGACCTCAGCAGCAGTCCACGAACCACAGAATTACAACTGCACATGTGCTTAGCGTAAAAGGTGGTGATGTAGACAATTACCGATGATGCCACGATACCCACAGAAATACTTTGCCTCCTTTCACGTAACCATCTACTTATAACGAATAAATCATCCAAGCAATCATAAACTTCCTGTCACTTGTCACCAGTGGAGAAGCCGCCCACGATCCTGTTCCGCCACTCCCTGGGCCCCATCGCGCAGACGAACGACGGCAAGCTCCTCGTGTATCCTGGCACCATGCTGCACATGGAGTGCCTGTGGATGCGACGATTCGGCAACCCCAAGTGGAACGTCACACATAACGTTCCAGAGTAAGTGCTCTTGAACCATACATTTTTTTTTATAAATGAAGAAGGCAAACTCGCAGGCGGGTCACCTGATGGAGAGTAATCACCGCCGCCCATGGACACCCGCAAAACCAGAGGAATCGCTGGCGCGTTGCCGGCCTTTAAGGAAGGAATAGGCGGTTAAGGAAGGAATAGGAATTGTGAGAGGGGGGGCGGATGGGCCTCCGGAACCCTAAGAGAGGGGGGAAAGAGAGGGGGGGGGACATACATACATTCCGCCCGCTTCTCGAAGCTACAATCCTGACACCTATCCTTTCTTTTTTTTTTACTTACTCTTATTACATTCTTCATACATGCTCATCGGTGTGGTTACTCTTGACCTGACCTTTAACTTTTGAACCAATAGCTCATCATCAGCAACTTTGAATTAGCCACTGTTATACAGGTAGTAAGAAATTACCCTCGGTGTGCCGCAAAGATATAAGCAAAACAAAAAAATACTTTACCCGCGTACCCGCGTACCACGCGGTCCTTGCAAATTGAGTACAATGTACCTAATATTGTGGCAATCGTCTTGTCGTCGTCATCGTGGAGCTTCGCGAAGCTTGCTACACCGCTTGCGTTGCGTAGTAATTCATCTCTCTCTCTATTGACAATAGCTGTTCCACTACAATACTTAGGTATTTAGTTAACTATCGGTTATCCATTTGTCAGTATCTTAAATACTTGTAAACAGTTCGAAATAAAGAGCGGATTCAGATCATCATCAGCATCATCCTATAAATGTTCCACTTCTGGAACCAGGCATTCATCATGAGCAATAACACATGTACTTGGGCACCTAGCTGGATTTGTACCCTAGACACGTCACACATTGTTCCAGGGTAAAGATTTACTAGAAACAGCAGATTTATTTAACTTGTAAAATTCCTCCACCTCTTTTTGATTTTGTTGCCAAAAAACATTTACTTTAAAGGACACAAGATTCAGCGAAATTACAGCTAAGACAAGTGGCAACTGCTGTGTACTGTGTCAATTGCTTGTCTATACTAATATTATAAAGAGGAAACATTTGATTGTTTGTTTGTATTGAATAGGCTCCGAAACTACTAAACCGATTTTAAAAAATCTTTTACCGTTGGGAAAGTCCTATCTTCGGGTGACATAGGCTATACTTATAATATTTCCAAAAAAATTAGGGAACCTTATTAAAACCCAAATAAGTTCCGTAAATCTCGTGCGCTAAGAAAACTATTGAGGATAGAATAAAATAATGTAAGTACTATGGCTTTGCAGAACACACCATTATCTACAAAAAGTGTCGCGATAGCATATGTATAACTATTTTAGTTACGTCACAATAAGTGTTCTTGGGAGGGGAGTCATTTTGAAAATTCGTCACGGGTCGACGCGGTCGCGAACGAAGTCGCCGGGGCGGTCTGCTAGTGAAAAATAAAGCAACGCGCGCGTTCTACGACGAATTAGGAATAGACAGAGGATGAGCGTTTGCCACTTAGGGGGGGGCTGAAGGCAAACCTGGCGTTGCTAAATAGGCTTAATGTTTTAAATGAATTATGCAGTCCCGAGCGCAAGTACCCTGAGGGCTGGACCACCGACCCGGGGCGGGACAGCCAGCTGGAGTACCGGCTCACCATCAGCGACGCCGGCAAGGAGGACTCGGGCGTGTACCGCTGCGAGACGCCCGCGCGCCAGAGCCACCAGGTCGAGATCATCGTCGAAGGTACGCCTTTTAAATCTCACATAAGTACATACACTTAGGGAAGGTTGCGATCAATGGACCGGCACTTTCTTTGGACCGCCTAAGTATTTCGAAAACTATATACGTTAGGACCTGCCCGTTACGTTGCTAAGCAACGGTTGGAACTGACTGCGGCTCGCGCCAAACCACGGCAGTGGCCAGTGCTTCCACAATGAGGGGAAATTACCTATTTTCCCCTCGAAAGGGGAATCTGGACCCTTCCAGACTTCGATCAACTGTTGATCGAAGCTTCCAGAGGAGAAGAAAAATTGGAAAGAGATGAATAGGGGAAATCGAGGGGAAACCATTGGTAAAGCCTTCGATCAACAATACCAACTAGATAACGCGTCACGTACAAAATCAAAGCTAAATTCTGTCCACGTGAATATATACTTATACAGCTACATTTCTTTACTAAGGAACTGAGACAAGTTATAAAACAGTTTTAAGTTCAACCTGATTACAACCATGGCACCCAGTAATAAAGTCACAAATCTTCTAAGTATTATCTCTCTCACTCACCCCATGCGTCCACTGTTCTGTTACACAAATGTTGGCACGCGCGTCTATTGGTCAACGTTGGCCAAACATTTGTAGCGTGGGTTAAAATCGGTAATTGTGTTCAAAATTTAATGTTATTTGTTAGTTTAAAGCTTAAAATATAATGTATTCTACATATACTTACCGAAAGTAAGACACTCCAGCCGTTAAATTGCTTTCTCGGGCATTATTTTTGCAACTTTTAAATACACATTGCGGTGTTGTGAACGTGTTTACATTGGCCGTGTTTCAAGCAAACTTAACAAAATAAGAGCTCACTTCTCAAGTGAGCTGTTATTTACTGAGACACATTTTTAGCGCCGACCTGACATCTAGTTGGTATTGTTGATCGAAGGGTAAAGCCTAACCAAAAAAATAAAAAAACCTCGCCATTTGGCGGAAAGGAGACCCGGCGTTTTATGCTCAAGTCGTATACTTTTGAAATATTTTACACATTTGAGCCCCCAATGTGTAACGGGGAACGTTTTGATGATATTATGAACACTGCATGTAACGGAACGTAAAACAATCATGCAGTATGTTTCAATAGTATAAATAGGCTACCCACCTGGAGACGACTTTTTTTTTAGATACCTAGTAATTTTTATCCTGTGCAAGTGCCAAAAGCATAGCAGAATAATTTTTGGGGGGAAAAAAGTTCTGAGAAGGGGAAATCTCAATTGTGGCGTGGGGAAAGGAAATCATTAAAAGTGGAAACACTGGCAGTGGCGCGGCACGCCTCTAGGAGTGAGGTGCACGATAGTGACGACCAGGATAATAAAATCTCGCAGCGAAAAAATTTATGTTAATCTTAAAATATGTAAGTTTTTTCAAAGATAATATTTAATATTATTACAATGTTTATCTAGGTTTATACAGCCAATTAAGATTTTTCCTAGTTTCTTTCCCTTTTTTATTAAAGCATCATTTTGCTCTAACTACCTAGTTGCTTTCAATGAACCATCATGGTGATTCTATCAATGGACCGGTCCCATCAAAGAAACTTAGGGATACCATTATTTTGGTTAACAAGTAACTTAGGTAGGTACCTATCTTATAAAAGGTTACTACTTAGTATTTTATTCGTAAGTACTGACAAACTAATAATATAAATATTTATGCATTTCTATCTATTAATTTTATTTAATTATTGCTTTATTTTCTTTTCAGAATGACGTCAGAAAAAGGAAAGAGGACATTATACCTGGAACGAAGAGAGAATTTATTTAGTTTATTTTCAGTTGCCATTATTATATTATTCGTTTTTAGCACTTATTACGTCAATATATTTATAATTTTTCACTATTATTATTATTATTAATATTTCGACTGTGATTAAAACTACGTAGGTACTTAAGTGTTTGAATCTTATAAAATGTACTAAATTAAGGAAACAATCTGTGTTTCGGAAATAATTTAAAACAACGTTAAAATTAGTAGGTAGTAAATACTTAGGCAATTATGTACTAATTGTTTTTTGTAATAAAAGCTGATTAAAATTTTGTGTTTTAATTTTAAGTCCTATTAGACCTTTAGTACAAATGTTTCTAAGTCCAATCATGGCAACATGGCGGTCCATTCAAGGTGACGGTGGTCCAAAGAAAGTGACGCTACCACAAATAGTTATAACACTGTGGTTTTGAAACTGCTTCACTTTGACTTTAAAGAAGTAAAGCACAATATCTGTAACAAGAAAGGATCATAAAACAATAATAATCTAAAATATATCTTGTTAAATAAATACGTTTTGTTAAAATTAAGTTATGACCAATCATTGCAACCTTCGCTTCGACTGGTATCCCTAAAAAGGTTAGACAGAGACTAGGCAATGAAGCCCGCGATAGCAGTGCCTCAGTCCAAGTTTCACCAAACAACAATTACACATGCTCAGCATTGTAGGTGACCAATTGCGACATTCCAACGACCAATAGCGTTGTTTTGCGCTATTGTTCTTTGGATGTACGTCGGTAGTACTATTAATTCTCAACTCAACGCAAAGACTCGTGGCAGACAGTGCCATAAATCACTTTTGTAACAGAGATACCCAAGCGCAAATTAGTCCTAAATATTTTTTGTAAGAAAATTAAATAAATACTAGTAATAAACAAAACAATCAATTACATTTGTCACATTTAAAATAACCCACTTAAAACTTATTGTTATCGATAACCATCGTATACAAACAACTCGCATCACTACGTCTTTGTGACGTCACCCATAAACAGTGTAAGTGCGAGAGAGCACATGATGTGCGCTGTCTTATTCGCACGTTTTATTACACCATTTGCACCGTCGTCTGTCACGCACGAGTCTTCTCTTCTTTGCATTGACTATTATTCTGTGTGTAGTGCAGTCTTCTGTTAGTTGCCTTTTTTATAACACCAAAGAGAAGAGATGGGTTGATAACTTGGTAGTATTCTTTTCGTTTCCTGCGATGGGCTCTCCACCTGTCACACTGAGCACATGTGCAGTTGCTATTTGGTGAAAAGTAGACTATGGTAGAGGACTTTTGCTGTCCTCATTGCCAAGTCTCTAACTAATCCTGCGGGGATAATAGTCGTGATTATATGCTGTGGGGATAATAGTCGTGATTATATGTAGATGTGTACAGTCACGAGCAAAAATATGTAAACAGTTGTCATTTTTAATACAATTGAATAAGAGTCAAAGTGTATACATATTGGTGCTCGTGACTGCACCCAAGTATGTAGCATTCTTTTAAAAAAAAATAGGTAAAAAAAATAATTTAAGTTGAACGGTTTTATTGAAAAGAAAGATAATGATGATGTAGATAATGTACTAAAAGCTACAAAATAATTAAAAATTAATAAAAAATAAAATCGTGGGGCGCGTGAAATTTCTGTCAACAGTCAAACCGTTCATATTTATGCATATTACACATTAAATACAGGTTATGCTACGCCCCATGATTTTATTTTTAATTTATTTTGTAGCTTACATTATCTTTCTTATCAATAAAACCGTTTAACTTAAAAAAGTACCTATTTTTTTTATTTACAAGTTTTTTTTTATAATATACTGTATACTACTAGTCGAGCCCTTTCATTTGATACCCATATTGAGGTGGTTGAACAATAAAATGTAATCCACCATTTTGTGGAGGCGGCCATTTTGGATTTACAATGATACTGAATATACAAATTTGTATTGTCATCAAAACTAAAAGCGTGTACTAAATTTCAGACCAATCGGTCAACAGGAAGGGGGCAAATTTTTAAGTAAGGTGCAGTGGAATTCCGATATAAATTTTGACGAGATGACATTCATAGTAGTTTTATGTTATTTTATTTACTGCCTTTATTATTTTACTTATGTATACTCAGTGAAAAGATCCGTATTAAACATGTACTAGATTCTTAAATAATAAGTTAGACTTTTTTTATTTATTATTTGTAATATTAACACATTCTTTTAACACACTTGCTCGTAAAGTGGCTCTTATTACACAGATTTCAGCATTGTAATGTAGCTTATTACACATTAGTGCGGTAATGTAGTTTAAAAATAGAATCTCGACCAGAGCGAATAAATAAAAGCATTTCTTACACTATGGATGTGAGCCTTTAGCCCGTTAGTCGCTTTTACGACACCCAAGGGAAGAGAGGGGTTGGTAGTATTATTTTGATGAGCCCATCGCCACTCTATGCTGTTGGATGTATGTGCAATCTTTAGTCCGTTAGTCGCCTTTTACGACACCCAATGGAAGAGAGGGGTTGGTAGTATTATTTTGATGAGCCCATCGCCGCTCTATGCTGTTGGATGTATGTGCAGTCTTTAGTCCGTTAGTCGCCTTTTATGACACCCAAAAGAAGAGATGGAAAGACTTCCTACCTTTCACATACCTATATTTTGTCAATTCATAAAGCGGTTTCTTGTTCAATACTTATTACTTTGAAAGATTAAAAATAAATAAGTCTAGTTCTAGTAATGAAGAACTAAAGGACATCATTTTTTGGGCCTTTTCTGAAAGTGCCGACCAACAAAAAAAAATGGTACGTATTGTCAGAACTAGCCATTTGGAGAAATAGTTAATAAGGCACAAAAAATGTAAACTTGACTCAAGTTATACAAGTTCGAAGATTCATCATATTCATACATTTTTTTGATTCCTAAATTTTTTTGTATAAACGGTATTGATGATTACCCCATAGCTATTGCGCTGCATTGACAATTGCTTCAGATCAATAGTTCTAGCAATATCCATCATTATTTTATGTTTCCCAGTCCTAGCACTTTCAGAAATCAATAAATGTATGAAAATAATGAATCATCGAACTTGTATATCTCGGCTGAGAGCAATCCTACTACTTTTGTGCCATATTAACTATTACTCCAAATAGCTAGTTCTAACAATACGTACAATTTTTTTATGTTAGCTGGCACTTTCATAAAAGGCCCAAAAATGTATGGAGCCCGAATGATCTCTTTTACAGTCTACACCGCTGGAAATATTAAGCGAATCACAAAATGTTATTGACAGCCTATTACCATCTAAGTTTAAAGAAAATATATGTTGGCTTACTAAAGATTTATACACTAGAAAAACAACAAAAACAAGCAGTCATTTTCAGAAAATGTATTTTCCTCACTAGTGTGCCGAAAAACGTCGTATGAAACGCGTGTGCATTGGTAATTATTACAATGGGCGATTTTCCGAGAACAAAAAAAAAAAGAAATTGGTTCGTAAATGACTTCATAGATGGCGCTTAGCATAGATTAGTATGGCGCATGGTAAAAGGCGGGTTCATGAAGAGCACGTGTATGGCTGCGTAATATTTATTCTTTTCCAAAATAGAAATAGGTTCTGGATGTCCTGAATTTAAATAGGTAAGGACTTACTATTTTTTTATTCTTTTGGTAGACAAGTAAAAGTGTACAATTTAGTACAGGTAGGTACGGCTTTTATAAAACGACATCTATCGGGTGTTTTTGAACTAATTTTTACTTTTTAATTTGGGCTGTCAGAAAATCGCCCATTCTCAGCTCCATTAAGCTCCATTGAGCCCTCGCCTGCGGCTCGGGCTCATAAACCGCCTTGATTGTAATGACCAACATAGCACATTTGAGCCCCCAATGTGTAACGGGGAACGTTTTGATGATATTATGAACACTGCATGTAACGGAACGTAAAACAATCATGCAGTATGTTTCAATAGTATAAATAGGCTACCCACCTGGAGACGACTTTTTTTTTAGATACCTAGTAATTTTTATCCTGTGCAAGTGCCAAAAGCATAGCAGAATAATTTTTGGGGGGAAAAAAGTTCTGAGAAGGGGAAATCTCAATTGAGGCGTGGGGAAAGGAAATCATTAAAAGTGGAAACACTGGCAGTGGCGCGGCACGCCTCTAGGAGTGAGGTGCACGATAGTGACGACCAGGATAATAAAATCTCGCAGCGAAAAAATTTATGTTAATCTTAAAATATGTAAGTTTTTTCAAGGATAATATTTAATATTATTACAATGTTTATCTAGGTTTATACAGCCAATTAAGATTTTTCCTAGTTTCTTTCCCTTTTTTATTAAAGCATCATTTTGCTCTAACTACCTAGTTGCTATCAATGAACCATCATGGTGATTCTATCAATGGACCGGTCCATCAAAGAAACTTAGGGATACCATTATTTTGGTTAACAAGTAACTTAGGTAGGTACCTATCTTATAAAAGGTTACTACTTAGTATTTTATTCGTAAGTACTGACAAACTAATAATATAAATATTTATGCATTTCTATCTATTAATTTTATTTAATTATTGCTTTATTTTCTTTTAAAAAAAGGCGGGTTCATGAAGAGCACGTGTATGGCTGCGTAATATTTATTCTTTTCCAAAATAGAAATAGGTTCTGGATGTCCTGAATTTAAATAGGTAAGGACTTACTATTTTTTTATTCTTTTGGTAGACAAGTAAAAGTGTAGAATTTATTACAGCCCTTAGGTAGGTACGGCTTTTATAAAACGACATCTATCGGGTGTTTTTGAACTAATTTTTACTTTTTAATTTGGGCTGTCAGAAAATCGCCCATTCTCAGCTCCATTAAGCTCCATTGAGCCCTCGCCTGCGGCTCGGGCTCATAAACCGCCTTGATTGTAATGACCAACATAGCACACTAGTATCATAATGTACTATTTTGACATAGGGCGCAACATGGTGAGGTGATTCCGAAGTTCTTTAAATTTGGACTTTTATACACATAAGTTTACATGTATTTTTCGATCGAGATTACCCCTAACAAAAAAAATACATTTATTTTAATAGCATTGCCAATTTCGTTTTTTCACAGTCTTTTATTTCGAAATTACCCCAGGAAGAGATTGTGGTTCTTAACATTTCAGTTACCTTACTCATATTAGAGAATGAACTAACTTATTACACGTTTTTTTACGCAATAACAAACAAATTTCTACTTAAAGGAAGAATCTGACTTTACCTAATCTTCTAATTATAAAGTCAAATATCCAGACTAATCGATCAATTTGATTGTGAAATGGAGCTGAGCAGAGCTGAGAGGACTGGGGTGACGAGGAAGGGAATACTGCAGGATCATAAACGCATTCTCGTCGTACCTGCTGTAAAATTGAATTAAAAAAACATTATGGCAAATCAACTTTATTTTAATTAAAATTCTTAATAGACAATTGGACATAGATAGGACTGGAGGTGGTGGGTGATAGAGTTAATAAATATTGAAAATAATAATGGAGAAAGCATACGCGTTGTGAAACGCGAGCACCTAAATTACGCCAATTTGATGTTGTGTCATCGATGCGGACAGACTGCTGACGCTCTTGAAGATAAGAGGAGAACCATTACTGTACTCTAGATGAAACTCTAAGATGAGAAAGGATGGAAAATAATTTTCATTTTCTATTAGATTGAGAACCACTTGGAAATACCATGAACTTTTGGAATAACCCTAATGGGGTAATTCCGAAAAAAATACAACTAAGACGTCGTGTTCCTCCCACATATTCGAAAAAATGATTACGTATCTTTCGTAAAAACAAAAACTTAACATAGGTACATCCGAGAAAACTGTTTTGGGGCAATTCCGAATTACCAGAAATGGCGCGAAAAACACTTGTCTCAGATAACTCTCAGGCTGAGATCTATAGATCGTACTTACACTTTACTCAGACTTATCTAGCAAGCTAAGACAAAATTGGAATTTATAATCAACGCTTCAACGCTGGCTCAGCACAGACTTAGCACAGGATAAGTCACCGAAATCGGTGACTTACGAAAAACTCAGGATATTAACCGAACGTGAATAATAGCACACTACGTCAACAGCTCTACGGCGTTTCCGTGCCTTTTTAAATTTTACGGGTTATTTTTCTGTCAAAACAAGATATCTTTCTGTCAAAACAGTATCTCTTCAATTAATTGATTTTAATTTAAGGATAGTTATTGTATTTCATAGCAAATTGATTTAATTATACGAGACAATTGACTAAACATTCGTTATGGATCGTACGGATCGTAAAAAACAACGCCCAAAAGCCAATTTATTTGACTTGACAGACTGCAGTTGTCATGTCACTGTCAGAGGGGCCAGTGCGTTCCGTTTCAAAAAATATGTTAGCCAACACCGACAAAAAGTTTTTGACTTATTTTAATTAAGTTTATTATAATATTGTAATTTATAACTGTTAATGATTCAAATTAATGATAAAATTTAGTACAAGTTAAAAGTACTTTTTAAATCATTTTATTTTCTTCTAAGTTTAAAGAACAATTAAGAAGGTTATGCTTGAAATGGAACACTAAGCTTAGCCTAGTCTCAACTTTTGTATGACTATCAATTCGAAATCAAAGTTCGTACTTAGTATGCACTGAGCCAAGTTCGCCATAAGTAAAGTCAAAGTTTCTCGTAAGCACGCTGTATAAATCTCACCATCAGATAACTTACGGCAACGAGCGTATAGTTCACACCAACGACTCACGACGACTGTTGCGTCAAAGGCAATTAAGATGGCTTCTAGACTAGAAACTTGCCAACATAAAAATATCGTTGGAACTAGTAGACATTTAAAGTTTCGGAATATAACCATTTTCGGGATTCTCCCACTGCACCTTACTAAATTTGACCCAACATCAAAAAACAGGTCAAGCTAAATAAAACCGTTTAAAAAATGAGCCGCCACCACACAGTTCAGTTTGAGTTCAGTATTAAGTTTAATATACCTTTTACGTTAACACCTATGTACCTACGCTTAAGTAGTTAGCGATAAAGATTTGTAAGTATTCTAATGTTCGGGGTGAGCCGAAACTAAATGATAGACTTGATTAAATAATTATGTTCTTGTAAACTATGATAACTTAAAACAATATTAAAATGACGATGATTTGATAATGAGAACGCGCGGCTGTCTTTATAGCTAATTGCGAATGAACTGATTGAAATGTGTTATGTGAAAAGTAAAGAAATGTTTAAATGAGGCCAAATCAAAACTGCAGTGCGATTCTCTAAGCGCAAACATCGAAAAGCCTTGGTAGCAGCTGTTGCCGCAGCGCTGAGAATTGACTCTGTCTCTTTCATATTCATAGAATTGGAAAGAGACAGCAGATCACAGCCATGTGCGCGGCCACGCGCAACATGTATGTGTCGCTTAGAGAATCGCATAGCTGATGACTTTGACTATGACTGAATGTACGTTGCTAGCTCGTACACTACTAAACATAAATAAACAGAGAATAAGGTTGGAATAGTTATTCTGTGTTTTGTCTCTTTTACTCTAATTTGAAATTACGTTTACATGACAGGAACAAAACACGGAATAACTATTCGTAGCTTATTCTTTGTTTATTTGTAAGGCACTATGAGTATACGAATGGTCGTCTGCCGCAGACGTGCACTGCCCGCCGCTGCCGCTGCGCCGCGGGCTGGTGGCCAGCGCGGCGGGCACGCGGCTCGGCACGCTGGTGCGCTTCCACTGCGCCAACGGCAACGCGCTGCTCGGCGCGCCCGCGCTGCGCTGCCGCGCCTCGGGCAACTGGAGCGCGCCGCTGCCCGTCTGCGAGAGTACGCTACTGTTATATGCATGATACCACACGGTGTAACGCGCTCGGCACGCTCGTGCGCTTCCACTGCGCCAACGGCAACGCGCTGCTCGGCGCTCGCGCTGCGCTGCCGCGCCTCGGGCAACTAGAGCGCGCCGCTGCCCGTCTGCGAGAGTACGCTACTGTTATATGCATGATACCACACGTTGTAACGCGCTCGGCACGCTCGTGCGCTTCCACTGCGCCAACGGCAACGCGCTGCTCGGCGCTCGCGCTGCGCTGCCGCGCCTCGGGCAACTAGAGCGCGCCGCTGCCCGTCTGCGAGAGTACGCTACTGTTTTATGCATGATACGTGGGTTACTAAGAAAGTTTTGAAATACAAAAAAGTATAAAAGTTATTAAACATTTTTTTATTACAGTTTCTCAAAGTACTCTCCATTAGCTTCTATGCATCGATTCATCCGCCTAAACCATGATTTATAGCATTCCCGGTACTCTTCTTTAGGGAGGTCTTCTACGGCCTGCAAGTAGGCATTCTGTGCATCCTCAGGACTGTTATATCGCCTGTCACGAAGTCCGAGTTTGATTTTCGGAAAGAGGAAGAAATCACAAGGAGCTAAATCGGGGCTATACGGAGGATGACACAATTCTTCAATCTCTGTACTCTCCAAAAAATCCTTGGTGACAATGGCCTTGTGCGGCGACGCATTGTCATGATGCAAAAAGAGCCCCCTCAAACCAGTTTTAGGTCGTTTTTGTTTTAAATTACTAAATACAGTAGGTAAACACACTTCAATATACCACTTAGCATTCACAGTTTTTTTGATTTGATTTGATCTGAAGTCAGCGAGTGAGGCACCCATCGTGAACATAATTTCCTGACTCCAAGCCGGTTGTGCAAAATTTCATTATCTAATAGCTGGCGATGAAATTTTCACGACCTCTTCTATATATTTATACAATGATATTATATGTGTAGATACGTTGCCTGCCCTCCTTAGTGACTAGAACAAATCCAGGTAATTGACTGGACCTCATTTAGTCACACGTCAGTCATTGTCACGTCAATACGATCGTTATCGTTATAAGTTTTGTGTTGTTATTTGGATAAAAGGCCTTCCTGTGTATACAGAAATTGTAAAAAATTATACTGCAACCATGAAACAAGATTTTTTTTTTAATTTCACTCGTAATTATTGTAAAAATAAATTTAAAATAGAAATTTTCATTTAGTGAGGACATTTGCCCTGTTGCCAATTCGATATGCATGAGTGAGACGCGTGTACTATGTAAGAGAGAGACGTTTCTGTAAGAGTGAAAGAGAAAACAATGGCGGCCGAGATGGCGCATAAATTCAATGAGCTCATTGGTCAGCTCAACTACCTTAAAGAGTATACAAAAGTTAAAATATATGTTTATCTCTTTTTAACAATAGGCTAATGATATGATTGCATTTATTTTCTTTCCCTTTCGACGTGATTACGTCATAGAAACCATTTCGCCATTTTTAAATGCAATTTGTTCAGGTATAACTAGTCTATATATTAAAGATCATTGTATTTATAAGTCACTTTTGGGTCTTCCTTAATAATTTTTTTACAGAACGTTTTCTTCTGTAACTGAAGTCGCGGGCCGGCCACTTCTTTCATCATCATTTAAGGAGAAAATCCCTCGGTTTAAATTGAGCAAATCATCGCACGAAAATGTTCTCGCTTAAAATCCATAGTTAATGTCCATAGCCCGCGAAA
Organism: Scoparia ambigualis; assembly: GCA_963921215.1. Lineage (NCBI taxonomy): Eukaryota > Metazoa > Arthropoda > Insecta > Lepidoptera > Crambidae > Scoparia > Scoparia ambigualis. The sequence goes on from OY992514.1 coordinate 28,816,538, forward strand.
TTGAAACAAAAATCAAACGTCATTTTTTATTTTTAAATATTTGATCAAATGGTTTTCTATGTTCGAATAACAAATAATTTATCTTTAAAAAAAGGTTCAATCTACCTAGTTGCGTTCTTTTTATAAATTTCGAGTATCTCAAAACTTTCGTAGTGACCTTACGTACCACACGGCGCCAACGGCACAACTGTTGTGAGCAGCAGTGTTTCCACTTTAATGATTTCCTTTCCCCACGCCTCAATTGATATTTCCCCTTCTCAGGACTTTTTACCCCTCAAAAATTATTCTGCTATAGATTTGGCACTAGTAGTAAAAATCTGCTCAACGGTCACATATCATTGGGTAAACAAAAAGAGATAGAAGTATGCTTTCCCTCAATTTTACCTTTTCACCTCTTTCCCCTTTTTCTTCCCCTCTGGACCCTAACTTCCCCTCAAAAGGGAAATTTCTCCTCATTGTGGAAACACTGGTGAGCAGGCGTTTTTTTTAAACTAGGTGAAATTCAATTTTTAAACCGTGAAGAGTGGAAGGAGGGAAGGGCCTTTGCCCAGCAGTGGGACAAGCCGGGCTGAATAAAAAATAAGGTGAAATTTCGAGGCCTGTGGCGATCTCTGGTTAAGTGAGACTCTCCTCAATCACCCCCGCCTAGTTGGGGGGGCCTATCCACTACAAAATCTAGTACCATCCCGACAGTTCCACGAGGATGGCTCGGGGCCACGAACAGCAATAACGAGTTTAATGTAGGAAGGCCTGTGCCGACAGTGTCCCACTGTTTATAGGCGGATGAGGATACTTATTAAAGGTAACAGTAATAGTAACCATCTCTAATTTAACCCGTCCCGTCTCAATTTCAACAGTGATAAGTTGACGTCTATTAACGTTTCGTATGTTAGCCGCCGATAATTATTATGTCGATAGCCCCGTCCAGACCGGCCGAGCATGGCTCGCGAGCCGTTTGGCTCGGACTTCCTGCTCGCGAGCCGTGGCACCCAAGGCAAATTTGAAAGGTTGCGAGCGGGCCCAGCGAGCCGTGCTCGGCCGGTCTGAACGCGGCTATTGGCTATCAGCCGAAATGTGGTAGCAACTGCAGTTACCTCTGCCGTTGTCAACGTGACGCTCAATCACAGAATAATATTACTAGCAGAAACGACACTATCGACACAATTTTAATACAATATCAACCTACGGAGCACGCGAATACGGTCCAAAATAACTCTGCTCCTGTACTCATACCTAAGTCTTTCAACGGCCGGGACAATCGAAAATCTTAAAATTTATTTATTTATTTATTTATTTAATCCTGCTTGGCAAGCTTGACGTAACCCAGCCGCGTGTTGCTGTGAAATGACCACCCGGGGGGAACGAGCGTGTTGGTGAATAAGTCGACCGAATTACGGAGTGTCACCCCCCTGCCCCCTTACTCTTGAAACCGATCGCTATTGGATCGGATTGGTATTGTGAATTTTCATACTCCTTAGTTACGACACCAGAGCTAATAAAGATTCATATTGCGTGGATATTGAGTAAAAAAAATATAAAACTCAATGCCATTTAGTTCACCCAATATGATTTCAAATTAGTGCTGGTGTCGTAACTTAAAAATACGTATATTCACAATACCAATCCGATCCAATAGCGATCGGTTTCAAGAGTAAGGGGGCTGGCTCGGTTACAGGCGTGGAGTGCGGGGAGGTGGTCCACGACGTGCCGCTGGGCGCGGGCGAGCGGCGGCCGCGCGTGGCAGTAGTGTCACGCGGCGTGGGGGGGCGCGCGGCGTTCAGCTGCCCCGCGGGGTGGGCGCTGCGGGGCGCCGGCGAGACGGTGTGCCTGCCCGCCGCGGACTGGGCCAAGCCGTTCCCAGTGTGCACAGGTATGGCGTAATTAGAATAAGATTTTTTTTTTACTGGTACTCACACAGTACAGTATTTCGACGGCCTGCAAAAATATCTGATTATTGGTGGAAGGCATATACGAGTAATATGCCTATATAAGCCTTCCACCAGTGATCAGATATTTTTGCACATCACATCTTAATGCTGGTGACTGTACAACACAATAAACAATCATAATTAAAAACATACATACATAGGTACATAAAATGATCACGACTCTTATCCCCGAAGGGTTTGTCAGAGACTAGGCAATGAGGCAGCAAAAGCAGACCTCTCCATAGTCCACTTTTCACTAAATAGCGACTGCACAAAGCTCACCGCCGTTCTATGCTTTTGGATGTATGAGCAGTCTTCAGTCCGTTAGTCGCCTTTTACAACACCCAAGGAAGGAGATGGGTTACCACACAACTCCGGCAGCAGCTCCACAAACCCCAGATGCCAGCGTGGTTGATTCGATCCCCCCATGTAAGGTTTATGGGGGGCTCGGATCTATTGCCACACCATGACTGCCCTATCAATTTTAACTATTTCTTCTATCCAGTCCGACATAGTTGCCTGGAAGAAATGGCTTTTTAGCGATAAGGCCGCCAATTGTATGTACTATGTGTTTGTCCGTTTACATGATTCTGTGGTGTACAATAAAGCATATTTTATCTTTATCTTATCTTTATTGCTCATGTGGGAAGGCCTTACACTACCTAGCCACCCTAGCCACATAGTGGACAGTTTAAATCTGATGACAATAATAAAATAAGAAAAAAGAGTTTCAATCCAAACCGCTCAAAAATCTCAAAAATTTGCCAAGTGCTCAATGCGACCGATCTCCTCAGAGGTGTCCTGCCCAGCGCTGCCGCCGCCTGCTGCAGGTTACGTGCTAGGCCGAGCTCCTTATCGCGCTGGGGACGTTCTGCAGTTCCATTGCAATCCGGAGCACACGCTGCATGGGCGGCCGATTTTGGTCTGCCAGGACAGCGGCCGGTGGAGCGACAAACCGCCCACGTGTGAGTAAATATCATACATACAGTCAAAAAAGTTCCCGGCCGACCACTTTTCGGCGATATTCGCTTGCGCACTATCTATGCGCACGCTACTGTACGCAGGGCTTGGAATCGGTATTGAAAATACTGGTATTATAATGGTAAGTACAGGTATTTTCCATTTCAGTTCCTGTATACCGACTCTTCCACGAGCACCGGTATAGTACCTCAAAAATACCGTTATCTATCTGCGACGTTGCCATTCTGTTTGTCACGAGAATACCAGTATCTATCTGCAACGTTGCCAGTCTGTTTGTCACGTAAAATTGAATGCACTCGGTGCACTGCGGCCATTACGGCTAAGGCCGTGCGAAATGCAGTGCAGTTAGCCAATCCAAGCGCTACTTATTTATCTACACGGTATCTCTCGTTCTCACTAATGAATTTGTTTACTTGGGACCGGTATTGGTACCAGTAAAAGTACCTGTATTATAATTGTATAATACCGGTACTGCTACATTCCTACCACAATCCTTCTTACCGGTACTCATCGGTTAACCTGTATTATTAATACCGGTATGAAATCGACACCGGTACCTTATTTAAGTCAAAGGTTACCTTTGACAGAGTGAGGGTGACTGATGCTACGTCTCTTACGCTGCACCAGTTGTCCTCGCGCCTGGCCTTCACTTCCACTTAACATAAGGTGGAGTGGGATCATTTGCCGGGCTTTATATAAAAAAGAAATATATGAAAACCTTCTAAATTAACAAAATGTACTTAATTTTTTTTTTTTCAATTTCAGGTGCACAAGCTTGTACTTACCCCGGTACCACGATATCGGGGAGGATGTCCTCAGTGAAGTTCTACTACAAGATTGGGGAGACGGTGACGTTCACTTGCGAACCGGGGTACCGGCTGAAGGGAGCGCCTATGCTTAGGTGCCTCAAGTAAGTGCCATATCTTAGATTTTACAGACATACATAATTATAATCACGACTATTATCCCTAAAAGGTTATTCAGAGAATAGCCGCAAAAGCACTCCTCTGCCATAGTCCACTTTTCACCGAATAGCGACTGCATATGTGCTCAGCGTGACAGGTGGTGAGCCCATTGCCGCTCTATGTTATTGGAAATATATGCAGTCTTTAGTCCGTTAGTCGCATTTTACGACACCCAAGGGAAAAGAGGGGTGGTAGTATTCTTTTACCGCTATGCGACACGGTTAATAACACAACATACTCAATCCTTATGGGTTAAACCCGCATTGGGCCAGCGTGTTGGGTTATGGCCCAATATTCCCATGTTGATGATGATCCCATGAACTTACAAAAACGTTACCTACTTCTTTATTAATTGGTGTGGACTAATTAAGTTCCTTCAGTACCTTCTCATGCCTACAAAAACCCAACGGTTATGAAATATAATAAAATAATAACCCAAAAAACACAGCTCTACAAGCAACTAGCAAAAAATAATGCCTTTTTGAGTTAAATTATTTTAATTAATTTCCATTCTTCAAACAGGAACAGAAAATGGTCCAACGCAATACCCCTCTGTGCACCGATGACGAACTACACCTCCACTGATTCCTTAGCAATGCTGAACGGGGACATCGACGCCATGTTGTCTGACGGCGCCATTTTCCCCACTGAAGTTTTGAAAACGCGCGAAACGCCCGCCATTTTGTCACCTGAGAGCTACAAGGCCGCCATGACGCGAGTCGCCGCCACGCGTCTCCTTAGAAGGGCACCGATAGAACTCTACAAAAACAGGATCTTCAGAGTAAACAGACTCCTTAGGAGGGACAACGAGAGATAATTCGAATTAAAAATAGAACCATTAGTTTGCTACAAAAATATTACATGTATTAAAAAACTACTTTTAAATGAAAAGTGATTTTGTGTCAATTCTAAAACCAATTAACATTTAGAGCTTTTTTTTCAAAATGTTTTGTTTGGCCTTTTTGGTTTCGTATTCAAATTCTGCTTTGTCTATTGCTTTCTAAAAAGTGACATTTACAAATTCAAAAACATTTATGTAGGTACAATCACAGATATAAATCTATATCTGTGGGTACAACACATCATTCTTACATCAAGGTGTTGAGCAAAACATTTTGAAAATATCTTTAGACAAGACCTAACTTTACTTGCCTAAAATGCCAAAATTGTAAATTATGATTTGTTACCCAAATAGATCTCGCTTTAATAAACATTATGTTACTTATTTAACAATAAATGGATTTGAATAGAGCCACTAAAGAGACTTTAAATAAAATTTAGATTAAATTAAAATATATTAAATGTTAAGTATAATATTATTTAGGTATACTTATATATTTTCGAAGACAGTTAATTGAAGTTTTACTAATGATGCAATCATTTACTGTAGATAAATAAAATTATTACCTATTACTAATTGTTTATTAGTTCAAAAATATGATTTGACATTTTATTGTTGAATGAGAGTTAGGAGAGTGTAAATAAGAGGACGCTTCGCCAAAGAAACTAAAATACTCTTATAAATATTAGTCCATACAATTATGTAGATATTAAGTAAATTAATAGATTAAAATAATATTAAGATCATGAATAGTACTTAAAATAATTATCTACGCTAGTTATCTTTGTCACGCACAAAATTTTTTGGACATCAAAATGGAAATGTACTTATGTAATCCTTGTATTAAATTAAGATTTGCTCCAGTGTAACAATTAATAGTGTAATTTAATACAGTAACGTGCAAAAATAAAAGTGGGGTTGCTAAAATTGCTGAACAAATAAATAAACATTTTTTTTACAATGCCTTTGAGGGCTCTTATTTGTATTTGTTCTAAGTTATTTCTTGAATGTGTTACCAAACAATTACTATTGCGTCACCAATTGTGTGTGTATAGAGCCAATGGCATAGATGTAATTTACATCTTACGAAAACATGTCACACTACTTGACATTTCAGTCCATTTTTGCCTAAACAGTATTCTTATTCAATGAATGATAATTTTAAGCTTCTTCTTCATTTGTCCTGGGATACATTTTACCACTTTTTTCAATTAATTTTAATTATGAATGTGAATACGTCAACTTTACGAGAATTTTGAGTTTAAAACAAAAGAAAAATATCATGTTTTCTCGTGTTTTTTTATGATTTTACAACTGACGTTTCATTTTGTTGTTTATGTTTTACGTTTCCAAGGTGTGTTACCTTCTTTCTTGAAAGTTACTGTACTTGCTTAATAAAAATACATAAATAACTTTTTAAAATTTTATGGTCAGTTTCAAGCAATCAGTTATGGTATAAAAACCGGATTTTTACCATACAAAAATGCAAGCATACAAAAAAGTAAAAGGTAAAAATCCTGTATATTTATAGGTACTTACCTAATTTGTTAGTAAAACAGTTGTAAATTGTAATTCTTGTTAGTTATCTAAACGAAAATTGTACATTTTGGTTGTACTAGAGCTGTCTTAATGGCAAAATGCATATCAAAAAGTGTCGCATATCTAAAGCTATCAGATCCTGCCTTACCACGAAATGGTGTCTAAAGTGAGACAAACGTATAAAACGGATGCTGTCATTATTTTTCCAATCTTTTAGACCTGCCTAGTTCGAGTTTATCCACGTTTATCCCCTTGTCAGTCCTGAAGACTTCTAGAGGTAACTAACATAACAATTAAATATCTATTATGTCTGGTTTTTTTTTAAATAGAATTTGTCACAAAGAGGCGCGTCTTCAATGTAATACTTGTTATAAATATAATTTTTTTTATTTATACCATCTACAAATTATTTTTGTGGCTAATGGACGAACGGTCGGGTTGTTCCGTATTCAACCCACACGAACTCAACCCACTAATTAATTTTTCCTTACTCAACCCATTTCTATTTCTTACTCAACCCACAGCAATATTTTAATTTTTAATTGCTTACTCAACCCACATGTATTCCTTACTCAACCCACATCGAAATTATAAAGAAAACACCTATTTGTGGGTACGGTTTGACCAAAAACTAATAGTGCCTGTTACTATTTTGTTTTTAATACATTAATAATAATTACGGTTCATAAAATAGATCATGTATATACTATATTCCGTCACAAAATAAAACTTCTAAAAGTGGGACATAGCCATATATTATTATAAATATCAACAATTAAATTAAAATATTTCTCTTAAACTCTTAGAACTTGCCGGAGTTTATTGTTACCACTCACCTGAATAAGCGGTGTACTCTCCAAAATAATATTAATAGTTAAATCAATTATTATAAAAGTAGGAGAAATGATATAGTTATTAAATCAACAATGAAGTAAAATTGTGTCCCTCATAAATTAAGTTCTTAGAACTTGCCGGTGTTCTATTGTTACCACTCACCTGAATAATCGGTGCACTCTCCAAAAATAAGAATAAAAGTTAAATCAATTGTAATGGACCTTAATAGGTCAAGGATCATAAGACCGCCGGCGGTCGCGAAACAATTGACTTTCTATTGTGTCTGGTTTTATGGTGCTCAAAGGGTTAAGGAGGTCTCTGGACAGGTAATTAATAAGAGTGAAATAGCATTATCTTTCTTTCATATTCGGTTCTAGTATTAAACAATGGTGATAGAGATAGCTATATTTTTTTTGTTTGTTTGTTCTGAAAGGGCAAACCTTAAGATGGTCACTTAATCAGTTGCTCCTTAACTGACCGACTAAGCGCCATCTTATTATATTTAAGATGCACCAAGAGCGAGAAAGTGACTTACGCTATGTGGAATCACAACGAGACCGTCAAGTTTTGTTGTTTGAAGGATTCCAATTTCATTATAGAAGAACAAATAAAGATGAAAGTATAATCTGGCGTTGTGTGAAGTCACCGGAATGCTTTGGCATTGTAACTACTCTACTCTACTCTATTTATTGACATATCACTAGTCTTAATCTGTGATTTTTTATGTAGACGGCTTGATAATGATTTTACTCTTTGTCTTAGACTAAGTATTAAATTTATGTTTGTCATAATCAAAGTAAATTTATATTTTATTAGTAGAAGGAACCCGCGCTCACTTTTAATGAAAATATTGCCTGCATTTATGTTCACAAAAGGTGTCCGTGGGTTTGGCTCATTTCATTTTATTTTTGTTGATTTTATACAATATATTTGGCAATAATATATGGCTATGTCCCACTTTTAGAAGTTTTATTTTATAGCGGAATATAATGTATTAAAAACAAAATAGTAACAGGCACTATTAGTTTTTGGTCAAACCGTACCCACAAATAGGTGTTTTCTTTATAATTTCGATGTGGGTTGAGTAAGGAATACATGTGGGTTGAGTAAGGAATTAAAAATTAAAATATTGCTGTGGGTTGAGTAAGGAATAGAAATGGGTTGAGTAAGGAAAAATTAATTAGTGGGTTGAGTTCGTGTGGGTTGAATACGGAACAACCCGAACGGTCATCTAATCTTTTTACATACGGCAGTAATTATGTTAATAAACACCTTTACCAATTAATGTATTTTAACTTTATACGCTGTTTTGCAGGTTATCCCACCGTCTATATGTATAACCGTGTATACGTTTCAATCGAACTTCGTAATAATTAAGATTCATCGATGAAATAAATGCCAAAAAGTTTGACTAAGTATTTATTTTATTTTCTTATTCTTTTCTGAACCTGACTGAGAGTTTTTATTCCAAACCAAAGAAAAGATGGATTGTGTGAGGGTTGATTTGAATTGATTTTATAGTATTTAGATAAACGCAGATAGTGAAGGATGGGAATGGGACCAGGGCAGGAATACGAGTTAGATGGAAACACGTTCTTTTCTTTCTTCTGCTTTTCTGAACTTGACTGAGAGTTTTTATTCCAAACCAAGGAAAAGATGGATTGTGTAAGGGTTGATTTGAATTGATTTTAGTATTCAGATCAGCGTTGCCAGACGTCCCGATTTTTTTAATCAAAATTAAATGTCCCGCGCTCTCGCGGTCTCGCTTGTCGGGGATAATTCGACAGTGCGTGCAATTTTCACTCAGAAGACGAAGAAGACTCAACTACCTAACGATAAGATAAACCTGATTTAAAATAAGTATCATAACTGTATTAATAAAAATTAATTGACTACCTCTTTGGTCGCGTGGTTTGTACACCGGTTTTCATGGTGTCGCCATCTCTGAGGTCCCGGGTTCGACCCCCGGTCGGGTCAATTTAGAAATTATTATTTTTCTAAATTGTCTCGGGTTTGGGTGTTTTCTATGTATAATAAGTATGTATTTAAGTATTTTAAGTATGTTTATCCGTTGTCTAGTAAAATTTTAACGAGTTTCTTATAGAAGCTTCTCTTGGGCTAGATAATTGGTGTGAGTGTAGGAGGAAAGTTTATTTATTTTATTTATTTATAATTGCCGAAATGTTTGTACGCGCATTACTTCAGAACGGCTGGACCGATTTGGCTGATTCTTTTTTTGTTGTATTCGTAATTGTCAGAACAAGTTTTAAGTGAAAGATTTTTTTTAAATTTGTTACGGTATACAGGGTGTTCACGCGGACGAAGTCGCGGGCAGGCAGCTAGTTTTTTATAAAAGTATATTATCTAAATACATTTTCGATTTCTAATTTTGTTATCTATTGTCAAGAAAACGTAATTTAAAACTCGAATAAAAAGACAAATATTTAAAAACTTATGATTTTATACGGTTTTTTTACTATGTCGCGCTTTCGAAGAAAGAAAGCCGCTTTTTCACTCAATAAGTTGCAAAATCCCAACTTGACAAAAAATATCTGGCAACGCTGATTCAGATATAGGCAGATAGTGAAGAATGGGAATGGGACCAGCCCCCTAAGCTCGGATCTTTTATCGACCGATAAAGTGACATTAGACGATAAAATTGACAGTTCGAGTATCACTGTCAATTTGTCGACGTATAATGTCACTTTATCGGTCGATTAAAGATCCGTGCTCGCACTGCATGGCAGGAACACAAGTTGGATGGGAACACATCCGTCGTCATCCGTCCGTGCTTCTGGGGCTTTTACACGTAACGAGTACGAGTACAGTAGCGAGACAGTGTCCTCGGCTGAGAGCTCGGTACCACGGGATAGATAAACCTTCTAACTGTTCTGCCCCCCTAGACAAAATTGGCAAACGCACTCACCCCCTGTCTTTTCGTAATTTGTCATACATTACAGTACACTGCTGTGTACGGCACAGTACGTGACAGGACACAGCAGTGTACGACGAATTTAGAATAGACAGTGGTGAGCGTTGGACACTTGTCTAGGCCCTCTGTGCTCAGTACACATACAAATATTTTGTCGAGAGCTCGGCCGAGTAATATGGCGAGACAGTCACTAACAGAACAATGATTTGTTTGCTACGCCGAGTACCCAACTCCCACCACCTATCCACACAACTCACTCGGTCTACTATCATTTTACTGTCTCGCCACATAGAATTTGTGTGGCAAAGTCAACCCTACAACCCGAAATGGGTTAGCTTGGTTGTTTAATGGCCATTGAGATATTAGGATTTGGACCGCGCGCAATCACTGAGGCGTTTGTAGCCAGTGGGGCTGCAAATGCTGCAATGCAACTCGGTAAGTACGCAAAAACTTGCTACGCGGTGTCGCCTCTAGTCTATAATTACTATTATGAGGAAATATTACGTCGACGTGGCACAGAATAATATTACTAGGACGTGGCATGCAAAATTCTCATACAAACACACCGAAAAACGACGTTTCGTAGTCTCCTGTTTCCTCCTTCAGAACTGGACCAATTTTTATTACTTTTTCAGCATCGGTTAAATAAAGAGCTTTTCTATGTCTGTATGTTTGATTTTTCTTCATTAAGTCATTTATTTAATAACTCGGAGACTTCAAAACTTAGCAAAATCACTCCGTTTTAATGCGTCTTTAGAAACACTAAGTGGCTGGTTTTAAAAAAACAAACATACAGACATAGAAAATCTGTCCGATGCTGAATAAGTAATAAAAATTGGTACAATTCTGAAGAGGAAACAGCTAGGGGACTACAAAACGTCGTTTTTCTGACGTGTTTCCTCGTAATTGCCCCAATGGTAATGGCCCAATCTGGCCTTGTGGGAAGGCCTGTGTACAGCAGTGGGACGTTTGTAATGATGATGTACGGTTGGCACAGACAATACGTCTGTGACGGTTGGCCTCGTTCGTCACTAGATGGTGCTGCTTTATTTCCGTGCATTTTTCCGTTTTCGTTAACGCTATGACCGTGAACATTTTCTACAAACTCCTACACCAAATAAAAAATGTGCGAACATTTTCAATTTTTTAAATTAATATAGACACTTCCTTGTTGATAAAAGTAATAAGTTATTCCGTCAACGACTCCGCTTAACATACCTTTTTACCTATATGTATAATATATTATAACCATTAACTCTAGATACGTATTATAGTAACATCGATGTTATCTATAAACGTATTTAAGTAGGTAGGTACCCACATTGATAGTCGATTTTTTACCATTGAAAACGGTTATCAGATGCAAATCGGCTGAGACGTATTTTTGGCCATAGCTCCGAGGATTTTGGGAGGATCGAGATGGGAATAGTACCAAGAGTTAAGGAATTTATCGAGACACGTATGAGCGATTGAATTTTGAAAATCGGATTGTAACTTTTTTGGAATTTTGAAAACATCGGGATTATTGGTGGGTGTTTCTTTACTAAATAGTAAATATTCGGAAAAAAACAGACTTAAGAAAATTTTTAAAAAACGGGTCTTAGGGTATAAGTTTAGCTACAAAAAGGCGAAAAAATTTTGAAAATCGGTTAGTAATAAATTGTGACAGAGGGTCCCTTTAGATTTGGAATCGTAGAAAAACGGGTATTTTCGTATATAAAAGTGATGTAGCTTCTATGATTATCGACCGATCATCATGGCAATGGTGTTAAAAGATGCGGATGCAGGCGATAAGTGCATTCGAGTTGGAATTTCGAAAATGTAAGTGTAAGTCATTGGGCGCCTATCCACAACGACGGGTGAGCTCTTCTCTTGGCCTTCACTTCATCATCATTCATCTCACCATGCGCAACACGAGAAAATTTTCTCAACCCGTTTTCTCGTGTTATGTCTATACACGATAGGTAAGTATGTCAAAAATAGACATAATAGTAGTTTTTACTTGTCTGTGGTATTTTTGTCTACAAACCCTAACACGCAACATAATTTTATATAATGTATAGAAATAAGCACAGCATAGAATAGTACATAAGATAGTAATAAGAAGTAGGGCAATTGTGCCATGAAAATGGATCCGGGCAACCGGCGAAATGAGTTAAATAGGAAAGTTAGATAGCATAGGGCATTAACATGCAACAAAAATGTATTAAAAATAAGGATTAAATAATTAAGTTGTAGTTAGGAATAAAGGAGTAGACACACGGCACACGTGCAAAATGCAAAAAATGGAAATAGAATTTTGAATATAAGAATAGTAATAGGAATAAAGTAGGATAGGGCACAGAAGTGCCAAGGATAAGTAGGACTAAGCCACTCATAGAGCAGTATAGTCGCTATAGAGCGTCATAGTCTTTATGATAGTTTAACAAAATCTCCAACATGACCCACGTCGGAGGATACGAAAAAAAAATCGAGTTTTGACAACTGTAACCGAGATAGTTTGTCATTCCCGCCATCGATCGAAGGAAGAGAAAATATCGTCCGCGACATATCTCGTGTTGCGCATAGGAACTACCTACCGCAGCTGCAGTCTATCTTGTATCTGGTGTTTGAAGTGGCAAAACATCCTTCTAAGAGCCCACAATGTTGTTGACCTTCATGCCTGGAGTGTATATGTCGGTATCAAGTAGTCACGTAAATTTTACGTTTTGAGTGGTAGAGCCACGCTGCGTTGCAGCACACATTGGGCCGGCTCGCCTGGCGTAATACCACCCTCTCACTAATATTCGGCGTGAAATAATGGCACTTGGTGCTGTTGTGTTTCGTCCGACCAGTGAGGGTTCCGGAGGCCCTTCCCCCCCCCCCCTCCCAATTCCTATTCCTTCCTTAAACCTATTCCTCCCTTAAAGGCCGGCAACGCGTCTGCGATTCCTCTGGTTTTGCGGGTGTCCATGGGCGGCGGTGATTACTCTCCATCAGGTGACCCGCCTGCCCGTTTGCCTCCCTCTATTATAAAATAAAAAAAATAAAAAAATGTGGCCGATCTTGTCCGTCACTCCTTTAACATAAGGCATATAGGCTGGTTGACTTCTAACCGAAGTTAGACGATGATTAACACTTTTGGTCGCCTGCTTCCGTGGTCGAATCACTCGATATCCGTTTTCATTGAGTACCTCCTGAACATGATCTAGCTCACGCTTTAAATGCTCAGGGTCACAGAGATCAAATGCTCTATTATGTAAACCTCATCTTCATGTGAAAGGAGTTGAGATGTTGCATCCACTGATCCACTTCCTGCTTGCTTCCTTTGATCGACGCTAAAGATGTCATCTACGTATCTTTTCCAAAGTCGGATCGCTCCCCGGCAAGAAAAGTGTCACAATGCAAAAATAGTAGTTTCGAGAAAATGTAACTTTAATGATTTTTTGTTCATTTATTCGTCAATAGTTTAAAAACTATAATAGTCAGATTGCTGAAATGTCATCTGTAGATAGCTTATTTATTTACTAATTAATGGGCGCAAAATTTAATAACAAAATTGTATTTTTTTCAAAGTAATTTTTAAGAAATTCTTAATTAGGTGAATTTTATGACTCTTTTCTCGATAAAAATTTCTGGAGTTTCAAAAATAATACACATTATAATGTATCGAATCACCGTTACTTTTATTATAAAAAGATCCTAAATATTAATTAAAGAAAAAGTAACCACAAATTACAAACTTCTCATTAAAATTATATAAAATAATCTCGAAAACAAACTTCTTAATATTAATTTACTAGTTTTGCCCTAATGAACAATCAGTCTTACATCTTTGGCCATTAATAAAATAAAAATGTAATCTTAGAACTTACATGACATACGTCTTAGTACAACCACAGTCATTATTACTTATATTAGTAAGCTCTCTTTACTTATGAAACTGTACCTTATACAGTAAGAAAAAATAACTAAAAAAAAATTCTTTAACATGTTTTTAAAATAATGAAAATTAACAAAAACTAATTTCTTTATAGGTAATAACATTTTTAGGTGAACTTACAATCAACTATAAAAAGGTAAATTGCTTACTTAAGAGACTTATAAAAAGACTCATAAAAATGGGGAATATGATTATGTTGTAACAAATCCAATAGATCCTTTATTTTATTTTCTTTAAGTTTCGGTTTACATCTGTACGCAAGTTTGAGAGATATTGAATTAAGATTTTTTTTTCGCGTTAAAACTGTTTCGGAAAACTCATCTTTATAAGAGTTTTTAAACAACAGCTTCGTAGGATCGTCCTGTAACAGTTTAAAAATTTTCACCTCAGATATTTTAAAAGATTTTGCTGTAGTAAACCCAATATCTTCGGACAGACGCTTCAGTGAATAAAAATCACTGTTTGACATTTCTGTCACGGTATATGGATTGCCCTTTTTCTTAGCGCATTTAATAGCTTCAACGTATTGACTGGGTACATAAAGTGGACCTGACTTTAGTCTTCTTTGTATTTGCTTTTCTATTGTTGAATGGACAGAGTCAGCCTCATTTTGAGTATGTCCAGTAATAAGGTACTTGTGTGTTATAGACTTTAATTTAGGGAATTTTAATAACGCATACAAATAAATAGAAATTATGAATCTATTTTTGTTCTGACCGCAACAGTTATCAGAGAAAAATATTAGATCTAGGCCTGGTCCATCGTAATGAATTACAATATTTTCAATAAACTTGAACAGACAAGATCCAATTTCATCAGCACCGCGGTTTGCTTCTCCTTCATGCCAATAGAAACAATCGGTTTTATCATCACCGATTTGAGACACAGTAAAATTTAAGGTGTTGAGTTTGGATTTGTAATAAGTCTTTTTCAAGTCGAGACAGGTTCTTCTCTTCAATGTGTGTAAAATACTGGACTTCTAAGTCTTTCTTTGCATCACCTTCGGCGTTCTCATAACGTACACAAAGTTCGCACCTATCTTTTTTCGGTTTGAAGAAACTGATGTTGAATTCACTATTAAACATTCTTGAATACAATGTTTCGTTTGCATAGGGCACGTTGTTTGACTCGCACAAGGTTTTATAGTCTCTATAAAGATCACTGAGAGATTTTCCTCCATCAATATATTCCCGTGACGATTTTTTTCTGATGTAGTGAGATTCCATTCGTGGTATTGAATCGATATGATCTCTGACACTCTGGCGAATAGATTCTGCAACTTTGCTATGATTACCGTGTTTGCCCCTCTTGTCTTGTTCAAGAAAACCTTGTTTAGATTTTTCAATAACTGTTCTGATGACGCGGTCATTAATATCTAGTGTTGCTCTGAAAAAAGTTTTGCATACTCGAATGGGCTTGTCATCAATTTGGAAATAAAAGCTATGGTTAAGTTTTCTTGGTTGAGTTTTTCCGGTAAATCTAAACGCAGGAATAATCGCTTTCATGCTCTTATGAATAAAATTACGCTGTAAAGCCAGGTCTCCTAATTGCCAATATTTATTAAATATTTCAGTTCTATTACCATTATTTATATTTTCAGTACATTTAAATTTGCATTTTTCACCACACGGAGGTTTCAAACACCTCTCAGACATTGTTTTCTGTGACTTAGAACGAGAAGTGTATGATTTTCCGGAATTCCTCAATATTTTTGCTTTATTTGACAGCCATTCGTCCACACAAGATTTACGTTTTTTGCTAGATTTACGTACTGGACTCGTAACTTGCTCAGGAATATTATTGTTAAGTACGTTACTTTCTTGATTGCATGGCAAAGAAACTACGTCATTAGAACTACAGTGACTTTTAGGTGACATAGACTTAGAAATAGCACTGCTGCTGCTGCTACTACTGTTTGACGAGGAATTCGATGAAGAGGAATCAGAAGATATGGATCGCTTGCGCTGTGGATTATTTTTAGAAGTAGAAGGAGTCACAGTCAAATTATCTGTTGCAGCAATATTTACGTAAGGTTCGGTTTCATTCTTCTCTTCCGATAGCCTTTGTGAATTCCGTTTAACAAGCTTTTTTTTAGTCGGCTGGCCAACACTACTGCCTGAGGACGAACTCTTATATCCACCGTCAATATTAAAAGTTGGGTCTTTAACACTATCATCACTGTCCCAAAAACAAAAATTTTCTTTACCTGATGTTGGATTTTCATCGGTACAAAAAGGTTCTTTTGCAACAATGCTTGGACTTGTACTATATTGAGTATCCATAATATTGTGATCTTTCATAGCATTTTCTTCGTTTCTTTTCTCGCTAGCCAGTTGTAGTATAAATGCTGCCCGACTATTATTATTCATGATGATCCTGAAAAAAATACACTGTTATTAAAAAAATGTTTTCAATTGCACATAAAAAAAGACCGAACACAACATAAGGAGTTATAATAACTGGTGATAATTGTAATAATTCACAACAAAAATGACTTTACATGTGTTGCGCTTTTATTTCATTCGTTAAAACGTGAATATCATATCAGAATGAGTGATAAAAGAGACCCTATACATGTTATGATTGTTTTTTTGTATGATGCGGCAATATTTACAATGCTTTTTCGTCAACAATACAGTCACAACATAGAATGTGTCACCTTTTTCGTAATAAATCTAATATTTAAATGTAAAACTTACCGATAAAGAGTCTCATCACAAGTTAAAACGCTTTTCTGGCGATACTGTACACGCCCACTCTGTACTAACACAAGTGTGACACTGTTCACGCCGGTGACCGGAGCGAAACGGCTCCGTGAAAAAGAGAACTTAGTGCCATCTAGCGGCAACTACGCGCAACATAAATACGACACTACTACAGCCGAACAAATGAAATACGTGCAATCTAATGCTGCGATTATGTCATTTCGTACCTAAAATGTATTGTGACACTTTTCTTGCCGGGGAGCGGGATGGTCTCTGGACCGAGAGACTCAGTGCCTTCTCTTCAAAATGTTCCATCCAGATGTTGGCAAGTAAATAGGCGACTGGGCTTCCATGGCGACACCATCAATCTGTGGGTAATATTGACCTTGGAATAGAAAATAGTTGCCGTCCAAACAGTGTTCAAGCAGATCAATGTAATTTTGCGGCATTTCGTTGTCCTTCAGTCTTTTCTACGTCCAAACACTCCTTGATAGGAACATTGGTAAACAGCGATTCCACATCGAAACTCACCATAATTCCAATACGACGTGTTCGTACTGTTAACACTGTGTAGTGATGCCTTACAGCCGCACCACAAACTTTTTTCGCCAACAGTTTAAAAAAGAGAGACACATTATTTTTCTACTTTAAACACCGTGCGGTAAAGACCTTTAGCTTAAAGGCCTATTCAAACCTATGCGGTATTCGCTGCCTCTGTGGGTAAAAGGTATATATACCGCGCGGTTGCCGCGCGGGTTTTGCTCAGGTATTTAGTATCAAGTTCCGCGGCTAGATTGACCTGCTACTAGGGCATCGAAACCCGGTCCACTTTTAGAAAACCCGGCATTCGGGTTTTCTTGTAGTCAAAACCCGGGTACCCGGGTTTTTTGAGCTTTTTCGGTCTTTTTGATATTTTTTTTAAATATGAGGAAACTGTATTTTAGTATGGATTTGATAAGTCAATACGAGTAGGTAGGTACCTATATAAAACAAGGGAAGGATTCATGTCAATTAAACAGTACTTTCAAAATCACAAAAATATTTTTAATAGGTATTAAAAAGTCTTTTGGACAATGAGTATTTGTACAAAACAAATATAAAATAGAGAAATATCTAGTATTTATCTAGCTATAATAGTAATTATTTTTGATCACAGACTCACGCAGATCAAATTATTTATATTAATTTAGTATTTTGGTAATAGTCAGTTCTTATACTGCTAATAATTATAATATGCTGAAGACTATTTTTGATACCTATATAGAAATAACTATTTATAAATTATTAAACTCTTACATAACATTAACAATAAATTCGTTTTAGTAGCTAACTTACTCGTATGAAGTCAGATTGGAATCAGAATAAAAAAATTAATTTAAGTCTTTCAGTAATAATCAGTTTTTCTCTTATCTAAAAATCTGCTAAAGACTATTATAAAACTTATTTTAACTTTAATTAAACTTTTTTCTTAACATTAACAATAAATTCGTCTAGTGGCTAACTAACCCGTAAGAAGGCAGATTTTTTTATGTAAAACGTCCTATTGACTGCATCCTGCCTGATGGTAAGCAGCCGATGCAGTCCAAAATAACGGAGCGCTCCTCGCCGTGGAACAAGCACGGTAACAAGCGCACCCATTCATGATGACGGCCTGCATAAATGCCGTTTCACGCCCCGCTTAAAAGAACTGGGACTATAGGAGCTGGGAAACATATGGGTCTAGCCGAATGGTCTTACAGAGGGACGACTTACCAATTTTTTTAGTACGAGTGCTGATAGTCTGCACAGTATGATGGTGGTTCCTAAGACCAGCACGTGTAGCCCGGGACAGGAAAGGAGAGGGCGGGATTAGATCAAAAAGTTCTTCAGAACACTCTCCGTAGTATTTTCGGTATAAGACACTGAGAGAAGCAATGTCTCTACGCACACGCAGCTGGAGGTCCTCAAAAGAGGCTGTTACCTCAGCATTTCCAATAATGCGTACCGCTCGCCTTTGCAGTCTATCAAGTGCATTTAGCGGGGCCGTCCCATAGATGGGAACAATACTCCATACTCCATCGCACCTGAGTCTTGTACAGCAAACAGCGCTGCTCGGAAGTGAAAAACCGCCTCACCTTATTGAGAATACCTAACTTACGGGAGGCAGTTAAAATAACATTCTCTCGATGTAGCATTTTGGATTCAGTTCCTGGCCGATGTCAATGCCAAGAATGCTGAGGTCCACTGAAATGGGTAAAGGAGAGTTCTGAAGTGAGGGAGGAGACTGACGAAACAAAATGGCGAGGAAGTCACCGCTCCTGTTGCGTGTTAACAACGCGACGACGCATCTTGCCTCCATCTTTCATTCCGTTTGTGTCATTTCTGATCTGAGTCAAACGCACGAAAAACATGCAACTTGCTTTATTAATTTAATCTTTTTCGCACAAAAAAACAATTGTAGTTAAGGTCAAGCAGAAATAATTAGTGCCTAGTGCAAAAAATGTTAAGAGAGAAGTAAACTTCTCTAACTTGTTTGTATCTTTGATTACATACAAAAGTTTGTATGTAGTGAGATACAATGGAATTAGGTACTTTTTGACCGTGTTCAATCAAAGAGATCATTTCGAAAAGGCGTAAATATACTTATGATACAAATAATTACCGACAAGAAAACGATTGTAAAAAAGCTCGATAAACCCGAAATCCCGGTTTTAGATTTTCTAAACCCGGGTTTTCTTGCGTCCAAGCCATAATATGCCCATATAAGAACAACATATGGGCTTCAAATGTCAAATGAAGCCTATGTCCATATCCATATTTTTTTGCCGATAGACCCTCTGTATCGGTCGCTTAGGTTTAAATAGGCCTTTACCCTATAAACGTCCCACTGCTGGGTACAGGCCACATTGGACAACAGCACATGGGTAGACGGGACCCACCAGGGATATGGCCTGCTACTAGTACTATTAGTTATTCTGTGCTGCTACTAAGTTATTCTGTGCTACGACGCCAGCCAAATACGGGTTGGTGGGTTTTAACGAGTGCCATCTTACACTAACAACCGGGACCAACGGCTTTAGGCAGTTGTCCCACCGCGCCGACGATGAACGAGAAGCGAGTGAAGCTGTTGGCGAGCAGCGGAAAGCGAGTGAGTAGTTCCGATAGTTTGTCGCTGGGCTATAAGCGCCGCTGCCGCTGGTTAGTTCACCACAGTCACTCACAGTAAGCTTATACTTATACTGTGCCACAGTTATCGTTAAGCGAGAATTATCTTTGATAGCTCTCGTCGCTCAGCGATGAACTAGTGGAGCGAGTGCTTGCCGGCAGTGTGAACAGTCAGCGATCAACTATTTATATTTGCATCTCTTTTGTTTACACGGAATGTATATCTATTGTACGTTTCTTGAGCGAGAACATAACCAATAGTGGGGTTACTATTTATAAATTTGAAAAGCCTGACATTTCGATAAAAGTCCCGATTTTTAAGTCACCAAATGAAAACATTACTCACTTTTATGTTTTATTTTAAATGAGAAGTTAATAGATATTGAAGACGTATTTGCTTTTACTTAAGGGGCCGTCCATTAATCACGTGAGGCTCGAAAGGGGGGGAGGTGGTTCGGCCATAATCACGAAATATCACAAGGGGGAAGGGGGGTGTAGAAAAATATCACGTGTATTTATTTTTTAGTCAAACGCGCGATTTCTAAGCCGAAAGTGGCGTGTGCGTGTAGTGTGATCTTGACTCGCCGTAAAAAAAACAACCTGCAACCTTTCCTGTCTAGACATTTTTATAATGGTCCTTAATTTTCTCGAATAAAATTAGATTAAACTGTAAACCGGTATTTAAAGATTATATTCTTAAAATTAAAAGTAAAAAACCTTTTTAAAAAACAAGCTTTTATTTAAGTGCGCTAAAAAGAAAAAAATAAACTTTTACTAACAACTAATAACGTCATTACACAATTTATATGATATATTTAAAAGGTTGTCGCAAGATTTAAGTACTCGTATTTTCTTAGATTCAAAATTTTTATAGTTAAAATCAATCACATCAAGGTATTTAATTTACTTGTTTATTTAAACATAAGAATATAGCACTTAATTATATAGTTAATCTCGCGACAACCTAATATACTCATTAATATAAATTGAGTAATGACGTTAGAAGTTGTTAGTAAAAGTTTATTTTTTTTCTTTTTAGCGCATTTAAACATAAGCTTATTTTTTTTTAAAGTTTTTTAACTTTTAATTTATTTTTTTCTTTTTAGTTATCCCTGGACACGTTTTTTATCTGTTCTTCTCACTGAACGTGTAGGTATACAGAATTTATTCACGTCCACCAAACACTACCACTCACCACCCATCAAAAACGGTCTACCCATTAAGACGAATTAAACTCGGCGCGGTTGGGTCGCTTAATTGCTGAGCCTATGGCCATCTTCCAGCTCCATTAACAGACCCTGGTCACAGTATAAATATTAGCTTATATTTATACTGTGCCCTGGTTATCATCTAGCATTAAAGTACCTACTCGTCAAGACGAATCAAACGAGCTGAGACCTGATGGGGTTGCGTCGTTTCTTTAAGTAGTTCCTATGACCACCTTCCAGTTCCATCATCAGATCAGACCCTGGTAACCATTTAAAAACAAAGTACTCGTCAAGATGAATGAAACGAGGCGAAACTCGATGGGGTTGCGTTGTTTCATTACAGAGTTCCTGTGACCACCTTCCAGCTCCATCATCAGACCCTGGTTACAATTGAAAGATAAACTACTCATCAAGACGATTCAAACGAGCCCAAACTCGATAAGGTTGTGTCGTTTGATTGTGAAGTTCCTATGGCCACCTTCCAGCTAAATCATCAGATCAGCACCATGTCATCATAATATTGCGTTGTCACACGATTTACATATGTATGCAAAATTTCAGCTCAATCGGTTGAAGATATGTGCTTCAAAATTGAGTTGCAAAGCTTGTAAAAAAATTATAAGATACACGTGATTTTGGGTGGGGGGGGGGGGTAGACTTAAACCTCACCACATATCACCAAGGGGGAGGGGGGGTTAAAAAATGCTGAAAAAAACATCACGTGATTAATGGACGGCCTTAATGAATGGATGAAATTAAAGAGCCGGACAAAGTCCGAACTTGAGTCTAAAAATCCGGACATGTCCGGACTAATCCGGACGGATGGTAACCCTAGCCGATAGTAAGTCGTTTACTCGCTGTTGGTGGGACAACTGCCTTAGGTGATATAAAAAAAAGGTGAACCGGCACTTTCCATAGATAAAATGCTTGATTTGTATACAATAGAATTTGGTCATAAAGTAAAGCTAATATTATTTGCTACCTAAACCAAGTTTTGTCTTATTTTTATGGAATCGCGGATAAGAGTTATTTAATTATTAATATTTTTTAATATGGAAACACTAAGTTTTCAAAAAACAAATAATAATATGTTACTTTAAAAATGTCTAACGTGGCTGCATAAACCATAATTCTTTTGCTTTTTAAAAAGGGAAATGTCAACAATGCCGTCGGGTGCGTATCATTTCATATAATGACATATGAACTAATTACAAAGGACATAACGTTCATTGGATATAATTTTTAATTGATCTATATACACTTCCCATAACAACATTACGTATACTAGTCATTTGATATAATACTCATATTCTATAACAACTTTCTCTATAAAGCTATATTGGTATAACATATTCTATAACTTCATTTGATATATTTTTTAGTTTTACAATTTGATTTTAAAAAATATTTAAAAGTTAATACGTTGTGTTTTGGTAAGGTTGTGCTGTGCCACAAAAGTCAGTGACAGAAACGAATCGCGGCAAAACCGACTCCACGTAGACTTGTCTGCCCTATGCTAGAGTGTAATTTAAGCCCGCGTAGGCGCGTGGGACTGCCAGAGCCCCGCAGCGCCGAAGCCGTGAAAGAAACCATGCCTGCTGCATGCTTGCTTGCATGCTGCGTGCTTGCTTGCATTCTGCATGCTTGCTTGCACGCTGCATGCTTGCTTGCACGCTGAATGCTTGCTTGCACGCTGCATGCTTGCACGCTGCATGCTTGCTTGCACGCTGCATGCTTGCTTGCACGCTGCATGCTTGCTTGCACGCTGCATGCTTGCTTGCACGCTGCATGCTTGCTTGCATGCTGCATGATTGCTAGCATGCTGCATGCTTGCTCGCATGCTGCTTGCTTACTTTCTTGGATGGCGCTCTTTGGGTCTGAGTATTATATGAATAATGTTTTACCATTAGATTATTATATCATATGTTTATTATATCATATGGACATTGTATCACATGTAATTATAGATTCTAAAATTATATTAAATGTTTATTATATCAAGTCAGTTGTTATATCAAATGAAATTATGTGAAATGAAATTATATTAAATGAACGTTAGATCATAAGTATTTATATCAAACATTACACACCCAATGCCGTCACGTCATGTTTGATTTGACAGCTAGTGGCTGTCATTTGTCAACAACTGTCAATTGTTGACAGATATTGCCAGTTAAATAATGAATAACAAATAAAAAAATTAAAAAAGTATACAACGTAAGCATAAAACGCCGGGTCTCCTTTACGCCTCGATATCCGGACGGTTCATTTCCCAGGTCGGGCAAAGTGTGTTTCGGATTTTTCGATGCCTTGCCTTGCCCGAGGCCCGAGTTTGTGATCACCAATTCGTATTTGACAAGCGTGGCGACCCTCTTTTAATCTGTGGCATGGCCCCTGTACCACTTAGTTCCTATAATAGAATTAACTGTACAGGGTTATTATATCTGATTTTTACGTTAATAACACTCAAACAAATTCGAAGATAACGCAATGTTTAAAAAAAATTGCTAT
Source organism: Scoparia ambigualis (assembly GCA_963921215.1). Taxonomy (NCBI): domain Eukaryota; kingdom Metazoa; phylum Arthropoda; class Insecta; order Lepidoptera; family Crambidae; genus Scoparia; species Scoparia ambigualis. Next base: position 28,840,048 of record OY992514.1, read on the forward strand.
CCCAGGTAGAATGTGTTTTCGCTTCCCATCCCACCTCAGTTAGTTTTTTCAACGATGCGTTATCTTCGTAAATATTCTATTCTACCCATTCATTTTATTTACCTCAATGATTCTTCTACCCCACGAGATTATACCGATTATACCGTGATAATAGTACAAGGTGTGGACAAATCGGTAATGCACCACGAATTAACGGTGTGTACGGCTGCGATGCACCGTCCATTAACCACGGCCATTCTGTTCCGTCGTTGTCACACTCCACAAGCAAAGCAAAGCAAGGCAAAGCCAAATCGAAAAACAGTCGAGCGCGCGCTGCGCACCGTGTATGACGTTGACAAGTTACCGCGTTTTCCCGCCAAAACGCGTCGAAACTTTGCGATTGTGACATTTGAATAGTGACAGATCGAACGTGTGTGTGTTTGGAAAAAATAAAAACAGTGTTTTTATTGCTTCTTTTTCAAGTGCTCCAAACTTTAGTGAAGTTTACACAGTTAGTGTTTTTGTTGTGTGTGGCGTACCTACCTATGTCGTAATCTGCTGTGGCGATAAAACAATATGAGGTTGGTTAATAGATTTTCTCGTTGACTTTTAGACGTAGCTGGCCACATATTTGGTTGCAATTAAGATAACCTAAGTAGGTGGGCAATGTTCTACCTGCGTATGTGCTCAATCAAACAATACGTAGGTACCTACCTTACTTAAGTACGTCATGTGATATTTTACAAATTGAAAATAAGTACAAAGCTAGGTAGACGTTCCTTACCTTCCTAGCTTTGTATTAATTAATTCTTCTTGGTTGGGTTGATCAATTCATAGACCGTATTTTATTTTTCTACTAGGTATTGTTTTTCTCTCAGTAGGTAGGTACTATTTACAGGTAAGTAGGTATTATTTCTTGGTAAGTAAATGTAGGTTCATAGCGTAGGTGTTATAAGTAGTTTTAATAGGGACAAACAGACAATGTTTTATCGCAGTACTTATATGGCTACATAACTACCCTCATACTACTGCAATTAGAACGTTTAGACCTGCATTTAATTTAATGTATTTTTTACCTTTTTCCTTACACAATACCGATGCTACTTATCTTCTTAGTGTAGAATTTTGGGTAGACGTAAGTAAAAAATAAAAACAGCATAAACAAACTAAATCATCCATCTCCTTCTAATGTCTATAAATCAAAGGTTATCTGGAAGAGACCGCCTTAACAAATACCTACTTACTTAAAGATTATACCTAGGTAAGTAAGTAACTGTTTGTTTTTGTACCTACTCGTAACAATTTTATTTGTCAAGACTTGAGTAGGTTGCTTCGCTGTTGCTTATTCGGCTAGGGTCTCGTCGGGACGTTCTTGGATTTGGTGAAAAAAATACTTACTGTGTGTATTATAATTATTCTAATTACTTACTTGAATTTCCATAAGTACTTATCATAAGATTTTGCTTTTTTCAACAATTCTTTGTGCTTTTTAACATATTTTTAAAACTCATTGCAGGTCATGTTATAATTCACTTTGACATTATAAAATAGACTCCACAGTATCTGACTGAAGTCGATTTCGTTCATCAGTCAGCACTGGGCTGACATTAGTGAAAAAATTCTTTCCGCTGTGGCGTTGTGGGAAGGGATTACGTGCCTTCTTTCGGAAGTACGGACAGTACGGAGGAGCGTTTGTACTCACATTTTAATTTGGTGACCTTTAAAATACAACAAGACTTATCCCTACTTACTGTGTGTATTATAATTATTCTAATTACTTACTTGAATTTCCATAAGTACTTATCAGAAGATTTTGCTTTTTTCAACAATTCTTTGTGCTTTTTAACATATTTTTAAAACTCATTGCAGGTCATGTTATAATTAACTTTGACATTGTAAAATAGACTCCACAGTATCTGACTGAAGTCGATTTCGTTCATCAGTCAGCACTGGGCTGACATTAGTGAAAAAATTCTTTCCGCTGTGGCGTTGTGGGAAGGGATTACGTGCCTTCTTTCGGAAGTACGGACAGTACGGAGGAGCGTTTGTACTCACATTTTAATTTGGTGACCTTTAAAATACAACAAGACTAATCCCTAAAGGGTTAGTCAAAAACTAAGCAATGAGAACCAGCGATATAATACGTTACCATAGTTATTTATGCCGTTCCGATCACGCACTATGTTCCACTCATCTGCGGAGTCGACTCGGCACCTTGCTTTTAGTGTAGCTTTGACAGGAGTTCTTGGCGGGAAAGTGAAGCGACATGTCTGCAGTTTTGTTTTATTTTCTATAATTTGTGTTTTGTTGGTGGATTATTTACTGTTAAGTGTTCGTGAATAGGGCATGTACTCCGGAGTTTCGGAGTTTCGTAACTCCGGAGTTCCGGGCTATTTTTTCCGGTATTTTAAATCCGGAGTTGGAGGCTTCAACATCGCAACTCCGGAGTTCAGTATTCCTAGTTTAAAACCTACACAGCGCAGCGATATCTGTCTCGCCAATGAACTATACCTATTCCAACTCTCGGCATTTAATTAGTGAAAGAGACAGGTTTATAATTTTTGACCATTTAATCTAAAATACGTAGCTCACTCTCTGACAAAACGCTTGATGCTCTTATTTTCTTAAGAACGCACTTTCAAGAAGAAGGAGAACAATAATCGAAAAAATTATAGGTTACATTACCTGTGAATTTGATTGCATTTGCCAAGTAAATGGAAAAGAATATCTCTCTCAATTTTATATTTTGACTTTAACATTTTATTACTTTTACTACTCTGTACAAGAAAGTACCGGAAAAAGATCAATAACACACAAAATGTTAGTTATTCATCCAAATTTATTTTATCGCCTTCAAAGTATTCTCCTTCAGAGACGATAGACGTATGCCAACGAATAATCCAATCATCAAAACATTAACGCTTTTTCCGGAATTGAGTTAAGTTTTTGCCGCGAATTCTCCTTTATGTCTTCTACCGAATGAAAACGGGTGCCGAGTGCCGACGAAGTGGTAATTTAAGTTGAGGAAAAATAAAGAAGTCGGCTGGAGCCATATCTGGTGAATAAGGTGGTTGTTCGATGGTATTTGTTGAGATTTTGGTAAAAAATTCGTTCACAATGATGGCCTTGTGCGAAGGCACATTATCGTGGTGCAAAATTTCCACAAACTTGGCCTTATTCATCGAATTTGCTCTCTTAAACTCCGCAAATTGCTCAAATAATATTATTTATTTACCGTTTGATCTTCCGGCAAGAATTCCGAGTGCACAACACCGCGATAGTCAAAGAAAACAGTCAACATGACTTTGACTTCTGATCGAATTTGGCGTGGTTTTTTCGGTTTCGGTTCAGTCGGAAAACGCCACTCCGAAGCTTGTTGCCTAGTTTGCATGTCAAACTCGTAAACGCACGTCTCGTCACCAGTAACAATGCATTGCATGAATGTTGGGTCGGAATTGACTCGTTCTAGCATGTCCTCAGCGACTCTTATGCGATTGAGTTTTTGGAGAAAATTCAGGTCTTTTGGGACTAGCCGAGCGGCAAAATTTTTCATACCTAAGTGATAATTAAAGTGGTACGGATTGACTCGTGAGACACAGAAAGTTCAGCGGCTATCTCCCTCAAACTTGAATGATTATTTTTAGTCACCATTTCCTTCACTTTTGCGATGTTAACTTCAGTTGAAGACGTTGATGAACTGTTGGACCTTGTTGATTCAACAGTTTTCTTAGGTATTACCTTAGATTCAAAAATACAGTGGTACCCTTATATTAGCACCCTTGCGGGGAGACTTAGTTCAGCTGCTTACGCTGTTAGAAGAAAAATTAGGCCGTTCTTCTCCACAGCTAAAAGACTTCCTGAATGGGTGGGGTGGGGTTCCTGTGCCTATCCATCCATCCATAAAAAAATAAATTTAGACGATTCAAAATGCTTATTTTAAGCTTACTGTATAAAGATATTTTGATTTTGATTTTGATTTTGATGGCCTACCAGAGCGAAGCAAATCTTCCATCACATCTCGACCGCTTTTGAACGCTTTGTACCACTCATAAGCACGTGTTTTTGATAAAGTCGATTCACCGTAAGCCTTCTAGTAACATTTTCAGTGACTCCGAACACGAAATTCCATTGGCGACGCAAAATTTAAGACAAACTCTTTGTTCGATGTTTTTATCCATTATGAAATTCGCAATACACACTAGATATAAACTAACTAAAAACAGCGCTGTATTTAATCTGCATAACAGATGCAACTCAAACTCCGCGCCAAAATGGATAACAGTTGTGCCAATCTAACAACAAAAAAAACAAAAAATTTAAATTGTAATCCTAAACAAATCATCCGTTCCCGAAACTTTTTTGACAGAATGTATTGTGAGACTGATTGTTTATTGTTTTTGTTCAAGTGATTTGTTACAGATGTGATTTAACATTGGTTGATTTTATACCAAAGAGTTGTATAACTGATTTTAAACAAAATATCTCGTTAGTTTTTTTTAACTCTTAAAAAGACTAAGTCCGGATTTAGCTCCGAAACTCCGGAACTGAACTGCCAACACCGGAAGCCAGATCCGGAGTTAAGAAGCTTCCGGTTTTACATGCCCTATTCGTGAACGTGCAGGAGTGTTGGCAAATAAAACAAAACAGTGCAACATCACTTTTCAAATTCTCTCAAGTAGTAGGTGCGAGATTTCAGTAAAGTCCCACATCTTTACTGGAACTCAAGGGGTTTGGGGGGAATATCATTTAGCATTAAACGTTCATATTATCATCACTCATTATCATCAGTTTAAGCATAATCAATGAACTCTAAAATTATGACTAAAGGACTAGTACTATCCACGGTCAAGAAATATTTTTTTTTAAAAAGTAGCTTTGATTTGGCGAAAATAATTCTTTATTTCTTTTCAAAGTGTTCACCTAGACGTTTACTACAATTTAGTTGTCAAGTAAGTGAAATTAATTGTTATTAAGTCATTAATAAGTAGTTAAATCGTATTATTAGAATAGAAAAGATATTTTTTCAATTATTGATAATGACAATCTATTTGGGACGCCATCTTGATACACATTGTCTTTGACCGATTTGGCGTTGCGGCGCTGCGATGTCTGTCTGTTGATAAGACGACATAAATGTTTAAGCGCTGCAGCGTCTGCAGCGAACTTTAGGTCTCTCATTCCAGAATTTTTAACAAATGGTTTGAACGTTCCTGTCTATACTTCTAGGTCAATAATGCGAACCGCAAAGCAGTGCTGCTCTACCACAAACCATGTTTCACTAAATAACTGCACATGTGCTCAGCCTGATAGATAGGTGGTGAGCCCATCGCCGCTCTATGCAGTTGGATGTATGATGTATGAGCAGTGTTCAATCCGTCAGTCGCCTTTTACGACACCCAATAGGAGCTCAGCACAGCTGTCGTAATTCCAGACGCAATAGAATTTCGATAGGTAGCAACCTCTATGAGTCTTCGTGACCCGCAGATAGGGGCAATAGGGGCATACGGGCGTCAGGGTGGTTCCCCTGGTTCAATTCCCTAGTGGACAGGTCCCGCGGAGGCCTCCACTTTACTCGAATTTGCTGTTCTTCGGTGTTTAGTGGGTAAACTTGTGGAACAGTGTTGTGGAACCAGCTCACGGCGGCGGTATTTCATTTCAAGAAACGAGCCTATTCCTTCCTTAAAGGCCGGCAACGCGTCTGCGATTCCTCTGGTTTTGCGGGTGTCCATGGGCGGCGGTGATTACTTTCTATCAGGCGACCCGCTTGCTCGTTTGCCTCCTTAAATTTAGCTATGCCTTATATATATATATATATATATATATATATATATATATATATATATATTTCGCCCGCTTGTTATATAAAAAAAAACTTCCCTCCCTCTAATCCCTGATTGATTATTACGCTTTCAGAGTGAAAAGGGGTATGGATGGAGCCCCACATAACCTTGCCTCCCTCCTGGGGGTAGGGTATCCATAGGTGAATTCACTGGAAAAAAAAGGAGTCTACGTGTCAGACTAGGGGATAAAAAAGGAGATTGGTATTATTTTAATAATGAGTCGGCACCACATAGCTCTGCGCTACACAGCTTCTAATACAATTTTGTAGTATTTGTTGGCATGGCAACACTTGGGAGGTGAAGCAACGGCAAACGAATTATTATTATTAATCTTAATTAATGGCTGTCGCGTGTAGCATTAAGCCAGTTTCAAGTAGTTTAATTTAAAGTAAATTTATTATTGTACGGTAGATAGAAATAAAATGGAGTCTCACAACACGTGTTGTTGCTAAAAGAACACGGGAGAAACTCAGCGGCAGACGAAAGGGAGATAGCTGTCAAGCAGTCAAGCTGACAGCTGTCACTTTTGAAGAAAAACCAACCAACGGCCGCGCGCGCTTGATTAGAATAATTACGGACTTTGTTTTGATAGTTTGAGTAAAGTGAATAGGTAGTTGCTTTGAAATATCAATAAGTAAATACAGTTCTGTTTCTTATACGTTCATGGTTTCATTGGCCCAACATGTGGGATGAGTAAGGAATTAAAAATTAAAATATTGCTGTGGGTTGAGTACGGAATAGAAATGGGATGAGTAAGGGAAAATTTATTAGTGGGATGAGTTCATGTGGGATGAATACGGAACAACCCGTAAATAATAGTTAACATAATCACAGATTATTATACAAGACATAATGCCTTGTCTTATAACTACCTAATGTACAGTATTCTAAGTTAAAAAACACCGTGGTTAATCTCTGCATCAATTAAAATTCCTCAGATTACATACACAACACAACAGTGGCGCCTCGAAAAAAAGGTTTTCAACTCGCGTTTACTCGGAACTGGGGTCTTGAACAAACAACTCATTATAATTAGCTGGTCACACGCTGCCCAGCGCAAGGTCACACGGTTTATTAGTTATCACTACAGACAGTGTAGAATGCAAGTTTTATTCAGCATTCAATTAGGAGCATAGAAATTCCATTGTTAGTAACATCTTGGAGTCTTCGTAACAGACTAAAGGTTAAGTAAAAAAAGAGCCCTGTGGTGGCGGTACTAACCATAACTAATCCATATCTTCTTTTGGCTGACGTAAAAGGCTAAACTACACATACATCCAACAGCATAAAGCGGCGAAAGGCTCACCACCTGTCACGCTGAGCTAGGGTTACCAGCCGGCCTAGCTTGCGCAACACGAGAACTCTTCTCGACCCGTTTTCTCGTGTTTTATTCATTTATTTCTAATGTCTATCGACACTAAAGACACATGGATGCGCTTAGAACTCTACATAATATGTCGAAAATAGACTTAATAGTAGTTTTTGCAAAAACTGTAGCATTTTTGTCTACAAACCTTAACATGACAACTTAAAATGATTGGTCGTCTCTCGTCCGCGACATACAGTGTTGCCAGATCCGTAGGTCAAAACTATCCTAGATTTACTGCAAAATTATCGTGTTTTTATCGCATTCAAAAGGACAGAAATTATACGACTGGGCACTCCAAATAACATCCAACGTCACGAGCTAACAAAAAAAAAAAAAAGCTCATCACCAAGAAAAAGGACTGACTGTGGTACCTTAAATTTCGTTATTTCCAAACTGTGACTGAACGACTGATGCTAAACCAGGTTTGTCACAAAATTATCGTAGAACTGACAAAAAATATCGTGGAAAGTCGACGAATTATACAAATTATCGTGCGATACTTAATTATTATTTTTTATCGCATGCCCCTCCAAATTATCGTGGATCTACGATAATTATCGCACGTCTGGCAACGCTGGCGACATATCTCATGTTGCGCATGCTAGATGCCTACATGACAGGAATTTTCCTGACATGTCCGGAATTTCAACCGTCTGTCAGGGAAACAGCGAAAATCTGAAATTGTCAGGAATTTTAACAAAAGAGGAAATATAAGAAATATAATAATTATAATCCAAAGAATAAAATCTAATACTTAATTAACGATCAATTAATTGCTTAGCGACTGCAACCATTTTCTAAATATTCAAGAAAAGTCATGTAGGCATTTTTCACGTCATTCATGAATGTTTCTTTGGCGTCTTCGGTACAATTCGACAGCAATTCTCGCACTCATATCAATGATTTATTAAAAGTTGTCTTTGACTTTTAACGGAACAAACGTAGCCTCTGCTCTTGCCTTCAATGTTTCAGAGGTCGAATTTAATATTCCTAGAATATCCATGACGGGGTTATTTTCTCTTTCTATTATTGCGATTTGTGACTGGAAAACCGACATAGGAGAATGCACAAAGAATAAATAACTTGTCGTCGCGCCTTGCCGCACCCCGCCTAAAAAAAAGATACTTTTGACGCCGAAATGTCAGGAAATTTATTACTGAGGCAGGGATTTTTCCAGGAAAACTTATTTTCGGATCTGGTAACCCTACGCTGAGCACATGTGCTGCATGTGCAGTCGCTATTTGGTGTAAAGTGAACTACGGCAGAGGACTGCTTTGCAGTTCTCATTGCATTCTATTACTTTCTACGTTCTTGAAACTTGTATAAATGTTTAACTAGTTATCCGATAAACATATACAAAGTTTTACCAGACCGGAAATCAAGATTAAAGAAAAACAGTATTTTCTAAATTGACGCGACCGGGAATTGAACCTAGGACAGAGATGGCTCGACGCCAGAACCGGCGTAGCACTCGAGCACTGAGGTCGGCATATAAAACGGTGATTAGTTGCTTCACAACGTGCCCACTCGCAGAGGCTGGCTATTTCCACATTCCTCGTCTACTAATCAGCACACGTGTCGGAGAAGTCATTCAGGCCACGTGCGAACGACAAGTCATGTATGTCGTAGTAAGATAGATAAAGCCGTAATTGGCCGTAATATTTATGTTATATCCCTAGGGATATAATTTATATACCGTAACATAGTTATACGAAAGCGATTCGTTACTATCTATAATTATAATGCGGTTCAAGTTTAGTGATATAATTATATTACTGGATTAAGTTTAGTGATTATTTCAGGTCGGCTCGATCCACTGGCTCTTCGGAGAGACGTTGCGTCTCTCTGTATATTGTACCGTATATATCATGGGGAGTGTTCTGAGGAATTGTTCGGCTTGATCCCTGCCGCTAATTTCCTTCACTGCACTACACGCAATCGACTGTCATTCCATCCACATCGCCTTGATGGATGGCGGTCTACTACTGTGCGTTTTTCAAGAAATTTCTTGCCTCGAACTACAGTGTTGTGGAACCAGCTCTCGGCGGCGGTATTTCCGAACCGTTACGACTTAGGGATCTTCAAGAAACGAGCCTATTCCTTCCTTAAAGGCCGGCAACGCGCCTGCGATTCCTCTGGTTTTGCGGGTGTCCATGGGCGGCGGTGATTGCTTTCCATCAGGTGACCCGCTTGCTCGTTTGCGTCCTTCTGCTATAAAAAAAAAAAAAAAAAAAAGTGAAATAAATGTAGGTCACGTAATAGGTTAGATTTTTAAGACAATTTTTTTTATACGACAACAGAAATACTAGCTGCCCTACTCCTGTAGGTCGTAATGTTATTGTTGTCTAAAAAATAACCTCAAAATTAAAGACAATCGCTACACATACTAAAATGTATTATGGAGCGAATGATAAAATTGATGTCGTTGGTAGGCTTGCCAACCGTCCCGGATTTTCCGGGACGTCCCGCTTCTGGGTCAATTTTGGGCCGTGCCGCCGCGCCGTGACCCCTTGCGGGACGCTTTTTGTCCCGGAAATCAGTGATAATATGATATAGGTAAGTATCTATCTATCTCGTACCAACTACCCTCGGGTTAGGCATTTGTATTGATTTTTTATTAAATGATGAAAAATATAAAAACAAGATTTTTTTCCTACTAACCATTTTATATGTGGTGATAATACTTGTGTCCCGTGTAATATACCCAAATCCCGGATGCAGAGCTGGGTAATTCCGGAAATTCCTTTTTTGGAGTTGGCAAGCCTAGTCGTTGGCCACTATCTTAAGAGTCCTATTACATCTCGAATGTGATTTTTGCGTAAAATGCCTATTTTCGCATTTTTTAGTAATTTGCAGTTATATTTATCGTTTATAACGAAATAGGATAATAAATTTGTGCATAATATTACAAATCTCCATTCTGTGTGCATAAGTTGAATTCGGACGGCCGGCGCATCGCATTTTGTAGTAATTTTGCAGTTGTATTTATCGTTTTTATAGAAATAGGGTAATAAATTCATTATAAAATCTTTATTCCTAAATAAAGTAACAATTACTCTGGTATAAATTTTGTTCAATAATATTATCGTAGATAGGAGATATTTACAGTGAACTTCATTTATTTTTTCTTTTATTTCTCTGCAATTTTCGGTTTAATTAAAAAGTTAAACAAAATTTACAAAAAGCTAGGTCGCTATATATGCACTATTCCAATAGCTATTCTACACTATTTAATAAGTCATAATTGCTAATGTATTTTTGTTTCTGAGATCCATAACGCCAAAATTGGCCATTTTACGCAAAAAATCACAGTCGAGATGTAATAGGCCTCTTAAGTGTACAAGTGTAAAAACCAACTATTTGTATGGAAGCAATTCAGCTGTTCTATACACACATTCATACATATATTCACGTCTATTTATCCCCAAAGAGTTAAAATAAAATATATAACTCTCGACAATTTCTCATAATAACTCAGCTTCATCAGTCGCCACACTTTCTTTAATTAGATGTGCACGATGCAGCCTTATGTACAAAGAATAATAACTTAATTATATACTTATATAACAATAAGATAAACAATGGCATCGGCTTATTGTCTGACACGTTGCGAACCTTGAACTAAAGGCTTCTGCGGCGTCACATGAGCGGAAGCGACAGCGGATGCACTGTCTGTAATTTGTCTGCATACACAAGGTGGACCGACGGCGACGGCGATCAGCGGCCCAATTCACGTATTTTGTAACAGTCAAAATGTCGCTTACGTTTAGAAGTCGTCCTATTGAAAAACAGTCCTAAATCCGCATACACCTGTCATTTCGATAGACTTACTCGATAGGATCGCAACTCAGCGATTTGTCAACTATTTAAACTTAATGTTGCCATTACAATTGTACCAAATAAATTCAAATACTTTTTGTTAATGCAGCAGAAATGTTGATAATTTTGTAGAATTATGTTTTTTAATAGAGTTAGAATGCATCTACTTAGGTACATTAGTTTATGCAATAAATCTAAAAATTTACTTTACACTACACGTGAATACCGCGGAGGCAACGATCGAACTTCGATTAATGCACGTGAATACGCCAAAAAACAGAAAACAAAACCGACTGTGCGATTGATATACGTAAACACGAAAAGTGACTCCAGCGATCAAATCGCTTGCATGTCGTTGATGTTTTGTTACGTGAGTTAGTTAGGCTACAGCTATGCGATTCTTTAAGCGACACATAGACGCTGCGCGCATGGCCGTGATCTGCTGTCAAAGTCAAATTATTTATTCAATGTAAACCTTTACAGGCACTTATTGACGTCAATACAAATAATAATAAAAAAAACAGTTAAGTAACTAACTTATTAACAACTAATCTAACGAGCTTATAGACTGTGCCAGACAAATGCGCATCGCTACCCCAAGTACCACTGCACGCTGAAACAGAATCGCGTCGAACCGAAATATAAGCCGTGGTCATAGAATTGTGTAAACATACGTATCCTGGTACGAGAAAAAATAGCGAGCAAGTGTCTCTCCCCAAGCGACACAAACGGCTAAAATTTATAGGTAATTTATCGTTTTTTTGGGATGAAAGGTGAAAAATGATAAATCATAATGAATTATTAACTTAAGTTATTACTTAATGGAATAAAATTAAATATGATTTCCAATTATCATATTGATAATGTGGTAAGTAAAAGAAATTGGAGTTTTTGAAGTAAAATAAAGTAACGGCTGAAATGAGTTTTGGAAAACATTAGTACCTAACCAAAAAGGTTGACATTTTTAATTCACATTTTTAATCATTCAAATATATTTTTTTATAAAAACTTAAGCATAAAAAAGTCAAAAATTAATAAGAATTTTGTGTGTTTTAAAATTGTTTAGTTTTTCGTCTTGATACAAGCACACAATAACTAATATTACTACCGTACAGAAGGTTCACCCTCCAACGACCCCCACACGAAACCGAAACCCACCGCGTGACCCGAGCGTTCATATTCCGATAAGCACAGCCGACTCGATATCGATTTGACGTCCGTCAGGAGCGCAGGGTTTACGCGCGCGCGTAGGGATTACGAGTTAAGGCTAGATAGATCGCGCTTTGAATTTTTTCAAACCATCTGATGAGACATAGAAAATAATGGTTTAAATTCTGGAAAAAAAAAAGTATGTATTAGTTAAGGATCCAATCTATTCAAAGTCTCATTCAGTTACAAGTTACAAGATCCAATGAACTTCACTCGATAGAAAAAAAACCCAAAGTTACTCCTTTTTGTAATGTTTTTTCAATATTATGACTATACTACTGATACTTTACATTTAATTTTTGTACTCAACGAAAGACAAATAATTCGCAGATAAAGGACAATGGGCAAAAGTGGCCCAAGAGCTGAGACCAGATCCTCCACCGATGAGACCCGCGGGAAATAAAAGCCCACACTTGCCATTGATTCCGGCAAAAGACCATTGAAATCCGTCCCGGGATCCCCCCCCCCCCCCCCCTTTGGCCAAGTTAAACTGACCATTAATAATGAGTATTTATGTTATGTGTGGCGCATGTTTGGACATGTTTGTGCCTGTCTAAATAAGATACGGTATCTCGTTTCTTCGCCACTAATTAATAAAATTAAACTTTATTAGGTTGTGTTAAGGAACAAATTGGAATACAACTAGTGGCAGTACATTAATTTTTATTAAATAACCACTGGTGGCAGGCTAGAACTTCCAATAAAATACTCTTTTTACGTAAAACTGATTGTTACTGGCTTGAATGTCGCAAAGAGCAACAAAAAATACGTTTTTAAGGATAAATAAATAAATACTCTTACTTTATTTTTGTTCTAACAAAATGAAAAAATACTTTATATTTTCAAAAAAAGGAGGCAACCCTAGCCATGGACTGTGGCGGTGCACTACTTCTGCGGTCCTATTGCCTAGTCTCTGATTAACCCTTTGTTCCTATTTTAATCTGTGCCTTGGAGATAATATTCGTGACTGTAATACTGTATGTACTTACAAGTACATACAGTAGTAGGTACGCTATAAAGAAAACGCTCGTCGCTTTCACAGCAAAAATGCTTACTCTCATGTTTAACGTCGGCGCAGAATTATTAATTAATTATGTACTGACTGACAATAACTTTATACACGCGAGTTGTGTGTTTGTCTGCCCGTCCTTCTCATTAAAGCAGAGCAACGGATCAACGTTAGTATGCACAAAAACAGTGCCTTGTTATGTGGTCTGGGGCCTCCTAAATCCCCTCTAATAGCAGTTTTACTTTAATCTTACTCTCCAAATTTCCATACGAGTTTTGAATCTGCTCTAATGGCCTGATTTACACATTAAGTAGTTTAGTATGTAACTAAATTTTAACTTAATTTTAAGTGATTAAATGCATGTAAACACAGAATTTAGTAGCAAATTGCAAGATAAGTCACTTAAAATTGAAATTTAGTTACCTAATAAACTACTTAACGTGTAAATCGGCCATAATAATAAGAGGTGAGAGTAAGGTCCCTGGAATAAATCGCTACTCGCTTTAGGGTGGATTCGACCAAACTGGAATAAGTCTTACTCCGAGATTAATCTATACAAATTCGGCGTTTAATCTAGGTATATTTATTATTCCAGTTTGGTCGAATCCACCCTTAATGCTATAAGATCGCTAAATAGTATAATTTACTTTTTTATGTTTTATGCTATGCATAGCCATGCCATGCCATACATGTGGTCAGATCACCAACCGCCAAAAGTTATTCATAGTTCTATCAAAAATAACTTGCCTACATCATTTTCCAATCATTAACAACGTATATCTACAATATAAAAATCACAAAACCTAAAATGAGCATATTAAAAAGCTTTTAAAAAGATAAACCGAACGTGGGAATATCTACCTAATTCCGTAAAAGATAAGGGTTAATCGTTCTAAAGTTACGTTGAATATCAAATGATTTAGAATGAGCTTTGTTTTAACCTAACAATAATTATATACATAACAGAGAGGTATTCAAAAGCTTTTTTCTTCAGGGGTCACGGCTGTGAACCCGTCAAACAAGCTTAGCTTCATAATTATGACTACACTACTACAAAACAGAATCGCTCATTTCCATACTTAATAATTACAATACACTTATATACTACAACAGAGGAACATAGCTTACTGTACCTACATATAATTATGTTAGAAATAAAATAATTATGAGAAGAACAAATTCCTGTGACCCTGTTCAAGGTTCGAAACTTCATGCATAGGTACCAGATAGGGACTCACGTCTAGGGTTACCATTTAGGAATTTGAAAAGTCCTGACAAAAAGCCTGACATTTCGATAAAAGTCCGGACGTTTTTGTCAAAAAATGGAAACATTACTCATTTTCATATTTTGTTTTTAGATACTTAAATGAGAAGTTAATAAAGATTTATGACTTTATTTTATATTACAATATGTACCTAGTTTTGTTACTCATATTCCAAAATCCGGACAAATTAAAGAGCCGGACAAGGTGCGGACTATAGTCTAAAAGTTCGGACATGTCCGGACTAATCCGGACGGATGGTAATCCTACTCACGACTATTATCCCCGAAGGGTTATTCGAAACGTCATTTCATTTTTTTTTAATTTCAAACACAAGTCTAAGTATGCTTACAGAACAATCCAAAGCAAGCAAGTAAATTATTAGGTAGACATGCCAAAAGATTATAACGTTATTCAATATATTATCAATTATTAAAGATTATTTCCATACCTACCATACCACATTACATAATATTAAAATAAAAATATGTTATGTCACAAATTGTGAATGTCAGATTAAAGAGCCATAAAAATAAACTTTTAATTAGATACAAACATGTCAACTGAATTATAACTATAATTTAAAAAAACAATTTAAACAATGTCTTAGTAATTATTGTTAGATCAGAATTCAAAATTCAATAAAATAAATTACACAATCATTTACTTAAATAAACTTAAAATTAGATACCTACATACAACATGTCAACTGAATTATGAATACAATCTTTAAACGAATGAAAAACTAAACCATGTCCAATGATATTTTATGTTAGGTCATTGACCATGTCACAGTAAATGGTCAGATTAGAATTAATGATAATGGGAAGATGCACTGTCACAAAGCATCTTGCTTACAAAGCGCAAAGGTGCGGGCTCTGTCATAAGGCCGTCCCAAACATTCATAGAAGTATAGTAATAACACCAGTGAGGTCCAAAAAACTAGAGAAGACACCACGAAGCAACTAATATGGTTATTTTTTCAGTGATATGGTGCAGCCGCAAGGTCCACAATCGCTTGAATCACGCGCAATTCACTGAGGCGTTTGCAGCCCATGGGCTGCACCTTAGTGTTCACAAACTTGCTTCGCGGTGTCTGTCTTCTCTAGTTTATTGTACCTCAATGAATAACACCCATTGCATGGCAAAGCCCTCCATCAAAAAATCAAAAACCCCTCAAACCCCAAGCGGTCGCATGAGACCGCACCTACAAAAACACACTTGACTTTGTACCGTTTGTTGATAGACTTACTGACTACTTTAGTATGAACAAGTTTGGTTATTTCGGTTCTGTGGTTCATCTTATGTATTGTTATCGCAAAATATCGCATAGTCTGTGCTCGATTCTGTCAAAGACGTTGACAGTTGCGCCAAAAAAAGTGTCAAAAAAAATCCAAGACTGATTTTTTACAGAAATGACATACTGGTTGTGACCCACCATTTAGTGTTTGTCTCGCTATATTATGCACATATTTGTTTACAAACATTCTTCATCGACTTTGGCCCTAGGAACTTATACCTAAACTAACTTCCTAGCCAATACAAGTCGAATTATAATAATAATAATAAACTTTCCTACAGTCACACCAATTATCTAGCCCAAGAGAAGCTTCGAAGAAACTCGTTAAATGGTTACTAGACAACGGATAAACATACTTAAAATATTTAAATACATACGTATCATACATAGAAAACACCCAGACCGGAGACAATTTAGAAAAACAGTAATTTCTAAATTGACCCGACCGGGGATCGAACCCGGGACCTCAGAGATGGCGACACCATGAAAACCGGTGTACAAACCACTCGACCAAGGAGGTCGTCAAACGGACTACACGATTACGTATAGTAGCACACTACCAAAAATAATTAGCCCGTTAGGCTAATTGGGAAGGCCTTTTATACCCAGCAGGGATGATTATGCGTCTGTAACACGATTTAGTTGGTGTGACAAAGTGGTAAAGCGGTCACTATCAGCCGTAACGAAGTCGTCTGCGTTCCGCTCGGCCGACGCAACACTATGGCCTGTGGCCTTGGCAGCCGACCGCAAGGCTTACGTGCTGGTAGTACTTTATACATGTATTTTTTGTGTCCTACCAAATCGGTGTACGATGCTCACAATCAAAACATCGGAGGGCCTAGACAAGACTGGCATGCGCTCACTCCCTGTCTATTCGTAATTCAGACAAAAACGTTTATACAAACCATTTTTCCAATTCTGGAATGAGAGACCAAAAGTTCGCTTAAACATTTATGTCGTCTAATCAACAGACAGACATCGCAGCGCCGTCCGCGCCGGCCGCAGCGCCAGATCGGTCAAAGACAAGGTAGTGTGTATCAGGAGATGGCGTCTCAAATATATTGTCAATAACAATAATTGAAATAATATCTTTTCTATTCTAATAATACGATATAACTACATAATAATGACTTGAATAACAATTAATTTCACTTATTTTCGCCGCTCCGCTCCGCACGCGCGTAAGCCGTGTGAATGTCGAACGAAGCCACCCTAAACCTCTTGACATCCGCCTGGCATGTCCGCATGCCATGAACAATAGATTTTCTATTGTGTTTGTATTGGCGGATTTCAATAGGTAAAGCAAGGTGCCGAGTCGCCTCCGCAGATGAGTGGAACATAGTGCGTGTTCGGAACGGCTTATCTAGTGTAAACTGTAACGTATAAATCTTCTAGGTCAATGGTAATTCGTTGTACAATGCACGCTCGCGGCTGTATTTTTCACTAACAATTGGCACAGTACACAGAAGTGTACGACAAATTACGAATAGACAGACGGTGAGCGTTTGTTGCTTGTCTAGGGGGGCAGGAGTTCTGCAGAGGGTTTTAATTTAATTTTATTTATTTATGCTTACACCAACTATCTAGCCCAAAATAAGTATTCTTTTTGAAACTCGTTAATATGGTTAGATAACGGATAAATATACATAAACTGTATACTTTAATAAATAATGGAAATTTTTTATCCTCTAACTAATAGTTTGTGAATCCAAAAATTTCAATAATGAATATAATATTACTTACATAAACATAGAAAAAACACCCAGACCCGAAATCAATTTAGAAATCAGTGTGTTTCTCTAAATTGACCCGACCGGGAATTGAACCCGGGACCTCACAAATGGCACGACGCCAAACTTGGCGTACTAACCACTCTACCACGGAGGCCGTCAAAGAGGTTTTTTTTTTACTACCTGTGGTCCTGGTGTAGGCACACTGGCCACTTACGACATAGGGGCCGTCCGTTAATCACGTGAGGTTCAAAAGGGGGGAGGGATTTCGGCAAAAATCATGAAATATCACAAGGGGAGAGTATTTATTTTTTCGTCAAATGCGCGTTTCTTAACTAGAAACGGCGTGTAGTAACGTAGTAAGACCATGACTCGCCGTTGAAAACCTTTCACTGTAGACATTTTAATCATGGTCCTTAATTTTCTTGAATAAAATTAGATATACGAGTACTTTATACATACTTACCTGTATTTAAAGATAATATTCTAAAAATTTCAAGATGCTTTGTAGGTACTAAAAATACACGTGATTTTGGGTGGGGGGGCGGGGGTTAGTTTTAAACCTCACCACGTATCTATCACCAAGGGGGAGGGGGGGTTAAAAAATGCTAAAAAAACATCACGTGATTAATGGAAGGCCCCATACCTAATCGTATTGTTTGTAAATGAGAAGAAACAAGAACGTTTCTTGCGACCATCCTTCTCCATAGCGAAAAGACGTCCTTAATGTAGATAAAAAAATGTTTTTGGCCCATTCGAAAGAACCTACTCATTTATTAAGTTTACTTGAAGAAAGAAATTTTGACTTTTGACTGATTCTAGTCGAAACCCTAAAATCAGACTCCGAAGGCATGCCGAACCCTTCAGTTCTTGTATCTCTATGCCATTTAATTTCACTGAATCTAGTAAGTACCCTTCAAGAATGCAGCAATGTAAAACGATGCTACTTGGCGGCAGAAAAAGGTAAGTAGTAGGATTCTGGGCAGAATCCTAAACATCACTCAGAAATGCTGGTGATAAATAAGAAGGGTTAAAGCGTTTAGGCGTAAGGGTAAACGCAAAAGATCTTACTCAGCTTCGGTAAAGACACAATACTTCATGGCAAACAAAAAAAAAACAATTTCCATAGACTAATGGAAACTCATTATTTACCTTTTTTGGTTACACAACCGCTTGAATGGCGCGCGGCCTTGGCTTTGACAGTGAATAAGTAAAATTGCGCGCTTCCGTGTACATTGTGTTGATGTTGGAAAATGAAATTACATGATTTATGGAAATATCTCTGCGTTTGTGTTCGTCTGTAAAGCCTTTGCTAGGTTTCCATAAATATGATGTATAGTTCTTTGTCTATTTGTATATTATTCAGAATATTTACATTAAGTTAAGATTAGTATTACATCATTTAATTAATCCAAAAATAAATAAACCTACATATAATGTCAGACGAAAATTAGATCAATCTATTACCTAGCACATCCCTAATGTATCCACCCAGCACTAGTTGCCGAAGTTTGACAGTAAAGTTAAGTTAGCCGCGCTTTTGGTAGCTGTGGAAAAATACTTGATTGTAATGAGAATCAATACATTGTCATATAAAAGGCTAAGAATTATTGAGTTTATTCCTATTAATTTAATACAATAATCTATCTGTACATTCATGAAAGAAGGGACTCCGCGCCGCGATATAACAAGTGAAGCCACCTTTATGCTGGTGTGTGTCACGAAAACTAAATCGCTATGAAATCGGCTTATCTTCGTGTAAGGGTGTGCTGTATAATTAGGTACAATAATACTGGCTTACTTTATGCGCGTCACTGTTCGTGGTTCAAGTCCGTGACGCGGAGTCCTTAATTTTTAACTCATCCGTGCTCTCGACCTGTAAGGTAGGCTAGCATGCGCAACACGAGTAGGGTTGCCAGTTGCCACCTTTTTTTAGGACGAATAGAGTATTTTTTCATTTTGTTAGAACAAAAATACAGTACCTACATGGCACAAAAAAAGGTATTTATTTATTTGTCCTTAAAAACGTATTTTTTGTTGCTCTTTGCGCCATTGAACAAATATTTGTCTTTCTTGAAGATAATTACAGCCTCTTTGCAATCATAATTCAGATTAAAATTATATAATCAACTCGTTTTTTATTAAATTTAGGGTAGCTCTATTCCTTTCGTCTCTCCACTTTACATTCATAAGAGAGAAGACTCTCTCAGTGAACTCTGAAGTACTCATAACCAGTAACGATCAGTTTTTCGTAAATAGAGTATTTTAGCGTACTCTATTGGTGTCGTAGACTCGTAGATTATAGAGTACGCATACATGAAAAAGAGTACAATACTCTATTTTAGAGTACGGATGGCAACCCTAACACGGGATATGTCGCGGACAAGAGACTACAAATCATGGTTTGTAGACAAAAATACCACAGTTTATGCAAAAACTATAAGTCTATTTTTGACATTATTATGTAAGCGCATTCATGTGTCTTGTCGATAGACATTAGAGATAAATGAATAGAACACGAGAAAACGGGTCGAGAAGAGTTCTCATGTTGCGCATGTTAAGCCGGCGGCGTTCCCAGAGCCCCAGACTAACTAACCTGAAATTGTGAGATTTAAAATCCCTAGTTTGTCAGTTACACTTTACACTGGATAAAATTAACAGTCGTAGCTATTTTGTTTTATTTTTAAATGTGTGTGTGTTTGCCGCCGTACTAATCTGCAAGTAAGTACTTACATATAAAGAGGTTTTTAAGTGTCGTGTGGGTGTGACAGTTCGCCTCAATTTTAATAGCCTGTGCTTATATGGTACGGATTAATTACTAATTAAAGAACTCGTTGTGACTCGTGGTCTATATAACGCGAAATAGTTACTGATAAAAATATCTAAAAAAAGTGGGTGTATACCTACTCTAGCGTTGCCAGGCGACCGGATAAAGCCATAGGACATAGTTAGACTTTTTTATTGCGTGTCCCGTCAAAATAAACGGAGTCCGGGTTTTGTTAGGCTTTTTACAATTTGCAAACGAGCGAGCGCCGAACTAGTCCGGTCCGAGTCCGACTGTCGGTCGCTCCTGCTCCCGAAAATGTAGGGTGTCTGGCCTTTTTACCCAAATGCCCGGCCAAACTGGCTGGTCTGTCCGGCTATTAGGTTTGACGACCTGGCAACCTTACCTACCTCGTATAACTGTTACTATACTATTTATTTAAGGATAATTTTGATATAAACCAATTACGAGTACTTACGTCTCGGAAAATTTATGAAAATAAATCCTCTACCTGGATTCGAATCTACACCCTCTGACATTCTGGGTCAGGTGCATTACGGTCGGATAACGACAATCACCAAAAACCCGCATTTGGCAAGTGTATTGATTAAGACAAAACAAAAAAATACATAAGTACAAACGTAATATTCACGCACGATGAATGATTGGTCTCGCTGTGCTCGACTTGATACCGCCCTATCTAAAAACCACAGCTCCGTAAATGCGACAACTCATCTATGACAATTTGCAAGGGTGCTGTTCTCCTTATTTTTTTGTACTATTATTTTTACACAGTTTTATTACGCAAACTGGCATTTTACTTTGAATTATGAACAAAATTTAATATAAAGTTCTGTACTTACCTGGCGGTGGTCTTACTGGTACTACCAGACAGGACAGTGGTACCAACGGGCAAAAAAAATTCCCGCGGTACTACCAGTAGGACCATCGGTAGTACAACGGGTAAGTACAGAAACAATTACACACAGCTATCAGTGTGACTGGCTCTCGGGTACGCCGATTCCGGCGTAGTATTTGTTGCCGCATTTGAAAAGTGCGACGGAGGTAGATAGTCGAGCGCAGCGAGATCAATCATTCATCTAAGCCTAAAGGGTTAATCAGCAAAGGCAATGAGGACCGCAAGAGCAGAGCCACAGAAGTCCAGTGCACACCAAATGACAACTGCACATGTGCTCAGACCCCGTGAGCGTGGCGACCGTGACCGTGTTGCATAGCGGTGAAAGAATACTACCTTGCCAACCGTCCCGGATTTTCCGGGACGTCCCGCTTCTGGGTCAATTTTGGGCCGTCTCGCCGTGACCCCTTGCGGGACGCTTTTTGTCCCGGAAATCAGTGATAATATAATATAAGTATCTATCTCGTACGTCCACTATCCTCGGGTTAGGCATTTGTATTGATTTTTTTTATTAAATAAAAAGTAAATAATATAGTTATCTATGTATTTTTTTACTAACCATTTTAAATGTGGTGTGTGGTGTCCCGCGTAATATACCCAAGTCCCGGATGTCAAGCTGGGCAGTCCCGGAAATGCCTTTTTTGGAGTTGGCAAGCCTAACTACCACCCCCTCTCTTCCCTTGGGTGTCGTAAAAACCGACTAACGGACCAAAGACTGCACATACTTCCAACAGCATAGAGCGGCGATGGGTTCACCACCTCACGTGTCACGCTGAGCACATGTGCAGTCACTATTTGGTGAAAAGTCGCTATATGGTTGAGGACTGCTTTTGCTGTCCTCATTGCCTTGTCTCTGACTAACCCTTCGGGGATAATAGTATGAGTAGTACGTGGTTATATGTATGTCTGCACATGTGCTCAGCGTGACAGGCGGTGAGCCCATCGCCGCTTTATGCTGTTAGATATATGTAGTCTTTAGTCCGTTAGTCGCCTTTTACGACACAAGTAAAGTGATGTAGAGCCGCTACCGTCACAGCACATCTTCATCATCATCAACAGCCAATGATAGTCCACTGCTAGACTTAGAGCCTCCTCCACTAACGTGCTCAACACACAGCATAAAAAATAAACATTAAAATTAAGACAATACACAATAATTACAATAAAGTCGTCTTAATTTCGATGATTGCCTAACACTGGGACACTATACAGGGTGTCCCAGAAATCAAAGTCAAGCCGGAAATGGGCAAAATGCCAAGTCGTGTTAGTTATTAAAAAAGTATGAATAAAAAATCTTGATTGTGTAATCCTCAAATTATAAGGATTTCAAATAAATCCTAAAAATTTGCAACCTGTGATGATCTCTCAAGTCCTGTGACTACAAATATTAACTTTTCGTCAGTTTTTTTACTGTTATGTAACCATGAATAACCCTTCTGTAAATTACAGTTAAAAGTTAAAATATACCTAGGTACCTCAGTTTTAAATAAAATATTAGATTTGTGCCTAGCATTGATTTAAAATATTGACTTAACCGACTGTACTTTAAAAAAAATAAACTACACTGTTTTGGCAAGTAACATTAAAAGATGGCGATTTATCTTTTTATTTTATCAATTTTTTTTTTTCATATTTTATTAATAACTAACACGACTTGGCCTATTGCCCATTTCCGGTTTGACTTTGATTTCTGGGACACCCTGTATAGGCTAATTACTACACTACTACTGCTAAAAGTAGTGTAAGTAGTATTCAATGCAGTAATGACTGACGAAAGAGGCTAAGTGAGGTAGGAAATGTACGGGTACTGCACTCTCTAATCTATTAGCAGTCTTGTTCGGAAAATAAGGCTTGCTTACCTCATCACAAGCGATGACTAAGCGACAGCTATAACACGTAATTACAAAATAATAATAAAAAAACAGAGGCGACATCAATGCAGCTCTGCACCAGACTTTTTCTGTGATGCTTATGGTAGACCATACCGCTCTGGGATTGGTGTTATTGCCATCAAAGGCGATGTCTGTCTGATGCTCAGAACTGCTATTATTCTGAGGTCACATGTTGCACCAGCAATCGTCTGATAGACGCAATTCATAGTTCGAAAACTTTGCCATTTGATGTGAAAATATGGGACATATTACAGGCCTATATTAATAAAATACCTTTCGTTAACTATTCACATATACACATACAGTCTCAGCACAGAGACCAAAAAAGTATTCAAGTATTTTTTTTATAAAAGAAGGAGGCAGACGAACAGGCGGGCCACCTGATGGAGTATAATCACCGCCGGCTATGGACACCCGCATTAAGGAAGGAAGAGGAATTGCGAGGGGGGGGGGGGCCTCCGGAACCCTCACTGGCCGGACGAAACACAACAGTACCAAGTGCCATTATTTCACGCCGAATATTCGTGAGAGGGTAGTATTACCCCGGGCGAGCCGGCCCAATGCGTGCTGCAACGCAGCGTCGCTCTACCACTCAGTCAGTGTCACTCTTTTAGCACCACCCAGGGGTCACGTGTAGGGTCTCAAGGGTAAACCTACGGACACGAGTGACTTTGACCCCCAGATTATTAGTAAGGTATATTTTCTCAAATAGACAGTTCGAAAACTATTGAATATCGCGAAACATAAATAAGGGTGATTTGTTTGGGTGCCCCAAGAGCTGATCTATATCTAGTCTTCCGCTTCACCCTATATTTTAATTATTATATATTTTGACTTTGTCTCCAGTTACCGCTTATATTTAGTATATCTCTTATATCTACACAACATAGCTCGCATTACACCACCGGCCCACAACAAAGTGTCAACGAACATTTTCCTGTGTGAAACAATAGTGATCGGCTTCCCACCGGCGCGGCGCAGCTCTGTTACAACAATGCTCTCGGGAAATCAGCCCACGCTCGCAACTGGGCCCATGTTTGACAAACACTAGCGAACGACTCATTCATGCCAATTCTGTAGAAGTGTGGACAAATGGACGTTACGGGTAGAGAATGACCGCTTCTTGGTCTAAGTAAACATACAATACCTACTAATAAGAATAAACTCAATTTTTCACATTAATTATATAAGTATTATAATTACAATCAAGTATTTTACAACAATTACTAAAAGCGCGGGTAGCTCAACTTTCAAACTTCGGCAACTAGCCAAAGACATTTTTATACACCATTGCAACTAGCGCGGTACGGTGACATTAGGGATGTGCTGGCTGATCGATTGATCTAATCTTCATCTCACTGTAGTGTTACACTTACGTGTTGTTACATCTAACATAGATATTCATGACTATTTTCCACAAAGGGCTAGTCAGAGACTAGGCAATGAGGACCGCAGCAGTCCTGTTGGATATATGTGATTAGTCCGTTAGTCGCCTTTTACGATACCCACGGGAAGAGATTGGTTTCACCTATATCAATAAAAAAAATACTGTACGTTGGTATGCAAGCACACTTTTCTACGGTTTTGCTTGCCTACCCATCCATAAAGAGAAATAAAATTATTTCGACTCAAAATGCTTATTTTTAATGAATTTTTATTAGTTTACTGAATAAATATAGTACATTGTTACCCTAGGGGAGAAAGTAGCTTATTTACTCCCGAGACGGGGTTCTCTCGCTACGCTCGGGCGCCAATAGTTCGAGAGAGTAAATAAGTCTTTCACCCGAGGTAAACACTGAGCTTATAATTACGAATTTTAGGAAAGTAAAAACAAAAACATGAATGTCTTTAGTCCGTTAGTCGCCTTTTACGACACCCAAGGGAAGAGAGGAGTAAGTAGTATTATTTTGATGAGCCCATCGCCGCTCTATGCTCTTTGGTCATTAGTCCGTTAACCGTGTCGTGATAGCGGTGAAAGAATACTACCACCCCCTCTCTTCCCTTAGTTGTCGTAAAAGGCGACTAAAAGACTAAAGATTGCACATAAATCAAACAACATAAAACCGCAATTCGCTCACCACCTGTCACGCTGTGCACATGTGCAGTCGCTATTTAGTGTAAGTGGACTATGGCAGAGGACTACTTTTGTGGTCCTAATTGCCTCGTCTCTGGCTAACCCTTAAGTTTAGGAGATAATAGTCGTGATTATATATATGTATGTAGTCCGTTAGTCGCCTTTTACGACACCTAATGGAAGAGAGGGGTTGGTAGCACATGAGTAAATATCCTACAGAGTATTTACTCATGTGCGATTTCTACCAACGCGCAAAATTGATACCTAATTCTGATAGGGCTGACACCTGTTGCACGTTTTAAAAATTATGGAGGAAAAATAAAATAAGGTAAGTAAGTACATAATAAATCGTGTATTTCAAAAGGTATAAAATAAGGTTTAGTGTAATTTGACACATACTAAAGTAAAATTAGTTCAAAGATAACGAAACGTAGAAAAAATGTCTACCTCAGGCGGGAATCGAACCCGCGTCCTCCGCTAATAATTATTACGAATCTATAAAGTAAAATATTTTCGGTCAGATCTCTAAGGATGTAAATTCTAAGAGGTTTGGTAAGACAAGACACTGTTATGTTACAATAAAAACATAAAGACAAAAGCGTTGAAAAATTTCGTCAAATCTAACCAATATCTCGCTGGCGGAGGGGTCAACGCAGTCGCCCGGATTGCAGGGGACGCGGGTTTGATTCCCGGATGAGGTAGAATTTTTTTTTAACTTTTCGTTTCTTTGACTTTATTTGAGCATTTTTTAACGCAAATAATCAAATATTACCAAGTAATAGTTTATAAATGGCTAACCCTAAATAATTTATATTTATTATTTTTCTTCATGTAGTTATTTATTATTTCTTTTTAACGTGTGGTACAGTCTGAATCTAATATACAGTTTCCTTAAATAATTGATCGGAAAACACCATGCGAATGTTTAGTACTATATTGTAATAAGCAAACAATTTTTTTCAATTATTTTTAAATATTTTATTTTCAATATTTTGGATTGTCGGATCATTTTTAAAGTAATCTTGGTATGTTTTTTCCATTTCACCAATAAAATTAATCTGGCGGTATTTTAAGCAACCCATCCTTTATATTACCTACATTATAGTCTTTAGAATGAGTAAATAAGGAATTATTGCTCATATTTATGGCATTTTCCGATCTTTTAACATAGGACTCCGATTTCTCGCACTTGTGTCGATTCAGACATTTCCTCTATACAAATATCCGGCAATATAAACCATAGCATTTCTTTCTGGTAAACCAAAATTGTAGTCATTAGTTTCCACAGTAAGGATAGGGACATTTTCGTCTTCTACCATTTGCGAAGGAGCTTCATAAAGTGTGCCGCAGTCTTCAGCTTTCATGAGCAAGCTACCATAATCTTCATCACAGTTAGTTCCATCTGGTTTCTTTAAAATATAGCTTAAGTACAATTTTTTTTAAAAGCTTTGCTTGTTTGCCTACAAGTTGGTTCTTCACAGTTCCTTTCCTACCCGCTTGCCGCACTTTCCAAAAAAAGTTTTCAATTGTGTCTTGGTTTATTAAACTTCTGGTGTACAAAAACTTACTCATTGTGCCTTTAAATCGTCAAAAAGCTGTAATACAGATTTTATGGTCTCCTGTTACCCGTTTATAAAATTCATGGTTTTAGTAGTGTCCACTCCTGTATCTATCATCACTAACTTTATTTTTTTTTAATGAACATTTCTTGTAAATACTCTTTTTGAAAAATGTCACCGAAGAACGCACTTTTAAAATTTTAAATTGAGTGGGGGATCGCATCGACTAGAGTTGAGTACCTATATCAAATAGTCGGTTCATTTTGTCTAAAAAGTCAGCAATGTGTGATGCAGTTTGATCCATTAACTTCAAATCTACATTGATTTGAAGCTGAAGCAACAGTATTACTTAACACTTGCACTTTCAAAATTATTGGGCTTAATGTGGATTTCTGATAATTTTGGTGCTAATCGCAGTGCTTTATTTTTGTCCAGCTGGTACATTTTTATAATATCAGACATTTTTGATACTCTGGCTGTTGCCATCGTCGTACGCATAATTACATATTTTGAGATTATTGCGTACACATTTTATAAGATGGGGAACGTCAATTATATAATAGATTTTGTGCTCTAATCTGATACAAATACTCCAATATCAAGACCAATGCAATGAAGCGGGTATAGTATGGTCAATTCAGTCGTTTACCTCTGGATAATTTTTGCATTGAGCTAGAAATGAATATGCAGTGGGCTGCTTCCAATTGTGTATTAGCTTCCCGAAGTTCTAAAGATAACTTTCTCTTTCTCGGAGTATCCTCTGACAGATGAGGGCAAGTTTGCGAGGGTCTACTCTCACATTCATCCATTTTGTTTGCAATATCAACTTGAACACTACAACTTGTTTAATCAGATGGAATTGTGATTATTTTTCTAGTATCGACAACCAAAGGAATATTTTCAGAATTCTGATTATTAATTGCAGTTGTTCCTTCATATTGAGATGAACTTGTACTTGCAGAAATATTTTCATACATTTGAGATGTACTTGTACTTGCACTGTCAGCAATAGATGGTAGATTCAGCGTCGGATATGCATTGTCAGTTAAATATTTCACAGTTCCGTATTTCGAAAATTTAATACAATTTGTCTCAAAGTGTTGCTCACAGATTTTGTAATTTCTTCTAGCTTTAGCATCTTCTAATTTCCCAATTAGATCTTGACGACCAACAACTTGAAGCCACTCCTGTCTTCTGAAATGAAAACACAAATTCAGTAAGTATCTACTTTACATGTTGATCATATATGAACAATAGTTTTTTTTAAAAGCCACACATTCAACATTTTAGCATTCTATCGTTTGATTGCTGGGTTAATACCTAAAAATTAAAATTAAAACTAATACTTAAAATTTGCCATAAAAACGAATACTAGCTGCAGTAGGTAGTAGCCGAGTCCCAGTACTTGTATCCTGGTCATCATCAGACCCTCAAGAATGTAAGTATGGCGATTGACCATTTAAGCTAAAATTTGAGCATAATTTGCAACTGCGCCTTTAATAGTGCAGAGTGCCAGTTCTTATATCCTGGTCATCATGGCGATTGACCATTTAAGCTAATAATTTGAGCATAATTTGCAACTGCCTAGTTGTAATAGTGCAGAGTGCCAGTTCTTATATCCTGGTCATCATCAGACCCTCAAAAATGTAAGTTTGGCGATTGATTATTTAAGAGTGTATGTATGGCAATTGACCATTTAAGATAATAATTTGAGCATAATTTGCAACTACCTAGCTGTAATAGCGCAGAGTGCTAGTTCTTACATCCTAGTCATCATCAGACCCTCAAGAATGTAAGTTGGACGATTGACCATTTAAGCTAATAATTTGAGCATAATTTGAAACTGCCTGATCATAATCATAACTTGGGAACGACTGCTCCGATTATTCGCATCAAACTGGCTAAAAACTATGACCAAACACAATATCAACTAACAAACAAAAGAATTGCATCAAAATCGGTTCAGCCGTTTAGTCGCTTAGTGCCCATATAGGCATCATAGCGACTAAACTGCTAAGGCGACACGATCTAGCAAGCCACACAGTTCCTAAATAAGTCACACTGTAGTTATTCTGTGATTGTGGGGCAGTTTAACATAACGTCTTGGTTGAAGGAGTGACATAACCTATGTCACTCCTTCAACCAAGACGAAACTAACGACACCTCATAATTTTAAAATTCAACAAGTTTAATGTTTATATTTTAGCGTTTTATTAACGCTTAAATATACTTAAGTAAAATTTTAAACACTGAAAAAAGACGACAACCTCAGGCGGGAATCAAACCACTGACAAATTTCGACGTTTGAAAGCCAGACCTCGGTAGCCAAGTGGTTAAGGCAGCCGCCCGGAATGCGGAAGGTGGGTGGTTCAATTCCCGCCTGAGGTTGTCGTCTTTTTTCAGTGTCTTTAATTTTATCCAACAAGTTGTAAATGTAGAGTATAGGGCGTGGCGAAGAAATAAACAAAGGTATACGGGGTGGAGATGACATTACGACAATAAATGAAAATATTGGCTATATTAGTTCATAGAAATAATTTGAAACTATCAAAGAGATTAAAATAGTAATAGTTTAATGTCTTTGGAAACAATCAAATTAATCTTAGCACTGAATTTTTTTTAAATTTTTCATACACACTAAATATTTTATACCCCCCTGAAGGACGGCATGGCATTAATACATGCCATATTTACATTTAAAAAAATACCTACAAAAATTTAAAAAAACATCAGTGCTAAGATTAATTTGATAGTTTCAAATTATTTCTATGAACTAGTATAGCCAATATTTTCATTTATTGTCGTAGTGTCAACTCCACTTTGTACGTATACATTCGAAAAACATAACCCCACTTCTGACGCAGTCGGGTAGAAGTACTCATGAAAACTAAAAAAAAAAAATAGGTACATATTCAAAACAGCATCCTTGTTGACCCAGTCCAACAACAATAATTGTTGTTGAAAAAGAAGATTACCAGTTGTGTGAGCAAGCAAAGCAAGCATGCATGTCAATACACAAATAATCACATACTCACACCACACACACGCACACACACGCACACACACGCACACTCACACACCCAAAAAAATGTTGAAGCCAAGTTGTAAAACGCAACAAGATGCTGCCTAGTTTTCGTTCAAAGTGTTAAAGGGTAATAAAAAATTCCAAGGTAGTTTTAAAAGTACTTAGCTTAACATACTTAATGAAACCACATGATTTTGATTTTATTTTTATTTTTAAACATACTCTCCCCCGAGCTCAAAACATTTTCTCCATTATCCGGTAAGGCTTCGATACCCGTTTTTAAAAAATCTACGTCTAACTCCTCCAAATTAGCGTCCGCGGCGGTTATAACCTCCTCATTTGTAAAAAAATGTTAACCACCTAAAAATTTTTTCAGCTTTGGGAACAGACAAAAGTTGGACGGTACTAAATCCGGTGAATATGGGGGATGAGGTAACAATTCGAAGCCACACTGATGGATTTCTGCCATGGATTGCACAGAGGTGTGAACGCGCGCATTGTCCTGATGAAACAAAACTTTTCTTCTCAATAAACTTGGACATTTTTATTTGATTTCTTCTCTCAAACGACGCAGCAGGTTGCAATAGTAATCGGAGTTTATTGTTTCACCCTTTTTAAAATAATCCACCAGAATTATAACCTTTGCATCCCAAAAAACCGACGTCATGTCTTTGTCGGAGGATAAAATCACCTTTGCCTTCTTTGGGGTGGGTGATCCTACTCTTTTCCATTGTTTCGACTGTTCTTTTGTCTCTGGTGGATTGTGGTGAACCCAGGTTTCATCCATCGCTATAAATCTTTCAATAAATTTTAGTGGGTCAGCTTCATATAACTCTAAACAGTCGCGAGAAGTTGTGATTCAGTTGCGTTTTTGTTCCACTGAAAGCAGCTGCGGTACCCACCGCGCAGACACCTTAGAGAATCCAAGTTCAGTAGTAATTATACGATGAGTTCGCTCAGAAAAGATGCCTACAGTCTTAGCTATCTCCTCGACAGTCAATCTTCGATCAGATAAAATTAAATCACAGATTTTTTTCTTGTTTTCATCAGTGGAAGCAGTCGAAGGCCGGCCACTACGGGGCTCATCTTGAATGGCCTCACAACCACGTTTAAACTCTGTCACCCAGTTTTTAACAGTTTCATTCGAAGGAGCGGACTCACCCAAAGTAGCAGACATGTATAACTTTTGGAGTTAAACCTTTCAAATTCAAGTACCCTATCACTGCACAATGTTCAATTTTATTAATTTTCAACTTGACTTACGGTATCACGAATAAACGAACAATGATTTATTGTGAACAAACTAAACTGTGCATACTTGTAACTAAATAATGTAGCTATAAAATGAGGGTAGTTATAAAAATAACCAATGACTCTAACTATGTTAGGCTAACAACTTTTCAAATGACCCTAGTGTATTGACCGCCATTTTCAATCCCAATTTTTGTTTGACTGAGCTGTGTAATCAATTTTATTGTATTCGTAAATTATACTTACTGCACATGATTTCTTGGGTACGAAAAAAAAGAAATATCCTTCTTTTTTCCGGAATTGTTCATACACACGGTGCAAGAGTTGGGCATTGTGTAACTAATCCGACTTTGTTTTTTAAATTTAGATTAAACACTAATGTCCCTTATGGTTGGTACCGGCACAGTCCTTTTCATACATTCTCTATAAACATATCCCCACTTGTCAGTGTTAGTGCTCTCTGCCGGTTTCACACGAGGGCAGAACAGTGGGCAGCACAGTACTGCTGACTGCTACTGTTTGAACGCACAGAACAGTACTGTCTTCAACTGTCTTGACAGTAACCAAGGCAGAACAGTTAATAGCCCGCCAGTCTATTTTTTCGGGGCAGTTTGCTACCCCCACCACCTTTGTCGCTCGTCCGTCTTGTGGTTCATTGAGGTACAAACCTCAATGGTGTGAACGCAAGGGCAGTGCAGTGCTGAGTGCAGTCACAACTTCACAACACGACTAGGTGACAATTCGGACACTTTAAATTCGGATACAGTGTCCGAATTTACACTTTAATTTTATTATTTTTTTCTCTGACTATTCGGACACCAACAAAATAGCTGCTTTGTACAGTCAGATAAAAAACTTCTATAGATTTCTTTACATTAATTTTATTAAAATTTACTACAGTAAAAATCATTATATTTTGAAGCATTTTAATCTGACTGTACTGAACAGCTCCAATAATTTAAGAGTGTTTGAATCGTCAGTGAAAAAATAATAAAATTAAAAAGTGTCTATTCGGACACTGTGTCCGAATTGTCACATAGTCCACAACACAATACACACACAACACATGTGTATTATGTATGGTGCAGTCCGTACAGTGCAAAAGCAGGACAGTGTGCGCGCGCGCGTCCAGACTTGTTTTGTAGTGGCGTGAGTGTGGTTTGTTACTTAAAACTTGTTTGTTTTGATATTAAAATGGCACCTCCTAGTAGTGTAATATTGGGCATTCTAGATCACTTTTCACTCCATTGATCTCACTGACGTTCGATCAATGTCGTTAAAAAGTGATCTAGAATGTCCCAATATTACTTTTGAAAATCACTGCCATTCGCTCGTATATATGTTTAAGCGCTATGCTTCAAAGTCATTTTATTGAAACTCCCGAAACACTGTGGTCAATAAGAAAACAGCTGCTATGAGATTTGTTAAACAAAAACAGTCATTAAAATTAAAATGCATTTGCCCACCATCATCAAATGAGTTAAAACGTCATGGCAACTTATTGCCGAACAGTATCCGTTGTATTGTTTGCGGCCCTTCGAATTGTGGAAAGACAAACTTAGTAATTAGTTTATTACTACATACAGATGGTCCACGGTTCCGCAACCTTTATGTTTATTCAAAATCTTTGTATCAACCTAAATACATATTTTTAGAAAAAGTATTAAATATGGTTGCAGGTACATCGTATCATAAATATAATGACAACACCGAAGTTTTGAGTCCACATGATGCTTTGTCTGACTCGATTATTATATTTGATGATGTTGCTTGTGAAAACCAAAACCACATCCGAGATTATTTTGCTATGGGACGTCATAAAAATATCGATTGTTTTTATATTAATCAAACTTATACAAAAGTACCAAAACAACTTATTAGGGACAATTCTAACCTAATTATATTATTTAAGCAGGACGATGTAAATTTGAAACACGTATATGATGAACACGTAGGGTCGGACATGACTTGGTCACAATTTCGAGAAATGTGCTCAACTGTTTGGAAGAAACCATTCAATTATCTTGTAATAAATAAGGATTGTGAACGAAACAAAGGATGTTATAGGAAGACATTTGATACGTTTATAGAATTAGATTAATGTACAAAAGCAGTTGTAATTATGCCATAAAATCACTTTCATTTGTGACTTAAAGCTGAAAGGAAACCTATTTATTGAAATGGAAAGAGATTTAAAAGAACAAATTGTAAAATCAGCATCAGCTGTTAAAAGGAAGGTAGACTTAATAAAGGATGCTAAAAATTCTAACAATGTTACCCTGGAAACAATATTTAAACCTATTGTTGACCCTCTTAACATTTTAGCGAATAGAAATGATGAAAAGAACTTACAGGAAGTAAAGCTTTATGATCCCATATCAAAAAAAAACAGGAAAAATGAAAGCGAGAAGTCGTATTCTTCTTGTGAAGAATATATTGATTCTAATAGTGTAGATGAAGAGGAATATCAAGACACACCACAAAAATCAGACAAAATCCTAACTACGTCACCTTTTAAGAACCATGATGTAAGTAAAGGTTCTTTTAAGTCCCTCCAATCATCACCAAACATTATAAATCAAGATGAGTCTTCCTCGTGGTCTACGTCATCTGAAGTATTTAATGCCATACCTTTTGGAATTAGAAATGAGCGAGGGAAACTTGAGCTTGGAAACACTCGCGTTCATGATGACGGTAGAATTCTTAAAGTTGGAAACATTACTTTTGAAAAGACTCTTGGCTTAAAAGAACTATTATATAAAAAGGTACCAAATCTAGATGTTATTACAGATGACGACCTTGAAAACTACAAGCTACTACTTATCAATACTAATGCACACAGACGTAACTTTGATCCTGCCAAACCAATAAACAGCAATAAAGGGTTTAAATACATGAGTATTATAAAACCATTATTTAAATTCTCTAAACAACCTACTAGTACTGAGAGTCCTCCACAGGGAAAAGGTATCAATCTTTTAAAAAAAGTTAAAACAAATACAGATTTAGTTTATTGGGATGATCCAAATGAATTAATAGAACGATTGAAATTACTGCTTGCGTCAAAAGCTGCTGGTAACACGGGTTTGGATAATGAAATCGTTGCAATAATTGAAGAACTGCGCGAAGCGGGCATCATAAATATGGAATATAAACAAATAGCACGGGGAAAATTAAGCAGTATACTCGCAGTAAGCAAAGCTTCGAGATTATAATGAATATAGATAAATTCGGTCATCACATTCATAAACGTTTGAGGTTATCTGAATACATCGATACCATAAACGATACGTTAAAAAAGTGCGAAACGGGCGAATACGACTTAAAATCATCAAAACTTAAAGGTTTATCATCTCCAGACAAGGACGATGAAGCTGTAAATAAGGCATATTTGGATAAAACTGTACAAGATCTAAGGAATGAAATAAATAAAGTTAATAGTCGTGTAAAAATTTACATCCAGAACTTAGAATCAGCTACTTCCAATCGCTTGTCTACTATGTTTTACTCAAAAACAGAAATAGACCGTATGATTCAAGCAAAGTCAAACAAAAATGAGTAAAAGAGATATAGTAGAAGAAATTCACAGAGCGGCGAGAAGAAATTTTCCTCGCCGATGTACAATTATAAAAGGAGTAGATGATTCATGGCAAGCTGACCTTATGGATTTTCAAAAGTATTCACAATTTAATAAAGGATATAAATATGTTTTAGTAGTTATTGACACTTTATCGAAATACGTTTGGACAAATCCTTTGAAGAGTAAAGATAAAATTAATGTCACCAACGCAATGGAAAATATATTATTGAATTCGTCTCGGAAACCAAAAAATTTGCAAACAGATTTAGGTAAAGAGTTTTATAATGAAAACTTTAAAGAGTTGATGAAAAAATATGACATTAACCATTATTCCACTTATTCTGTGAAAAAAGCAGCAATTGTTGAAAGAGTAATTAGAACGCTAAAAGGTCACCTTTATAAGCTATTTAGCTTATGCGGTCAATACCAGTGGATAAATAAAAATTTGAAAAACGTGGTACAAAGCTATAATAACACTGTTCATCGTATAACAAAATTTAAACCTATTGATGTTGACAAAAGAAATCAGACAACTGTAAAGTACAACATCATCAAATCACAAAATAATAACATAACGAAAAAAAATAAGTACCGTGTTGGTGATCATGTTCGGATTAGTAAATACAAAGGTGAATTCTACAAAGGTTATACTCCCAACTGGTCAACAGAAATCTTCAACGTTGTGAAAGTTAACCATACAAATCCTGTCACATACCACTTAGAAGACAAACATAAGCAAAGCATTTTAGGATCTTTTTACGGATACGAACTGCAAAGAACCCAATTTCCCGATATATATCTTATTGAAAAAGTTTTAAAGAAAAAAGGAAACAAACTCTTTGTCAAATGGTTGGGTCTCAGTGATGGTGAAAACAGTTGGGTTGACAGAAAATTATTAATGACTTAATATAAATATCGCCTGATTATGTTGTACAGTCACTTTACGAACATCAATGAAGGAAGGAAGCGGCATTGTCAACAATTTAATAGATAACATTCCGTTCGAGTTACACTTACCTGGATATCAGTTTTGTGGTCCAGGAACAAAACTTAAAAAACGCTTACTAAGAGGTGAACGAGGAATAAATAAATTGGATGAAGCTTGCTTGTATCACGATATTGCTTACAATAATAAAGATTGGAACGTTAGACAAAACGCCGATTTAGAACTTTTAAATATGGCAAAGAAAAGATTGAAATCGAAAGATGCTGGGAAAGGAGAAAAGATTGCATCATGGATAGTAAAAAATGCAATGAAAGCAAAACTTAAAGCCGGAGCAGGAGTGCGGTCATTCATGAAAGGTGTTAAAAAAATTCAAAAGCAAATGAAAAAAATAAAATGTAATGATAACCGCACGGCTATAAAATATGCGCATGCAGCTGCAAAAAAAGTGTTTTCTAATATAAAAGGAATACGCTTCCCACGCTGCATTCCTGTTCCGAAAACTGGTGGGTTGTTACCCCTCATACCAATCTTTGCTGGTTTATCAGCTCTTGGTTCACTCGCTGGGGGTGCTGCAGGTATAACAAAGGCTGTTAACGATTACAAGGTCGCTCAAAAAAATCTTCAAGAATCAGAACGACATAACAAGATGATGGAAGCTGTTGCACTTGGAAAAGGGTTGTATTTGAAGTCTCACAAAAAAGGAGCGGGCTTGTACTTGCAACCTCCAAAAAACTAATTAAACGGTTACCCAAACGAGCACTTACTAATTTAGATATATTAAAGCACTCAGTTGATATTCCATATTTTCGTGGCGTTTTTATGAGAGATACGTTACCCTCAAAACCAAGAAAAATTGAGTGTGCTATTCTTAATTTAGATAGTTCTTCAAATCCTGGAACTCATTGGGTAGCCTATGTAAAAGAAAATAATTACTGTGAATATTTTAACAGTTTTGGTAACTTAAAACCTCCATTAGAATTAATAAAATATTTGAAAGATAGGCACATAAATTATAATTACAAACAGTATCAATCTTTCGGTACTGTAAACTGTGGTCATCTTTGTTTATTATTTTTAAGAAAGTATTGGAAAAATCATTTATATAGGTTACAATTAAAATAACTTGACAGTATAAAAATGTCTTTCACTGTATCCATAACTGGGCAAGGAGCCTCATTAATAACTAACTATTCACCAACTTTAGAATTACGTGGGCAATATGAGTGCGGACTTATATACTTTTCTACTTTTAATTCTATTCCTAATATAGACGAAAGGAACAATAAGTTTTATTACGGTATCAATGAGTTCATCGAAATTCCTGAAGGATCATATGAACTTCAAGATATTTGCGAATTTTTAAAAAGCAACATTAAGAACACTGCATTAAAATTGACTTGTAATAATAATACTCTCAAAACCAAAATATTTTGTTCAGAAGATGTTCATTTCGAGAAAAATAATTCCATTGGTAGAATTTTAGGTTTTGCTAACGACACAATTAAGGCAAATATAAGTTGTGAGTCTCAGTACCCAGTCAGTATTTTAGCAACAACCATCGTACGCATCGAATGTGACGTAGTTAGCGGATCATTCGTGAATGGGAAAGCAAGCCATATTATTTATGAGTTTGTGCCTAATGTACCACCCGGTTATAGAATTATTGAAATTCCTAAAAACTTAATCTATTTTCCAGTCAATCAAAGTTCAATTAGTGCAATTAATATTAGGTTGTTAGACGCTGATAATAGACAGATTAATTTACGTGGAGAAGACGTACAACTTTATTTACATTTTAGAAAAAAATGATTAATTTTAATAAAAACCCTACCTCATCAGGTGTTCAAGTCAGTTCCAAAAGAGCAATAAGTAAAAGAACACCGTTTGACTTAAAAAAGAAGGTTACTAAAAATAATAAAGAATTTCTAAAGCTAGTAGGCTTGTTAAAATGAACATATTAAATATATCTCAGCCAACGTCATACGATAACAGTATCGAGAGTTTTGAATATCATTCGTATAAGCCGTATGTAACAAGTTTCAACAATAATGATGAAATAAGAATACCAATCAATCAGCAAGATTTGTATGTGTTGCCGTCACGCAGCACTTTGTATATTGAAGGTAAAGCTGATGTATATAACAGTACCACTAAAGAAAAGGTAACAAGTGTGCATTTTGTAAACAATCCTGCGTTATTTCTATTCCAAGATATTCGATATGAGTTAAATGGAATAGAAATAGATAAAATAAAAAATGCAGGTATCACAACGACAATGAAGTCTTATTTGTCTTTGAATGAAAATGAATCCAAAAGTGCAAAAGTTTGGGGTTGGTCTCCTGCAGGAATAACCAATGTTACAAACGGAGTTTTCTCTGTCTCCATACCATTAAATAAAATATTAGGATTTGCAGAAGATTATGAAAAAGTTTTAATTAACTGTAAACATGAGTTAGTACTGTTGAGGAGCAACACAAATGTCAATGCAATAAAATTGAGTAAAGAGCAAATAGTGGAAAATATAACAATAAATAAAATCGTTTGGCGTGTTCCACATATTAAAGTGTCAGATCGAGAGAGAATTAATTTATTAAAGCATTTAGAAAAAGATCGAGCCATTACACTAGCGTTTCGTAACTGGGACTTGTATGAATATCCGTTACTACCCAAGACACGTAAGCATACTTGGGCTATTAAAACTTCATCGCAAACAGAGAAACCTCGATTT
This sequence comes from Scoparia ambigualis, assembly GCA_963921215.1. Taxonomy (NCBI): domain Eukaryota; kingdom Metazoa; phylum Arthropoda; class Insecta; order Lepidoptera; family Crambidae; genus Scoparia; species Scoparia ambigualis. The sequence continues at coordinate 28,878,300 of OY992514.1, forward strand.
GTTATTATTGCCTTACAAACAAACCGAAAACATAATGCTCAAATGTCAATGGCTGAGTTCGACCATTGCAATGTTCGTGACGTAAGAGTGTTTTTAAATTCATCATATTACCCCTACGAAGGACTTAACATAAATTTCTCTGACAACAAGTTTTTATTAATATACGAACAGTATGCAAGGTTTCAGCAGTATTATCACGGACGTCGATCAGAACCGTTGTCGAGTTTAAAAGAGTTTAAAGATATTGCTCCTTTATTCGTTGTTGACTGTTCTCGCCAACAAGAAATGCTGAAGGGATCAATCGACGTAAGAGTAGAAATCGAAACAGATCAAGAGATACCTGATCAGACCGCTGCATACTGCCTTATACTGAACGATTGCATATTTGAATATAAACCACTGAGTAACATTGTGAAAAAGCTATCATGAATAACGATACTATTATAGTGGATGTGCAAGGATTTAAGGATTTGAAAAATAATTTTATTGTAAAAGAGTTATCAATAGCAACTAAAAACCATACGCAGACGTTCTTAATTAAGCCACCATATGCTTTTAAAAACCTAACAGATGAAGAAAAGAAGCAAATCCGGTGGTTAGAAAGGAATCGCGGGCTCAAATGGAGTCAGGGATTCATTGATTACCGTGAATTTAGACGAATAATAGTTCCGTATTTAAGCAGTAAGAAGGTATTAGTAAAGGGATTGGAAAAAGGAATATGGGTTCGCGAGCTATGTCAAGATTGTGAAATAATGGAGTTGGAAGAAATAGGTTGTCCTAACTTTTTAAAATTATATAGTGATTACCATGTAGATGTAAATAAATTTAATTGTGAGTACCATAAAAAAATGTGTGCTTTAAAAAATGTTCTGTGTCTAAAAAAGTGGTACACTTTAAATGTTAATTGAGTTATTAATGTAATAAAGTATTTTCCTCAATAAATCAAATGTGTATAAATATCTTTTTGTTTAATTACTAAAAGTAAAAAGGGTGAATGAAACGATCTTAGTATTCAATTCAATAATATTTATTTTAGAATTTCTTAAAAACTATAACTATATCCACAAACTTTTTTTGATATATTGCTAATGATAGCCTCTGTTTGATCCATTATGGGGTCAATATGCTCTGTTACCACATACTGCGCAGATAATAATGGATCAGTATGATTTGTTTCGAAGTCCACCACTTCAATCTTAATTAATCGACGACCTTGAATCGGCGTACTTTTCATCACGTAAGAATGAGAATGCTTCAGATAACTTCTTCTTTTTCGAAGTCTCTTCTTGGTGATATTATTCACCACCTTGTTATACAGCGGGGAATCGCCTCGCCGTTCATCTGCTCTCCAATTCGGATACTCCTCTGTAAATCCCTCGAGCATATCTTGAGCGTTCTGTTCAAAAGTGGGAGATGACGGTTGTACGAACTCCTTGTTGATGCTGAGCGACACCAGGTTCTCTTGAGTATTCTAAAACATAAAATAAAATAGTTTATTACATACATAAAACCACGACTATTATCCCCGAAGGGTTAGTCAGCGACTACGCAAGGAGGACAGCAAAAGCAGTCCTTTACCATAGCCCACTTTTCACCAAATAACGACACAATTACAACACAAATAAAATTAATTTATAATCATACAAAATTATTTAAACTTACCATGTTGATATTATCTAGCTGGACTACTGACGCCTTCACTTTAATAATTGAAATTAAAACTAATTTGAAACCCATTTATATTAATGTACATGATGACACAGCAAGACAATATAGGTAGTAAAACATGTAATTAATGGACATTTCAGCAAAATAAAAAGAAAGAATTGATATTATTAAAGAATGATTAACTTGCCAATAACGTGACCTGATTTGTATTAATTAGGTTTCATATTACCTTATAATCAGAAGAGTACAACCTACTCTGAATTTGACTTGTTCAAACTTGTTTGCGTTAGAATTTTCTTACTTATTTACCGTCAATGTTTTATTATACAAAGATATATAATAAATTAAATAAAAATGCAAGTTAGTCAGTTACTTTTATATTTTATTAGGTATATTAATACAGCTGGGTAGAGTAAATTTTACATTACATTTCATAATCTAAGTTAGATTTCCTATTCAAACAATAAATGAATCTGAGCAAAAGCAACAACTTACATATTTTTTAACAATTTTTATAAATCAAAATATTCATTATATGTACCTACTTAAGTATATTGAAAAACTGGTTACAATAGTTTATAAAAAGTTAATATTATTTTAAATTCAACCAATGAATCTTAGTAATGGTAATAAATAATAATACATTTTTTTATTTCTCAAGCCTTAAGTATAATATAACTCTAATATAATATATCTAAATCATAGTCATATATCTAAATAATAGAATTTAAAAACACAGTGAAAAAAATAATTGCTAAAATATATAATCCCAGTGGCCCCAAGACATAGTAGATATTTTATTTTTTAATATTACGCGTTTGTCATCATTACCTGACAAAGCTATCTTGTTCTGTTCTTGGGTAAATATTTCATGCTTTAAGGATTTAAAAATTATGTTTTTCTTTCTTAAAAAAGTATTTTTGTTTAATACGTTATTGTAATCTTCGAAATGTACGTTTTTCAAAACCTGTTTCTGTATACCTTTAGCCCTTTTTAACTCCTCTTGTACTGTTTTTATACAGTATAATTTTGATCGTAAACCAACAAATTCAGAAATTAAATTTCCACCTAGTTCATCTTTGAAAAGACCTGGTACTTTTTTGTTAAGACCAGGTATACCGTAACAGTTATTTAATGGATAATTACTAGTATCAAAATATCTAAGGAAATTCAACTTTAAATCTGTATAAAAATCTTTGCTTTCTATTGAATAAAGAAAACTGTCAGTATCCGTATAACAAAGCTTTAATTTTTCCCGATAAAAAGGTTTCATAATAGAGTAATGAAAATCAAACATATGACTTTTGGATATTTCTAATACAGAAAAGCCAATATATATGGGTTTGTCTAAAGTAATTGTCTCGGGTTTCATTTGAACAGCTATAAAATTTTCTGTAAAAATAGTAGCACTATGGAAATTTGGTCGAGCTATTAGTTGCTCAGCACCGAAACTTTTCTTTGTTATATTCTTTTCATCATTCCACTTATTAACCAACTTCACGCTGACCCTTTTCTCGGTGTCTTCTAGTGTTTTACCAAATATACTATTATTTAAAAGTTTGAAGAAATCTTGTTCAAATATAGATTTGGCCTTTTTTCGTAACTCAGTGTTCATATCAATGTACTGTTTTAAGTATGGACTCTGATTGAATTGAATTACTCTATGTATTTTTTTTAGCAATAAACCATGTTTTAGACATGTTTTCAGATGGGAAAAATGAATGACATAAAAAAACTTATCGTATAAGTTTGGTATCAATTTCGAAGTTTTAGATCCTGGAGGAGCAAATTTTTGAGCACAGAATGGAAAATCGTTATGATAATTATGCAAATGGAAAGGGTATTCTAAGTCTACTTCGAGTATATAGCCAATGTCCCCGTCAATGGGTATATTATGAAAATCAATTTTTGAAATTTCTAGTTCACTTAATAACTTAAAATTTGAATGAGGTAAATAAGCGCACATAGCATAACCATAAAGATTATTACAATCAATATAAACAAGGAAGTTATCACTTTTTGCGGGGTCATAAGTTTGTAAGTACTTGTTATTGGCTTTCGAATATCTTGTAGAACATAAACATATACCACCGCGTATGCCTTTTTGTATCATTCTTATTATTTCCAAATCATTTATTAATTCTAATTTAACATCTGTTTTTAATAGCATAGCGTCAAAACTTAGACTAGGTGCTGTTAAGTAAAAAGAAGGATCCAGTTTATAATTCGTCTTACACGTTTTTCGAAAACTTTCGAAGACGTCCGCTAGTAAGAGTACATCTGACTTAAGATATAAATCAGTGTATTCTCCAAGGCTCCGTAATTCAAAGGTTTGCCATACTCTTTTTGCGTGTTCATAATCTACTATTGATACGTTGCAATTGTGCAATTTACTAAAAAAGCATTTATAAGGAGGTATTTCTTCTTCATCATAAGAACTCCAAGTAGTGACGTATTCGTAAGGATAAACCCCTTTACGTCTAAGTAAATTAAAATGTTCCTGAGAAGGAAAAAAAAAAGATAGATGTTTAAAATCAATTGTATTTAAATTTGCAACTAGCTTCTCTAGGCTTGTGCCTAAAAATTTAAAAGAATCGACAAAACGAACAGGTATGATAGCTTCGTTACTAATTTGAAAAAATTTGGTAAACGATATGTAATTTTCTTTATTTTTTGCAATCACTTGTATCCTACCTGATAATTCTCCTAACTGTCGTATGAAAAGATGACTGTCGTAACCAGCTAAATTATGAAAAAATATGGGAACGAACTTAGGCAAACAATATTTTATATTACAATAAGAATGAGCTGCACCACGATATCGTCCAGTAAGATGACAGTGATCTTTTACTTTGTCGTCAAATAATATTTTGTTACAAAGATAACAGTTTTTAGCTTGAGCAAAATTGGTTCTATCTTTATCTGTTAAGAACATAGGGATCGATGAATGCAAAATATTATAAATTACAGTTATATCAGATAGAAGGTTATCAAAAAATTTATTCACACAGTCAGGTCCTCGATAAGACACATATTTATTAAGGGAGCTGTCGTAGGAGCATACAACGTAGTAAGCAAATGCAGCTGGTACATGCTTTTGCGTAATCGTTGTGCAACTTGTTTCAGAATTTGGTTCAACTGGCTCTAACAAAGATTCAAAGTCTGCGTATAAAACGAAAGGCATGTCTTGCATGCGTTCATAATGTTCAAATTGTATTCGAGTTCCTTGATTAGGTAAAATTGTTGCTACACCACTGCAAACGTGGGCTTCGAGTTTAAGATTGTTATCAAAAAATATCATACAATCCTCACATAAAAATATTTTGGAATGATGTTTAGTTAACTGCTTGCGAAGTAATTTAGCTAAATCTTTAATTAGACAGTAATGCGTACGTTTTCCATTTTCGAGAAAAAGCATGTTGACGTGATGTCTTTTACGTAATTCGCATTTGTACAGAGGTCCAACAACCTTACTGCTATTTTTAAGGCCATAAACATTAATACTTATGTTGGGATTATTCTTTTCAAAAATTCTTATATCTGTGAACCCTACTGGAAATGTCATATTTTTAACTTTAAGTACACTTTCAAAATGCGGATATGCGGTGGTTCGATTTGCGTTATTTTTTGCAGGAAAAAGTGATGCCATGACACACCATAAAAAGCAGTAATCATCCGAATTTTTAATGTTGATACATGCACGTTTGTTTTTTATAGCGTTAGGTAAATCTAAGTAACCTGAGGCTCTCAACGGGTTATATTTGTTTATATTTACTTCTAGATACAAGCTTCGTAAGTAAGCCCAACCACTATCTCTTTCCTCAAATTCTTCAACTTTTTTACAAATTTTATGGCTAATGTTTGTATACATAGCATCAAAATTATAACTTTTATGTAAGATAATGTTTTCAGTAGCAAAAGATTTCGTTGAAATCGAGTCATCCTTATGCAGAAAAAATTCAGAAAACAATTCGAAATTTACTTTAAGGTTTGTATAAGCCTCAATTCGGGCTGAGAGTAAAAGTTTCACGCGGAGGCGCAATTGCGATAAAAAATCTGCAGGAGCAAACACATGCATACGTTCTTCAACGTCCTCGCATTGAACACGGTACGACGCTATGCGACCGCGAAGAGCGCTATGCACTTGTTCGATACCCTCGCTCTCAATTACAGAACTATTATTTTTGTGTAAAATACTTTTTAAATGAGCAGAGAAAGCATTATTTTTAACGGATAAGTTGCAAGTTGAACAGAATATAGTCTTAACCATTATGATTTTGTTTTCACTGTGTTAAAAAATTACAAGAGGTTAAAGTAGTTTTTAAGTAAAATGTATAAAACCTAACACACATATAATATATAAGTAAAACCAGTTAAGTCAAAATTTACCGAAGAGAGTGTAACTAGTTAATATGTAGTACCTAGCTGACTGTGACTATTTTTTCTTTTTATCACTAAAGAATATCCCCTCTTCAGTAAATTTTGATTTGGCTAATTTTATGAATTTTTTTATAGTCAACAATTCAGGAGACTCAGCTTCGCCTTGTAGTCGAACCCAAATTATTGCCTTTTCACACCTTTCAAGACCGGTGAGGCTACGCACCTCCTCAGCGTCGTAGAGACGCAGCTCCGCCACCAGTTCACCGTCGAGCTTCGCAGTCCGACGCGTTACCCCGCCTGGTACTCGTCGCGTTAGTACACTGTCGAAGGTCTGGTCTGTCTTGCGTGGAGGCGGCGAAACTTCGTTATCTGACTCTGAATCATTTAACCAGTCTAAAGCGGAGCTAGACCCTTCTTGTTTTTTCACAATCGTTGTTGAAGTCTTAGGCACCGACGACGAGTACAGGCATTTCTTCTTAGAGCTAGAAAGATAAGAAATGTAATTAAAAACTAATTATTAATATTGACGATATACGAAATAACATAAAATATATTAACAGGTTTTAAAAGTAATCAACGCAAATTACCTTATGCTTTCGTTGTCCGAGTCAAATGAATTGGCTAACACACAGCTTTTCTTGGCAGAGCGTTTAACTTGCTTGCTTTCAGACCTAAAATAACAATAAATATTAGTGACATTAACATTTAACATATGACAGTAAATACTAGTACGATTAAATAATAACATTTGCTGGTCTAGGTCACTGCTCCTCTACAGACCTTCTTTAATAACTTCTTTACACATAGAGAGAGATCCGTGCTTCGGAAGGCATGTTAAGCCGTTGGTCCCGGATGTTGTCGTAAGATGACAGTCGTTAAAACCCACCGACCCGCATTGGACCAGCGTGGTGGGTTATGGCTTAATATCCCCGTGCTATTATTCACGTGGGAGGTCTCTGCCCAGCAGTGGGACGTTTATAGGCTGATGATGATGATGATGATGACATAGAGAGAACGGACCATAGCCCACCACGCACACCCACAGCGGTTTGGCGGTGCTAACGGTTGCAGATGCAGAAGGGATCAACCGTTGACATACCTTACAAAACATATACGAAGTCGAGCAAACACAACATTGCTAATAGAAAAATAAAAATATTTAAAACTTACGAACATTGTTTCGGTGTATATCTTCTGGATGATTCTCGTAGCGATGTCAGAGTACCGAAGCACTAAATATTAATAACTTAGGCGTAGCTTAGGCGTACTAGTGGTCGATCTGACTTAGGAAGCACTGATACGACAACTACCATTTTTCGGGTATTTATTGGAGAAAAGTGTTTAACAGCAATTTTACTAAGCAGGAGTGATCAACTTTTTTTTTTTTTTTTGCTTGTATACAATTAAACTATTAGTGCTAGTTTTTACTTTCAAGAATAACACCGTATGTAAAAACTGTTAATTCCAAATTTTTTTTTTATTATTATTGCTTTTATTACAAACCAAATAGGTACATATTGGGCTTATTATAAACACATACATTATCTAAGTAAAGCAAGCTTAATCGGTAGCGTAACCTTCTGTACTACAAACCGTTACCTATACGATGTACACATAAATGCTTGCATTCATCAAACCATTAGCCTGAGCCTTTTTCGCGTTATAGTCAAGTACCTACCTAACCACTACATTAGCTGTTATATTTTAACGAGTGTACGTTTAAGCAAAAGTAATTAAATAAGTATTACAATGTTATAAATAAATATGTGTTTTTAGTAGCAAGAAAGGAAGTAATTACAAAATTGAAGCAATGTTTGTAACCTCTGTTTTTTTAAATTTTAAGCAAAATATTTATTTTATCGATTAGTGCGAAAACTTGCAGCGAAAGTATTTTACATTTCCTGTGTAATTGCTAACCTTTCGATAAAGCGCTGACGACGATTGTCCGGATGTGCAACATTAGGACTGTTTTCACTAAGCATGAAATTTACTATTACATTTCATCTCATGATCGTCTTAACGAGAGTTTCATAACCACCACAATCACAGATCGAGTTCACCACTAGGTACCTCATCGAGTTCCTCACACTCTAACCCTGTCATTAATAAACGTTGATTAAAGTTACACTTAGGATTAAATTGACGCTGTCTCTATCTGTCTTCTTTAACAAAAACGAGACAGCGTCACTTTAAACCGAGGTGTAACATTTGGCCATTTTTATTAATGAGACGGTAAAAGTTAAACATTTTGATGTACGTACTAAATTAAACAAATGTCTCGGTATGTTACAAGTTAGCCGCTCGGATATCGAGAGACGCGGGTTCGATTACCGTGAGGCAGTCTATTTTTATAACTTCGGTGTTTATGTACTCATATTATTCCCACAATAATTAAATCTAACCATATTTAGTGGGTACGTATTCAAATCGACATTTGCTTTATAAGTTAAACCATAATTTGAAAGGTACTGTTATGAAAATCCTATCTGATCACTTGTTGCTAAACGTGACTTCAGCATGACGTAATTAATTGTTACTTGTTGCTCTGTCTATCCCACTTGTGGGAATACGCCGTGATGTTTGTGTTTGTATGTATTATGAAAATGTATGTTTAATGCGTTTGTCAATTAAAACAGTATAGACTTAGCTTTATCTTTCTAATTGTGTTTATGTTAAAGGTTATTCCCATTCTCCCACAACAAAATGGCCCAAAGTCCTCCCCAGAAAAAATACAAATATATTAATTTTCATGCTCCTCCGTGATAAAAAATGGTCATCATCATCATCATCATCCAAAAGACGTTCACTGCTGGACAAAGACCTCCCCCAAGGATCCCCACCACGTCCGGTCCTGCGCCGCACGCATCCAGCTGCTACCTGCAATCTTCACCAGATCGTCGGACCACCTTGTTGGAGGCCTGCCCACACTGCGTCTTCCGGTGCGCGGTTGCCACTCCGATCTGCCCCAACGGCCGTCGGTTCTTCGAGCGATATGCCCTGCCCACTGCCACTTATGTTTAGCAATTCTTCGGGCTATATCGGCTGCCTTAGTTCGTCTACGGATCTCCTCATTTCTGATTCGATAATATCTTTTATAATATTTGGTCTTTGGAGGAGTATAGGAATTGATGTATGGATTTCTTATATTTTCCAAACAAATTTTTGATGGCGCTTGGGAATAACCCGTATTAAAATTGTTTTCGTTAGCATTGAAACGGGAAGTTTCAAAGTCGAACTCGTAGTTAATGTATGTGTGTGTGTTTGTGTGTGTGTGTAGTGATTGCATACGTTGTTGTTTGCGGGATTGATATAAATAAGGTAACTAACAATTCCCTGCACAGTTGTCTGCATTGACTTAGATCAAAAAATACAAGTGTTTTTTTTATGAGAACCTTGAAAATGTGTTGAGTAGATCAGAGTCGACAATGACAATTGGCAACTGATTCTAATCAAAATACACAAGTGTTTTCCTTGGATCGAGGTTGAGGTGTTTCGGCATAAAACCTTTTCTTCCAATTGTTGAAAACCTTGAAAATGTGTAGAGTAGATCGGAGTCACCGTATACTGAAATGAAGTTTGGTTTAAAAACACAAGTGTTTTCCTATGGGTCGAGGTTCAACTTTAGCAAATGTTATTCATAGTTCAACTTATTCGGGGATCCAGTCCTGGGAGACCAGGAAGCCCCATCCAGCTTAAGTTGTGCTGTAATTCCATATTGTTAAAAACCTTCGCATTCATTAGACGAAATCCTTGAAAATGTGTTAAGTAGATCGAAGTCGTTGTATACAGAAATTAAACTATTACATACTGGATTCTGATCAAAATACACAAGTGTTTTCCTATGGGTCGAGGTACTACTTTGATAAATGTTATTCATAGCACTAACTTATTCGGGGATCCAGTCCTGGGAGACCAGGAAGCCCCATCCAGTTTAAGTTGTGCTGTTATTCCATATTGTCAAAAACCTTCGCATTCAGTAGACGAAATCCTTGAAAATGTGTTTAGTAGATCGAAGTCGTTGTATACAGAAATTGAAATATGAATTCGATTAAAATACACAAGTGTTTTCTTATGGGTCAGGAATAAAATTTGACAAATGCAACTATATGATACACCTTGGAGCGTGGTGGCAAATAAAAACCGTATATGACGGATACTTAAGTTTAATAATGTGATCTCAATGATGAATCGAAACTATATTACAAAATGGCATTATAAACAATATAGAATAAATTGACCAAGCGCCTTCGGAAAGACTGAGGAGCGTAGCTGTTAATGGTATATTGCTATTTTAATCGTGTAGGCGCTTACGTCTAAACAACACTTATTCCGTACTGAGAGTTCACTAAGTCACATTCATTTATAGTTGTGCTGTAATTCCATATTGTCAAAAGCTCCTGCATCCTATGAACGAAAGACCTTGAAAATGTGTAAAGTAGATCGCAGTCGTTGTATGGGATTCTAGATCACGAGAAGTCGATTAGACATTCTAAAACACGAGAAGTCGATTGGACATTCTAGATAACTTTTTGACGTTGACTGAGCGAGTGGCAGTGATTTTCAAAAGTAATATTAGTCTAGATCACGAGAAGTCGATTAGACATTCTAAAACACGAGAAGTCGATTGGACATTCTAAATCACTTTTTGACGTTGACTGAGCGAGTGGCAGTGATTTTCAAAAGTAATATTGGGACATTCTAGATCACTTTTAACGACATTGATCGAACGTCAGTGAGATCAATGGAGTGAAAAGTGATCTAGAATGCCCAATATTACACTACTCCTCCTAAATCATCAATGGTCGACACTATAAAACTCATGAGACTTTACAAAGAAAAAGAGTATTTATTGCAAAGTGACTATTATTTATTCCATTCGTTACCAATTCAATTAGCTCATCCAGAACTATTTGTAAGTACTGCAATTTTGAGTAGGTAGGTAAGTAATTGTTGTAAATGTTGCCGTTGTCGTCCGGTCGTCGACGCTCCATCGCTACGCGAACCAAACGCGAACTGATTGTCCTAAATTTAAACGCCACTGTCCTTCCAAACTGCTCTGTACCACTGTTCTGCCTCACAGTTCTGCCCTCGTGTGAAACCGGCATCAGCGTCAGTGCCGCCGCACCGCCGCAGGCAAATCACAAACGTAACTAGGTATTCGTTTTGACAACGTTCATAGAGAATGTATGAAAGAATATTTCGCACTGTGCCGGTACTGTGTCGGAACTGTGACTTCACTGATACGTGTTACGAACACTGAAATGGTAAAATGTCAACTTCGTCAACTAAATCACTCGAATAACTGAATCTCGTCTAATGCGCGCGACACGTGCGGCCTATCAGTCAAACATACCACAACTGAGACCGGCGCAAACCAGTTTTTACCACCGCACCGGGGCGCGGGCGGCGGGCGGGGCGGCGGCGGCGGCGGGCGCGTCACCAGCAGAGAATATACACTATGTCACCAGTCACCATCACCACAGAATAAATAGCGTCACTCACTCAGTGAGTGAAGTGAACCTGATGTTGGTGAGAGGTCAGGCGCACATCGCCGCGCTATGTTTGAGTGTACCTACAGCGGGCCTCAAAGGCAACTTGGATTCTGTGGGATATTTATTCATGTGTTGGTAGAGCGCCACCAGCCCACCACGCAGGCACTTTCATGGCTAATTAATTTATTAAGAACTTAGTTTAGTTTTTTTTATGTTCAATTTCGTGAACCAATAGTTACTAATTTATTATATTTTATTTTAATAAATATTGTATTGAAACGTTTACATTTTTAAATGCTTTACACGCCTGTCATTGGAGCAAATATCTGCAAAGTTTATAATAACTTCTATTCTCAAGTTTTGTTTTGACGGCCGGGTGGTCGAGTGGTCAGAGACACTGACTACACAACCCACGGTCCCGGGTTCGAATCCCGGTAGGGGCAAATGTTTGTGTGGAGCACGAGCATTTGTGACCTAGTCATGGATGTTTATTAGTATTTATGTATGTTTATTCATTATTCAGTCGCCCATAGTTCGGGCTATGCTTAGTTTGGGGCTGAATGATTGGTGTGACAGATGTGAATTAAAAAAAAATAAAGAAATATCTAGTGTGTGGTGTCATACATAAGTCATAATAATATGTGAAATAAATTATAAACATAACCTATCCCAACATTCCAACAGTAGATTCGCGGAAGCCACTTACCCATTCCAATCGTACAACTATCCGACATCTGAAGAGTTAATAACCTTGCGTTTTGCTTCTAATCACCCCTAAAAGGTATTATAGTCACGGCTTCATCGATCACTGGCTAACTGTATGCAGTCCACAGTTACGTGCGACTGAGACGGACAACATATTCACGTGTGGGTGCAAGCGAGACAGGTGGCGCGATCAATTTGTACGCGAGGAAATGGACTGTGAAGTTGTAGTAGGGCTGTCACTAGGAAACTATATTGAGTGGTTAATCTTGTTACGTTAACCTGCTTAATTTGAAGGTTGAATAGTGATTACACCAATTAGGACATGTTACACGATAATTGTATTATCAGTGACCTTCTTTTGCGCCTGTCTCTGTAATATTTATTGGCATTGTTTATTGACGACCTCCGTGTCGAGTGGTTAGCCCGCCGGGTCTGGGGTCGTGCCATCTCTGAGGGGTTCAATTCCCGGTCGGGTCAATTTAGAGAAAAACTGTTTTTTCTAAATTGAATTCGGGTCTGGGTGTTTTTCTATGTTTATGTCCGTTATCTTACCGTTATCTATCCGTTATCTTACCGTTATCTATCCGTTATCTTACCGTATTAACAAGTTTCAAAAGAATACTCATTTTGGTCTAGATAACTGATGTAAGCGTAAACAATTTTAATTTAATTTTTTTATTAATATAATTTGTTAAAGGACAATGTTTTTGCTGTTTATTTTAGCTGTGAGGTGTCGGCTCATTGGGTTTAAAGAATACTACCAACCAACCTATTTTTTCCCTTGGATGTGGTTAAAGACGTGTAAGGATTATAGACTGCACTTAAATCCAACAGCGTAGAGCGGCGATGTGCTCACCACCTTTCACGCTGAGCACATGTGCAGTTGTTATTTGGTGAAACGTGGATAAGGCAGTGGACTGCTTATGTGATCCAGATTGTCTAGTCTCTGGACTAACCCTTTGGGGAAAACAGTCGTATGCACAGATATAGATTTATATCTATGGTCGTATGTTTGTAATAACGTGCCTGACCTGATATTATCTTATTCAAATGGTGTTTCGAGTTTCCTTTTTATATTCTTTTTCCAAGTTATTACCACTACGACCGGTCTAATGCTGCTCGCATTCATGAGGATTAGATGGGTTGTTATTATTATATTATTGAGACGCCCGCCACCACAAAGACACAATAAAAAAAATATTATTTTTCATACAACATAAAGTCCATGGACCAAAAACGCAGCATATAAATACATACATACATATAATGACGACTATTATCCCTGAAGGGTTAGTCAGAGACTAGGCAATGAGGACCGCGAAAGCAGTCCTCTGCCATAGTCCACTTTTCACCAAATAACCACTGCACATGTGCTCAGCGTGACAGGTGGTGAGCCCGTCCGTCTGTATGTCACCAGGCTGTATCTCATGAACTGTGATAGCTAGACAGTGGAAATTTTCACACGTCATGATGTATTTCTGTTGCCGCTATAACAACAAATAAGTACTAAAAACAGAATAAAGTAAACGACTGCACATGTTATTAGCGTGACAGGTGGTGAGCCCATCGCCGGTATATATGCCTTTAATCCGTTAGTCGCCTTTTACGACACCCAAGCGAAGAAAGGGGTGGTAGTATTCTTTCATCGCTACGAGACACGGTTTTCTCCGAATAATCTTTTGAGAAAAAATAATAATATTTTAAGAAAAAATACTAAGTTGCATGCACAGCCCTACATCAAAATTTGATCGTGCATGACGCACCGCGCACGCACACGCGCTCGCGTCGTCGTGACCGACTGCTTCCTGCATTTGTATGGGATCCTAGTGCTTTATGGGGCTTTAAGGATTTGTTTTACACCACTAAGGTGGTCATCAATAAGACGTAGGTACATACTAATAATCACGACTATCATCTTAGTAAGAGACTAGGAAATGAGGTCCGCCGAAGCAGTTCTCTGCCATAGTCCGCTTTTCACCAAATAACCACTGCACATGTGCTCAGCGTGACAGGTGGTGAGCCCGTCCGTCTGTATGTCACCAGGCTGCATCTCATGAACTGTGATAGCTAGACAGTGGAAATTTTCACACGTCGTGATGTATTTCTGTTGCCGCTATAACAACAAATAAGTACTAAAAACAGAATAAAGTAAATATTTAAGGGGGCTCCTGCACTTACACAACAAACCTGCACATACATCCAACTGCATCTCATCGCCGCTATATGCTGTTGGTTGTATGTGCAGTGCAGTATTTAGTCCATTAGTCGCCTTTTACGACACCGAAGGGATGAGAGGGATTGGTAGTATTATTTTGATGAGCCCATCGCCGCTCTATGCTGTTGGATGTATGTGCAGTCTTTAGTCCGTTAGTCGCCTTTTACAACGCCCAAGGGAAGAAGGGGGTTCGTAGTATTATTTTGATGAGCCCATCGCCGCTCTATGCTGTAAGATGTATGTGCAGTCTTTGATCCGTTAGTCGCCTTTTACGACACCGAAGGGAAGAGATTTGTTAGTATTATTTTAATAATAAAATTACACATGTCATAAAAACGATTCTCCCTAGGGAGGAAAAGTACTACTTTCCTCCCGTTCCTCAGGCAACTTTAGACCTACTTTCCGTGTATGAGGAATGAAAATGTGATTTTTTTGCCGTTTTTTGCATAATGTCTAATGTTGTATAGATAATGGTACTGAACCCTTCGTGCCTGAGTCCGACTCGCACTTGGCTGGTTTTTTTAAGGGTCCTCCTCCTTGCGTCGCAGTTCCTCAATGCTGAGGGTGGCGATCTCCTGGACATACGATTTTCTCCCTCACGATGTTCAGTCATTTGTTTCTGTCCGAGGCAACGCGGATAGCACATAGTAACTATCACGCTGACAGGTTGTATTGTAATTGAAACATGTGGCAATGGACTGTTCCTGCGGCCCACATTGTCTAGTCCCTGACTGGCCATTCGGAGACAATAGCACAGAATAATTAATAGTACTACCGTAATAATAGCCTTGAATCTATGTGTGTTACCTATCTAACTGGGGCTTGCAGTGGTAGTACCCCTCGCAATCATCATACTTCCTTAATGAAAATGACAGCCATAAGTTTTGCAATGTCTTTGAAGGAAAAAGCATTCTGGTTTCGGATAGGCCGATCCTAGGCATTGACCTAGAAGTATAGACAAGAACGTCCATACAAACCATTTGTTCAAATTCTGGAATGAGAGACCTAAAATTCGCTGCAGCTGCTGCAGCTAAACATTTAAATGTCGTCTAATCAACAAACAGACATCGCAACGCCGCAGCGCCAGATCGGTTAAAGACAACGTAGTGTCACAGTATAAATATTAGCTCACTAAACTGTGGTAGTGTGTATCAATAGATTGTCAATAACAATAATTGAAAAAATATCTTTTCTATTCTTATAATACGATATAACTACATAATAATGACTTGAATAACAATTAATTTCACTTACCTACTTGACTACTGAATTGTAGTAAACGTCTAGGTGTACACTTTGAAAAGAAATAAAAAATATTTTCGCCGCTCCGCACTCGCGAATGTCAAAGCCACACTAAGGTGCCGAGTCGATTCCGCAGATGAGTGGAACATAGTGCGTGTTCGGAAGGGCCTATCTAGTGTAACATATACATATCGCTGATCCTAGGTGACTCATTATTCTTCTGGCAGGAGAGAGAGTGACAGTCATACAATAGGCGAATGAACTCCGTTTACACAGCACATGCCCTGCACAAGCTGTTTGAAGCAGTTGCATTCTGTGTAGCATTTATTTTGTGGCATAAGTAGTGCACCAATAATTATTCGGATCTGCCTTTTACTGTATCTCCGCAAATATGACCTTACGCCGGCGCCGGCGGCAGTCCAAAAAAGGTCTTAAGAAGGATTTTGAATGTTTTACGCCGGGTTTTAGCATTCAGTGAAGGACAATTTAAAAAATTATCACTCAACCATATCGTCATAGGACCTGGCGGTTCATAGACAAATAGCAAGCGACACACAAACCTCACGAAAAACAAGGAAAAACTGTATTGTCAATTTTCCTATTTAACTGCCTAATAGCATCATTAAGACTTTATTGTTTAAAACATAAAGTTGATTATGCATTAACCGGTTTTACGTGTTGTTTAACCTTCAAGTTAATGGTGAGTTATCTTCATTGGCGACACTTTAACCTTGGTTCAAAGTTACCTTGGTTAAAGGGGTAACTGTCTCTTAATTAGTTATAAAAACAGGTAAACAATAAAAAAAGGTTTAATGTAGGCAAATGAATGACAAACACTATCTGAGGGCATGATGGCTTATATTATTTGTAGAATAGAAAAATAAATTTATTATTGACATAAATTATACAAACGATACGTCATTTATCGAACTTTAAATTGGTTATTTTAAAACTTTAAGTGACTGATTTATGTATCATCATTATTACACTTGGGTTATAAAAGTACGTATTGTTTATAAAAACCTCTACAAAGTATTTTAACCGCCTCTGTGATCCAGTGGTTAAAAATATTTTAACCGGTCGCAGGCCCAGAGCTCCGTACGGTGGGCAGTTGAGGAATCCTGGTGAATTCCGCTTTCATAATCAGGTAAATCATCAATCAATCTTAAAGCCGTTTCCTAGTTCCTACTGACTGCTGTTAAGCGGTTCAGATGAAGGGCAAGTGTTCACCTGTAAAATAATTTAAAAAAAACTGGCCAAGTGCGAGTCGGACTCGCCCATAAACGGTTCCGTAGCAGCAAGTGACATCATATAAAAGTTCTTGTAGTTCGTTGTAACTTTGATCGATGTTTTAATTGAATAATTTAGGACGTATAAAAAATAAAACTACTTACTAGATCTCGTTCAAACCAATTTTCGGTGGAAGTTTGCATGGTAATGTACATCATATATTCTTTTTTATTTTTATCATTCTCTTATTTTAGAAGTTACAGGGGGGGGGGGGGGGGACATACATTTTATGATTTTGAAGACCTATCCATAGATACCCCCACACGGAAGGGTTAGATGAAAAAAAATGAGTTTCAGTTCTAAGTATGGGGAACCCCCAAAATTTTTTGTCTATTTCTATTTTTGTGTGAAAATCTTAATGCGGTTCACAAAATACATCTACTTTACCTACCAAGTTTCAACAGTATAGTTCTTATAGTTTCGGAAAAAAGTAACTGTGACATACGGACGGACAGACAGACAGACACGACGAATCCATAAAGGTTCCATTTTTTGCCATTTGGCTACGGAACCCTAAAAAGAAACAAAAATAAGTAAAATCGATCATCATCAGCCTATAAACGTCCCATGGCTGGACGTAGCCGTTCCCACATGGACGAAAGCGCACAGAGTTGCCATTGCCACCCGTACTCTAAAATAGAATATTCTCCTCTTTTTTTAGGGTTAAAACAATAAATTTTGGGGGTTCCCATACTTAGACTGAAACTCAAAAATTTTTTTTTCATCTAACCCATACGTGTGGGGTATCATGGATAGGTCTTCAAAAATGATATTGAGGTTTCTAATATCATTTTTTCTAAACAAAATAGTTTGCGCGAGAGACACTTCCAAAGTGGTAAAATGTATGTCCCCCCCCCCCCCCACCCCTGTAACTTCTAAAATAAGAGAATGATAAAACTAAAAAAAATATGTACATTACCATGCAAACTTCCACCGAAACTTGGTTTGAACGAGATCTAGTACTTAAGTACTTTTTTTTTAATACTTACGTCATAAATTAATTAATTTAAAAAAAATACACTATTATTAAAACACCGAATAAAGTTACAACGAACAACAAGAACTCTTATATGATGTTACTTGCTGCTACGGAACCCTTCATGGGCGAGTCCGACTCGCACTTGACCGGTTTTTAAGGAGCTTTTCGTCAGGTAACTATAGCTCGCATGAGTACCTCTCGCTAGTAATTTCTTTTGTGCGGGCGCGACACCGCGCCGAACTTTTTGAGAGCGTTGATTGAGTATCTACATAGTTTTTCTATTTTTATCTAAGGTCCACACACAAAAAGCTAAAAACATCGATATCGATAAACCTTTGTAAAATACGAGCATTAGCCAATTGTCATGACTTACAGTTCAATTTCAAATAATTATCGGGCGGTGCACAGTGGAGTAAGTGAATTAGCTGCACAGTGAGTGAATTAGCTGCACAGTGCGCAGCCTTGAACCAGCGGCGGCGACCTCGCATAGAAATGCGCGGGAATCAGAGCATGAGCGTGTCACTGCGCAGTGGGCGGCCGGCCAATGTAACAAACGGCTAGACTCATCGATAATAAACTCATTATAACTCGAAGATAACGAAACGTTGAAAAAAGTTACTACTGTAAGTAATTTTTTTTTTTAAATTTTGAAAAAAGACGACAGCCTCAGGCGGGAATCGAACCACGCACCTTCCGCATTCCGGGCGGCTGCCTTAACCAAATTTACTTATGTATATTTAAGCGTTAATAAAACGCTAAAATATAAAACATTAATCTAAAAGTTACTACCTCAGATGAAAATTGAACCCACGCACGTCTTCTGCTATCCGGGCGGCTGCGTTGACCACTCCGCCACCGAGGTATTGGTAAGACCAGACCTGTCGAAATTTTTACGCTATTGACTATGTTTGTACTAGCGGCCGCTCGCGGTTTCACCCGCATGGTTCCAGTTCCCGTGGGAATATCGGGATAAAAAGTATTTTATGTGTTAATCCAGGTTATAAACTATCGGTATGCCGATTTTCACCCAAATCCATTCAGGAGTTTTTACGTGAAAGAGTAACAAACATCCTTCCATACTTACAAACTTTCGTGTTTATAATATTAGTAGGATAGTACCTAAGTGTCTTAGAATGATCGGAATTTAAAACATTCGACTGCTTGATTTTGTACGAGTAAACTTACTCGTGATTCACACCTCGGTGGTAATTTTTTTCAACGTTCGTTATTTTTGAGTTTATTTTCGAGCGTTATTAATTTATAAAAATCAAATCTAACGAATCATTAAAAGCCGCCTCTGTGGTCTAGTGGAGGTCCCAGGTGCGAATAATTTGGTGAAACGTGGACTTAGACAGTGGATAGTGGAGTGCTTCTACGATTCTCATTGCCTAGTCTCTGACTAACCCTATGGGAATAACAGTCGGGAATCTGCTTTGTCGGTGTAATTCACCGACAAATAAAATAATATGGGGGGTCCTACCCCCTCCCCCTATAATTTATGACCATTTTTACTTTATGCGATATCAAAGGTTTTATACGTCGGAGAAACCTGAAAAAAATGGCAAACGGTAGCTATTGACACTGGCTAACTAATAAATTACTTTGTTTCGTATGTTTTAGATTATTTTGGGGAGGAAAAAATCATTACTTAATTATTTTGTGATTTAAAATCACTTTTTTTTAAGTCCATATTTTTTTGTCGATGAATGAATTTAGATGTAGTACTTAGCCTTAACAGGTTAGAATTACCACCCCTATCACTTTGTATATTGTAGACGAATATACGACGACCTCCTTGGTCGAGTGGTTTGTGCACCGGTTTTCATGGTGTCGCTATCTCTAAGGTCCCGGGTTCGATCCCCGGTCGGGTCAATTTAGAAATAATTGTTTTTATAAATTGTCTCGGGTCTAGGTGTTTTCTATGTATAATAAGTATGTATTTAAGTATATTAAGTATGTTTATCCGTTGTCTAGTAACCATTTAACGAGTTTCATCGAAGCTTCTCTTGGGCTAGATAATTGGTGTGAGTGTAGGAAAGTCATATTATTATTATTTATTGTAATGATCTCTTAATTAACAAACATCAAAATCACCTTTTCCCAAAATGACTGATTATCTAAATGTCGTTGTTTAAGAACGCCGGAATATAAATATAATCACGGCTAATACCTATCCCCGAAGAGTTTGTCAGAGACTAGGCAATGGGGACAGCAAAAGCAGTCCTCTGCCATAATCGACTTTTCACTAGCGACTGCACATAGGGTTACCAGATCCGAAAATAAGTTTACCTGAAAAAATCCTTGCCTCAGCAAAAAAATTCCTGACATTTCGGCAGCAAAAGTATCAAATTGTGCGGCGCTCGGCAAGGCGCGACGACAACTTATTTTATTTTTTGTGCATTCTCTTATGTCGGTCTTCCAGTCGCAAAAACAAATACAAATCGCAAAAGTAGAAAGAGAAAATAACTCCGTCATGGATATTCTAGGAATATTTTTGTTAATTATTAGATTTTTTTCTTTGGATTATAATTGTTTTATTTCTTATATTATCCTTTTTTTTTTAAATTCCTGACAATTACCGATTTTCCCTGTTTCCCTGACAGACAGCTAAAATTCCGGACATGTCAGGAAAATTCCTGTCATCTGGTAACCCTAACTGCACATGCTCTGCGTGATAGGTGGTGAACCCATCACCGCTCTATGCTGATGGAATATGTGCAGTCTTTAGTCTGTTAGTCGCCTTTTACGACACCCAAGGAAAAGAGAGTCGGTGGTAGTATTCTTTCACCGATACGCAACACGGTTAAATTATGTACGTTTTAAAATTTAACCAAGTGACTGCGACATGGCAGTCGTCTTTCTCCAACATTACTGCCGCCAGCCGCCGTGACTAAACGACAATATGTTATTATGTAGTGCTTTATTACACTGTTGAACAAGTGGTCTCTTGGTTGGCCATTCTTGGACGGCGAAGAAAGTGCTCGGAGTTATACGCGTGTGAAATTAGCTGACCGACGCTAGACGTAGTGTTAAAAAGTGTAGTGATATGAAACGGTACGATTATCACTTTAGTACCATGTTATACCAATACCCGTGTCGCGTGGCGGTGAAAGAATACTACCACCCCTCTCTTCCCTTGGGTGTCGTAAAAGGCGACTAACGGAATAAAGATGCACATACATTCAAAAGCATAGAGCGGCAATGGACTCACCACCTGTCACGCTGAGCACATGTACATTCGCTATTTGGTGAAAAGTGGACTATGACAGAGGACTGCAGTCTTGCTGTCCTCTTTGCCTAGGCTCTGACTAACCCTTCGGGGATAATATTCGTGATTATACGTATATATGTATGTTTGTATCATACCAATACCAACTACTTTGGTGGTTAAAGTCATTTACGTCTGTCGGTTTACCCTGAAACCCTATACATGACCCCTTTATGGTGTTAAAGTGACACTGTCTGGGGGGTTACTCTCGAACGCAAACTCAATCTTAATACAATTCCAATGCAATTAATATGTATCGATATTGGGATAAGTAAAGATAATTCCGGAACGCCCATCTCGATAATAATTTATTCAATCAATTTCCACGCAATTTAATTCCAATGTGGCGTTATTGTCGCTTACAAAAGTGCCATTTGACATTTTTTAGATTTGTGATTGGAAATTGATTAATGCAATTCTGTTTCAAGAGTAGCCTACCTGAATGATAGATATACAGGGTCTAACAAAATCAATAAGCGAACGTTTGAAGGCGGTATCTATACATCATTCTGAATGCAATGTCAAAAAATGGGCTTCAGTGATTTTAGAAAGTTATGTTTGTTAGCAAGAGCAGACCAGCCTCCACAGGCGGCACCCGTTCACGAGTATGACATGTGAATCAGCCATCGCTTCGCTCAACCATGTTTTAGGGAACGTAACGACCCGACGCACATGCCACCACCGCAGAGACACTTTGAGAGAGCATGACACACTCGAGCAACTCCAATGAAGCAAGCAAGAAAACATTTAGGCAACGTTTTACGCAATATAAGTTTTGAGTAGGTACCTATTGTCTGTAAGACACTGCTGATAAAGGCTATCATACCATTGTTAAAAAGAAAATGGAATTTAGAAAATATAATGTGATTATTTTATCATTACCTGGCTGTTTTGTCTTCTAAATATAACCTTTCTTAATAGTAGAGGATCCGAGTATACAACGACCTTCACCGAGCGGTTAATGGATGAAAAGTATTTTATATCAAATTTAATGTGTTAAAAAATATATTGCGAGTGGGTTGGCTGAAAAATTTCAGTCCAGTATCATCATCATCATCATCATCATCAGCCTATACTCGTCCACTGCTGGACATAGGCCTCTCCAAGAACACGCCACTGAGCACGATCCGCGGCCACTCTCATCCAGCTCTTGCCAGCCACCTTGCGAAGATCGTCGCTCCACCTTGTCTGAGGGCGTCCTACGCTACGCTTGCCAATCCGCGGTCTCCACTCCAGAACTCGTCTACCCCAACGGTCATCGGTTCTGCGACTGATATGGCCGGCCCACTGCCACTTCAGCTTGCTAATCCGGTGGGCTATGTCGATTACCTTAGTTCTCTGCCGGATCACCTCGTTTCGAATACGATCCCTCAGAGAAACACCGAGCATAGCCCTTTCCATAGCTCGCTCAGCGACTTTAAACTTGTGAACCAGCCCTACCGTCAGTGTCCACGTTTCGGCTCCGTATGTCATGACGGGTAGGACGCACTGATTGAAGACTTTCGTCTTTAGACATTGCGGAATTGGCGACGTAAAGACCCGACGTAGTTTCCCATATGCAGCCCAGCCCAGCTGTATCCTTCTGTTGGCCTCTTTCTCGAAGTTGTTTCTACCCATCTGTAAAATTTGCCCGAGATAGACGTATTCTTTAACAACTTCGAGAGCACTGCCTTGTATTGCAATCGGTTCCGGGACGACACGTTCGTTGAACATAACCTTGGTTTTGTCCAGGTTCATCCGCAGACCGATCAGTCCAGTATATGATTAATTAAATATTTAAAAACATTTTTTTTTAAATACTGCACTTGTTTCGATAATACATAAATTAAATAGGTACCAATCGAAAGTATGAAGCCTTTAGAATATGCAAACGTTAGGTTGACTATTTTTTTCTTGTCATAAAATTAGGTAGGCAGGTGTAAACAGGCAAGTCAATATTAGTAATTTGCAACCGTCTGGTTAAATAAATAAAATGTATGTTTATATAAAGATAAGCTCATTTCAAACACACACACACTAAACCAGTGCAATGTAAAAAAAAATTTTTTTTTAATATTAAATTAATCATTAATGGTACTGGACTGAAATTTTTCAGCCAACCCACTCGCGATATATTATTTAAGTAACATATTAAATTTGATATAAAATACTTTTCATCCATTAACCTTCTCGGTGAAGGTCGTTCTATACTCGGATCTTAGACTATAAGTAAACAAGATTTTACATGATTTTTAAACTTATCTATTCTTCGTTCTTGGTATTTTATTTTATTAGTGTTATTAGTACCTACAGTTAATACTCCTTCCTCAAGGCCGGCATCATGTCTGCGACTCCTCTGGTTCTGGGTGTCCATGGGCGGCAGTGATTACTTCCCATAATGTTACCTGTCTGCTCGTTTGCCTCCAAACACACAAATAATCACGACTATTATCCTCGAAGGGTTAGTCAGAGACTAGGCAATGAGGACAGCAAAAGCAGTCCTCTACCGTAGTCCACTTTTCACCAAATAGCGACTGCAAATGTGCTCAGCGTGACAGGTGGTGAGCCCATCGCCGCTCTATGCTGTTGGATGTATGTGCAGTCTTTAGTCCGTTAGTAGCCTTTTACGATACCCAAGGGAAGAGAGGGGGTGGTAGTATTCTTTCACCGCTACACGACACGGTTAATCACATCAACAAAATAACGCCTCAGCCGTTGTCACATTGTTTGATTAGTAACACTGTGCCGTTGTGCAATCGAGCTTCTCAGACGAAGAGTAACAAATATAGCCAATCGCCGCCAGCTAAATAAAATCCAGAAAAAGTCTTAAAAAAACATTACCTGTCTCTAGATCTTCGTGCCGATTTTGCCCCACAAAAACCGTTCTAGATTTAAGTGTTAGAATAACGGCAGACGCGATAGTTCGTTGTAGGCGTAGAGAATCGGTCGAAACGACCTCCGCGTGGAGAAACCTAGCACTTTTATAGTAAGTAACATAACACCTAGTTCGCACCTGAGCGAGTAATTTTGTCGAGTAGTCTTTTTAGTAGTTTTGCTATTTTAAAATTAGTTTATTTTTATTTTATTTTATTCTACAACGGGTAAGCGCTTGGCCTTCATCTCACCTGATGGTAATTGACGATAAGTCCGAAGGTGGAAGCGCGCTTCACCCGGAAACCTCACTGAGGAACTGGCTATCTTATCTCGAACTGCCGGAACACAACAATGCAATAAACATCGTTGTTATGGCGACAGACTTAGATAAGAGATGGTGGTAGCTAGCCAGGCGGACTTAACAGTCCTACCACCAACCAAACCGAGCACACAAAGATGTATCCCCCGCAGGGAATCAAACCCGGGACCTCTGGGTCTGAAACCGGTGGCTTAGCCACTAGACCAGAGGACGATTAAAATTAGTTTTAAATTAGCTATACAATTCTACAATAATAGCAAGTGTGATAGATACATACATGACCTCCTTGGTCGAGTGGTTTGTACACCGGTTTTCATGGTTTGTCGCACAGGTTTGTCGCTATTTCTAAGGTCCCGGGTTCGAACCCCAGTCGGGTCAATTTAGAAACTATTGTTTTTCTAAATTATCTCGGGTCTGGGTATTTTCTATGTATAAGTATGTATTAAAGTATGTTTATCCGTTGTCTAGTAACATTTAATGAGTTTCATAACAAAGCTTCTCTTTGGCTAGATAATGGGTGTGAAAAATAGAGTACATAGCATAAAAAAAGGTTATTCTTTAAACGTATTTTTTGTTGCACTTTGCGACATTGAACAAATATTTGTCTTTCTTGAAGCTATTTACAGCCTCTTTGCAATCATAATTTAGATTAAAATTATATAGGTAATCAACTCGTTTTTTATTAAATTTAGGGTAGCTCTATTCCTTTCGTCTCTCCACTTTACATATATATAGAGAAGACTCTCACAGTGAACTCTGAATCTGAAGTAGTCATAACCAGTAACGATCAGTTTTTCGTAAATAGAGTATTTTAGCGTGTTCTTTTGGTGTCGTAGATTATAGAGTACGCATACATGAAAAAGAGTACAATACTCTATTTTAGAGTACAGGTGGAAACCCTACCCTTGATGTACTTTACTTTTTTCAATTATTTTGATGGTGACAGTACCAAATTATAGTCGTCTCAGAGGCGCTCGTATAATCGGCACATTAACGAGGCATCTTCGTGCTATTTCTGTCCTTCCTGATACATTATCATCGAAATTCTTGAAGGGTGACTTGACGGGCTTGGGCTATCATGATTTTGGAGTCATTATGAATCATAAAAATTCCTTGCATTGTTTGCGTTCAGTTTTAATGATACACGTATTTATTCTTGAAATTAACAATCTACTATATAGATACTTAAAGATAGTGACACGTTGAAAACAAATTAATACCGCAAGTGTGAACCCCTTTTTTACGTTTCACTACCTTTATGTGTAAGTATACGATCTGACGACCTCCGTGGTCAGGTCACCGGTGGTTAGCACGCCGGGACTGGCGCCGTGCCATCTCTGAGGTCGCGGGTTCAATTACCGGTCGGGTCAATTTAGAGAAAAACTGTTTTTCTAAATTGATTTCGGGTCTGGGTGTTTTTTCTATGTTTATTTAAGTAAGCAAGTGGTATATTTTTCCGTTGTCTTACCATATTAACGAGTTTCAAAAGAATACTCATCTTGGTCTAGATAACTGGTGTGGTGTGAGCGTAAACTTTAATATGATTTTACTAGCGGCCGCTCGCGGTTTCACAAGCGTGGTTCCCGTTCCCGTGAGAATATCAGGATAAAAAGTATCCTATGTGTTAATCCAGGTTATAAACTATCTGTATGCCGAATTTCATCCAAATCCATTCAGTAGTTTTTACGTGAAAGAGCAACAAACATCCATCCATACTTACAAACTTTTGCGTTTATAATATTAGTAGGATAGGATTAATGAGCGTTACTAATCCTAAAACAAATTATCAAACATTCATGTACAAAAATGTTAAAAATATTATGTAAGTAAGTACTACCTAATCTATGTAGATAAACAAAGAAGACCTGGTAATGCCAAATTATTTTTAGTTAAATTTTCCTACACTCACACCAATTATCTAGCCCAAGAGAAGCTTCGTTATTTATTTATTTATTTATTTATTTAAAGAAAAGGTGTACTTGCTGACTTACAGTGTAGACCAAAACGCCAGCAAGCTAATTACAAACAAACCTAGTCAAGTTTAAAATTAGAATCTATCAAACTCGTTAAATGGTTACTAGACAACGGATAAACAAACACTTAAAATACTTAAATATGTACTTATTATACATAGAAAACACCCAGACTCGAGACAATTTAGAAAAACAATAATTTCTAAATTGACCCGACCCGGGATTGAACCCGGGACCTCAGAGATGGCGATACCATGAAAACCGGTGTACAAACCACTCGACCAAGGAGGTCATCATACATATACATACATACACACATGTATACACACATGTGTACTTACATCCATGTATTCATACACACATCATGCCCGCTTCCAGGAGGGGTAGAGGCTGAGACCACATGCAGTCTTCCATGTAGTACGATCCTGACCTACCAAACATCCTTTGCTTTACTTACTCACTTAATAACGTTCCTCAAGTTAGTGCAAAATATGAGTACCTAAATGTTGTACATTCTCGTGTACATTTAATTATATTGGAGCGAAAAATATCGAATACTTACCTACTTATTACAAATTGTTAAAAAAATACGCTCGCTCGATAAGCTTGCAAACGATTACATGATACAAGTGGATTATCCCACGCGATCCACAAATATTGACATTAGATCGCTGATAACTTGACAAGTAAACACTGGCAAATATGTGGAGTTGATATCAATATGTTTTTCTTTCGCTTTTTGGCAGATCAAGCAATTTTGGCACTTCTAGTAACTTGTAAACTAACTTTAACTGCCTCTGTAGTCTAGTGGCTAAGCTACCGGTTTCAGACCCAGAGGTCCCGGGTTCGATTCCCAGCGGGGGGTACATCTTTGTGTGCTCGGTTTAGTTGGTAGTAGGGCTGTTAAGTCCGCCTGGCTAGCTACCACCATCTTATCTAAGTCTGTCGCCATAACAACGATGTTTATAGCATTGTTGTGTTCCGGCAGTTTGAGATAAGATAGCCAGTTCCTCAGTGGTTGAGGATTCCGGGTGAAGCGCGCTTCCACCTTCGGCCTTATCGTCACTTACCATCAGGTGAGATGAAGGCCAAGCGCTTACCCGTTCCCAATAAATAAAAAAAAGTAAAGTACATACATACTCGTACAGTCACGAGCAAAATATGTAAACAATTGTAACTCTTAATACAATGGAATAAGAGTCAAAGTGTATACATATTGGTGCTCGTGACTGTACATACATATAATCACGACTACTATTTTCGGAGGGTTAGTCAGAGACTAGGCGATAAGGACAGCTAAAGCAGTCCTCTACCATAGTCCACTTTTCACCAAATAGCGACTGCACATGTGCTGAGCGTGACAGGTGGTGAGCCCATCGCCGCTCTATGCTTTTGGGTGTATGTGAAGTGCAGTCTTTAGTCCGTCAGTCGCCTGCTACGACACCCAAGGGAAGAGAGGGGTGCGTAGTATTCTTTCACTGCTCGCTACGATAGTAGATAATTTAGTTCATACACTGTTCAAATCCCAGTAATTTAGTCCCATGTTCTGTCCCACGGCTGGGCAGAGGCCTCCAAAGGGTTTGTTAGGAGAATTTCGAAAACGCATTATTCAGTTGCAGCGAATTTCAGAATCGCATTTTTTTGCGAAAGCTTTATTTAAGTTCCTATAATTTATTATCAGATGAATTTCGCGATCTCCTTTTTTAGTTGCAGTAAATTTCAGAGTAGGTAGCATTTTTATGATAAAATAATAATAAGATCAATTCTGCTTTGAAGTTTCAGACCTAGTAACTTAATTAGAGCAATGTTTTTATACTGCAAAATGTGCAAAGCCATCATGCGCTTGTGTAAAAAATTAAAATTTACTTTTTAAAGAAGGAGGGGGTGCCCACAATAATTTTCATGTAATAATTATTGTTTCATGCGTAAAATTAAGAAAGTTTTCGAAAAAATATGTTTTTTGAGTTATTACATTTATGTATTGTTTGTAATTATTTGAAGAACTTGTTTTAAATTTCAACAAGGCCATGACCTTGTGCAAGGATCAGTTTAACTTACATAAGTTTTTAATGTATTTGAATTATTCAGCGCCTATGCGCTGAATAAGTTACAAGTACAAGTGACTTAAAAATACGTAAATTTTTACAATTTTGTGCAGGATCCCCTTAATTAATACGATTCTGAAATCCGCTGCAACTAAATAAGGCGTTCGCGAAATATATCCAACATGAAATATTGATTCGCTAAAAAATGCGATACTAAAATCCGCTGCAACTAAATAAGGCGTTCGCAAAATATATCCAACATGAAATATTGATTCGATAAAAAATGCGATTCTAAAATTCGCTGCAACTGAATAATGCGTTCGCGAAATTCTCCTAACAAATCCTCCAAAGTCAAAATTAAAGTCAAATTATTTATTCAATATCAACCTTTACAGGCACTTCTTGACGTCAAAACTAATTTTAAAAAACAGTTAACTGACATACATAAGTAAGTACGTACTTACTTTACATAGGGCCGATTTTTCAATTGTCAGATAAAACTTTTCTTTCTTTACTGGTGACATTTCAAGTAGGTCGCGTAATACTTTATCAGACGGATAAGTTTTATCCGAGGATGGAAAAATGAGCCCTTAGTTTACTGACTGAAATGCCTTTACATACATTTTAAGGAAATGTTAAAAAAACCCACTCACGAAGGTTTATTATAAAGTGGAAGACTATGTAAATGACAAAAAATTATGTTCGTATGGACATAGTGCATCATCATCATCATCAGCCTATTAACGTCCCACTGCTGGGCACAGGCCTACCACGTGGACAATAGCACGTGGGGATATTGGGCCATAACCCACCACGCTGGCCCAATGCGGGTTGGTGGGTTTTAACGACTGCCATCTTACGACAACCACCGGGATCAACGGCTTAACGTGCCTTCCGAAGCACGGAGGAGCTCAAGATGTTTTTAAATATGGTCACCCATTCAGCGACCCGGCATTGCGAAAGTTGCTTAGCGAGCAAGATCGCAAGCCGAACGCGCTAGCCGCTGCGCCATCGAGCTCCTCAGACATAGTGCATGTACAAATTACTGATAAATAGGTTATGATAGTACAGGACATAGTGCATGTACTATCATAACCTATTTATTAGTAATTTGTATTGATATATTGTTTTTTAATGTATTTTGTATGACGTTTCGACGACATTATAAGTTTTGTTACTTGGAGGGAGAAAAAAGAAAAGCCTCCTGAGTTTCTTGCCAGGTTCTTCTCAGTCGAAGGCTCTCCCAAAATCCGAACTGGCGGTACATTAGTTAGTTAGATTAGTTTCTAAGATTTAAGTAGTCAAAGTCAATTCGAATTTTGGGTGAGCCTTCGACGGAGAAGAAGCTGGCAAGAAACTCAAGAGGCCTTTCTCCCTCTAAATAACTGTTACTTACAGTGTAATACTCGTAGATACAATAATTAATTACATTCTCTATCATTGATATCTTAGTCATCACGACAATTGATGGGTTAGTCGCCACGCTTGCCAAATGGTGATCACAAACCTTCGGTTATGCAACGAAAAAACCGAAACAGACATTGCTCGACGGTTTATTCTTCGTTCGTCCCACTGAGTTTCGTCCCACATAAAAAAATCCTGGTTCGTCCCAAACAATATGCTTCCTTCGTCCCAAAATATTATTTTATTCTCGCTTTGTCCCATTTAATATTCTTTCTACGGCCTACATTTTATTTGTATGCCAAACTTACTTTAATCTTATGACGTATTAACGTATGTACAATCAGCAATAAAGGGTTAACCTATTGAACTCACTATTAGGGTTGCCACCCGTACTCTTAAATAGAGTATTGTCTTCTTTTTCTTGTAGGTAGGGTACGCTAAAATACTCTATTTACGTAAAAGACAAATATTTGTTAAATGTCGCAAAGAGCAACAAAAAATACGTTTTAGGGACAAATAAATAAATATTCTTTTTTATGCTATATACTTTATTTTTGTTGAAACAAAATGAAAAAAAACTTTATTCGTCCTAAAAAAAGGTGGCAAACCTACTCACTATTATATTGAATGCCTTTTCCAAGGCGATACTGTAGAAAACGCAATTATTTTTATATAGTTTATCTATGTATATTAACAAAAATTAATTGCTGAAATGTTTGTACGCGCATTACTTCAGAACGGCTGCACCTATTTGGCTAATTCTTTTTTGTTGTGTTTGTAACTGCCAGAATAAGGGTTGTATGAGAGATTATTTTGGAAATTCATCACGGGGCACGGGGTCAGGCGGCCGCTAGTATTATATGCAATTACTATTAATTGCAAATTGTCTGCAACACCTTGCAGATAATTTTCAAACTATTATAATATCATCTTTATTATTGAAATTTTGCATTCACAATGCTATATAGATATAGGACAAAATGTTTACGAGAAAAAAATCAACCACCCCACTCGAGCTTCCTGGGACTGGTTGATTTTTTTCAACATTAAACATTTTATGTTATAATAACATTCAAAATTAGGAAGTGTAGTCATAATTTATTAGCCCATATAGCAAAGAGTACCTTTTCTTTATATATAATAGAAGGAGGCATACGAGCAGGCGGGTCACCTGATGGAGAGTAATCTCCGCCGCCCATGGACACCTGCAACACCAGAGGAATCGCAAATGCGTTGCCGGCCTTTGAGCAAGGAATAGGTTTTTAGGAAGGAATAGGAATTGTGAGGGGTGGGGGGAAGGGCCTCCGGAACCCTCACTGGTCGGACGAAACACAACAGCACCAAGTGCTATTATTTCACGCCGGATATTAGTGAGAGGGTGGTATTACGCCGGGTGAGCCGGCCCAATGCGTGCTGCAACGCAGCGTGGCTCTACCACTCAGTCAGTGTCACTCATTTAGCACCACTCAGGGGTCACGTGTAGGGTCTCAAGGGTACACCTACGGACGCGAGTAACTTTAACCCCCAAAATACCTACCTACCGTTGCTGGGCACAAGTCTCCCCACATAAATATGATCACATTGGGCCACCACGCTGGCCCAATGCGGGTGTAAGTAGGGGCACCATCCGTAAAGATTAATCCGGACATATCCGGACTTTTAGACTCTAGTCAGACTTTGTCAGTCTCTTTATTTTTCCGGATTTTGGAATATGAGTAAGAAAACTACATATTAAGTAATATCAAATAAGTCTTTGAAATGAAAACAGGGAGACAGTCTCCTTGTGACCACGGAACGGACCATGTAAAAGGTTTGTCTCCCTGTGACCACGGACCCTGTAAAAGGTTCGAAACGTCAGGATAATATAAAAAACTATGTAAGTAAAATTTTAAACACTGAAAAAAGACGGTATCCTCATGCGGGAATCGAACCACGCACCTTCCAGTGTTTAAAATTTTACTAAAGTATATTTAAGCGTTATCAGAACGCTAAAATATATTTAAAAAAAACAAAACTATAGTAAAAAACGCGAGTTAGTCTGTAAAAAAATGTTTCGTTTCAATGTGTAGTGCTTGCTTAAACCTCAGAAAACAATAAATAAGTCTTTAATCTTTATTAACTTCCTTCTCATTTATCTAAAAACAAAATATAGGAAGTAAGTAATATTTTAAAAAGACTAAAAAGTCCAGACTTTTATCGAAATGTCAGGCTTTTTGTCAGGACTTTTCAAATTCCTAAATGGTAACCCTAGGTGTAAGTGGGTTTTTAACTGCCTTCTTACGACAACGAATGGGACCAACGGTTTTACGCCTTCCGTGCCGAGCCTGCCTTCCGCACGTAGGGTTGCCAGATGGTCTGGATTCGTCTGGATTCGTCTGGATCCTCAAGATATTTTATATGATGTCCAGACTCCAGACAAAATACAAAATCTCCAGACAAATCGTAAAGATTTACGCACAAAGTTATACGAATGGCGGCGGCCGGCGGCCAGCCAGCCGCCCCGCGCCAATCTAAAGCCGACCTTAGGCTGAATTTCGAAATAAATTGTTTAAATTTTTAATCTTACTTCATAATATCTCAGGGCTCGAAATTTGTATAGGCAGTAAAATCAAATACAAAATACTTGTGGCTACGTAAAATTTAATAGGGTAAATAATGAAGCACGAGTTTGATTTATCTCAAAATTGTTAATTTTTCAATAAGGTTTGGTCATTATGTCAAAATTGTTGATTTTAAAAATAAAAAGTAAAATTTTGATTCTTAAAATTTATTTCTCCAGATAATAACCCCGAAATCTAGACATTTTGAAAATTTTTCTAGATAAGTAATTTAGTTTCCCGATCTGGCAACCCTATCCGCACGGAGGAGCTCGAGATGTTATTAAACTTCACATTATTGTATTCAATTAGAAAAATTTAATGAACTTGCCAATTCGCCACATCACATTAGATTGTATCACAATAAAATAATACATAAAGCGTCCGTTGTGATTTTTATTGATTCGCCACGCTATTGGTTTGTAAAATGTAGTTATCAGTTACTTTAAACTTTCCTAGAGTCTATTCACTCAAACATGAAATTGAACGCAACTTTTAATTGTAAAAAAAATAATAACCTTACGTTAAGTTACTTACATAATTATTACGGTTACAACACTTTAAAACACAATACGAAGCATAAAAATCAACTCACAAATCATAAAACAACAAACAACATAATAATTACACAGATCGAGATTAAACTAACAAGTAAAAAGAAAATATTTCATAACTGTGTCACAAAACAAATGGTTAATAACATTTTCAAATCGATTATGGCTACAAACAGGTCAATCGGTCGTTATCATTGATAAAACATGAAAATAATTACAATTATAATTACGCAATAACCACAGTTGTCAGTGCGATCGTGAGATACACTATCGCACTGTAAACAACTGTAACTTTGCTAAATAATGACATCAACGCTAAAACAAGGATTAGTCATGATCAAAGTACTCACAGATAATGTTTTCACTAATGATAGCCTCTTTACTTTTTCCAGATCACCCTCGGAGTTGCAAGTGTTAATTCAAAGTGAAGTTCGTAAGTGTTTTTAAGATAACCAATTGTCACTTTTGAGTTTCGAATACTGTGGTCCATTTATAAAACAAAAGTGAAGTTCTAATTGGGAAGTACCAGTGTGAAGTGAAGTGTTTCAAAGTGTTTGGAGATAAGTGAATCGTTGTGTATGATGTGTTCAGAGTATGGATGAGACCAATACCATACATAAGACCTGCGTAAGGGTCAACTCGGCTGACGATGAAGAGTCAAGGGACGAGGTGGACTTTGACCTGCCAAAGAAGAATCCCTTCGTTCGGGTGAGTTTCTTTTTCTATTTTATTTTTCGTTTCTAGTTACCGGTATTTAGGTAGGTAAAAATTAACAATAATCATGGCGCATGTCATTGTGCCGATATATCGAATAGTTATATACATTCTTACTTACCATGTTGTAAGTAATAATAAGTTAAATAATTTTCCTGGGTTATTCCTAGAAACGCACCAGTTTTGAAGCGCACCAGACCAAGCGCACCTAAACTATTGCTCCAAGCGCACCACATGGGCACAGAATAATACATGGGTGCTGCTTGGGTGCTGCGCTTCGAACTAGGTAAGTAATTAAAATATTATATTTTTAGTCCTCGAAGCGCACCAGCAGATAAAATGTGGATAGAGATACATGTAGTAACTAACAGAAAATATCGATAACGAATAACGTAGTGGTACGTTTATTTTTAGAGTATCTTACCTACCTCTTTTTATTTATGACACCCTGGTACTTTTAGTTCAAAATTACTGTCATGATTCAATTTATTATTGACGTAGTAAGTTGCAGCACCTAGTTCTACTCGTTTATTTATTTTTTTCTGATAAGTAGTTAAAGGGAAGTGAGATCGCTAAGGCGCCTATCACCTCTCTGTTTATTTATGTCACCTTTAGTTCAAAATGACTGTCATGATTCGATTTATTATTGACGTAGTAAGTTGCAGCACCTTGTCATAGTTTCTATCGACATCAATATTACGAATCTTTTAAACTCCTCTCTATTTTTTACCGTTGGTGCCCTTCGAGGAATAAAAATATAATATTTTAATTACCTATTTTCAAGCGCACCCATGCATGTGGTGCGCTTGGAGGAATAGTTTAGGTGCGCTTGGTCTGGTGCGCTTCAAGGAATACCTCATTTTACCGTGCTGAAGCTTCATTGGATCGTTTTTTATCGAACAACGTTGTATGTGTTCGGTGTTCGTGTCCCGTTTGCACAGCAGCGGTTTACGCCATTCGGTTTCCCATACAAACTTCCAAGTCGAAATTTTTAAAAACCATTAAGCCAATTTCAATGAAACTTTGCATGCTAAAGTAACATACAGAGATCTAAATAAGTAAGTACACTGACGACAATTATCCCCGAAGGGTTAGTCAGAGACTATATAGGCAATGAGGACTGAACAATCAGTTCACTGCCACCACACACAACAAACAGCAACTGCACATGTGCTCAGCGTGATAGGTGGTGAGCCTGCTCTTTGCTGTTGGATGTAGTAGTCTTTAATCCGTTAGTCGCCTTTTACACCCAAGCGCCAAAGGAAGAGATGGAGTCATAGACACAGCTCCCCCACGTTTTAATATTTTGTTAATTAAAAATGTGACCGTGTCCCGTAGCGGTGAAAGAATACTACCACCCCCTCTCTTCCCTTGGGTGTCGTAAAAGGCGACTAACGGACTACCACCCCCTCGCTTCCGTCGTAAAAGGCGACTAACGGACTTAAGACTGCAATCAATCACAATTCAATCAGTGTGGAGCGACGATGGGCTTACCACCTGTCACGCTAAGCACATGTGCAGTCGATATCGATATTTGGTTTTTTTAGAAGGTGGCAAACGAGCAGGCGGGTTACCTGATGGAGAGTAATCTCCGCCGCCCATGGACACCCGCAACACCAAAGGAATCGCAGACGCGTTGCCGTCCTTTAAAGAAGGAATAGGAATTGTGAGAGGGGGGGGGGGGATGGGCCTCCGGAACCCTCACTAGCCGGACGAAACACAAAAGCACCAAGTGCCATTATTTCAGGCCGGATATTCGTGAGAGGGTGGTATTACCCCGGGCGAGCGGGCCCAATGCGTGCTGCAACGCAGCGTGGCTCTACCACTCAGTCAGTGTCACTTATTTAGCACCACCCAGGGGTAGGGTTGCCAGGTGTCCGGCTTTAGCCGGACATGTTTGACTTTTTACGTTTGTGTCCGGCCAAATATTTACGTGTCCGGCCTGTCCGGCTTTTGTTAGGCTTTTTTTTGTCCCATCGTTATTTTAAGACAGCAGGCTTTCTAGAAGAGCGGAGGATTCGCGTCCTTTGTGAGGGTGTTTCCTCCGCGTTCTACGAAGTTAATGCCGGAGTGCCGCAAGGTTCTGTGCTCTCACCTACTCTATTTCTTTTGCATATTAATGACGTGTTGTCCTTGGGCAATATTCATTGTTATGCTGATGACAGTACGGTGCATGAGCGGTACTTGGGTGGGTGGGACATCTTGCGGCAAAGCAAGCCGATATCGTGGTAAAAAGGCAAGAACTGCTGAACCTGGCTCTCGATCGTGTCTCTAAGTGAGATCTGAAACCCTGGTCGAGTTTAATGCCAGCAAAACCTAAGTTTGTGCATTCTCGTCCAAGGTAACTCTCTTCCTTACTCCTAGCTCTCTTCAGAACTCTCCGTTACACATTTCGGTGAACCTCGGCATTCTTGGCATGGGCATCGGCCAGGAACTGAATTCAAAATGCTACATCGAGGGTGTTATTTTAACTGCCTCCCGTAAGTTGGCTATTTTCAATAAGGTGAGGCGGTTTTTCACTCCCGTGCAGCGCTGTTTGCTGTACAAGTGCGATCGAGTATGAAACATTATTCCCATCTCTGGGACGGCTCCGCTAAATACCTCCTCGATGCACTTGACAGACTGCAAAGGCAAGCGGTACGCATTATTAGAGATGCTGAGGTTACAGCCTCTCTTGAGGACCTCCAGCTGCGTAGAGACATTGCTTTTCTCAGCGTTCTGAAGAATTTTTTATTAATCCCGCCCTCTCCCAGACTACACGTGCTGATTTTAGGAACCACCATCATACTGTACAGAACTCGAACCAAAAAAATTTGGCAAGTCGTTCCTCTGTAAGACCATTCGGCTTTTGTAATTCTTTGCTGGTGCATGTGTTTCCCAGCTCCAATAGTCCCGGGTCTTTTATGCAGGCCGTCATGAATGGGTGCGCTTGTTACCGTGCTTATTCCACGGTGGGGAGCTTGTTCCACGGTGGGGAGTGCTCTCATTATTTTGCACTGCATCGGCTGCTTACCATCAGTCAGGATGCGGTTACTATGACGAGTCAATATAGAAAAAAAAGAAGCTATTGGCACATCAAAAGTGGACTGCTTATTTCAAATCATCTAATAACAAAGAATTTTATTCCGAATTACACCAAATAGCAGGTTGATTTTTAATTTGAAGTACTTACTTTCCATTTGTTTATTTTAATTTTAAGATTGTTGTTTTGTTTTTCTTTTCCAAATTTCTAGTACCTAAGTGCAAATAATGCCAAGACTGATTGTAAATGTGTAATTCATAAAAAATAATTATTTAAAACGTTACTACTCATCTAAGTTTTTTATTATAAAACTGTTGTCCGGCTTGAAAAGCGTAAGTCCGGCTTTAAAATAGTGTCTCGGGCTTTCCACAAACACTATGTCCGGCTTTTTAGGCAAAATGTCCGGTCTAATACAGCGCTGAGTCCGGCCTTTTTTATTTTAGGACCTGGCAACCCTACCCAGGGGTCACGTGTAGGGTCTCAAGGGTAAACCTACGGACGCGAGTAACTTTAACCCCCAAAAAGGTGAAAAGTGGACTATGGTAGAGGACTGCTTTTGCGGTCCTCATTGCCTAGTCTCTGACTAACCCTTCGGGGATAATGGTCGTGATTATTATGTATGTAAAAAATATAGTCGTAGTGCTGTCGTCTCTGTATGTACTGATATAAAAAATACTTATAATCATACATCGTACAATAAAGCGTGTACAGTAAGTGTGCAATACGCAAGCCAAGTGTCAATCACCCAAGAATGTGAGCCGTTGGTGACGAGACTTCGCGAAAGTGGTCTAGGCATGTGGATAACTGGCTAGCTGGTAGCTGGCTAGCAATAGCAACATAACCCGTAAGTACGCAGCCACTCTCACTGCTCAGCAATTAGTCGCGGCTAGTGTGACGCAACATCAGTTAATAAGTTAATATTATAATAAAATTATATCGTTTCACCTATTGATATATTAACCTCAATGGTTTCACCATCATGTCATCGTTAGCTTATAAACTGTTGGACATGGGCAATACGGCCATTGGTCCCATATGACAGCACTGCTTGTCGTTCTTTTTCTGTTGTCCTATACCGCAAAGGTTGTCTGGAAGAGATCGCTTTAAGCGATAAGACCGCTTTTGTCCACATTATTTTTAATATGCTTATTCTATGTTTTCTGTATTTTTGCGTTAGCGTTTTATCTACCTATCTATCTATGACTTGGGGTCGGCTAAATGTTTATTAGTTTATTTATTTTAATCTTTATTGCACAAAGAAAAACAAAATGTACAAAAGGCGGACCTAATGCCAAATGGCCATCTCTACCAGTCAACCTTAGGGCTAGGCAGAAAGAGAGATAAACTACACAAATCAACTTGCCTACATAGGTAAATAATTATACAATAAATAACGTTACACAATAAGTTAGTTTCTTCCATTATCCTTTATTAGCCGACACCTGGAATTGGACATTGGATTCATATTGGGTGAACTAAACGGCATTGAGTTTTTTATTTTTTTCACTCAATATCCACGCAATATGAATCCATATTAGCTCTGAGGGGTTACTCTTGAACGCAAACTCAATCTTAATACAATTCCAATGCGATGAATATGTATCGATATTGGGATAAGTAAAGATAATTTCGGAACGCCATCTCGATAATAATTTGTTCTAGCAATTTCCACGCAATTTAATTCCAATGTGGCGCTATTGACGCTTACAAAAGTGCCATTAGACATTTTTTAGATTTGCGATTGGAAATTGATTAATGCAATTGTGTTTCAAGAGTAAACCTACTAGTGTCGTAACTTAGGAGTACGAAAATTCACAATACCAATTCGATCCAATAGCGCACAGCCATTGGATCGAATTGGTCACTCCTTTCCTTTCCCATTCATATCATAATTTACACAATTCATCTTCGAACACATAAAACATACATACTTTGAATATACATATAATAACGACCATTATCCCCGAAGGGTTAGTTAAAGACTAGGCAATAAGGACCCCAAAAACAGTCCTCTGCAATAGTCCATTTTTCACCAAATAGCGACTGCACGTGTGCTCAGCGTGACAGGTGGTGAGCCCATCGCCGCTCTATGCTGTCGAAAGTATGTGCAGTCTTTAGTCCCTTAGTTGCCTTTTACGACACCCAAAGGAAGAGACGGGGTGGAAGTAATTAGTATTCACATAAAAAATAATGCAAATACAACGCTCTCAAAACGTCCGAACAAAAATAGTAGGTACCTAGCGATATGTTTAGGTGCTCATTTCGTATGGTAGTGTCAACGTGACGAGCTGTGTCAACTAAGAATGCTAAGTGCTTCTTCAAAAATTCTATTCCAAAATACATACAGCAGGGACCTCTTTAATCCGAACCCCTTCTGATCCGAACGCTCCACCCCCGCCCGATTGAACCCGATGATGACATTCCTTTAGCTATTTTCGTTAATAGAGGCTTTTCTGAGGCTGAAATTAATGACTTTTTACTAAGCAACGATGATCTAAATGCATCTGAACTTATTACTGACGATGATGAATAATAAGGCAAGTAACACAAGAATGTGACAAAGAAAAGTAAGAAATGTTTCACATTGCAAGCGTTTCCAATTCAAGCGCGGTGTCTGCATTAAATACATGTCTTGAAAGAGCTGCCCAAGTGGATATTCCTGTGTCAGCAAAATGCTTTTTCGTAAATTGCTAGACAAAGCTTTTATTTGTTTAATGACAAGACCTCTCGAAAAAACTAAAATATTGGATTTCTTTGTACTATATAATCGGAACGCTCCACGAATCCGAACGGGGCGTAAATTTTCGGAGTTCGGATTAAAGAGATCCTGCTGTACGTACGTCTAATACGTCAAATGTTTAGGTCAAAGCTTTCCACTATTCCGCTGCGATTTAGTATAGATTGTGTTTAGTTTTATACTTAGATTAAAACAAGGGTTTATATATGTGATCAAAGCAGTCCATCCATTTTTTATTTGGTCTCCCTCTCCCCCTCTGTCCATCACTTTTAAATGTCATTACTCTTTTAGTTACATGCGTTTGATTTTCCTTTTACAGTGCTAAATAATATTTTAAAATGACTTCGAATTGAGCCAGTTCATCCGGTAGAGATGCCGAACTATCGATAGTTAGTTCCCCTATCGATAGTTGACCTCGAAAATCAGTTAGAATATCGATAGGACTATCGATAGTATCTATACTATCGAAAGCACAAAATGTGATAATACTATTGATAACTTGCAATAGTATCGATAGTATCGATACTATTGTCATCGGTGACAAGTGTACTATCGATTCTATCGATAGTATCGATACAATCGATAGCACAAAATGTGATAATACTATTGATAACTTGCAATACTATCGATAGTATCGATACTATTGTCATCCGGGACGAGTTTACTATCAATACTATCGATAGTATCGATAGTTTTGGACTATCGATAGTTGTTAATTTTTGATAGTATTGTAAGATTTCGTAATGTAGGTAGGTAAACAAATTCTGTTTGTGTCTTAAAGAATTACGTGTGATTTTCTTGTTCAAACTGATAAATATATATTACATACCATTAAACCAAATGTAATTACATGCAATAGTATTGCAAAATACATAACTATTGATAGTTCGAAACTCGATAGTATCGATACTATCGATAGTATCGATAGTACGCTCGTCTTGGATGAAAATAGTATCGATAGTATCGAATGCGTAGTGTGACTATCAAGGCGTAATACTATCGATACTATTGATACTATTGCGAGTCATCAATACTATTACCACATTTTGTGCTATCGATAGTATCGATTCTATCGATAGTACTATCGATATTTCTACTATTGTCGAACTATCGATAGACTATCGATAGTGAGCTATCGATCGGCATCACTATCATCCGGCAATCGGCTTGAATGTTTGCCTGACCACAGTGAGTCTAGAAGTCTAGACACTTAATAAATCCTAGGTGCGGCCGTAAGGAATGTCGCATACTTTTCCGCGCATAACTGCGGGTCCAGAACTGGTTGGGGCTCATTGGGAAACCATCTGTGTGCGTTTCCTTGAGATGTTGCAATTAGTCAAGAAGTTACCTTTTAAAGGCTCTCGCACACCAACAGCGGGCCAGGAGTAGCACAGCTCGAACGCGGGCCCGCGGGGAAACTGCTCCGCACTCTTTGTTTTCTTTTCATTTGTGGGTAAGTTATTAAAGTTTAAGTTCAGTATGACTATTGTAAATAAATTAGGGTCACTAAACGTACACGTGCCTTGTAGATAATGCGTTGTGCGATAAGTCCGCCTTTTGCAGGTTTTTATGTCATGACGATTAAAAAAATAAACAAACGCGAGAGAATTGTAACATTTTTTAATAATAGGTTTTTTTTTTTTTTTATAGCAGAAGGAGGCAAACGAGCAAGCGGGTCACCTGATGGAAAGTAATCACCGCCGCCCATGGACACCCGCAAAACCAGAGGAATCGCAGGCGCGTTGCCGGCCTTTAAGGAAAGAATAGGCTCGTTTCTTGAAGATCCCTAAGTCGTAACGGTCCGGAAATACCGCCGCCGAGAGATGGTTCCACAACACTGTAGTTCGAGGCAAGAAATTTCTTGAAAAACGCACAGTAGTAGACCGCCATCCATCAAGGCGATGTGGATGGAATGACAGTCGATTGCGTGTAGTGCGGTGAAGGAAATTAGCGGCAGGGATTAAGCCGAACAATTCCTCAGAACACTCCCCATGATATATACGGTACAATATACAGAGAGACGCAACGTCTCTTAGAAGAGCCAGTGGATCGAGCCGACCTGAAATAACCACGTCGCCGACAATTCGAGCAGCTCTGCGTTGAATGCGGTCAAATGGAAGGAGTTGGTATTGGGGTGCTCCAGCCCAGAGATGGGAGCAGTATTCCATATGCGGCCTGACCTGTGCTTTATACAGTTGTAAACGGTGGGCCGGCGTGAAATATTGACCCGCTCTATTAAGCACACCCAGCTTTTTCGAAGCTAATTTAGCTTTACCTTCCAAATGACCACGAAACTGAACGTCACTCGAAATATCGACGCCAAGGATTCCAATAATCGGATTGGTATCAAGGGGAGCTCCCTCAAAGTTCAGAGGTACGACGAAGGGATGTTTTTTCGCGGTAAATGCGCAAACTTGTGTTTTGGAGGGGTTAAAGCGGTATGTTAGTAATTATATTGATTTATTTTTTATTGCAAAACTACAGTAAATGGCAGACTTAATACCTTAAGGCATTCTCTACCAGTCGACTGAGGGTGTCCAGAGAAAACAAATTGAGATATTACATATATTATAATGAAATACGTGTCATATTGTTTTTTATCACATTTGCTATGCCACCATAATGACGTGTCACGCCCACCGGGGCGCAGTTGTAGCGCGGGCCCGCTTTGAAGCTGCTGTGTGTCACTCCCGAACTGCTTTTGAACTGCTTTAGTATGTGGGAGGGAGCCTTTATTTACGGCAGTACGAGTACGAAAGGAAACGGAAAATCACATAGCTCATAAGAGGAGGTAGACTAAATTC
The DNA here is from genome assembly GCA_963921215.1 of Scoparia ambigualis. Taxonomy (NCBI): domain Eukaryota; kingdom Metazoa; phylum Arthropoda; class Insecta; order Lepidoptera; family Crambidae; genus Scoparia; species Scoparia ambigualis. The sequence goes on from OY992514.1 coordinate 28,920,561, forward strand.
GAGTTTGTAATTACTTTTAGACATATGACTATATATGGCTACATATGACACATGACTACATACATAAACTCAAGCCTGTTTCCCATAGGGGTAGACAGAGACTATGGATCGCCATCTGTTACACAACATAACTATTTTTTATTAAGAGGCCTATTACATCTCGATTGTGATTTTTGCGTAAAATGCCCATTTTTGTATTTTGTTGTAATTTTGCAGTTGTATTTATCGTTTTTATCGAAATAGGATGATAAAATTATGCTTAATATTACAAATTTTAATGTCCACTCTGTGAGGATAAGCTGAGTTCGGACGGCCGGCGCATCGCATTTTGAAGTATTTTTGCAGTTTATCGAAATAGGATAATAAATTTATTATAAAATCTTTATTCATCATGAAGTAACGATTACTCTGGTATACATTTTGCTCAGTAACATTATCGTAGATAGGAGAAATTCACAGTTAACTCAAAGCGATTTTCGAAGTTTTTTGGTTTAGAATAAAGATTTATTTTCTAAATAAAATCAATGATTCCTAAAAATTCCGAGGCCGCTACGCACTATACGACTATATAAGAGATAACATTGTAATTTTTTTATTTCATTTGTTCATAACAGTAGTTCAATCTAGGAGCTCAAAAAAGTGCCTTCGCGCATTTTATAGAAATCTTCTCTGCAATTTTGGGTTTAAATAAAAAGCTAAGCAAAATTTACAAAAAGCGAGGCCGCTACGCACTATTCCAATAGCTATTCTACACTATTCTATAAGTCAAAATTGTTAATGTATTTTTGTTTCTGAGATCTATTACGCCAAAATTAGCCATTTTACGCAAAAATCACAGTTGAGATGTAATATGCCTCTTAAGAGAAGGTAGACTGAATTCGAGTTTCTAATTACTTTTAGACATATGACTACATACTCGTACATAAACTCAAGCCTGTTGTTTCCCATAGGGGTAGACAGAGACTATGGATCGCCATCTGTTACACAACATAACTAGTTTTTATTAAGAGGGTTTACGCCATTCGGTTTCCCGTACAAACTTCCAAGTCGAAATTTTTGCGATTTAAAGTCCACTATAGAAAGTTAAAAATCGCAATAACTCAGTTAAATAAACATTTTTTTAAAATGTTTTCAACAAACGATTTAGATCCCTGTGTTTTATTTACTTCAGCATGCAAAGTTCCATCAAAATTGGCTCATTGGTTTTTAAAAATTTAGACTTGGAAGTTTGTATGGGAAACCGAATGGCGTAAACCATTGATATCTATTTTAGATTAGTTTAACTCAATGGCGTAAACCCTCATAACGGACTAGCGGCACGCCTGCGCCTCGTGTCGAATTTCTAAAATTTTTATTTATTCGCTATTTGGTGAAAAGGGGGCTATGGCAGAGAACTGCTTTTGCTGTCCTCGTTGCCTAGTCTGTGACTAACCCTTTGGGGATAACAGTCGTGATTATATGTATGTGTGTATGATATTATTATTATTATATTATCCCTCACTGTCCTACAGCTAGGCAAAGGCCTCCCTCCATTTCTTCCACTGATCGCGGTCGTGAGTTGGCTTGCCAACTCCAAAAAATGTCATTTTCTGGATTACCCAGCTCGACATCCGGGACTTGGGTATATTAAGCGGGACACAAGTACACAACACACCACAATAAAATAGTTAAAAAAAATTTGCTTTTATATTTTTTATTATTTAATGAAAAAAAATATACAAATGCCTAACCCTAGTAGTTGGTACGAGATAGATAAGTACATACCTATATCATATTATCACTGATTTCCGGGACAAAAAGCGTCCCGCAAGGTGTCACGGCGACGGCCCAAAATTGACACAGAAGTGGGACGTCCCGGAAAATCCGGGACGGTTGGCAAGCCTAGTCGTGAGCCGTGTATCCAATTTTGGTGAATGAAATGAATCAAGTTCGTCCCGCTAATGATATATGAAGAAAGAAAAACAATTATAAAGAAACTGGCCCATGAAACCATAGTTCAATGAAATTCAACACCTTTTTTTTTGACGAATCGCTACTTACTTCCTCGCCACTCTTGTTGTGTTACACTTAGAAAGCGTTTTATTCGTGTTTCCCACCGGTTAGATAGCACGACACTGGAAACAATGGCGTGTTTACAGAAACTAGATATTAACTTGCCACCGGCGATTATTATTTTGCCGAAATATGGGATCGCGTCGTCCGCACTGCCGCTTTTGTTCTGTTCTATCACTCTCTCTGGTTCTCAAGGTTTCGAATTAAATAGTACATAAGTACATAAAAACATTCACGATTAGTATCACCTAAAGGGCAAGTCAGGGACTAGGCAAACATGACCGCAAAAGCAGTTCTACTCCATAGTCCATTTTTGACCAATTAGCGACTGCACATGTGCTCAGCGTGACAGGTGGTGAGCCCATCGCCGCTCTAAGCTGTTGGATGTATGTGAAGTCTTGAGTCTGTTAGTCGCCTTTTACGGCACCCAAGGGAAGAGAGGTGGTGGTAGGGGGTGGTAGTATTCTTTCACCGTTACGCTACACGGTTATTCTTTACAAACAGCGCTAAATATAAATAATTGTGAATTTGCTTAATTTCTCTCGGCAAGTTCTAGGCCTAATTCCCCAATACCAGCTGTTGTTGTCTACGTGTTAAGCCTGTTTGCCAGCTGTGGGACGTTTATAGGCTGATTTTTTTTTATTAAAGTAGGAGGCAAACAAGCAGCATACCCAAGTAACAAAGTTCTCCTGTAGTGCACAGTTTACAGGCTTACAGCACTAGTACCTCTCTTTTAGTGGTTCCAGGTTTTACTACCAAGCTTATAACAGGTTACACGGAGTTCGTTTGGGTTTATAGTACACCTGTTCTTATAAGTTGTCTAATAGTCGTGTATAGAACGAAATTATAGGCGCAGTAAAGGCTAAGATGGCCTATTAAAGTGTTGCATAGGTGTAAATACACTTGAGAAAACTTGCTCCAGTAAGTTAAACTTATAATCGCCTACAAGAAGTAATTATAAATCCGCTATAAGTGTCATACGCCAGTAATAGTAATTTATAGACTTAGAACCACTTGCACTTGTTACTTGACCTTATAGGGGTGTATAAGTCAACTTTTTGTGCTAATTATAAGTGAATTAGGTCTACAGTGGTTTCTTCTTAGAGTAAGTGTACTTGGTATTATTGTGGACTCTCGAATGCTGTTATAGTCTTAATTTCTATATAAAGGTTTCTTGTAAAACTATTAGTGTCCAAAGATGTCTTCGTGAAGTCCATTTAAGAAGACAATTGCTTTTAATATTTATCGTACCTTCACGGCCATTTTGATTTCTTTTGAGTCATTGGGTTTTTATTAAATTATTACAAAAATGGATATAAACAAATGGAAATATGACCATGATAGTTCGATCAAAGTCACAATTAAAACTTAAAAATATAAAACTCTTAGTTATTAAAATTAAGCATAATACATTTGTATGCAGAACCCTAATTCGTCACAATATGGCGCGATAATGCTGTTAGGACTAATATTATTTTTAAACACAACTTAGTAAATTCGCCGTGTTCAAAAGGCGAACAAAAATTGAGATGTAAAACACAATATGCTTCACCGAAAAACTTACGCGTTTGCCGTGCAAACATAAACGCACGTATATATTACGTGCGAACTACTTGTTATTACATCTTGTATAAAATAGATGTTTTATTTCTTTTATTTTTCTTTACAAACGCACAACCTAACAACAATTCACAAATATTTGAAGTAGCTAGTAATAGAAGCGCGGAGTACGTTACACGCCTGTCTGGTTCTATTAGATGCTCATAGTTGGCTTCGTGGGAGCAGATAGTTCTGCATAGTCCAACTATAAGTGTATTATTGGTCTAAGTGGTACTCGCCAAGTCTACTATGAGTGTTTTATTAGCAAAATTACGCGTATAAAATGGGCCCTTTTCCGTGGCTATAAACTTTTACTAGCCTGTTATAGACCTGGCTCCGGAACCACTACAAGACCACATTTTGTTACTTGGGGAGTAATCAACGCCGCCCATGGACACCCGCAAAACCAGAGGAATCGCAGGCGCGTTGCCGTCCTTTAAGGAAGGAATAGGAATTGTGAGAGGGGGGGTGTAGGTGTAGCGTCTCAAGGGTATACCTACGGACGCGAGTAACTTTAACCCCCAAAAATGCTGATGCTGATGATGATGATAAAATTTTCGTTTTTATTATTATCACAAATAGTAAACCAATAAATAATTCAGATAGCGTCGCGTAGCGGTGAAAGAATACTACCACCCTCTCTCTTCTCTTGGGTGTCGTAAAATGCGACTAACGGACTCAAGGCTGCAATCATAATCAAAGCATATAGCGCAAATGGACTCACCACCTGTCACTCTGAGCATATGGGCAGTCGCTATTTGGTGAAAAGAGGACTATGGTAGAGGACTACTTTTGCTGTCCTCATTGCCTAGTCTCTGACTAACCCTTCGGGGATAATAGTCGTGATTTGTTACTATTGATTGATCACTTGGCATTAACGGCGTGCTGAAGGCAATAAGACGCAGATAAGGTTGCCCAATATATAGTTATCTTGTAATAAATTTGTAATTAAGCCAATTACGCGGAACAACCAATTTATTATTACCTATTATCAATTAATTACTTGCTACTGTATTTTAAGGCTAGGTGTTAGTGAAAAATTAAAATAACACGTTCTTAGAATTACTTTTTGAAGTAGTAAACAGTACAATTATAATCTGCTAAAATTGTGAAATATTGTTGAGGCTTTATTCTGTGAAATACACCCGATGGAAACACGATTTTATAAAGTTGGCTCGATAGAATAAATTCACAAAGTTACATATTTATATGTCATTTTATCTTCTCTTCCAGGTTTTATTCTTAAAATAAGTGATTTGATATTATGAGTCATTTACCAAAATGAAGCTCGTAAATAACTTGAGTTATTATAACCGATGGTTTTTTATTTATTACATCTATCAATTTTTTTAAATATAAAACGCGATTATTCGCGCCGCTTCGCTGTTATTTATTTATTTATTTATTTATTTATTACAATCACATGCAGGTTAACAGAAAACGTTTCCAACACACCAGTTATACCCGTCCCTTACCGTTGTACCGTCGAGAGAACGAGAGGGAAGCGCTCGAAATACCTCCCCTTAAGTGTCCTTTGTTAATAATTATAACTAGGTGATTGTTTACCCTGTCGCGAGCGGTGAAATAATACTACCACCCCCTCTCTTCCCTTGGCTGTCGTAAAAGGCGACTAACGGACTATAAAGACTACACATACATCCAACAGCATACAGCGGCGATGGGCTCACTTCCTGTCACGCTGAGCACATGTGCATTTGTAACTTGGTGAAAAGTGGACTATGGCATGCTTCTTTGGTCCTCATTGCCTAGTCTCTCACTAACCCTTTGGGGATAATAGTCGTTACCCCTAAATCTATGTCATCATCAGCCTATATACGTCCCACTGCTGGGCACAGGCCTCCCACTCCCACGTGAACAATAGCACGTGGAGATATTGGGCCATAACCCACCACGCTGGCCCAATGCGGGTTGGTGGGTTTTAACGACTGCCATCTTACGACATCAACCGGGACCAACGGCTTACCGTGCCTTCCAAAACACGGAGGAGATCGAGATGTTTTAAATTTTGTCACCCATCCAGCGACCCGGCATTGCGAAAGTTGCTTAGCGAGCAAGATCGCAAGACGAACGCGCTACCCGCTGCGCCATCGAGCTCCTCCTCCTCCAAATGTATGTACCTATTATTATTTTATTCATCATATTTAATTATTTGCGTAAATAACAACGCTCAAATAAACCTTGGCCTAAGAATCCGGCCGCCCGGATTGCGAAGGACGCTGAGGTAGACCTTTTTTTCAACATTTCGATATATTCGAGTTTAACATTTTAGTTGTAAGGGATCAATATTCCCTTGGGTGTCGTAACGACTGGCGGACTAAAGACTAAGGCATCGTCCAAGTCGCGAACTTAGTTCGCGTGCGAGTAGATTTTTAAGCGAGCTGTACACTCGCGGCGCAAACGCCTGCGAAAGCCGCGAAACGCGAGTATAGGTGGTTTCGCGCCTTCGCGTTTGTGCTTCGCGGGGTTTTACGATCCGTGTCGGTTTTTTGTCCCGCGACAAAGAGTTCGCCGCGCGAACGCGAAAGCATCTACACTCACTCATGCTGTGTTCGCAGTAGCGTAGCGTGCGAGACGTGGCGCCGAGCGGACGTGACGGAGGAAATGAATGTATCCTGGGATAACAGACGTGAGTTAGCTCTGCTTGAATGTTTTCAAGCGGGGCCCCTGCTTTGGCAGTCAAAACACAGGGACCACCGAAACAAAAATAAGGTCTATGACGCCTGGGTACGAATCAGTACCATTATGGACATTCCTGTACAAGATTTAAAGAAAAAAAAGGAGTCTCTAATGTCCAGCTACAGAACGTATAGGAAAAAAGTAAATGATTCCATCCAAAGCGGTGCACGCTAAGGCGCACAGAGTCACGGCAGCAGCAACTTCGATGTCCATTCTTTACAAACGCGCGAGCGTAACTGCGAACGAAACCGCGAAAGTTGCGAGTGTACAGTGTACAGAGCATATTTTTCGCGCTGAATTCCTGCGCGAATCACGGCCAAACTTCGCGGCCGTGATTCGCGGGCGAATGTACAGCGGGCTTGCGCGAATGCATCGCGCGAACGCCAATTAGGAGTATTAGGACACCTATTCTAGATCAATACTCGTAATCGTCGACTCGTACGATGATCGCATCGGTAAATCGCGCGATGGTCGCGTTGTCGCGTTGTATTAGGACAATGCCTAAGACTAACGGGTGTCTATTAGAATACAGATTTTTTTGATATCGAATTTCATTTTACCGAAAACTTTTCCACGATTTTTAATATATATTTTTTTCAATTCATCAAATAGTTAATCATCGCTGTTTTATATCATCGAAAAACGTTTCTTTAAAAAAATCTTTTAAAGTTGTTTTCATTACCAGAAAAACGGTATATCGAACTTACATTTTATAAAAGTATTAAGTTATCGATGTAACTATTCGTAAAAACATATTACAATATGTATCGGAACCAATAATACTTTTTCACTTAACACTTTTTTATCGCAGTAACGTTTCATCGAACGATGCATTCGCCTTTGACGATAAATTGTGTTGCGGTCAGTTCTATATTAATATTTCATAATGCATAACATAAATGGCCAAAATTGAAAAGGCATAACCATAGAAAGGCATAATTTTGATAAGCGTAAGTACCAAAAGGCATATTTTTTATTTGCCATAATGTTCAGAAGACATAATATTCAAAAAGCATACATGTAATAAGATAAAACTTATTGATAATATGATCAAACCAGCGTGCAGCATGCAGCATGTAGGCAAACATGCAACATGCAAGCAAGCATGCAGCATGCAGGCAAGCATGCAGCATGCAGGCATGCATGCAGCATGCAGGCAAGCACGCAGCATGCATGCAAGCATGCAGCATGCAGGCAAGCATGTAGCATGCAGGCAAGCTTGCAGCAGGCATGTTTTCTGTCACGGCTCCGGCGGTCCCACGCGAGCTTATCGTCGCAGATGGATTTCGCTCACCGTGGCGTTAAACCCACCTGCTCCTCAGCTCGCGGGCCGCCTCGCCCCTCCGCGCCTACGCGGGATTGAATTACACTCTAGCGTAGGGCAGACAAGACTACGTGGAGTCGGTTATGCCGCGATTCGTTTCTGTCACTGACTTTTTAAGCACAAACTTACTTTTTAACGTACGTAATTAATACATCGTAGTAATAATAGAAAATAAATTTATGGAAATATACAATTATACTTTATAAACCATGCCTGCAACTATGACTTTTACGAAATAAAAAGACATTACGCACAGAACTAATTAATTGCATGAAATCGTATTTTTGATGTACATTGATTTATTAAAGTAAAAATTGATGTTTCAATTATTCTGCAAACTGAAACTTACGATGAAACAAAAATATGGGTAACAAAACTTCGATGTAACATTATTTCGAGAAAATGTATAAAACATGAAAAGAAATAACGATGAACTGGGTTTCTAGATAATTAATATTTGAGGAAATGAAATTGCTATGTAATCTAATTCTAGAATTTGTTAAATATTCTATAAAAAGTTCTGCGAATCGTTTTATGGGGAATGAAAATCGTTGAAAGGAATTGCGATAAAATGATGGATTCCCAAATGTTTTCTATAGAACGCCGCGTCAAGTGATAAATAAATGCTGAACTGAACTGATAGTCATACGATAACAGTTGTCATAACCTCAAAATACCTAAAAAAGTCTTAAGCTAAAAATGAAGATAGCTTCAAACTCATTATATTGTAATGTATTTTTTTATTCATAATTCAGAGCATTGCTGCTATTGATTACTACTTATTTCATTAAAGCGCTGTGTTACCCTAGCTAGCTAAAAAACCAAAAAAAAAACTAGCCTAACTCCCATAGTAAAAGGTCATTCTCCTTTACAGTTTTGGATGGGTTGATTGCTGGCGTGTGTACTATGTGGTAGGTATTTAAAACAAATTACACAATTTAATTAAAGCTTACAAAGTTTTGACGCAAAATATAATGGAGTAATGCGTATAGAAGCTGGTAGCAACTTCACAGCACGCGAAATATGTTGATTGGAATGCAACGGATTTTTAGGGTGGAGCCTTAATATTTTATGAGCGGAAGCGGTTTAATTCAATTCAATTCAAATTCATTTATTCAGATAACATAGATCCATATGGTTAGTAACAATATGCACTTATTAATTATGTTAGTATACATATAAAGTAATATAATAAAAAAAAAATTACTCATAACTAACAATTCAATTCAATTTATTCATGATATACAATATAAGTAGGTATATATAAAGGTTTAAGAAGCGATCTTTTTTTGTTAGTATGACGGCACTGGGTCCTAATGTTAAAATTATATATTGCGTAAAAGAGACTAGATTAAAAAAAAAATTTGCTGATCTCTAGACAATACAAAGCTCTGCTCAATCAATTATCATTAATATTTATATGTTACTCGGCGAACAGTTGAAGCAGCTAAACAAAAGCGCAGATTACAATTTTTTACAATAAATCTATAACTATTTTAAATTGAAGGCCGCATTTAACTTGTTGTAGTTACGAGAGAGATTTTGTTTTGCCCTTCGATCATCTAAACACTAGATACAGCGTAAGCGCTCTCAAGTGACGCCTCGAACTAATGCTCCACTCCACCCAAGAGTGACCATAATTGCTTTCAGTTGTCATTTGTCATTGCCGTCCTTTAATACCTATTGTGGTGATGATAGGACCAATTATCAAAATTAGTTAGTTGTGATTATTCGAAAACAAAATTGTATGGAAAAGATGGAACCACTTTTTCAAAACGTAGGTGTTTTATATGGGATTGTGTATCTAGCTAGTGTTTAGATCCTGTTTTGGCGTGCAGTGGTACTGGGGGTAGCGATGCGCGTTTGTCTGGCACAGACTATAGCTCGTTAGATTAGTTGTTAAGTCTTAACTACAAGTTAGTTAACTGTTTTTTTATTATTATTAGTATTGACGTCAATAAGTGCCTGTAAAGGTTTACATTGAATAAATAATTTGACTTTGATGTTCGAAGGGTTTGCCGCCCGCTCGCAGTCGGACCGCAGCCTATATTCATTCAAGTTATTTATTTATTCGGCGACCCCAATACGCTTGTGCAATAGCCATAGCCGAGCCCACGTCAATCTTATCTCGCGCTCCAATCGATAATAGACCCAATCACTAAGCGATAAAGTCAACGTTTATAACAATTACAAATGGGAAAAAATCTTAATTCGCTATGATCAAATTACAATAGTTGCCATTGCCATTCGGCTAATAAAATTTATCCAGAGTTTAGACGTTCTTTGCCGTTCATTGCCACAGCTAAAAAATGAATTCCTAAATGGGTGGTAGGTTAAAAAAGATTTGGACGATTCAAAGTACTTATTCATTGAGTTTGTTGAATAAATATATTTTGAGTTTGACGAACAATACACATTTTGTTTGAGTGTTTCCTAGGAGAAGAGTTCTTTATTATTGAAACGTTGAAAAAAGTTGACTTCCTCAGGTAGGAATCGTCAATCTCACTCAGACACGTCCTCCGCAATCCGGCGCGTGTTGACCACTTAGAAGAGTTCTTGTCATCACAAGAACTCTTCTAAGTGGTCAACAAATAAATACAAACACACTTATAATCACGTCTATTATCCTTGAAGGGTTAGTCAGAGACTAGGCAATGAGGACCGCAAAAGCAGTCCTCTGCCATAGTCCACTTTTTACCAAACAGCGACTGCACGTGTGCTCAACGTGACAAGTAATGAGCTTATCGCCGCTTGCCGCTCTATCCTGATGGATGATTGTGCAGTCTTTAGTCCGTTAGTCGCCCTTTACGACACCCAAGGGAAAAGAGGGGGTGGTAGGTAGTACTCTTTCACCGCTACGCGACAGGGTTATAAATATGCATTCAAATGTTCGTTACACATTTGCCCTACCTGGGAATTGATACCTAGCCCCAGAGTTGAAAAATTCATGACTTTTAAAAAAGAATCGTTTTTTTTATTTATTAAAAAAAATCATGATTTTTATTGTTTTTTTTTATTTTTTTAGATTTTTATTTATTTTGATGTTTTATGTGACAAAACCAAAAACACTAGTACTTATAGTACTAACTGATAATTGAATAAGCTGTATGACACAAATACTTTTAAAATTATTAAAATAAAATTAATATTTTTAAAATTTGTTGATTATTTTAAATGACTTTGAAAATTAATATCGATAAATCTTGCCCAATTATTGTTAGTACCCAACTTTACAATACTGATTTCTGATTTGTTTTGCTACAGTTGAAGACATATTTCAAGTAGGTATGCATACATTTCCTATTATCAGATGGCGTCACGAAGTTAACATAAGCTCCGTACAAATCTTTACCTAAAAAATACCAATTGCCTTCTAAGTTAATTTAAAGTAGCTATATGAGTGCCGAAAGTGATAATAAGTGTAGTAGAACATAACATAGTCAAACAGTGTATGTAATTATTCAAGGTGTGAGCAAAAACAGTGAACATTTGTGAACAGTAAACATAACTGTTTATATTAATTTTGTGAACATTTTCGTTATAAGAGTGAACCATAAAAGTGCTAAACGGAAAGCAGTTCACAGTGACTTAGTACTCTAATCCCAGGAATAGGCAAAAAGAAAAACATTTTAGCTAAGCGTTTTTAACAGTGACAAAAAAGACGGTAATAGTTAAACAAGTGTTAGCAACAGTGAACTACATTCAAACAAGACTATTCAACGTTATTTTACCTATATCCCGGCTATTTACACAGATGCACAAATTTCGCCGCCTCGCTTAATGCAACCGTGGCGCAGCGGATAAGACTGCGCTTTATAGTGTAGAGGTCCAACGATCAAACCCTGGCGGCGTCGGAACTTTTTGTGGATTAAAGTTTATTGTTATATTGTTGTTTTCAATCTAACAGTAACATTCACCAGTCGGGTATCCAGCGTAGAATTATAATTATGACTTCATCAGAAAAAAATAAGTGTACTAAATGCAAACGCTATTTACCAAACCGAGAATTTATAGTATGCTCAAAGTGCAAACTATTCTATGATTTGGTTTGTGCTAATATAACTGTTCAACGTTTCTATAGCAGTCTCACACCAAACCATAAGAAATCATGGAAATGTAATACTTGTATAGATAAAAATCGTAAGATTATAGAAAGCGAAAATAGCGTAGGAAAGAGTAGTAGTACTACAGAAAAGGCACCACTTTCTGATCAGTCTAAGCCGCAACCTATAAATTCTGAAGCTTCAACGAGCACACAATCTGTATACGTTACCCACCGAACGAGAAAGTTACCTAATGTTTCATTAAGTAACTCGTTGGAATCGCTGTGTATTGACAGGGAAGAAGAAGAAGAAGATACAACACTTTCTTTTTCTGAAGCCCTAAATATAACTAATAGAAGCTGCCCCGATTTCACGTCTACAATCAATATAGACGTGTTAAAAGAAATGGAAAGCCAAATCTTAGCTCTTAATGAAAAGTTAGCATCCGCTGACCAAGAAATAGAAAACTTGCTTACTGAAAATAGCAAACTTAAAGGAAGCATTGCAAAACAAGAACTAAAAATTAATCGACTGACTAAGATTTGTGGAACAACCAAAAGGACGCCGCGACGGAGCTCTTGTTATAAACAAATTACACATCTACCATCGAATCAGCAGATAGAAGACCCCGTCGTCGTTTCAGATACTTTACAAACCGTGAATAGTGAAAAGCTTGTTGCTGATGCTGCACTTAACATATCTACAGGTTGTAAACAGCACAAAACTATCTCTAAACCTACTCCCAGAAAACATGTAATAAAAATACTAGGTGATGAAAACGTCAAAGGATTGTCGGCTGCATTAATAAAAACAAGAGCTGGTAAATGGAATGACGACTATCAACCATCAGCGTTTATAAAAAATGATGCTTCTAGCTCTCAAATTCTTGCCGCTTGTGATGATTCACTAATTGGTCATCTGACTAAGGATGATATAGTCATACTCAGTGTAGGAGGACACGATGACAACTTGATAAAACTGGAGGCACAAATACATGTAGCTCTTAATAAACTTAAGCAACAAACTGTTTACATAGTTCCTATTTTCAACAGTAATCATTTTAATGTTTCTTTGTTAAATTACAGATTAATGATGTGTACTAAAATCTACCCTAGGTGTCACTTTTTAAATATTTCCTCATTTGATTGTGACAAGTTTAGAAGTTATTTGGAAGTAGTTTGTAACCAAATTAATATGAAAATAGACAGTGAAATGTACAGTTCTATATTTTTAAACCCTAAAAATCTATTTAATAATATTGTTAAGCGAACTAAAAAAATTAATAAATGTAACGGAATGAAACAATCATCTATTTTAGACTACTTTCAAAGAATTAAACATTTGAGTGAATGTAATAATGATGTATGTAGAAGCACTGAGACTGATGATGGTAGGTCGATACACGCGGAGCAATCTCTTTTTCGAGACTAAAAAGATAATCTTATATGATAAGCCTATGAGACCTAAATCACTTGTTTCAGACTGTGTTCATCTTAACGTTTTTCATCAAAATCTATGTGGTTTAGCTAATAAAAAAGATGAATTAGAGTTTTACATCCAAGAGAAGCATTTAAATTCATTGCATTATTTGTGTGTAAGCGAACATTTTCTCAACAAAGATAATGTAACGTTATGCAATCTTGCGAACTACAAAATTGCTTCATACAACACAAGAACAAATAAAAAGAGAGGGGGAACATTGATACTAGTATGTAAGGATAGAGATTTTGAAGAAATTAGTCTATGTAAAAACTTGTATAAGATTGAATGTTTTGAGGTATGTGGTGTTAGAGATATACTAACGGGTATTTTTATATGTTGTTGCTATAGAACCCCTAATGATAAAAATTTTGATACTTTTATAGACAGGCTTGAGCAACTGATGGAGCACTTTTTCAATAAAAAGTGTGTTATTTGTGGAGATTTCAATGTAAATTTACAGACTAATAGCAAAAACCAGACCGATCTATTAAACTTGTTGAAGTGCTATAACTATAGACCTCTAATTAAAAGCAAAGCAACTTTTAAACGGAACAATTCTGAATCTTGCATAGACAACTTTTTTACAAATGTACCTGAGGACCAAGTTAAGAGTATTGATGTGGACCATAACGGGTTAGGCGACGGTCACGCAAGTTTAATATGCAACATGGTTGCAACTCTGCATGCACCCGGTAAACGGATAGGAAGGAATATAATGTACCAAACAAAAAGAATATTTAGTTATAAAAACAGAACTACTTTCAGAGAGCGTCTGCTGCTGGAAGTTTGGATAAATGTGGGAATCAATACCTTTATCAGAAAGTTTAATAACATCTTTCAGCAAAGCTTCGAGAGGAAAAAAATATCTATTAAGTTAAGTAACACCGTGGCTATGCGTTGGCTTACAAAGGGTGTGAAAGTCTCTAGTAAGATGAAACGTCTACTATGCGTGGGGAAAGGTAAGAATTGTGACATTTCAATAAAAAACTACACTGCTAACTATATAAGGTTGTACAGGAGGGTTATTAAAAATGCAAAGAGACTAGCTGTGCAAAACGAGATCGCTAATTCCAAAAATGTTGGGAAGAATATTTGGAACATAGTTAACAGGCACAGAAATAATAATTTAAAACTAAAAACAGGGTTTTGTTTAAGGGTTGATGAACGAGTAACTAGAAATACTTCTGAAATCGTAGAGATATTCGCTAAACAGTTTGATATCAATTCTTGTGTAACTGGGACCAACTCTGCAGCAGCAATAATACTACTGCAAGATCACACAGCAAAAGTATTTGAAGAAATGACGTTTGACATGGTTACTCCAGGTGAAATTATTAAAATTGTCAGAAGTATGGAGTATAAAACTTCTTGTAGTTATGACGAGATACCTATTACTGTAATAAGAGATAACATTGATGTTTTAGCAGTCCCATTAACTTACTTTTTCAATGAATGTTTTGATGAAGGGCTATTCCCAGATCAACTAAAAATTGCAAAGATAGTACCAATATATAAAAAAGGCTCAAGACAGGATCCAAAAATGTTTAGGCAAATCTCATTACTGCCAACTTTATCCAAAATCTTTGAGAAACTTATAAAGATTAGATTGATTCATCATTTAAATTTAAACAAAATCCTAAACGAAAGGCAGTTTGGTTATCGTAGAAATGTAGGAACGCAAGATGCGGTGGCTACGTTACTAAATGATGTAATCCATAAATTAAATAATAAATCAAAAGTAGCGGGTCTCTTTTTGGACCTAAGTTCTGCTTTTGACACGGTTAAACATGATGTTCTGCTAAAGAAACTCGATTACTACGGGATAAGAGGCAGAGCTCTAGAACTGTTTAGGTCATATCTGAGTAATCGTAAAATGTTTGTGGAAGTAAAAGCTGTCGATGAAGAAAGTATGTGTGAAAGGGCTACTCGATCCAAGTTAATCGACATCAAAATAGGTGTACCACAAGGTTCAATATTAGGCCCAATCTTTTTTAACATATTCATGAATGACCTACTAAATTTTATGACCAATAAATTTCCTGAATTTCTAACTATGGTAGTGTTTGCTGATGATACAAATGCTATTGTGTCAGCTAATAGTATGGATCAACTTGATGCAAGAGTAAATGAGATTTTCATAGCTTTCAACACTTGGTTTACTAATAATAGCTTAAGAATTAACGTAAGCAAGACATCTGTAATGTTGTTTAAAACTACAAGTAAAAACACAGCAAAATTAAGTGGCATACTTAATGGAGAAAATGTCAATACAGTGGAAAAAGTTAAATTTCTAGGGGTCAACATTGATCATCTTTTAAACTGGAAGCAGGAAATTGCAGACATAGAAAGCAAGGTCAGTTCGGCTTGCTACGTACTGCGAAGTCTGCGCGAGGAAGTGGACATTAACCATCTTAAAATGGTATACCATGCGTTAATAGAATCGAGATTTCGATATAGCATATTGTTTTGGGGAAAGAGTTACTTATATAACTTATCACGGGCGTTCATACTGCAAAAAAGGGCCATAAGAACAATGGTACGTATTAAACAGCAGGAGTCTTGTCGAGATCATTTTAACAGTTTAAAAATACTTACTGTACCATGTTTATACATACTGATTTTGCTTTGTCATTTTGCTAAAAACATACACATGTATGAAACCGCTGCAGACAGACAGGAAAGAGAAAGCACAAGAAGGAAAGATTTTCAATCGAAAATGACTCCCAGACTTAATGTGGCAAGTCATTGTTCATACTATCAGTCCACTAAATTGTTCAACAGACTGCCACTCGAATTAAAAGAGTTATTGTATCACTCACAATTCAAAATCAAATTAAAAGCGTTTTTATTGGAAAAGTGCTACTATTCAGTGGAGGAATTGTAGCGATAAAGTGATTACTGATTACGATTATACTTACTAGTACAAGCATGATCCTTATTTCTTGTAATTAGTGTTTGCGTTTGTTGCAAGTTGTTTTTTTTTGTCACTATTGTTGAATGAATCTTATAGTTTTTATATTTATTATTGTAATATTGTATTCGAACTTATTTGTCAATTAATAGGTGACATGTTAACGAATTTTAATTATTATTGTAATTTTATTATGAATAATCTATTTTATTATTATTTTATTTAAGTAATTGAATTATCTGAATATTATTTGTTCATAATGGTTATTTTATATTTTAAATTTAATATTGTCTGTACTTCAAACACAATGTAAATTGTTTATGAATAAATAAATAAAATAAAAATAAAATTTTATTTTTTTTGGAGACTGTTAATTCTGTGGGGTAAGGGCTTACCCTTTGACAGTATTTTATTGTTAGTAACTAACTACTAAGTATACTTATTTATTGTTATTTTCATTAAAGATAATATAACATTTTAAATTGATTTAATTAATGATTTTTATTTAAAAAATCACCTGATTTAAATCAGTGATTTAAATCATGATTTAAATCAGTTGATTTAAATCAGCCAACCCTGCCTAGCCCTCTGGTAATCTTCCGAACGCTTAGCCATTCGGCCCAAGATATTTAAAAATAAAGTTACCATAGTAATTCTGTATAAAGCATTTCATTCTACGAAGTCAGACATTGTTAAGAGTGCAATGTTTTATAGTTAAATTAAATGCCAGTGTGTTATATGTACATACAAAGATCAGTTAAGGTCGAATCTAATGCTTTGGAGAGACAATGGAATTGCCGGGTCGTTGTCAATTTATATTGTTCAGAAGTGCGTCAAGCCAAGCTATTATTAGGTACAAACATAATGTGTATTTTTTAAATATATGTATATGGCATACACAACAGGTGACAATCAATATAAGTAATATTATAAATTATAATAATATTGGAATAACTATACTCTCAAATTCGATGACGAATGTTTGTAAACAGATTACTGTCATTTCTTTGTGCAAATATCTAGTTTCACTCGGATTTTTACTTTTTCTTGAGAGAGATCCACAAGAAAACAGTTAACTATTGTGTCTTTCTACCAATAAACAGTAAAAATCTGTTTACAAACATTCACCATCGAATTTGGCTGGAGTATAGAGGATTATTTTTACATAGTTACTAAGTAAGCTTTTTTGCTTGCTAAGCTGCTAGGCTTAGATATTGTCAATCAATGCTCTTTCATTATACCTGGGTAATAGCATATTTATAGTTAAGAAGATCTTAAGAATGGTACTTTAAGAGTTTGTAAAGGCAACATTACGCGTAAACCTTCTTCGATATTACTTAGCGTTATAAATTAGATTAGATTTAGATTAGATTAGATTTGTTTACCCTCACACCAATTATCTAGGTTTCAAAAAGAATGTTCTTTTTGAAAACTCGTTAATATGGTAAGATAACGGATAAATATACATACCTAAACATAGAAAAACACCCAAACCCGAAATCAATTTATAAAAACAGTTTTTCTCCATATTGACCCGACCGGGAAATGTCGTCAAATTCATACAAAATACACTTACGACTTTAAATTGTCTCCAAAGGGTTAGTCAAAGACTTAGGCAATGAGGCCCGCGAAACAGTGCCCTGCCTCAGTGCTCAGTTCACCAAATACTAACTGCTCATATTGCTGCTCATGTGCTCAGCGTTAAATGGTCAGTCCATCGCCACTTTACACTGTTAGATGTATGAGCAGTCTGCAGTCCGTTAATCGCCTTTTACGACACCCAAGAGTACAATATTAGGTAGGTCGGATTTTTATGTTTGAGTATTGGTCGTCCTACTGTGCGGCGGGCCGGCTGTCTGTTGACCCGTGAAAGTAGGTACTTATCGCCCAGCTGACGCGGACGGGTCAACAGACCGCCGTATGCTTTAAAATAAATTAGATACTAAAAGACTATCCAATTAAAATTCACAAAATTAATAATTTCATTAAAAATGAAAACAACCGAATTACTTTTTTTGTCATTCTTGTCATGTTTAAAACACTTGACCTTGAAGTTTTTTGCGATTTCTAGCAGTCACCTTGCTCAAGGTACCCACCCAAGAGAAGAGATACACATACAATTAATCCCGACTATTATCCCCGAAGGGTTAGTCAGAGACTAGGCAATGAGGACAGCAAAAGCAGCCCTCTACCATAGACCACTTTTCACCAAATAGCGACTGCACTGCACATGTGCTCAGCGTGACAGGTGGTCAGCCCATCGCCGCTGCATGCTGTTGGATGTATGTGCAGTCTTTAGTCCGTTAGTCGCCTTTTACGAAACTCCTCGCGTCTACGCGTGCCTGTATAGGTCCCACAGCGGTAACATCGGAACTGACCAACTTATCGAGACCGTCCAAACAGCGACAGACTCCCTTCTCCAACGGATCCCCTCGGCCGAGATTGTGGTATTGGGAGACTTCAATGCCCACCACGTCGAATGGCTTGGTTCACGCACAACTGACCACGCGGGTAGAGCCGTTCATGACTTCGCTTTGGCCTACAGTCTGTCCCAATTGGTAACCGAGCCAACACGGGTTCCAGATGTGGAGGGCCATGCACCTTCTTTATTGGACCTTCTGCTGACCTCGCACCCAGACGGCTACCAAGTTTCTGTTGATGCACCACTAGGCTCATCAGACCACTGTCTGATTCGCAGCACTGTGCCTCTCACAGAAACTTCAAAACCGCAACCAGCGGCTAGCCGTCGAGTCTGGCATTATAGGTCAGCGGACTGGGATGGGATGCGAAGCTTCTTTGCGTCCTACCCGTGGTGGCGAGTTTGCTTCTCGCTGGATGATCCTGATGTCGCCGCTGACTCTGTCGTTGATGTGATACTGCAGGGAATGGAACTTTTTATTCCAAACTCTGTGGTTCCCATTGGCGGCAGTCCCAACCATGGTTTGGTCGTTGCTGCAAAATGGCGTCTCGCCAAAAGCGACAACATTACCAAGCCTGGGCTAATGCGGTGTCATCAAAGGATCCAAACACCAGTGCGCTCAGAAAGAAGTACAACTTTGCCGCCAGATCCTTTAAGAAGGACATTGCCAAGGCGAAGTCATCATTCATAGGTAGAATTGGCGAGAGGCTAGTGCGTCTTCCTTCGGGGACGCGTGCGTTCTGGTCTCTCGCCAAAGCTATCTTAGGAAATTTTTGTCAGCCGTCCCTACCACCATTGCACAAGACCGATGACTGCCTAGCCTATACTGCAAAGGAGAAAGCCGATCTCTTGAGCTCTCTTTTCGCATCAAACTCGACCTTGGACGATGGGGAAAACTCTCCACCAACCATACCGCATTGCGCTTGTACAATGCCAAACGTTCAGTTCCTGCAAAGGTCAGTTCGTAAGGCTCTTTTTTCCCTTGATATCCATAAGGCGAGTGGGCCTGATGCAGTTCCACCCATTGTGCTTCGGACGTGTGCTCCTGAATTGGCACCAGTTCTAACGCGCCTTTTCCAGCTCTCTTACACCACTGGCGTCGTCCCGAGCTTTTGGAAGACAGCCCTTGTCCACCCGATTCCAAAAAAAGGCGATCGCTCAGATCCGTCCAACTACAGGTCAATAGCTATTACCTCTTTACTCTCCAAAGTAATGGAGTCCATTATAAACCGCCAGCTCTTAAGGTACCTAGAAGAGAACCAGCTACTAAGTGATCGCCAGTATGGTTTTCGTCGCGGTCGATCGGCTGGTGATCTTTTATTGTACCTTACTCACCGATGGGCGGAGGCAGTCGAGAGTAAAGGGGAGGCACTGGCAGTTAGCTTGACGTAGCGAAAGCTTTTGACAGGGTATGGCACAGGGCTCTTCTCTCTAAACTTCCATCATACGGGCTTCCTGAGAAATTGTGTTCATGGGTTGCCAGCTTTCTTACTGGGCGTAGCATCAGAGTCGCAGTCGACGGTTCGTGCTCCGACATGAAGCCCGTGAATGCTGGAGTCCCGCAGGGGTGTGTGTTGTCCCCTACTTTGTTTCTTCTGAATATCAATGATATGCTGCATAACAACAGCATTCATTGCTATGCAGATGACAGTACTGGGGATACGCTCTACACCGGGCGAATTCTCTGGAAAGCGTCATCGAGAGCCGGAATAAACTTGTGACTGACACCGAGAACATGTTAAGTCATGTCTCGGATTGGGGCCGACATAACCTAGTCCGCTTTAACCCCTCCAAAACACAAGTTTGCGCATTTACCGCGAAAAAACATCCCTCAGTCGTACCTCTGAACTTTGAGGGAGCTCCCCTTGATACCAATCCGATTATTGGAATCCTTGGCGTCGATATTTCGAGTGACGTTCAGTTTCGTGGTCATTTGGAAGGTAAAGCTAAATTAGCTTCGAAAAAGCTGGGTGTGCTTAATAGAGCGGGTCAGTATTTCACGCCGGCCCACCGTTTACAACTGTATAAAGCACAGGTCAGGCCGCATATGGAATACTGCTCCCATCTCTGGGCTGGAGCACCCCAATACCAACTCCTTCCATTTGACCGCATTCAACGCAGAGCTGCTCGAATTGTCGGCGACGTGGTTATTTCAGGTCGGCTCGATCCACTGGCTCTTCGGAGAGACGTTGCGTCTCTCTGTATATTGTACCGTATATATCATGGGGAGTGTTCTGAGGAATTGTTCGGCTTGATCCCTGCCGCTAATTTCCTTCACCGCACTACACGCAATCGACTGTCATTCCATCCACATCACCTTGATGGATGGCGGTCTACTACTGTGCGATTTTCAAGAAATTTCTTGCCTCGAACTACAGTGTTGTGGAACCAGCTCTCGGCGGCGGTATTTCCGGACCGTTACGACTTAGGGATCTTCAAGAAACGAGCCTATTCCTTCCTTAAAGGCCGGCAACGCGCCTGCGATTCCTCTGGCTTTGCGGGTGTCCATGGGCGGCGGTGATTACTTTCCATCAGGTGACCCGCTTGCTCGTTTGCCTCCTTCTGCTATAAAAAAAAAAAAACTCAAGGGAAGGAGGGGGTGTGGTAGTATTCTTTCACCGCTATGCGACACGGTTTAGCGTGACAGGTGGTGAGTCTATTGCCGCTCTATGCTGTTGGATGTATGTGCAGTCTTTAGTCCGTTAGTCGCCTTTTACGACACCCAAAAAAAAGAGAAGGGTTGGTAGCATTGGTTGGTAGTATTCTTTTAAAAGCCGCCACCATACAGTTCGTCGTTGTAAATTGTGCAATATTTTCTTTTTTCAACACTCGTAAAGGGAGACGTAGAAGCTTGTCTGTTAGTATAGCATGATAAAGTCTATGTTATCATCTCTGGTAAGTAGGGCAAAAACACAATTCAGCTCGTAAAATAGCAAATATTGGATGTAGAGACTGCGTTTCGGTGTAATAGAATATAATGTGACAAAATGTACGTTATTGTCATAATTAGAAAGCATTTAATGGGGAGTACGAGTACAATACAAGTACAAATCCTTCTTCCTATTTTACTAACTACTAATATTATAAACGCGAAACTTTGTAAGTATGGATGGATGTTTGTTACTCTTTCACGTAAAAACTATTAAATGAATTGAACCTGGAACTGGGCCTAAGAACGGTGGCTTAGCCTCTAGACCACAGGAGCGGTTGAAGAAATCATCATCAGCCTATAAACGTCCCACTGCTGGGCACAGGCCTCCCACGTGGACAATAGCACGTGGGGGTATTGGGCCAGCCCATAACCCACCACGCTGGCCCAATGCGGGTTGGTGGGTTTGAACGACTGTCATCTTACGACAACAACCGTGACCAACGGCTTAACGTGCCTTCCGAATAACGGAGGAGCTCGAGATCTTTTTCATTTGGTCACCCATCCAGCGACCCAACATTGAGAAAGTTGCTTAGCGGGCAAGATCGCAAGCCGAACGCGCTAGCCGCTGCGCCATCGAGCTCCTCGGTTTAAGAAAATCTCTGCAAAATGGTTAGCGTTGGTGACCTCGCTGGTACGCAGGCTACCACGGTGATTCACGGCAGAATCGGTGCCATCCTTCTAACGTGGGTGGCAGAAGTTAGACATTTGCATACAATCGGAGGTAGTAATTGCATTTGTATTGTCGTGGCGTGTCGAGATGAGAAGGACTCATATTCAGTTCTAGATGTAATGGAAATAATTTATTCTTAGCAACTAGTTATTGGATAGATAGTTTTAGTAAGAGGAGCTAGCCTTACGGAGCTTTATTTATCAGCCAGTGTCAAGTAAGAGAGTAATTATATCAAAATCAACTGTCAAGTATGTATGTTCGCGCATCAGGTACTTGAGATAAAAACACTGCATTTCTTTAACAATTTTTTTTTCTAACTTCGATGAAGAATGTTTATCGTTAAAAGAAAATTTACGTTTAAATTATATAAACAATATTTATACAGCGTGTTAATTAAAACGAGGAGGACAATAAGTATATGATTCCCGAACCGATTCAATAAAAAAAAATATTCTTAATGTTTTGCATAAATTATCCTATTAGCGGGAAAGGATCAAATGATCGACGGAAAAACGGGGTCACATTCACATCACAACTGACACCAAACACAACAGCTTCCATACTGTAAATAAAAGAGTCGAAACGAAACCGGTAGGGTACACAAACATTACAGGAAATTTCATGAAACAGATTAATATTTTTGTATTTTAGCGTTTTATTAACGCTTAAATATACTTACTTAAGTAAAATTTTAAACACTGAAAAAAAAATTTAAAATTTTACTTAATTTCATGAAATGTTAACATCTATTTTCTGAATTATTTTATACTAGCGACCCGCCCCGGTTTCGCACGGGTGCAATGCTGATACTAAATACACTACAGAAAAACTGTGAACGTAAAAGCACGTTTTTATAATAAACGCGTCCGATCGCTGCTAAATTCAAAGTGCTACAGGGAAAACCGCGGCCTCAGACGCGCTATTTATAGGCACGCTCTCGGGCGGCCGGCCGGTACCGCCTCAAACGCTACGTCCCGCAATTTTTAAATCTGTAATATCTTCGAAAATATTCACTTAAATCATACGGTGTAAAGGGCCATATAGATCTATATTAAATGAACAATGTATTCAAGGTATTTAATTGGTTAAGGATTAATGCTGTATTGGTTAAAATCGCTTCGAAAATTAGCCATTATTTGTCGTAAAAAGTAAATGACAAAAAAGTTATTGTGGGTTATCCATAAGAGATAGACATATACCATCACGGACTTTTCTGTAGACCTTTTCAATGTGTACAATACTTAGTACATTATTTTGATAAAACTCGTAGGGTTCAGCCTGCGTTTGCAATGTAAGCGGAAAAAATGTAATTATTTACGACATCACATTAGAAACCTCAAAAATAACAGTACTTCTCCACTATTTAATGGATGTTATTATATGTGTTATTATAAACCTTCCTCTTGAATCACTCTATCTATTAAAAAAAATCGCATCAAAATCCGTTGCGTAGTTTCAAAGATTTAAGCATACAAAGGGACATAGGGACAGAGAAAGCGACTTTGTTTTATACTATGTAGTGATGCTGCGAGTAGTATTTTTTTTTTGTTTATGTTAACCCAGACATAAACTACCATAGCATTAAATACGTCCCTCGTTTTGACTAATATAACATTATACATAGCTTGCCTATTTCTTATCTGATCTTTAATGTTTGTAAGAATATTAAGTTCGGATGTTGATGGCGTTCAAAGTAATAAGTAATAAGTAGTGTTGATTCATTTCGGCGGGCTGGATGAGTCCACGCTAGCTCAACTGGAAAGAACACATGGCCCGGATTACCAGGAGAGTGCTGGTTCGAATCCTGCTCGTGGAAATTTTTTCAACACTTATCAATTTGTAATTTGTTCGGAACAAAACTTGTATTAAACAATGTTTATAACATTAGGAATGTTTATTTAACTAAATTATTACCAGACAATTCATCGTGCACATCTCATTTAGTTAGTGTCACTCGGTTTTTTACTGTTTCTTGAGAGAGGTTAACAAGAAAACCGTGTCTTTCTCTCAAGAAACAGTAAAAAACCTAGTGACTCTAGATAGCACAAAGAATTATAGACACTTTAACTGTATACTTACACAAATAATTTGTTTACTTATAAACAATCTTCATCGAATTTGGCTTTAGTATACGCACTAATAGGCTATCCTCAAATAATTAAAATTCAACACACAAACGTGTTCAATCTTTTTTGCCTCTGACATGTAAGTTAGCTAAGTTTTACTTAACTGTCAATCAAACGGTTTGAGATCGAAATCGTTCGAAGCCTCCATGATGTCATAGCAAATCACCAAAGGCACCCGATGTGGAATCACCACAAAAAACGGCCGGTCACGACATCGACACGACTCACGTCACGACGCGTGCGCGCCATCTAGTTTGCGAAAGGTGAACTAACGTAGTTAACACACGGCGTGTCAGTATGATTCTATTGTTGAGCTCGTGGCGCAGCTGCAGCGACTAATGCCCGAAATTAATAATTTATCTAAGGCTGGCCTCACACAGCTGGAATCGCTTTCTGAATTAAGAATCTGAATTCAGATTCTGAATTCAAAAAGGCCGGAATACCATACAATATCAGTATGCTCCACACACATGCTGGAAGAATGAGCTGACGAGCGTCCGGAATTCCGTGTCTGAATATTTAAGATTCTGAATTCAGAACGCGCGTATTCCCATACATTTTATATAGAGCGGCACACACATGCTGGAATTCAGATTCTGAATTATTTCAGTGTTGCCATTTTTAGTAGGATCCTACTTTTTTAGCAATTTTAAAAGTAAATTTTAGATATTTAGTTTGTATGTTATCTTATTGATACCTTGCTTTAGTAGTGTTTAATTTTCGATGAGCTCGATGGCGCAGCGGCTAGCGCGTTCGGCTTGCGAACTTGCTCGCTAAGCAACTTTCGCAATGCCGGGTCGCTGAATGGGTGACCAAATTTAAAAACATCTCGAGCTCCTCCGTGCTTCGGAAGGCACGTTAAGCCGTTGGTCCCGGTTGTTGTCGTAAGATGGCAGCCGTTAAAACCCACCAACCCGCACTGGGCCAGCGTGGTGGGTTGTGGCCCAATATCCCCACGTGCTATTGTTCACGTGGGAGGCCTGTACCCAGCAGTGGGACGTTTATAGGCTGATGATGATGAATTTTCAATGTACTTGAATTCTTAAAATTTATAAAGGTAAATATAGCAGTTTTGGTGCGTTTTTATAAACAACGCTTAGCGTTTTAGCAGGATTTACCATAAATTTTTATATTTATATTTTATTTTTATAAAATTTGATAGCATTATAAGCTTCTATTGATACTCGTTAATATGGTTAAACTAGATAATGGATAAATATACATAAACATAGAAAAACACCCAGACCCGAAATCAATTAAGAAAAACAGTTTTCTCTGAATTGACTCGCCGACCGGGAATTGAACCCGAGACCTCAGAGATGGCGCGACGCCAGACCCGGCGCGCTAACCACTTGACCACGGAGGACGTCAATTGGTAGGAACAGCGAAAAAAAATGGCAACCCTGGTTGAAACAGCAAGCGGTTAACCTCTCGAAGACGTTTGCTTAGGCCGGGAGTCACAAGACTATTGATCAATCTGAATTTTTAAGAATGTGTGAGTCAAGGTGCCGGAATACAGAATCTTAAATTCAGATTCTTAATTCAGCAAGCCATTCCGGCTGTGTGAGGCCAGCCTAAGTGTCTGTTGTTTTGTCTATAAGTAACTCCGCTGCTGTATAACCTGACACAATAAAAATAAAATTGTAAAAAATAAAACTAACCAAAAGTAGTTTTTTTTTAATTCCATAAAAAATACGTCAAATTTGTCACTACTGTAGGCAAAACAACAGATTGATAAATCATTAATTTGGGCGTAAGGTAATTCGGTTTGCGATCTTTTGAACTAAGCAACCTTCGCAGAGGCCGGTCGCTGGATGTAAAAAAAAACATCTCGAGCTCCTCCGTACCTCGGAAGGCACAATAATTGACGACCTCCGTGGTCGAGTGGTTTGTACGCCGGGTCTGGCGTCGCGTCATCTCTCTCACCAGGGTTCAATTCCCGATCGGGTTAGTTTTGAGAAAAACAGCGGTTTTTCTAAATTGATTTCGGGTCAGGTTGTTCTTTCTATGTTTATATTTATCCGTTATCTTAAAATACTTTTCTTGCTGTAGATAATTGGTGTGCTCAACACCAGTTGGTGTGAGCGTAAACAAATTTTATTTACCTAATTAATTTAATCTAGTTCGAAACTTATTTTTATTGGTTTGATAACGGACAAACATTCTTATTAAGGGTGGGTTCGACTAAACTGGAATAAGGTCTTATACCTAGATTAAACGCCGAATTTGTATAGACTAATCACGGAGTAAGTCTTAGTCCAGTTTGGTCGAATCCACTCTAAGTCTTAGAAAAACGCAGATTCAAAGTCAATTTAGAAAAACAGTTTTTTATAAATTGTCCCAACCTGGAATCAAAACCTGTGGAGCTCGGAGGGCGTCATAAAAAAGTTGTTGGACCCGGTTCTTGTCGTTAGATGACAGTCGTTAAAACCAACCCCACATTGGGCCAGCGTGGTGGGATATGGTCCAATCTCGACTTACCATGGTTACCATGGTGCTGATGTCCATCTGGGAAGGCCTGTGCCCAGCAGTGGGACGTTATAATGATAATGGATGTATGTGACATACTTACCTTACTGCATGTCTTTCCACTATAATGCATTGTGCCGACGTGTTGCTATCTTGATAGAGTAACAGCGAAGGATTAAGGTCGTTGGTTGTTGGATAAAATAATATGTCTTGTGCATGCTTCTACAACAAAGAATTATTCTGGTAGCGGTAGGCTGGTTCTCGTCAGTATTGTCTATTTCGTTTGTGGAAGGAAGTTCCCGGCCGGCGACTTTTCGGCGATATACGCTTGCACATAGGGTTACCACCCGTCCGGATTAGTCCGGACGTGTCCGGATTTTGTCCGGCTCTATAATTTGTCCGGATTTTGGAATATGAGTAACAAAACTACATATTAAGTAGTATGAAATAAATCTTTAATCTTTATTAACTTCTCATTTATCTAAAAACAAAACCTAAAAAGTGAGTAGGTATAATGTTTCCATTTTGTGACTTAAAAGTCCGGACTTTTATCGAAATGTTAGGCTTTTTGTAAGGACTTTTCAAATTCCTAAATGGTAAATCTAGGCGGAATGGAGCACAAGCGAATATCGCTTAAAAGTACATACATTCTGTCAAAAAAGTTTCGGGAACGGATGATTTGTCCGAATCATCATAAGACGAATGTTGGAATCAAGATTCCAAATTCAATTTTTTTTTCTGTCTATTAATTATGGCGCGGAGTTTGAGTTGCATCTGGTTATTTAGATTAAATACAGTGCTGTTTTAGTTAGTTTATATCTAGTGTGTATAATGTGATAAAAACCTCGAACAAAGAGTTTGTCTTAAATGTTGCATCGCCAATGGAATTTCGTGTTCGGAGTCACTGAAAATGTTACAGAAGGCTTACGGACCTTACGGTTAATCGACTTTATCAAAAACATGTCGTGCTTAAATTATAAGTGGTACAAAGCGTTCAAAAGCGGTCGAGATGTGATGGAAGATTTGCTTCGCTCTGGTAGAACATCAACGTCTTCAACTGAAGTTAACATCGCAAAAGTGAAGTAAATGGTGACTGAAAATCCTCCGTACCATTTTAAATAATTACTTGGGTATGAAACATGTTGCCGCTCGGCTAGTCCCAAAAGACCTGAATTTTCCCCCCAAAAATTTAATCGCATAAGAGTCGCTGAGGACATGCTAGAACGAGTCAATTCCGACCCAACAATCATGCAACGCATTGTTACTGGTGACGAGACGTGGGTTTACGAGTTTAACATGCAAACTAGTCAACAAGCTTCGGAGTGGCGCCTTCCGACTGAACCGAAACCAAACAAACCACGCCAAAGTCAATCAAAAGTCAAAGTTATGTTGACTGTTTTCTTTGACTATCGCGGTGTTGTGCTCTCGGAATTCTTGCCGGAAGGTCAAACGGTAAATAAAGAAAATTATTTGAGCGTTATGCGGCGTTTAAGAGAGCAAATTCGACAAAAAAGGCAAAATTTGTGGAAAGAGAATTCTTGGATTTTGCACCACGATAATGCGCCTTCGCACAAGGCCATTTTGTGAACGAATTTTTGACCAAAAACTCAACAAATACCATCGAGCAACTACCTTATTCACCAGTATGGCTCCAGCCGACTTCTTTCTTTTTCCTAAACTCAAATTAACACTTCGTGGCACCCGTTTTCATTCGGTAGAAGACATAAAGGAGAATTCGCCGCGAGAACTGAACTCAATTCCGGAAAAAGCGTTTAAAAAATGTTTTGATGATTGGATTATTCGTTGGCGTAAGTGTATCGTTTCTGAAGGAGCATACTTTGAAGGCGATAAATTAAATTTGGATGAATAACTAACATTTTGTGTATTATTGAACAGTAACCTGTAACAGGCATTTTTTTGCTTAAAAGATGACCTCAATCATTAGTAATAATGTAACTTATTATTGGAATAAATTTATTATTATTATTATTATTCTCGCATTTATTTTTTTCCATAAATGTAGGTTTTTATAACATTCCATATAAAAATAATAAATAAAACTACTATAAAACATTATAAAAAACCTAAACCTAGGGTGCCGCCAGCAGCGGGGCAGGGCCCAAGCTACCGGTGGTTAGGGCTGCAGGGAGAGGAACCTCCTGACGATGCGTGCCGTGTCAAAAAGTACCGCCTTCTGTATCTGGCCCTTGATCCAGCCGTCTAGCGAGAGTCTCTTGAGATGTTGGTCGAGACTGTTCGCTATTAGGCCGTTTGCAGATACGACTATCGGGACAATGATAGTCGAGTCAACATCCCACATGGCGGTAACCTCGTAAGCCAAGTCAAGGTACTTGCTCAGCTTGTCCTTTTCAGCCTTCACGAGGTTCTCATCATGTGGGACGGTGATGTCGACTAGCACTGCCCGCCGCTGGGACCGATCGACTATCACGATGTCAGGCTTATTGGCAACAAAAGTCCTGTCCGTGATAACCGATCGGTCCCAATAGAGCAAAGCACGACCATTTTCGAGAACTGACTCAGGTGTGTACTTATAGTACGGCACCTCGGACTCAACAAGACCGTATTGAAGAGCAAGTTGCTGGTGAATGATCCTGGCTACAAGATTGTGTCTGTGCAAGTACGCGCCGTTAGCAAGATCAGAACAACCGGAAATAATTATATTATTATTATTATATTGATCTTTTCCCGGTACATTCTTGACAGAGTAGTACATATACTCTCACGCCACGGCACATCCCCTAAGGGTTAGTCAGAGACTAAGCAATGAGGATCGCAGAATCAGAATGCGACCGGTAGAACCGAAACCAGGACCTTTGGAAAGTTTGAGACACCGGTCTCAACCATCACAGGGTTTAAACCAATGATAGATAGATAGATAATACTTTTATTGCAACAGTTATTTACATTACATTATATTATACACTAAACTTTAAAAAAAAACAATTAGGTACGATACACAGTTGCAATTTGGCGGTCTTATCGCTATAAAGCGATTTCTTCCAGACAACCAGTCGGATGGAGAGAACTTATATATTGTAGAATCGGAGGTGCAAACATTTTAACTGAATTTAATTTTAAAAGACTAAAATAAAATAAGGTCGCGCGGGATGATCTTTTTTATAAGTCTTTGGGTTTATACCACTAGTCCACAGAGTTGAAAAGAAGGCAAATTGTGAAACAGGAAACCCTTGCCTAAACTAGGATTCCTTTTTTTACTTTAAACTTTGTACGACTGAGATAAGGTCGAAAACCAATGAAAAATTTAAACGTGCTGTGCCCGTTTAATTTCTATATGTTAATGTAAGTACTTGTCGAGACCATTACCACAGTATAAATATAAGCTTATATTTTATACTGTGCCATTACAAACAACAAAAAACGAATCTGTCAAATCGGTCGAACCGTTCTTGAATTTTGCAACACATATTCCACCGACTTTAAAAAAGGAGGAATTTCTCAATTCGTCAGCTTTTTTTTTCATTATTATTTATTAAATAGATACTTACCCATTATTATTAAACATGTACACAAAGAAGCCTTCGTATCAAATACCAATATGGCATAGTTGACGTAAATGTCGGTGCGCTCTCAGGTGCGCGGGTCGCGGGGTCACGCGCCTGCCTACTGCGCGGCTCAAGGTTCGACGCCCGTGTACTGCAATGAGAGGAGTTTGCTATTGAAATATTTTTAAAACAATTGTCTTTAGTATAATGCTAGTCTCGAAGCATGTAATGACTAGTAATGAGTATTGATAATTCATTACATGGCTAGCATTATTTTTTGTTGCTAATTATAAAACAACTTAGAGCGGCGAGCTCACCACCTGTCACGCTAAGCACATGTGCAGTCGCTATTTGGTGAAAAGTGGACTATGGCAGAGGACTACTTTTGCGGTCCTCATTGCCTAGTCTCTGACTAACCCCTCGGGGATAATAGGTAGTACCTACTATTAGTTATTCTGTGAGTATATGCTCGTACGTATGTACGACTCCGGGGTATGTTGGGCC
Organism: Scoparia ambigualis; assembly: GCA_963921215.1. Lineage (NCBI taxonomy): Eukaryota > Metazoa > Arthropoda > Insecta > Lepidoptera > Crambidae > Scoparia > Scoparia ambigualis. Next base: position 28,951,313 of record OY992514.1, read on the forward strand.
AATTGTCAGAATGTCCAGTGTGTCAAAATGACAAGGCAATAATGCCCAATTGTTAAAATGATCAGTTGTTATATCCAGGTGTCAAAACAACAAATTGCTAAAACTTCTAATGGCCAAAATGTCAAGTTACCAAATCAACAAATTGTTAGAAAGTCGGATTGTCATAATGTCCAACATCGAAACACCCAATTGCCAAAACGTCTAGTAGACAATGGCCAATTACCAAAACCACAAATTGTTTGTCAGCTTTTGCCATTTTAGTTAAGGAACCCTAACACAAGTACCTAAAAAGGACACTTTGTGACTGTATGTATTTTAACTAAAAGTATTGTCTATCTATCTATCTATCTATCTTTTTGTTATATTGCACATCCGATACGGGTATACTGTTGCTTTCAAAATGTCATTTAAGCAATGTCATCTGCACAATTTGTACTTAGTTGGCAATAAATGATATTCTATTCTATGCTGTTCTATCAAATTAAAGAATAAAGTAATGTAAAGTTCAACCTGTATCACACTGCAGGGAAAAAATTATTGCAACAAAATTCCTCGACTGTTGAATCGTGTTACCTTTACATGAAGACGCTCATCTCATACTCACTGCACCGCAATGTTGTAAACCTTGACTCACGTCACGTCACGACGGATGCGCTGGTCACCTGACGGCACCCGGTAATTGCTGTACAATATACAATGTTAACGTACAGTCACGAGCACCAATATGTATACACTTTGACTCTAATTCCATTGTACACGTTGGCTGTCCAAGTTGATTTGGTCAAATGACACGCTACGTCCGCTCTATTTTTTGAAAAAAAATGAAACAAAATGATGCTGCTAGCTTCCCATAAGTCCTTGGCGGTTTTTTTTACACAATTCCTAATCCACACGTCCATCTCAAATTCAATAGTGTTATTCGTACGTCCAGTTCAAGAAGTCACGTTAAGTTTGAACGGAGTGGTGTCCTATATATAGTGCACGGACGCCGTGGCTAACTACACAATGCCCTACATATAGTGCACGGACAGCCAACGTGTTAAGAGTTACAATTGTTTACATATTTTTGCTCGTGACTGTACATACATACATAAAATCACGACTATTATCCCCGCAGGGTTAGTCAGAGACTAGGCAATGAGGACAGCAAAAGCTGTCCTCTGCCATTAGTCCACTTTTTACCAAATAGCGACTGCACATGTGCTCAGCGTGATCAGGTGGTGAGCCAGTCGCCGCTCTATGCTGTTGAATGTATGTGCAGTGCAGTCTTTAGTACGTAAGTCACCTTTTACGACACCCAAGGGAAGAGAGGAGGTGGAAATAACGAAGTTTAAGTAAGTACCTATCTAGATTCTTAGCTGTGAGGAGGATCCCGGACGCAATGTGTCATGTCATGTCATGTCTCCCCTGATGTCTCCCCTTGGGGGAGGCTCGTTATTAAAAGAATACTGCCAATCGATCTCTTCACATGTGTGTCATAAAAGGAGACAAACGGACTGAAGACTGCACATGCATCCGACAGCATAAAGCGGCGATGGGCTCACCACTTATCACGCTGAGCACATGTGCAGTTGTTATTTGGTGTAAGCATGTATGTAGGTACTAGTGCTATATCCTAAGTACCTATATTGTTAATCAATCATTGTATTGTTATTACAATGTGTCTACACCCAGCGGGATCACCTATCTGGGAGACTTATGAGTGATGCAGGGAATTAGATCTATATTTGTTCTATTGAATTATGCTAAAGACAGAATTTGTTCCGTAAAAACAACGGAAATATAGGCTTTTCTAACCGACCTCCAGCCAGCGGGATATTTACCAAAGTTACGTCTGATGAAGTATTAATTGGTACTAACATTTAGATCTATCATTGTTCTGTTCACCAAAACAAAAAACATTCTTCTACCGTCCTTATTTCAGCCACAATCAATCTGCAAAGAAACCTTCAGTCAGCGGACTTTTTCTCTTAAGGCATTATTTTTGTAACTTTTACACTAAATTAACCATTCAATTCTATATTCTTATTAATATCTGAAATGCAAATATTCTTTACGCAAATGTGAGTAACACATTATCACTAACCGAGTTTTGTATTGCTTATAAACTATAAACAGCTTGAATTTGCATGTAACTTTTTTGTATTCTACCCACATAATAGCTTTCAAATTCCATACTTTTTATTTTAACACAAGATATACGAATAGGTAACTAATTTAAGTAAAATTATAATCGTAAATAGTTTAAATTTTATAATATAGTTATAATTATAGTCGTAAACAGTAAACATTTTAATTATTTAGTTTAAAAGTTACAATAATAATCCGCTTACTGGAGGTTTCTTTGAAGATTGATTGTGGCTGAAGTAAGGACGGTAGAAGAATGTTTTTTGTTTTGGTAAACAGAACAATGATAGATCTAAATGTTAGTACCAATTTATACTTCATCAGACGCAACTTTGGTAAATATCCCGCTGGCTGGAGGTCGGTTAGAAAAGCCTATAGTTCCGTTGTTTTTACGGAACAAATTCTGTCTTTAGCATAATTCAATAGAACAAATATAGATCTAATTCCCTGCATCACTCATAGGTCTCCCAGATAGGTGATCCCGCTGGGTGTAGACACATCTTATTACATTGTAAACTATAGAAATCAGCATTCCGCATTATAGTAGAAACATTCGCTAAAAGATTTTTCTTTTACTTGTTGAGCGCCTACTTGTACTGTTATAGCAATGTTTTAGGGCCCATTAATTGCTATAGAATTATAGATGGGCGCTTTTTACAAGTTTTTATTTATTTATCTTGCAAATCTTGTAATTTTAGGGTTCCGGAGGCCCTTCTCCCCCCCCCCCTCACAATTCCTATTCTTTCCTTAAACCTAATACCTTCCTTAAAGGCCGGCAACGCGTCTGCGATTTCTCTGGTTTTGTCCATGGGCGGCGGTGATTGCTTTCCATCAGGTGAGATCCGCCTGCTCGTTTGCCTTCTTCTTTTATAAAATGTTCTTCTTTTATAACTGTTTGTTCGGGTGTAATCTTTTAACTACTTTTTTAAATTATAATACTACTACATTAGCGGTTGCGATATAGGGGCGCGACCGGCGACTTCTTAAACACCCAGTCCAGTAACCCCATTGGCACTAGTCCTCCAAACGCTCACAAGTAATTTTTTTTGAGTCAATTTTCGCTTGGGGCAGGATTTGGCTGGTTCGCTAGGGTTCAGCCATTGCGATGAGCGTTTCCGATTAACGCACATGACACTTTTCATCACAGGTAATTTAAAATCCCTTCATTATTGTGCCGGTTGAGTAAAGTAACGCAGCAGTCGACGCGCGTTTGTCGGTTTGCTGCACTCAATTCATGAGTTAAGTACCCACTTTTCAAGCTTTTTCACCTTCCCAATTTGCTTCAAGTGGATAAAAACAGTTTTATCACTAACAGGCTGCAGCTAACTCGGACGTGGTTTGCGATGGATCCGCTCCCACAATAGCCCTTTGGTCTCCGGCCGCCCACGGGGCTTGTTCTGCAGGTCGAAATTTCCAGAACGAAAACGTTGGAACCAAAACACACTGAGTTTTCTTTTGCGACACTGGTGCCACGCACGATGGAACTCGTACTGGTAAATAACGCGATATTTCAAGTTTTCCATTTTGTAAACTGGGTGACGCAAAAAAAAAGGTACACTGGTGGCAGCTACACTGGTGTGCTTCAGAGTCGAGTCCTGCCAGACCTGCGACTGAGGGAAATTAGGCGACGGGGACCTGATTTAAGCGGTCCATGCGCTCGAGGCGTATCACCTATCTTCCGCTATTTTGATTAATCTAAGAGTATAAATTTGAAATTGGAATTCCTAACCAAAGAGGAGATATTTGAGATAAAAGTGGCCAGTAGGTAGGTACGACAAAACGCCAATTTCATATATGTAAGGAAGGACCTAATACTTGTAGGTACAGTAGATTAATTATAATATGAGTAAGTAAGCATCACAATATTTTCAATTAACGATTGTCAAATGTAAAAAATGCATTGAAATACGTTGTAAATGAATACTGTGGTTCCTATAGGATGAGTGCACGTAGGAGATACTTCCACTTTGAATATTATTATGTAGGTACAACCACAGAACAGAAGTAACTAACACCTTTGAATTTTCAGTGTAAAAAATCTCTAATTATAACGTTCGCCGCGGCATCCTTACCACTGATTTGCAATAAAAAATTATCGGTAAGTACCTCTAATACTCTGGAAGCGGAAGTTAATAGGTACCTACTTATACGAGTGATACATTGTACTGTATAACTTTATAAGTAACTTTTTAAATCGAATTGAATTATTTATACCAACTCGTCTCTACTGGTGCGTTTATTCTTCATATTATCAGTTAGCAAGTACTTACTTGCCTTTCGAATTCATTACAAGGTTCTCGGTCACGCACAGACAGAGGCGTTGTTTATAAAACAATCTATTGATCGCCAATGATGCGTTAATAAGACTAATACATCATTTGTAATTAGATACCAATCGGATAGTAACGGAAGTATGGTGTTGTTAGCTAATTAATGATAATTACTGGTGTAAGTGAATTATTCAGTAAATGTACATAATATACTTGCTATAATAATTATACTTGGTGTTAGTATTCTTTAACCGCGTTGCGTAGCGGTGAAAGAATACTACCACCCGCTCTCTTCCCTGGGGTCGTAAAAGGCAACTAACGGACTAAAAACTGCACATACATCCAACAGTTTTTGCCCATACTAGCTCTAAGAATATGTTATGTGTGTGTTCCTTGTGTATGTGCAATAAAGTGTTCATCTATCTATCTATCTATACATCCAACAGTGTGGAGCGGTGATGAGCACATGTGCAGTCGATATTGATGAAACGTGGACTGTGGTAGAGGACTGCTTTTGCAGTCCTCATTGCGTGATCTCTGACTAACCCTCCGGGGATAATAGTCTTGATTATATCTATGTATTATGTTTACTTGCATCGAGAGTAGTGGAATTAAACATAAATTAGCTATCGGCGCGATGTGGCAAGACGGCTGAACGGTGGACCATACGATTGAAGGCTAACCAATGACTATACGTAGACTAACTAATGACTAAGTAATAGTGTCATAGGATTTTTTTTCATTCTGCAACGGGTAAGCGCTTGGCCTTCATCTCAGCTGATGGTAAGTGACGATAAGGCCGAAAGTGGAAGCGCGCTTCACCCGGAATCCTCAACCACTCTAAAACTGGCTCTGTCGGAACACAACAATGCTATAAACATCGTTGTTATGGCGACATACTCAGATAAGGTGGTGGTGATTGCTATCTATATCTAGCCAGGCGGACTTAACAGCCCTACCAACAACCACACCAAGCACACAAAAATGTTCCCCCCGCTAGGAATCAAACTCGGGACCTCTGGGTCTTAGTATAGACCGGTGGATAAGCCACTAGACCACAGCGGATGTAACCTGTTATGAGCTTAATGTGAGCCTGCCTCAGGCTGGCTCATAACTGCCATACAGATTTAAATAGACACCTTCAATTCTCGCTATGGATGTCGAATGAAACAAAGTTTTGGTCATCCATCCTGAGTCACACCAATTCGAAGGTTGCTTGACATTTACGATTGACATTTCGAAGCCGCCAAGCGCAGTCGAGCTTCCTCTATAAGTTCACATTTGTGAGTTTATAAGTTGGCTATAGTCAAAGCACCGTTACGGCTCGCCGCCAGTGGCCATTGGTACTTCCGCGTGCATCCATTGCTCTCCGCATCCTGTTAAGGGGAGGTATTTTGAGCGCTTCTCTCTCGCTCTCTCGACGGTACGACGGTAAGGGACGGGTATAGCAGCGAAGCAGAGCGAAAAATTGCGTTTTATATTTAAAAAAATTGATAGATGTAATAAATAAAAAACGATCGGTTATAATTCCTCAAGTTATCTATGAACTTCATTTTGGTAAATGACTCATAATATCAAATCACTTATTTTAAGAATAAAACCTGGAAAAGAAGATAAAATGACACAAAAATATGTAACTTTGTGAATTTATTCTATCGAGCCAACTTTATCAAATCGTGTTTCCATCGGGTGTATTTCACAGAGTATAAAGCCTCAACAATATTTCATAATTTTCGCAGATTTTAATTTTACTGTTTACTTCTTCAAAAAGTAATTCTAAGATCGTGTTATTTTAATTTTTCACTAACACCTAGCCTTAAGGGGCAGACTGCCGTTGCGACGACAGTTTTTTTTAAAATATCTACTTACTTATAAAAAAAATTGTTAAAGTCCTTACTGAAATAGTTTAGAAAGAATCCATAAACAAACATCATCATAACATAAACACAATCTACTAAGTTGATTTATTAAATTACGATCTACAATAGAATGTTATGCCTACAAATCACACAAGTTTTTTTACTTAGGAGGGTTTACGCATTTTGGTTTCCCATACAAATTTCAAAGTCGAAATTTTTAAAAACCACTAAGCTAATTTTAATGAAACTTTGCATGCTAAAGTAAAATACAGGGATCTAAATAGTTTGTTGAAAACATTTTTAAAAAACGTTTATTTAGCTGAGTTATTGCAATTTAAAGTTTCAAATTGCAATAACTCACTTAAATAAACGTTTTTTATTGCAATTTAAAGTTTCAAATTGCGATAACTCACCTAAATAAACGTTTTTTAAAAATGTTTTCAACAAACTATTTAGATCCCTGTGTTTTACTTTAGCATGCAAAGTTTCATCAATATTGGCTTTATGGTTTTTAAAATTATCGACTTGGAAGATTGTATGGGAAACTGAAATGCGTAAACCCTCTTAACCTGTAGTGTCCCGCTGCTGGTCACCCATTCCTTCCAGCCCCCCTACTCTTGAAACCGATCGGTATTGGATTGGATTGGTATTGTGAAATTTCGTACTTTTAAGTTACGACACCAGCGCTAATTTGGATTCATATTAGGTGAACTAAATTTCATTGAGTTTTGTATTTTTTTTCACTCAATATCCGCTCAATATGAATCCATATTAGCTCTGATGTCGTAACTTAGGAGTACGAAACTGACCAATACCAACCTCGATCGATCGGGATCGGTTTCAAGAGTAAGGGGGCAGTTCTCTATTTCCTTAACCAGTTTTAATTTAATCTAATTGCATTGAAGGCATCCAGGGAGCTAATTGTCTAACTTTCACATTTATCCCATTCGCTTTGAAGTAGAAGTACGTTGCTTCGCTAGTTTGATTATTTTAAAAATAGTTTTGAATAAGCAACTAGCGAGGCAATGTATTTCTATTTAAAAGCGATTGCAATAGATGTTTAAGTTAGACAATTAACCACTAGGTTGTCGCGTCATCGCTCTTGAGGACGGCCTCGAAAATATTACAAAACTTATAAACCTTTCACATTAAACAAGTTAAAAAAAGCTTACTCAAAACATTATTGTGATGACGAAAAAAACTAAAAACTCGGAGATCGCGAGCAACAAAAGAAAATTCATAAATAAAATTGGTCTCAGTAGTGAACACTGGTGTATAGCTTAGCTTTACACTGGCTCTGTACGCTTGCTTTTACTTTTACACTGTGCTATTATAAACTACCAACGTAATTTGTTACAGTGAATTCTGCTTAAACACTAAATGATACTCGTATTTTCCACATGCTGAAGCACTGAGAAACCCGCAGAAAAATTGGGCCAGCGTAGAGGGTTATGGCTAGGCTTGACCACTCCAAAAAAGGCATTTCCATCCCAGTCACATCCGGGACTTGGGTATATTACGCGGGTATATTGCATATTTTATTTTATCATAAATAGAAAAATCAATGCAAATTGCAAATGCCTAACCCGGTGGTAGTTGGTACGAGATAGATACTATATCATATTATCACTGATTTCCGGGACAAATAGCGCCCCGCAAGGGGTCACGGCTCACGGCGGGAAGGCCTAAAATTGACCCAGAAGCGGGACGTCCCGGAAAATCCGGGACGGTTGGCAAGCCTAGTTATGGCCCAATCTCCTATGTGCTGTTGTCCAATTTTGAAAGGCCATTGTCCAGCAGTGGGACCTTAATACACTGATAATGATGATGACAAACAAACGTTAACTTGTCCGCCTAATTTCCTCCTTCGTGCTAGACGACGGGATATAATGTAGCCTGCCCCTTGTCTGTCTCGAAGCCTCCTAGAGGTTGCTATTGTTGCTAACAATTGAATGTCTATTGTGTCTGGTATTATGACACGACTGCTGAGCTCATTTAAAAATAATAAAACATTGACAAAGTAAGCATTGGCCTTAAGCAGACAGCACAACAGAACAACAGTACCCTACCCTGGTCCCTGTCTGCAGTGGCGCCAGCAATCGTGCATTCTGCGCCGACCGCCGCGCGAGCAACACGTGCGCATCCCTAACAGACTAAAAAGTGAGTGAGTGTGTGACGAAAAATGTGATACGATCATCTCTCTTTGCTATACCTACTTAATCTGTGACAATACCTGTGCCCGTTTTGGATTACCGATGAAGACTTTCGAAGCTAAAGAGGTGAATTTTGAATTTGGAACGTTTTATTTCATCAAATAGAAAAATAACGTGTGATTTGAAAAGTTGTGCTATTGTGTTCAGATTGTTTTTTAATTATTTTATTTTTTAAAAGTACCCACGCAATTTTTATTGGACAAAGTAGAATGTATAACTAAGTATATAAACATTGTGTTTATTAATATTTCAACAAAAATCTACGGGCTACTCTCAAAATAATACAAACGCAGATACAAAATGTACATCCAAGTACCTACCTACCTACCTTACGGAAGAGAATTTCTTGCGATGTCGTCGACTAGTATTTTTTTCTTTCTCTCTCTGCCCGTAGTCTTGCGCACCGGTACTTTCGACTCATTGAACGTAGTTTGTTTTTATTGGTGGTTAAATAAATTACATACTTTCGTTTGTCGCTTTCTGTAAAGGCAATTTGATACCGCGCAGACGTCCGGTCTAACAGAACACACCGAATAATTCGTGTTAACTGTTATCTAGTTGTTTGGCTACTTTCTTGTTGGTAAACTTTAGAGAAAAGCAAAGAAACTTAAAAGTAAATGATACCGGTAAGGTAAATAGGTAAGTAATCAAAAATTCTGAAAAAAAAATCCTAAAAGCAAATTAAAAAAGCAAAAAATATAAGTAAGTAATGAAATAAGTTATCTCTGGTTAACTTGGTATACGATAATGAGAGCCTCCATCTATACTTACTAGGGCTGCGTTCCGTGGCTTCACTCGAATGCACTCGAGCGCACTCCGGCGCGCGCTCTACCCGTTCCGTGGCTTGGTGAAATTTTACTCTGACGGCTGTCAGAGCGTAGTTTCATCCGTTCTGTGGCTTAGAGCGCAGCAACCAAACAACCATCAAATCGGATGATTGTTTTTCACTCTGACAGCTATTTGACGTTTATATCATTGTTAAAGTGTCAAATTTTACAATTTATGTCAAAACGTCTCGAAAAATTCGGCCTGTTTGTTTCGTATTGTTTTACTTTTTAATAATTATGTTTAAATATTGTATAAAAGTGGGAAAAATGTAGACAAAAGAAGAGTTTTCTATCGTTTTGGACAGGAATACTTCAGAAGAGGTTATAAAAACAACTCGATCGTTCCGTGGCTCAGTTGCAACTCAAACGAGTTAAACTTTAACCAAACAACTACACCCAGAACGACGGAACGCACTCTAGGGCCAGATTCGATGAAGAAAGTTTGCTAAGAAATTATTCACAATTCTCAGTGCAAATAAATGTCTAATGTCACTCGTTTTTTCACTTTTTTTTGAGAAAACGATTCTCTAGAAAACCACTAACAATAGTGGCTTTCTATCATAAAACACTAAAAACCCGAGTGACACTAGATATCTGCACTAATTTGTTGATAATTTGTATACGAACACTCTTCATCGGAAAGCAAATAATAGAAGGAGTCTTAAAATAGACTCTTTTTATTTTGTAGTATTAGGTCTGTCCTGCTGTGCCACCAACTAAAATAATAATACAAAATACAATGATAAAATATGTTTACGCAATAATAATAGTCAAGTCAAGTCAACTAACTGTCTCAAAATTCTTCTATTTCTGTGTAAAATGGTTTGGTCTTATAAGACATGATCATGAATTATTATAACTCACATAAGAATATTTAAATTATTGTCTAATTTTTCCAACTTACATTAAATAAATTTAAAGAAACAATAAAAGTAGAAGAAAAGTAATAACTGTCTATAATCAAATCAAAGCCCATTGTGCCACATAGAGGCCCTCAGTTCCGTCACCGCCGACCGGGATTCGAACCCGGAACACCGAGGTCGTCTGACCTCGGTGTTCTGTACCGCAGGTGCCGCAGGCACCAATAAAATTTATAGTCCACCCATAAACCTCAGCTGCAGCCTGCTTCAGAAAACTATGTCGCGATAGCAAAAAACTTTTATTGATTTACTAAAGGAACTAAACTAAGAGTAGGTAGATACTGTTTCTAGGTCTGCAGTTTTGCACATATCAAATGTAAATCAACTTTTGTAAAAGATTGTCGTAGGATGGGTGATCACTGATCACAAAATATTTTAATTTTAAACTTACAAATATTTCCTTTCTATTTATAGTAGACTGTCTAGGCTAAGACTAACACTTCCTCTACTATTAGTTATTCTGTGGTAAGGTTGTTTGTAGATATTTAGGTAGGTAGCCAGGCTTGAACTTTCCTCATTTCTATTACTGCCGCCAAGCAGTACTTCTTAAAATGGCTGTGTTCCGGTTTTTATGCTATAGTTTTCCAGTTCCAGTAAAGTTATAGGCATAATAACTAAGGCCTAAGGATTGACAACGTGCGCTCAATACTAATGTTGTAAGCGTAAGCTTTAGTTACTCAAGGTGGTGGAGGTGGAAGGTGTTTATGAGTGAAGTACCCCAGGGTGCACTTCTGAGACCACTTCTATTTCAACTAAATATTCTGTTTTGCTTGCGATTCTCCTTATTTTACTGTGTTCTAAGCAGTCTGTACAATGTTATTTCAAACTAAACGAATTATAAAAAATCCACAATTTGTCTGTTTATAATCTTTATTTCTCTGCTTATATCTCTACCAGTTGTTATTTCAGTACATCCGTAATTGATCATGGCGGATACAATGCAAGTGTACCGAAATATCGGATACTGGACATTAACAAAAAACATCATTGTTATTATCATTGGATACCGTTAATATTTACACAAAAGAATACCGTTCTTGAGTGAAAACTTATCGACATTCTTCATCTGAGCCAGCGCCAGCGACACGCAATATTTTTATACAGCCAGCCAGCCACCATTTTTCGTCAAATTACGAACGAAGATTTATCACGTCTCGATCTAAATTAATTTGCAATTCAAATGGCCTACAAGTGTCCACTGCTTGCTGTTATGTGTTATAATGTAGGTTTTTTTTTAACATTTGCATAGATTAGTCTGTAGTCCGTACCGTAGGGCAAATAACCTTCACAATAGGTTTCAAATGAGAATTGATTGATAAACCTGTCCTAAACCTTATAATACTACTACCTTTTGACTTTGATAAAATTTCGTTTCTAAGTGCAGTGTTGTTCTTCTTGTAAAAGTAAAGTAAGATGTTGAAATAATATCTGTGCTGTGACAACCGATTGCAGAAACCAGAGACAAATAGGAAGATGATGAAAATGGCCGCCGTGCTAATGGTAAGATGTCGTTTTTTGTAAGCATGTCGGTAATTAAATAAATATTTTTATAATTTACTAGCTCATTGATTAAAATTGATTATTATTATACATTTTCTTACATCACGCAAGGGGAAGCACTATCCATCCCGCCATCTAACCGTTCGGCTATCGAAGCTTCTTTAAAAGCTAGATAGTAATTAAATATCAATGCTTCTTTTCTTATGCCTAACTAAACTTTATGTTATAATGGGCGATTTTCTGACAGCCCAAATTAAAAAATAAAAATTAGTTCAAAAATAGTCGATAGATGGCGTTTTATGAAAGCCGACCCGTTCCTACCTAAGGGCTGTAATAAATTCTACACTTTTGCTTGTCTATCAAAAAAATAAAAAAATACTACTTACAAATTTTTATTCAGGATCTCCAGGACCTTTTACTATTTTGGAATGGAATAAATATTACGTTGCCATACACGTGTTCTTCATGGACTCGCCTTTTACTAAGCGCCATACTAATCTATGCTAAGCGCCATCTATGAAGTCTTTTACGAACCAATTTCTTTTTTTTTTTGATCTCGGAAAATCGCCCGTTGACATATAGAGGCCAGTGCGTATCCGTGTTAAGCATGGTCTTTTGTGGCTGTACTTATATGCTTCGTTGATTTGGGAACGTCGAGAAGGTAAAGAAAGTAAAGGGTATATCATAAAGGGTATAGTATATATCAGAAAGAACTTTAATATACTAAGCCTTAGTACAATATTCTTATCTATCACTCTAAGTTAAATTGGGATTGTGGTCATAGTTAATTTTAATTTGTGTGTGTGTGTGTGTGTGAAGTGTACGCATAAACCTTTAAACCTTATAATTATATCATTAATATTTTATTTATTACGAGTTGAGACCCAAGAACCTGTTACGCGTGTTACAAGTTCTCACTACAAAAAAGGGGCTTTTCCAAACTGTAACTCCACATTTTTCTATTATTCGCGCGACATTATTCTTTAATTAACCCCTTGAGGATCGTAAAACCAGACACAATTCTAAATCAATTGTATCGCGACCGCCGGCGGTCTTATGATCCTTGACCTAAAACAATAAAATTGCAAAACAATTGACGATCGCAAACGGCGCACGTCACCAAATTCAAGTTCCTACTGACACATATTTTAAAACCTCATGTCGATTCGATTTTCTAAAGCTCGATCGTAAACTCGCCTCTCACTTCGACCCTCACTTTCCGATCAAGAGTCGAATTTAGAGGACGGTGATACGGGGATTTGGATGCGGATTTGATAGGTTACTGCGGATTCAGTAAGTATAGAGTTTTGGATCGAGCCTTTACAAAAGAGGTGAGTTACTATTTACCTTTTTACAAATTCTCGTTTTAGTTATCGTGATCGCATTGTTAATCGCGTGCAACGCCACGGATTAGAAACAGTCGATAACATTCAATAGGCATTTGAAGGATGTAAGGCATTTACTTTTAAATCATTGGGCTTTTTGAAGGTCTCCTACCGACTGCTACCACAGAATAATATTACTCTGCTACTACCTACGTTCTGCCGATCGAACAACGGAGTTGAATATCTATCTTTATTATTGAAATTTTGCAATCACAATGCTATATTAGATAAAGGATAAAATGTTTACTAGAAAAATATCAACCAGTCTCAGGAAGCTCGAACAGCAGTGGACCGGTTGAATATCTACTTACCCACACGCATGTACGTATTGTACCACTCGCTCGTGGCAATTTTCCAACACAAAATTGGCGCAACTGTCAACGTCAAATTTGACAGAATCAAGCATAGACTATGCGATATTTTGCGATCACGATGCATAAAATGTACCACAGAACCGAAATAATCAAACTTGTTCACACTAAAGTAGTCTGTAAGTCTATCAAAACACGGTACAAAGTCAAGTGTGTTTTTGTAGGTGCGGTCTCATGCGACCGCTTGGTGGCTGAGGGGTAAATTACTTTCGCGTAGCGGTGAAAGAATACTACCACCCCCTCTCTTCCCTTCCCTCGACTAACGGACTAAAGACTGCACATACATCCAGTTAGATGTATGTGCAGTCTACTGCATAGAGCGGCGATGGGCTCGCTACCTGTCACGCTGAGCACATTTGCAGTCGCTATTAAGTGAAAAGTGGACTATGGTAGTGGACTGCTTCTGCCGTCCTCATTGCCTAGTCTCTGTCTAACCCTTCGGGGATAATAGTCGTGATTATGTATGTATGTATAAAAAAACTATGGTGTCCAGAAAATTATTTTAGATTTTTATGTGACACCGTTTTCTGTTTTGTAACTAGATGTAAGTAGGTACTTAAGCTTACTTTTATAGAAAATAAAAGTTTTTGAGCCACTAAACGAGCATAAGCGCCTACGCCTGATGGAAAGGACCACAGCAACCCATGGAAGGTGAAACGAAGGCAACTTGCTCGCGTTTTTGACCCGCAACTAGGGTTGCCCATTATACAGTTAAAAGCAGTATTATACTGTTTTTCACTACATAACACTTTTTACTGTTGAACAAAAATAAAGTATCCAAAATACTGTTTTAGTATCACTGTACACTGGTAACTATATACCTGTTTAAAAAGTAAATAAGTTGCCAGCCATACTTAAATCTTTGAAAAAATAAAATAGTGCCCATTTTTCTAAATAATTACTGTTTATTTAACGTTTTATTTGTTTTGTTTATTGTTTATTTTACGACCTCCTTGGTCGAGTGACTTGTCCACCGGTTTTCATGGTGTCGCCATCTCTGAGGTCCCGGGTTCGATCCCCGGTCGGGTTAATTTAGAAACTATTGTTTTTCTAAATTGTCTCGGGTCTGGGTGTTTTCTATGTAATAATAAGTATGTATTTAAGTATTTTAAGTGTATTTATCCGTTGTCTAGTAACCATTTCTCATAAGCTTCTCTTTTGCTAGATAATTGGTGTGAGTGTAGGAAAGTTTTATTTATTATTTTATTTTGCTTTTCTTACCTTAAAATACTTTTTTAATTTTTTTTAAAGTTAGCAACCCCGCAACTCTAATCTCTTTCTCTATGGCTAAAAAAAGTCAAGTGAAGTACCTTGTTCAGTTGTTATTTAGTGAAACGCAGACTAAAGCAGAGGACTGCTTTTGCTGACCCCATTGCCTTCTCTGACTTACCCTTCGGGGATAGTTTTGCCAGGTCGCCAAACCTTATAGCCGACAGACCAGCCAGTTTGGCCGGACATTTAGGTAAAAAGGCCGGACACCCTACATTTTCGGGAGCAGGAGTCACTCATGTGGCAGGAGCGAGTAGCGACCGACAGTCGAGTCGCATGCGCTCGGCAACGCTCGGCGCTCGTTCGTCTGCGAAATATAAAAAGCCTAAAGCTCCGACTTTTTCAAGCCGGACACCGTTTATTTTAGTCGGGACACGAAATCGAAAAGCGGAACTAGGTATGTCCGGCTTTATCCGGACGCCTGTCAATAGTGGTGTACAAGACTCGAGCCCTCCGAGTCCTATTACTTAGCGCTCGGAGTCGTTTATTGAGCTCGCGACGACTCTGAGTTTACGTGAGCCTCGCTCGAGATCGAGTCTTTTTTGAGCTCTAGTCTTTTGTTGTGATGAGTTACTTGATGTTTTAAAGTTAATACAAAATAATGATGAGTTTGTTTAAAAGGCAATAATTGTTCATTTATAACACTGATTCACAATTATTTGATCATGAAATTTGAATTTGATTATGAAAATCAGAGAAATAAAATATGATTGATTAATTAATTACTTAATTAAAATTCATCTGAAATCTCGCCTCAAGCCTTTTGTACAGCGTTGAGCTTCGATTATTTTTTTTAAACTCCAGTTATTCTTGAAAGCTCGAGTTCAAGCTCTTTTAAAGGCTCTAGTTGTTGCTTAGAGAGCTTGCGCTCAACTAGACTCGGGACTCCGAGCCTATCAAGCTTACCCTTAGCCCTGCAAATCTGACTTGAGTCTCCAAAACTAGAACTCAAAGACTCGAGGCTTGTACATCACTTCAACGCTATTCAGGGAATCGTGAGTGTATTTATGTATGTAGATACACTACAACTAGAAACCTAGGCATACAAAGTAATTCCCACTATACGACAAGTTAGTTAATGCGTGCGTCATTATTTCCTAACTTCATTACAAACAGGCGTCCCTATTTCCTTCACATCATACTCGTAAGAAGATTGTACAAAAAGCCTGTTATTTATAACCTTCTACTTAATGCCATGCTATTGCAGCGAGTTGGTATTCTCCATAATTTCTAAGGATGCGATCACGTGCACTGGAAATTGTAATAACATATCTAAAAAAATAAATAACTTTTAGGATAAAAACCAGCATTTGGCAATAATGCCAATACCCATCAATCGATGGGCTCACCAGCTGTCACGCTGAGCACATGTGCAGTCGCTATTTGGTGAAAAGTAGACTATGGTAGAGGACTGCTTTTGCTGTCCTCATTGCCTAGTCTTTCACTCTAACCCTTCAGGGATAATAGTATAATAATATATATATATATAATAATATAATATAGTAATATATCTTTTAACAGCCCTATTGCTCGTATGTGCAGAGAATTCAACCAACTTGCTATGGATCACAACTCGCTTGATATTTTCAATAGGAACACTAATGTGTTCAAAAATTTCATCAAGACCTTATTAGTCGACCCAGATGGCTAACCGCCCATGAGTTTTAATAATTTTTAAAATATTTTATGTAACTTTTAAGAATCTTTGTTAATCTTTTGTTTACACATGCTAAGCGCACATAAACTAGTTGTGTTAACACATTTAGGACATTAGTCTAGTGTAAGATATTGTTAAACCTATTATGTATTTATAACTTTGTTACGATTAATATCTGTTGTATTATGTATTTATAACTTTGTTACGATTAATGTCTGTTGTGTAACCTAATAAATAAATAAATAAATAAATAAATAGTCGTGATTATATTGTATCTATGTTATGTATGTGCATTCTTCCTTCGATCAACAATACCAACTACACGGAAATAAATTATTAGTTGGGTTTACCATATTTCAACAAAATTTTAGGGTTAATATAGCACCTACTCTTGAGTTTTGTTGAATGAACAAAAACTGTATTGTTGATCAGTTACGGTAATTTGAACTTATTACATAATAATATATCTTTTGTTGTTTTAACGTATTTATTTTGTTAATTTAACTTTAAAAATAGTTATTTCAACAACTTGAACAGTAAAATCAACAATTACCTATTGAATTATGCATGAATTGTTACGCCAACATGTACAAATAGGTAAAAACAACTGTTTTCATATCAACAAAAACTTTTCTGTGAAAACAGCAATTTGTTCATGTTGCTTTAACCCATCACTTTGTTAATTCAACTAATGTGTCGCCAACCCATGCAAAATCAACCTTTTTGTTCTTTCAGTGTAGATAACGCGTCACGTACAAAATCAAAGCTAAATTCTGTCCACGTGAATAAATACTTTTTCAAAGCAATAAATTACTCCTGTCACTTAAAAAAGAAAAGACGTCAATAACATTTAGCGGTGAAATCAACCTTAAGGGGCAACAAATAAAGTACTTTTTCCTGTTATTGCCTTGCGAGAAAATAAACGCTCACTTCCCAAGTGCGCTCTTATTTACCGAGACACATTTTTAGCGCCGACCTGACATCTAGTTGTATTGTTGATCGAAGCATTCTTCAGCCCGTTTGTCTTTTACGTCGCCTTTTACGACACCCAAGAGAAGAAATGGATTGGTTATTTTAATTTTCGCCCTTTGAGGATGGTGGTCACTCGTGTGTGTGTGTTGTTAAAATGCTGTGTGTAACTTGGACGGCCTCCGTGGTCGATTGTCAGTTCAGTGGTCGCTTCGGTCGGTTCTAGCGCCGCGCCATCTCTGAACGGGTTCAATTCCCGGTCGGGAAATTAGAAATTACAATTTAGGTAAAAACTGTTTTCTAGATTGATTTGGGGTCTGGGTGTTTTCATTAATTCAAATTAACTTTTTTTAAAGTGGTTTTTGAATCGTCCTACATTTTTTGCCTGCTACCCTTGGGCTAGATAATTTGTGTGAGCATAGTAAGTTTTTAAGTTGTAAGTAAATGTAACTGTAGTTTGCCAGTGTGTGCGCGCCCTATCGTTACTTTGTCACTGGCCGTCGCGTGTCGGACGATGGACGGCGTTTCCTGCCGGGCGCGGCGGAACTCCTTCTCACAGTGGAACAACGAAAACCGTAGAGCTCGGATTTTTTTTTTTAAATAGCTTTTGAAAATGATGACACAAGTTGTTATCTGCTAAACATGTATGAGCTCAGCTGTTGTAAAATTAGACACAATTGAAATTCAATTGTTAGAAACCTCTAGGAGTATTCGTGACAGGCAAGAGGATTATATTATAATCCTCTTGCCTGTCACGAATACTCCGTAGACATATTATGTCACGATGCCCTAAATGTCATCATAAGTTGACATCCTAAAAACCTAAAGTGGAACTCGAGCACACCACCTTTCGCGATCAAAGTCAAATATCTATTTATTTGTTTATTATCGGTCTACCAACTATTGTAACACTAGTACATACATACTAACTAGTACATACAATGAGATTTGCATAACAACATTAGGCTAAGTGTAACAATAAGTTATAGGTAAACACCACACGCATAGATGAAACAAAAGCTACACATTTATAAAAACAATAAAAATATAAAATAGGGAAAAATAAAAGGGAAATAAGAAAAGAAAATATCCTTATTCAAGTAAAGTTAATAGAGAAGCTAAAGATATACTACGGAACCTTAAAACAACCGCCTTTACTGTGTTGCATTACCCTCTTGGATGACTCAATAAATTGTTAGTGTTGAATGGTGATTGTAGCAAATTAAAAGCTGTGGTCACCGCCTACCCCTCCGGGAGACGGTGTGTGATGTATGAGGTTGTATGAATGTAAGTACAATGACGGACTCCGTCGCTTTATCAGTCTAAAGGTCAAAATCCCTTGCACACCGCGTCATCTATTTGGTACGGGCACGTACCCGGGCGGTCGGTGCGCTTCATACGAAAATCGCTGCAAAGTGGTAAAGCGACGGTAACCCCGACCGTAGGTACTATCCGGTTTATACAAAGAACGCGCAGGTGCGATGACAAAACTCAGGACATCTGGAACAGACCTGGTTCTAGACCCTAGCGGCAAGTGAGGTGTACGGTTTATAGTGGGTATGCCGGTATGCCCCCGTTCTCCCGAATCCCTGTCGTATGCCCCCGTTCTCCTGAATCCCTGTCGAGCTCTTTGGGCCTGGACAGGTAGGCGGGAGGTCCTCTTACTCAGTAATGAGTTTTCCCAAGTGTCAAAAATATTGTACGATGCCAAAGTCGTCTCCCACCCATCCTTGTTCTGGCCGGGTCGACGCACCTACCCGTAACTAGTTGCATAATACCGCTGCGACGCGACTGCTATGTATATTATATGCTATATGTATATTTGTTTATATTTATAGCGCATGCCGGCAATTAGGAGAATACCGCGATTTTATTGCTTAATACCTTAACCGTATCATGTCGCGATTAAATCGAATTTAATATCTTTTTTTATATGTTTAAAGCTTGATATTAGATACTTATTACGGTTTAACTCACTCAGTGGTCAGGTCAAAAACTCTCTCTCGACTCTCTAAGAGCATTATGTCACTTTGTTCGACTAAAAAAATATATATCATATTTAAAAAATATAATGTCATGTCAGATTCGTAATATTTGTCAAATAAACTCGAAGATAACGAAACTTTAAAAATATAATGTTGAATAAAATTTACGTTTTCTTTAAGGGGGTGCCGCGCGATCGCAAAAACTGACATAAGTCTAGACTTCAAAGCAAAATCAATCGTATTGATATTTAAAATTAGAACAATTCTGCTTTGAAGTTTCAGACTTAGTAATTTGATTAGAGAAGGATTAAAGCAATGATTTTATTCTGCGAAATGTACAAAACCATCACGCGCTTGGTTTAAAAATTAATATTTATTTTTTTAAGATGGGGGTGACCTGCGGAATATCAATACAAATATTTTCATGTAAGAATTATTGTTACATGCGTAAAATTAAGAAAGTTACGAAGAAAAATGTTTTTAGGAGTCATTAGATTTATTTATTGTTTGTTATTGTTTAATATTTCAACAAGGCCACGACCTTGTGCAATGATCAGGCTAACTTGCAGAAGTTCTTTTAATGTATTTAACTAATTCAGCGTCTAGTACAACTAGTACAAGTGACTTAAAAATAAGTAAATTTTCACAATGTCGTGCAGGATCCCCTTAAATATAATGTTATTTACTTTAAGTATACAAATACATCCAATAATCTAAATAAACAAAATAAATTTTGAATATTTTCTGTATCGTAACACACGTACCTATACACATCACGCCGGTGATAAACTACATTTGAATACAGACAGACAGATTTAAAGACACAACATTATCAAAACAATAAAATTTGGTATTTTTTTATTGGGCGCTTCGTGTGATTATATCTCAAGACACATTTTATGGCGTTTCGTGACAACCCATAAATTTACATCGACATGTTTACAACGTTAAATATTGTGAAGATGGTTATTTTAAGATTTCGTAACTATCTTTATCGGTATTTCATTCGATTTTATTGTATGTAAATTAAGTTAACAGGCCGTTTTAAAATAACTATTTAATTAAAAACTTGTATCAAAAGCGGTAATGCCAGCTTTACTCGTAAAATTTAGAGCTACTTTAATAAATCTGTTTAGTTAAAAAGAACATTTACATACAAATAGTCACGACTATTTATTATCAACGAAGGGTTAGTCGTAGATAGGGTTGCCACCTTTTTTAGGACGAATAGAGTATTTTTTAATTTTTTAAGAACAAAAATAGAGTACATAGCATAAAAAAGAGTATTTATTTATTTGTCCTTAAAAACGTATTTTTTGTTGCTCTTTGCGACATTGAACAAATATTTGTCTTTCTTGAAGCTATTTACAACCTCCTTGCAGTCATAATTTAGATTAAAATGATATAATTAACTCGTTTTTTATTAAATTTGGGGTAGCTCTATTCCTTTCGTTTCTCCACTTTAGATTCCTAGGAGAGAAGACTCTCAGTGAACTCTAAAGTACTCATAACCAGTAACGATCAGTTTTTCGTAAATAGAGTATTTTAGCTCTATTGGTGTCGTAGATTATAGAGTACGCATACATGAAACAGAGTACAATACTCTATTTTAGAGTACGGGTGGCAATCCTAGTCGTAGACTATGCAATGAGGACAGCAAAAGCAGTCCAGTCCACTTTTCACTAAATAGCGAATGCACATGTGCTTAGCGTGACTGGTGAGCCCATCGCCGCTCAATGCTGTTAGATGTATGTGCAGTCTTTAGTCCGTTAGTCGCCTTTTACGACACCCAAGGGAAGAGAGGAGGTGGTAGTATTCTTTCACTGATACGCGACACGTTTATAAAAACATTTTACATTGTTATTATTTCGTAACGTAAATAGTTTTTGACATCAATCGGAATCGAACCCCGGCCTTATGGGTTTGTGATGATCACCATGACCCGGTAGCGTCTAGCACTGATTTGTCTTTACAAATATTAGTTACAATAACATTGACCTACCTTGTAGGACAAGAAATTTTATTTTTGTAGTCAGACAAATCAGCCAGAGAGGCTACCACCATATCACGGAAGAAAGTGATCCGCGTAAAGGTCGCGCACGAACTTGTCGCGCTATAGTTGTTTTTTACTTTAACTATCTGTAAAATAAATATTTATGGTATTTGCTCTTCCTCTCTATCCTTCTTGAACCCATAAATTAAAGGTTGTCTTGGAGAGATATCGCTTTTAGCGATAGGACCACCAATGCTTTAAGATTAATCTTTAAAAAACTGTATAGTGCAATAAAGAATTTATCTACTTATCAAACTTTTTTGAGTGTCACATTCAATGCGTCGTCGCCAGTACCCAATGACTGAATGGGCCGGTGAGATGGCCGTCCACCAGCCGGCCTAGCATGCTGCGCAACACGAGAACTCTTCTCGACCCGTTTCCTCGTGTTTTATTCATCTCTAATGTCTATCGACGCTAAAGACACATGGATGCGCTTAGAACTCTACATAATATGGCAAAAAGAGACTTAATAGTAGTTTTTGCATAAACTGTGGTATTTTGGGCTACAAACCCTTAAGGCTCGGACTACATGCATCCGGAATCACACGGACCCGAAAAAACACGGCCCCGGATTCATTCCGTAGCTCAAACAAATATATGAATTTTTACTGCATCGACTACATGTGATCAGGGGCCTTCCGATCCCGATTTTCACCCGGAAGCAACCGAAACATGCTCCGAACGTCTCCGAGTACCCGGTCCGTTATTTTTCGGCACGGGGGGCGGGGCCTATCAATATCGTATGAAGTTGTATGGAGCTGACCACACGAGAACTCGAGAAACGTCCGTTCCGGTCCGGTCCGGAGGAATCACGCGCCAGTCGATGACAGACGCTCGAAGCGGTCGGTCGCGTCGCGTGCGCAAGCAAAACTGCAAAATAGTAGTTGATTCCGAGCGCTTCATTATGGTGATAGTAGAAGTAGCACAGAATAAATAATAGTACCTACTAGTAGTAGTGTTCGTAGAATTTATCAGGAAATAACCTAATTTTTGTATAAGACTTGTAGAATACATATTCCGTTATGCGGTCTATGTGAAAATGATGAACCCAATATATTTTCACTTTCGTCTGTTTCCTATTACATTTCGACTGCGATTTTTGCGTAAAATGGCCAATTTTGGCGTTACGGATCTCGGAAACAAAAATACATTAACAATTTTGACTTATTGAATAATGTAGAATAGCTTTTGGAATAATGCGTAGCGGCCTCGCTTTTTGTAAATTTTGCTTAACTTTTTAATTAAAATGTTTACTAGAAAAAAACACACGCACACACACTTCACAGTACCGTAATACCGCTGGCTTGCAGCACTACTAGAAAAAATTCAAAAGTCTTCAGGGGTCTTGGTAGCTTAGCGGTTAGAGCAGTGGACCGGCAAGCCAAAGGTCACGGGTGCGAATCCCGTTCGAGCTTTCCAGAGACTGGTTGTTTTTTTTTTCTAGTAAACATTTTATCCTATATCTATATAGCATTGTGAATGCAAAATTTCAATAATAAAGATTTTTAATTAAACCCAAAATTGCACAGAAAGATTTTCATAAAATGCGCGAAGGCACTTTTTTGAGCTCCTAGATTTCAATCTTCTTAACAAATGAAACTAAAAACTACTGTTCTAAACAAATGAAATTAAAAAAATAGAATGTTATCACTTATATAGTCTTAAAGTGCGTAGTGGCCTCGGAATTTATAGATATCATTGATTTTATATAGAAAAAAAATCTTATTCTAAACCAAAAAACTTCGAAAATTGCTTAAGGTTACCGAGAATTTCTCCTATCTACGATAATATTATTGAGCAAAATTTATACCAGAATAATCGTTACTTCATAATGAATAAATATTTTATATTTAGTTAATTATCCTATTTCGATAAAAACGATAAATACAACTGCAAAATTACTTCAAAATGCGATGCGCCGGCCGTCCGAACTCAGCTTATCCTCGCAGGACATTTTTTTTTCTTTTTATCGGCAACAGGTAAGCGCTTGGCCTTCATCTCACCTGCTGGTAAGTGACGATAAGGCCGAAGGTGGAAGCGCGCTTCACCCGGAATCCTCAACCACTAAGAAACTGGCTATCTTATCTCAAACTGTCGGAACACAACAATGCTATAAACATCGTTGTTATGGCGACAGACTTAGATAAGATGGTGGTAGCTAGCCAGGCGGACTTAACAGCCCTACCACCAACCAAGCCGAGCACACAAAGATGTACCCCCCGCTGGGAATCGAACCCGGGACCTCTGGGTCTGAAGCGGTGGCTTAGCCACTAGACCACAGAGGCGGTTAAAATTTGTAATATTAAGCATGAATTTATTATCTTATTTCGATAATAACGATAAATACAACTGCTAAATTACAACAAAATGCGAAAATGGGCATTTTACGCAAAAATCACAGTCGAGATGTAAGTAATAGGCCTCTTAACGGCTACAGCTAAGCATACAATTTCAACTAAAGTTAAACTTTCCATTGTCGACTGGACGACTATCCAGCGCAAGTGCTAGAGACCGACTGAGTAAATTTCTCTCCGGATTCAAAACGGAGCGCGTGTAGTCGATTACTTGCCGAATTTGGTTTTTTCCCGGGCCGGACTGATTCCGGATGCATGTAGTCCGAGCCTAAGGGGAGGTATTTCGAGCGCTTCTCTCTCTCGCTCTGTCGACGGTACGACGGTAAGGGACGGGTATAACAGCAAAGCGGCACGAATAAGCGCGTTTTAATTTAAAAAAAATTGATAGATGTTAAAAAAAAACGATCGGTTATAATCCCTCAAGTTATCTATGAACTTCATTTTGGTAAATAACTCATAATATCAAATCACTTATTTTAAGAATAAAACCTAGAAAATAAGATAAAATGACACTAAAATATGTAACTTTGTGAA
Organism: Scoparia ambigualis; assembly: GCA_963921215.1. Taxonomy (NCBI): domain Eukaryota; kingdom Metazoa; phylum Arthropoda; class Insecta; order Lepidoptera; family Crambidae; genus Scoparia; species Scoparia ambigualis. Next base: position 28,975,606 of record OY992514.1, read on the forward strand.
TTTATTCTATCGAGCCATCTTTATCAAATCGTGTTTCTATCGGGTATATTCCACAGAATAAAGCCTCAACAATATTTCATAATTTTCGCAGATATTAATTTTACTGTTTACTACTTCAAAAATTAATTCTAAAAACGTGTTATGTTAATTTTTCACTAACACATAGTCGTAAAATGATTTGTCGTCTCTCGTCCGCAACATATCTCGTGTTGCGCATGCTAGGCCTACAGTTCGTAGTTGTTTCTCATGTATGTGCATTGTACAATAAAGAATTTATCTATCCAAACTTTTTTTTTGTGTCACGTTGAATGCGTCGTCGCCAGTACCCAATGAGCAATGACTGAATGGGCCGGTGAGATGACCGTCCACCAGTTCGTACCTACATTCCTCAGTTTAAATAGCGGTAGTGACGTAAGCAAACACCGCCGCCGCAGCCGCTGACCCAAATCTTGGGGTACCGTTGGCTTGAGGCCTCGCGGGCTTCCGCCGAACTCAGGGTTGTCACCACTTACTGTTAGGGTAACTACATTAATAACTCGTTGGTCCAAATTACAACTGCACATGTGCTCAGCGTGATAGGTGGTGAGCCCATCGTCGCTCTATGCTGTTAAATGTGTGTGCAGTCTTTAGACCGTTAGTCGCCTTTTAGAACACCCGAGGGAAGACGGACTATAACCGTTCCCATATACCAAAATCATCAAAATCGGTTCAGCAGCAGTTGAAGTGTAAAAGCGTAACAAACAAACGAACAATCTCACTTTCAAGGTGAACTTTATTTCTCATAAGAATTTACTCTCGCATAATATTAGTTAGAACTAGGTATTATTTTCCTAGTATGTTTTTAAGAGGGTTTACGCATTTAGGTTTCCCATACAAACTTCCAAGTCAAAATTTTTAATAACCTGTGAGCCGATTTTAATAAAACTTTGCACGCCGTAGTAAAATACAGAGATCTAAATAGTTTGTTGAATTTTTTTTTTAAAAACGTTTATTTAGCTGAGTTATTGCGATTTAAAGTTCACTATAGAAAGTTTAAAATCGCAATAACTCAATTTAATAAACGTTTTTAAAAAATGTTTTCAACAAACAATTTAGATCCCAGTATTTTACTTATGCCTGCGAAGTTTCATTAAAATTGGCTTATTGGTTTTTAAAAATTTCGACTTGAAAGTTTGTATGGAAAACCGAAATGAGTAAACCCTCTTAAATACACAATAACTTAACGTCGCCAGCCCTACAATCGGATACATTTCGAAACGTTTGTTACGTCCACATAATTCGAGATCACGCGGCGAGGTCGCAGAAATTCAAATTATCGACTTAATACGCGGTTAGCAGTGGTTGCAACTGTTGTTTGCCACTTAGATATCGATAATTACGTCTTTGAATCCGGCGTTAAACATCCGATGGATTTTTAAATTTGGCAGTGGCAAGTTACGAGGTTAGTAGAAACGTATAAAAATGTATAAACATAGGTAACTATATGCATAAAAAAACAGCTAGCACAAACACATTAGGTACTCGTAGGTGGAACAGCTGATTTGTTTTTTGAGGTCAAAAACTTGCTAAAAACATCACGTGATTAATGTACGCCCCCAAATTCCTGTACAATGTCATGGAATTAGGGATAATTTAAATTAGAGCGAGACGTGCACGGCGCCACTGATTTAAGACGTTGTATTTGCATAAGTACATTTTGTATGAAGCAGTTCCGTGTCCCGTCCGGGCCGTTGGGGCCCGGACGGGACACGGATCGCCCCATCGGACGCCCCTTGCACGTCCCGCTCTAATATAAATCATCCCTTATGACACAGTATAATATATTTATACTGTGCTTATGATGTTTGTTGTTAACCATGTTAACATTAAATTGTTAATGACCATGAATGTTTTAAAAGTTATCCTGAATATGGCTTGTTATTGTACCCAAAGTAACATAAATAATATCCGTGATCACGACGCACGCTGTAACGAATTATCGGATAATACAACAAAATAAAACATAATAATCCCGCCAGGTATTAACCTACTTCCAATATTTTTTGTCATTTGTTTTTAATCGAAGCAAAAGCTGATAACTTAAACGTGCTACATAACATTCAAAGGAAACTGGACCATTTTTTGGTTAACTTTCACTATTTTTGATCTAAATAAGTATAGCATTTTACCAATTTTTGTTAAACCATATTTTTTTGTCGCCGCCACATTATTTATCTGTAACGCGAACGTGCTCAAAAAGCCGTTTCAAAGAAAAACTAATAAGTGCGTCTTTAGATTAGTATGGGTTCCGTACAACTTTTCTTTTACAGTTAAATTAATGACAAGGACTTAAGGAGGAGGAGCTCAATGACGGAGAAGCCCGATGGCGCAGCGGCTAGCGCGTTCGGCTTGCGATCTTGCTCGCCAAGCAACTTTCGCAATGCCGGGTGGCCAAATGATGGGTGACCAAATTAAAAACATCTCGAGCTCCTCCGTGCTTCGGTAGGCAGGTTAAGCAGTTGGTCCTGGTTGTTGTCGTAAGACCGATAATCGTATTGCGTAGCGGTGAAAAAAATACTACCAACCCTCTCTTCCCTTGGGTGTCGTAAAAGGCGACTAACGGACTAAAGACTGCACATACATCCAACAATATAGAGCGACGATGGGCTCATCACCTGTCACGCTGGGCACATGTACAATCGCTATTTGGTGAAAAGTGGACTATGACAGAGGACTGCTTTTTGCAGAGGATTGTTTTGTCTACGCCACAAAAACTAAAACGATTAAATAGATGTAGCATTATTATATATAGTTTTAATAAAAATTTTAGATATTGCTCTATAAAATATTACTTAGATATTCCTCTTTCTATTTTTTAAACACTGCAAAGCTGACACTGTATTGTTGTTATTTTGTGATGTTATCGCTTTTCACAGGAGGCATAAATTTATAAATGTTCTCTCTAGATGCAAGGAGCGAAACCTCAAACATTTAGCAACAAATGATTATATGGCGCGGTCTGATAAACGCGATTGGAATTCGAAAACCCCGCGCGCCGGCGCCGCTAGCGCTGAAGACCCTACAACAGCTATTGTCAATAAATACAGAAAGAAAATAATTTATTAACAAACACTCTCATACAATACATCATATAATCACGACTATTATCCCCGAAGGGTTAGTCAGAGACTAAGCAGTGAGGAACGCAAAAGCAGTCCTATCATAGTCCACTTTTTACCAAATAGTGACTGCACATGTGATCAGCGTGATAGGTGGTGAATCCATCGCCGCTCTATGCTGTTGAATGTATGTGCAGTTTTTAGTCGTAGTAGTAAGTCCGCTAGTCGCCTATTACGACACCCAGGGGAAGAGAGGGGGTGGTAGCTAGCTTATTATTTTACCGCTAGACGCGATACGGTTAATACAATACATGATAATACAAAAAGTCAGATAAGTACTTATTAAAAATTATGACACAACAGTACAAAAAACAATAAAAAATTATATTTTTAAGCAAAGCAAAGAATATGAAGTTTATGGTATAGTGCTCTCGCAGGGTTAAAGATACTTTTTTGCCAGAAAAAGCATGATTCTCCTGGAATCCCAAGCCTACTCGAAACCAGAAGATTTTAGGCTCTATATTTCTGTGCTCTTCGCCCTCAAAGACATTGTCAAGCTTACCTATAGCCTATATAGTCATCATTGAGGAGGCAGAGTGATAGGACGGGGTTGCACAAACGATCCCAATGGGTTTACTGTGAGGGGAGACCTATGCAGGCCCTAAGCCAGGCCACTATGGCCGCTAAGATACAAGATGTAAGTACTGGCTGTATGTACTTATACAATATACTAGTAACCTCATTCCAGTGACCCTGTGAGAACCATCTTAAGACAACAACCAGGAGTCGGGACCAATGGTTTTAAGTGTCTTTGGAAGCACGGGGGAGCTCGAGATGTTTTAAATTGAGTCACAGATTCAGTGACTTGGTCGCATTGCGAAAGTTATTTTACTGGCAAACCAAACGCCTAAGGTAATACTTACCATTATAATAAAGACATACTTTTATTATAACATATACTCTCATACAATGAGCTCTCTAAATACTATGCGAGAAAGCATAATAACTATTGTGCTGACATGACTTGACAATATTCGATGCAAATCGGTAACGAAGAAAACTTCAATCATTGAGACTATAGTATAGCGATTGTATTTAGTTTTTAAAACGTGAACTAGGTACTTAGTTTGGGTACAAACATACATACATAATAATCACGACTATTATCCCCGAAGGGTTAGTTAAAGACTTATCATTAAGGACAGCAAAAGCAGTCTTCTACCTTAGTCCATTTTTCACCAAATAGCGACTGCACATGTGCTCAGGGTGACAGGTGGTGAAGCCCATCGCCGCTCTATGCTGTTGGAAGTATGTACAGTTTCTAATCACTAGTCCGTTAGTCGCCTTTTACGGCACCCAAGGGAAGATAGAGGGGGTGGTAGTATTCGACACGGTTATATTATGTACGTATAGTTTGGATACATTTATCACACTTCACACTAATATTATAAAGGCGAAAGTTTGTGAGTGTGTATGTTTGTAACTCTTTCACGTAAAAACTACTGAATGGATTTGGATGAAATTCGGCATACAGATAGTTTATCACCTGGATTAACACATAGGATACTTTTATCCCGATATTCCCACGGGAACGGGAACCACGCGGGTGAAACCGCGAGCGGCCGCTAGTTATGTATAACATTAAATAAATATTAACATCAGCCTATAAACGTCCCAGTGGGCATACGCTTTTCCACATGGACAACAGCACATCGGGAAATTGGGCCATAACCCACCACGCAACAATGCGGGTTTGGTGGGTTTAATCCGTGGTTTTAACGATCGCGATAACAACCTGCCTTACGAAGCACGGAATGATGAAAAATATGTAATTACGAATATACATGTTTTGTCAACAATTAACTTATTACGTTCCATTGCACGCGAAGTTATTAAAAGAGCCTAGCCTACGCGTGTATTATGTATGGCATTCTACTATGTGAAACGGAAAATTTCGCAACCCGCGTGCGTACGAAAGATTACAAAGAAAATGTAACAATATTGATCGTATTTGTATGGTAGCGCATGTTGCGTTATTGGTGTCTTGATTAGGGTTGTCACCTCATTTATGTAAAGTCTCCTCTACACGTCTACAGATGTGTCCGCGGACATTGGTAGATGCATACGCAGATGAATTTCCGCGAGCTGTCCACACGTCTGTAGGTCGATCAGTCTTTGTTCATTCTGGGCAGACGCAACTCGCACTCGCACTATGGCCACCTTCCAGTTCGATCATCAGATCAGCACCATGTCGTCATAATATTGCATTGTCACGCGATTTACACAAATTACAAATTAATTGAAATAGGTACTTAATTAATTAACTACTATATTGATTTATACGTAGGTAGTATACCTACTTACAACATTTTTATTCTTGTGATATATATTATTAGGATTCCACAGACAGTTTTCAGCTTGATATATAGCTCTGAAATGAAACACTTTTTTACGGATTAAGTCGCGTTTAATTTACTATTTACATAGTTTTTTTAATATTATCCTGCGTTTCGAACCCTTTACAGGGTTCGTGGTCACAGGGAGACTGAGGTGTTGGTCGTCTCATAGTTAGAATTTATTTGCCTACCGTCAATCATTTTTATATTTAACCGGGTGCGTTCAAGTTTACACAATACGAGCTATCAATATTTTTAGGTCTGGCAATGTGTTGCTGTTGGGGCTGGGATTTGTGATGACCTGTATGATGGGGTCCCAGGCAGGTGGTAAATTCCAACCATCCTCTCTATTGAAATTTCGATGTTTTTTTTAATTTCAATAGCCTCGCGTATCGTCCTTGGGATGCATCGTTGTTCCTTGGCGAGTATTTGAGGTTTGTCAAATCTGATGTAATGGTTGGGTCCCTCGAGATCATGTTCACACACTGCAGACAGACAGAGAAAGTTCCCGGTCTACCACTTTTCAGCGATATTCGCTTGCAACGTAGGCACAGTCGAAATAGAGCGCAAGCGAATACCGCCGACAATGGGTCGTTTTGTCCTGGTATTGTGTGCCAGGTCTTCCAATCTCGTGCACAGCGAATAGGGCTTAGTAGCGTTCTCATTGGGGACTGAAGCGAAAAGTCCTGCGGGCAACGTGAGTTTCCCTTTAAGTTGGCAGCTTTGTCCGGTGGTTCTCATTGGACATTGCTGTCGGCATCTCCGGTACTAGTCTGGAGAACTAGTAGGGGCGGCCCCCTAGGTGCGGCTATTATCCCGTTAGGTTAGTCCCGAGGTTAGTCAGAGACTAGGCAATTATGACCGCAAAATCAGTCTTCGACCATAGTCAACGTTTCACGACATTACAACTGCACATGTGCACAGCGTGACAGGTGGTGAGCCCATTTCACCGCCCTTTGCTGTTGGATGCATGTGCGTCTTTAGTCCGTTAGTCGTTTTTTACCACACCCAAGGAAGAGACGGGTCGGTAGTATTATTTTGATGAGCCATCACACAGTTCTAATAATACGAAATAATAACAAATAATATTGCCATCGTAATTATTCTAAGATTGCCATACATCCAACAGCATAGAGCGGCAATGGGCATAATAATATGTGCAGCCGCTTTTTGGTAAAAAGTGGACTATGGTAGAGGACTGCTTTAGCTTGCCATTCATTGCCTAGTCTCTGACAACTTTTTGGGCATAATAGTTGTGATTATATGTATATATATATGTCATAAACATAAAGGCAGTCAACCCTATCGATTGGCAATTTGGTTTGGAAAAAAGAACTGTTCGCATTCACGCTACCGCAACATTTGTAATAAAATAAAAGGGCGAAAAAATCGTAAAAAGTTATTGATAACTTTGACATTGACTTTACTTACGTAGTTTTTTTTTATTAATACTGTTGTTGTTTGTATACTAACCTAGCTGTATTATTGTTTTTTTATAATCATAAACAGATGATGATATTTTTTTTTAAAGAAAAGAAGTTTTTATTTCAGCTATACGGGCAATTTTCTCTATTTGCTCTGTTTTATTATTATTAGTTACATATTATTAACAGATAGATAACATAATTACAATCACCATGATATTACCTATGTCTTGGAATTGGAACACGCCCATAGACAAACTACAAGTACAGTGGGGCAATAAAAAATAGGGAACAAATTTTAACGCATAGGTACTTACCAAAAACAGTTAAATTTAAATTCGTACTACCCTGTTCAAATTATTTATAGTTTTTTTTGTAAACATTTACAACTTTTTGGTGTTCATTTAAACATAAGCCAATAAAAACTATAACTTTTACTCGCCAGCCGGCTAATTACACGTTTCGAGGTGAAAGTACGCCTGGGCTTGACCAAGGCCGGCAAACGTACTTTCTACTTGGCATCGTCTAAGGGAAATGTGCACAAACACCAGTTAATTAGGGATAGCAACGTGCAGGAATGCGCGTGGAACACTAACCTGCCTACGTCTAGCCTAGGTTTAGACGTTTCACTTCGGTACGAAACTTTAGCTTTTGACGATCTCCTTGGTCGAGTGGCTAGCACGCCGGGTCTGGCATCGTGCCATCTCTGAGTAAGGTTCAATTTCCGGTCAGGGAAAATTTAGAGAAAACTGTTTTTCTAAATTTATTTTGGGTCTGAGAGTTTTTGCTATGTTTATGTAAATTTATCCGTTATCTTACCATATTAACGAGTTTCAAAGAATAATACCAACTCATGAAGGCCTTAGCGACAGCATGCGCAAAACGATAAAATTTTCTCAACCCTTTTTCTTGTGTTATGTCTATACAAGATATGTCAAAAATAGACATAATAGTTGTTTGTGGTATTTTTGTCTACAAACCCTAAAGGCCCCAGTACACATTGGCGTATGTTGGCCCTCTGCCGGCCATCGCTATTGTGTAGACGGGGTAAATTGCGCGCCAATGTACACCATTACCTCGTCTACACAATGGCGATGGTCGGCAGTGGGCCCACATACGCCAATATGTACTGGGGCCTTAACGTGCAACATAATTTTATTGAGTTTTGACAACTGTAACCGAAGTAGTTTGTCGTTCCCGCCATCGTAGGAAGAGAGAATATAGACCGCGACATATCTCGTGTTGCGCATGCTAGGCCTACTGTCTTCCCTTGGGTGTCGTAAAAGGCGACTAACGGACCAAAGTCTGCACATACATCCAACAGCATAGGGCGGCGATGAGCTCACCACCTGTCACGCTGAGCACATGTGCAGTTGTGGGCGGTCATCATTGCCTAGCCTCTTAATAACCCTTTGGGGATAGAAAATAGTCGTGAATCTGTTTGATCTAATGTATATAAATAAACATAAAAAAGATTTTAGTTATACTTAACCATAGGGAAGGAGCGATACTAGTGCTAGGTGAACCATGTTACTGATTTCGGCCACCCATCCTATTAAGATATACCTACTTGCAAGCAGGGTTGGAAAAAATCATGATTTTTTTGAATTTTATTGATTTTTATTGATTTTTTTTATTTTTATTGAATTTTATATTATTATTTTATTTTTTATGTGACTACTAAACCAAATAGGTACACTATTATTAGTATACTGACAATTGAATAAGCTGTATGACACAAATACTTTTAAAACTATTAAAATAATATTTTTAAAATTTGTTGATTATTTTAAATTACTTAAGTACTTTAAAAATTAATATAGATAAATCTTGACCAATTATTGTTAGTATCCAACTTTACAAGACTGATTTATGATTTGTTTTGCTACAGTTGAAAACTCAATTAGGTACCTATGCATGCAAGTCTTTTTATATTTTATTTTTGTGACTGCTTATTCTGTATAAGCCCTTTGACAGTATTTAATTGTTAGTAACTACTAAGTATACTTATTTATTGTTATTTTATAAAAATATAACATTTTAAATTAATTTAAATCAATTTTTATTTAAAAAAAATCACATGATTTAAATCGGCTACTTCCCATCTGGTAAACTTCCCATTTGGTAAACCTCATAATATACCTATTAAAAAGTTGCGTTTGGTAAACTTTTCCTTACTTCATACATTTAATCCCATTTGGTAAACTATATTACTATTGTTATTTTTGTAAGGTAAAGTAAAAGTAAGGAAAAGTTTACCAAACGCAACTTTTTAATAGGTATAATATGAGGTTTACCAGATGGGAAGTAGCCTTTAAATAAGTGACTTAAATAATGATTTAAATCAGTAATTTAAATCACGATTTACAAGATATTTTATATCTTATGTACATACATATAATCCCGACTATTATCCCCGAAGGGTTAGTCAGAGACTACGCAATGAGGACAGCAAAAGCAGTCCTCTACCATAGTCTACTTTTCACCAAGCGACGGTGGTGAGTCTATTGCCGCTTTATGCTGTTTGCTTTTGGGTGAATGTGCAGTCTTTAGTCCGTTAGTCGCCTTTTACGACACCCAAGGGAAGAGAGGGGGTGGTAGTATTCTTTCACCGCTGCGCGACACGGTTATCTCATTATGTTAACAATTTACAAGTTAACCCTAACTCCATTGGTTAAAATAATAAAGTTTGAATGCGGCTTCGACCAACCCTCTCGCCGCTACAACACTAACGCCTCCAATTGCTACAAAGAGTCCTCCTCGTTACAATTTGCCCAATAAAAGTTATTCACTCCATGGCCTTGTGCACTGAACCACGGCAATCTAATCAAACGATTTGTGCAGACCGGCTGACTATTGTTGGGAAGTACAGTCAGCTCAATACGACAAGATAGAACTTTGAAATTAAATTAAATTAAATATATTTAGGTACTAGCGACCACTCGCGGTTTCACCCGCTTGGTTCCCGTTCCCGTGTGAATATCGGAATAAAAAGTATCCTATGTTTTAATCCAGGTTATAAACTATCTGTATGCCGAATTTTATCCAAACCCATTCAGTAGTTTTTACTTGAAAGAGTAACAAACATACACACTCACAAACTTTCGCCTTTATAATATTAGTGTGATAGTAGTAGGATTTGCCAAGAAATAGTACGTAAGAACAAACGATAAAGTTTAAAATTGACAGAGATTGATTGAGGCAGAAACCACAGCTTTCCATTTGCTACGTTCCTGACACATCCTTTGCTTCTTTTTTAGGGTTCCGTACCTCAAAAGGAAAAAACTGAACCCTTATAGGATCACTTTGTTGTCCGTCTGTCTGCCTGTCAAAACCATTTATCTCGGGAACGCGTGGAGGTATCGAGTTGAAATTAAAATGATATATTCAGTCTCTTGAAGCTGTAAAAAAAATCAAACTCCAAAGTTAATGTAAAAAAGAGATACGGCCGTTTATGCCGCAAAAAACGTATATTTCGACACTCTCAAGGGAATAAAAAATAGGGTATTTACCGTTGACCTAGTATTATGAAATTTGGCAAGTATTACCGTCTTATTTACACTACAAATATAGGGAAAATTCTGAAAACTATACATTTGTAATTAAATCATTAAAAAACAGGGTCTTTATGCCAGGGTACGGCGGTCCAAATTTTGAATTGAGTTAACCGTACTCATGTGGGGTATCGTATGAAAGAGCCATTGGCACAAGCTTAAACAGATTTTAAATTATTTGTATGATGTACTAGCGGCCGCTCGCGGTTTCACGTTAAAATATCCGTTCCCGTTAAAATATCTGGATAAAAATTATCCTATGTGTTAATCCAGGTTATAAACTATCTGTATGCCGAATTTCATCCAAATCCATTCAGTAGTTTTTACGTGAAAGAGTAACAAACATCCATCCATACTTACAAACTTTCGCGTTCATAATATTAGTAGGATAGTTTTCGATTTATAACGAAGAATACCTACAAATTTGTACGGAACCCTCGGTAGCGAGTCCGACTAGCACTTGTCCGGTTATTTTTTCTATATAGGTAAAGCTCGGCAAATGACCCTGCTCCACCTGATGTTACGAGAAGTGGAGTCCAGTCCAGTGATAAATAACACTGATTTGCAATAACACAATAAACACGAACGCACTTGCCGCTCCTCCATTACCGGAGCTGCCCCGCAATTGTGTCCGACTGTACCAATATGGATGTGCGGGCTTGTTCCAAAGCCCATTGTCCAGCGTTGCACAAACGGTTGCAAACCTATTGTTGCCGTCAAATTGCTGGCTTCGAAAGACGTAGGTAATGAGCGAATTGCGCATTGCTATTTTTAAAATTAATACAGTAAGGAGGTAAAGTTTGTGTGTGTGGGTGTTAGAGGTTTTTGAAGCTATTTATCCAATTGTAAAGATTCTTTCACCAATATTTAGAGAGGACTTTCAGTTTCTTTTATATACTAATAGGCTGGTTAGTTAGGCGGGAGGTCAACTAGTTTGTATTTGTATTGCATATGGGAGGAGCAACTCTAAAGTTGCGAGAAACAAATCAGCTGTTCTATACATTAGGTTGAATGGTACCTGTTTGAAGTTTTATATTGTACAGTTGTTTTTTTATTTATACTTATATTAAAAAGAGGAAACATTTTATTGTTTGTTTGTATTGAATATGCTCCGAAACTACTAGACCGATTTAAAACATTATTTCACCGTTGGGAAGCTACACTATATCCGGGTAACATAGGCTACATTATATTAAAAAAAAAAATTGAGATCCTTACTAAAACTCAAATAAATTCCTTAACACTATATCCGGGTAACATAGCCTACATTATATATTTTTTTTAAATTGAGATCCTTACTAAAACTCAAATAAATTCCTTAAATCGCGTGCGCTAAGAAAACTATTGATGATAGAATAAAATAATGTACTGTGGCTTTGCAAAACACACCATTATCTACAAAAAGTGTCGCGATAGCTTATGTCTAACTATTTTAGTTACGTCACAATAAGTGTTCTTGGGAGGGGAGTCATTTTAAAAATTCGTCTCAGGGTACGGGGTCCACGCGAGCGAAGTTCCTGGCGTTCCTTATAATTGCCTAATCTTACCAGATCTTTAATATTTGAAAAAGTACATCCGAATTATATGAATGCATAATTATTAATTAAAGTAAAAAGATACATCTCAAGTTGTTTCAAATCAAAATTGCATTTACTGCAATGTAATAAGGAATTTCCTAACGTCCTGCACCAAGCCAAGGCCTCATTATCAACGATGCATTCAAAACACAAATTAGGTACTTAGCGCCAATTCTTTGATTATTTCACAAGTTATGTACCTACCTAAGTAGCATTTAAATCTAGACTTGCGAAATAATTTAGGCTAAGCTGATTGTAATTGCTCATATTCGGCACAAGGGTACGGTTTGATCGTGTAATTTATTATATTTTATAATATTATTTACAAGGAACACAATTTTACAATGAAAAAAAAAACTATTTTTTTTAGGATTACTCCTTGGGTGTTCTAAAGAGCTACTAATAGACAAAGACTGCACAAACATCCAACAGCATAGTAGCAACAGGCTCACCACCTCACAGGCATGAGCGAAATAAACGTGGATTGTAGCAGTGAAGTGAGAAGCTCGATGGCGCAGCGGCTAGCGCGTTCGGCTTGCGATATTGCCCGGGTCGCTCTGGATGGGTGACCAAATTAAAAACATCTCGAGCTCCTCCGTGCTTCGGAAGGCACGTTAAGCCGTTGGTCCCGGTTGTTGTCGTGACAGTCTTTAAAACCCACCAATCCGCATTGGGCCAGCGTGGTGAGTTATGGCCCAATATCCCCACGTGCTATTGTCCACGTGGGAGGCCTGTGCCCAGCAGTGGGACGTTTATAAGCTGATGATGATGATGATGTAGCAGTGGACTGCTTTTGCTGTCCTCATTGCCTAGTCTCTGACTAACCCTTTGGGGATAATAGTCGTGATTATATGTATGTATATAACATTAATCACAGCCTTTAGGTCCTTAAGGGGAGGTATATCGGGCGCTTCTCTCTCGCTCTCTCGACGGTACGACGGTAAGGGACGGGTATAACAGCAAAGCAGCGCGAATAATCGCGTTTTATATTTTAAAAAATTCATAGATGTAATAAATAAAAAACGATCGGTTATAATTCCTCAAGTTATTTATGAACTTCATTTTGGTAAATGACTCATAATATCAAATCAATTAATATTTTATATTTTAGCGTTTTATTAACGCTTAAATATACTTAAGTAAAATTTTAAACACTGAAAAAAAGACGACAACCTCAGGCGGGAATCGAACCACGCACCTTCCGCATTCCGGGCGGCTGCCTTAACCACTTGGCTACCGAGGTCTGGCTTTCAACCGTCGAAATTTGTCAGTGCTTGATGCTTATGTTTTTTAGTCAACATTGCTTCATCAAATCTTAGAAGTTTTCACCTCTGAGATCCGAAAGAAATATTTTTACAAATATTTGAACATTCGATTAAGATGAAGCTGCGTTTATAGATTAATATTTTATATTTTAGCGTTTTATTAACGCTTAAATATACTTAAGTAAAATTTTAAACACTGAAAAAAGACGACAACCTCAGGCGGGAATCGAACCACGCACCTTCCGTTTAAAATTTTACTTAAGTATATTTAAGCGTTAATAAAACGCTAAAATATAAAATATTAATCTATAAACGCAGCTTCATCTTAACCGAATGTTCAAATATTTGTAAAAATATTTCTTTCGGATCTCAGAGGTGAAAACTTCTAAGATTTGATGAAGCAATGTTGACTAAAAAACATAAGCATCAAGCACTGACAAATTTCGACGGTTGAAAGCCAGACCTCGGTAGCCAAGTGGTTAAGGCAGCCGCCCGGAATGCGGAAGGTGCGTGGTTCGATTCCCGCCTGAGGTTGTCGTCTTTTTTCAGTGTTTAAAATTTTACTTAAGTATATTTAAGCGTTAATAAAACGCTAAAATATAAAATATTAATCTATAAACGCAGCTTCATCTTAACCGAATGTTCAAATATTTGTAAAAATATTTCTTTCGGATCTCAGAGGTGAAAACTTCTAAGATTTGATGAAGCAATGTTGACTAAAAAACATAAGCATCAAGCACTGACAAATTTCGACGGTTGAAAGCCAGACCTCGGTAGCCAAGTGGTTAAGGCAGCCGCCCGGAATGCGGAAGGTGCGTGGTTCGATTCCCGCCTGAGGTTGTCGTCTTTTTTCAGTGTTTAAAATTTTACTTAAATATCAAATCACTTATTTTAAGAATAAAACCTGGAAAAGAAGATAAAATGAGACAACAATATGTAACTTTGTGAATTTATTCTATCGAGCCAACTTTATCAAATCGTGTTTCCATCGGGTGTATTTCACAGAATAAAGCCTCAACAATATTTCATAATTTTCGCAGATTTTAATTTTACTGTTTACTACTTCAAAAAGTAATTCTAAGAACGTGTTATTTTAATTTTTCACTAACACCTAGCCTTAAGCAACTGCTAAAATAAGAGTGTCCTATGCGATTCTAGTGTATCCCGTGGTTCCATTTCCTAGTGGACAGGCCCCGCGGCCTTCACTTTACTCGAATTTGCTGTTCTCCAGTGTTTAGTGGGTAAACTTCCCTCCCTCTCACCCCTGATTGATTATTACGCTTTCAGTGTGAAAAGGGGGATGGATGGAGCTCCACATAACCTTGCCTCCCTCCTGGGGGTAGAGTATCCATAAGGTGGATTCACTGGGGAAAAAAGGCGTTTCTAGTGTGACTACCTCCATAATCATCGTACATATAATATATACATAAATATAATCACGACTATTATCCCCGAAGGGTTAGTTAGAGACTAGGCAATGAGGACAGCAAAAAGCAGTCTTCTACTACAGTCCACTTTTCCCATTCACATTTTGGGTGAGCCCATCGCTGCTATATGCTGTTGGATGTATGTGCAGTCTTTAGTCCGTTAGTCGCCTTTTACGACACCCAAGGGAAGAGAGGGGTGTCTCACCGCGACGCGACCCGGTTACTTACTACTTTTATCTCCTTCGAATTCAACATTCAAGGCTCGCGATAAAGACATTTGTGACAGAAGCTAGTTTCTCATAATAAATCAATTTTCAAAAGGTTTATTATTGACTGAATTGATTAATCTCTATAAAGGTCAAAACGGCCTTCTAACTTGAACGTCGGTATTTAATTAAGACATGTACTTATTTAATAATCAATTAAAAATTATTACTAACATTTTGAATAGATAATACATAGTATACTTTTTGTAATATTTTGTTGATAATTGAATGCATTATTATAGGATTAGTTGTTCAAAAATCTTATATAAAATACATGTAGTATTACTCAATTAATGATGAATGATTGTGATGTAACGGTTTAAGTATGTCTACGTTTGTGCCTAAAGCGCCTAAATATTTCCTTCAAATCTAGAGCGTAAAATTTTTAAGCAGACAATTCACCTTTTAATGCAGACAGGAAGCCATACTCAAACAGACATTGTTCAACATCAACATTATCATAAAATGTCGTCTAACCAATTGGCTTTATAAAATTCAAATCACAACCTCTCGGCGGTATAACGCGAATGTTATATAATTAATGGTAATCGAGATTGCGTAATCGAATCGAATCGATAGTTCAGCATCGATGAGCTCGCTCGATTCGCTCGACCACGGCCACTTCCGAGTGACAATCGGTGAATCGATCATTTTGACCTTTATTTTTTTAAATCTACAACGGGGTAGCGCCTGGCCTTCGTCTCATAGTCAATGCTAAATTATATCCTACCTAATACACTTCTGGACACATCTATTAGCCCACCTTAGAGTTTAGGTTTCTATGGCCCCTACTTAACCGGTTCACAGTCCCGCAGCCCACATATGGGCCATTATAATTGATTAACCTATTGTTATATTTTTTGGACAGTGAACCTATTAAATATGATTGCTAGATTGAACAAAAACTATTGATGCAGTTTATACCTGATACATTTTACCATCTTTTTGATCGTATTGTTTTAAATTTGAATTCAGAATACCACACGACATGGAGCTACGCCTAACAAGTCGGGTATGCGCCTTGATGAAGGCAGTTGATTTTTGAATAAAGACATGTTTTATCAAATAAAGGTTTAATTTAATAACGCGTGTTGCCTCCATGGGCATCTACAACAGCTCTTAGTTAATTGTAAAGAAAATTATATTGTTTACGTTACCCTATAATAGTAGTTTGCCACAGGAGGAAAATTCTATTAGACATAAGCTTAACCTGACATTACATTTATTTTGCAAAAATGACATATTGCATTTAATTGACACTAACAATTATGTTAGAAATTTTTATTTGACAAGAGATAGTTATTATCTGCCAAATTATTTTAAGCGACAAATAGCTTTATCGCTATCCTATTGTATTCAAACGTCAGCCAAAAACTTGGCTAAACAAGTTGCTTCTATTGAGCAATGTATATTTGACATGACGTCAGTAGTGTTTCTACTGACATTCCAATTAATTATTTAATTTAAAAAGAGGAAAACTCTTGCGAAATGTTTGTTAATAAAATGAAATTAAATGAATGTAAAAGTAGCTTTAGCAAAAACCCATGTCAATCATTAAATTTAAAAAATGTACAATCTTTAAACATTGTCCACCAGAACATCCAAGGAATGATGGGCAAAGATTTGGAGATTGAATTGTTCATGGACTGTAATAAAATTGATATTCTTTGCATAACGGAACACTGGCTTAAAGACCATCAGTTCATGTTCAATTTTAAGAATCATTTGGTAGGAAGTCCGTTCAGTCGAGGAAATGCAATACATGGTGGCTCCTTAATTATTGTAAGTAAAAAGTTTAAATTAAAGGAACGCAAAGACATAGTGAGCCTCTCGGTTGAGCGAACAATAGAAATAGCTTGTGTGGAGTTGGAGCAGTTTGTTGTATTAAGTGTGTACAGACCTCCTTAAGCATCATATGATTTTTTCGAAAAAGTTATGGATGAGGCATTACATAAAGTCCGTAATGTAGGTAAAACAATAATTGTTTGCGGGGATTTTAATATTAATTTGTTAGAAAATTCCACAATGTCAACTAAAATTAAAAACCTATTTCTATCATACAACTTAAATCATTTATTTTTGGAGCCGACAAGAATAACTGCCACTTCGGCCACCTGTATTGATAACATATATACAAATGTAAAACCACTGGCTAAGCAAATTATTAATAACCTGGACTCTGATCATTGTGGCCAAATGGTCAGCTTTCCACACCAGCGTAAACAAGTGACGAAAAAGAATATCACTGTTGTACCAAAAACTGCAGGTCGGCTGGAACGCTTTAAAAGCAATCTAGATACAAAATTAAATTATTTAGAATACAATGACAACCCTAATGTCTTTTATAATAATTTTTTTAACATTTATTGTTCAGAATTTAACAAAACTTTTATTCCAAAAAAGATCTCAGTTAGTGGTACTGTAACTTTTAATGAATGGGCTACAATTGGTATTCACAGAAGTAGGAAACGCCTTTATGAACTTTATGGTGAACGCAACTATAACACCAGCGATGACTTCAAATTATACGTTAAAAATTATTCAAAGTTATTCAAAAGAGTATGTCGATTAGCCAAGGCAAACTATCTGAGTTCTAAGATTAAGAATAGTAATGACAAAATAAAAATGACATGGAATATTATAAATAGTGAAACAGGAAAGGTCAAAAGTCAAATTAATGAGTACAATTTAAATTGTGATAATAAAACCTTGACTTCTGATGCTGATGTTGCTGCAGCATTTGAGAGGTTTTTTACTGACATTCCAGTTTCAACTACAAAAGCCTTGATTTCCTCCTCCACTGTAGCTGAATCTGTTTTGAAGGAGAATGTTAAAGATTGTGAAAGTAATTTCAGTTTTCAAAAAATTTGTGTTATAGATATAATAAAAACATTTAACACTCTCAATAAAAAGAAAACTGCTGATCTTTGGGGTAATTCCGTGGACGTCGCTAAATCTGTAACTATGACAATAGCTCCAGTTTTAGCTTGCATATTTAATGAATGCATTGACTGTGGTGTTTTTCCTGACCTCATGAAATATAGTAAAATAATTCCATTATTTAAATCAGGTAGCACTTCTGACCCTTCTAATTTTAGACCTATTTCTGTGCTACCCACATTTAGTAAAATTTTTGAAAAGTTTATGCTAGACCAAATGCAAATTCATTTTTATAAAAATAAACTTTTACATTGTAAACAATATGGTTTTACTAGGGGTCGCTCTACAACTGACGCCGGTGTTGAGCTTTTAATCCAAATATTTGATACCTGGGAGGAATCACATGATGCCCTAGGGGTATTTTGTGATTTATCCAAGGCTTTCGATTGTGTTTTACATGAAACTTTGGTCAGGAAGCTTAACCACTATGGAATTAGGGATGCTTCTTTAAGCCTTCTAATCTCATACTTGAGTAACAGGATTCAAAAGGTCGACATTAACGGTAAAAGATCTCCGGGATCTCCGGTCGTTAAAATGGGAGTTCCGTAGGGTTCAATACTTGGTCCATTCTTGTTTTTGGTTTATATTAATGACTTACCTTATTTTGTAAAAGACAGTCATGAGATAGTATTGTTTGCTGATGATACTTCACTTTTATTCAAAGTGAAACGACGATACCCAAATTATGACGATGTGAATAATGCGGTCTCAAAGATTGTTCACTGGTTTAGTGTTAATAACCTGCTATTAAACGAGGGAAAAACCAAATGTGTAAGATTTGTATTGCCTAATGTTAAGCAGGTAATAACTTCTGTACAAATTAAAGATAAAAATGTGAATCCTGTGGACACCACTGTGTTTCTAGGCATCACGTTGGATGCCAAGCTTCAGTAGGGCCCACATATAGCTAAATTTTCGAATAGACTTAGCTCTGCGGCTTATGCAGTAATGAAGATCCGTCAGTTAACTGACGTTGATACAGCTAGATTAGTTTATTTCAGTTACTTTCATAGTGTAATGTCGTACGCCATTTTACTGTGGGGAAATGCTGCCGACATTCAAACTATCTTTGTGCTGCAGAAGAGGGCTATTCGAGCAATATATAACCTACAGGCTGGTGACTCTCTCAGAGAGAGATTTAAGGATATAAGTATAATGACAGTTGCATCACAATATATTTATGAAAATCTTGTGTATGTTCATAAAAATATTGAAATGTTTTCAAAAAACAGTGATATTCACAAATTAAATACTAGAAGTAAGAACAAATTAGCAGTGCCTTATACTAGGCTCCATAAAATAAATAATTCTTTTAAGGGTCTGTGTGTACGATTATACAACAAAGTACCAAACGATATTCAGAAATTAGATCTTGATAAATTTAAAATCAAAATCAAAGAAAAGCTTTATAAAAAAGCTTATTATAAAGTGTCGGATTATACAGAAGACAAAACAGCTTGGGTCTGAAATGCTCCAAGTACCTGCTCCAACAGCTATTTCTAATTGCCTATAATTAATTTAAATAGAGCACCATATTTAATTAAACTATTTACATTCAAATTCATATTTTGTATTTTGTGACCTGGTAACGACATATAATACAAATATTTTTTGTAAATGTCGTTGCTTCTGTGCGCTGTGGTTTCTTGCGCCCGTTCTTTGCCACAGTTAAAAAATGATGTCCTGAATGGGTGGTAGGTTAAAAAATATTTGGACGTTTCAAAGTACTTATTAATTGAGTTTATTGAATAAATATATTTTGACTATTGACTATTGACTATTGACTCTCATACGATTAGGCATAGAGTTTATCAACCGCTCTATGAAATTTTGAGGGATCATCTCCCATTCCTCTTCTATGGCAGTTTTCAACTCCTGCATCGTCTGGGCAACTGGCTGACGAGCCCTAACACGGCTTTTTAGCTCGTCCCACATGTGCTCAATCGGGTTCATGTCTGGGCTTCTGGCTGGCCAGTCCATAACTGTGATGTTCACATCCCGAAGATATTCCCTGACGATGCCGGCCGTATGGGCTCTTGCATTATCATGCATAAAAAGGAAATTTGGGCCCACATAGTCCACGTATGGCATCACGTGAGGTTCTAAGCACTCACGAATGTACCTTTCAGCATTTAATGTTGGCAGCCATGGTCCCGTAATAACCTCAAGTTGAGTTTTGCCGCTCGCCCTCTCTTCAAAGCAGATTGTGCAAAACGCTCTCCCTTACCATCATTGCCATGTAACGCAATTTTATACTCATCAGAAAAGAGTACATGGCTCCAATGCTGCTAAGTCCAATTTAAATGAGTGCGCGCGAAATGAAGACGCGCTGTTCGGTGGGCTCGCGTTAGTTTGGGGCCATAAGCTGGCTTGTGTGGTACCATATCGCGTTCTTTTAACCTTCTCCGAACAGTTCGAGCGCTCACAGGTACGCCGTGGAAGTCGCGAAGTTGGTTTTGTATCTCAATGGAGGTAAGGTGACGATTTCTCAAGCTGGTCGTCACGATGAATCGATCCTGCCTTTTAGTTGTGACCCGAGATCGTGGCCTTCCTTGGCGACGAACAAAGCCGCCAGTCTCTAGGTACCTCCGATAAACATTTCGGACCGCAGATCGACTTAAATTAACTTGAGCACTCACATTTCTTTGGCTGTGTCCGGCCTGGATAAGTGCCACAACTTGGGCTGCAACTTCAGGCGAAGTATCCATAGATTATTGATAGAACCTCACCTTAATGTTAAGAAAGAGTAATGTTTGTTGCAAAACCAAAGAGAAAAATCACACTTTCAAGAATTAAATCCAAGTAAACCAATAATCAAGTTTTCTTACTATTAGATTGTTTGATATCAACGAACAGGCTCCAAATTGTCTTTTGTTTCTTTAAATTCTGTGTTCGAAATTTAAAAAAAGACTATTGAATAAAATTATGAATGTGCCTGGTTAAAACTGTATAAAAACTTTTTGCTCGACCTAATATAAATTTTTAGCTAGGACTAAACAAAACTGAAAATGCAAGGTGGGCCAATAGATGTGTCCAGAAGTGTATTATAAACGCGAAAGTTTGTAAGTATGGATGGATGTTTGTTACTCTTTCACGTGAAAACGAGCGGCCGCTTGTATTGATATAAAAATCAATTGCTACCAATGTATGTTCGCTCGCGCATAATCGCGCAAAAGTAGCCTATTTGTGCTATTATAACAGTCGTCAGACCCCCTCCTATCTCTATACCAAAATTTAGCGTGAAACAAATATACCCCCTTTCGCATTTATTATATTAGTTAAGATTAAAAAGTTAATATACGTTGCTAGCTTGTCGAAAATAAAAAGAGAAAAGCTTTAAAAAATTTACAAATCTGCAAACGGACAACAGTACACTTAATGTTTTTATTTATTCTATGTCACCGTAAAATTGCAAATGACTTCGATTACCAATAAGGCAAATAGCGTTTGATTATAATCTCGCGAGATTGTAAACTCTAGAAGACTTCTCACAATTTAACGCATTATTTTTCGATAATAATAATAATAATAATAAATTTTCCTACACTCACACTAATTATCTAGCCCAAGAACTCGTTTTAATCGTCTTACTCGTTTTAAATTTACTAGACAACGGATAAACATACTAAAATACATACTTATCATACATAGACAACACCCAGACCCGAGACAATTTAGAAAACCAATGATTTCTAAATTGACCCGACCGGGGATTGAACCCGGGACCTCAGAGATGGCGACACCATGAAAACCGGCGTACAAACCACTCGACCAAGGAGGTCGTCAACTTAGATTATAATCATATCTACGTGCTTTTTTTATTAAATAATGGCATAGTGCGAGCTTTGCTAGCATATTTAACCAGTGTCGTGAAAGAAATAATAGCAATTCTTTTCTGTCTCATCATTGTTTAGACAGATAGAGACAGCGTCACTCACGTATCGCCGACCCTGAGCTGAGCACATGTGGAGTTATTTTTGGGTGGGCCGTTGAGTATGGCAGTGCACCCGTGCAGGGAACTTACTCGACTGAGGGTGGATTCGACCAAACTGGAATAACACTTACTCCGAGATTAGTCTATACTATGTGTTGCGTCTGCGTTTGCGTTTAATCTAGGTAAAAGACCTTATTGCAGTTTGGTCGATTCCACCCTCGATGTGCAGCCTTTAGTCCGTTAGTCTGCCATTCAGCTATATGTTTTGTAATAAGCCGGAACAGGTCAATATAGAGCGTTTGAAGACCCGGTCATTACCCATAAGTTGTGAATCACTTTACGTCTGCCTCCAACAATACCTTAAAGATTCTAATCTCAGGCAAAATCTCCCACGGACGCGGTTAACTGTATTAAGTTCAATTAATATTTGTAACGTTATTTAATTAGAGCAGTGTTTTTTTTCTAACTCGCAAAGAGGAAGCGCTTGGCCTCTACCATTGAAATCTTGAAATCAAGTCATTGCTAGAGTCTGGCCAACCTGCTGCCAACAAAAGCTGAACCTGGAAAAACGCGGCAATTTCAAAAAAATCATGACAGGGTAACACAGGGTTACTCACACAGCTGCAATTTTCTCAGAAAAAGGAGAATGACCAAACCAGCCTATTCGATATCTATTGCGTCTTAATCATTCACATATCAAAATTACTGTTAAAAAGGTTTTCTATAGAACGCCGCGATAAGAGTCAAGTGATAAATAAATGCTGAATTGAACTAATAGTCATACGATAACAGTTGTCATAACCTCAAAATACCTAAAAAGTCATAAGCTAAAAATGATGATAGCTTCAAACTCCCGCATGATATTTTAATGTAATTTTTCCTTCATAATTCACAGAGCAATGCTGCTATTAATTACTACTTATTTCATTAAAGCGCTGTGTTACGCTAGCTAGCTAAAAAAAACTAGCCTTACTCCTGTAGTAAAAAGGTCATTCTCCTTTTAATCGAAGATTCTACCATTGAAATCAAGTCATTGCTACAATTGATGCATATTATTATGGCCAAAATAATAATCGATCTCCTTAAGTGTTGTTTTGTCTACTAGAGTTCGAAATGCGACGAATGTGGTGAAATAGGTAATTAATTAGTCAAAGGTTACTATGGTGACATCTTTCAAAAATGAATTTTCTGGTAAAAACCATTTTTAAGGTTTTTTATTTTAGTAAAATTGTACCTAAACCAAAAATGGAAGTATCTACCTGCGCTGTGACCGCGTTCTTTGTTTGAAGCTTCTCAACAGGCTGTAATACTAATATGTCACTACTTATAAGATGTTTGTAGCGCTTTAGAAAAGCTAAATTAATCGGGTTTATTACTAATCCTTCATTTTATATTATTCCGGAACACCGTGGATTTTGTTGTTAAAACTGGTCGTTAATCTTTTTAAAGATCAAAACGAAACTATAAATATATAAGAAAATTTGTTGGAAAGGGAAGGGGGGTCATCATCCTTTCGAACTCTAGTGCGTAAAGCAACGTGTAGATTGGTCATTAATTTCGGTCGAATGCCAATCAAAGACCAAGCGTTGTCGGTCACCAGTCCCGCTAGTACGAATTTTCGAGTAAATCTGGTTTAGTTTCCTTTTGACCTGCTTTTCGGCGGACAGGTTTTATAACGTAAATACATCCTTGAGCCATACAACGTGTGATATTTTATCTCGTATAACAGTAAAAGCGCGAAAGTGCAATTATAGTAAGAATTCCCGTATTTTTGTGGTTATACCTCGTTTTGGGTTATCTTTGTAGCTGTCTAATATCACCTCGTTTTGGGCTTTGGGGTTTTGGAGTATTAGCACCAAGAAATTTACAAGTTCTTTGGGTAGCACATGGTCTAATCGCTCTGTGTATGCCATAAACCAGCAGTGGGACCTACAAAATAAAACAACAATTTAGCTTTTGAAACTCCTGTGAGCTGTGTTGGCGGCTTGTTAAAGAATACTATCACCAATCTGTTTCCTTGGGTGTCGTAAAAGGCGGCTAACGGGCTAAAGACTGCACATAACTCCAACAGCATAGAACGGCGATGGGCTCACCACGCTAGCACAGCACATGTGTAGTTTTTATTTGGTGAAACGTGGACATGGAGGTGGCAAAAACTGATTTTGCGGTCCTACCGCGCGCTTTCCATACCGTGACTGATGCCCGATTTACACGTAAGTATTAAGTAGTTTAGTAGTTAACTAAATTTTAACTTAATTTTAAGTGATTAATTGCATGTAAACACACAATTTAGTAGATAAGTCACTTAAAATTAAGTTAAAATTTAGTTAATAACTACTAAATTACTTATACGTTTACACGTATCGGGCATGAGTGTCATTTTGACGCGCGTCGTCGTCGTCTCGTATGCCCCTCTTCACATAGGATGCGTCTGCCTATGTGAAGAGGAGGCTGTAGATAGGAACTTGCTGACCCGCTCGCATAGCGTTGTAATTCATCGCTCTGTCTCGCTCGTTTGATTGTCGCTTGCTGTCATGTCACACTACAATACGTATGTAGTTGAGAAGAACTATTGTTTTATTCATACTACTGTGGGAATGCCGTATCTCCCTTTTTTATTATTCGGCAACGGGTAAGCGCTTGGCCTTCATCTCACCTGATGGTAAGTGACGATAAGGACGAAGGTGAAAGCACGCTTCACCCGGAATTCCCAACCACTGAGGAATTGGCTATCTTATCTCAAACTGTCGTAACAATGCTATAAACATCGTTGTTATGGCGACAGACTTAGATAAGATGGTGGTAGCTAGCCAGGCGGACTTAACAGCCCTACCACCAACCAAACCGAGCACACAAAGATGTACCCCCGCTGGGAATCGAACCCGGGATCTCTGGGTCTGAAACCGGTGGCTTAGCCACTAGACCACAGAGGTGGTAAAAGTTGTCCCTCTTTTGTTTAAACCTATGCCCATGATAGTGTCTTCCAAAGCACGTAAGACCTTACCCAACAGTGCAACATCAATAAGATGTTGATGATTGATATAATTTCCCCAACACCTTGTAATTACGAGCGATTCGAGCGTGCCGAGCGCTCGCGGATGCAACGCAATATAAATCACAACTGGGAAGCGGCCGGTTAACCGTAACATTCGAGTTTTTGTGCAACAAAGGTGGGGGTTCACTCGAGTATCGATAGAAGTTTTCATTCTTGAAGGTTGAGATTTATTTCCGGTAATATCGATAAAGTTACGTACAGCCTGTAGGTATACCTCTATCGTTGAAATCAATCAAAAAAGATGGGTATTGTCGATGGACTTAAGGAGGTATTTCGAGTGCTTCTTTCTCGCTCTCTCGACGGTACGACGGTAAGGGACACGTATAACAGCGAAACGGCACGAAAGGGCGCGTTTTATATTTAAAAAAAATTGATAGATGTAATAAAACGATCGGTTATAATACCTCAAGTTATTTATGAACTTTATTTTGGTAAATAACTCATAATATGAAATCACTTATATTAAGAATAAAACCTAGAAAAGAAGATAAAATGACACAAAAATATGTAACTTTGTGAATTTATTCTATCGAGCCAACTCTATCAAATCGTGTTTCCATCGGGTATATTTCACAGAATTAGGCCTCAACAATAATTTATAATTTTCGCAGATTTTAATTTTATGGTTTACTACTTTAAAAAATAATTCTAAGTACGTGTTATTTTAATTTTTCACTAACACCTAGCCTTAATACATAAATATGTCCATGTGTCCATGTATTTTTTTAATCACCACGCTTGCCAAATGTGGCCCTTCTCTATTACAAACTCGGGCTATAAAAAATTCGAAGCCGACCTGGGAATTAAAGGACATACATATAAGACTATTATCCCTGAAGGGTTAGTCAGAGACTAGGCAACGAGGACCGTAAAAGCAGTCCTCTACCAGTACTAGTCCACTTTTCACCAAATAGCGACTGCACATGTGCTCAGCGTGACAGGTGGTGAGCCCATCGCCGCTCTATGCTGTTGGATGTATGTGCAATCTTTAGTCTCTTAGTCGCCTTTTACGACACCCAAGGGAAGAGAGGGGGTGGTAGTCTTACGAACGTCAAGGCGTAACATTTTTTTTTATACCACACGGCTCATTTTTTCAATAGAGTAATTCTTTAACTATCGATATCGATAGTTCCCCTGGTGACAGCACTATCTGGGAGTGAATAGCCCGGGGCATCGCAGCGTGTGTTGGATTGGAGGGCAACGTAACGGGACCGCGCGCCATTGGCCAGTGAGTACTGTGCGCCGCATCTAACGCGTACACATTGAGGGAATTTTTTAACATACCTACTTACATAAATATAATCACGACTATTATCCCCGAAGGGTTAGTCAGAGACTAGGCAATGAGGACAGCATAGCAGTCCACTTCCACAGTCCTCGTTTCACCAAATGACAAACTGAACATGTGTTCAGCGTAACAGGTAGTAGGCCCATCGACGCTCTATGCTGTTGGATGTACAGTCGTGGCGTGAGTCGAGGAAGTTGAGGGCCTAGACAAGAGGCTGCGCTTGTAGAATAGATTGATAAACGTATGTCATTGACATAATTTTGTCGACGATACGTTGTCGGTCCAACTTTAAATTGATAATTTTAAAACTTTAAAGTGCTAACTAAAGTAACTGCATTCTTTATTTATTTATCATTTTATCATCATCATCATAAGCTGAAAGACTTCCACTTCTGAACAAAGATTCTTCCTCCCCCAAGAATCTCCACCACATCTTGTGCTGCTGGCATCCATATAATTATTTTTTTATTCAATCTAATATTCTGGAAGGAGACTGGAGGACTGGATGGATCACCACGGAGGTCTTCAGGCATCCATCTAATTATTTTTTATTCAATCATATTTTCTGGACGGAGACTGGACTGGATGGATCACCGCGGAGGTCGTCATACAAGTGTAGTCTATACTAATATAATAAAGAGGAAAGATTTGTTTGATTTTTGATTTGAATAAGGCTCCGAAACCCCGGGACTACATTCTTCCCAAGTGACATACGCTATATTTTATCCTGATATCCCCACGGGAACGGGTACCATGCGTTATATTGCGTATAATTCGAAGTTAGTTTAGTATAATATATCAATGTTAATTTATAAAGCCTTTACTCTTGTGTTGGAAGCAGACTGAGATATAAAGATCCCGCATTTTTTCGCCTAAATTAGCTTACAAAATTGGTCTAATCATAAATAATGGCGGGCCAAATTATCTATTCGAAAGGTTTTCAAATCGATTTCACCCAAAGTTTCGTTCTCTTTAACCGCAAATCGAATCTGGAGCACAAATCTTGCTTCCGGAGGCAGCTACACGGCCCGATCGCTGTAACAGCTGATCACCGGCTAGGGTTACCTCTAGGGTTGACAACATTTATATGGTGAAATTAGACTCTTCAAAATTAGAAAGACTTCAAATAAATATAGTATTTTAGGGAAATAGCAATAAAATGTACTTATTTTATAAAGAAAAATGAAAATGAAAAATGTTTATTGTGTCTAAAGGGTACAATAAGTTTTAACCGTATCTGGAGCACCCGTTTAAGCAAAGATGTGCTTGTTGTAGGATACTCCGCTCTTTTTATAGCAGAGCAAATAGTATTTTTCTTTATATAATACACTATCTTTAAGAATATTTGAGCGATATTAACGCAAAAACATCAATTATTCCCACTTTCCATGACTACGCAAAAATTAAGAATTTGATAGGTTTCGGTATCGGTGAAATATACCTAGTATTTTTGCGTTGCAGTAAGCTGTTTGGTGGATGGCAGCTCATAGAATAGAATAGAATTTTATTGCTGATACAATTTGCGGAACCGCAAATTTTGGTTACAACAGTCTACCCCTAACGGGCATGCAAATTTAAATAGTTGGTTACAAAAAATAATAAAATAGCCACGTAACTAGGTTAAACACAATTTTCCATGGAACATAGTATACATATTATTGTTTAAAAAGCATTATTAAACATATACTACCAACCAACCCATCTCTTCTCTT
Organism: Scoparia ambigualis; assembly: GCA_963921215.1. Classification (NCBI taxonomy): domain Eukaryota; kingdom Metazoa; phylum Arthropoda; class Insecta; order Lepidoptera; family Crambidae; genus Scoparia; species Scoparia ambigualis. The sequence goes on from OY992514.1 coordinate 29,003,542, forward strand.
AGGTGTAAAATAGGACTAATGAACTAAATATCTTTTATTGTTAAAATTTTGCATTTACAATGCTATAAAAATATAGGATAAAATGTTTACTAGAAAAAAACTACTAGGAAAAATTCAGCGAGTCTTCTGGGGTCTCGGTAGCTCAGCGGTTAGAGCAGTGGACCGGCAATCCAAAGGTCGTGGGTTAGAATCCCATTCGAGCTTCCTGAGACTGGTTGATTTTTTTTTCTAGTAAACTTTTTATCCTATAATGGACTAAAGACTGCACATACATCCAACAGCATAAAGCGGTGATGGGCTCGCCACCCAGTCTCTGACTAACTCTTTCGGGTTAACAGTCGGGATCGGGACTCGTGAGTGTATGATAGAATGTATTTACTAGCGGCCGCTCGCGGTTTCACCCGCGTGGTTCCCGTTCCCGTGGGAATATCGGGATAAAAAGCATCCTATGTGTTAATCCAGGTTATAAACTATCTGTATGCCGAACTTCATACAAATCCATTCAGTAGTTTTTACGTGAAAGAGTAACAAACATCCATCCATACTTACAAACTTTCACGTTTATAATATAAGTAGGAAGTAGGATGTAACGCTTTCCCACACTTGCACCTTTTTTCATGACATGTAATTTTTTCAATTTATTTGTATGTGGCCAGTGACTTACGAACGACCCCTTGTTGTAAATAACGGTGACTATGTACAAAAAACGTCAGCCCTGACATTCGACGTATGCGCAAGTAAAATGACTATAATCAGTAAGCATGCGTAAACGGCTGACCTTAATCCTCACCTGGGTTATAATAGTTCTATAATTAAGCTGTGGAATCTAAATGCTACTTGTAGTTTGTAGTATAGCCTAGACCAGCTAGCCTAGTGTAGTACCCAGGGGCACGTGACGTCGCAAAGAGATCCACACAGATTGTCTTTCACGACACGTTAGGAAAGCAAGCACATTCTTTTTATTAGTAGCTAGCCAATGATATTAATATAATATCATTGTAGCTCGCTAAGAAAGTAAAGTAATAAAACTCATCTCTTTATTTATCTTCAAGGTATTTATTATAAATATAAATGTTATTTGGAGGTTTTGATTTTTTGGTTAGAGAGGTGGAGTTTGGGGAGGGGGGGGGGGGGGGGGGTGATACAAACTCCCAAGAGCCGGTCGTGTCGCAATAAAAATATGACTAAAACTAGACAAATGTGCTGCCTGAAGTTAAACTAATAATTCTTTAAGGTAAATCTGTCAATCTATCTATATATTGAAATGTCGAGAAAATCAGCTGTTCCATGTACGTTTAGGTCGATTGGTATTTGCAGTTTTGTATAAAACACCTCATTATTTTTCGTAATTTCAGAGTTGCTCCTATACAAAATATCTGTTGTTGTTTGCACATAATAGGATGACGAAATATGTCGGATATGGTATGGTACCTAATTTATAATTTAGCAATAATTATCCAATAGTTTTTGGTTAAGATAATTTGTAATTATAATAACAAAAAAATAATTTTAAAAAATATGCGATTTTTTATCTGTGGATTAACAAGACCCGAAACACGGACGTCACAGGGCAAAATGTCACGTGACCAACCGTATTCGAAAATTCGAAAAATATATTTTTTTCGATTAAATAAAGCGTTTTCGAAAAAAAAATTGTAAGAGGTATATATATAAGCGTTTGTAATTTTTAAAATACTTTTCCGAGAACTGTCACGGGAATTGCGGGATTGTAATATTTATTACCAAACACCCTGCATGTATGTATAGGTACCTAACCTGTAAAGGCATAAGTATTTTTATACCCGGAGAATTGAACCCTGGACCTCCGGTTACCGGGCCGAGTCGCAGGTGAATAATACTATCACGACTTTTTTTAATAATTTCAAGGGATTTAAGTAAGTAAGTATATCATTATGATAAAACGTAATTTTCATCCTCAGTTAACTAAATATAGCAGTCACTTTTTAAAAACCAGTTTCTCGTCATCAAGTAAAATAAAAAACATATTAACTTTTTTGCTCATCATTTAATTTAAAACTTGTCCAACGTCCTTTGACGTCTTTTCGCGCGTTTATTATCTATAATCAAAGATGGCGATGCTGTCAAATTAACTTTTTTACTTTGTCTACCGGAGTTACGCAATGCTCCACCCTTATTAGTCCATAAGACTACAAATATCCGGTTTTTACTGCTTGTGAGCAATAATTTTCCAATTTTTATTAAAGAACATACTTAGGTCTTGTTTTGTTGAATCGTTTTAAAACTTTTTGTGCAATTACCTAAGGATATATAGTGGTTATGGCTTCAATCATGGTTTTGCTCGAGATATCATAGATTAAACCATTTTATATCTATGAAAGAAATATTACTTTATAACGTTTTAGCAATGAAAGTAAGCTTTTCAAAACAACTTCTTGCGATTACCTAGTAATGTACTCGTACTTATTGATCGGCGTGAAACAATCTGATATTTAGTAACACAAAATACGTATACTATAATTAATTTTAACAGCGGACAATACATGACTGCAAATTAAAAATAGATATACTTACTTACTTACACTTTTAAATAGCGTTTAAAAGAAAAATTCAAAATACATGGCTTATTGTCAAAGTCATAATACAAGATGTCAAGATCTCCCTTGTACTGAGAAAAACGGACAACAAACTCAGCAAGAGCTTTCTTTTCTCCCTTTCTTTTACAGCGTCATAATAATAAATAATACGACATTTTTTTTTGTAAATGTCGTTGCTTCTGTGCTCTGTGGTTTCTTGCTCCCGATCTTTGGCACAGTTAAAAAATTACGTCCTGAATGGGCGGTAGGTTAAAAAAGATTTGGACGATTCGAAGTACAATCATATTAATTGAGTTTATTGAATAAATGCATTTTGAGTTATGAGTTTGAGTTTAATATTGAATGCCCATAAAAACGTAAGTATGTTGGGATAAGAGCGGATCGGGGAAAGAGCGTATAATAGTAATAACTCCCAAACTAATGAATATTTTTTATTACTGGCAACATAGCCCATGACGCCGTTTTGTAGTGCCTCGATATTTAATCAGCAGTGTTTGTTTTAGACAATAACACGTGTGCGGAATCGCAAAATGTAAAAGTGTGGAATTTTGTTCTGATTTCGTCATATCCGCTCTTTACCCTGGTAGCATATCTCAGCAACTAAGGAATATTCCAAATCTGGTGAGTGCTTTGTCCTTAATACTCCCGCTCAATTTATTTTTTCTAAGTTATGCTAATGAATAACGTACAGTTTAGGTAATTCATTCTTTCATCGCATTTGAAGTGTCTGCTTTAATTTATTTTTAATTTCAATTTTGCCATAAAAATGCTTTGAAATGAATAATATTTTAATATTTTGATATTCATCACTGTTTGTTGAACAAAGTTTGAGAATCACCTTAGTGTTGCATTTTTGAAGGGTGTAAGAGCGGACGTTCTATGCTTTAAAAAATCCTAAATTTCATTACCAGCCCAGATACGAAAGCATCCAGACTGTTTTAATAGTATAATTTATCTGGGATTACAGCGGATTAGAATTCTTTAAGAACCTTATTCATACAGTGAATAGAATCGATTTTAGGATATAGTACGCTCTTGACCTGATATAGTCCACACTTTCCCTGGATAAAAAAACCACTGCATTCTTAGTTAGACCTAATTTTTTGGACAAAGTTATATTGTTACGGGGTTCAAAAATATGTAAATAGAAAGCATGGTCTTTCTTATATTGTAAAAATAATTCATAAGTTATATAACCAGTCAGAACATTAAAATAAAAATATTTTTTCAAGTCTTTCAAGAACAGCGAAAATCCAGCCGCTCTTACCCCAACATACCTTACAAAGTGTAACAAATCCAATATTGTAATGATCGCTTAAGCTTCAAAAACCAACAATGTATGACCTACCTATTTATTGTTATTGCCGAACGACCGAAGTTACACAAAACATCATCAAACATAAAACACATTACAACACAATTGTAAACACGTAACAAATAGCCATTGTTACAGAGAAAGGTGGCATAAACATTAAACAACATAATAGATAGGTAGGTACCTAATATAACAATGTGATTGACGTTATCGACTACTTTGTTTCTTTAAAATGTTATAGAGCCGGAAAACGCGTACTTAGCCTAAACGTAACAAAACTTCAACGACATGCAAGCAAGCGATTTGATCGCTGAAGCCACTTTTCGTATTCACGTAACATTTGCCAGCGATATAATACTTCTAGGTCAATGTCAATCTGTGAATGATTTTTGCGTAAAATGCCTATTTTCGCATTTTGTTGTAATTTTGCAGTTGTATTTATCGTTTTTATCGAAATAGGATAATAAATTTATGCTTAATATTACAAATGTCCACTCTGCGAGGATAAGCTGAGTTCGGACGGCCGGCGCATCGCATTTTGAAGTAATTTTGCAGTTGTATTTATCATTTTTATCGAAATAGGATAATAAATTCATCATAAAATCTTTATTCCTCATAAAGTAAAAATTTCTCTGGTATAAATTTTGCTCAATAATATTATCGTAGATAGGAGAAATTCACAGTTAACTTATAGCGATTTTCGAAGTTTTTTGGTTTGGAATAAGACTTATTTCCTATATAAAATCAATGATATGTAAAAATTCCGAGGCCGCTATATTCTACACTATTCAATTAGTCATAATTGTTAATGTATTTTTGTTTCTGAGATCTATGGATCATAACGCCAAAATTGGGCATTTTACGGAAAAATCACAGTCGAGATGTAATAGGCCTCTTAAATTTAAACAATATTCTATATAGGTAAGGGTCCTTCAAACGAGGCGTGATGAAGCACTTTGTGGGCCGGCAGAGTAAGGGTGACTGATGCTACGTCTCTTACGCTGCACCAGTTGTCCTCGCGCCTGGACTTCATTTCCACTTAACATCAGGTGGAGTGGGGTCATTTGCCGGGCTTAGAATAAAAAAAAATATTCAAGGTAGACTCTTTCTTTTCAGAGCATGTAGCCCCTGTTCCAGAAAGGGTCCCTTCCATAGCTTCTACATACATAAAAATTAACACTCAGTGTCTCGGCTCGGCCTCTGAAGCAACTAAACACTTACAGAACTATATCATACCAACTCGCATGGAACGATCGCATTCGTGCAATGCAACCATATATGCATATATGTAAATATGTATCTCGTATGTAAAAAGAAATGGCCGCGACACGAAATATGTTGCATTAACCGTCCATACCACTGCGACTGCGCATGTGTCCACATGCCCAGTCCATTTGCGATGAGTTACAAATCGCGATATCGACATGGCTCGCCCGTTTTTAGAGCATGACTCTCTGCTTTACATTACCGCGTTTTACATGCTCTGTGTTTTCAATAACAACTGTGATATTATGCTTAGAAATACTGCGAAAGAGCAAGCAAACTGTGTGATGGCGGACGATTGCTTATCATCATCTATTCTCTTGGGTATCATAAAAGGCGACTAACAGACTGAAGACTGCTGTTACATCTAACACCATAGAGCAACGATGGGCTCACCACCTACCACACTAAGCACATGTGTTGTAGTTGTAATTTGATGAAAGTGTGGGTGGACTATGGCAATGGACTGCTTCTACGGTCCTCATGCACTAGTCTCTTACCCTTTGGGGATTCAAGATTAAATATGTAGGTATATGATATGATTAAATATAATATGTACTATCGCGAACTCCGTCGCTTTACCAGTCTAAAGGCCAAAATCCCTTGCACACGGCGTCATCTATTTGGTACGGGCACGTACCCGGGCGGCCGGTGCGCTTTATACAAAAATTTCTGCAAACTGGTTAAGCGACGGTGACCCCGATAGTATATGATTAAATAAATATGTACCTATGACCATCAAATAACTGTAACTTACCACTTTTAATGCAAATAAATTCTATTCTATTCTATTCTATAGGGTTACCATCCGTCCGGATTAGTCCGGACATATAGACTCTAGTCCGGACTTTGTCCGGCTTTTTAAGTTGTCCTGATTTTGGAATATGATTAACAAAACTACATTTTAAGTAATATCAAATAAGTCTTTATTATTGAAATTTTGCATTCACAATGCTATATAGATAACGGATAAAATGTATAGGTACTAGAAAAAAATCAACGAGTCACAAGAAGCTCGAGGGTAGAAGAATGAGGGTACACTTCACAGTGACGTAATACCGCTGGCTTGCAGCGTAATCAAACTACTAGGAAAAATTCAACGAGTCTTCCGGGGTCTCGGTAGCTCAGCGGTTAGAGCAGTGGACCGGCAATCCGAAGGTCGTGGGTTCGAATCCCACTCTAGCTTCCTGAGACTGGTTGATTTTTTTCTAGTAAACATTTTATCCGTTATCAAACAAGTCTTTGATCTTTATTAACTTCTCATTTTTCTAAAAACAAAATATAAAAAGTGAGTAATGTTTTCATTTTGTGACTAAAAAGTCCGGACTATTATCGAAATGTCAGGCTTTTTGTCAGGACTTTTCAAATTCCTAAATGATAACCCTATTTGGAGATAATGTTCGTGATTATATGCATGTATGTATATTCCTCCTATGCATGCACATCGGCACAAACTATAGTCCCAAGTAGGGTAGCCAGGTCGCAAACCTAATAGCCGGACAGACCAGTCAGTTTCGCCGGACATTTGGGTAAAAAGGCCGGACATCCCACATTTTCGGGAGCAGGAGCAACTCAGTCGACTCGCCTGCGCTCGATCACGCTCGGCGCTCGTTCGTTTGCGTAATGTAAAAAGCCTATCAAAAGCCGGACAAGCCGGACACCGTTTATTTTGGCCGGACACGAAATAAAAAAGCCTAACTATGTCCGAATTTATCCGGACGCCTGGCAACTGGCAACGCTAGTTCCAAGAAAGCTGGCAACATTATTTCTTTGAATTGCCACTTGCTAGGCTAATACGCCAATAGAGCTGTTTCGTAAATCTTTCTACGTGAACACATGAATTACGCATGGGCTTGCGTAGTTTTTGCGCGCGCAAAACCGATCGGTTCAGCCAGTGCAGTGAAAGCCAATCAGTGGGGCGGTCCGCGCCTACTGCCTCTGCTTAGGCATTCCTCACACAGTTTTGATGCGTATGCGCATGAGGTATTATAACTAGAGACGTCACCGCGAAGCAATTGTTTGCGCATTGATTCGAAGTGATAAGCGCTTCGAAGTGACTAGGCGTTTGCAGCCCATGGCAACTTGAACCCAGTGCGTGTGTGTGGCATCCGCATGAAAGCAAGTACGCACTTCTTCTGGAAAGGGTTCAGAAGGCCTTTCTTAGGTTTTTGTACAGGCGAAGATATTGTATCCAACAAAGTTTCTCCCTGAACATTTAGGATACAATTCCTTGGAGGTAAGAAGGGCGAATGATCAACTCATTACAATGATAAACATTCTTCGTGGGAAAAAAGATGCCCCTGGACTTCATGGCGAGCTTTGTCGATTGTTTGCACCTGACAGTTTCTATAGGAGAAGGAGAGAAACATAAATTGTTTGCCATACCAACTTGTCGAACTGTATTACGCTCCAAATCAGCTATCCCGCCGCACCGCACTAAACGCCATCCTGGATGCAGCCCCTGACTGTGATCTGTTTGTGGATGGATGGGCGGAAATTTTGTCTGTGTGTTTGAAGCAGTGTGAGAAAATGGGATGAAAGTTATGTGTGTATGTACCTATGTTTGATATAACATATTTTTTTTTAATTTTGTTAATAATTGTATATGTTTATTAATTTTGTTTCTTTTCAATTTTATTTTCTAAATAATTTCTATTCATTCATATTTCATTATTGATATTTTACTATTATCATTGTTTAAATATTTTTGTTACCTATATGATTTTTTATGTGACTGTATTTTTAGTATTTTGTTTAGAATTTTAATTTTTTTTTGTTTGCAATTAATTAGTGTAATTGGATAATTCCGTACTAATTAAATAAATAAATAAAAATAAATAAATAAATAAATGGCCGCAAGCGCAGCTCAGTGTTAAAAAACTTGCTTCGCGTTGTCGTCTCTAGTTATAATACCAATGCGTGTGCGCGTGCGCGTACAAATCGCGAATGATTAGGTAAAACGTGGGTAAAAAGTGAAACCTTGCAAATGAAAATACTTGGAAATTCGTCACGGGGTACGACGGGGTCCACGCGGCACAAATTGCGGGCGGGATGCTTACTTATTTATAAAGTTCACGAGTTTTTTAGTCTTTGATTTGTACATACATACATACATAATAATCACGACTATCATCCCCGAAAGGTAAGTTGCATTGTCCTAATACAATACAACAACGCGATCATCGCGCGATTGAACGATGCGACCATCGTAGAGTCGACGATCAAAGCATATTGATCTAGAATAGGTGTCCTATTTGCGCGACTAAGGGTGGATTCGACCAAACTGGAATAAGGTCTTATACCGACATTAGTCTATACAAATTCGGCGTTTAATCTAGGTATAAAACCTTATTCCAGTTGGGTCGAATCCACCCTAAAATGTTTAAAAAATCTATTCGCGCGAACTTAGTTCGTGAACTTTAATCGCGTGATGATCGCGTTAGAAGAATGCCTTAGTCAGAGACTAGTCTCTACATAGTCCACTTTTCACCAAATATCGACTGCACATGTGCTGAGCGTGACAGGCGGTGAGCCCATCGCCGCTCCACGGATGTTGGATGAATGTGCCGACTTTAGTCCGTTAGTCGCCTTTTATGACACCCAAGGGAAGAGAGGAGGTGGTATTGTTCTTTCACTGCTACTCGACACAGTTAATAAAATACTATTTAAAATAATAGGCTATTAGGTATACATTATATTCCTATTTTATATACCCTTGTGGAAAGGCAATATTTAGTGTCAGAGGTCAAGCCATAAAGACTCCCACACACCGCGCGTCTCGATTCCAGTCACATAAAGGCGGCGACACACGGCGCCATCCGATACCATCTCTCATTCCGAAACGCCCATTTGTATTCCGACACGGTATTGTTCGAAAACGAGCGTGTTGTCTGATTTATAAGTTACTAGAAAACAACAGAATTGATGTGTGGTATAAGAAAAACTTTTTATGTATGCTAGGTAGGCTTACGTAGAATATTTTTCGATTGATTCCCTACTAGGAATCTTTTTTTACTAGTCAAAATGCCGTCTTATGTGGGTGGGGCTCTCCTCTCCTTCGAGGGGCAGGAGAGGAGACTTTATTCATGTTGCTGTTCTGCAGTGTTCCCTGTGGGTAGAAAGCCACTAAACAAAGTGGTGTACTAATACCCGGTGGGATACCCCCTTCCTCTTCCTCGACTTGGTATTTTTATAGCCTTGTCGCTATTAGTTGTGTGATGGCAGCTCATTAATAAAATAATAACAACCCATTTCTTCCCTTGGGTGTGGTGACTGACGGATAATGACTGGCCATACATTTAACAGCATAGAGCGGCGATGGACTAACCTATTGCGCTGAGCACATGTAGGTACGATTGTTGCTTGTGAAGCGTCCGTCGCCTGCGGCAGTGGCACGGTAATATTATATTGGGAGTGTACTGCTTTTCCAGTCCTCAGTGCCTAGTCTCTGACAAAACCTACGGGGATGGTGGTCGTGCGTGAGTGTACTCGTACACTCCCTTAATTTTTATAAGTTTTAATGAAAATAAAGGTGAGTTCCACCCATGAAACTGAACAACTTTCCCCAAGAAATCTATGTGCATAAATGACAAAAAATTTCGACCTCCCATACAAAACTGTCCGATCAGCTGACGACAAATACTTAGTATGTAAGGTCGAATTTTTTTTTGTCAATTTGCACAAAGGTTTCTTGGGAAAAGTTGTTCAGTTTCATGGGTGGAACTCACCCTTAATTTCATTAAAACGAATAAAAATTAAGGGTGTATGTGTAATGTGTATATTGTCGGTATGAAAGGTAAATGTTAAGAGCACCACATAACCACGCCCATTTCGGATGTGGTCGACCACGAAACGTTGGCGATTTCACTTGTATAGTTTAAGTTAGATCTCTATTATATTAATATTTTATGACAAATAATTCCATGTTACGGTGAGAGGTACTGAAACATAAAATCCTATCCTTTCTAACAGTAACTTATAATCTTAACCGATAAAGTAGGTTTTATAGCAAATCTGTTATTCCTAAAGTACTTACTTCCCGCAATAATGGTGTTTACCAATCAATATACTATTATGAAGAAACGGCACAATAAGGCTCGACTCAGACGACCGATTAATATTGAAAAATATTTTTTTGTCTATGATATCAGCAGAGTTCGAGTTACTATCTTGCAAGCTCTGCTACACATAATACTTACTACCCCTCTCAGTTTTAGAGCTGCTTCTATTTAATGGATTAGAAAAGTAGAAGATAGGGTTTATCTATAAGTAAATAAAGTGAATGTGTATGTATATAACCGTAGCAGTGAAAGAATACTACCACCCCCTCTCTTCCCGTTCGTGTCGTAAAAGGCGACTAACGGACTAAAGACAGCACATACACCTAACGGCATGGAGCGGCGATGGGCTCACCACCTATCACGAGCACATGTGCCATCGCTATTTGGTGAATAGCGGACGATGACAGAGGGCTGCCTTTGCCGTCCTCATTGTCTAGTCTCTTACTAACTCTTCGGGGATACTAGTCGTTATTATATGTATATATGGAACCAGTAACTGATGACGAAAATCTTATCTTATCTTATCTTATAAAGTCTGTCGCAATAACAACAATGTTGTTGTTAAATGTTATACATTGTTGTGTTCAGTCAGTTTAGGGATAAGATAGCAGTTCCTCAGTGGTTACTATTAGGTGATGGGTGAAATGAAAGCCAAGCGCTTACCCGTAGCAAGGACGATGCCCGTAGTGAATGAAAAATATTTTAAGTTTATAAAAAAAACTTAGTCGTCTGCATACCACCTTAAAACTTACGCATAATATTACGTACACATTGCACACAGTTATTTAAAAGTTGTTGAAAAGGCACCTCGGTACGTGAGCTGTCAACCAAACGGAGTTGCATTGCATTACAATTTCTTTGTATGTAACAAATGTCACAGTTAAATAACCATACCTTATAGGCTTGTCTTAATTACCGGCGGTTGTGTAATTAGTGCGTTGGTAAACTCAACGACTGTATCACAGAAAATGTAGCTGTTCTACTTTGACCTTAAGGGAAGGTATTTCGAGCGCTTCTCTCTCGCTCTCTCGACGGTTCCGACGGTAAAAGACACCCGTCCGTTACCGTCTTATATTAAAACAAAAAACCCTTTTTGTTTTAATCTAAGCTTACCGTCGATAACAGTGAAGCGGCACGAAAAGGCGCGTTTTATATTTTAAAAAATTTATAGATGTAATAAAATAAACGATCGGTTATAATACCTCAAGTTATCTATGAACTTCATTTTGGTAAATAATTCATAATATCAAATCACATATTTTAAGAATAAAACCTAGGAAAGAAGATAAAATGATACAAAAATATGTAACTTTGTGAATTTATTCTATTAAGCTAACTTTATCAAATCGTGTTTCCATCGAGTATATTTCACAGAATAAAGCCTCAACAATATTTTATAATTTTCGCTGATTTTAATTTTACTGTTTACTACTTCAAAAGTTAATTCTAAGAACGTGTTATTTTAATTTTTCACTAACACCTAGCCTTAAGATTTGCCGCTCATGTGGTCTTTTGGCCATCGTCAGTTAAAAGCTACATAATGGCACCGCATGAAATGTTGTCAAGTGACCCGTGCGATTCTCTAAGCTAAAGCCTTGATAGCTGCGGCTGCCGCAGCGCTGAGAATTGACTCTGTCTCTTTCATATTCATAGAATTGGAAAGAGACAGCAGATCACAGCCATGCACGCAGCGTCTATGTGTCGCTTAGAGAATCGCACAGCCCTTAAGTTCAATATTAAGATACCACCAAATGATGACGATGATGTCTTAATGAATGGTTCTGAACACTCATGGCCATTCTGAAAGCCTATTTCTAACCACTGAGTACGTTTTAGCACTTGAATTTTATCTCACCTGATGGTAAAGTGACGATAAGTAGCGCGTTTCACCCGGAATGCTCAACCAAAGAGGAACAGGCTATCTTATCTCTAAATTTTGGAACACAACAATGTCACGAAGACTCCTAGAGGTTGCTAACAATTAAATTATCGGTATTAGATATACAACTTTAGGCTCTTATCCCACAAGCTGTGTCTAACGGAAGATTTCTCTTGTTGCAGGGCTCAGACCCTCGCGTGGCGACGTGCCGCGGCCGGCTGCAGACGCGTCGCTGCCAGCTCAACCAGGAGATCAACAAGGAGCTGCGCCTGCGCGCCGGCGCCGAGAACTTGTTCAAGGTCAGTACGAACGAATACACATATAGATACGGGTCTGATATTCTAGTTCGAATGACGTTACCTCGATAGTCATTACCTCGATGTCTCTACCTCGACGGTACACTTCACCGATGGGTCGTAACCTCGAAAGGTCAATACCTCGAAGGATCTCTTCCTCGACGGGTCTTTTCTTCGATGGTACATTTGATCGATGGGTTGTTACCTCGAAAAAAATCATCAAAAGTACAGTAAATGTAAAGTATTTGTGTGTGTAACTGAAACGTGTAAAAATACTAGTGAATTGAAATGAATATCGATATAATCATAGAGGCAACGTTTATTATCACTCTGCATATAAATTTACAATTTCTATTTTTCCTAAGACACTTTTGTCTTATTCTTTTATCAAAATTTTACTAAAAAAACACAATAAAAATAAGGGAGACTTCTAAAAGTCATGGGAATTATAACTGTACTTTTTATGATTTTTCGAGGTAACAACTTATCCATCTCTTTTGTCTTATTCTTTTATCAAAATTTTACAAAAAAAACACAATAAAAATAAGGGAGACTTCTAAAAGTCATGGGAATTATGTACTTTTTATGATTTTTCGAGGTAACAACCTATCGATCAAATGTACCATAGAAGAAAAGACCCTTCGAGGAAGAGCCTTCGAAGTATTGACCTTTCGAGGTAACGAGCCATCGGTGAAATGTACCGTAGAGGTAGAGACATCGAGGTAATGACCATCGAGGTAACGTCATTCGAACTAGAGTATCAGACCCTATAGATACATACGTACATATAATCACGACAATTGTCCCCGAAGGGTTACCCAATCGGTAGGAAAACTTTCTTTTTGGAAAACAGTTTTGTGCCCATCAAATTTTTCTGAGAAGTTCGTACGGATGTCGTCAGTCACCGCAAGCAAATCGACAGAGACGTAACAATATCATAGATCTGTGAGTCAACACTTTCACTGTCATAATATTATTATGAGATTTTTAGCACAAGTACAAGCGAAAACATAGGTAGTTCCTACTTGTACTTCAGTTTTTTTTTAAATAATAGAACATTTCTGTGGTGGTTCGAGCCGTGTTGTGATCGTCTAATATAATTTATAAGAGTATCTAGTATACTTTGCCAAATACAGAGATCCAACATCTTAGGAGAGCTATACTATCTTGATTGTTTTACTTCCAATCAAGTCGATTGCACATGTCTATACTAGTACATTAGACAGAACGAACAGTGAACATTGGGCTGGATGGTTGCTCTTGGCCACATTCTTATCCGTAGCATTAAGAAGAGGCCAACGATGGAGCGAGCTTGCCCAGAAGCAGCCTATTCACTCGGCCTTTAAAGATGTTGGGGCTATGCACTCGGGAACACAGACGCCGGCATGGAATTCCATACCTTGGCTGTACGCATTATGAATGAAGACGAATATTGCGAACAGAATACATAATAGTAGTATGAGTGGAACATCAACCAAGTAAGGGTGGTAACCTCCCGTACGTCTGGACTCCTGATAGTAGAAAGGGGATGGTGGAATGAGCTCTCACAACTTTTATCACCGCAGGGTTAGACAGAGACTGGGCAATGAGACCTCTAAAGCAATCCACTGCCACAGTCCACGTTTCACCACATGATCACTGCACATGTGCTCAACGTGATATGATAGGTGATGGGTTGGTTGATAGTATTCTATTAAAAAGCGCCACCACACTGCTCAGTACAGTACTTAAAGATCTGTAAGTAGTAAACAGCCTATTCTTAGATGAATGATTGGTCTCGCTGCGCTCGATTAGATACCGCCCTATCTAAAAACCACAGCTCCGTAAATGCGGCAACTCATCTATGACAATTTGCAAGGGTGCTGTCCTTCCCTTCATATCTTTTGTAGCATTATTTTTACACAGTTTTATTACGCAAACTGGCATTTTACTTTGAATTATGCCCAAATTTATTAAAAAATTCAGTACGTACACTTTACACACAGCTTTCAGTGTGACTGGCTCTCGGGTACGCCGATTTCGGCGTAGTATTTGTTGCCGCATTTTACAAGAACGACGAGAGCCGAACGGTGGAAGAATACTGCCACTCGAAGAAAACACACTCTGTACATACTACCAACAGCATAGAGAGGCGAAAACACAACAAAAAAAGGATAAGCCAAATAAGTGCAGCCTTTCTGAAGTGATGCGCTAATAAACATTTCGGCAATCGATTTTTATTTACATAACTTAGTAAATGTGTTTTCTACATCCTACTAATATTATAAACGTGAAAGTTTGTAAGTATGGATGGATGTTTCTTTTACGTAAAAACTACTGAATGGATTTGGATGAAATTCGGCATACAGATAGTTTATAACCTGGATTAACACATAGGATGCTTTTTATCCCGATATTCCCACGGGAACGGGAACCACGCGGTGAACCCGCGAGCGGCCGCTAGTACATACATATAATCACGACTATTATCCCCGAAGGGTTAGGCAACGAGGACCGCAAAAGTAGTCCTCTACCATAGTTCACTTTTCACCAAATAGCGGCTGCACATGTGCTCAACGTTACAGGTGGTGAGCCCATCGCCGCTCTATGCTGTTGGATGTATGTGCAGATTGTGCAGTCTTTAGTCCGTTGGTCGCCTTTTACGACACCCAACTGAAGAGAGGGGGTGGTGTCATGTATATTTTCTGGTTAATATTAATAAAAAGAAAATCCCTCCAACTAGGGAACATTTAGGAATTTGAAAAGTCCAGACAAAAAGCCTGACATTTCGATAAAAGTCCGGACTTTTTAGTCACAAAATGAAAAAATTACTCACTTTTTATATTTTGTTTTTAGATAAATGAGAAGTTAATAAAGATAAAAGACTTATTTTAAATTACTTATAATGTAGTTTTTTTACTCATATTCAAAATCCGGACAAATTAAAGGGCCGGACAAAATCCGGACTAGAGTCTAAAACTTCGGACATGTCCTGCCTGACTAATCCGGAAGGCTGACCCTACGTCCCTACTTATTCAAGTCCTACTTAGGGCAAAATGTTGCGTGTAAAAACAGTTTTACAACTCTTACAAAATGACGTTGCTGTCATAGGAACAATGAGATATTTTAACATCAATATCTTACTTCGTTAAAAACGCCTATTTGAATTAATTTATAGATTAAACGGACTCACATACGCGTGACGATCGTTATCTATCACCGAGTAATTTAGGTGTTACGTAAAGGCCATGTAACCGTTTCGGAGCCAGCACTGCGGCCAACACCAAAATGCTGTTCCACCAAATGTCAAATTTCTTCAATGCATTTTGAACGTTGTCACAAGGGTGTAAGTATCAATATGGATTGGAAATATTTGACAGTTTTGGAGAGGTCGATTAGCCGTGTGTATCACCCACGCCACGTCACGAATGTCGCGATTCAACTTTCATTGACATATTGTGAGATTTCGCTAACAACTAGTCAATTATTGTTTCTTTGTTAAGGCTAGTTGTTAGTGAAAAATATTAAAATAACACGTTCTTAGAATTAATTTTTGAATTAGTAAACAGTAAAATAAAAATCTGCGAAAATAATGTAATATTGTTAAGGCTTTATTCTGTAGAATATACCCGATGGAAACACGATTTGATAAAGTTGGCTCGATAGAATAAATTCACAAATTTACATATTTTTGTGTCATTTATCTTCTTTTCTAGGTTTTATTCTTAAAATAAATGTTTTGATATTATGAGTTATTTACCAAAATGAAGTTCATAGATAACTTGAAGTATTATGACCGTTCGTTTTTTTTATTACATCTATCAATTTTTTTTAATATAAAATGCAGCTTTTCGTTCCGCTTCGCTGTTACACCCTGAGAAGCGCTCGAGAATACCTCCCCTTAAGTTTATAAAGGGGTTTGGTACATACGTACTTATAAATAAATCAATATTAAACAAATCATTTATTTTCATCACAATGGCTTTAACAATTTTACAAGAAAATCAAAAATATTTTAAATACTTATAGGCTTAGTCAGAGACAGGCAATGAGGACCGCAGAAGCAGTTACACCGATTATGTAGAGGTTAAGCTTGTAGAAATAAAATGAGAGAGTAAATTAATAGTAGATTATGCACCAAGGGGATAAAGTAGTGTCTTATGTAGCGGACGTCCCGTATGGAATCCCGAGCAAAACGAAGGATTCTAGCGTTAACTCCCGAGCGTAGCGAGGGTGTTTAGAGTTAACTCCCGAGCAAAGCGAGGGAGATAAGACAAGAATCCTGAGTGCAGCGTGGGATTCAAGGTCGCCCAAGACGAAGGCACCTTTATCCCCGAGGAGAATACTCTAATTTTCACACCATCTACGAGACAATAAAAAGCAATAGTAAAACAATAGTAGATTGTTATACAAGGAACTAAAATTACCCAAACGGACTAAAGACTGCACATACATTCTACAGCATAGAGCGGCGATGGGCTCATCAGAATAATACTACTAACCCCTTTCTACCCTTGGGTGTCGTAAAAGGAGAATAACGGACTAAAGACTGCAAATACATCCAACAGCATAGAGCGGCGATAGGCTCATCAAAATAATACTACCGACACTCTCTTCCCTTGGGTGTCGTAAAAGGCGTATACGGACTAAAGACTGCACACCTACCTACTACCTATATAGTAAATGTTCGTATGCGATTTCTATTTATGTTCCAAATTCAAATCACAATGAAAATAATGAAATTCAGTATAATATTAATGCCCTGCTAGACCTTAGGTCTTTAATGACTTACTTTAGGTTAGGTTTGCATGACATATAATTTGACGTTGTCGAGCAGGTAATGTGAAAACTTCTTTATTAAATTGGAATAAAATAAAAAGAGTTGAACTATAAAAGCAGCGGAATAATGTAGAAAAGGGAGAGAGGGTTGACAAAATTATAATCACGACTATTATCCCCGAAGAGTTAGTCAGAGACTAGGCAAAGGTGAACACACCCAGGTGAACTTGTCAGGTGGACCCCGGGTAAGGAACCTCGGAAGGACTGGCAAGTTACAGCCCGTGAAGAGTGGAAGGAGGGTAGGGATGCCTTTGCCCAGCAGTGGCACAAGCCGGGCTGAATAAAAAAAGAAAAGAGGGGGTGGTAGTATTCTTTCACCGCTACGCGACGCGGTTGTTAACTACATAAAGGTATCTTCGAGTAAATCGTTTGTGTCAGTGCAACGACCGTGTATTGTTCGGGCCATTAGTACTGATGTGCGGACATTTCAATTGTCTTACGGTTGCGTCACCTGTAAGACTCATGTTCTGTATTCTTAGGAATGACTCGGAAATACATGACACTATTTGACACTGAAATCGGTATCGTTTGTCAATGTTTCTACAAAGATAATAGTACTTACTTAAGTACCTATGTAAAAGATCTAAATGGTAAAAGATCTTTCATGTTCTACCCTCAAAAGGATAATTATACTAAGCAAATGTCAATTTTTGATTTGAATATGACTATGATAATTTGATAAGTTTATGAGTAAAAAGTAAACTAAAGAACACACCTGTATACTTACTTACTGTCCCACTGCTGACTAAAAGACCCGGGATTATAGGAACTGGGAAACACATGCGCCGGCAGAGAATTCCAAAGCCGAATGGTCTTACAGAGGAACGGCTTGCCAAATTTTTTGGTACGAGTGCTGATATTCTGCACAGTATAATGGTTTTTTTTTTTTTTTTTTATTGGCAACGGGTAAGCGCTTGGCCTTCATCTCACCTGATGGTAAGTGACGATAAGGCCGAAGGTGGAAGCGCGCTTCACCCGGAATCCTCAACCACTGAGGAACTGGCTATCTTATCTCAAACTGCCGGAACACAACAATGCTATAAACATCGTTGTTATGGCGACAGACTTAGATAAGATGGTGGTAGCTAGCCAGGCGGACTTAACAGCCCTACCACCAACCAAACCGAGCACACAAAGATGTACCCCCCGCTGGGAATCGAACCCGGGACCTCTGGGTCTGAAACAGGTAGCTTAGCCACTAGACCACAGAGGCGGTTAGTAGGTTCCTAAGACCAGCACGTGTAGTCCGGGACAGGAAAGGAGAGGGCGGGATTAGATCAAAAAGTTCTTCAGAACACTCTCCGTAGTAATTTCGGTAAAAGACACTGAAAGAAGCAATGTCTCTACGCAGCTGGAGGTCCTCAAGGGAGGCTGTAACCTCAGCATCTCCAATAATGCGTACCGCTCGCCTTTGCAGTCTATTAAGTGCATCGAGGAGGTATTTAGCGGAGCCGTCCCATAGATGGGAGCAAAACTCCATTCTCGATCGCACCTGAGTCTTGTACAGCAAACAGCGCTGCTCGGGAGTGAAAAACCGCCTCACCTTATTGAGAATACCCAACTTACGGGAGGCAATTAAAATAACACTTTCGATGTAGCATTTTGGATTCAGTTCCTGGCCGATGTCCATGCCAAGAATGCTGAGTTCCACTGAAGTGGATAAAGGAGAGCTCTGAAAAGAGGGAGGAGTAAGGAAGGGAGTTATCTTGGACGAGAATGCATAAATCTGGGTTTTTTCTGGTATTAAACTCGACCAGGTTTTCAGATCCCCACTTGGAGACACGATCGAGAGTCAGGTTCAGTTTGGTAACCAGTTCTTGCCTTTTCACCACGATATCAGCTTGCTTTGCCTCAGGATGTCCTATGTACCGCTCATGCACCGTACTGTCATCCGCATAACAATGAATATTGCCCAAGGACAACATGTCATTGATATGCAGAAGAAATAGAGTAGATGAGAGCACAGAACCCTGCGGCACTCCGGCATTGACTTTATAGAACTCGGAGGAACTACCGTCACAAAGGACACGAATCCTCCGCTCTTCTAAAAAATCTGCATAAAATAGTTTTTTACCATAATATATTATATTCACGAGTCTTCCTTACGAAAATTTCACTTCAGTACCTACATATTAATCGTTGAAAACATTCTTGGTACCTACCTATGCTGCTGTAAACTGTGAACAAACAATGTTATAATAGTGCACAAATAAAACAAACAATGTTATCAAACCAGCTAATTAAACAGCCGGCATTGTTTTATATAACAATATACAAAATAGAGTCTTAGTAATTAATGGCAGATGCTAATAGGCTCGGTGCCTTGTGGTACCGTTTGATGTATCAACATTATTCAGTTTAATTAGCTCTAGCAATTAAGACTGCTTGAACTCGGCCCAGAAACTGACTGGGTGGCCATAAAAATCCTTTGATTTTTTATTTATCTTTTTACAAAAAATATATATAGTTAGCATAGTTTAATAGCAACAAAAAACCACTAAGGTTTAACCTTGTGCTATCATGAATATACGTATAAACCAAAAACATAGGAAGGTCACAAAAGTAGTTATTTTCACATACTCTTTCAAGTATAAAATAGAAAATATTATAAAGGATAAACATGTCTAACGAACCCAAACAGCACTATTTAAAAGCGAAGAGCTTAGGGCCAATCTCACGGTACCGAATAGAAACCGAGTTTAATAAAACCTGGTTCTCAGTTTTGTTTTATTTTCTAAATTTTGTGTTTTGTCGAATATGAATGTGAAATAATGGTGGTTTAATAACTGTTATGTGTTCGTGAACGTGCATATTTATGTGTTGGCAAATAAAACAAAACAGTGCAACATCACTTTCAAATTCTCTTAATAAATCCGTGTGAGATCTCAGCAAAGTCCCACATCTTTACTAACACTCAAGGGGTTTGAGGAATATAATTTACCATAGTATATTCGTTATCACTTTCACGTTCATATTATCACTCATTTCATTATCATCCACTTAATGCAAAGAAAAAAAAGAAATAAAATCTAATGACTAGGCAGTATGGCCTCTGACCTTAGCCTGTTCCTTCAAGGAACAAATAAAAAAAGCTTTAAACGAGTTTAGCCAAGTTAGACGTCGAAAATCAACGTTCAGAAACGGAACCAAGTTCAATTTGAACGACGTTTAGTTTATGCCGGTGAAACGCAAACTGGAACATAGATCAGCGCGCAATCTGAGTTTAACTCGAATTGATCGCGTTTAATTTCAGCGGTGAAATCGGCCCTTAGTTGGTCTCGCTGCGCTCGGCTACATACCTCCGTCGTACTTGGCAACAAGGCGGCAACAAATACTACGCCGAAATCGGCGTACCCGAGAGCCAGTCACACTTATAGCTGTGTGTAAAGTGTACGTACCGAATGTTTTATTAAATTTTGGGCATAATTCAAAGTAAAATGTCAGTTTGCGTAATAAAACTGTGTATAAATAATACTACAAAAAAATAAGAATGACAGCATCCTTCCAAATTGTCATAGATGAGTTGCCTTGCCGCATTTACGGAGCTGTGGTTTTTAGATAGGGCGGCGTAGGTATCTAGTCGAGCACAGCGAGACCAATCATACATCTAAGGCGAAGGGCTTACTATAGAAATGATCCTATGAAGTAAGGTCTTTCTGCCCGTCAAGCAGAAGTATTGCTGCGTTTCAGTTCGAAGGGTGCTACATCATCATCATCAGCCTATAAACGTCCCACTGCTGGGCACAGTACTTCCCTAGACTTGGCCATAAACCCACCAGTGCCCACCACGTTTGCCCAATGTGGGTTGGTAACATAGATCCTTATGGTACTACGAAGACTCAGTGAAGCTACAATGCATAATGGACTTAACGTTTCTACTACGACCGCGCACATATCAGCGTGCTCAAAGAATAGATTTATATTGTGTCTCGTGGAGCCGCGTTCTGTGTTATAGATGGCCTAGTTGTTGCAGGGTTATACTCGTATGTACCTATTATCAAACAAACTGTGGAAGGAACGCAAAGAACAGAGGGAAATAACGTAAAGAACAGAGACATCCACAAGCGGTCGTGGTCGATCGGCCATGGTTGAAAACGCGAGATTCCGTCGATGTCGAATGTGTCCATGGGCTGCGGTGGCCGTTTACCATCAGACCAGCTCTATGGTCATTCGTTACTCGTTTGCCGGTCTATTAACATAGTCATCTACTTCTTGGCGGGAGAGCGAAGACTCATGTAGGCAGCTTTGTTTAATTTTAAAAAAAAATGTGTTGTAAACGTGCATGAGTGTTGGCAAATAAAACAAAACAGTGCAGCACCACTTTTTAAATTCTCTCAAGAAGTACGTATGAGACCTCAACTTCTGCCATTATGACAGCAGCCAACGGCTATACGTGCCTTCTTGGTGCCTTCCAAAGCTCGGGCGATAAACCACCACGCTGCTGGCTGCTGGTGACATTTTAAAAAAATTGCCTCTAAAAAGGTTGCCCTTTCTACGATACTCAATAAATGCGGCAGAAAGACGACAGAAAATTACGTCACAGACGGAAGCGCGCGCACCGAAGCGTGTCACCCTTTCTTGCGGTCTCTGAACCCTGACCTTGGACGTGTGAGAACCTCATTTGAATGAGAGGAGCGTTGGCAATTTCTTCGTGTAGCGTCATCATCGGTACTGTATAATAAGGATAGCCAACTCAAAACTGTTTGGCGGTGTGAATTTGAACAAAGAACAACTTCATTGTAGTAGATTTTTTGTTGGATGACGTTTCACTGTTGTCTATGCATTGATTAGGTATTTTTATATTTTTTTTATTTTTGTTCATTTATTAAATAATTCTTTTGTTAGTAGATTTATGTCTCATTTATGATTTATGACTTTGGAACTGACATGAAATATACGACTCTTCTCGCCTAAATTTTGAAGCTCCTTGAATTTTACATAATGCTTTGTTCTGACGGACGACGTTTCAAACCCCTTGTAGGTAGGTTCTTTCAAAGTTACCATTTTTTTCTGTTCACGTAACTTCCAAAATACATTACAGGATGGAAAAAAAACCGTGGTTAAAGGAAAAGTACCCTTAATATTGATGATGGCAAATTTTACTGAAAGAAAACATTCCTTTATTAACAAAAATAATTAAAACTGTATTTAAAGATTTTTGAAAAATCACCTGCTTGAGCCGGAAATCGAAACGGTTTAAAGTGAAAAAAAATAATTCTGTATTTTATGATACCAACCGAAAGAGTCATTCATAAGGATTCATTTCTTTTAAACAACAGTATCGTAAACCAAAGAAAGACCAAGAAAAATATTTTTTTTATTGTAAAGCTTACTTACTATCTAAAGAAAATAGTTCACTCACTTTAACTATGAATTGCTCAAAATTAGACCCATTTTCACGTATGCACAGACGTATTCTTCGACTGAACTGACTGACTGACTGAATATTTTTCTTGGTTAATTCTTTTATCTAAGATACTATGTTGTTTAAAAACATTGAACCTTATGAATGACTCTTTCGGTTGGTATCATAAAATCCTGTATTTTATTTTTTTACAAATTTCACTGGTTTGATTCCCGACTCAAGCAGGTGATTTTTCAAAAATCGTGAAATGCAATTTTAATTATTTTTTTTAAATAAAGGAATGTTTCCTTAAAGTATAATTTGCTATCATCAATATTAAGGGTACTTTTCCTCTAACCACAGTCTTTTTTCCACCCTGTATACACATACAACTTCCATCCCTCAAGGGCCAGACAGAGACCGGGCAATGAGGAATTGAGGATCGCAAATTCAGCCCTTTGCCATAGTCCATGTTTCACCGAATTACAACTACTCACATGTGCTCAGCGTGGTAAGTGGCGAACCTATCGTCGCCCTATGCTGTTGGATGAATAGAATAGAATAGAATAGAATTTTATTTGCTTAATACCATATACATAGTTTGTGGATAATAAATCAATTAAATGGAATCAACAGTATTATACCTTATAATTGTAGGCATGCAAATATTTTATAAGATTAATATTAACAATAATAAAATCATCAGCATAATGGACTTGGCACATTAACAATGTCATTATTTTAAATTACAGTATATGTCATTATGGATTGTTTAATTCTTTATATCAATAGAAAATGTCAATAGCATGGAAATTTTATAACAATTATGGAACATGGAACAAACATAGAATTAATAATGTCAAATTTATATCAATATAATAATTCTGTACAAATATTTAATAATACAATGTAAGATTCCTTAAAGTCTAAGTATTCTTGATGTTTGTGCAGTCTTTAGTCCTATAGTCGCCTTTTACGACAAAGGGAAGAGATTGGTTTGTTTGGTAGTATTCCTTCGTCATGTCTTTAAAACTGACATGAGAATTATCCCCTTGTCTGTCACAAATACTACTTTTTTCCAATAAATCCCCCTTATAGATACCCTACCCCCAGGAGGGAGGGAAGGTTATGTGGGGCTCTATCCATCCCCCTTTTCACTCTAAAAGCGTAAGAATCAATCAGGGATTAGAGGGAGGGAAGTTTACCCACTAAACACTGGAGAACAGCCAATTCGTGCAAAGTGGAGGCCGGAGAACTTGTCTAATAGGGAAAACCACGGAAATCACAAAGACACCTAGAGGTTGCTAACAAATTAATTTCTATTTCTTCCGGTATTACGAAAGCTGAGCTTTTTTTCTTCAAACTTATTTTATCTTTTTACGTGTCTTCCGAGATATTAGCCAACATATTGAGTGGCGTGCCGCGATACAGTAGCAGACACGGACATGGAGGAGTTTCTCCGCTGACCACAGCGCACAGAAGCAACGACATTTACAAAAAAAAAAAGAATATGTCGTTACCAGGTCATAAAATACAAAATATGAATTTAAAAATAATAAATTATGCAATACAAAAGCCTCTGCCATAGTCCACTTTTCACTAAATAGTGACTGCACATGTGCTCAGCGTGACAGGTGGTGAGCCTATCGCCGCTCTATGCTGTTCGATGTATGTGCAGTCTTTAGTCCGTTAGTCGCCTTTTACGACACCTAAGAGAAGAGAGGGGGTAGTAGTATTCCATCGTACATAATCATAATAAATTGTTATTTCTTCCAGGCCACCACGAACCGCAAGCTGAGGGAGACGGTGGCGCTGGAGCTGAGCTTCGTCAACTCCAACCTTCAGCTGCTGAAGGAGCAATTGGCCGAGCTCAACTCCTCAGTGGAACTGTACCAGAGTGACGGGTAAGTGTTAATTGTTCTTCTTCTACTACATTTATTTATTTAAAGAAAATATGTGCACTTGCTGACTTACAGTGCAGACTAAAACGCAAGCAAGCTAATTACAAATATACCTTTTTTCTTTTTTTTTTACCCAGAGGAATGCGTTACGCATACGGGTTATGTGAGACTCGACCGTCCGTCTTTCCACCTTCCGCCAACTGTATGGGGACGACATTGCCCCCAGTCGGCTGCCATGGAGAAGCCCCGGCTGGGAGGGGTGAGACGGAGGGGAATACTCACTAAACCTCTGGAGGACCAAACTCCGATAACAGGTGAAGGCCGCGGGGCCTATCCTGGGGGAATTGAACCGCGGGATCCACCCTGACGCCCGTGTGATCACCCGTGTCGGCCCCTCCGCACAGTGGTGCGTTAGGGCCGGCACGCGCAGCCACCCGGGCCGAACGCGAACGCGACGACTTTTGCCACACCGCTCTCCCGTAGGGGTACGTTGTGGCTTAACCTCAAAGAGGTTCCCTCTGGGGATTGCATGGTCCGGAACCATGTAACCTTTACACATAGAAGCTTGCCGCCGCTGCGGCAACCCACCGGTTCAGATGGGTTGCCGCAGCGACGGCAAGTATACGACAATAGACACATCCACGATCACACACACACTCACATACACCACTCACTGGTAGGTTCGGCCGGCGCCAGGGACGGAACCTGGCATCGGACACACCGAGTTCCAAACTCCACTATGGTGGGTGGAGATCCGCGTTCCTCCGCCTCCTTCTGCGCCTCCGCCTTCTGGCCGGCGTGGCGTCAATCGCGACCTCGCGCGCTCGCTCCGCCTCCTTCTTGAGGCCCATGCACTCAGTGCTGAACTGAGCCACCGCACTCCAGTTCCTCTCGCTTTCCACCATCGCCGCGGCGACGTCAGGAAGCGAGAGGGACCCCCTACCTCCGAGCTCCATCTCCATAGTGCGTCGCTGCGAGGCAAAGGCGCTACACACCTGGAGGGTGTGTTGCGCCGTATCCTCATCAGCTCCGCACTGGTGGCAGATGGTACTCTCCTCCCTTCCAATTTGACACAGATACTTACCAAAGCAACCATGGCCGGTGAGTATCTGCGTCAAATGGTACGTCAAGGACCCGAAGGGCCTGTCTAGCCATTTCTCCAGGACTGGCCTAATGGCCTCGACAGTGTGGGCGCCAGCCCTCGGGGATTCCAACTGGTCCTCCCAGCGCCACACTGCCATGTCGCGCGCGATGCGCCTGGCTCCCTGGACCTCCTCAGCGGAGGGACATTCGCCCCTGGCCCTTCCCTCCGAGCGGAACTCGAAGACTTCGGTGAGGACCTGTGCTTCGAGCTCCCACGGAATCATGCCCGCAAGGGCCGTCGCCACCGTGAACGACACGGACCGGTACCCTCGTATGGCTCTCTTCGCTGCCACCCTCTGTGGCCGTCGTAGGAGCGCCACATTCCTGCGGGAGAGCGAGTCTGACCAGACCGGTGCGCCGTAGAGCGCCATGCTGCGCAGCACTCCAGCGTATAGTCGGCGGCAACTCTCTCCTGGGCCTCCGATGTTGGGGAGAACGCGCATAAGCGCCATCGCCGTTTTCACCAGCCGAGGCGCCATCTCGGCAAAGTGCGGCTCGAACGTCCACCTGCTGTCGAGGGTAAGTCCCAGATATTTCATCCGGGACTTTATTTCGACTTGCACGCCGTCGTCCACCGTGACGTTCCAGATGCCCGGCGGTTTCCGCCGAGGGCCGTGGAACACCATGGGTTCCGTCTTCGGGAGAGCCACCTCCATCCCCAACATGCGTATTCTCGATGTGGTCAGAGTGGCCATGGCCGACGCGAGTCTAACCGTCTGATGGTAGTCACCGCCTCGCGCGGTGACTAGGGTGTCATCTGCATAGCAGATGACACCCGTCCCGGGGAGAATATCCCCCCTTAGGACCCAGTTGTATCCGATGTTCCACAGGAGTGGTCCGAGGACCGACCCCTGTGGAACACCACACACCACACGGCGAGCACTAATGCGCTCCGCGCCCTTCTCCAGGAACAGGATTTTCCTGTCCTGGAGGTAATCCCTCAGGACCCTTCTTAGATACCAGGGCACCCTGTGGTACAGGAGTGCCTGGTTGATGCAGCTGAAGGGAAGGGTGTTAAAAGCGTTCGCTATATCCAGCGAAACCGCTACCACCCTTTCCCCTCTGGCAACTGCCACTTCGGTAGTATGCTTTAAGGCAAGTATCCCATCCACCGTGGACAAGCCCCGACGGAACCCATACTGAGATGCCTCAATGTTGGGTCCGCCAGCGCCCAAGTGCTCGATGATGCGGGCAGCGAGCACACGCTCAAAAAGCTTGCCCGCCTCATCCAGCAGGACGATCGGTCTATAAGCCGATGGCATGTCCGGTGGACGAATTACAAATATACCTAGGTCAAATTTAAAAATGTGAATGTCAAAAAGTCAAAATACAATAGCTAACAGTAATCACACAAAAAGTCAAGTGTGCCGTCGGGCGTATGTAGTATACGAGGTTGTGAAGATGGAGGGATTCCATGGCGATGGTAAATAACGACTGCGTCCTTAGAGTGATGTTGTATATTTACAGTGACTAACTTTAACCGATACGTGATGATAATAAATTATGTGGCGACTCTGGCCGCCACATCAAGCACATTCTAAATTAAATTATTGAAATACAAAACAATGTGAAAGTACAATAAAACAAAAGTCAAAATACAAGGTCTCAATACAACCTAATTACACAAAAAGTCAAAATAAATTAGAATAATACATCATTAGTGGGTAACTCTTCGTTGCTGGGGCTTCTTCTTCTAAGGAGCTAATCATTTCTGATTCTATTCCGCAGGGTAACCCCGAGCCCTCTCCCCTCTCTATTGCTCTTCGAGTGACTTGAGCCTTCTTATTAGGCCCATTTGGCGCCTGTCGAAGGACGGAGGACCTCGATTTGTTTCTTAATCTGGTTACCCATGACATGACCGTGTGCGTGTCGCGTGGCGGTGAAAGAGTACTACCACCCCCTTTCTTCTCTTGGGTGTCGTAAAAGGCGACTAATGGACTAAACACTGCACATACTACCAACAGCATAGAGCGGCGTTCGGCTCACACCACCTGTGACTGCACATACTGCCAACAGCATAGGCTCACGGCCAGTCACGCTGAGCACATGTGCAGTCGCTATTTGGTGAAAACTGGACATAGTAGAAGACTGCTTTTGCGGTCCTCATTGCCTAGTCTCTGACTCACTCTTCGGGGATAATAGCCGTGATTATATGTATATCCAATGACCTGTCATTGCAATAGTTGCTTAACTGAAAATATCGCAAACCAAACGCCACAGCCGCCGCGCTATCGACACAGTATATAGGCCCCTATTACCCACTGGGCACTTTGTGCATGTCGATAGGGGCCCCCTAGTTCCTACCATATCACCAAACGATAACCGTGATTAATGAATTTGCCCATCTTAAATCTAGAAGTATCTCTTCAATCAACATAGATTTTAATCACTAACCTGTCAATAAAATTATAAAAAGTATTTTTTGTGAATATTTCTTAGGTTTTCTATTCAATTAATCTAGAACCTAGCTTATCTACTTTTTTTGACTATCCTAACAAAATAGTGCTTTGTCTCTTGAGAGACCTTTCATAGGGCCCCATTATCTGTGCCCAGGGCCCCCAATAGGTTAAAGGCGGCCCTGTATATAAATACAATATATAATGTGCTATCGAACTCATTAATTTCGTCCAACATACTTCCGCCAACACGGAGAATTGTCGGTAATGCTGCCATTATAATTTGTGTCCATACAAGGAACGCATTAAGATACATACCGAAGTCCGGAGCGAAGGATTAAATTGCAGTGATAATTTAGACTTGCGTCTACCATTATACCTTATACGAAAAGCAAACAATCACATAAGCACTAAGAGCCTGGGGCGACGACGACGCCTAGTTATAGAGTCTGTCGACATACTGTCATCACGTCATCTATCAGCATACTTTACTTTCACATATCATGTAAGAAGTATAATATTTATGTACTAGACGCCAGCAGGTCATCCTACCACTTCTCTTCTCTGGATTTTAATAAAATATCTGACTTGCGACCATAAAACAGAAATATATAACGATTACATTTTGCTATCAAGATCATTTAGAAAAGCTTACATTGTTAGGTTTTCAAATGTATGAGCCGCGGGCATTGTCCTTTTAATTTCTAAGGCTAAACAATCTATATGGAAACGGAATCGAGGATTGATGAAATTGACACAGTTTTGCCCCCCGCGCTTCTTTCTCCTCTCTCTCTTTTGTGACCACAGAAGGTCCTTGCGGCCCTTTTCTGACGGCCTATTACATCTCGAATGTGATTTTTGCGAAAAATGCCCATTTTCGCATTTTGTAGTAATTTTGCAGTTGTATTTATCGTTTTTATCGAAATAGGATATTAAATTCATGCATAATATGACAAATCTCCACTCTGCGAGAATAAGCTAAGTTCGGACGGCCGGCGCATCGCATTTTGTAGTAATTTTGCAGTTGTATTTATCGTTTTTATCGAAATAGGATAATAAATTCTTTATAAAATCTTTATTCCTCATGAAGTAACAATTATTCTGGTATACATTTTGCTCAATAATATTATCTCAGATAGAAGAACTTCAAGCTAGTTAAAGCTTAGCTTCAAGTTAACTTTAAGCGATTTTCGTAGTTTTTTGGTTTAGAATAAGTTTTTTTTTTCTATATATAAAATCAATGATATCTGATAATTCAGAGGCCGCTATGCACTATACGACTATATAAGAGATAACATTCTATTTTTTATTTCATTTGTTTAGAACAGTAGTTCAATCGATGAGCTCAAAACAGTGCCTTCGCGCATTTTACGAAAATCTTTCTCTGCAATTTTGGGTTTAATTAAAAAGTTAAGCAAAATTTACAAAAAACGAGGCCGCTACGCTACGCACTATGCCAATACTTATTCTACACTAGTCAATAAGTCAAAACTGTTAATGTATTTTTGTTTCTGAGATCAAGAACGCCAAAAGTGGCCATTTTACGCAAAAATCACAGTCGAGATGTAATAGGCCTCTTAAAGATGTTTAGAGGCGGTGAGAACTTTTAGATGCCTTCAATCGTGTGACCAATCTTAACCGGGGGATATCTGGCGGGGTTTGGCATCTCGCAAGTGAGTCCCCTTCCTCTACCAGATTCTCCGGGGGTTCGAGTCGGTAAAAATAATAACAGATCAATGCAAGGAACTTATATAAGGCGACTGCTAGAAACCGCAAGAAACTTCAAGGGCTGGTCAGGTCAAGTGTTTTAAACATGACAAAAATAACAAAAAAGGAATTCGTGTTTTTTTAATTTTTAATTAAATAATTTATTTTGTGAATTTTAATTGGATAGTCTTTGAGTATCTAATTTATTTTAAAGCAATAACATAAGATAAATAAAATGAAAAACAATTAAAAATAACTTTTATTTACTACGCTCGGGCAACGGCCGGCCGGCCGACCGTCTGTTGACCCGGTCGCGTCAGCTGGGCGATAAGTACCTACGTTAGTCTGCAATGAGACCATTTTTGTCATGTTTGAAACTCTTGACCTGACCAGCCCTTGAAGTTTCTTGCGGTTTCTAGCAGTCACCTTATATATAAGCTCCTTGGATTAATGTCAATCAAAGAATACATGCAAAATGTAGCCAGCCGGACTCCACTACTTTGCTCTCAGAACAATAATGCTTTAGTTATTGTTCTGAGACTTTGCTAAATATTGTTCTCTGCGGTTCGGAGCAACCACAGATAACATCAACGATTAAATTTCACTTTGTTATAATTTGAAATTCGAATGCACTCTAAAAGTAAGGAGGTCGAGAGCACAACATTATGTTTTTATATGGTTTTTTAAATTAATTTCGTTACATATTTTTTGTACCTAATAATTGATGTATGTAGGTACACAGACACACACCAGCTTTTCAGGCAATAGGTAGAAAACAGTCTAATTTCGTCAATCGGTTTTCAACTTTAGTGATTGGGGCTGATAAGTTTAAAATCGGTTGCAGAATTTTGACGTTTTGCGTTATTCTGACGTGGTGTTGTCCGTACCTACGAACCGTTACGCTCATTATATTATGAGACTGGTAGAAAGGGAATAATCGAGTCGTCAAGTGACTCGTTCCAAGTTTCAGAGAAAATATGTAAAGTAGGTACTTATAGGTACAAGAGCTCGTGTAATGCTCATCTTCAAAAAACTTCCGTGATAACCTAAATCCTTTAAAAATCATAAAATAATGTATAATTTACAATAAGATTACCACAGAACTGAAGTTGTTCTGTGAGGATTGCCAATATAAGATCAGCCTTACAAATTAAATACAAAAGGTGAAGTTGCTTAAAGTATTATTTATTCTGTGCTTAAAGCTTATAAGCCATATTTAGAGAACGATGGGTTTGAAAAATATTAAACTTTGATGTTAGTAAAAAAATCTAAAACTAAAAAAAAACAACAGTAGCCTAAGCCCAAGTTTGCTGTAAAAGCCAATAGCAGTCAACAGCTTTCCAAAAAACCACTAACTTATAAATTTTTGTGTGCAGACAGCGCTTTCCCAATCATACGTAGACCGGTTCAGTTAAAAACTGAAGCTTAAGTTTTGAATTTTTAATGACGCAGATTATTTTGGCAGACGCACATTTGCATAAATAACAAGAGCGATTATGGTAAAACTGCAACGAGTATTTGAGATGTAGGTGGACTGCGACATGCGAACTGTTATTTTGGTACGTTGGTAACTATCTTTTGCAGCTGACACGTACCAACAGTGACAAAGTACTAATGGAGTATCTAAAGTGATATTTTTGAACTACGTTACTCGTTAATAGTAGGTACATCTACATAATGAAGTATCTAAAGTGATATTTTTGAACTACGTTACTCGTTAATAGTACCTACATCTACATACATAATTACGTAGATACACTCACGAGTCATTTATAACCCTCTAAGGGTTATTCAGTGAGACAAGGCAATGAGAACCTCAAAATCAGTCCTCTGCCAAAGTTCAAGTTTTACAAAATTGCAACTGCACATGTGCTCATCGTGACAGGTGGTGACCCTATCGCCGCTCTTTGCTGTTAGATGCATATGCAATCTTTAGTCGCTAGCCGCCTTTTACGACAACCAAACGAATGGATAGGTTGGTAGTATTATTTTATAAAGCAGCCACCATACAGCTCCTTTTAAATAGTATTGCCTTTAATATTG
Source organism: Scoparia ambigualis (assembly GCA_963921215.1). Taxonomy (NCBI): domain Eukaryota; kingdom Metazoa; phylum Arthropoda; class Insecta; order Lepidoptera; family Crambidae; genus Scoparia; species Scoparia ambigualis. The sequence continues at coordinate 29,035,283 of OY992514.1, forward strand.
CGTTGTAACTATTACGTAATCTGCAGTAATATGTATATGAGACCGTACATGAGATGAGATAGGTATGTAGTATGTACCTGATTTTGATGAAGTATATTTATCATTATTAAGTATAATTAAACATATCTGTTACGGCAAAAGGCGTTCGCAATAACAGCGACGTAATAAAGGTTGTGGGCTGGGTAGGTATGGATAGTGAAGTACTTACAGGGATGATGGGTCACAGGAACCGGGAGACGAGCTGACCACGGGCGGCGAGGTAGGTTGGTTTCCTGGCGCACAGTCACTACACTAAACAATAGGCATTCAGGCGTTCTCTTCACTTAAGGTTCAGGGTCACTATCAACTTTCACGGTCAGGCCGTTGCGTGCGCGCGCGGTAGCTAGCAGACGAGTCGCGCCGCTATGCGATTCTCAAAGCGACACATAGACGCTGCGCGCATGGCTGTGATCTACTGTCTCTTTCCAATTCTATGAATATGAAAGAGTCAGAGTCAATTCTCAGCGCTGCGGCAGCCGCTGCTACCAAGGCTTTAACTTAGAGAATCGCACTGCTGGTCGGCTCACGAAGCGAGCGGCCGCGGGTCGCGCAGCGGTGGCGCCGCGGCAGATAGCCGGACGCGGTCGTCAACAACCGCTGAGTCAACATTTGAATGGTCGTCCCGGCTTTGGCGGGAACAATATCCGTAACAACAATGTTAGTATCAAAGTTGTATAAAAGATTCTCTGGCTGGCTGAAAGAAAGCCAGTTCCTCAGTAGTTGAGGATTCTGGGTGAAATACGCTTCTTTAGCCTTATCACATCATCTCAAGTAAGATGAAGGCCAAGTACTCCCAGTAGACATCCACTAATCAATACTTTTCAACCACAACAATTCACAACCCATTTTCATGGAGCAACAGTTTTATATACTTATATTACTATTTCACTGAATGAATATTACTTACTAGAAAAAGTTATCTAAAATGTATGTCTACGTCACCTTTATGATGGCTTCCGTGCTGCTTAATGATATCAGTAAATATTATTACGTTGAACTCGATGTTAGGAAATAGTTGTTACATAGTATTGCAGCATTTGCAGCATTATATTGGCGGCTCTACCAACCTATCTCTTCCCTAGTGTGTGGTTTTCTAAACACTTAAACAGGTTGTCGTCATTATTATATCACGTATCTATTTACACTATCAAATGTTATTAAAAATCATATTAATGGCTGTCGCCTTCCGACTCCAGCGCCTTAGAGAATTTAGTGAGGTACTGGGACACAACGAAAATTACGTTAAATCGTTTTATCATAAATGTAATTTATGACATACTTATATAATAATAAAATAAAACTTCCGGGAAAAATATCACGTGACTGGCGTGGTCACTTACGTTACGTATCACATAATAAAGTACCAAACGCCCATCCCTAAAACGCCAGGACCTTGTTGCAGTGTGCACAAAAAACGTAAAATGGCACATAATAAGGGTAATAGCGTTTAATTCTGTTGCGTCGCGCGTTTCGTATCATCATCGTCCATTACTGAATGTGGTTGTGGCAGTAATAACAATAATACAACCTCACACGCCCTCAGGGTGATGTATTAAAGCAATATTTTACATCTCCTAACACGTCTTATTTCTTATTTTCTTGTTTTATAAACATTAGTATTAATGCTCTTTTACAACAAATGCCTTAACACATTAATCATAGTCCTGTTAACCCATCAACCCTCCCTAGACAAGCGGCGCTGCTTTACTATTCGCAAAGACTACTGACTATTCGTAAGCGTCTGTCAATAGGTAATTGGTAGAAAAGTGCAAGTACACATACTTGGTGAAAGCTAACTCTATACTTGGGCCATATAGGAAAAAAATGTTTTAAAACAAATTATTCACAATTTAATTGTCCAAATATCAAAGTGTCACTCGGACTCTTATTTTTTCTTGAGATTCACGAGTAAACGTATCAACTATTAAACAACATAACTGCACATCTGCTCAGCTTGATAGGTGGTGAGCCCATCGCCGCTCTATGCTGTTGGAAGTAAGTCAAAGTCAAAATATATTCATTCAATAAACTCAATTAATAAGTACTTTGAATCGTCCAAATATTTTTAACCTACCACCCATTCAGGACGTCATTTTTTAACTGTGGCAAAGAACGGGCGCAAGAAACCACAGCGCACAGAAGCAAGTGTAGTCTTTAGTCATATTTTACGACACCCAAGGGAAGAGAGGGGGTGGTAAGTAGTATTCTTTCACCGCTACGTGACACGGTTATCAACCAACACACTACTCAAGTACTTACACTAGGTGCCTTTTTAATTTAACAATCAACTTTGGTGCCGCAAGCAAAAAAGTTTGTCGGCAAACTAAACTAATCATCATTACGGCGCCGCCGGCGCGGCGACCACGTTTCAAAGATACAATTTAGTGCAAGAAATCGTACCAGATTTAATTAAACCGTTCACAGGGCAATTAGAATTAAGAAAGAGCGTGTAAAAAATGCTGTTTCCGCCATTTGCATTGTTAAGTTTTCCGCTGCGCGCCGACCGGCCGCCATGCTGCTTTGAGCCATAGAGCGCGGAATGCGCGGGAAGGGAAACTCGTTGGAGCAAATGAAAAGCAATTTTACAAATAATTATCAGTTAATATGTTGATCTCTGTTATTTCAATAAGGGCCGATTATTTATAACTAGCGGCCTACGCCTTCGACCTCGTCTGCCTAAACGAATTCCCGTGACTACTTTTCAAAATTTTATTTACAGTCATTGGTTGTTAGGCAATGCTTTGTTGGTAAACATTCTTTCTCGAATTTGGCTGGACTATTAGTGAACAGTAGCGGCGATGCAATAGTGTTTTATTGGTTCGACAAGTCGACAACATAATGGCTTGAAGCGGCACTTTTGTGAAAAACCTAATCCCAAACGATTGTAACCTTTAATACCCACCGTTTACAGTTTAAATTCCTTTATAACTTTATTATGAAACTTCTCTTTAATATGTTTTAACTTCTAACGCGCACTTCAAAGAGTTCATAATCGTTAAGCACGATGTCAGAAGAATAGAGGCTTACCTTTTTTCAGAGGCCGTGATGTTGATTTAAGCTTCGTGTACGCAATAAACACTATTCTCTGCTATGTCCCTTTCACCCATACATTTTACGACGCTAATTAAAAGACGACATGACTAAAATCAGGGTCCCTTGCTACCTCTCTGGTTTGAAAGCTGTGCCGTATTGCGACCAGCGGTACCTACTTGGTTTAATTTTAATCGTAGCTTTGTTATTGATTTAGCGTTAGGTTTTGGGAAAAATAAAATAAGATGCGTGTCCGTCGAAAAGCGTAAGGCGTATACGAAGACATTAAACTATTACTATATTAAGGCTAGGTGTTAGTGAAAAACTAAAAAAACACGTTCTTAGAATTACTTTTTGAAGTAGTAAACAGTAAAATTAAAATCTGCGAAAATTATGAAATATTATTGAGGCTTTATTCTGTGAAATACACCCGATGGAAACACGATTTTATAAAGTTGGCTCGATAGAATAAATTCACAAAGTTACATATTTTTGTGTCATTTTATCTTCTTTTCCACGTTTTATTCTTAAAATAGGTGATTTGATATTATGAGTCATTTACCAAAATGAAGCTCGTAAATAACTTGAGTTATTATAACCGATGGTTTTTTATTTATTACATCTATCAATTTTTTAAAATAAAACGCGATTATTCGCGCCGCTTTGCTGTTATACCCGTCCCTTACCGTTGTACCGTCGAGAGAACGAGAGGGAAGCGCTCGAAATACCTCCCCTTAAATCTCTTTGGGCGTATACCTATTCAGCGTTAATATTACAGAGTTCGTGGAGAGAGGGCTAGCGAACAATGTTGTAGGTACTACCACTAGCAGCGTTGGTTCGATGCCCACGTGATGCAGCATGGATTAGGTTGGCGAATGATCGATCCATAGTAGCGGAAGTAAATTGATTAGGTATTAGAAATTCATTCACAAACAAATACAAAGAGGGGGCATTATTATTTTATCAAGTCTTCGCTAAAATTGATGGATATACTGGCTTGATCACCAGACCACGCTTTCCAAATGTGGCTTAGTGACCACAAACCCAGACTATAAGTACATCATCATCAGCCTATAAACGTCCCACTGCTGGGCACAGGCCTCCCACGTGGACAATGCTGCCCACCACGCTGGCCCAATGCGGGTTGGTGGGTTTTAACGACTGCCATCTTACGACAACAAGGGACCCACGGCTTAACGTGCCTTGCGAAGCACGGAGGAGCTTGAGATGTTTTTAATTGGTCACCCATTAGGCGACCCGCCATCGCGAAAGTTGCTTAGCGGGCAAGATCGCAAGCTGAACGCGCTAGCCGCTGCGCCACTCCTTGAGACTATACATACACATAATCACGACTATTATCCCCGAAGGGTTAGTCAGAGACTAGGCAATGAGGACCACAAAAGCAGTCTCTGCCATAGTCCACTTTTCACCAAACAGATAGCGACAGCACATGTGCTCAGCGTGACAGGTGGTGAGCCCATCGCCGCTCTATGCTGTTGGATTAATGTGCAGTCTTTAGTCCGTTAGTCGCCTTTTACGACACCCAAGGGAAGAAAGGCGGTGGTAGTATTCTTTTAGGCTGGCCTCACACAGCCGGAATCGCTTCCTGAATTAAGAATCTGAATTCAGAAAGGCCGGAATACCATACAATATCAGTATGCTCCACACACATGCTGATTTTTTCAGAATCTGAATTTCTCAGATCGATCTGGAAGAATGAGCTGACGAGCGTCCGGAATTCCGTGTCTGAATATTTAAGATTCTGAATTCAGAACGCGCGTATTCCCATACATTTTATATAGAGCGGCACACACATGCTGGAATTGAGATTCTGAATTATTTCAGTGTTGCCATTTTTAGTAGGATCCTGCTTTATTCTCATTTTTAAAAGTAAATTTTAGATATTTAGTTTGTATGTTATCTTATGGATACCTTGCTTTAATAGTGTTTAATTTTTGATGTACTTCAATTCTTAAAAATTATAAAGGTATATATAGCAGTTTTGGTGCATTTTTATAAACAACGCTTAGCAGTTTTAGCAGGATTTACCATACATTTTTATTTTTATATTTTATTTTTATAAAATGAAATAAAAATAAATAAAATAAAAAAAAATATAAAAGGAGATTGCCCATTTTCTAAGAGCACAACATCTCACTGTAAATATTTTTGTGCCTTAATAATTTTAATTGATTTTAGTAGCCGACAGATTCCTTAAATAAAATCAGTAATTAGTTTTTGATATCTTACCCTAGTATAATTTATATTACAAGTTTTCCAAAACCGTTTTAGGTTATGTTTTCTGTAAACGTCTTGTTAAATAAATGTACTTAAGTAACAAGTTAAGGGGAGGAGTTCGATGGAACAGCTTTACAAGGGTTGGTTACAGAATGGGTGACCCAAAAATTACTATGTTCTCCTCCTCCGTGCGTCAGAAGGCACGTTAAAGCGTACCTACTTTGAAAGTACGGTAGTAAGTTTAACTTAAAAAGTAGGTACCTACTTACTTTTTTATTACATTACTTTTAGTTTCTTAAATATATTATACTATTTATATTGATGTGCATTATGTTGTCAGTTTAATGTCTGTTAATTAAGTGAAATGTGACATCAATCAATTCAATTCAAAGTCCCATGAGGTTTGAGCTGAGCTTACAAACATTCCCCCCTGTAAAGTGTTTCAAGTGTTGGTATTGGACAGCGATGTATGTATTGGAATAGAAAATAAAACCAGAAATATAGAAGTAATCATTTATTGTTTACATTTCAAATATACTATCTAAGAATTGAGCTGGGGCAGTGACATCATTAAACCGACCCCAGCTTAAGTACCATAGTACAGTTGCTGTATGGGCACAGCATCCTACCGTACGATTTCCCACAAGACATGAGCAATAATATGCAACTACACTATCTAAAGTATTTGCCCTATTTTGGTCTTTGCTTATCAGTACATATGTATAATATGTTCTACTGCTAACATGTCTGGACTTTATTCGAGCCCTAATTAAATAATTATTTTGGCCTAAAATTAAGGGCAAATCTTCCTCGATATCTTCACTTATTTCTATAGACTAGATAATGGATAAATATACATAAACATAGAAACACCCAGACCCGAAATCAATTAAGAAAAACAGTTTTCTCTAAATTGACTCGCCGACCGGAAATTGAACCCGGGACCTCAGAGATGGCGCGACGCCAGACCCGGCGCGCTAACCACTTGACCACGGAGGACGTCAATTGGTAGGAACAGCGAAAAAAAATAGCAACCCTGATTGAAACAGCAAGCGGTTAACAGCTTGGAGACGTTTGCATATGCCGGGAGTCACAAGACTACTGATCAATCTGAATTTTTAAGAATGTGTAAGTCAAGGTGCCGGAACTCAGAATCTTAAATTCAGATTCTGAATTCAGAAAGCCATTCCGGCTGTATGAGGCAAGCCTTAGCGTTACGCGGCACGGTTATGCTTCGAAATATTCGAAACACACTTTGCTTTGAACCCTGGACCTCCGGTTATTTGTCCGAGCTCTCGGCCGCTCGCTACCGAAGATATAATGGACTCGCTAATAACATGCTATTTTATTTCACAAACATTTAAAGTAAATTTGACACTACTTAGTACTTAGCACTACTTAGGCCACTAAAGGTACTATTATTTATTCTGTGACTAAAGGACCTTATTAAATACTGCTACTAAAGGCTTAGTGCTTATGGTAAAGGATAATCATTAGGTCGCCTGTTGAAATACCAGAGACAATAGAATATCTATTATTATCGAGCTCTGGGAGTCCTTGCCACAGACGAGGGGTTTTCGTGTCTTCTTGATCGATAGTACGACATTCTGGATTAGGTAACTCATTGTTCACTATAGGTTTTTCTAATTCTTTATCACCTTTTGCCATAATAACTTAACATCCACAAACCGGATCACGCAATACCGCGCAACACAATTTACCCATATCTAATCCATATATCCTACGCATACCCTTTAATACCCGAGGTTTCGAGGTTTCGACCGAATTGCACTGGTCGTGATCACGGCCTGATGTCTCGCTGTGATTTTAATGGTTATTTTATTCGTTTTTAGACAAGGATGCGTGATGCCGATGATCCCGCTAGGCCTGAAGGAGACTAAGGAGGTGGACTTCCGGGAGCCGTTCAAGGACTTCATCATGGAGCACTACAGCGACGACCCTGCCGCCTACGAAGACGCCATCTCTGACTTCATGGACATGAGACAGGTAGGACAGGACATACACAATGCTTTACTTACGGGCAGTTTGCTTAATAAATAATAATAAAAATAATAAATAAGTACATAGATGTCAGATTAGTAACATTAATATTTATACTTACTAATTATAAAACAGCGCCATCTATCCGAATCGCAACTAAACGGCTTGGAATTATAGGAGATCTTTCCTCTTCCCATACAATTACGGCCTCGCATGTACCTAAGATTCAAAGGTACCAAAATGTAGTAAAAAATTCTTAGATTCCAGAAATATATGTATCATATTTTTTATTTCATTTGTAGGTACCACTTAAAAATATAATTAGAAAGGTTTGATTGATGTCTTGCAACATTGGATTAATTTAACTGGCAAGCAAAACTCTCTCGCTGTCGGGTGCGTTTCGTTTGGTAGCTTAATTTAATGACTTTATGGGCCAACTTATTATTAAACAAAAGTCTTAGAGTAACTTATTTTTACATAAACATAACTGTTTTTAGCAAAAACATAATAAATAGTAACAAAAATAAATGTTTTTAAATGTTTCTTATTGTTTTGTGCTTTTGATTATTTTGTCAGCCTAAGGAAATTGTTAAAATGCAACATTCCAAGGCCACGAAAGACATTTAAAAAAAATAGAGTGATTGAAAAAACCAGCATGACAGTTGTCACTGTCATATTTTCGCCCTCTATTTGCACGTTTCGTTTTATGTTTACGATTTCTAAAACCATTATATTGTTTTTTCTATTTTCCAAAAAACGTATCGGCGTATTTTATAGAAAAATTATATCACCAGGCGTTTCTGCATAATTAAGAGGATATTTTAAAATAAAGTGTACCTCGGTATTTTGAGCCGAAATGGAAAGGTCTCCTTTGATAAATCTCACGCTTACTAATTATAAAACCGCGCCATCTAGCCGAATCGCAACTAAACGTCTTGGAATTAAATTTAATAAATCTCACGCGCACGCGCTACAATTTGGCTACTTACTACTTTTTACGCTACTATTTGGACAGAGGGCGCTGTTGGGGGTAATCATTACTTATTTATTTTAAAGTAAAGTCATATTCTGTGGTAATAAAGTCGCTGTTTTCCTTTGTCTGTGGCACCGCACTATTCTCCTAAACCACGCAATGGATTTTTATGCGGTTTTCACTAAAAGATAGAGCGTTAACTGATGATGATTTTTGTTTATATTTTGTAGATATATTTTTTTTAATGGCTGAAGTATGACGGTTTTTCTAAGTTAGCGTTAGCGTGGCGCGGACGGGCCACTAGTATCTTATAAATGGGGTGGGTGACTGTCTCGGCTCTCTTTTTGGTTTACTTCTAAATACAAGAAACATGTGATGTAATTAAAAGAATCAACCAATCCATCTCCTCTCTTGGGTGGCGTAAAAGGCGACTAACAGACTGAAGACTGCACATCCAACAGCGTAAAGCGGATATGAGCTCACCCACTATCATGATATGCACATGTGCGTTGTTTTTTAGTAAATCGTTGACTTCTTTTGTGGTCCTCATTGACTAGTTTCTGACTTACCCTTCTAGAAACTAATTTAGCCAAACGATTTTACAATAATAGCAAGTGTGATAGCTGTTCCTGTCCGCCACAAATTCTAACATATTTTTTATCACACATGTTTGGGGCCATTCTAGCCTGGAGGCCCCGTATCATTGAAACGGCGGTATAGCTACGCTCCTGCTGCTGTATAATATGTGTGAAGAACGTATGTGTGTATGGCGAAATTTGATGAGTTTGACAGAACAGTCGCGTGTCCGGTTTGCGATCTTGCCCATTATGCAACTTTCACAATGCCGGGTCGCTGGATGGGTGACCAAATTAAAAACATCTCAAACAACGGAGGAGCCGTTCTTCGAAAGGCATGTAAAGCCGTTGGTCTCGGTGGCCTTTAAAAGATGACCGGTCGTCAAAACCCACCAACCCGCATTGGGCCAGCGTGGTGGTTATGGCTTAAACTACCCATGTGATGTTGTCCATGTAGTAAGATCTGACGAACTAAACCCAGCAGTGGGACGTGTATAGGCTGATGATTTGATGTATGACGTGTCCGAAGGCACGCTGGGTTGATGACATCTCAGGGTCGCTTGCAGCATCTGGATGAGATCGGCACAGAACAGAAGGGACTGGCACTTATTAAAGGAGGTCTGCACCCAGCAGTGGGTGATGGCTGGTTGATATTTTTATTTATTTATTTAAACTTTTGCAACATAATATTATTACATGGCGGACTTAATGCCTGAGGCATTCTCTACCAGTCAACCATAGGGTGGTGCAGAGATGACATGGTGTGTGCAATTTTCTGCGATGAATGTGACACAGGGCAGTATAATCCATAAAAAAAAAAACAAATGTTTACACAATTACATAAATATAATACATTAACTTACACAAATAATTCGATGACTTAGTGCACAAATGTACTAACTACAAAAATCGCGATTTTTACTTTTTGACTGCCAACTGTATTAATTGACGTGCTCTACCGTTTGCACTTACCCACGTGTCGACATTCCATCTCTTTCTATCAAAAACCCAGTGTCACGGTTGTATCAAATAAGCTTCGGTTTTGTCCAAAAGTATTAAAATCCTTTATTTTTACTAATCTGTTACGAAAACTCCTTAAGTGATTTTAAGATTCCCTTCCGCGGTACTAGTTAACGCACAAAAATATTAAGTACATTTACGATATGCAATTTTACATATTACAGACAATCCAAATGTTGTAAGTGCAGTTAATATAAAAACAAATCTAATCCTTCAACTGTTTTTAAGTGCACAAATGTGCTAAGTCGCTATGATACAAAAAATAGCTGTACAGATGTTTACAAAATCATCGAAAATCACATATCTATTAGTACACTTAACTCAATTTAGTTTTGTTTCTTGAAATGCTCAACTAACGACATTTTAACGACTGGGATGGGATGCGAAGCTTCTTTGCGTCCTACCCGTGGTGGCGAGTTTGCTTCTCGCTGGATGATCCTGATGTCGCCGCTGACTCTGTCGTTGATGTGATACTGCAGGGAATGGAACTTTTCATTCCAAACTCTGTGGTTCCCATTGGCGGCAAGTCCCAAGCATGGTTTGGTCGTTGCTGCAAAATGGCGTCTCGCCAAAAGCGACAGCATTACCAAGCCTGGGCTAATGCGGTGTCATCAAAGGATCCAAACACCAGTGCGCTCAGAAAGAAGTACAACTTTGCCGCCAGATCCTTTAAGAAGGACATCGCCAAGGCGAAGTCATCATTCATAGGTAGAATTGGCGAGAGGCTAGTGCGTCTTCCTTCGGGGACGCGTGCGTTCTGGTCTCTCGCCAAAGCTATCTTAGGGAATTTTTGTCAGCCGTCCCTACCACCATTGCACAAGACCGATGACTGCCTGGCCTATACTGCAAAGGAGAAAGCCGATCTCTTGGGCTCTCTTTTCGCATCAAACTCGACCTTGGACGATGGGGAAAACTCTCCACCAACCATACCGCATTGCGCTTGTACAATGCCAAACGTTCAGTTCCTGCAAAGGTCAGTTCGTAAGGCTCTTTTTTCCATTGATATCCATAAGGCGAGTGGGCCAGATGCAGTTCCACCCATTGTGCTTCGGACGTGTGCTCCTGAATTGGCACCAGTTCTAACGCGCCTTTTCCAGCTCTCTTACACCACTAGCGTCGTCCCGAGCTCTTGGAAGACAGCCCTTGTGCACCCGATTCCAAAAAAAGGCGATCGCTCAGATCCGTCTAACTACAGGCCAATAGCTATTACCTCTTTACTCTCCAAAGTAATGGAGTCCATTATAAACCGCCAGCTCTTAAAGTACCTAGAAGAGAACCAGCTACTAAGTGATCGCCAGTGTGGTTTTCGTCGCGGTCGATCGGCTGGTGATCTTTTAGTGTACCTTACTCACCGATGGGCGGAGGCAGTCGAGAGTAAAGGGGAGGCACTGGCAGTTAGCTTGGACGTAGCGAAAGCTTTTGACAGGGTATGGCACAGGGCTCTTTTCTCTAAAATTCCATCATACGGGCTTCCTGAGAAATTGTGTTCATGGGTTGCCAGCTTTCTTACTGGGCGTAGCATCAGAGTCGCAGTCGACGGTTCGTGCTCCGACATGAAGCCCGTGAATGCTGGAGTCCCACAGGGGTGTGTGTTGTCCCCTACTTTGTTTCTTCTGCATATCAATGACATGCTGCCTAACAACAGCATTCATTGCTATGCGGATGACAGTACTGGGGATACGCTCTACACCGGGCGAGCTAATATTTCTCTGGAAAGCGTCATCGAGAGCCGGAATAAACTTGTGACTGACACCGAGAACATGTTAAGTCATGTCTCGGATTGGGGCCGACATAACCTAGTCCGCTTTAACCCCTCCAAAACACAAGTTTGCGCATTTACCGCGAAAAAACATCCCTTCGTCGTACCTCTGAACTTTGAGGAAGCTCCCCTTGATACCAATCCGATTATTGGAATCCTTGGCGTCGATATTTCGAGTGACGTTCAGTTTCGTGGTCATTTGGAAGGTAAAGCTAAATTAGCTTCGAAAAAGCTGGGTGTGCTTAATAGAGCGGGTCAGTATTTCACGCCGGCCCACCGTTTACAACTGTATAAAGCACAGGTCAGGCCGCATATGGAATACTGCTCCCATCTCTGGGCTGGAGCACCCCAATACCAACTCCTTCCATTTGACCGCATTCAACGCAGAGCTGCTCGAATTGTCGGCGACGTGGTTATTTCAGGTCGGCTCGATCCACTGGCTCTTCGGAGAGACGTTGCGTCTCTCTGTATATTGTACCGTATATATCATGGGGAGTGTTCTGAGGAATTGTTCGGCTTGATCCCTGCCGCTGATTTCCTTCACCGCACTACACGCAATCGACTGTCATTCCATCCACATCGCCTTGATGGATGGCGGTCTACTACTGTGCGTTTTTCAAGAAATTTCTTGCCTCGAACTACAGTGTTGTGGAACCAGCTCTCGGCGGCGGTATTTCCGGACCGTTACGACTTAGGGATCTTCAAGAAACGAGCCTATTCCTTCCTTAAAGGCCGGCAACGCGCCTGCGATTCCTCTGGTTTTGCGGGTGTCCATGGGCGGCGGTGATTACTTTCCATCAGGTGACCCGCTTGCTCGTTTGCCTCCTCCTTCTTTTTTTTTGAAAAAAAAAAAAAAATTAAGTTAAGTGTGCTTTCGATAATCGTTTTAGCGCGTAATTTTTACGTGTATGCACGAAGGCTAAGAAAAATCGGTCAGTGTCACGTTCATACTGGCTTTTTTCACCAATCTATAAGAAAACACCGTCTTTGCCAAAAAATTTTTTGTAACACGTTCGATATAAGCACAAGTATTATTAATATTTGTTCCAAATATAGAGGTCATGCAGGCTCTTATGTTGGCACTGACAATCGAAAAGGTAAAATTCCCGCAAATATAACTTCCCTATAGGCTAAGAAATTTGTGAAAGAGCAATATTGACCAGTACCCTCGAATTGAGTCTTACTATTGTCGCAAAGACTGCAAAAAATTATATTTAGATAGTGATCTGAATCTCAACGTAACTCGCATGTACAAAATATACAGAGAAATTTTTTGCCCAGAAAAACAAATAACTACCGCATTATACATAATACGGGAGTTATTTGTTTTTCTGGGATATGGTATATACCACAGGATTTTTCACTTCTATGAGCCAAAACTAGCATTTTATAAGCCCTGCAATGTGTATAAGCGATCAAATGAAAAGGCTAGTTTACAAGAAGAATATGATGCACACAAAAAACGCGAAAAAGACTCTTTGGATATGAAAAAAGAAGACAAAAAAATATGTTTAAACACAGATGGTGCTTTTAGAGCAAATAAATTCGACCTACATTGCCTACAAGCTGTTCTTTCTATACCCCTTACCGGTGATTGCAAAATATATTATTTACGAAAACTCTCATAGTATAATCTAACTATTTTATATTTGATAATGGGTTTTGCCACGATCAAACCAAAACATTATGATGTTAATATTATGAAACATGTCGATTTCTATGACATAAAGGCATTTGAAAAAAACTTTAAATACTTACACAACTAAAAACATAAAAAATGAGACTCAAATGGTTTAAAATTAAGTGGCTTCGGGTAAACAAAGAATCGCCTATTTTATAAATACGACTTAAACGATTAAGATTTGGAAGAAATCAATATTTGCAAGGCAAAAAATGGAGGAAAAAAGAAAGACTTCAGTAACATAAAAAACCTGAAAAGAGCATATAAATTTGGTGCTCCCCATTTTACAATGTAAGAAAAAAGATCTTCTTACTCTTTAAAGGATGGTGTGATCCCAAGAGACTATGGGCAATACTATAGAGACTTTCCATCCAGTTCTGCAAATGTTCCTAATATCAATATCACTGACACTGAAACATCTGATTATGAAGTTAAGATTCAGGCTGAGAGTATTATTAATAACCTACCTTATTCTAAGACTTATTACTGATTTAAAATGAATAAGTAAGTACTTTCGTCCCTAATTTTGTTAGTGTTTAAGAAATACTGATTTAGGTAGGTACCTATACTATTCTTAATAATTAATTAAATGTTGTAGAACTTTAATAAATTATTACTTACCTACTATGCAATGTTTTATTGATTTCCTATTTAATAATTTTATTATTATTTTATGTTCTAATCTGCACAAAATATCTTGAGTCGGTATTCTGTGGTATTTAATAGATATTTTAATTTTGATAAGTACCTGTTTATCTACTAGAATATTGACCCCGCTCCACTTAGTACATTCGTGCATTCAAATTACTAAATTTAAGGGTTCAAATGTACTAAGTGAGGGGGTTATCTAGAAATTCAGGTGATTTTGTTATCAATTTGATATAATTCGGTTATGAAATCTACTTATTTGTAGAACCAAAGAAAATGTCTTATGAATAAACGTAATTTGAATTCCATATTATACACAGTTCTGGTATTATTCATGCTTAAACTTTAAAATGCTCTACTGAAAAATCTAGTTTTTGTAATTGGTAAATGTGTGCTCTAAGCCATCGATAATATATAAATATAAATACACTACATAACTTATAAAAGGACGTTACTGAGATGGTTCTGCAATGGTTTCATTAAAAAGGAGCATGCGGACTTTCTTTTTAAAAGCCTCACGTCATCCTGATTTCGAGAGATGATGATGATGACGTGTCCCCGTTGTGTGTGCAGGCGATGCGCACCCCCGTGCGCTCCACGGCCGGCGTGGCGCTTCTCTTCAAGTACTACAACCAGCTCTACTTCATAGAGAGGCGGTTCTTTCCGCCGGACCGCTCGCTCGGCGTCTACTTCGAGTGGTTCGACTCGTTAACAGGTCAGTACAGTGTTTATTTTGTTCTTCTACATTTTCACTCTCTAACGACTTTCACACAAATTGAAACTTATCGTGTGACCCGAGCGTTCATGTTCCGTTAAGCAACGCAGACTCGATATCGATTTGACGTCAGGAGCGCAGGGTTTCCACTCATGGATATAGGTATAGGGTCTAACAATATCAATAAGCAAACGTTTAAGGGGAACATCTATAGGTACATCACACTGAGCATGCTCACCAAATTTGGTCCAAAACTACATGCTCGTTACCGAGATAATCAACATTATCATAATTCACCAAAAAATACACCCTTTCCAAACCCGTACAGCTATACTACACGCACACAAACATAACCGAACATGCACACTAAACTCGGAGCATACTGAACTGACTAACATAAACAAAAGTTTGCGCTTGCGTGCGTGTTAGTAAAGATACAGCATGTTTCATGATGTGCATTATTTTAATTGATTTAGTTTGTTAGAAAACATAACTTTAAAAAATCACTATAAAACTGGAGCCCATTTTTTGTCATTGTATACAGAATGATGTATAGATACCGCACTTACACGTTCGCTTATTGATTTTGTTAGACCCTGTATTTAAGTACGATCACGATTTGAGCGACGTGCGTCGCGAGCGGCAACCTTTACTGCCATTCGCCTGCCCGGGAGACGCGCCGACCGAACGTAACTAAACTGCGAAGTGACACCCCCTGGTATTGGTTTAATCACTACGTTTGCCAAATTCAGTTTGATGATTACCAACTCCGGTTATGCATCGGAAAAGCCCGACCTTTGCATTGAACCCTGGACCTCGAGTTATCGATCCGAGAGCTTAGCCACTAGGCCTCCGAGACCTGTAAATAATTATTTTAAATAAAACAAATAGTTAAGAAAGTGATAGCAATCTGTTGTTCGCAGGAGTCCCATCGTGCCAGAGAACAGTGGCTTTCGAGAAAGCTTGTGTCCTGTTCAACATGGCCGGCATTTACACGCAGATCGGCGCCAAACAGGTAAAACACAAGGGAATACGTGGGGATATTTCACAGTTCTGGCTAACTCTTCGGGATAATATCCCCCCCCCCCCCCTGTAACTTCTAAAAAAAGAGAATGATAAAACTAAAAAAAATATACGATGTACATTTACCATGCAAACTTCCACCGAAAATTGGTGTGAACGAGATCTAGTAAGTAGTTTTTTTTAATACGTCATAAATAAATTAATATTAAAAAATACACTTTTATTAAAACATCGATCAAACTTACAACGAACTACAAGAACTTTTATATGATGTTACTTGCTGCTATGGAACCCTTCATGGGCGAGTCCGACTCGCACTTGGCCGCTCTTTTATTTAGATATTCTTTTGTATGTTGTTGTGTTGTCTTGTAATCGTACTAAATGTTTTTTTTATCTTGTAATGGAAAATGTCCCTCTATGATAGGTAAGGCATTTTTCAATTTGTATTGATGCTGTAAAAGAAAGGGAGAAAAAAAATGCCCTTGCTGAGTCTCTTGCCGGTTTTTCTAAGTAGGTACAAGGTTCCCGCCCCATAGTTAGCACTTACGAACCGATGGCATAGCGACATTCATAAGTGATCAATTATTGTAGCCTAAATTGAATAAATAATTTTGATAATTTGGATAAATAATAACAAGTTTTATTTCTGTAACACTTTTTCTATTTCCTTAATCCTATCGCCACCACTTTTTATTGATCACTTTTATTTATATCATTTAATAACGTTATTAATTAATAACGTTTAAAATAACGTTGCTAATTTTTAACGTTATTTTTGTTCTTTTGGGGTAATTGAGTTTATCATGGCAACACCGTTTAAAACACACATGTTTAAAAAAGTGGCCACACTTCGCTGTTCGCAGAGTTCTGTCTATACTTTTTATTTGGTCTGAGTTTGATACAATGAATGATTATTACATGTGCAGTCTCTATTTGGTGAAAAGTGGACTATGGAAGAGGACTACTTTTGCTGTCCTCATTGCCTAGTTACTGACTAACACTTCAGGGATAATAGTCGTGATTATGGGTTGTTCCGTATTCATCCCACATAAAGTCATCCCACTAATAAAGTTTTCCTTACTCAACCCACAGCAATATTTTAATTTTTAATTACTTACTCATTCCACATGTATTCCTTACTCAACCCACATTTAAATTATAAAGAACCCGTAGTTGTGGGTACGGTCTGACCAAAAACTAATAGTGCATTAACATGCAATTTATGTATTAACAACAAAATAGTAACCTATTTTGTTGTTAATAAAAATAGTAACCTATTTTGTTGTTAATACATAAATTTTACGGTTCATAAAATAGATCATGTATATAATACAGCGCGTTAGTTAAACCGAGGGACATATTAAGGAAGGACATTAGGTAGTCGATTTCTGATCCGATTCATTAAAAAATAATTTTTTTTTTGCATAATTAACTATTATTCTATGAAATAATGTTAGCGTATACACTAAGCGCGGGAAAAGATCAAATAATGACGGAAAAACGGGTCACACCAACCACGACAGCTACTTATTCAATACCATACGCGTAAATGAGTCGATAGCACTAGGGTGCCCAAACATTACGGAAAATTTTATGATTTTTTTTATTTGTTTATGTTTACCCAGGCATAAATTACCATAGGATTAAATATGTCCCTCGTGTTAAGAGGCCTATTACTTCTTGACTGTGATTTTTGCGTAAAATGGCCAATTTTGACGTTACGGATCTCAGAAACCAAAAGACATTGACAATTATGACTTATTGAATAGTGTAAAATAGCTATTGGAATAGTGCGTAGCGGCCTCGCTTTTTTTTAAATTTTGCTTAATTTATTAATTAAACCTAAAATTCCAGAGAAAGATTTTCATAAAGTGCGCGAAGGCACTTTTTTGAGCTCATCGATTGAACTACTGTTCTAATCAAATGAAATAAAAAAAAATGTCGAATAGTGCTTAGCGGCCTCGGAATTTTAAGATATCATTGATTTTAAATAGAAAAAAATTCTTTTCAAAAAACTTCGAAAATCGCTATAAGTTAACTGTGAATATCTCCTATCTACGATAATATTATTGAGCAAAATTTATACCAGATTAATTGTTACTTCATGAGGAATAAAGATTTTATAATGAATTTATTTATTAATTGAATTAATTATGCTAATCCAACTTATGCTCACAGAATGGAGATTTGTAATATTATGCACAAATTTATTATCCTATTTCGATAAAAAACGATAAATACAACTGCAAAATTACTACAACATGCGAAAATGGGCATTTTACGCAAAAATCACATTCGAGATGTAATAGGCCTCTTAACTAACACGCTGTATATTATGTATGTATAAATGATTATATGTATGACCAGGAGCGCAACACGTGCGCGGGGCTGGACGGCGCCGTGGACGCGCTGCTGCGCGCGGCGGGCACGCTGCGCTACATACACGAGAACTTCACCAACGCGCCCTCCGTCGACCTCGCCGCGGACACGCTGCTCGTGCTGGGCGCGCTCATGACGGTAAGCTTCAGTTCGAAGGGTTTTATTCTCATTAGGAAGGTTTGTTTGCACATAAAAATGACGAACATATAACTACGAATTACCACAGAATGTACATACAGAAGGTTCACTCTCTAACGACTTTCACGCGAAATTGAAACTTATTGTGTGACCCGAGCATTCATATTCATTTGATATCGATTTGACGTTATGACGTCACAGAGCGTAGGGTTTACACGCACGCGCAGGGATTTCGAGTTAAATATTTCCGGAGCGTTACGACTTAGAGATCTTCAAGAAACGAGCCTATTCCTTCCTTAAAGGTCGGCAACGCGCCTGCGATTCCTCTGGTTTTGCGGGTGTCCATGGGCGGCGGTGATTACTTTCCATCAGGTGACCCGCTTGCTCGTTTGCCTCCTTCTGCTATAAAAAAAAAGCGACTTGGCGCTCGGTGTTCGGTGCTCTCGCGCTCGTGGCAACCTTTACTGTTATACGCCTAGGCGGCCAAACTGCGGAGGCGCGCCAAACGAGCCTACCTAAACTGCGGAGTGACACCACACTGGTATTACCTAGTTTTTGAAGGAGTACAGATGTACAAATCAGGAGCTCGATGGCGCAGCGGTTAGCGCGTTCGGCTTGCGATCTTGCTCGCTAAGCCACTTTCGCAATGCCGGGTCGCTGGATGGGTGACCAATTAAAAACATCTCGAGCTCCTCCGTGCTTCGGAAGGCACGTTAAGCCGTTGGTCCTGGTTGTTGTCGTAAGATGACAGTCGTTATAACCCACCAACCCGCATTGGGCCAGCGTGGTGTGTTATGGCCCAATATCCCCACGTGATTGCCCACGTGGGAGGCCTGTGCCCAGCAGTGGGACCTTTATATGCTGATGATGAGATGTACAATCGAGGAAATAATAAGGTAGCACGTCGATTCTCTAAAGCTCGATCGTAAACTCGCCTCTTACTTCGACCCTCACGTTCCGATCAAGAGCGACCTTTGTTACCCTCGACAGCTTCGGTTACCTATCTGGAAAATAGGCAGTTATCGATATGTGTTCACGGGGCTACTCTCCTGGGACGAGTACAGAATGAAGAATGCGCTGCGGCGGGTTCTGATTCGCCGTCAAAACCTAACGCAGACGGTCTCCTAGGGGGCGATCACGCTAAATAATCTCAACCAAACCTAGAGTCATTTTTAAGGATCAATTTTTTTAAACGACATAGTATCTGAAATTAAAGAAAAATATATTTTTGAATGAAAGCTTACTTACTACCAGTGTTGCCAACTCAATTTTTTAAAGAGAGCTAGTACACTTACGAAAAAGAGCTAGAATAGAGCTAAATTTTCGGGAAAAAAAGAGGTAAAATAAAAGAACGTTTAAAAATAAAATAAAAATTATTGATAAAGAAAAATCATAACATGATATTTTTTTTCTTGTTAGATAAAGAGGGTTTACGCCATTCGGTTTCCCATACAAACTTCCAAGTCGAAATTTTCAAAAACCAATAAGCTAATTTTGATGAAACTTTGCATGCTGAAGTAAAACACAGTAGGGATCTAAATAGTTCGTAGAAAACATTTAAAAAAAACATTTATTTAAAGTCCACTATAGAAAGTTTAAAATCGCAATAACTCAGTTAAATAAACGTTTTTTAAAAATGTTTTCAACAAACTATTTAGGGGTTACTCGCATAATAGACGCGTTTTACCTGAAATAAAACGCATATTAAATACTTACCTCATTAGAAGCTTATAATATTGAGATAGGCATATCCGTTTCCCGTCGTATTTTCCTTCTCTTTCTTCCGGTATATCGCTGTCTCTCTCGCTCATCCCACTCAGTGGCGTCACCAGGTGGCTCGGTGGGGGAACCAGGAGATTTCACACCCGTGCCCATTTGTTCATCATTGCGTCGAAATATGCATTAAGCACCAGGCGGAAATAAAAACTAAGCTTCTAATGAGGTAAGTATTTAATATGCGTTTTATTTCAGGTAAAACGCGTCTATTAAACACTTGACCGTCATTAGAAGCTTATAATATTGAGACCTGTTTGTTATCGCCTGGTGAAAACGCCAATGTGAGAAAAAAATTAAACAATAAGTGCGAGAGAGTTAATCATATGATTATGGTTTAAACAAAAAGTTATAGTAAGAGATTTAATTAAGTACTAATTATTTACAATTTAAGTCATGTAAGAAAATAATTGGCCAGTCATTGATGAACAATCAAATAATTTAGCTTGTAAACCATGTAAACGAACATTATTATTAGGAAATAAATATTGTTTACTATTTGATTTCAATCACTTTACAGGGTAAAAATAAAAAATGAAAAACTTCGTGACGCCTGAATCAATATTTCACGACAATAAACCTTGTGAAAAGTAATAGGTAACTAATCTCCAATTACCAATAGTTAGTATATCCTCAATGGGTAAATCATATCAATCTAGTTTGTAGATGCTACAGCGGAGCAAAATACAACCAGGTGTGGCTGTAATATCCATCTAGCTATCACAGTGCTTGAAACAGGTGACAGGTGAACCACTCGAAGTTTTAAATAAATTAGTTTAGCCATTTTGTACAATATTTATTGATCCTTTTAACTAGTAGCAATTTCTAGCTTGTTTGTCTGTAGTCCCTACAGTCAGTTTTTGACCCAAACTGTCGCCATAATATTACTGCATTGTCCTGAACAAAATAATGTTTGGTGTCCACAGCAAGGTAACAAAGGAGCTATGCGACAATAATATTGCAGTGTTACGAACTGTTTGAAATCTAGTTGATTCTAGGTTTGAAATACATTACAAAGGTCTACAGACTAATATTACTAAAACCTGGAAAAAGGAGGTTTTGTTGTTTTTAAATGTTTAATTGAGATTGATTTTAAAACATGTTTAACTATAAAATATTAAGTGTAAATCTGCCAAAAACTGGACTGACTGGACCCATTTGGTACGCGTTCCGCGTGTGGCGCCGCTACTGCTGCTAACGCCCTTCCTGTACTACTGGACTAAGCACAAGTGCTCATATGGTTTTATAATAACCGGACGCTTGAGTAGGAAAATTTGCTTGTGGTTCCATAACGATATATCATTTAAGCACACCAAATTTCAACGTCATGTCTTGAACCTTGGGGGTTGGCAGGCCTGCGGTTATGTCTACCAGGCGTCTACGTTTCGAATTCCATACTGTGAATGAGGCAGCAAGGGGTACCACAATCAGATAAATTCCTGTTGAGGTGTGCTAGCACCCGGGGGATGAGGGAAGGTGGTGCGAATTTCCAAGCCAGAGGGAAGCGTTCTACTTCAGGCTGAAAGCATTGTGAAACATCGCTTCGTAATCATTGAGATAAATCTGCATAGTTTACCCACTACTTGAGCGTTCTTGGATACAAACAGGTGAATTACTGGCCAGGCCCACTTCGCGAATATCGTTTGTGTGAATTCTGGCAGTAGATGCCACTCTAGAGCTTGGCTATGTCGAGACAGTTCATCTGCATGGCTGTTCAATTTCTTTGGAATGTAATGAATTTTGACCACAATTTGGTTGGTGGTCATTTGTTGGTTGGCAATTTAGAGGATTAAAATAAAATTGTCGCAGGCTTCGTGTTCGATGCTTGTAATTCTAAGACTTAGAACAGCCCGCTTTTCTTTTTGATTGCAGTGCAGCTTTTGTTCGGATGTACTCCACCTTCCCGATAGGGCAGAATTGTTGAGTTGTGACCCCTAATCCTGAAGCAACGGTTGTCAAAAAGAATGTTGGTGGAGGTACATGTATTGGTGTTTCTGATAATTTTTAGCTACCAATACATTTAACTACATCGTAAGGTAGAGTGTATTTTACCGCCCAATTTCTTCTCTTAGGTATTGTAAAAGGCGACTAACGGACCATAGATTGCACATACATCCAACAGTATAGAGCGGCGATAGGCTCATCACTTGTCACGTACATGTGCAGTTATCATTTGGTGAAACGTAGACTATGGCAGAGGACTGCTTTTGCGGTCCTCATTGCCTGGTCTCTGACTAACCCTTCGGGGATAACAGTTGTGAGTATATGTAGGTATGTATGGACGCTTATGATTCCTCCATGTATCCTAGTATGTCCTTGCGGAAGACATTGATTTTGGTAAGCGCCCTGCGAGGGCGGTCGAACAGACTTTTTGAAGTTTATGTGGACACCGAAATAAGTAAGTGTTTCTATTACAATGTTGGCATGTCTGGACAGAACCATCTGGTCTTTATGTCTTTAAGATAATAGTCTAAGAAAACATTGCCGTGCTTATCTCAAATGGAAGGCATATAATTTTTAGTAATTCGCCTTTGTAGAACAGACGAAGAAACCATTGTAGGATTTGGCTATAGTCAGATGGTAGTACCTAGGTCTGAGAAAAGTAATTTGTACATCTCGTCTCTTAGCCGTACACAGTCCGGAATTCATATAATAATTTAACGACTTCAGGTTAAAAATTGGACGGAGTGACCTTTCTTGAGTGCTCTTTGGTACTAAGAACTGGGTTAAAACGAAGTTTGGAAAAAAAAACTTACTGTTTCTAGAAACCTGTTTCTCATCTGTGTCAGCATTGCAGACATTTTGTCCGATACAAGCGTGTAACAACTGTCGATTGTAACGTTTGGAACCTTGAGCGATGGCTTCAGATAAAACGGTATTCTATACCTTTGTGTTATGATAGAAAACTTGGAGCACCTATTTAGTCCCAACGGTGTCAATAAAGTGCAAATTGACTACGTCTTTTGTTACCTCTGTTAGCAGAGAAGATGGACGTTTTTGTCCTGATTGATAGAGCTGCCAAGCCTATGATCCTGGGGATCGAAAGTAAGAACAGCCTCCGTTGTTTATATTATAGCTACGATGTGGCTCGTGGCTGGCATAAGTATGTCCTTGCGGAGGACATTGTTTTTGTTAAGCGCCGTGCGAGGGCGGTTCATAGCCATGATGTGGTTCGTGGCTGGCATAAGCATGTCCTTACGGAGGACATTGATTTTGGTTAGCGCCCTGCGAGGGCGGTTCATAGCCACGATGTGGTTTGTGGCTGGCATAAGCATTTCCTTGCGGAATTCATTGTTTTTGGTAAGCGCCCTGCGAGGGCGGTCCATAGCCACAATGTGGTTCGTGGCTGGCATAAGCATGTCCTTACGGAGGACATTGTTTTTGGTAAGCGCCCTGCGAGAGCGGTTCATAGCCACAATGTGGTTTGTGGCTGGCATAAGCCTGTCCTTGCGGAGGACATTTATTATTTAATTTAATCAAAAACGGTTACATAACCATTTACAATAATTAAACGTATTATTCAAATTCAAATAAAATAAGGGACATTTAGCATTACATTAACATACATGCATCTTCTCGCAAAAACCGCAAACACTCAAGTAATATTACCATTGATTTTGGTAAGCGCCCTGCGAGGGCGGTTTATAGCTACGATATGGTTCGTGCTGGCGTAACCGCATAAGCATGCCCTTGCGGAGGACATTTATATTAAATTTGATTAAAACGGTTAAATACCAATTACAATAATTAAACATAATATTCAGAATCAAATTAAATTAAATAAGGTACATTTAGCATTATATTAACATATATGCATCTTCTCGCAGAACCGTGAACACTCATGTAATAACCATTGACTTTGGTAAGCGCCCTGCGAGGGCGGGCAGATTATTGCCACGATATGGTTCGTGGCAGCCATAAGTATGTCCTTGCGGAGGACATTGATTTTGGTAAGCGCCCTGCGAGGGCGGGCAGATTATAGCCACGATATGTTCGTGGCTGCCATAAGTATGTCCTTGCGGAGGACATTAATTTTGGTAAGCGCCCTGCGAGGGCGGTTCACAGCATGCTGTGCGTGTCTGTCCCATGGACCAGAAGAACAACGCGATGGTTACACTATAAGAAGTTTGCCCTTGCGAAAGGTAAAGGTTGTTAGTACAGGTTTTGCTTGCGAGGCATTCCCAGTACCGGATTTAATAACTGGCCAAAAAGTTTTCTAACAGGACAATTTTTTTTTTTTTTTTTCTAATGCAACTGTAATCTGTTCAGAATTAAACAAATGTGTGTTTGAAGGTAGAATCTTATTCAAAGTAGCAAGCATTAGAGGGTCTTTTACATTTTTATGAGTACCTATTCTCTTTTCGTATATTTAAAGTTTCAGTCTGCAACCTAATCACCACTGAAAATAAGACCTTTAAGAGAGGCATCAGATGTTTGCGACCAACTAGTAAACTGCGCAGACAATTATTAAAAATATATTAAGGCCTAGCTGGCTCTTTTAGTTTACTTTTAAAATCAAATCTAGATCACTACACGGAATACTTAAATTGTTAACTGTTTTAGTCAGTATTGGTAACACCTGCGAGGTGTAACAATCGTTGTAAGATTTCCTCTAACGTCCGATAAAGCAGACACATTGTCGTTTTCGTCATGAAAGGCGGGTAGGTACGATGACCATGCTTCTTTGAACGATGACGACTAACTCGAACTCAACCTTCGCCGATGCGATCGGGATTGTTAGAAGGACTAGCTATAGCCGCTTAGCTACAATTCATTTTTCTCATTATCTAATGTAAGCACCAATTATCGGTTTCTTATCTAAAATAAAAAGAAAAAGTGCCTGGAGGGTAGATACCACGTAATAAACACAAAAAACACTTTTAAAAAATACTATCTTTACTCGAATGCTTTCTTATCTTAAAAGAAAAGGTGTATCTACATCTCTTGCGGGTAAAATAAAAAGTTTGATATACCAGATAAGTTTAAATTATAAATTCAGCGAACGGTAACACCGTTTAGTTAAGAAACTATTCTAAGTACTCACGTGTATTGTAGAAACTCACGAGAACTGTGTTGCAGTTTAAATAAAAATAATTCTATTTCTTTGTCACTTGATCACTATGTAGTGCACAAGTTACGCCGACGGGAAATTTCACGCCAATGATGAACAAATGGGCACGGGTGTGAAATCTCCTGGTTCCCCCACCGAGCCACCTGGTGACGCCACTGAGTGGGATGAGCGAGAGAGACAGCGATATACCGGAAGAAAGAGAAGGAAAATACGACGGGAAACGGATATGCCTATCTCAATATTATAAGCTTCTAATGACGGTCAAGTGTTTAATGACTAATTACGTACACGCATATTGACATACACGCGTTTTGACTTACACGCACATACTCGCATAATGACAGATCCCTGTGTTTTACTTTTGCATGCAAATTTTCATGAAAATTGGCTAATTGGTTTTTAAAAATTTCGACTACGAAGTTTGTATGGAAAACCGAAATGCGTAAACCCTCTCAATGAGATATTAAAATTTACGATTCTTCATCGTCAGAACTATCGAAATTGTTTTTCAAATTCACTACTTCTAATCCTCAAACTCAGGACCAAGCACAATGTGCTTGGTCCTGAGTTTACGTTTACGTTTACAAGTAACCGTGGTACCAATTTTTTTAGGACTTTTTTTGGTACTTCATATTTGTGGCAGCATATTTTTGCAGCAATGAATGATCGAACGAAACGAAGTACTTAAATGAAACGAACGAAATAAAACATTACGGGGATTCAAGTTAAAGTAATAGACTAAATATGCATGAATGAAATTCGGAAACACACATAAAATTTTAAAAGAAACGAAACTAAAAGTTATTTTTTTCATATATTGGAATGGAGCTAAAATATCAAAATTAAAGAGCTCAAGAGCTAAAACAAAGGAATATTTCCTTTTAGTAAAATTTGCCACCATCAATATTAAGGGTACTTTTCCTCCAACCACGGTATTTTCCTTTCTCACCTATTCCCGTGCCGTGCGTTTGCAGGCGCAGGCGCGCGAGTGCCTCTTCGAGAAGCTGCAGCTGCAGGCGCGCGAGGCGCGCGAGCTGTGCCTGGACCTCGACATGTGCCTCGACCTCGCGCAGGAGAGCGCACAACTCGCCCATACGTACCAGCAGCTGTACGACAAGGTAACCTCTCACATATTCAACAAAATAGCCTGCAGTCAAAAGGGAAAATAGCTTAATAACATAGGTATATTGTGTAACAGTAGTATAGATAGAGTAAAGGAAGTGTAGATAGGGCATATTCATGCCAAGGAACACGGACAATGAACCATGTCGGGGGACAAGACTATAAAAATATATATATAAATATAAAAAAATATTTAAACTTGTAAAACAGCGCCATCTAGCCAAACCGCGACTACACAGCTTGCAATTTAAACCGATGCATTCGCACAATTTGGATTTTTTTTACATTATTAGAAGGCAGAGGGCGCTGTTGGGTTGCGTTATATAGAAGGAGCGTCCTATTTGGTTCACTTATCTGATTAACTAGATAATTTACTTATTTCTTGTGTTCTACCGCAATATTTCCAAGTACTAGTACATTGCTTCACTACTTTGCTTATTTAAAACTTATTGTAAAATAATCTAACTAGCGATGCAATGTTGCTGATAAATAAAAATCTCCAGTTCAAAGAAAAATTACGTTTCATTCCGGCACCATTTTACAAAACGTTAAGTAAGAGACACTGTAGCAAAAGCCTTCATTATTAAAATCAAGTCATCCCTACAAGACCTCGACCTTGCGCAGGAGAGCGCGCAGCTCGTACGGTCCTTAAATACCAATAGCTGTACGACAAGGTAAACTCTATATTAAATCGTTTATTTTAAGTTCTTTTTTTATGTCAGAATTTCATTACTAAAAAATTGCTCATATTGCGTGGTTTAAAATAAAGAGAATCTAGGAAAGTGATATTATACGACGGGACTTTTCGCGAATGGGACATTTCGCGAACGGGACATTTCGCGAACGGGACATTTCGCGAACGGAGACATTTTGCGAAAAGGTCATGTTTTTAGAAGCGGGACATTTTGCGAAAGGGACATTACCGTCCGAATCGGAAAAATTTTCAACTGCAAAACAGCGCCAAATCGCACAAGAACATGAACATATCTACTGATTGTAGACTGCTTATTTTTTTCCTTTTTTGCATTTAGTTAGAATTTTGTTTTTACCAATATATAAAAACTTTTATTTTTTCTTGAGCAAAAGGGGTCGTTTTAATTAAGATACAGCGTCGAATCGACTTAATAACTTCGCGTAGTATAGCCCTGTGATCGTTCATTCCTTCTCCAGATAGTGAATGAAATCAAGCAATGGTAGTTGTAATAAGAATACTACGATGTACCCCTCTCTTCCCTTAGGTGTCGTGAAAGGCGACTAACGGACTTAAGACTGCACAAGTGCACATACATCCAAAAGCGTAGAGCGGCGATGAGCTCACCACCTGTCACGCTGAGCACATGTGCAGTCGCTATTTGGTGAAACGTGGACTATGGCAGTGGACTGCTTTTGCGGTCCCCATTGCCTGTTTCTGACTAACCCTTCGGGGATAATAGCACAGAATACCTGATAGTACTACGTACAGAAGGTTCACTCTCTAACGACTTTCACGCGAAATTGAAACTTATCGCTCGACTCGAACGTTCATATTCCGTTAAGCAACGCTGACTCGATATCGATTTGACGTCATGAGAGTCACAGAGCTTGGGTTTCCTTGCGCGCGCAGGGATTACGAGTGTTGCGACCGACGTTTTAACCGCCTCTGTGGTCTAGTGGCTAAGTCACCGGTTTCAGACCCAGAGGTCCCGGGTTCGATTCCCAGCGGGGGGTACATCTTTGTGTGCTCGGTTTAGTTGGTAGTAGGGCTGTTAAGTCCGCCTGGCTAGCTACCACCATCTTATCTAAGTCTGTCGCTATAACAACGATGTTTATAGCATTGTTGTGTTCCGGCAGTTTGAGATAAGATAGCCAGTTCCTCAGTGGTTGAGGATTCCGGGTGAAGCGCGCTTCCACCTTCAGCCTTATCGTCACTTACCATCAGGTGAGATGAAGCCCAAGCGCTTACCCGTTGCCAATAATAATAAAAAAAAGACTGCGCTCGGTGTTGGTACTCTTGCGCTCGCGGCAACCTTGACTGCCATACGCCGGCGGCCAAACTGCGGAGGCGCGCCAAACGAGCCTACCTAAACTGCGGAGTGACACCCGCCTGATAATAGTCGTGATTATTGTACATGTCTCCGTTCCGCAGATGCAGACTGAAGGTGTATTCAACTACGTGCCATATTCGTGGGTCTCCCTGGTCCACGTGAAGACTGAGTTTTATAAAGGTAATTTACTTACAATTTTTTTATAAAAACCTGTAGTTTACAATGTTTTAAACATTCAGCTAAGAAGGCTGTTTGAAATATTCGTAATATAGACCGGCGCGGTCTATATTCAAAATATATGGTCTATATTAAAAATCAATTGGCGAAATGTTTGTACGCGCATTTCTTCAGAACGGCTGCACTTATTTGGGTAATTCTTTTTTTGTTGTGTTAGTAATTGTCAGGACTAGGTTTGGGTAAAATATTTTTTTTGGAAATTCGTTACGTTCGTAAATACAGGGTGTTCACGCAGACGAAGTCGCGGGCGGGCCGCTAGTATAGTAGTATTTATAATTGGCTATTTAACGTTGTAACAATAAAATATGAAATATGTCGGATAATGGTAGTTTATGATTTAACGATAATCCAATAGTTTTCTAAATATTTTATTTTTACTAAAAAAAATTGCGTTTTTTTGTCTGTGGATTACAATACCCGAAACACGGGCGGCCATGATTGAGCTTCGTGTGACGTCACATCTCACAAAATTAACAAAAACTATCTGCCAGGTTTCAAGATTTCGTTTGTTTATTGTAGTGTGACGTCATAAGGCTAAATGCCACGTGACCAACCGTTTTCGCACGTAATTTGAAATTAATGTAGAAAAGTATGACTTTTTCTATTAAATAAAGCTGTTTCGATCTTTTTTTTTATACTTTTCCGAAAACTGTCAAGTAGCCAATTATTTTACGAGTTTATTTAAGCGTTATTGAAGCCAAAAAACAAATAATTACAAAATCTGGAGTGCTATTTCCATTATATTTATTTACAATATCTGTGTGCTGGCGGTTTATTTATTCAAAGAATACTACCAATCTCTTCTCTTGGATGAAGATTGGATGTCGTAAAAGGCGAATTACGGACAGAACTGCACACAAATCCCACAGCATAGAGCGGCGATGTGGTTACCACCTCTGAGCACATGTGCAGTTGTTATTTGGTAAACGTGGACTATGGCAGTGTATTGCTTTGGCGGTCCTCATTGCCTAGTCTTTGACTAACCCTTTAGTAGGTATGCCCCCTGCGGAAGCTGGGGGGAAAGCCCCACATAACCACCGCGTCTCCCCGGACGCGTTGGTACTCGGTAATGAGTTTTCCGTAGTTTAAAAAAAAAGGGGATAACAGAATGCCTAAATACTAAAAGGGCACTTGTCACAATTTTTCCTTGAAATACTTTTTTCGTCTCTATCGCTTGGCAACACCTATTTACATCGTTTTGTACGGACTTCTTGGCGGGAAAGTGAAGCGTCATGTCTGTAGTTTTGTCTTATTTTCGAAAATTTGTGTTTTGTCGAATATTAATCCTACTAATATTATAAACGCGAACGTTTGTAAGAATGGATATTTGTTACTACTTCACGTTAAAACTAGTGAATGGGTTTGGATGAAATTCGGTATATAGATAGTTTATGACCTGGATTAACACATAGGCTACTTTTTATCCCGATATTCCCACGGGAACGTATAGATAGATGTTTGTTACTCTTTCATGTAAAAACTACTGAATGGATTTTGATGAAATTCGGCATACAGATAGTTTATAACCTGGATTAACACATAGGATACTTTTTATCTCGATATTCCCACGGGAACGTGAACTACGCGGGTAAAACCGCGAGCGGCCGCTAGTATGAAATAATAATAATAATAATAATAATGGATAATAATCCATTATTAAATGAAATAATGGATTATTTACTGTTAAGTGTTCGTGAACGTGCATGAGTGTTGGCAAATAAAACAAAACAGTGCCACATCACTTTTCAAATTCTCTCAAGATATACGTGCGAGATCTCATTAAAGTCCCAGTAGTCTAATTCACGTAACAAAACTTCAACGACATGCAAGCGATTTGATCGCTAAAGTCACTTTTCGTATTCACGTATCAATCGCACGATTTTGTTTAAGTCGGTTTTGTTTAAGCGTATTCACGTGCAGTAATCGAAGTTCGATCGTTGCCTCCGCGGTATTCACCTATTATTTTGACGTTTAGTTTTATCGGATTTCAGCGATTACACGTCAAATTACACAATTTCCAAGTCGTTGGAAAAAAATAATAAACATTTCTGCATGTTTTGTTGACAAAAAGTATTTGAATTTATTTGGTAGAACTGTAATGGCAACATTAAGTTTAAATAGTTGACAAATCGCTGAGTTGCGTTCTTATCGGGTAATCGTTCTATCGAAATGACAGGTGAATACGGATTTATGACTGTTTTTCAATAGGACGACTTCTAAACGTAAACGACATTTCAACTATTACGAAATACGTGAATCAGGCCACTGATCTTTACTGGAACTCAATTGGTTTAGGGGGAATATCATTTAGCATTAAACGTTCATATTATCATTACTCATTATCATCAGTTTAATCATAATCAATGAACTCTAATATTACGACTGAAGGACTGTATCCATGGTCACGAAAAAAAAAATCGTTTTGTACTAAAAGGGTCTCGATCTCGGACCAAATGAGGTCTCGATATTTGGTCCGAGAAAAGGGTACTCGTCTGCGCTATATGCATTCAATGACAGGTGTGCTAATATACGATAAACATTCAGCCTTTCAAAAATATTCAGTTTTTTTCTATTTCCTGTAAAATTTTCACCTTGAGAAAAAGGGGTCACATGTGCCCTTTTAGTATTTAGCAATTCGAGTCGAGAGTGTTTGTATGCATGTGTTTTCAGCGCTGGCGCACCAGTACTGCGCGACGGGGCTGCTGCACGCCACGCCCGGGGTTCGAACCCGCGACCGACTGGCGGCGCTCTACGCGCCCGCCGGCGAGCGCAGCGCGGACAACGGTGAGTGTCAAGTGTGAATCACAGACAAACTCAAATTAATTATAAAGGCCGATTTTACAAAATTGTTAGATAAAACATTTTTGTTTGTAAGCAACGACGTACATCGGCCAGAAAATATTTTGTGCATAATAAGATAATGTCAGTCATATCTCTATATATATACAATTCACTAATAGAGGTCCATAATAAGAAACCTTACCTAAAGAGAATAAGAGATGTCCACACTTATAATACAAGAAATAGGGATAAATTAGTAATACCAAGAACTCGATTAAAGAAAACTCAAAAACAAGGGGATGCTATTAAAATTGCTCTATACAACGCCTTGCCGCAAGAGATAACCGACTTATCGTTTTTGAATTTCAAACATAAAGTTAAATTGTTTCTCGAATGTAATAAGACGTTTTATAATCTTGATGAATACTTTACGCAATTACGACAGAATAAATGTTCCTTCTTTTTATAATTTCGTTTATAAGTACTAGTAATTTATTGTATGAACAATTTTTTAAATGTTTTTTTTTGTTATTATTATTTTGTTTCAATACATTTATTTAACACTTTTAACATTGACATTCAATTTTTGTTGCAATAATTTGAATAATTTTTAATTTTATTTAATTTAATTTTTAATTTGTTTATTCATTTCTTTAATTTTATTTTTTTGTTTGTGAATGTGACTTGCTAAATGTAACGTTTTGTTATATGGCCAATAAATAATACTGAATACTGAATACTGAAAGTATCACACAACAATTTAGAAAATATGTATTGTTATTATATAAGTATCATGTCTTTTCTTTTTTTATCAGACGAATAAGTTTTATCCGAGGATTGAAAAATCAGCCCTAAATATAAAAAAGGAGCTGGGTCGCGTAGCGCCTCTCTAAAAGAATACTACCACCCCATCTCTTCCCTTGGGTGTCATAAAAGGTGACTAAAGACTGCACCTACATCCAAAAGTCCAAAAGCATAGAGCGACGATGGACTCACCACGCTGAGCAGATGCTATTTGGTGAAAAGTGGACTATGGTTGAGGACTGCTTTTGCGGTCCTCATTGCCTAGTCTCTGACTTACCCTTCGGGGATAATAGTCGTGATTATAATATGTAAATGTAAGTATGTAAATACCCCCCAGGGTCGGTGCTAACGCCGTCTTTAAAGGACCAGGACCTGGACCTGCTAGCGCTGGGCCGCGCGCACCTGTCAGAGGCGCTGGCACTTTACGAGGAGGCGCTGAGGCTGCAGAGGATGTGCCGGTATGTACTTAATTTACATATAGTGTACTTACATATACAGTCGTGGTCAACTAATTAGGGACAATCTCTAGTTAAGCCAAATTGTGAATTTATTTTTTATTTTCCAACGAGTCTTAACAATATTCCATATCTTTTACACGTAAGTATAATTAGTCATTGATGTGCCCGATTATACAAACAATAACAACTTCTTAAACATTAAACCTCTTTACAGTATAGCTGATAGATTATCAGTGTGCTATTTGTTCAAAGAATGCTGGCTGGCCATTTAATTAGGGACACTGAGATATTGCGTTCTATTTTCAAAATTTGAATCTCAATACTTTTTTATTTCTTCTTTTATTGTTTTGTGGTAGTTTTGGCGGCAATCCAGATTTTTAATTTTAAGTTTTGAGAATTATTTTGAAGAAATATGGGCAAAAATAAAAGTTGCGATCCAACACTACGAACAATTATCATGAAGTTTGTCGAGCGTGGTTGGTCATACCGAGGGATAGCAGAACATTTAAATTGTTCAAAAACTATGGTATGCAATGCAGTGCAACATTTCAGGCGCAATAACACAGCTTTAAATGTGCCCAGGACAAAAAGATCGAGAAAAACAACTCTGCATGAAGATAGAATGATAACCAGGTTAGCTAAGAAAGATCCGTTTCTAGACTCTATTTTAATTAAACACGAAGTGTTTGGGGCAGACGAAAGAGCCGGTGTATCAGCGAGGACCGTTCGACGACGTTTGGTAGAAGCAGGGTTGTTCGGAAGAGTGGCTCGCAAAGTACCGTTGTTGAAGAAAGAACATAGAAATGCTCGTTTGGCGTTTGCACGTAAATATGGACATTGGACCTACGCCCAATGGCAACATGTATTATTCTCTGACGAGACCAAGATTAATTTAATTTCTTCAGATGGAAGGAAATACGTACGGCGTCCTGTAAAAGCGGAAATGAATCCAAGATTCACAAAAAAGCAGGTGAAACATGGCGGTGGAAACATTAAAATTTGGGGTTCATTTTCTGGACGTGGAGTGGGACCTGTGAGAAAAGTTCAGGGTAACTTAGACCAACATCAATACAAAAGAATATTGGAGGAAACTATGCTTCCCTATGCTGAGGAGCATCTCCCTATTATATGGACGTTTCAGCATGATAACGACCCGAAACATACCGCCCGTTCAGTCAAGTCGTTTCTTACCAGTCAGTCAGTATCGGTGCTAGATTGGCCAGCAAATAGCCCGGACCTCAACCCAATTGAGCACCTTTGGCACGAAATCAAGAAAAAAGTTTCAACTTATCGTACCACAACTTTAGATCAACTTAATCAAGCTTTTTGTGAGGCATGGGCAAACATTCCTATCGAAACATGTCAGAAACTGATAATGTCTATGCCACATCGGTGTCAAGCGGTAATTACTAACAAAGGTTTTGCTACTGGGTACTGATTTTACACGTAATAAAATGGAGCTTTTAAAAATATTATAATACTGGAGATTATTCGTTTTGTTTAACTCTATTCATCATTATACTTTACTGTCCTTAATTAAATGTCCAGCTACATAATTATACCTTAAAATTTAATACATGTTCAACCTTTGATATTAAATACTTTTTTCTATTTAATTATTCTCTTATTTACAGCCATTTATAGTATAGTAATCGGACCAAATTATGCAAATAATAGGTGCTGAAAAATCAATAGGGTTTTATATTTATATGTACATAACCGGTTATTGCTCTTCACTATCTTGAATGTCCCTAATTAGTTGACCACGACTGTATGTGTATTTGCGTATATGTACTTAATTTAAAGGTAGTTTCTTCACGTCAATTGGCTACCTGACAGTTTTCGGAAAAGTATTTTAAAAATTACAAACGCTTGTTTTATACCGCGTACAATAATTTTTTTCTTGAAAAGCTATTTAATAGAAAAAAAAACATATTTTTCTTAATTCATTTCAAATTTCGTGCGAAAAAGGTTGGCCACGTGACATTTAGCCCTGTGACGTCACACCACAATAAACAAATTAAGCGGCCGACGCCGATGCCGCGCACGACGGGTACAGCGAGCGGGGTAGAACTCCTGGCAGTGCACGGTGCGCTCCGAAACTCAATCATGGCCGCCCGTGTTTCGGGTATTATAATCCACAGATAAAAAAATCGCAAATTTATTTTATTAAAATAAAATAAATACTTACAAATTATCTTATTAAAAAAAACTATTGGATAACTATCGTTAAATTATAAACTATTATATCCGACATATTTCATATTTTATTGTTACAACTGTCAAATAGCCAATTGGCAATACTCAGTTCAAATAAAAGTGAGTGGCAATCAAGATTTTATATTCGAGGATAACTAAGCGTTAAAAAAAATGTCTACTACCTATCAACCTCACTTTACCTCTCTCTAGCACGGGAGCCCACCTGAAGTACCTAGACATTTTTTTCAACGTTTCGTTCTTTCTTTCTTATCTTTGAGTTTATTTGACAAAATTAACATTATAAACATTATTAGCATTCGTTACTAACCAAAAATATTATATTATTTTCAAATAACCAAAAGGTCTTTAAAAATAAAGCATCAGTGATATTTTTATTTCTTTGTCTCTACATTTTATTTAAATAAAGCATCAGTGATTTGTTTTTGTCCACACTGTCCCACTGCTGGGCAAAGGTGTCATCCATCTCTAACCTGAGCCTATATGTATAAAAACGAGATTATTACAATGCAATATGTTTGTGTTGAGTCTCTGATATTACCGCACGGTGCGGCCGGTTGCATGAACCATGGTCGAGGGTGGAGCAACTCCATAAATTACACAAAGAAATTGCATAGTAATAAATCAAATTTTTATTCAAATTATGTTATAAATTACCATGAAAGTTTAAAATGTTGTTTCATTTATAATAAAAAAGTTATTGACTCGGGGCAATTTTTTCAATCTTCTTATAAAACATATCCATGTGATAAAATATAACACAATGAACACGATCAACCTATAATGTCACTTGTAAAAAAACAATGTGACCTGATTTGACAATACATTTCATGATGGTTGTGCAATCTTTTAAGGCTGGCGTCATAAATCGGAATGGCTCTCTCGATTCTTAATCTAAATTCCGGCACCTTGCCTCACACATATCTTAAAAATTCAGATTGGTCAGTACGAACTAACTAACGAACAAGCTTTATCTGACAATTGAAAAGTTGGCCCTTATTTTGCTTTTACGAATAAATAAATAGCTATGTATTATACCGTGCAGTGAGCTCCGCGGCAAGGAGGCGCTGGCGCTGGCGGTGCGCGCGGCGCTGGAGCGCGCCGCTACTGCGCGCGCCGCCGCCGCGCCCGAGCCCGACTTCACGGACCTGCTGGACGCGCCGCGGGTCGCGCGTACGTGCATATTATAGTAGTCATTGTCATAATACTCGTAGTCATAATAGTCACTGTCATAATAGTCATAGTCATAATAGTGGTTAGTCATAATAGCAATTTTTATAATAACCGTAGTTATAATAGTTGTAGTCACAATATGCGTAGTCATAATAGTGGTAGTCATAATAGTCGTAGCTATAATAATCAAAATCTCTTTATTCAATTAGACTTAATAAACACTGAATTGTTCAAGTAAACTTAGTAAATGATGAAAATCGTGAAAAAAAATTTTTTTTTTTTAATTGGTTGGTTGTGTTTCTCCCTATGAGAAGGTCAAAATTTTACGTTTTCCCATAACAACTGTTTAGACTAGTTTAAGTCAAATATTGAGTAATTTTCACAAGTCTAATCTCAAAAAAAAGAAGAATAAATCACAAAAATTATGGGTTTCCGCGTCTCCCCCTTTAAGAGGAACACCCCCCACTCCTCCGACTAACCACCCCCGCTAACTTAATTGACAGATGTGTAAACAGGCGAGGTTAGTACAGTGCATTAGTTTGTAAGCCTTAACTCGTAAACCCTACGCGCGCGCGTAAACCCTGCGCTCCTGACGGACGTCAAATCGATATCGAGTCGGCTTTGCTTAACGGAATATGAACGCTCGGGTCACGCGATGGGTTTCGGTTTCGCGTGGGGGTCGTTGGAGGGTGAACCTTCTGTACGGAAGTAATATTAGTTATTCTGTGCTTGTACCAAGACGAAAAACGAAACAATTTTAAAACACACAAATTTATGCTTATTAATTTTTGACGTTTTCTATGCTTAAGTTTTTATAAAAAAAGATATTTGAATGATTAAAAATGTCAACCTTATTGGTTAGGTACTAATGTTTTCCAAAACTCATTTCAACCGTTACTTTATTTTACTTTAAAAACTCAGTTATTTCCAATTTCTATTACTTACCACAATATCAATACGATAATTGGAAATCACATTTAATTTTATTCCTTAAAGTAATAACTTAAGTTAACAATTCATTGTGATTTATCATTCTTCACCTTTCATCCTAAAAAAAAACGATAAATTACCTATAAATATTAGCCGTTTGTGTCGCTAGGGGAGAGGAGAGACACTTGCCCGCTATTTTTGTCTCGTACCAGGATACGTTTGTTTACACAATTCTATGACCACGGCTTAAATTTCGGTTCGACGCGATTCTGTTTCGGCGTGCAGTGGTACTGGGGGTAGCGATGCGCATTTTGTCTGGCACAGACTATAGCTCGTTAGATTAGTTGAGTTAGTTAACTGTTTTTTATTATTATTATTATTATTGACGTCAATAAGTGCCTGTAAAGGTTTACATTGAATAAATAATTTGACTTTGACTTTGTAAACAGTGGGCGCGAACACGTATATTTATTTTAGTGTAAAAATGAAGTGGTCTGATAATATACCTTCGCGATTGTACAAGAGTACCTCAAACATGAGTATTTCTTTAATTTTCTCTAATAAAAATAAAAGTAAAGGCTCACTCATTCGTAACGCATATCTGTATTCAACTGTGTCTTCTTAAGACAATTCCGCCAGAAAGAAGGTTATTGCTGACACCACGTTCGTTTCTTCTAGCAATCCACTTTCTTTCCCATATGCATTTGGGTCTGTTAATTTCTATTAATATTTCATTTTCAATGTGTTCACAAGTATAGACACTATTTCTTTGATTATCGCACGTAAATTGGTGTAAGGTAATTCAAAGTTCATTTTCTTGTGAAATTCAAATCTGACCTGTGAGAAATCAGTATCGGTTCTCGGCTAAAAATCGCCGAGTTTCTCGGCCATGACCGAGACTGTAACTTTGTACGGAATGGGATTCAAATTTTCAGATAACTCTTCAAACATCGTTGCCACAGAGCAATCCAACTCATGGGCATCACATGATTCCATAAAGTTGGAAGACCAGCCAATGAGCAATGACGAAAACAGTTGAAGTTCTGAGATTAAAATAGCGCTAGAAAGCTTTTTTATGGAGCTAATACTGCAAACAAACTTTTTTATTGATGAGTATTGGTTTTCATCACCTCATAAGGTGCTTAGGCCTGCAGTAATAAGTTTTATCAGCGCCGCGTAGGTAGGTACTAGTGTAGCAAGTGAACAACTCTTTAGCAAAACTGGACAGTTGTACAATGGGAGGCAAACACTCTTTGAAGAGTGAAATTGCCGAAAACTTGCTTTTTTATGCTACGACTTTGATTATTGAAACAGTTAGCGTTTAAACAGTACCTACAGTATTAAACTGTTACTTACAGTTACTTAACTTATTTTTTTCACGATTTGTCTAATCTCGGTCTCGACTCTCGGTCTTGGCTCTCGGTCTCGGCCGAGATTTCATTTTATTCTCGTTCTCGGTCTCGGTCTCGGCCGAGAACGAAAATCCCGTCTCGGTCGAGCCTTAATTGGCATAATGCATACGTCACTTTACGGACCAGCAAAGTTTCGAACGAATTATGGTGAATTTGGACGCCGTGTAGGCAGGGCGTCAACGAGATGGACCGTCAATCTGGGGCGAAAAAAAAAAGATCCTTAGCTACTAAAACTTAGCTTAATTATAAAGTAAAGTAAATGGAGAAAGGAGGCCAAACTAGGTAGACCCCGTTCTTTGTAACTCCTGGTCGAAGCAAAGGTCGCGGGTAGCCGCTAGATGCTAGCAACAGCGCGATTCTCTAAGTTAAAATCTTGGTAGCAGCGGCTGCCGTAGCGCTGAGAATTGACTCTGTCTCTTTCATATTCATAGAATTGGAAAAAGACAGCAGATCACAGCCATGCGCGCATTTATGTGTCGCTTAGAGAATCGCATAGCTGCACTTGACCGGTCGTGGTGGAGATCCCTGGTCTTCACCAGGACAAAGGACAAAAATTTGGACAAAGGCCTTCGCCTTTGTCCAAATTTTTTAGTCTTACGGCTGCTGACGATGGCTGAAAAGTTAAAAACTCTGTCCCTTCAAACGCGACGTGAAGAGGGTACCTCGTTCACCTTGTGGGCCGGCAAGGTGAGGGCGACTGATGCTTCGTCTTATTAAAGGTGCTTCACACATATCAGTGAAGCCACAGTTCCGACACAGTACCGGCACAGTGTTTTTCATAGAGAATGCTCTATGAACGCACCCCCACTTGTCAGTGATAATGCTCTCAGTGTCAGTGCCGCCACCGGCAAATCACTGACGTATTCGTTTTGACAAAATTCATAGAGAATGTATGAAAGAATATTTTTCACTGTGCCGGTACTGTGTCGGAACTGTAATTTTACTGATATGTGTGAAGCAACCTCAACGCTGCACCAGTTGTCTCCATTTCCACTTAACATCAGGTGGAGTTGAGTCATCTGCCGTGCTACGTATTAAAAACCCTCATTCGATTACATATTAGCCGATTATGATAAAGATTTTTAAATCAAAATTTTCTCTTTCACAGCATCATCCAAGTTCCAACTGGCGCTAACTCCTCCGGATTTCGCGCAGCACCGCGTTGACGATCTCTTCAAGTCTTTAGGACCCATCGCAGTCTTCTCCGCCAAGAGGCACTGGAGCGCGCCCCGATTGGTCCAGCTGCAGCGAAACAGCGAGAAACGACGAGATTCTTCCAGGAAAATCCGCAACGACTACACCGAAGACTTGAAGCGGAGCGAGAAAAGAGACCGCTCTGAAGACAACAGCACTTACTACAACCAGATAATAAGGAGCGACGATCAATACACCGACGAATACGAGAAGAAACTCAGCAGGGTGACTAAGCAGAACGGCGTTTACATCAACAGCTACAACAACAACAATTACGAGTACCACCCCAAAGTTTTGGATTACGACTCGAAATACGAGTACAGGAGTAAATTGAACGATACTTTCGTGAAGACGACTACGGAGAACGGTGTCAGCAAGTTGGAAGGAAATGGTTATGTGAATGGGAAGGTCAGGAGTAGCGGCAACGGGAGGGAGAGGAGGAAAAGCGACTTGCGGCGGGCGGCTAGCGACTACAACGTGGCGACTAAGGTGGAAGACGAGGGCTTCGGGTTCTCGGTGAGGGGCGACGCACCAGTCGTCATTGCGGCCGTTGAGCCCAACTCTTTGGCTGATGTGAGTACTTTATTTATTTAATACACACATGTAACCACGGCTATTATCCCCGAAGGGTTAGTAATCTACCATAGTCCACTTTTCACCAAATAGCGACTGCACATGTGCTCAGCGTGACGGTTGGTGAGTCCATCGCCGCTCTATGCTGTTGGATGTATGTGCAGTCTTGAGGCAGTTGTCCCACCAACAGCGAGTAATCGACTAACTATTGGCTATTTTCTCGCTCAAGAAACGTACAAAAGATATACATTCCGTGTTAACAAAAGAGATGCATATATAAATAGTTGATCGCTGACTGTTCACACTGCCGGCGAGGACTCGTTCCACGTACAAGACTCGAGCTCTCAGAGTCCTTTTACATAAGGCTCGGAGTCGTTTACAAAGCTCGCGACGACTCCGAGTTTACGTGAGCCTCGGAGCGTGACATTAGAGCTCGAGTCTTCTTCTGCGCTTGAGCCTTTTTCTGAGCTCGAGTCTTTCTTTGATCTCTAGTCTTTTGTTGTGATGACTTATTTGATGTTTCAAGGTTAGCATTTTAATACACAACAATGATAAGTGTGCTTAAAAAGCAATTATGGTTAATTTAAACATTAATAACACTGATTTAAATTGTAAATGAGAAATAAAATATGATTGATTATAATAGTAGTTAATTATAATTCATCTGAAATCTTGCCTCAAGCCTTTGTTGAGGGTGAAGCTTCAAGTATTTTTTTAAAACTCGAGTTATTCTTGAAAGCTCGAGTTCATTTTATGACTCGAGTTCTTTTAAAGGCTTGAGTTGTTACTCAGAAAGCTCGCGCTCAACTAGACTCGGGACTCCAAGCCTATCGAGCTCCCAGAGCCCTGCAAATCTGACTCGAGTCTCCAAAATTAGAACTCAAAGACTCGAGGCTTGTACATCACTAGCGACAAGAGCTACCAAAGATAATTCTCGCTTTGCGATACTCGCTCAGCGATCAGAACTCACGCCGTGAGACCAACCAGCGGCAGCGGTCATTTCCCGCCAAGAGGACTGTGGCCTGATTCACGTATTTCGTAATAGTTGAAATGTCGTTTACGTTTAGAAGTCGTCCTATTGAAAAACAGTCACAAATCCGTATTCACCTGTCATTTCGCTAGAACGGTTACTCGATAGGAACGCAACTCAGCGATTTGTCAACTGTACGGTCTACGCGATGACCTACATTTTATTTGTTTAAAGTCATCATTTTTATTACATTCGATTCAGTCCACATTCAACTCGCGACTCATCAATTAGCGTTACATTCAATTACGCAATAAAAGTTATTTTTAATCATTTTCAAGTTTTATCATTCATCTCTTTTGGTGTGTGACCATTCAACCCATACATCAAATTGGTCCTTCGAGCCTCCGAAGGCGGGATCATATCACGCGTGTGCGTGTCTCCAAGTGTAAACCAAATTGGATTGCACGGTATACCTGCCACGTAAGTCGAGCAGCCTTCGGTGAGTCAGTTATCTATTATCCAGTCTCCTGACACTATTATCATGCAAGAAATTCTCGCCAAGCAGCATCAGATTATGGGAGCGATGGATTCGCTTCTCATAAACTTTAAGAAAGACGGTGTCGATCGTAAGACCTCAGCTTATGTCAAAAAACGCCTAAGCAGCCTCGAGTCACACTGGCAAGAGTTTCAGGTAAATCATATTAAGCTGTCTGAGTTTGATGATCATACACATGAATACTTCACTGACAATTTTTATCAGCGCGTGGCTGATTTCTATAATGAAGCTAAATCATTCATTCAAAAATATCTATCGATGGAGGGTATGGAGGAAAAACTTGTCATTCGCCCTGCCACACCGTTAGCCGGACCCTCTCAGCAGCATCCATCATCTCAGCGGGGTCAGGGTACTAACAGTAAGCTAGACGAGATGCTACGTAAACAAAAAAGCAACTTCAAAGCATTTGCCCGTACTCTCCAATCTGTCAATTTAGAAGGTCTCTCACAAAAATGGGAATTCGAAGATGCACTCAAGTCATTGCACAGTAGGTGGCTTGCTATTGATGCTCTCCATTGGGAAATCGATAGCGAGCAGTATGAAGAAAATGAACATTATGAGCAGACCTTTGCGCATTATGAAGATAAGTATGTTGCTATGAAGAAGTCCATTAACAGCAAAATGTGGTCACAATCCCATAGGGAAAAATCAACACCGCAAGTAGACATCCCTTCTTTCATTGGAAATTACCACCAATGGGAATCATTCAAGGATTTGTTTGTGGAATCCATACACAACAATAACTCGTTGTCAGCTGCTCAAAAAATGCAGTACTTGAAAGGTAAGCTCAAGGGGGAGGCAGAGAAACTGGTCCAGCACCTTAACATTAGCTCCGACAATTACCAGATAAGTTGGGATATATTGAACCATCGATACAATAATAAAAAATTGATTTTCAACTCTCACGTTAACATCATAATGTCTCTTCCAATTATGCAACATCAATCGGCAGCATCCATAAAGAAAATACATGACACTGCCAATGAGTGTCTCAACGCAATCAAGGCACTAGGTGTAGACATTAGCACCTGGGATCCGTTAATGGTCTACATATTGTCAAACAAGTTAGACGCTGAATCGTACAATGACTATATAATTTCACTGAAAAACCCAAGAGACCTTCCCACTTTAAAAGAACTTTTTGATTTTCTGGAAAATACTTTTACGTCACTTGAAATGTCAAGACGTAAACCGGAAACTGCCAAACCATATCAACAACCAGAAGCAATCAAAACTGGTCAAAATAAAAAGCAGTTCTTCTATAAATCATTCAGTAGCAATCAAAATCACTCATTCAATAAAATCAAGCATAATCCTAACAAAACTGGGTCTAGTCCCGGTCAATGCCCGGTATGCGAAAAAGAACACGGCATTTTTCATTGCAAAACCTTTTTGGATATGCAGCCGCAAACTAAAATAAGAACTATTGAGAACATTATGCTGTGCAAAAATTGCTTTAAGAAGCATGACAATAAGGAATGTTTTAGCAGTAAATGTCGCGTATGCAAAGGCAATCACAATACTTTACTACATGATGCTTACGTAACTAATCAAAGTGCAAATTACGAACCTACGAAAAGAGTTCAAAGTAATCAGCCAAATCAGCAATTAAACAACATTCATGTTTCGCAAGGCGAAGCGAGTGAAATTTTGCTTGCTACAGCTCTGATTAAAGTCCAGAAAGCAGATGGAACTCACAAAATTTTGCGTGCTCTTATTGACCAGGGATCACAAGCTTCAATAATAACAGAAAATGCAGCTCAAC
The DNA here is from genome assembly GCA_963921215.1 of Scoparia ambigualis. Lineage (NCBI taxonomy): Eukaryota > Metazoa > Arthropoda > Insecta > Lepidoptera > Crambidae > Scoparia > Scoparia ambigualis. The sequence goes on from OY992514.1 coordinate 29,078,562, forward strand.
AATTAGGCTTGAAGCGGAAGTGCGGCCAGCAGCGGCAGCGGCGGCGGCGGGCGCGGCGGTGGCGGGTGTGGGCTCGGTGCTGCTGCGGCGGCGGCGGTGACGCCACGACGCCCGACGTCGAGGCGATCCGCGTCCGTTTTCAGTTGCTGTATCTGTTTGCTCATTTGATCTAATCTCGAGTCATGCGTCTCGTTGATAGCAACGCTGACTGGAATCGATATGTTGAGAACTTTATTGACTGGTGCGATCGTGACCGATAAGACGTCTGCTTTTACATTAATTTCACTGGCATGATGCTGATGCGACGTTATTGTAAATGTGTCGCCCTTAACTACACAGTCGCTTCCGAGTGCGATAATTTTTACTCCTTGGAAGGTCTCGTGTGAAATTTGATCCCCACATGTTATTCTAAAGGAGCATTGCCCGCAACAGGTGAACAGAAATGTGTTAACGGTGACTAATTCTGGCCAGGTAACTTGACACTGACTAATAAATGTTTTGCATTTGCCCGTTTTATGTTCTATTAAACAAAGATTGTCGTCTGATACTCGTTGATAAATTTGTTTTTGTATTTCACATAAATACGAATGAACATCCAATTCGATGCATCTTTGCAGTTCATACTCAGAAATAGTCAAATAGGTGTCCTTTTTTATGTTCATAGCCAAAAAAGGAGATATTGGTTGCACGCTGACCATGACATTCCCTGTTTGATGTGAGACAGGGAATGTTTTTTAGATATCATAACTATCTCGATTTATTAATGGGATTTGTATCTCAAAAATAAAATACTGTTGTGTGATACGAGCTCTTACTTTCGTTATCTTATAAATTTTTGACAAATCTGTTTGTATATTGTCAATGGGAATGGATAGCTCTTTTGACAACTGCCCAGATATTATGCTTAACTCGTCACGAAGTTGTTCTGGAGTAAGGACGTGTATGTTGAAGTTATGAAGGTCGCTGATGGCATCCAATAACGTATTTTGAATATTTTTCAAATTGTCTAATATGTTATTGACAATTATGCATGAAAATAAAAATTCGTTGCTGATCTCTACTTGCCCGATTTCCTTCTGAATTTGGTGTGTTGCAGCCTCCAATTTATTTAAATGCTGGTTAAATATTTTGTGCTGTCTTTCCATGACGTTTTCAACTCTCTTAAGCATGTTGTTTTCTGTCTCAATAATCGATGTTTGTTTTTTCCACAATGTCATACGGTGTTTTTGATCATTTTTTAGAATAGAAATGTCTTTTTGATATTGTTCAGCAAAGCGGTCGTCTAAAATACCGAACAAGCCCCTTGGCGAGGTAACCGACACCATTAATGAGGCCTCGTCGCGTGCGCTTGTTTTGCTGCGTCGCGCGCGTCGGTAACATGCGGTCGTAGGATTCGAATTCCGTGAACTCGTGACGTAGTTGGAGTAATATGACGTCGCAGTGTGACTTTACTGTCATTAAATTGCACTGTGTTTCTAAATGTTTGATATAATCGCCATATAACTTGATACCGTTCCAATACGGCTGCATGTCATAATATACAACAAGCTTCCAATTGTCTTGAATTAATCGCATTTCCGTCATTTTGTCGAAATAGATGGTGTTATTGTTTGGCAGCGACGATATGTTATATGCACCTTGAACTGATGATGTCATTAATAACATAAATAACATGAATATTGTAGTCACAAAGTTTAGGCATGATGTTTTGAATGATTGACCTCTTTTTCGTTTGTTTTGCGTGTCTTCGTGGTTAGGCGGGTTTGTATCAGTTGTACCAGTTTGATTGTTAACTGGTAAAATTGACAACTTTACGACTGGTCTTTTCATCGTGCCACTCTTCGTTTTTACGCTTACTACACGGATTAGGCCATCTTTTCCGGGATGAGTGTCTATGACCCGGCCAAGAGCCCACTTCCCTGCGGGAAGGTTTGTGTCATGGATAACAACAACGTCATTAATTTGAATGTTTGGTTGACGTACTTGCCACTTGTGTCTGATAGACAGTTGTGTTAAATATTCGGTTTGCCATCTCTTCCAAATATCACCAAATGTCTTTTGTACTAAGTGCCATCTTGTTCTCTCATCCTGTTCTGTTTCGATGATGGTGAGGACAGGGCCGCTTGATAAGAAGTGTGCGGGTGTAAGATAATCGATATCATTAGGGTCTTCACTTATAGCGCACAATGGTCTTGAATTCAAGCAACTTTCTAACTGAGACAATAAGGTGGTAAATTCTTCAAACGTGAGCTTTTGATTCCCTATCACCCTGCGCATGTGGTGCTTTAAGCTCTTGACTGCAGCCTCCCATAATCCACCTGCACTAGGCCACGATGGGGCATTGAAATGCCACTTGATTTGCATTTCGTTGATTTCAGTGAGGAATTCTTCTGATAAAACATTTTTCTTTAAGTTTAAATATTCCTTTTGTAGTGTTCGGTGGGCTCCTACGAAGTTGGTCCCATTGTCACTATACATGTGACCTGGTGTGCCTCTTCGCGCGGCCATTCTTCGTAGTGCTGCCAGAAATGCTGACGAGGACAGATCAGATACGAGCTCTAAATGTATGGCTTTTGTCACCATACACACAAACACCGCTACGTATCCTTTAGATGTTTTAATTCCGCGTCCTTTATTGGCCTTAACCTCTATAAATCCACTGAGGTCGACACCCGTACGGTAGAATGGTCTTGTAAGTGTTGTTCGTGCTTCCGGCAGGTCACCCATCATTTGATGTTGTTTGATAGGTTTCTGCTTTCTACAAATTACACATTTAAATAAATGTTTTTTGACGGCTCGATTTCCACTTAAAATCCAATACTGTTTCCTAATCAATGACTGAGTAAGGCGTGCTCCTCCGTGGAATGTTTGATTGTGAGCTTCGTCAATAATTAATTCTGTTAAACGGCTTTCATATGGTATGATAAACGGATACTTCATATCTTCGCTGAGGTGAGACTTGGATAATCGACCTTTTACTCTTAACAGCCCGTCAGCGTCTAGAAAGGGATTCAAAGATAGTAATTTGCTTTTCGGTTTGCATGTACCCTGTTTTTGAATTTCTCTGATGTCTTCAAAAAACTCTTGATGTTGAACATATTTAACAATCTTTAAGCGCGCCTTACGTAATTCATCCGTGCATAAATATTGCAGCTTATTATTGTGGCGTGACGTCATGCGTAATATCCATGCAAGTAATCGGTACGCTCGCGTAAAATTGCTGTGTTCGTAAATTAGCCGGTGAATGATATCTGATCCCGTATCGCTTAATTGTGTAACATTTATCTGTTTTGTTTTTCTTATTTCTAAATCGGTATTAAAATCTTTCTTTTCGGATTGTGATTGTGGTTTGAATGTTGAAAGCCAGTTGGGTCCATTCCACCAGAGACTGTGTTGCAGCAGCTGTTCAACTGTGACACCGCGACTGGCGCAATCAGCTGGGTTTTCTCTCGTATTAATGTAGCGCCACGAGTTAGCATCTATAGTTTGTACTATCTTAGCTACTCTGTTGGCAACGAATGGCTTCCAGCGACTTGGTTCACCTTGCAGCCACCCTAAAACTGCCGTTGAGTCACACCAACCGAAAAGTTTTAGTTGGTGGTTATTAAGGCTTTTTGTAACTTTTAACATTAAGTTTGATAGTAAAAGCGCTCCACAGAGCTCTAGACGTGGCAATGAGACTTGTTTAGCTTTCTTAGGTAATGGTACCACCTTGGTTTTGGCTGTTAAAAGTGTAATTGACGTGGTACTTTGTTTTTGTATGCGTGCGTAAATAATTGCCGCGTAAGCTTTCGTAGAGGCGTCACAGAAACCGTGTAACTCTATGACGTCATTCTCTCCACAGCCAATCCATCGTGGTATTTTTATCTTATTTATATTTTCGATATCTGTTCTTAATTTTAACCAAGTTTGATGTATATTAGTTGGTACTGGTTCGTCCCACTGAAGGACGACGGTCCAAATATCTTGAAATAATAATTTGAGCTGAATAACGACCGGTGATAGCCAACCTAGGGGTCGAATATCTTTGATATCTCCGACAAAAGAATTCGTTTTGTCGGTATGATGTCTGAACATTTACTCATTTTGGATTGAAAAGTAAAAGTATCTTGTTTCGAATCCCAAGTTAAGCCTAATGCCTTTGTTGTTTGATCGTACCGGAAGTCAAAAATTCCAGGTTCAGCTCCAATACGTTGGCTTAGCCTTGCTTCGTTCAATAACCACTCTCGAAGGTTAAACCCTCCGGACTCCAACAGATTTATCAAATCTTTCTGTAATTGTAGACCTGATTCTAAGCTGAAGCTTCCTCCGAGGTAATCATCCATATAAAATTGCTGCTGAAGCGCTTTTGCTGCTTCCGGATATCTATGACCTTCATCACTAGCCAACTGTCTGAGCGTCATCATTGCCAAGAATGGAGCTGCCTTTGTTCCATACGTGACTGTCGCCAGCTGATAATCTTGTAATGTTTCGCTTGTGGAGTTTCGCCATACTATTTGCTGATATCGCTGATGATGATGATGAATGATGATTTGTCTGAACATCTTTTCGATATCAGCAATAAATGCGAACGGGTATTGTCTCCACATCAGAATTAAAGATAATAGATCTTGCTGTAAATTAGGCCCGCGGTACATAAGATCATTTAAGCTCAAACCAGAATCAGTTGTTCCTGACGCATTAAAAACGACTCGCAGTGAAGTGGTTGTCGAGTCAGCGCGTTGCACACAATGGTGAGGTAAATAATAACGCAGTTCATTCACATTCGCGGTTACCGAGTGCATATGACCTAGATCTTTATATTCTGTAATAAATTGTTTGTATAGTTTTGCGATACTCTCTTGTCTTTTAAATTTATTTTCCAATTGAAAGAATTGAGCTACCGCTTTGGCTTTTGATTGACCCAATTTCTCGTCAACCTCTGGATGCAAAGGCAGTCTTACTACGTATTTTCCAATTTGATGTATGGGTTGAATGGTATTATATTATATTTAAACTTAATGTTGCCATTACAGTTCTACCAAATAAATTCTAATACATTTTGTTAACAAAACATGCCGAAATGTTTATTATTTTTTTCCAACGACTTGGAAATTGTCTAATTTGACGTGTAATCGCTGAAATCCGATAAAACTAAACGTCAAAGTAATAGGTGAATACCGCGGAGGCAACGATCGAACTTCGATTAATGCACGTGAATACGCTTAAACAAAACCGACTTAAACAAAATCGTGCGATTGATACGTGAATACGAAAAGTGACTTCAGCGATCAAATCGCTTGCATGTCGTTGAAGTTTTGTTACGTGAATTAGGCTACTGTACGCTCGGCTCGGCCGCCGCGAGCGAGTGGCGCGAGTAATCGCCCGTCTCACTCGTACACTCGCTTATAGCCCAGCGACAAACTATCGGAACTACACACACGCTTTCCGCTGCTCGCCAACTCGGTTCTAGTTCTAGCTCGACTCGCCTCTCGTTCATCGTCGGCGGTGGGACAACTGCCTTAGTCTTTTAGCCGCCTTAATCTTTTATGCATTAAAATAAACAACAAAAGGTGGACTTAACGCCATAGGCATTCTCTACCGGTCAACCGGTAAGAACCTGGAAGATTTGAAGAAAGGTGACATTGTGTCTTTGACATACATCCAAATACATACCTGTGCATAGGCAGCCGTGACGCGTACCACCCTCTCTTTGCCCTTAGGTGTCGTAAAAAGCGACTAACGGATTAAATACTCCGCAATCCAACAGTATAGAGTGACGATGGGCCCACCACCTATCACGCTGAGCACATGTGCAGTTGCAATTTGGTGAAACGTGGACTATGGCAGTGGATTACTTCTGCGGTCCTCATTGTCTATAATATTTGGAGACATTTTTTATCCTATACAACGTTAGTCGGAAAGGAGGTACTAAGCCGCGGACAACTGAAAGTGCTACTATCAACTGTTATATTGCAATTATAAGGCGACTGCTAGAAACCGCAAGAAACTTCAAGGGCTGGTCAGGTCAAGTGTTTTAAACATGACAAAAATGACAAAAAAGGGATTCGTGTTTTTTTGTATTTTAAATGAAATAATTTATTTTGTGAATTTTAATTGAATAGTCTTTGAGTATCTAATTTATTTTAAAGCAATAACATAAGATAAATAAAATGAAAAACAATTAAAAATAACAATTATTTACTACGCGCGGGCAACGGCCGGCCGGCCGACCGTCTGTTGACCCCTTCGCGTCAGCGGGGCGATAAGTACCTACGTTAGTCTGCAATGAGACCATTTTTGTCATGTTTGAAACACTTGACCTGACCAGCCCTTGAAGTTTCTTGCGGTTTCTAGCAGTCACCTTACATAAAGTTTGCGAAAAACATTAATATTTTATGCATATTCATATTTAAAAAAAATGTACAACCCTGAATAGGGGCGGGGCTAACGCCACTTGTTAACCCCGGCAATGAACTCAATGAACTCAAATCTATCTCTCTCTCAAAACAGCTGACCGCCAGAGCTACCACAGCGTCATTTCTTATGAAATCTTAAAGCAGCTGTTAATCTATAATTATCAATATAGGAAAACTTCTAAGACAAAAGTTATTTATTATCATGTACACTTTACCCTCCTTTCGGCTTAGTACCCCCTTTCCGACTGACGTTGTATACGGGAGAGCGCTTGGCCTTCATCTCTCCTAATAGTAAGTGACGATAAGGCCAAAGGTGGGAGCGCGCTTCACCCGAAATCCACTGAGGAACACCAGATAAGATAACCATATCTTATCTCTAAACTAAGCGTTGTTGTAATCCGAGTGATCCGACCACAACAATGTTATTATCATTGTAATGTTATTAAAATTGTAATTGTCTACTGCACAGTTCTCAGAAAAGTATTACGAACGCTTATTTTATACCTCTTACAATTTTTTTTCTCGAATAAGCTTTATTTAATTTAATATACTTTATTTTTTTCATTAATTTAAATTTAGCGCGAAAACGGTTGGTCACGTGACATTTTGCCCTGTGACGTTACACTTCAATAAACAAACAGATTTTAACCTCTTGAGTGTCGGCGGGAATACCTTGAAACCTGACAGATAGCTTTTGTTTATTTTGTGAAATGTGACTTCTCACGAAGCTCAATTATGGCCGCCCGTGTTTTGGGTCTTATAATCCACAGATAAAAAATCGGAAATTTATTTTGTAAAAATCAAAAAATTATTGGATAATTATTGTTAAATTAAAAACTAGGTACCATAACCGACATATTTCATATTTTATTGTTACAACTTTCAAATAGCCAATTATGGCGCCAGTCTTTAGATAAGATTGTGATGGCTAGTCGAGCGCACGTAACAAGTCCTACCACCAAAAATAATTGTCTTGAATCTCTGTATAAGTACTTTACTATCTTCTAGATTGGCGGAATGAGAGAAGGCGACTTCATAATCTCCATTGGCGACAAGGACGTAAAATGGAGCTCTCATGAGGACGTGGTGCGGCTCATTCAAGCGGCGGGCGGCACGCTCACCATGCGACTGGCCACACCGATGGACAAGAGCGCAATGAAGGTAAAGCGGAAGTTGACTGTCAAAATAAACTCGTAAAAGTCAAAAATGAGACTTTATAGGCAAAAAAAAAAATCGCAAACTGCTTAGTATAGCCTACGCGTATATTTTTAAGTATACCTATATTTTTGATATATTGTCTTCATCCAAAAGAGTGTAAAATATTTCTTTTATGTAAGTAGCGCTCTCCTCAAGACTGTCGAATCAAATCAAATTATAATCTTTTTATTTAAGTAAACTTAACAAATAAGCATTTTTAGATCATCTTTAATAAATGTTTTTTACTTCACTATATAGGTGGGTAGGTGCCGCGGAAGTGTATGAATGTATCTATGCAATGTCATAATCATAATAACTTATTTTTGTTTGGTCGCAGTCGTCGCCCGACTCGCCCCGCCAGCCCAACTCCAACCAGGGCTCCGTCTCGGCCGCGTCCACCGCGTCCAGCGGCTCCACCGCCGTCACAGCCAGATCCTCCGCCCGCCGCGCGCCATCTTGGAACCCGTTCCGGCGGCACACCGCGCGCGACCACAGCTCGCACCGCGGCTCGCACACCAGCAACGTCATATTCAGATGAGCGCCATCTGTTCAATGCTTCCAACAACTACATGTTGAAATGAGCCCCAATTGTTAACAGCTTTCAGCAACTACATGTTACGGTTAGCGCCATCTGTTGAATGCTTTCAACAACTACATTTTGAAATGAGCGCTATCTGTTAAACTCTCCCAACAACTACATGTTAATTTTAGCGCCATCTGTTAAACGATACGATCAACTACATGTCACGATAAGCGCTATCTGTTAAAACGCTCTAATGAAATACATGTTATGATGAGCGCCGTCTGTTAAACGCTACGATCAACTACATGTTGAAATGAGAGCCATCTGTTAAACACTCCGATGACTTTCCGTAAAACTTCATATTTAGATGTGGGCCATTTTGTCAGCCATTTATTGGGATCGTTCAACATCGTACTTCGATGAGCGCCATCTGTTAAACGCTCCGATCAACTTCAGGGTGGTATAAGCACCATCTTTCGGACATTTTCTTAAACCATTCAAAGTCGTTGGTTTAAAATATACGCGCTATCAGTTAAACGCTCCGATGAACTTTATGAACTATAATGCTGAATAATCTATTCTAATGAAATCTGTTTATCTTATGAAGTGAATAATCTCTCGGACGCTTCGCCAATCCGATCAACATCATGAAACCTTTAATATTGGCTATGATATTCCAAAGTATTGTTCTGAGCAAAGTATTAAATCTTGTTTATTGTTATAAAACTTTAGATAATTGTTTTAGTTATCCTTCCCATGTAGGGACGCAAATGAATTTAGCATGTTATGCATCCAGGTCTTCTGTAAATTTTTAATTAATATGATAATTATTTGATGATTTATATTTTTTTATAGATGAAAGTCGCCTGACCTCCCTAAGCGTCAGAGCCCGTATTTCAATTGTTCAATTTGATTTAATCATTCATGTAAGATATAAGTTGATGTTATTGATGGAAGTTGTCTAAATAAATAAAAATTATTGCCAAGAAAAATAATTGTTCGCGTATCACTTCAAAACGGTTGCACCTAAGTATTTGGCAAAAACTTTTTTTGGTTGTGTTTGTAATTGTCAGGAAGAGGTTTGCATGTTAGTTTGTTTTTGGAAATTCGTCACGGGATTCGTTGTGTTCACGCGAACGAAGACGCGGGCGAGTCACTAGTATAAAATAATTTTCAAAGGCAAACAGGATAGTCAATAACTTTTTATCAACGTTTCTTGTTTCATCAAAGAAGCTAATATTATTTGTATTACTTAAATAGAACTGTCGTTTTTTTATTACAAAAAAAACACCACAGTTATTGTTTTCTCTATTTAATCACTAATTATTTTCGTTGAGGCAGGTACTTATCAATTTATATATTTTATTTATGCACGCTTGCATTGCGTTGCGTTTCACACCAATAAAAAATAGACTAGCGCTAAAGCCTAGTTCGCACTAATCGAGTATTTAAGTAGAAGTACATTGATTCGCTACTTTGCTAAGGTATATAGAACGAATTTTAAAATAATCAATCATTTTAAGCAATGTACTCATGCTATGAATAAATTAATCTCTAGTGCGAACAAGGTTTATATGCTCTTTGTCTTGGCCCTCCTAACAATTTTCCGTTTTTAACACTTGCAGTAATCCTAGTCGAAACTCTTTCTACTATGATAAACTACTTATAGCTGAATGATTATCAATCACTTACTACGATTCATAGTTCTCGTGCAAGTCGGTCGTTATAATTATTGTTAGAAATTATAGTAAGTACTTATGTTGTGTTCATTGTATCTCTATTGTAATTGTCAAATGCTAACAGTATTTTCATTATAAAAAGTTTAATAGGGCACTTGACCTGGTTGTTAATAATAAGGAATTTATATATAATTTTTTTGGTTAATTTTTAACTGCAGCAGCCACAGCGGCAGCGCACTGATCGTTTGCGTGATACCGCCTCATGAAGGCTGCGACTTACGTGTCATTGGCAAGCTGCCGTTCGTGTGTTGCTTAGTTCGCACAAGGCGAGTAATTTAGTCATAGATATAAGCAAAAGAGGAAGATACACGGCATGCCCATAGTAGCATTGAGTATAGTTACTTATTTATTCTCTAAGCATGTTTTTTGTAATTTATTCTCTATGAATTAAAAAGAAGTTCGAATTGTAGTGTGACAGCTACTGTCAAAGCGAGCGAGACAGAGCGACGAATTACAACGCTGCGCGAGCGGGTCGGTAAGCTCTACGAAGTTCCACGACTAGGACGCGACGACGACGCGCGACAAAATGACATTCAGTCACAGTATTCGGTACATTGTACTCGATTTGCTAAGAAAGCGCGCTGTGCGCGGTGAACGTATCTTCCTATTTTACTTACATGTATGAATTTAGTCGTAGTAATATAACACTGCTTTGCTACTTTTGTTCTTCAAACTAATTTCAAAGTAATCAAACATGCGAAGTAATGTATCTCTACTTGAATAAGTATTACCACTCGACGAAATTACTACCACAGGTGCAAACTAACTGATATTTAAATCTGAATATTGTGCCTGCTGTGAAAAGTGATAACTTTTTAGTGTAGCGGAAATTGTGCCAAAAAATGTTAAAACGAGGAAAATCCAATATTATCTAAACTTTCATGCAGATTGAATGAGAGTATTATTATTATTTTAGTTTTAATAAAATAATAGATTTTGATATTTTTTACACAAAGTCGACACTGAAAATTTGTAATTTTAAGATTTATTACTTTTCACAAGAGGCACTTATGCCTTGTTGCAATTTACATCGATTTTTGTCAAGTTCCCTATTTTTAAACTAGGCGTGTCAATAATGTAGGTTGTGATTGATTAAAAAAAGGTAGGTACTTAAAATTTTATTATTTTTTAAGTTTTGATCACAGCCAAAAATGTTAATTACGTATATAGGTACATTCTAATGAATTAAAATTATATGATAACTTATAAATTTTAATTGTTTTGTAAAAAGTCATAATTTAGTTAATAACACACAAATGTATATCGATGTAAAAAATATGGTTTAGCGTTAGGTTAAGAAACCTCATATAAATATGATTGTATAAATTTATTAAATGTTAATTAAGAAATCAATAAAGTTTATTAAAGGCATTAGGTACTTACTACAGCTACGCTGTGTTTTTTTCTTCCTATTTTCATATATTATCATAATATAAGCTTTATAGTAAGGCTGATTTTACAGTCACGCATTTGATCAGCGCCGGCTACGCGCGCACTTACAATTATTATTACACTACATACTTAGTAGTTGCGCGTTTGAACTGCGTGCGTTACTATGAAACGCAACTACTATCTAGTGTAATGGGCGATTTTCCGGTGTCCATGTCTACAGCTTCCTCATTCGACATAGAGAAATTCTAAGCATGCCATATTTTTGTGCATATTATGTGCAATCAAACGTTTCAGACCTAATTTTTGTGCCACCACAACTTCGTTACTATGAGTTGTTTTATGTGTGTAAGCTGGAGACACGTGTCACCAGCTCGCACACGCCCGTTAAGACAAACCAGGGGTTAGGGTTTTGGACTATAGCTAGAAATTTTGTGCATAATTTGTGCACTAGGAACAAAAAAAACTAACCATCACACTCAAATACTGTTGAAACTACGATCATAAAACTGTGTGCGAGCTGGAGACACGGGTCTCCAGCTCGCACAGCTGTATCTTCGTAATTGTTCAAGCTACGGTTATGAATTATACCTCAAAATTTTGTGCAGAATTTGTGCATAAGGCACAAAAATTTTCAAAACTTAAACTCAAAAGGTTTTTGAGCTACGAACCGATAAGTATGTGTAAGCTGGTGACACGTAACACGGGCTAACACATGGTGAATTATTGTAACTGTATAAGATAGCGCTTCGTTTTAAAGATAAAATAATACGTTATAATTTGTGCACACACGAGGCAAAATTCTAAATCTCTGGGCCTCTTACTTTATAAATTATAAGCCAAAAACTGTTTTCCCGCCAAAAAATTCAAAATAATGGCTCGGAAGCGGCTAAGCGCGCCGTTGCCGTTCCGTGCGCTACACTATTGCCACTTTTAGACTAGGAGCCGTCTGTTAAAGCGATGCGCGACGCGACTAATTTAGTTTTACTATAGGCAGGTACCTAATAACCTACCCTACTTTTTATTTTAGATATCTCACACACGAATGTCTTAGTTATTTTTTGTTGTTGAGACAATTAAATAATTAGATTTGGCATAATGATAAACATTATGGAGGAGTGCAGAACGACAAAATGGTTGAATACTTGAGCCTAATTCGATAAAGAACGGATGCTTTCCAGCAAACTAATCGCTATCGACCGTCACAGAATAAATTTTAACCATTGAAAGTAATTTATTTTAATATTAGATTGTATTACTTCCCATGGTTAAATGTAAATAAATAAATAAAAATAAATGTACTCTATGGTGATATTGGTGATCGAATGACTTTGCGATTAGTCTGCTGGGGCATCCCAATGTAATGCTAGGGCCACATTATCGCGCTAGCGCGAAGATTTGCGTTTTCGCGACACGTCTGGCCAAACACTTCGCGTTAGCGCGTTGTATCATGGCGTTGACGCGCCGCGCTGTTGGTAAATTGCCGCACATCAAGGATTTTGTAGCGATAAAGTTCGTGCGGCCACATTTCCTTCGCACACTTTAGTTGACTGCTAGACAACTACAGGTGTGAACGTGTTGCAAATACGACTATCGATATTATTCTGTTTCTATAATTATGGATTGGAGTAACGATAAAGTATTAAAAGTAATACAATATTACGAATTCATAATTAATAATAATAATAAAGATGCAATAAATAGTAATTATTTGCCGACATGTAATAAAGCGCAATCACCTCTTCCATTTTTTTCGATAAAATTAGGAGTAGGCGATACAAATCGTATAAGGTTACTGAAACGTATTTATTGCATCAATATCGTCAAATCCGATATCGATGCGTTCTGAAACTATACCTATTTTGGAAAACACTATATCGCGTCAGGAATACGGTGTGCGTTGAGATCACTATATTGTACGTGATCGAATTCAAGAATATTGTACCGTATCCCTGATATTTATTGAATTATCATTAATCTGTAGTTTTTAACAAACAAATGTGCTTGTAAAAGTTTAATAAAATAAAATTATTATAAACATTCGATGCGTTCTGAAACTATATAGTGGAAAAAAACACGATATTGCATGAATTTTTTAATAGTCCGTAGATATGGTCGATACTGTTATCACCGATATTAAATTTATGTAGCTATAGTTTAACACTTTGCAAGCGGGCATTTTATTACGCGCATCTTCCCGTGCGCCGGCCTTTTTCGTCATTATTGTAAATTCTATAGAAAAAGAACTATAATAAAAAATAATTTAATTGTGTTCTATCTAATCGTTCTGCTGCTTACCTATACTAACCTCCAGTTATGGCTTCTTTATGTAGATGTTGTCCATCCGCAGTAGATCACCGAGATTCAATAGTAGGCGTACCTTTGTTATCTTATGAGTAAGTACCTAAAGTTATTTTCAAATGCTAGTAAGTAGGTAGATGCTAAATTTTATATGTACCTATTTCAAACCCAATCCACAGATAACGAAAAAAAGATACTTTTATTATTTTTAATAAAGCTATTTCAAATTTTTATTTTACCAGTAGTAAGTAATTCTTACTTTTTCTATTTAAAAGTTAAAAAGTTTGCAAGTTACCAATTCTTCTATGTGTTGATGGCTGACCGACCCCTTGTCAGAATGGTTGATGGTTTAGTTATCGTAGCGTAGTAACTGTTTTTTAGTTAACGTGCCAAAACTAAAAATTCTTCATCTCCTTAGGGGAGTAGTTGTCAAGACGAATCAAACGAGCGCAAACTCGATGGGGTTGTGTGGTATTATTATAAAGTTCCTGTGTTCTTTTTCCGGCTCCATCATCAGACCCTGAACACTATTTCTCGATAAAGTACTCGTCAAGGCGATTCAAACGACCCCGAACTCGTTGGGGTAGCATGGTTTTATTATAGAGTTCCTGTGAGCTTTTTCCGGCTTCATCATCAAACCCTAAACACTATTTCCCAACAGAGTACTCGTCAAGACGATTCAAACGAGCCCAAACTCGATGGGGTTGCATGGTTTCAATACCGAGTTCCTGTGGCCTTCTTCTGGCTCCATCATCAGACCCTGGACCCTTTTTTCTAACAGAGCGTTCGTCAAAATGAATCAAACGAGCCCAAACTTGATGGGGTTGCATGGTTTCAATACTGAGTTCCTGTGGCCTTCCTTCGGGTTCATCATCAGACCATGGACCTCGTCTAGTCGTCTCCCGTCAGAGTGCTCATCAAAACTAATCAAATGAGCCTGAATGGGGTTTCATAATTTTCTTACAGAGATCCTGTGGCCTTCTTCCGGCTGAATCATCAGATCAGCTCATGACACCATAATATTGCATTGTCATTCTGTTCTGACCTATGTTCAAAGTTGCAAGTCTAGGTCATCGGGAAGCTACTATAAAATCGTTTGCATTTGTCGACAAATAAATAAACAAATAAACGAGAAAGCTACCGAATAAAAACGTGGTAATAAAAACATACAGGCAGACTAATTTTATCACTACTTATCATATTAATGAGGTTATTGTAAATACTTAAAACAAAGCATAGTGATATTTTATGAACATTCATAAATAAAATAGACTGCTTTTATTTTAAATTAACCAATTTCCTATATCAGCAGTCTCCTAGTCTAAAATTCTCGGTGTAGAAACGAAACGATCGAGAGCGCAAATTAAAATGACACTAAATTAAGCTAGCTCTCAAGTTCAAACTCGATTGCAATAGTGTAGCGCACGGAACGGCAACAGCGCGGTCGGCGCGCGTTTAGCCGCTTCCGAGCCATTATTTTAAATTTTTTGGCGGGAAAACAGTTTTTGGCTTATAATTTATAAAGTAAGAGGCCCAGAGATTTGAAATTTTGCCTCGTGTGTGCACAAATTATAACGTATTATTTTATCTTTAAAACGAAGCGCTATCTTATACAGTTACAATAATTCACCATGTGTTAGCCCGTGTTACGTGTCACCAGCTTACACATACTTATCGGTTCGTAGCTCAAAAACCTATTGAGTTAAAGTTTTGAAAATTTTTGTGCCTTATGCACAAATTCTGCACAAAATTTTGAGGTATAATTCATAACCGTAGCTTGAACAATTACGAAGATACAGCTGTGCGAGCTGGAGACCCGTGTCTCCAGCTCGCACACAGTTTTATGATCGTAGTTTCAACAGTATTTGAGTGTGATGGTTAGTTTTTTTTGTTCCTAGTGCACAAATTATGCACAAAATTTCTAGCTATAGTCCAAAACCCTAACCTCACTGGTTTGTCTTAACGGGCGTGTGCGAGCTGGTGACACGTGTCTCCAGCTTACACACATAAAACAACTCATAGTAACGAAGTTGTGGTGGCACAAAAATTAGGACTGAAACGTTTGATTGCACATAATATGCACAAAAATATGGTATGCTTAGAATTTCTCTATATCGAATGAGGAAGCTGTAGACATGGACACGATTTTCCGAGATCAAAAAAAAAAAGAAATTGGTTCGTAAATGACTTTATAGATGGCGCTTAGCATAGATTAGTATGGCGCTTAGTAAAAGGCGAGTCCATGAAGAGCACGTGTATGGCTACGTAATATTTATTCCATTCCAAAATAGAAATAGGTCCTGGAGATCCTGAAAAAAAAAATTTTAAGTACTATTTTTTTATTTATTTGATAGACAAAAAAAAGTGTTGAATTTATTACAGCCCTTAGGTAGGAACGGGTTGGCTTTCATAAAACGCCATCTATCGAGTATTTTTGAACTAATTTTTATTTTTAATTTGGGCTGTCAGAAAATCGCCCATTGTAACCGCGCGTGTGTGGCCGGCGCTGGTCAAACGCGTGACTGTGAAATCAGCCTAAATTGGCACTAACGTAGGTAACAAAACTTCAAAAACATGCAAGCGATTTGATCGCTGAAGTCACATTTCCTATTCACGTATCAATCGCACGATTTTGTTTAAGTCGGTTTTATTTATGCGTAGATTCACGATTCACGTACATTAATCGAAGTTCGAGCGTCGCTTCCGCGGCATTTTTGTGGAAACAAAAAATTAGCAAAATAAAATTGCGAATAGGTAGGTAATTAATATTTTCAAGTAATAGGTACCTAGTAATTAATGTTTTATATTTTAGCGTTTTATTAACGCTTAAATATACTTAAGCAAAATTTTAAACACTGAAAAAAGACGACAACCTCAGGCGGGAATCGAACCACGCACCTTCCGCATTCCGGGCGGCTGCCTTAACCACTTGGCTCCCGAGGTCTGGCTTTCAACCGTTGAAATTTGTCAGTGCTTGATGCTTATGTTTTTAGTCAACATTGCTTCATCAAATCTTAGAAGTTTTCACCTCTGAGATCCGAAAGAAATATTTTTACAAATATTTTAACCTTCGGTTAAGATGAAGCTGCGTTTATAGATTAATGTTTTATATTTTAGCGTTTTATTAACCTTAAATATACTTAAGTAAAATTTTAAACACTGAAAAAAGACGACAACCTCAGGCGGGAATCGAACCACGCACCTTCCGCGTTCCGGGCGGCTGCCTTAACCACTTGGCTACCGAGGTCTGGCTTTTAACCGTCGAAATTTGTCAGTGCTTGATGCTTATGTTTTTAGTCAACAGGTACCTAGTACCTACCTGACAATGACATGAACCCTGGTTCAATTATGAGGAATTTACTAAATAATACTGAGTTTGGGAACTAGATGACGTCACTGTGCAATGAAATCGTGAGACTGCTATCTGTAAACCTATTTCTTATCTATGTTCCGCGGTATTCACTCAGAACCTCGGAACAATAACTAAAGCATAGAAGTAGCGCTATATGGCATAAACAAGCTGATTATAGCTATGCTCTGTACTCTTATAGGAAATTGGTTAATGTTAGAACAAGATAGATATACTTTGGACAGGACGGCGAATTACAAGGTAGTACCAGTTTCTGATCTACTAGGGATGGAGGAGATATAATATCTATCGATATCAATTATATCAAACGAGTATGATTGGGCGGGAACTTTGATTTTTTATTGTTTTTGTTATTTATTCCCTTATTAGAATAATGTTTATAAATACATTAGGTAAAAAAATCAGGATAAGCCGATGTGATGCTGTCTGTACCGTCAAAAGCACGTGAGACTATACAGTTTGGACTTTGTACCGCCCGTATGACGGAGGTCAAGTGCTATTATCGAACTGCAAGTGTTTACCGTGTTGTACTGTTGAACGTACAATGGTAGTGCAAATTTAAATTTAATCAAGGATAGAGCGACATATAACATCGGTACTTTGTAGCTAGTGTGGCAGTGCTAGCATCTGAGCGTAGTTCAGCGAAAGCACTTCCAATGGGTTAGGTGTATAGTTTTCAAATAGAACAACCTTTACAACATTATTTATATTAATTGTGTTGAATTTAAATAAAAAACCCTTTTCTTACTAAAGAAAGTAATTTGTAATTTTTACCAGACTAATTATTAGTAGGTAAGTAGGTACTTAACATAAAAGTGTGTAATAAAAAAATATTTAAAGAAAACAAAAACGTGACTGCGTCAAAAATATTGACTGAAAAGCAAAAAACAAGCTTTGCGGCGACTACAAGAGCCAAGTTCTGCCAAAAATTGTATAAATGTGGTAGGGCTAATGTTTTTGGCCTCAAACTTTCCTATTGTAATTTAGCGATGGTGCTGACACGCTCAGCAGCAACAGAGTTTGTTAATTGTGGTAAAAGCGAAGTTGCTGAAGTCGTAGTGCTTGAGAGCTCAGTTGTGTGTGTCCTGGAAAGTAAAGAATATAACGGTTTTACATTACAATAAAACCGATACTATGTGCCGAGAGGTAAAACATACAGCATTGTTTATGAAGAAGCAGTGTGTACTTAGCTTTATCCATAGACAAACTTATAGTTCTGACGTCTGCCGCTAGGTGTCAGCTAGCAAGAGCGCGGGAACCGCCGCCATCTTAGTAGCTCATAGTCTTCACCAGGAAGACCTTCCTGCAATGCTGTATGTTTTCCCTCTCGGCACATAATATCGGTTTTATTGTAATGTAAAACCGTTATATTGATGTGCCTCCGGAAAACATACAGCATTGTTTATGAAGACGTGTTTGTTATCTGCTGATGAAATAATGTAACACAACGCTATGATGATTATAAAGAGCTATAGAAGATTAGTTTAATTAATAAACTAAGCAATTTAAATGACCTTTATTTATTTATTCATCATCACAATGTGTTTAGTATAATCAAGAAATAAATTTACTAATTCAATACACAATTGCATATTTTTTTAAGAGGGGGTAAATGTATTTAAAAAATTATTATGATTTTTTTAGGGAGCTCAATCATTTTGCAATAATGATTGAAAAATGTATTAGGCGATTTCCAATTGCCTCGAGAAAGAATATTATCTATCGGTTGATTATCTAACCACTCTTAAGATGCTACTGCAGACCTGCAGCTTCCCGGGCTTGCCTCAATTCCACTGTCTTTTAAGACTGTGCGTACACAGTTTCCTATAACAGTGCGTGATGCCGCTTTTACGGTTCCACATACTGTGATAAAAAGATTATCTAAGTTTTTACTTTCAGATCTTCGAGGCATCATTTCATTAATGTATTTCCTCATTAATGTGACGGGACAAATATTTATGTCTGATCGCCACTGGAAGCGAGTTCCAGAGACGAACAGCTTCAACGGTGAAGGAACAATCGTAAAAGGTGGTGTTGTGAGAAGGGAATTTAAGGGTTAGATTTTCTGATGACCGTAACGAGCGCGAGGATGAACAATAAAGGAAACTGAAACGTTCCTTTAGATAGGTAGGATAGGTGGGATTAAACAATGTGTTATATAGATATTTTTTTGGCGATATATCGAGACCGATATTGATATTTTTCAAAATTTCGATGTATCGATATATCGATTTTTTTTTTATTTCCGACATCCCTAAGAACATATGTCTGTGCAATAAATATAAACAAAAAAACATAGATATCAATGAAAAAAAAGTTAATTTGTCAGTTTCGGTTGTAAATATTATTTGTCAGGACTTCTTGGCGGGAAAGTGAAGCGTCATGTCTGCAATTTTGTTTTATTTTCTACAATTCGTGTTTTTTCGAGCATTAATGTGAAATAATAGTGGATTATTAACCGTTAAGTGTTTGTGAACGTGCATGAGTGTTGGCAAATGTAACAAAACAGTGCAACATCACTTTTCAAATTCTCTCAAGAAGTCCGTGTGAGACCTCAGGAAAGTCCCACATCTTTACTGAGGGCTCAAGGGGTTTCGGGAACATCATTTATCATTCATCATCTTAATCACCACTCATTACCATCAAGGGGGAAAAAATGAAATAAAAATACTAATGACTAGACAGTATGGTCTCTGATCTTAGCCTGTTCCTTCACGGAACAAATATTTGGTCCGAGGAACAAACTTTAATATTTAAAAAAAAAAACCACATAATTGTCACTTTTCTTTTCAATCATAGCATCTCTATTAGGTCTGTGAAATCATCAAATCAATCAAAAAAAAAACGCAACGCACGCACGCAATGGCTCATTATGAAAATGTAACAAACAGTGTGTCTGTTGTCATCTCGAAATTAGGGAAGCATTTAATTGAACGGAAGATTGGTCGCTAGTGGGTGAGAAAACCTATTAGTAAAGCGTCATTCTTAAGGTTCAATCTCCAAAAGAATAATCAAATTTATGTAAGTTTCCATCTCCCTAGAATAGATGTTACTATTTACCTATTATATTTCGTTTTGAACAATAGGACGCAATAAGAAAAGAACAGTCGTGAATACGCAGTGAAAACTGTGATTTGTGTGTGAGTGATTTTTAATTATCATCTATCACAAACATTGTAATTATTTGGAACATAAGCCATAGTGGCACGCAAGTTGTTATACAGGATTTTATCTCTCCAAATAAAACCCAGACCACTCCAGGATGTGTTCGTGGAAAACTGGATGGTTTTCAACTCTTTAACTTAACCAGCCATCACAAGCTTTCAGTACCTACCTACTTGGTAACTGTACTATTATTATAGTGTTGACGCATTAAAAATAATGTTTTATGAAAAACCATTCAGATAATCACTTCATAGTAAATATAATGATTAATGAATAATAAAATTTTTACTACTTTACATTGTAACAATTCTGAATTTTTGTTCAAAGGTAAATTAGACCATAGCAAAAACTGACGGACATGAAACTGTATTGCGGCAGATGCAATAGGAGATGAAATGGATGTCGTTAAAGAGCAAGGAAGCTTTCACCCTACAGACGGACACTAAACTTCTAATAATGATAATAAATAATTGTTTCTCAAGAAGTTTTGCTTGAAACGGTAAATTAATAATGTCCAGTTCATTAAGTTGTACTTATTATTTTAATTTTCTGCATTATTATTTTTGCAATGTTTTGTTATCTTGTATTATTTATCCACATGGACAACAGTTCATACGAAGATTGGGCCCTAACCCACATCACTGGACCAATTAGAAAGGTTGAGTTGCCTGTCTGTCGGTCTTTAACAGACTTGTACTTCAGAGAGTGTGCACTGGAGCTGCATGAGCTCATACCGCCATCCCCCTTCTTCGATCAGACATCCAGACTCACTGCGGGCTACCACCCTTTCTTGGTGGATATTCCTAAATGTTGCACAAAGCGCTACTCAACATCTTTTATACTACGCACAGCAAAGGAGTGGAACTCCCTGCGTCTGTGTTTCCGAGTACTTATAACCTGTTAACCTTCATAGCAAGAGTGAATAGGCATCTTCTGGGTTAGGTCGCTCCAAGCCACCATGGTCCAATTTTTACCAACTAGCGAATGCACTAATGTGCTCATTGTGAAAGGTGGTGAGCTCATCACCGCTCTATGCTTGTGAATGTATGTGCAGTATTTAGTCCATTATTCACCTTTTACAACACCCAAGGGAAGAGAGGTGGTGATAGTATTCTTTCACCACTACGTGACACTGTTACTGCACTATCAAGCTCCTCATAATTATTTTGTATTCAATGTGCATATAATATTCTAGTTATAATTTTGGCATTGAAATGAAATATTTATATTACAGAAGGAAATTCTCAAAGGTAATTACAGTCTGAAGCTAAGGAAGATCTTAATGGATTAATGTATCTTGCCCTCCTTAACATACGCAAGTCAGACTTGGACAGTTATAAACAAGATAAAGAACAAAATCTGTCATGCCTGCATGCCATGGAAAGAAGTATCCTGAAACGGATAAGAATAGATAAAATACGAAATATAGACATATGCAAAAAACAATTCTCAAGGATGCACTACAACATGCCATGACACTGAAATGGAAGTGGGCAGGCCACCTAGCCAGACACCATGATAACAGACAGATATTACAAACAACCAAGTGCCTTGGCCCCACTGGGAAATGACAAAAAGGACGGCAAAGGAAAAGATGGGTTGACGATATTATAAAAACAACTGGAAAAAACAGGATGATCATAGCTCAACACAGACAAATATGGACAAAGATGGAGGAGGCTTTCTATCCAACAGGGGCCATACAATAAAATATAATAATAATAATAATAAATCTTTCCTACAATCACACCAATTATCTAGCCCAAGAGAAGCTTCGAAGAAACTCGTTATATGGTTACTAGACAACGGATAAACATACTTAAAATACTTAAATACATACTTATTATACATAGAAAACACCCACACATATACTTACTTACCACTTTATATATCTTCATCAACTTCTATTGTCGTTTTGATTTTCATCATCATCATCAGCCTATAAACGTCCCACTGCTGGGCACAGGCCCCCCACGTGAATAATAGCATGTGGGGATATTGGGCCATAACCCACCGCGCTGGCCCAATGCGGGTTGGTGGGTTTTAACGACTGTCATCTTACGACAACAACCGGGAACAACAGCTTAACGTGCCTTCCGTAGCACGGAGGAGCTCGAGATCTTTTAAATTTGGTCACCCATCCAGCGACCCGGCATTGCGAAAGTTGCTTAGCGGGCAAGATCGCAAGCCGAACGCGCTAGCCGCTGCGCCATCAAGCTCCTCGTGCTGTTCCTTGAGCTAAAATTTTGCATACATGTGTAAATCGCGTGACAGTGCAATATTATGATGACATGGTGCTGATCTGATGATGGAGCTGAAAGGTTGAAACCTTTTTAAAAAACAAGCTTTTATTTAAATGCGCTAAAAAGAAAAAAAATAACTTTTACTTTGAAACTTCTCTCAACTTATACCGTCATTACACAATTTATATGATATAAAAGTTTGACGCGAGATTTACTATATTATTTGTAAATAAACAAGTAAATGAAATAACTTGATATAATTGATTTTTACTATTAAAATTTTCAATCTAAGAAATAACGAGTACTTACTTAAATCTCGCGACAACCAAAAATTTTGTAATGACGTTATAAGTTGATAGTGAACGTTTTAAAGTAAAAGTTTTATTTTTTTTCTTTTTATCGCATTTAAATAAAAGGTTTTTACTTTTTTCTTTTTTAAGTTGTTCTGCTTACTTCCTGCTTCTTTATTTTTTTTTTTACTAAAGGTGTTACGATTCCTTTTTGTTTGTCTAGCATTCTTCTTTCTTTCAGTCATTAAATTCCTTTCTAATCACCTCTTTTTCAGGAGTGTCAGTATATAAATAAAGCAGAATATCTCTTTTTTTTCTACCTCGGTTAGATGTTTTGCATGGTGCTGCTTTTGGTAATAGACGTATTGTTTTTAAAGAAAATACTTGAGGTAACGTGGCTTTTGAAGACAAAGGTGTAGAACGATTGATAAAGAGCGGGAACAAAGAATTCGGATGCAAAGTAACTTTTGGATTCAAGTATGGGTTATTTAAGTCCATATAAGTTGTATTACATGATAACCGATGAACAAGTTCAGATGGATAACTAGAAGAATTTGGAATATATAAAGGATCTTCATTAGATTCAGGTAATTGAATTTCTACATTGTCTTCATACTCATTTGGAAATATAGTCTTCACTTGTCTTTCTTCCAACGCTTATAATTCTTCTAAAGAAGATGTTGTGTAGGGTTCCAATGCTGGGGTAGCAATGTTGTTATTTTCCTGCAAGTCTATGGAATTTGGTAAATATCGATCTGTCACATAAGACGGCCTGAAATCAATCTCGTTATAAATATCACTACTAAGGGGAAATAATCCTGTGCTGCGAAATAAAATAAAAAATTATCAGTTATATTTGTCGAATAAAATGTCACGCTTGTGCATTGCCAAGGAAAACCATTTGTTCCCGTTGAGTCACACCATTTTGTGTAACACTGTTACTCATTGGTAAAAAAATTACCGATTAGTAACACTGTTACTCAATGCCACATTTTTTTTCCCTTTGAGTGACAGTGTACTCAACAAAACGCTGCGTTCCCGTTAAGTAACACCTTGTGTAATCATTGACATCTTGACTTTATAAACCGATTATACCACAATAACGAGTATCTCTTAAATTAACTAAATGTTTGATCGTTAACTATAGTACATGCATTAGTGTAACTCAGATACAGTGCTATGATCCCAAGGTAAGTAACTAAAATATGAATCAGAAACAACGGCGGAACCACAACAATCCAAGTTTAGTAAGGTTTACTAATCGGAAACAAAATGTGCTTAAGAGTTTATTGTCCAATTAAAGATTAAATAAAACCATTGAAATCAAAAATCATTTCTTAATAGGTATAACCATTCACAATGATTTTAATTGTAGCTGAAAACACAAATGATAATATAAACATAAGTCATTGCAAATACATAATCATAATTAAATGTATACCCTTTTCGATGCCGCTAAATCTCTAGATGTGGCTAACTGTCACCACAGAACCTTCTATTAATTCGAGCTGTGCCTCTTGTATAAACTCATCATTGAGTGCAGTCTTCCGAGCCCGTTTTCTTTTTGATGCTACATTATTTTTCTTTTGAATATTAGGAATCTTCTTTAAGCACGTGTAATAGTTGCATCAAATTCGGTGATGTTTTTCCAACGGCTTTGTTCAATTTATAATGCCACCCTTCCAGAAAGTTGGTGGTACGATGAGTATCTCCATAAACACACCACACTTTTATAAAATCATCGAGTAAACATTGTTTCTCCATGTATTTGATGAACTTTTTGATCTGTATATCTTCGCCAATACCATATTTCTTATAAATGTAAGCCCATCCCTCCAAATTTTTATCTTCGGGCAACAATGGTGAAATAGCACATAGCCCTACCAGCCGCATTTTTTTTGGATGCAGTCGGTCCATCTCTTTGCCTTTTTAAAAAATTGCTTTATTATAGTGCAAATAACATCCTTTTATAATGGCCGAAGGAAAAACTATAGCAATAGCTTTCATCGCTGCTTTTTCGTAGTCCACTTTGAATGTAGTAGGGAGCCAATTAGGTATTTGGGATACTATTAGTCTAAACAAGGTGACGTAAGTAGATGTAGTCCGGTTACTTAACAAAGTATATACCTACCAAAGGTGTAATATTTGTGTGGTCGTCGTACATTTCAGCAAATGGAGTGGGACAACTTCTGAAAGTGCCATCACCATAAAATTCTGTCAATTCACTCGTGGTTTGCCTCGATTCTAGTGCAGAAAATACCAAAATTCGTTTGTCGTCGTCTGGATAATCGGCTAATAAAAAATTTTTGTATGCAAATGGCACCTCGACTTCTTGTGCGTTTTTACTTTGCAGCTTCGACACTTGTGCTGCATTATTTCGATGTCGGTATAAAGAGTTCTTAACGCTATTGAAATTTGGATTTTTTGTTATAATATCTAGCCCTGAGTCTTTTAAATTTCCAACCATGGTATTGTATGATATTGGAACGTTGGGGCATTCCGGTTTGGTGAGTTGCTGTTTCAATTTGTCGAGCGATTCATCAATTTCGTTCTTGGCAAAATCTGGCTCGCATGATGAATGAGCGCATTCTTCTAATATTCGTTGATCCTAAAATAAAAAAATCAATAATAATATACATTATAATTAAAAAGCCCAAGAGAAGTGTAGTTAGGTATACCCTGAAACTAAAAGACCTAAATCTAATTGTAGCGCCGTCTATCGAGTCCAACTGTAAATCTTAACAAAATCATCATAAAAAAATCATCATAATAGGTTCAGAGTAACCTGGCATAGGTACCTACCTTGTGATAAAAAATGAATTTTGGATTATTATTAAAATTTACGAAATTACTAAGTTATTACGAAGAGGGTGGATGGTACTTACTTTTATTCTTATAAGCCCTTTACATATCTTTCGTTTTATGCATGTCCAGACTGTCAAACCACTCCTATGTTTTCTTCTGACATAGTATTGATGTCCACCACGCAAAAGAATAGTTCCTCTTTTTCTTTTAATATACACAAACTGATAATCACTACATGCACTACTACTAGCAATACCCGACATGGTAGATGACCGGGCGCGCAATAAGTAAATCAGTACTTATTGCGCGCCCGCATTTCTAATTAGTATGTCAGATAAAGGAAAAACCCAATAACGTCAAATGTCAACTGGTGAAAAGGTTTTATTAAGTCAAGATGTATTTGAGCAATGATTTTACACAAGAAGGTGTTACTTAACGGGAACACAGCGTTTTGTTGAGTTACACTGTCACTCAAAGGGAAAAAAATGTAGCATTGAGTAACAGTGTTACTAATCGGTAATTTTTTTACCAATCGGTAACAGGGTTACACAAAATGGTGTGACTCAACGGGGACTAATGAGGAAAACAGGTTTGTTTTTTTGTGGCTTAAGAGGTCTATTACATTACGAATGTGATTTTTGCGTAAAATGATCATTTTCGCATTTTGTAGTAATTTTGCAGTTGTATTTATCGTTTTTATCGAATTAGGATAATAAATTTGTGCATAATATTACAAATCTCCATTCTGTGAGCATAAGTTGAATTCGCACGGCCGACGCATCGCATTTTGTAGTAATTTTGCAGTTATATTTATCGTTTTTATCGAAATAGAATAATAAATTCATTACAAAATCTTTATTCCTCATGAAGTAACATTTACTTTGATATAAATTTTGCTCAATAATATTATCGTAGATAGGAGAAATTCACAGTTAACAAAGTTTGTTTGCGCGCTTTTGTGTGTTTCCTTGTGTGGGAAGGTAGTAGCACTATAAATGGTTATCGGTGTACCGTCCGCACAAGCGATTCTCAGCGCGCCCCAGCATTCCTCTGACTGTCATCGCACAGTTGCAAATTCACCGCTGAGCTGAACGCCCGCTCCCGCTTGTTCGCTTTTCATCGCCGCCGCGAACACCGTCGCCGCCACCGCCGCTAACCGCTCCGCCCGCGCAGCTAGCTGCCAGAATCCTGGGTGCTGAAGACGCCGATTACCAGGTTAGTGTTGCTGCTTATTTCGCTCAGGGGAACACTTGAAGGCCGTAACCGCCGCCCTTGGCTTCCTTCGTTTAAACTGCCCCTTTCTATATATTTATACGAGTATATGTGATAACCGCCCCCGCTCATACAGTCCACTGCGCTTAGCATTAATTTACCCGCCCTCCAGTAAAACGGAGACACCATAAATTTTGGTCCATACGACCCGGATTAAAACTAGTTTATTTATTTATTTACCCGCTCCGCTTATAATTATATTTATTTATCACATATATTTTAAATATATATTTTAAGTACCCCACGCATTTATAACTGTATTTTCGACAGCCGTTATTTTCCAGCACATACCTACCCACATTCCGTGGTAGGGGGCACTCACCCACCGCTAAATTATAACGGATTTTAATCAACCGCGCTTATAGCACTTTAATTGTTTCTTCGACTACAAAATGGCAGCCGAAGAAGCAAAACTAAAACTAGTCATTGCAAAAAAGCAATCCATTTATAAACGCGTTACCAAATTGTATGACGTTTCAAAGCAATTGGTGCCAGGCGCCGTCGACACTAGAACGAAAACTGAGTTTATGGCGATGTCGTCTAACTTGAAAGGTTCATACGAACAATTCAGCTCATTGTGTGATGAACACAACCTGTTGTTGTTGCAGCAAAAACCAGACGCTGAAATTAACTACAATGACTGGGAATCTTTTGAGACCTTATATACGCGTATAAGCCATACACGCACTCTAATGTCGGGGAGTAATGAGTCGCCATCATCGCCCGCTAATTCAGCCCCTTCTAAATGCAAATTACCGCCTATCGAATTGCCATCATTTGATGGGAACCCGGAACATTGGCCTCTTTTCTATGAGTCATTCAAGGCAAACATCCATACCAATAATAGTTTGTCTAACGCGCAACGGGTCCAGTACTTAGTGGGTAAACTGAGTGGGAAAGCTCTTTCGGTATTTGCAGGTATTATACCTAACGAGTCTAATTATCCCATAATTTGGGATTCGCTCATAACTAAGTACCAAGATAAAAGAATGTTGGGTACCTTATATTTAAATAATATTTTTGAATCGCAACCGCCCGCTAATTCACCCGCTCATTTAAATAATTTTATAGAAAAAATACACTCGTCACTATCCGCTTTAAGACAATTAGATATTTCTGATTTGGCCGATTTTATCGTCACGCATATAGCATTAAAAAAGTTAGACTTGCAGCTTGTACAATCGTTTGAACTATCGCTAAAGGACAAAGATCTTCCTAACAGTTCCGATTTAATTAACTTTGTTCGTCATCATATTAAAATACTCGAGAGAACGTCGACCGTTAACAATTTAGAACCTACCGCCGTTAATTTAAAGTCGAAAGTTCGAAATCTACCTCGCCAATCAGTAACTAAGATGTCGCATACCTTCGCTTTAACCAGTAATCATAACCGTCAAATGTCGGCACCCGCTTCCACTTGTGGATATTGCAATATGTCCAATCATTCTCAATTATTTAATTGTCTCGCATTTAAAAAATTAATGGTTAAGGATCGTTTCAACTTCGTGAAGCAAAGTAAGTTATGTATAAACTGTTTAAGCGCAAAACACTCGACGTCTTATTGTAAATCGCTTAATACTTGCAACGTATGTCATAAGGGTCATCATTCGCTTTTACATTTTAATACGGAAACCGGTTCGATGTTGCGCTCGCGTGACACTGCTGACACGGCTGCGCGCCCGCCCGCCGGTGTTGCGCCGTTAGATAATAATAGGCCTGCCACCGCCAGCGCAGACATCTCGCCGCCGCCGCTCCGCCCGCGCGAGTCCTTGTGTTTACACAGCAACACGGAGGGCACGTTCGCAGTTCGTGATAGCTGCGCGCGCGCTCAGATTAAGAATAATACGACTGTTTTGCCAACCGCTCAAGTTTATGTGCCTACTTCTGATAACAATAACGCTATTATACGGTGTTTAATAGATAGTGCTTCACAAAACAATCTCATAACGCTCGCATCTTGTAAGAAATTAAACTTAAAAATTACACCGCTTAATAACACTAACATAAAAACTGTAGGACTGATTAGTACACCTATTTTAGGATACGTTCCGCTCAATATTAAATCGCGCTATACGGATGCTCAATACAGTTTGTATTGTTTAGTAGTTAATCAAATTACAGATTATCTGCCTACGCAAATTATTAAGTCAGACTTTATTAATAATTTCGCAAACTTACCGTTAGCTGACGATTCGTGGAATATTCCTGGGAAAATTGATGCTATACTAGGCGCTCAAGTGTTTCCACACATAATACTTGGAAATAAAATTATTTCCACGCCGCCGCCGTCGCGATCAGCTGATCGTAAGAACGCTGTTCAGATAACACCATATGCGCTTGAAACTACGCTTGGTTATATTGTTATTGGAGAAATATCTACAATGGAACTGACTAATACGACGTTGTCCTTTGGTCCTTTACTAAAGGAAAATTTAAATAAAAATTTAAAATTTTCTAAACTCAAGCAAGTGTGTACGCTTAAAAATAATATAAGTTCGGACTATCGCAAATGTAAAAGGTCATACCAATATTCGGGAACGCGCCACCCTTCTGGTCGATTTATTGAATCCTCACCATTTAAGGGCGATCAATGTCACACAACATTAGGGCACTCGCATACGTCGGCGCAACGGCGGCGATTAACGTCGATAGAACGTAAATTCATTTCGTGTCCGGCTTTACGCCAAACATTATTTTAATACTTAATACTAAACCGAACGTAATTTAACGTCAATTCTTTCTTTAATAACCCGCTTATTTGACGTTTTAGGTTTTAGGTTTAGTCGCGCCTGTTACACTTTATGCCAAATTGTTATTACAAGACTTGTGGCTCGCTAAAATGGATTGGGATGAGGAACCGCCTCAACCAATTATCAACCGCTTTTAATTAAAAGTGAATTACCACTTTTATCGCATTTACAAATAAATACCGCGGCATTTAGGAATTTCGACAGATTGTACTGCACATCTAGGTTTTGGTGACGCAAGCCTGAAAGCTAACGGCTGTGTCTTTTATTTACACTTTACGTATCCTAATAGCAACGTATCACAATAGATTTGGTATGTTCGAAATCCAAAGTCGCTCCGCTAAAAACAATAATACTCGCTAGGCTCGAGTTATGTACCGCGCTGCTTTTGTCTGAGCTAATAAATCAAGTTTACCACATATTACATAATCGCTATCCTATTAAAAGATATATTCGCTTTTTCTGATTCTACTATCGCGTTATCGTGGATACATTCTTCGCCGCACCGTTGGCAAACGTTTGTTGCCAACCGTGTTAGTATAATACATGATAATTTATCTCCTGATCGCTTCTTCCATATACCTGGAACTGTGAACCCCAGTAATTGTGTTTCGCGTAAAATACTTTTTGTGGAGGCATGGTCCAATGTGGACTCATAGCCCTATATTCGCATGGCCTATTGTGCCTTTCGAGCATTCTCAAACTGAAGATGTACCCGAAATTAATCTTCCGTTATGCATCCGCTTATTAAACTCGCACTCCAGGTCTCGTCCTGGAAACAATTAGGTATTTACGCATAATAATTTATGTTTTACGCTTTATAAAAATAAAATTACTCTAGTCCCCGCGGATTAAAGTTTCTCATTTAGAAATAGCAGAACACATTCTTCTCCGCTCCTTGTAACATTAATACTTTTGTAAGAATGCTGCTGCCGCGACATCATCACATCGTCGATCTTCGTATCGATGACTGCCACCGCTCCAACTGCCACACTGGCTCGCATCTTGTTATGTCTTTAATAATAAAGGCAACGCTATTGGATAATTTCGCAATATAAAACGACAGTTGGAAATTTATATATTTAGTTTCTTTTTGTCGCTCATGAAACATCAGCCGCTTTTCAAAACGAATTTAGTAACCGCAGAATTGAATGGAGAACTATTCCCGCTCGCGCTCCTCACATGGGAGGTTTGTGAGAGTCTAATATAAAATCCATTAAAACTCACTTATATCGCACCATTGGTAACCAATTGCTTTGTTATGAAGAGCTTCTAACTGTGTTAACGCAAATTGAATGTATCTTAAACTCGCGTCCGCTATGCTTGTTGTCCGATCAGCCGCATTTTGTTCTCACTCCCGCTCATTTTTTGCAAACTACTCCTTTACAGTCACTGCCCACGTGTGAGCTGGATACAACGCTTAGTCTCTCCGCTCGTAAAAGATTGCTAGATAATTTGGTGCGTGGTTATTGGAAGCAGTGGCGTGTAGATTATTTACACACCCTGCAACTAAGACAAAAATGGAATACACCTGACGTCTCTGTTAGCCCCGGTACTCTCGTACTAATTCACCAAGACGATGTTCCGCCTCTACGCTGGCCTACTGGCATTGTAGAACAAGTCTTCCCAGGGAAAGACGGAGTAGTTCGCGTCGCTTCTGTACGGACAACAACTGGCACGTACAAACGTCCTGTTGTGAAATTGTGCCCGCTGCCTACGCAATAGTTAATACAGTTATATCTGCACTTATTTAGTTTATTTTAATCCCAATGTGGCCCTATATATATTTTTGTTTAACTTAGCTTCATATCAACATATTTATGTACATATATTTCCGCTTATTACCCGCTATAATTGTATTTCCGCTCATCCTCTCTGATGGAGAGACTTCTATACCGCTTTATGGTTTCGAAAATCCCTAGTATTTTCAAGCCGGGGAGGATGTTTGCGCGCTTTTGTGTGTTTCCTTGTGTGGGAAGGTAGTAGCACTATAAATGGTTATCGGTGTACCGTCCGCACAAGCGATTCTCAGCGCGCCCCAGCATTCCTCTGACTGTCATCGCACAGTTGCAAATTCACCGCTGAGCTGAACGCCCGCTCCCGCTTGTTCGCTTTTCATCGCCGCCGCGAACACCGTCGCCGCCACCGCCGCTAACCGCTCCGCCCGCGCAGCTAGCTGCCAGAATCCTGGGTGCTGAAGACGCCGATTACCAGGTTAGTGTTGCTGCTTATTTCGCTCAGGGGAACACTTGAAGGCCGTAACCGCCGCCCTTGGCTTCCTTCGTTTAAACTGCCCCTTTCTATATATTTATACGAGTATATGTGATAACCGCCCCCGCTCATACAGTCCACTGCGCTTAGCATTAATTTACCCGCCCTCCAGTAAAACGGAGACACCAAAGTTTATAGCGATTTTCGAAGTTTTTTGGTTTAGAATAAGATTTTTTTCCTATATAAAATCAATGATATCTAAAAATTACGAGGCCGCTACGCACTATTCGACTATTTATGAGATAACATTATAATTTTTTTATTTCACTTGTTTAGAACAGTAGTTCAATCGATGAGCTCAAAACAGTGCCTTCGCGCACTTTATGAAAATCTTTCTCTGCAATTTTTGGGTTTAATTAAAAAGTTAAGCAAAATTTACAAAAAGCAAGGCAGCTACGCACTATTCCAATTGCTGTTCTACACTGTTCAATAAGTCATAATTGTTAATGTATTTTTGTTTCTGAGATCCATAACGCCAAAATTGGCCATTTTACGCAAAAATCACAGTCGAGATGTAATAGGCCTCTTAAACATTGTTTTTGATTATTAATTGTAAGACATTTAGAAAATCAGTCATTTTGGGTAAAGGTGGTTTTGATGTTTGTTCAGATCAGTACA
The DNA here is from genome assembly GCA_963921215.1 of Scoparia ambigualis. Lineage (NCBI taxonomy): Eukaryota > Metazoa > Arthropoda > Insecta > Lepidoptera > Crambidae > Scoparia > Scoparia ambigualis. The sequence continues at coordinate 29,110,890 of OY992514.1, forward strand.
ATATAGGAATCGGTCCTAACAGACCGGAAGCCTAAAATATCTCTCTGAGAGAGTCACCAGCCTTTAGGGCTAGTTCACACGGCGATAACCGCGCGATTGTCAGATCGTGCAGTTTGAACCGCAAAAATTTCGACTGTTCAAACGTCGGCGATTAGTTAGCGGTTAGCGATCAGTTGCAAGATGGAAGTCGAAGAGAAACTAGCGTGTCTGTGGTTGCTCCAGAATAAAGAAAAGAATGAAAAAGCAGTATTGGACTTTACTATTATGTATTCTATGGTATTGGGTGCATCCAATATTAAGGGATCGACTGATACATAGTCAATTCGTAACGCTATAGGTATCCCAATTAAGAATGTTTGAGAGAACATTTTTTGACTATTTGAGAATGTCAGCAAAATCTTTTGATGAACTAATTTAACTAATCAGGGAAGATATTTCGAGCTCTGAAACACATAAGGGCAAGCGTGTCACCAGAAGATAAACTCGTAGTAACTTCGAGGTAAGATATTCGTCACAATACATTTATGAAAATCTGATTTATGTTACTTAAATCATTTATTGAACTAAGAAATGCGTACACGCAGTTCAAATTATAAAACAACATGCAGGGTGGAACCACATAATAACGAATAGTACTACCGTACAGAAGGTTCACTCTCTAACCACTTTCACGCGAAATTGAAACTTATCGTGTGACCCGAGCGTTCATATTCCGTTAAGCAACGCTGACTCAATATCGCTTTGACGTCATTTTTAATTTATTCTTTCTCCCCCGACGTGAGTTATGTCGGAGACATTATAAACTAATTTATTTATATTCCTATTTTATATTCCTATTTTTTCTCTTAAATCTATACTCCAGTTGCCCGGTTCCATTTTCTTTGCATTTTGTGCTCTACTTCTTATTTCTATTTTAACACTATTTAATTCTATACATTTGTCTTGCATTTCTTACATTTATTCACTTATTCTTTTCTTTCTAATTATACATAACATAGCATACCTACATTAATATTTAGTAATTTGCATTTATACAGTTTATTTTCCTTATAATTAAATGTTTCTCCTATAATTATATTGGTGAGAACATATCTAATGGCTAGTTCTTGTTCCTACTGATTATTGGTTTGCTGATCTTAATGCAGAATTCCAAAAATATTGGCCGTGTTTGTTTGTTACTTACAATCTTATTAATATTTTCCTTGCTTAGTGACATTCCTATATTCCTTTCCAGTTTAATCTGTTCATACTCATTGATAGGGCATTCCATTATCGCATGCATCACAGTTTCCTCTTTCTCGGGGTCACAGATGCACGATGGACTCTCCTTGCACTTAAAACGATACAAATACGAGGAGAATCCACCGTGCCCTGTCATTACTTGCGTTAGAATCCCGGTAGGCTTGATTTTACGGACAAGCCTGTACGCAGCTACTGCATCCGAGAAAAAGACCTTCGTCACTGAAGCTGTCGAACCCGTGTCGTATTTCCGAGCCCACTCGCCAATCGTTTCTTCACGGATGAAACGCTTGGCGAATGAGATCGGACATTGATTGTAATCCGGCCTCCTCCGCGACGAAGTCGCAGCCTCCTTCGCTACCGCATCCGCTCGCTCGTTCCCGGGCAAACCCGCATGTGCCTTCACCCAGAACAAACTAACAAGTTTGTTCTGCGTCAAGGCCTTTTGCAGGTTTGCCCGCGAATCGAGTGCTAAGCGGTGGAGCGAGCCACGGTTTGTTACAGTTTCCAGGGCTGACCTGGAGTCGCTGTAAATACCGTAGCTCGCTTCGACCCTTTTCAAGACCTCCGCAGTCGCCCTAAATATGGCGAAGAGCTCGGCTTGATACACCGTGCAATAGTTCGCCAATGGTAGCTTGACCGCCCTGACTTCGGCTCCTCCCCTCCAAATGGATAGGGAGGCTCCGACGCCATCGTTTATCTTACTACCATCAGTGAAGAACTGAATCTCTTGCACGGCATATCTGTCGAGGGCCTCCTGGTCCCCGAGGGCCACGAACTCACTCCCCACATTCAGGGCAGGATGCGGGACTTCCGCGAAGCCAACAGGCGCCTCCATCTCCCTGTCATCCGGCAATGCCCGAGATCCGCCTCTCCTCGCGTTATACAAGGCTGAAGCCTCTAGAATGCGGAGATCGAGAGGCAGTATCCCGGACAGCAAGAGTGCCGAGTTCAGGGAGACTGTACGGTACGCGCCACAGAGCTTCTGTGCGAATCCCCTCTGCACTGCTGCTAGTTCCTTTTGTGTACCTATCTTTGTGACCGCTGGGGCTCATGCAGCCGCTGCGTAAGAGATAATAGGCTCTACGGCCATTATATAGATGTGCCGTATAACTTCCGGGTTCAATCCCCAACTGGTCCTTGCTGCAGTCCCTATCTACCGACCTCAATAGATAGGGTATCGCAACTGGAACTACGGGTCCGGTTGTGTTTTCAGAGGTACTACGGGGTTCCGGTTCTAGCCCCCCGCTGGTCGTGCCTTTAACCAGGCGCCTCCGGCGGGATCCGGACATGGGTTGGACTCGTAGTGGCATGTGGTTAGCTGTAGAGCTTGGGAATGTTCGTTTGTCCTGGTATTGTGTGCCAGGACTTCCAAACTCGTGCACAGCGAGCGGGGCCTAGTAACGGTCTCTGAGGGGCCAGAAGCGAAAAGTCCTGCGGGGAACGTGAGTTTCCCTTATAGTTGGCAGCTTTGTCCGGTGGTTTTCATTGGACATTGGTGTTGACATCTCCGGTACTAGTCTGGATAACTAGTAGAGACGGCCTCCTAGATGCCGTAGGTCTCCGGTCCAGCCAGCCGCGTAGGACGTGGGAACTGGCTAGGCTCCCGGATGGGTTCCGAGAAGTGAGTGTGCTTACTACTCCGCTACCAAGGTGGAGACTTGGGAGTCGACTTTAGAGTCGACGACCCTAGCAGTGGCAACTGCGAGTTGTGCCCCTCGTGCAACGAGAAGTGAGCGAGCTCGACAGCTCCGGCTACCTATCTGGACAATAGGCAGTGAACTACACGTGTTCACGGGGATACTCTCCCGAGACACTAGTCTTATGAGTACCGAATGAAGAGCGCGCTGCGGCGGGCACTAATTTGGCGTCAAGACCTAACGTTGGTGGTCTCCTGCGCGAGTGTTCTACTGGCGCAGGGACGTCTGGCACTTCTTGCATAACCTAACGGTCTCGAGGTGCCAGTACAAATAAACTTAGTGAATTAAGGAGAGGGGATGGTCCTTGCTGCTGTCCTCAGCTGTTTGTAGAAATTAAGGGCCTTCCTGCAGACATTCGCGACGTGCGTATTGAAGGTGAGCTTATCAAATACAAATACAAATCATTTATTTGCCAGATTACAGGTAAAGAACAATATAATTGTGATCTTAAGCTTAACATTTGTTTCACTGTGGTCAGCCTGCGTGCAGACGTGCAAAATGTTAATATGTGATTAACATCGTCTATGTCGTCTATGGTGAGACCCAGGACCTTCATCTCTCTTTGCATTATGATGTCGCGCCCTTCCATGTGTAGAATTGGTGTGTCGTACTTCAATTTTTTAGTTACTGTGATGGCGACCGTTTTATTGGTCACGAACTTTAGTTTATTTCCGACACCCCAATTCCAAACATCTGAGAGCGCGCCATTAGCCTTTATCGAGATTTCCAGCCCTGAGTCCCCCACAAACACCATCACCACGTCGTCCGCGAATGCCTGCACATGATGGCCCTTCCCGCTAAGATGTTTTAAGAATGGGTCCAGCAACAAGTTCCACAATACTGGTCCGGCTATCGACCCCTGCACACATCCCTTTTGCGTTCCTCTCTCAGACTTCCTACACGCGTATCTTACTTGTACGGTTCTGTCTTCCAGGTAGCTATCTAACACCCTTCTTAAATTTACCAGACAACCTTCCTCAGCAAGCCTAGTTTTAATTTTGGGCCACCAGGCTGCATCAAAGGCTCCCTCTATGTCCAGTGATACAATAGTTATAATCTTTTTCTGTCTTAGGTTATGTTTTATATGGTTCATCAGGACATAGAGGGAGTCTTCGGTGCTTTTCTGGGGCACAAACCCATATTGCCATGGGCTGAATTTGGGGACCAAATGCCATCTCACTCTATGCATCAACAGCTTTTCAAAAACTTTTCCTAAGACCGGGAGAAGCCCAATTGGTCTGTATGACTTCACGTCCGTATAATCCTTTTTCCCGGGTTTTCTCAGGATGACCACTACCGCTTTCTTTCAGATTTTAGGGAAGTAACCTAGTTCCAGACATTTGTTGGTAATTGCCATGAATATCTGGAAGTGGCGAGCTATTACCCTGTTACAAATATCGTACGTAAGGCCATCCTCTCCCGGGGCTTTCTTCGGGTTGAAAGTCTTCAACGTGCCCATCAGTTCATGCAGCGTGCAGGTGTTAACCGCCAACGCCAATTTCCGTATCTCACGGTGTTCTTCCCTATCATCCTCTTCCCTATCTTCAGGGTAGAACCTTTCAGCGATCCATTTCGCTGAGTCTTCTGGTCCTAACATCTTCCCGTCCTTTTTTAGGGGCAGATCTTCCTTTCTTCTCTCGTTCTGATTATTATAATATTTTCAGCTTGCTTACCTTGAAATTCATGAATTGTAGACACATTATACCCGGCCTTCTTCAAGACTTCCTTTTCCGTTTGCTAAAAAACTAAATACTTATAAGTTTTATTATCTAAAGGTACGTTACTCAACGATGTGAACATTTTCGAACTCATACTCCTCTCCACTTTCGACGCCGAATTAGCACCACCCTCGTATTTTGATATGAACCATCACATCCACCGGGCATCTGTAAGACGTTCTCAGAGTTCTAGATGGTTTAAAGAATTTCGAATTATAAAATTAAATACTAAAATATTATAAAAACGAAAATTAAGAAATTTCCATATCTTGATGTATCCTATTTGATTCGGGTCACCTAACAAATGTAAGCTCCTGCAACCAGAAAACAAACATACCAGAAACAACTCTCCCGGATGTTTCATTAACGCTTCATCGATCCAGACTTCATCACATTCCTTTCTGCTATTTAGTAGATAGGAATCAATAGTTCTATAATCTTCTTTGAAGTCATTCGGAGAAGCGTTACAATTTTTTATCTTACATAATCTTTCCCTTATGTCTGTAGCCCCTTCAGCAGTCGACGTTAACACTAAATTTCCTGGTTTGTGGTTTTTCAAAATGAAGGTAGTCTTTCCACATCCCGGAACACCAACAATCATGTCTATATTCGGAATTTTAAAATCGCTGAACAGATCCTCCGCACCCGAAGTCGCTAACAGCAAATTCGGTTCTTGCATTAAGATGGTATATTTACCACACAAAATTAACCTATCCTGCGATGATTTCAATGTACAAGATCGCTGCAATTCTGAAACGTTTAAACCCACAAAGGAATTACCGTTAAATCTATATTTATATTCTACATTCTTTTCTGAAAGAAATAACCACTTACCTTCGTAGCTGTCAAAAACCGAAAATTTTTCTTTATGAGACAAGATATCTCTTACAATCTAAAGATAGTGGAACCGAAACCTTTCTGTAAGCCTCACTGTAGGTGCATTTTGCCATGCCTATCACTGTGGCCCAGACTTCGTGAATTTCTATCATCGAGTTGATCGCGCTGTCATTACCACTATTTTCTTTTATGAATTTAGGGTTATGGTTCGGGACGCTATAAATAGGATTCGAGATGGGCTTCCAAAAACCGTTCAGAACCTCATCCGATTTGGGTTCGTTGAAACCGACGTTCAATTCATCCTCACAATTAACGCCCGTGATTATATAAATTATTGACTGAAATTTGTTAGGAATAATATCCTCCATCAATTGAATTTTACACTTAACCGAATCATCGTCACAGATATTGCTCAAATCAATCACTAATTCCTTAGTTACATTTTTGATGTTGTCGAAAATTTTTCGCAAAATCACCATAGTCCAATTTGCATCGAAGAAATTTAGGACTAAATTACCACCTACCATTTCGAAATTTCTGTCAGCAGATAAAATCCCGTGCCTGGCGGAATTGTCGCACGATTTTTCTTTCACAACTAATAACTTCACCGATTCGTTCTCGAGACGTGACCGTGTCGTTAACGATTCTACAAATTCTGAAACAATCTTATCAATACTATCCACTTCCTTCCCGATCTCATCATCGATTTCACTTAGGTCCTCCTTTACTGTTGCCAATGTCGAAGTCTTTTGCTCCCCAATTTTAAATTTAGCAATTCTCCTACCAGGTTTGATGTTAATTGGTACTGATTCAGAGTACGTTGGCCCACCGTGTGACGTCAAAGCTGCTATCTCTTCCAAGGTTAATCTCGATGATTTCTTACGTTTTTCAAACCTCGACTTCAGTTTTTGCGTATTCGTTTGGGTATTAACCTTTGGTTTTGAGTGAATTGTGGTCTTCGCCTTTGAAATTCCTCTCTGCCCAATCCCTAAAAATTTATGTAACTGAAAACCATCACGAACACCAGTGTTCGGTGTTACCTCCTCGACTTCCGCTTCAGAAAACTTCACCGCGGGTTTCTCTCTTTGAGGTTTAGATGAAATAGAGTTTGTTTCAGGTTTGGATTTACTATTATTATTATGATTACAACCTTTCCTCGACTGGTTTCGAATTTTCTTGGACTTTGGCACGCCTATGAATCTTTTCACTGCCCTGGTTATGTTGAGAGACGGAAATATACTCTCATCTTTCTCAGTGATGCGCGAAGGCTTCACTGTTTCTGAATTACTAATTTCACTAACACTCACTGTGTTTTTCAAGAATTTGATACCTATTACTAGTGAAGATATTCTTTGCTTGAGTTAAAATATAGTTTCCGAAATTCTTTCCTTTACGGACCTGCTTGAAACTCGAATCCTTCTTATCTTCGATTATTAAAGGCTCATACGCGTTATAAAAGGCCCCTTTCTCCTTAATTTCATCCATCATGATGATTAGATGATCCCTAACCGCTTGTTTCCTCTCAGTTTCGATTACCGTATCTACCGTAGACTTGATCCCAGGTGAGACCATTTCGGTTGTTACGTCCAAGATAGCAGCATCCGAACATCCACTATCATCAGCGAAGAAGTCCTCGTGTACCGCAATCAATCTCCTAGTGGGTTTAGCTTCAGTAGTACAGACCGCATCAGAACTCTCAACACAACCAACTTCGGGGGTGAGTGCATTCGAAACTCCACCGCAAGAAAACTCTAACTTTTCAGTGGTTTCGGCGACCGAATCACGCATTGTTGTGTCGCCTGTTTCATCTATGGTGATGAAACTCCTGTAGTCAGTTCCTGATTGTTCCATATACTTTTGCATGTCCACTTGAGTTGTATCATCATTGAAAGTCGAATTCAATTCAATATCAATCACGTCATCACATTTTACAGTATTAGCGTCCTCGTTAAGTCTTTCGATATATAACGGCGTATAATGAGGGTTCTCAAGCTTTAAGTAAATCGTTTCAGTGTTATCTGGGCAATACACTTGAGGTGAATAATTCAGAACATCCGAATACAGCACTATTCGCACGTTAAAAACGTGCGCAGCTAACTGGACCTCCGGTTCTCCTCCCCACATGTTCCCCGACTTCAACACTTTGGTGATGTCTGGTAAAGTGACTGCTGGCATCAAGGACAGTTTCGGACTAGTAAGCATGGAACGCTTTAATTGTTGTGCTGTGAGGTCCAAGCCCACCAGTTGACGTAAGCTGTCAAATAGACAGTTTCCATCACCCAGCGCTGAACCTTCCTTTAACTTATCCAATGGAATTAAGTCCTTAGGTGTAACATCATCACTATTGCCTAAACCTTCCGACTCACTTTTCATGGTATCATCCTTGGTGACTTCCTCTATACAACACGCCTCATCCGATAATGGCGAATCTCTGAGGGGATCGTTTCCATCGACATAGTCCATTCTTGGTAGATAGTTTTCAGGCAACCTGGTGAGAGCATCGTAATCACCTTCGATATGCGTTTCTAGTTCTATAAACTTCACTGCATCAGCGATACTAATCGAATACTTCTCGGGTACCGCAGACCATTCAAACACCTTCTTAAAGAATTTATGAAACCACGCCTTTCCGTGGTTTAAGGGTTCTGATCCAGCGTATGGTATATTGCCGGGGTTTTTTACCCTTATCCATAAACTCGCCGAAAGGTGTATCATTAATGGCGTCATTTTTCTGCTTCGATGATCCGGTGAGTCCTTCCCAGAGATTCATCATCATCTGTGTAGGCGAGAAGCCTTTATGTTCACGCAACTTCACGATTTCTTGCGTAACTTCCGAGGTGGCGCGAGTCAAATTAAATCTCAAAACAAAACAATGGATGAAAATTGCACTTGCCAGTAAAAACAGTCTTTCAGGTGGAATTTCATACGACGCCTGACACACCGCCTTGGTACCAACAGTTCTGGTGGCGAATGACTTTAGCGCATCATAGATTCTGGTGACGGAAAATTTGTTGTGGTCTAATGCCAAGGAATATCTGATCGCGTCTTCAACTAACTTTCTGGGCGCCAGAAACCTGTGCAATCTCATGTGGTTTCTATCGGAGTCGTAACCCCTCGCATCCCACATATAAGCCTGAACTGAGACGTAGTCAAAATCCTGGAACCATAAGTAATTCCTTATCACACCGCTTAGTGTGCCTTTCGACGCATTTCTAACGATCTTAAAAAATACGATGTTCGTACGAATAGACTGGATGTTAACAAAATACGCTTGCTTTTTCGAGTCGAAAATTACCGGATTAGTCAGGATCTCCATATACGTTGACAACTTGTGATCGTACGACCATGAGTTATCACCCACGAAATTCATATAGATTTTCTTCACACCGTTCTTATCAACTATCTTCCAATGGGCATTCAAGTGCTTGATTACCCCCTTCGTTTCGACCAACATTAGCGGGTCAAAAATGAATGAACCCGATCCGACTATCGCTCCGGCGGATGTCATCGAGTCCGCAATTTGCGTCTTTGTCATGTCATAGGTCGAGTGTAAAAAGGTACAATATGGTGCTCTTACTGTACACTTCTCACCTAAACGCTCACAATAAAATTTGTCTGTCCCATTTTGATGTCTTCATTATATTTTTTCAAAGCCGCGAAATTGCCGCGCTGAATTCTGCTGGAAAGTTGCTATTGCTGCGCACCTACTAGAGTGACGCTGTTGATCATGAGCTGTCAATAATGGGGTACAAGGGTGAAAATTTTCCCGCCCTCTCTGGATGTTCTTAAAGGGGTCACCACCACCACCACCGATGTCCTTAACTAACGCGTCGTAGTTCTCAGGGACTTGGGTGTTGTGTCTCACTCCTAAAGTCATAATATTGATTTGGCTCTCACACTGCCTTGACGCGGCTGCGAAAGCGTGTAAGTAATGTAAATTATGTTTAAAATCTATTTCTAACTCGGGAAATGTTTGAATTAACACCGATTCCTCTTCGGCGGATAATCGGTAACGAATCACAATTATGTCTTCTTTAGTTTGCGGGTCGACTGCCCTTTTGGCATCACTGATTACTGAATCCCTTACCATACCAGCCAATTGACTGTCAGGATTTCCAATATCTCGTGAAATATTTTTTTTTATTTCGTCCTCGTAGGCAAGACCCGCTTTGCGCATCAATCCCGGTACAATAGTGGACGGAATCAACTCACCACCAATTCTGTAGCCTAAGTGTCTATATAACTCTTTAAAGTCCCTATACCGCACCTTTTTTGCTGTGATGTGTAACATGCACAATACCATCCTCTTTTACGCGAGGACGTTTTACTAGGTCATCGTCGTTATTTAAAAAATTTAAAACTTCACATACCAACCTGATTTTAGGGAAACTCCGAAGGATACTCCCCACGTAGCAGATATCTGCTAACGAGCAACCTTTGTCGTAAAAATACCTGAGGTAGCAATAACCATTTGCCGTTTCGAACACATTGTCCACGAGGCAATAGGTCCCTGCATCAAAGGCATTCAAATCGGATTTTCGAAAAACCCATTGTTGTGACCAACTCTGGCGAGAGTTGGAACAGATGTAGTTGTGTTCTGGCGAGAACACAACTGAGTGAATTCCTGGCGAGAAATTCACTTTAGCTTTCGCTCAAATATCACAGTAACGTAGTAAGTTTCCTCACTATCGCTAGTAGTTTTATTTACGAATATTTAAGTACGATTACGATTTAAGCGACGACGCGCGACGTAGTGGAGATCCTTGGGGGAGGCCTTTTCCAGCAGTGGACGTCTTCTGGCTGATGATGATGATGATGCGCGACGTGGAGCATGCGAGCCGAGCGGCAACCTTTACTGCCATACGCCTAGGCGGCCTGCCTGGGAGGCGTGCCGGCCGAACGTACCTAAACTGCGGAGTGACACCCCCCTGGTGGAACCCTGTTATCCTGTATATATATCTTACTCTCTCGGGCACCGTTGCATCGCTCGGTAAACACAACCGGGCGCCGGCGCGGCGGCACGGCAAGTAGTCGTTCCTCGCACGTTGTTTACGCTGCACGTTTGTTAATAATCGTCTTGTTTTTCGACTTACGGACTTTTTAATTTTTAAGGTGATAAAAATAGTGGAAACACATTCACACCATATTTTATAATACATATACACGGTGATTATTATACTCATAATATAAAATCACCGTGTATACGAATAATGTATGATGTATTCGATAATTTATCGTATACTTATTGAATAAAATGCATGGTGATTGCATTTTCGCGCTCGAATTCAATTTTGCTCCCATAATATAAAATCAAGTACAAGCAGAATGGTCACCTGGTGAATGGTCACCTGACGAAGTGTCAAGTCTGTTGGAAAGTTAGCCCAAGCTTCATACAAAAATGCCCATGGTCCTTTGAAATGAGTAACATTGTTAAGTTTAATTATATTCTTACACTAATCTCATGCTCCAAACAGTCACAAGTATTACTTTCTTGTTCTTGAATACTGCTTGGTTGGTTAAATAAAATGGTATTTTACCACACCAAACTATCATCATTTTGCCATTCAGAGCGGCAGCGGATACCGCCCAGGTTTGAATAGGCCTTAACATAGATATTAAAAGATTTTCTACATCTTTTTTCTTTTCTTGTGTAGTTGGATGACTTAAAGTAAATATTTTTAAATAGAGTCTACGCACCTGAATCGGCTTGTCACCTCTCTTGGCAAGAGAAACATACTCTTCTGTGAATTCAAAATTAAAATTTTCCATACATTTCACTAGCACACTAGACCCTGTTTCCTTCAAAAATATTATTTTAATCTCACTTATTCTCCAAATCCTTGAATTCTTTGTTTAATGCTTTAGTATCAAATAAATTCCAGTCTTTTCCGAGAATATTTACTTTTCCAACTTCTTCATATACTTTATAATATTCCTCTTTAATGAATATTATTTGTTGCTTCCGTAATTTTTTTTTCTACCCTGCCAATCACTCTTATCTGCAGGGAGATAACTGTGTCCACGCTCAGGAAAAAAAAGCTCTATTTCATCAATTTTGTTAAATTTGGTCATGAAATAACATAGTGTGCGTAGCATTATATTATTCTTAATTTGTGAAGCCATCTCTGAAAAATCTCATTTTCTTTTTGTTGCCAAAATCACTACTCTTCAAAAATTTTAGTAAGGCCGATGAAACTTCAAGGCTTCCTTTATCAGCTTGATCTTCTGTCCAGGTCAATATGTTAATGTCAGCACTTCTCACATTCATAATGCATAATGCATATAATCCTATTTGACGTGAATAGTATGCCTCTTGGATAGGCGTCTTTAGTAAGCGTTGAATCTGCTGTAAGTCAAAACAGAACGTCTCTGCCTCTTTAGTAATATGCAATTACTGCACATACCTATATGTTTTCCTTAGGCAGGAGACTTGAAGCCTACATTAAATCCGTTTACAAAGATTTTACGAAACATTGAGAACTTTACTTTAAGATCTTCTTCTCGGATCATTATATATTCGATGTAGTTTTCTAGTGTTTTTTTGCGGAGTTACATGTTACTATTTCATTAATGAAGCTTTTTAGATACACCGCTTCTCTAGTTGCCTCACTTATAGCTATATACTCTGCCTCGGTGGACGAAAGCGCTATACAAGACTGTTTGTAGCAACCCCATGAGATAGTATTACTACAAAACTTGAACACATATCCCTTGTAAGACTTTCGATTCAAATCTGAACCCCAGTCTGCATCGGCAAAGCCATCTAAATTAAAGTTACAGGTAATTAGCTTTTTAAATATAAGTCCTAGCTTTTTAGTGCCCTTTAGGTGTCTAAGTACACGTTTAGCAAATTCTTAATGTACACTTGTATAACAGTTGTTAAATTGACTTAAATACGAGATAGCATAAGAAATATCAGGTCGAGTAGTGACACTTATATACATTAAACTACCTACCTGGTTTGGCAACTTTTTGCATATAAAACTAGTACAATCACCAGTGTCTATAAAATTATATTTACCGTCAAAGGAGATTTTACCGACATGCAGTCAACCATGTTAAAACGTTCGAGTAGTAAATCGATTTTGTGTTCTTGACGTAACATTATTGAGCCTGTTTCTTTATCTGAACTTATCTTATTTTGGGGTGGTTGGGATCTACCTCCTAGCGGTCCACCCCGGGCAACGACATCACGGACCAACATGGCCCGTGGTGACGGCTGAAGATCCCAGTGGCGGTGGTAGGCTCCGCAAGGAGCCGCCTGGCTCGCGACCACCATCCTGCCGAAATCCGGCGCCAAGCAGTCCGCTGCGTTCCGTCGGCGTGCGGGAGTGCCAGTGCCAATGGGGGTTGGTTAGAAGTCAGTTGCGCAGATTAGGACCGGTCTTGTAGCCTTAGCATTGCTGTACCGGGTAACTCATTCTGGAGGGTAGCGGGATCCGAAGCACGGTTTTAGCCGTTGGCCGACCGCAGTTAGTAGGGGGCCCAACTAGCGCGCTAGCCACGTGTGAAAGGCTGCCCCGCCAACTCGCGAAAAATCCCGAAATGCTCCACCGTGCCAGTTGGCGACTGGACGGGAGGACCCGGTGGCCATTTCGGGGGGGTTCGGGCGTCCCCGCAGTCTCCAGGTGAGTTCCCCTTTGGTCAGATTTGCCTAGGGCAACATCGATGGTCGACTAAGTAGCGCCTCGACTGAAAATCCTTCCCCCCAACACTCATCACAAAACATGACAAGGCAAAGCAAGAAGAAAGTGTGTAAACAACGGCTGCACTTCCTCCCATTAAAAGTGCACCTCGCGAACATCAGAGGATTGCACTCAAATCTCGATCCGGTCCATCACCATCTTGAGACTGAGAAGCCACACCTATTCTTCTTGACGGAGACGCAAATAGCAACCCCGTCGGACGTGGCGTACCTCAACTACCCTGGCTACTCAATTGAGCATAAGTTCAAAAAGCGTGCAGGGGTCTGTGTGTACGTCCGCGATGACATTTGCTGTAGGCGTCTCCGTTGCTTTGAAAAATCCGGGTTCTCCGTTATTTGGCTTCTGGTGGACACTGGGGTAGAGAAGATAATCTACGTCTGTGTCTACCGATCGCACAGCGGTGATCAGGAGGCGACTCGGCTCATTGACTACCTCACTGAGACGGCAGACTTAACAACTCAGCGGTATCCAGCGGCGGAGCTTGTCTTTCTGGGGGACTTCAACGCTCGCCACAAAGAGTGGCTGTACCCGTTCCAGAAGACTGACCATGCTGGGAGAGAAGTGCGAAGGTTTTCCCTAGCACTAAATCTCACTCAGCTGGTGGATCAAGCGACGCGAATTCCGGATATCGCTGGCCACACACCCAATTGTCTTGACTTACTGCTGACAACCGATCCACACAAGCATTCGATATCGGTCTCAGCCCCGCTGGGAACGTCCGACCATTGTGTGGTGAAATCCGTATCGATTTGCTCTCCTCCGGATATGAGCCCTAGGGGCACGAGACGAGTATGGCGATACGAGTCAGCAGATTGGGACGAGATGCGTATTTTCCTTGCATCTTATCCCTGGCGGCAAACATGCTTCTCTTCTAACGACCCTTCGTGTACGGCCGATGCGATTACGGATGTAATCCGGCAGGGAATGGAGTTTTTTATTCCATTCTCCGACATCCCGCTCGGTTACAAGTCCCGCCCTTGGTATAATGCGGACTGTACTCGTGCTGAGGCCCGAAAACAGTCTGCTTACCAGGCTTGGGTGCAAGCCCGGGATCGCAAAGTCCGTGCACCGAGAATCCGAGCAAAGAAGAGAGCCTTTAATTCGGCCGCCAAGTCGTGCAAAAGGGTTATTCGAAAGGCCAGATTCGATCACATCAGCCGAATAGGGACAAAGTTGTCATCCTACCCGAGCGGTAGTAAACAGTTCTGGTCCCTTTCGAAGTCAGCCGAGGCGAATTTCTGCCGTCCTATGTTACCACCCATGCAGAAACCTGACGGGTCGCTGGCTCATTCTGCAGCTGAGAAAGCAAGTTTATTTGCCTCTCTGTTTGCGAGCAACTCGCGTCTAGACACCGGCTCTCAACAACCACCAAATTTACCTCGCTGTGATTTTTCGATGCCGGAGATCACAATCCACAATAAAGAGGTCCGTAGAGCCCTGCTTAGTCTGGACGTGAACAAGGCCAGTGGTCCTGATGGCATACCAGCAAGGGTACTGAGGTGTTGTGCGCCTGAGTTGTCACCAGTGCTAACGCGCTTGTATCGCCTTTCTCTCGAGGCAAAAACCGTACCTAAATGCTGGAAGCTTGCTAATGTGCAGCCAGTACCCAAAAAAGGAAGTCGTGCCGACCCATGCAACTACCGACCGATCGCCATCACTTCCATACTCTGTAAGGTCATGGAAAGAGTTCTAAACTGTAAGTTGCTCTCATACCTAGAAGTTAATGACCTCCTCAGTGACCGTCAATATGGGTTTCGCCGAAGACGATCGACTGGGGATCTTCTAGTTTATCTGACGCACTACTGGGGTGAGGCCCTCGAGATGCACGGCGAAGCACTCGCCGTATCACTTGACATCTCAAAGGCTTTTGACAGGGTCTGGCACGCAAGTCTACTGCACAAGCTTCCAGCGTATGGTATCCCCGCTGACTTTTGTAGTTGGATAGCTGATTTCCTGACGGAACGGTCGATCAGAGTAGTCATCGATGGCTGCTCCTCTGACTCAGTGGCTATTGATGCCGGAGTTCCTCAGGGGTCTGTTCTCTCTGCGACGCTTTTCCTGTTGCACATCAATGACCTGTTGATACCGGGAGTTGTTGGGTATGCAGATGACAGTACTGTCGTAGAGAGATTCCTTTCGGATGCAAAAGCTAGTGGTGATGACGTGATGTTAATGAGAGAGGCCATGGTTGAGCGAACGAACCAGACATTAATTCACGTTTGCCAGTGGGGTGACAGTAACCTGGTAAATTTCAACGCCACCAAAACGCAAGCGTGTTTATTCACCGCTAAAAGGAGTCCCTTTAACCTGACTCCTACTTTTCGGGGTGCATCTGTGCCTGTTACCGATAGTCTCGTCCTTCTGGGCATGGAGTTGTCTTCAGACCTCAACTTCGGCACCAGCATCGAGTCCAAGGCACAAACTGCAGCTAAAAAGCTGGGCGTCTTAAATAGAGTCAAGCGATATTTCATGCCGGGACAGCTTTTAACTCTCTATAAAGCTCAAGTCCGATCTTGCATGGAATATTGCAGTCACCTGTGGGACGGCTCAGCTAAATACCAACTAGCTGCACTGGACACGATTCAACGCAGAGCTGAGAGGCTAATTGGCGACAAAGAACTAGTGAAGAGCAAATTTCACACCCTAGCTCACCGCCGCAAAGTTGCCTGTCTGTCGGTCTTTTACAGACTGTACTTCGGAGAGTGTGCAGCTGCATGAGCTCATACCGCCATCCCCCTTCTTCCATCGGACATCCAGGCGCACTGCGGGCTACCACCCTTTCTTGGTGGATATTCCTAAATGTCGCACAAAGCGTTACTTAACATCTTTTATACTGCGTACAGCAAAGGAGTGGAACTCCCTCCCTGCGTCTGTGTTTCCGAGTACATATAACCCGTCCATCTTCAAAGTAAGAGTAAATAGGCACCTTCTGGGTAAACTCGCACCATCATAGATCCTGTCTTAGCCCCTGGGCTTGATTGGGATCAAGAGCAAACCCATACCTAGTAAAAAAAAAAAAAAAAAAATCTCTGTCAACTTTAATTTCAAGCATGTTTGAAACTTTACCTAGGTCCTTTATTTTAAAATGTAATCCTAGATGCTTTTAAAGGTTTTTTCTATATTCGTATCATTGTAAAATACGAAAAAATCGTTTACGTAAAGAGTTATAATAGTGGTGAATTTGCTTGTACGTTGGATAAATATGCAGTCCTCTTGCTTGCACTGTTCAAATTTTAAAAATAAAAGTACCTGTTTCACTCTCTGGTACGTATACTACCCATATACTACCTTTTTAAGCTTGTAGACTTTGTCTTCATTGCCTGATCCAATAAAACCTTCTGGTTAAAGCATATAAATATCTTCTTTTAACTCTCCATTCAAGAATGCTGTTTGAACCGTCAAGATGATTAATTTGTAAATCCATTTGTGCAGCTAACGAGAACAGGATTCTAATTGAAGTATGACGTACTACTAGCGAAAAAATCTCAGCGTTGTCTTTACCATAGCGTTGAGTAAATCCTTTAGCAACGAATCGTGCTTTATAGCGTGTAATATTTCCTTCTGAATCGCGCTTTAAGGTAAATATCCACTTGTTCTTCACTACATATTTATTAGCTGGTCTGTCAACAAGCTGCAATGCATCATGCACTGCAAAAGAATCTAACTCGTCTTTCATGGCTTGTATCTATAGTTCCTTATCCTTAGATTCTAAGGCTTGTATAATTGTTTTCGGTTTTAAGGAACTAGCCATTATGTGCATTAATGTTGTTATGGTTTTCTTGATTGGTTCTTCTAGGTCTGAAATTGTATCTTGGTTTTATGTCATTATCGGTTTCAGGTTTGCCTGGTGGACCACCACTGTGGCTGTCAGGCTCAAGCTCCACCTGAACTTTTGTATTGGAGTTTATTGGTAGATGCTCCGCCTCAATCGTCGTACTTGGGGAGGTTCCATCTGAACGATCTTCTTATGAAATAACTAATGGTATTATATTACTTCTGTCATTGAGGTTAGATCTACCGGAAAATAACTTTTTCATTGAAAGCAACATCTCGAGATATAATAACTTTGTTGTTTTTCGGATTAAAGAGCCTGTAGCCTTTCACGTTATCTTTGTAACCAATAAATATAAGATTTTCACTTTTCAGGTTCCAGGTTTGAACGCTAATGTTTGTTGACTAGCCAGACTATTACCACCTCCTGCTAACGCCGGCGAGTATTTGTTGGTTGAAGTTGTTCTTGCTCACAATAAAATCCTTCTTGGAGTTTACTACAGCCCTTCTTTGCTTGTAAATTTTTTCACGTCATTTGAGAAACTACTCGATGACATAATTCCTTCTTACAGCCATTCCATTATAATGGGTGACTTTAATACTTGCCTCCTTAAGAACGATTCTCGTACTTCTTCGCTTCAATCAGTTATCAGTTCTAGCAACTTAATTATTCTCCCTCTGACTGCCACCCATCATTCCCCAAACTCAACTCCATCTCTTCTTGACTTGATAATAGTGTCATCTCCTCAGCATGTTGCGAAGCACGGCCAATGCTCGGCCGACGCTTTTTCGTATCATGATCTTATATTTTTGTCCTATAAAGTTCGTCCTCCTAAAGCTAAGCCCAAAGTCATTCTTCAGCGTAATTTTAGTGGTATGGATCAACATGCGTTCGTGATGATGCTTGCAATATCGATTGGACTCCCGTTACATCCGCTCAGTCCGTTGATGAGCAGGTTAGTATTTTTAACTCGCTCGTAACTAAGTTATATGACAAGCACGCACCGTTTCGAGCCGTTAAGATGAAACATCTTCCAGCGCCATGGCTAACAGACGATTTAAAGATGCTGATAAAAAAGAAAGTAGCAGCAAAAAATAAATTCAAGCTACGACCTAATGACCACAATAGGGAAAATTATGTCAAATTTCGTAATCGCTGCAATAGGGCGTGTAGAGATGCGCTACGCCGCCACAACCAATATGTTAATATGGGTAAAGTTTGGAAATTCCTCAGGTCGCTTGGAATCGGAAAATTAAAACAAAATCCTATTTCAGACAATGTTAACATTAATTCATTGAATCTCCATTTCTCTTCCTCATCACTTATCAGTGATGCCGACAAAGCGACCACTCTACACAAACTATCTACCATACCAGTTCCTGACTTTTCTCCCTTTGCGTTTGACCAATTATCGGTTTGTGATGTTAAAAAGAGCTTGATGTCAATTACTTTCCTATGCGGTAAGGTGGTGACGGCATTAGCCGCAATATGTTAGTACCCATCCTCGATGTTATCCTTCCCGTCCTCACTTTCCTTTTCAATAGCTCCATCTCAAATGCTGTATTCCCATTCTCTTGGAAAGACGCTCAAATAATTCCTTTGCCTAAAAAAGGTATCCCTAAATCATTTGCTGACTATCGACCTATTTCCATTCTTCCGTTCCTATCCAAAGTCCTTGAGCGTCTTGTCCACAGTCAGATTAGCAAGTTCCTTTCTCACCATAAACTTCTAAACCCACTCCAGTCCGGTTTCCGCCCAGGCCACAGCACGGTCACTACGTTAGTTAAGATCACTGACGATATCCGCCTTGGAATGGAAAACGGCCAATTAACTGTGTTAACCTTGCTGGACTTCAGCAATGCCTTTAACACGGTTGACTTTGACATCCTTTTATCTTTGATGCGCTCTCTTAACATATCTCCAACGGTAATTGAGTGGTTTCACAGCTACCTCTATGGGCGCAGGCAGCGGGTTCGCCTTGAGGAGAAGTTCTCTTCGTGGTGTGACTCGAAAGCAGGTGTCCCTCAAGGTGGCGTTTTATCTCCTCTTCTATTTGCTATTTTCATCACTTCCATTTCCGAAAACCTTTCTTCTTCCTACCACCTATATGCAGACGATTTACAGATTTATTGCCAGGCACCACTTAATAATATCGCCGAAGCTATTAAAACTACCAACGCGGACCTGGAACGAATCGTTGATTGGAGCCGAGCCTTTGGACTCAGGGTCAACCCAGGGAAAACACAAACTATTGTGGTCGGCAGTTCCAGATTGCTAGCTAAAGTAAACTTGAATGCCCTTCCTAAGGTTGATTTTGATGGAGTGACTATACCTTTTAGTCAAACAGTAACGAATCTGGGTGTGATAATTGATAGTTGCTTGAGTTGGGGGCCGCAGCTGCAAGCTATAAGCCGCAAGCTTTACGCATCTTCAACATCTTTAAGAAGACTACGTAACTTTTTACCCACTGCCACTAAAATTGCGCTAGCACAATCTCTGCTGCTTCCCGTTCTAGACTATGCTGACGCCTGCTATCTTGATCTCACGGAGGACCAGCTAAACAAACTTGAGCGCCTTCAAAATCTTTGTATACGATTCATATTTGGCTTGCGCAAGTATGATCATGTTTCTGAATACCGCGCTAAACTCAAGTGGCTTCCTATTCGTCTTCGCCGGAATACTCACTTCCTCGCCCTTCTTTACAACATACTGTTTAATCCCACCTATCCTTGCTACCTTAAAGAACGTTTTAACTTCTTTCACGCATCCAATTCGCGCTCATTGCGATCATCGGAAAACCTGAGCCTTAAAACCCCTCTGCACAGCACCACCTTTTATGACTGTTCATATACTGTTCAGGCCGTTCGTCTCTGGAACTCGCTTCCAGTTGCGATCAGGCGTGCGCAGTCTGTGAACACTTTTAAAGAGCTCGTGAAAAACTTCTACCTCTCCTTCTAACATTATCCCGCTGCAAAGCTGCTATTTTTCGCTACTCCCTACCTGAGACTATTATGTATAAGTATTGTTTATGTATATATTATTACATTACACACTATGTATGTACGTATGTTTGTTTAAATTTTAATATATATACGACACTTCCAAACAATAAACCTGTAATCGAAAAATTAAAATTTTACAGGAGAAAAGATTTACTGTTTTTATCGAATATCTTTTCAGCGAGTGGGACTATTGAAGTCATGATGTATCAAACGAAAGCTATTTTTTGTGTAATATAACTATACCATTAATATAAATTTACTTTTTATTCAAAACCTAGTAATTTACGAAAACAAATAATACCTGAAATTATGCACATAAAATATTACAGTAATAGTACTTACTGGATTATTGCAGTAAATTTATCAAACAAAATATTTAGTTATATTATAACGGGTGATTTTTTACGACCTTTTTTTTCAAGTTGGCAGCACTGATATGTAATGGCGCTCAAGCGTAATCTGTCAAAGTCAAAATTGTTCATTAAACTATGCCATTTCGTCATGGAAAGACTTACAAACAAACAACGATTGCAAATCGTAGAAATTTATTACCAAAATTCGTGCTCTGTAAAAAATGTGTTTCGCTTGTTACGGCCATTTTATGGTCGACATATTCGACCTAGTGAAACCACAATTAGAGGTGTTATTACCAAATTTCGTACCAAATTCACTTTAATGGACATTAAACCGACGACTCGCATGCGTACAGTGCGCACCGAAGAGAATATTGCATCCGTAGCAACCAGTGTTCATGAAGATCGTGCAATATCCATTCGCCGCCGATCTCAACAGTTGGGAATGTGTTACTCCACCACCTGGAAGATTTTACGTGTCGATTTGGGTTTGAAGGCTTACAAAATTCAACTTGTGCAACAATTAAAGGTAAATGACCTACCACAACGTCGAATTTTTAGTGAATGGGCCTTGCAACAGCTCGAAGAAGATCCGCTGTTTTATCGAAAAATTGTGTTCAGTGATGAGGCTCACTTTTGGCTTAATGGATTTGTTAACAAGCAAAATTGCCGCATCTGGTGTGATAAGCAGCCACATGCTATACAAGAATTGCCAATGCATCCAAAAAAAACTACAGTTTGGTGTGGTTTATGGGCTGGTGGAATTATCGGACCGTTTTTCTTTAAAGACGACCTTGGATGAAACGTTACCGTCAACGGGGAACGATATCGATCTATGATCCGTAACTTTTTATTGCCCAAATTGGAAGATCTGAACTTGGTTGACATGTGGTTTCAACAAGACGGCGCCACATGCCACACAGCACGTGAAACAATGGACATTTTAAGGAATGAATTTGGTGAGCAATTTATCTCTCGTTTTGGCCCTGTAAATTGGCCACCAAGATCATGCGACTTGACGCCTCTGGACTATTTTTTGTGGGGCTTCGTGAAATCGTTGGTGTATAAAGACAAGCCCAACACTATTGAGGCCTTACAAGACAACATAACACGTGTTATTGGTGGAATTCAGGTCGAAATACTGGAAAAAGTAATGCAAAATTGGACCTTCCGTATGGACTATTTAAAACGTAGCCGTGGTCAACATTTGCATGGAGTAATTTTTAAAAAGTAAATGGCAAGAACCAGTTTATCGATTTCAATCAAGATTTTGTATATATAACGCATTTTTAGCTGTATTATTTCAACTTTTAAAAAAAGGCTCTTAAAAAATCACCCATTATTATGGACTTATACAACGTTTTTTTTTTCGTAGTGATGATACATAACGTGTTATTACGGAGTTTTTGTGGTAATATCAAATAATTTAAGAAACGGTATTCATAAATAACATTATTATTACTAGGAAATTTTAAATAAAAGTGTTATTGTTATCTCTCAGTACCGATATATATTTTTAAATACTTTAAATATTAGAAGGTATAAAGAAAAGAAATACAATAATTCGCTTATTAAAGTAATATTTATTAAGTTACAAAATTAAATTTGACGCTTCAATTGAACGCGAACATTAATTAATAATAATAAGAATAATAATCCAACAATTCAAATCCTGAAATCAACTTTGACTCATAGAAACTTCAATTTAATGCTTCTTCAGAGATATTTTCGTTCCCGGCTTCAGAATAAGACAAGGATTGATAAAAATTATGGTAACTCCGAGGTATAGCTCCACTTTTACACATACTCAAAAGGTCTGAATGCAAAGCTGTGCTTATTGGTATTGGTTGGTGATATGCACGTTGCAACTGCACGTTATCTAAGTATACAGCTGCATCTTGAGTACTCGTACGCTTTCTTCCTCTTCGTGTATGTGAGGTAGAGTGAGTGTTGTTAATAATAAGCTCTGAATAAGTGTCTTCAAAATTATATTTGAAAAACAACTTATTTGCTTGTGAATCGACCACACTAACCTCCATGACGTCAGCCCAGTGGATTACATTTCCGTCTTTATCGCACCGCCAATGCTTGTCTTTTACAAGTGGTTTTAAATCGTAAACTTCAGACTGCTCTAATTCTTTGACACGATATTTTTCGCCTGTAACCTTTGAATTTAAAATAATATTATAAATTTGGTCCGGGGTATATAATACTTTATTTTTTATGTTTTTTTCTATGCATGCATGCATGGAATCTCCCTCGTTTTGGCTGTGTCCAGTTTCAAAAAAACGATGGGTTATAGATATACCAAAAAGTTTGGCAGCATATACATAAAGGGCAAAAATGTATCGATTTTTATTCTGCCCATAACAACCATCCGAATATAATGAAAACTTTGTAATACCTTTTTCGCGTTCTGTTTTAAAAAAAATTAACAAAGCACTCCCTATTTCTGAACTACATCTTTTAGCGATTTGGTAATGCCACACATAACAATATCCTATTTTTCTTACGGCATCAAAAACGGTAAAGTTGTAGCATGGATATTTTCTTTTGTAATGAAATATACTTACTTCAGATTGAGGCACACTCAACACTTTTTGCAAATCAAATATTGCTACTGACACATTATCCTTGTCAGCTGTCTCTAATTCTTCTTTTTTTAATGATCTTACTTTTTCTTTTCTTTGTATATGGAGTCTTTGTTTTTCCTCTAGGGTGGCTTTAATAGTATCGTCTGATTGTTCATAAATAGAGCATGAAAGGCACTGGTCTTTTTTGGGTTTGAAAAATGAGTAGTTATATTGGGAATTAAAAACTGTTTCATACTGTCGTTTGGTGGCCATTACAACATCAGTGTAATTTTGTTGTGTAAACCACTCAGTATAAAAGCAATACATTTTTGAAATATTCAAGTTTTCTGAAAGATACTCTCGGTTTGAATTCGACCTCGTATAGTGCGACTGCACTTTAGGAAATAATTCAATGTGTGTTGTAATAGTGACTTCTGTCATAGTATTCATTTTGTTAGGCCTATTATTATGTCTCCCCCTTTTATCTTGAAGTCCCTCATCTGCTTTCATAACTTTATCCATTGCAGTATAAACCACTTGTTCTCCGATTTGTAACGTATTTAAAAAAAAATTTTTACATACAGGAATGTTTTCTTTATTCGAATTAATGAAAAAATAGTTCAAAGTTTGCGTGCGGTTGTTTTTACAGTCTAATGTCATTCGTTTAATAGTTTTGGATTGGACATATCTACTGATATACAGCCATTGATTTTCGCGATCAGCTAGACTATAAAATTTGTCGAATATAGCTTGCCTATCTGACGGACTGAATTTTTCGCTACAACCCTTTTTACACGCACATGGGGAGCCTATAGCTTTTTCAGGATATTTCTTTTTTGAATTGCACCCTTCATAAGCTTTGCCGGAATTTTTGAGGATTTTATTTTTCTCACTTCGCCACTCACTTGTGATCTGCTTGCGTTTTCTAGTCAGTCTTTTATCTTCTTTCGATGTAGAGGGTTGATTTTCTAGATTTGATTCATTACTGTTGGTATCTATGTTTTCAATATCAACTAATAAATGATGTACAACCTCAATTCTATCCTCATGATCGCTTACAACCGTCTCAATATGTGAGCAATCGCTTGAAGTACTAGTGGCCAATGTTGTGTCATTGTTACTTTTTAAATGCTCTTCTGGTTGAAAAATTTCATTTTTATCTTCTTCCCTATTTATTGTCTGTATTAAACTTGGACTATACTCATTATCACTTACAACATTCCTAGCATCCGAGCAATCATTTGAAGTTCTACCGGTCAATGTTTTATTGTGATTAATTTCTGAAGTTTCCTCTGGTTTTAACGTTTCATCTATATCTTCTTGGCTACTTACTGTTCTTCTTACGTTTGGGCTTGATTGGTCTTCCTTCTCAATACTTGGTTGAGATAAAAATGAGGTTGCAATATATATTTCTGATGAAGAAGCCACAAAATCAGCGTTGGTTAAATACAATGATAGATTTGAAATTGTTGATGGAGTGCTAATAATAATTTCTGGATTTATTATAATTTTATTAATACATTCAGAGTCTCCGCTTAGACTTGAAACGCTACTTAATGGACTCTTTAATGTATTTGTTCGTGGACTCGGAACATATTCAGAGCAGTCTGGCGAAAAATCTTCATTGGATTCCTGATCAGCATCAACGTAATTTTTTTTCGTTCCATCTGTAATAAATAAGATTACCTGAGCTTTTTTTTTATTTAATTCATGTAACAGATATGAACATAAAACTATATTAGCGATACGTATAAATATTTTTCTTTAATAACACTATTTATACTTACATGAAAACTACATTGTAGTTTAAAAGATCTAAACGTAACCTACATACATAACCTTTAGATCTTATTAGAGTTATTCAAATGACTCTAATCAGATCTAAACCTATTTCTTAAGAAATAGGATCATTATTTTTAAGAAAAAAGTTTATCTGTCTGTTTCTCTGTAGGTACAGATGAACAGACGATGGGAAACGACTTTGTTTTATTTTAGGTCTTTAAATTAGTAATTTAATTACCTATGGCGTCAAGAATTTTAAATCAGTTGGTATTATTGAAACCATGAATTGTACTCGTCATTTAAAACAGATATTGTTCTACGACTTTTCAAAATTTACAAAAGACTTCAAAAAAATGAAAGATCAACTGATTCACTTTTGTATGGAAGACCCAATTTTATTGTTAGAAAATTTATAATAAACTTGTTGACAATACCTACATGATTTCAATATATCGATTATTAAAAATCATCACCCTACATCCCTGATTCGGCCGCACGAAATTCATTAAATGTCAGAAAAAATGTTATGATTAAGTTTATCTACCTTTAGGTTCTAATACGTTGGTACTTACCTCGCAACTCATATTTAACTTGATTGGAAAAAGTTCCTTTTGCATTAGATTTGGGATCAACTGCAATAATATTGCAATCTGTATCTGAAATTATAAAAATTAAAGTAATAAAAAAACAATAACAACTGCCTTCAAAAATTGACAGCTACCTAATAGTAACATAGGTATATTTATTTATTGTTTCTAAGGTTTACGCGAACACCACACACTACATTACTTGTTTAATTTCAATACATTTATTTGTTACTGAATTGAAATATATCTGATAGTTTTACAACCCCTCCTTTTAGAAAAAAAAACATACAAAAATCCAATTACACTTAGCTACCACAACCCGATGCAACGACGAATTCGTGAATTAAAGTTTTAAGCATATCACAGTTTGAATACCTACAACTTAGTATCGCATAGTAGTAAATTATTTAGATATTAAATAATCTATAAACCTTTTGATAATGCTTGGACTTCAGACATTGCACTGGTAGATGCCTTCGGAGCTATTTCTTGACATTCTAACTCTTGATCGGTGCCTATCATATAATAAACAAAAACATTACAAATACAATTACACAATTATAAAAAACTTCAATGAGTGGTACTATGTAACAGTGGGTACTTACTTGTAGTTGTGTCCTCGACCATTAAAAGCATCCGTCTCACACGTTCATTTTTTAACAGTCTACTTCTTTTAGAATTCATTATCGTTTTACACTCAGTAACTTCACGAATAAGCTATCCGTTTATCACTAAAACGTAAATAATATTTCTACTTATCTTGAAAGTTAACAAAACTGTAAAAATACTTTTAGAGCCTGGCGCAAAGAAATGCAGACTCCCGCGATATCTAAGTGCAACTGTTTACGTAAACAAACCTTACTCACCGGGCTGATGGACATCACGTGTTGGAGGCGTGGCATACGTCTATTACTGTTTAGCAGTTATTAAAAGAAAGAGACAAATGCGCTTTGCAAACTATAGCGCGGCTAGGCAAAAACAGTTATGTCCAAAACAGTAATAGGCGTATTAAAATTTTAAATAAATTGACCGTATTGATATGTTGCGTGATTGAATGAGCCAATACTTAACTAAGATAACTATGTTAGTGTATATTACGGAATACGTATTTTTACTTAGTTCAACAAACAACCCCGTGTTAACGTTTACCAAAAACTTCATGAAGATTATTTACGCCAATAATCCGGTAAACGCAACTTACCAAAATCAAATATTAATTTTTTTTTGTGCATATCTATAACAGGATTTTTGCCGACATATTTTTGTTTTTTAAATCCCAGCAACAAAAGTGTGTGTTATGATTATCTTTCTAAATATCATTAGGAAAAATCTGAAAAAAATTGTTAAGGTGTATACCAGTCCACAGATGCCGAATTTGACATAACAGCAATATGTCCATAATAGCACATTACTGACTTTTTGGGTGGAGGCGTCGTATATTTTTTTGTGTTAATTAAAAAGTTATGAAAACTTTGACATGTTTGCACCTCCGATTTTAAAGTGTTTAAGTTCTCTCCATCCGACTGGTTGTCTGGAAGAAATCGCTTTATAGCGATAAGACCGCCAAATTGTAACTGTGTAATGTACTTGTTTTTTTATGTTTTGTGTTTAATGTAAACTGTTACAATAAAAGTATTATCTATCTATCTATCAGACTCAACTTGTTGACACAGCGAAAAACTCGTAGATGAGAAAAACTGATTTTCTTTCCTGACCAAATCTCTTCAGGAATTTTTCCTCCTAAGCGTGTGCTCGGCGATAGATTTATCAAATACGCTGCTGTTTTTACCGCAGGTACCCACATCGTCGCATCTAAATTACCATTTAATAGCAAACATCTAGTCTTTTCAAGTAAAGTACGGTGTTTTA
The DNA here is from genome assembly GCA_963921215.1 of Scoparia ambigualis. Classification (NCBI taxonomy): domain Eukaryota; kingdom Metazoa; phylum Arthropoda; class Insecta; order Lepidoptera; family Crambidae; genus Scoparia; species Scoparia ambigualis. The sequence continues at coordinate 29,138,028 of OY992514.1, forward strand.
CTAACCCCGATTTTGTCTCATGCCCTTATTATTGTTAAAATCGTTAGTTTATATAATTCTAAGCACTACATTGAAAATCCGGCATCGATACTGTTACATTTGGGATTTTGTCCCTTTTGGAAAAAAAGAAGAAAATCCCAAACGCAAGCTTCAGTGGGAAGCTTTCATATGCCAGAGTAGTCGCTGGTAATGTCATACGCAGCTGCAACTTCATCTCGAAGATGATATATGGGGTACCTCAAGTTAACTGGTGATGGGTATTCTCCTAAGAGATTCACCTGCCCCTCAACTCTTTCAGCTGGTGTTAATCGAGTTAGTGCATTATAGGTACGGATGTTACCTTCGGGAACACAACGACAATAATAGTCGTTTAACTCTTCTCCTACATTCCTATCTACTGCTTTGAGATCCTCCATTTCGTTACTCAAAAGCAATGAGTTAAAGCTTCTTCTTCTTCTTTGTTATAAAATAAAACCATAAAATGTTCAACAACTTGGCAGTATATTGTAGAACAACTGAAAACACCCTAAAGGACATCCTCCATTTTGGTCCAAAATCAAAAGTGCCGGCCAAAAAAAAAAAGTGCTTGGTTTTGACAGAACACGTCGGCCTTAGCATTTGTTACTATGGCACCAAAGCTGTAGCACCAATATTAGTGGTGCTATAAGCTTTGGTGCCATATTAAGAAATGATAATGAAATGTCATATTTCTTCAACATAAATACCTATTTATCTGACATTTCATATATTTTCGATCTTTATTTTTAACCAAAACAATAAGGTACTATAATATTTTCGATTAAATGCATAACAAACCGTAAATAAAATGTTTTGTTATGGTAGAATCCATTTATGATTGTAGGGTTGTAATAAAATAAGAATAATTTTTTTTATAAGTATGTTTAATGCAATGTATTTTTATTGAGCAATGTTATCAAAATCATCTGGCATAATAACAATACTTTCCAATCCCAAAGCTGGTGGGGCTATATTTTGTAAATGTCGAGCATAGCTCATAAACCATATAATACACATAATGTGAGAACAGCACCCAATAGTTCTTTTACCTATGACGCACGTACAGTAGTAGTGAACGATGGCTTGTCTTCCCGATAACGATTTGTCTACTACAATGTAGGTATAATATTGTCTTGCTCGGACATGTCGAGATTGTATTCGCCCATGAATCATCCACAAATCGTTTCCCTGCTGCTGCAATTCCGTCAGGTGCGCGTCTGGCAAATCATTACAGAGCTTAATTAAAAATGAACCGTTTTCGAGAATATGTTCTCCGTAATAGCTCTTTGCCTGTTTTAATTGGTATACACCAAGTGCGAATAAAAACAGCTCATGCTCAGTCAATCTTGGGAATTCAGCAAACTCTTCCATATCCGCTGTCATTGTCCTGAATTGAGCACGTCTTCGGTTGTAATTGTGGACTTCTACGAACGCTGCCAATCTGTTTGGCATATTTATTCTTTCATGTATAATCTCAAGCAAGCTTGAAACTCTCGCTTGAAAGGTTGTCCTCAATTTAACACATGGAAGCTGTTTAATATGGCTGCTGCGATCCTAAAATAATCATACATGCTTCTTAGGGCTCTATTGTTGTACACGTTTCGCAGTAGCCGAAAATCTCTCTTAAATCTGCCGTTGACCACTTCTACGACCCAACGGCAGATCGTAATCAACCTAGATTTATTTGCCTGATCCGTGGTTAACTGAGATTCGTTGGGATATTTCGTTTCTGGCATATGTGTTACATAACCGTACGACTCTAGATTTTCTACTGAGTCGCGAAATCCACGGTCCAGAATAAAAACATCGCCACTCCTATAAAACCAGTGGAATGCACTGTTCGTATTATTTACTAAGCCATTCATGATATCCGCGTCAGATGTAACAGCAGCATATGGTCCGATAACGTCGACAATATGTCCATCACAAGACACCAAAAGGAAAGGTTTGAGAAGATTTCTATACTTGTGATGGCTATAAGACTGACGTTGAAAAAAATAATTGCCACTCTTTTGCAAATACACATATGTGCCATCAACAATAGTGATTGCTTTTCTTTCTGCTTCTGGACTCGAGGGGTTCCCGAACAGATTGTTGGGCAGTGTCAGGTTCCGTTGTGCCACTTCCTCACGTGTCATGTGATTGAACCCTAGATTTATGTGCACGAAATCTTCCAAAAGTGCATTCCGTCCGATTTTTAACCATCTGTGGAATGTAGTTTTGCCACATTTGAATATATTAGCAAGCCTTTCATTTGAGTCTCCTGTTCTTAACTTGACTAATACTGTCGTCAATATTGTTTTTCTTTTGTTTTTTGATCTCAAGCTTGGTAAGGCCTCCAATAATTCCGCAAACTGATTTTGATTTAAACCTGTCCAAGTATGAAATTCGGCTGGTGCCATATTTTCATATTGTTCAAAATCAATAATATCTTGAGTAATACAGTTTTGTAGTATTGAAAAAATACTACTTGTCTGTGCAGCATTGAACTCTGTAGATGCATTGTCTTGCAGTGGCAGTAAATGCCACAGATTTTGCTCCAAATGTTCAGTGCATACACGTGCACTTTCGGGTACAAAATAACTGTACCGACAAAGCATGCGAATAATGATGTCTTGGGGAATACGACGGCATGAAAATGAAAATGAATCACATTTAAACAGTGATGGAATAAACAACTATTTGACGTATTCGGTGCGCGAAGGAGACCCGGCAAATCCAACGAAGTAGGTCTTAGATTTGGATTTTCAGGTGGATTATCCTCTTGGCCACCTTGCTCTTCGGCATCTCGAATACGTCGTTGGTACATCCTTTCTGTTCTTTGCCAACATGGTCGGCAAATGAACTCAGTAGGCACCAACTGAAAAGAAAAGAATCGATTTCATTTATATTATCTAGCATATAATCTTTATCATCAATAATATCAATAACAGATGAATGATATAAATACAACTCGTCAAGGTGCGACGGCGCGTCAGTATGGTCAACTCGGCAAATAAACTCTTTGACCGTATACATACACCGCCATAACATCATAAACGCTAGGTTTGGACTTAACTCAATCGGGTTGTATGTATGAATCAATACATTCATGTCATGGAAGCAAATAAAAACCAACCAGGTCATCTAATACAACAAATACATAAATGTATGTATTTCAAATATTTAATCTTAAGTAATGCATATAATCTATACTAATATTATAAAGCGGAAGAGTTTGTTTGTTTGATTGTTTGCTTGTTTGTTTAAACGCGCTAATCTCAGGAACTACTGGTCCGATTTGAAAAAATCTTTTTTTGTTGGATTGTCCATTTATAGAGGAAGGCTTTAGGCTATATAACATTACGCTGCGACCAATAAGAGCGAAGCGTCATTGAGAAATGTTGCAAAAACGGGGAAAATTATTCATATTTGAGGACAAAACTTTCTGTAACAAACCGAAAATCACGCGGGCGAAGCCGCGGGCGGCGGCTAGTCGTATATAAAATGAACTGTGTTCTTACCTGTCTATCTACCAATTGTTCGATCATTATTTGGGCTATATCAAGATGATCTCTTTCTCGGGAACTCCAGTCATATCGTCGCCGATTCCTTGTCGGTTCACGACACAAGATGCAGTCTTCCATGAGTCGTTTTTATGCCACACGAACACGTAACAGTCAATAACAAAGTCCAAAACGTAACAGAAAATATTAAAACTTAAAAAAGGTGAAAACAAAAACAACAACAGAACGTTTAGCGAGAAGGAGATAGCTAAAATCAAACAAACGTACACGCACGGCAGTTAACGGCTACTTTCGTCTCGGTACTAAAGAAATAAACCGACCGACACACATGGGCGGCGAGAGGAGGGTTGGGGAGGGGTGTTGCGGTGCGGTTCCGCGTCGTCGTCTCCATTGTGTGGCGGTAGGATAAGGCCATTGTATTAATTCCAAGTGATAAGCTGCCTCTAGTTTTAACATTCCTTTTTATTGTTTGTAGGTACTTATGGTGTATTTTGTTTCAATATGCAGTTTATATGTACGACAATAAGTATGTCGTGTTTAAAAAAATATATTTAAACGCCATGTTCTGGCAAGATACTTCATTTATTATAGTTAATAGTTTAATCGAAAATGTATAAAAAGACGGACTTTTAGAACTCAAGTACTACGAAGCACAGTGGTGCTACAGCTTTGGTGCCATAGTAACAAATGCTAAGGCGGACGTGTTCTATCAGAATACAGCACTTTTTTTTTCTTGGCCGGCACTTTTGATTTTGGACCAAAAATGTATGAAACGCGGAGGATGTCCTTTTGTTTGCATAACAATAAAATAAAATTATAAATTTTAATTCACTTCTATTTTTCTAAATAGGGGGTTAGTAAGAATTTTTCCTTATATTAAATTAAGTTGTAATCATTTATATTACTCAATTTTAATTTATTAAGCCGAAAATAACAATAATAAACCATCAGTCGAAATTGACCCTACGGGTCAATCTCAAATTAAAATCCAATAACCTTTCTAATAATTTTGTCAACTATAATTTACTGTTTAAATTAATCTAAACCTTATTACAAAGCTATTACACACCCTAAAACTCAAGAAAATCCTAAGAGTCAAAAGTGACCCAGCGGGTCGATGATAATTTTAATTTTGAATAAATTTTGTAATATTGTTCCTTCTACTATCTAACCAGCCAGCTAATATTTCAGCGGTAAGGGCTATGGTCGTGGGTGGTTGGGATAAAACTAGAACCGTCCGGAGTATGATGTTGAAATAAAAAATTAAATTACTCCGTCTATAAAAATATTAAATTAAATGTTTTAATCAGATTAACCGTATAAAAACCATCAAACGTTTACAGCCAATAAACTAGAGAACCGTGGGGTTATACCAAAACACAATTAATATTTATGGGCGCCAGGATCGTATAGTCGATCCGAATCTGCAGACGACGTTACCATTCAACTTCACAACACAGGTCGAACTCGCAGATCCTCAAAAGGTTGATAAGTTTACCAATGCTTCTAAGTTAGAGAGAGGGTATGATACCCTACTTAAAAAATTATGGTATTTAATGCAAATTATTGTAAGGTTAAAACCAGAAAACTGTTACTTTAAAAACCGTCTACGCCTGCGACTCTAGGCGTTGTCTCTTCGGCGTACAGCAGGTGGACGCTTTTACCCCGAGAAAACAGGTCTCGCGTCTAGGCTTTAGGGCCCAGCTCTAAATTCTGGCGGCGAGACGAGCTTCTCGAAGCACCTGTAATTATACGGACAATACGGAGTCTTAGCACTACATTCCACACTTAGGTCAGTATCGTTGAAGGAATTTGGTCCCGCAGTCTTCCATCTTAAACCTGAGCTGCTACCTATCAGGTTCAGGGACTCGCTAAGTAACTGGTGGGTTCCTAGCATCCCTGCGTTTTTGTACAACTATAAACTAACACTATTTCAATACTATTTAACACCATTGCTCAATTTTAGAGATTTTCACATTTAACTAGAACAAAAGACACAAACAAACCTCCAAACAAACCCAACAAATATTATCCAGCACCAAAAAGTTTAGCTAACCGCCCAAACAGAAATCCAACAAAAAACAACGTATTCCATCAAAGCAGCCTACACGCCCGCCAATAAATGGCCACCTTCCTCAGGACTATCATCACGCTGCCTAACCAGCGGTCCGGAGATTGAGGTTTGGCTAACCGCCCTTAAAGAAAATCCAACAAAAACTTATTCCGTCAAAGCAGCCTACACGCCCGCAAATAAATGGCCACCTTCCTCAGGACTATTATCGCGTTGCCTTACCAACGCACTGTGGAATATTTCGGTGCGTTTCGGATCAAAAATCTGTAACTCCGTCGGTTTGAAAGATAGAGCTATTAAATTTTGCACTAATATGAAGTGATATATAAGGATTCATATAAGTAATGTTTGAAGAATTGGAATCACGTGTTAATTAAAATAAAGAAAAGTCACAATCTTTGAAAATGGTATATATTTATTTTATTTATTGAAATATTATATTTTTAGCAATATATCGTATGTGTATTTCTTAATCCAAATTACTCAATTATGATAACTACAATTATAATGATAAATTAAATTAAAAAATGGTACAATACCTTATATACGAGGGGCGTTCAAAATATTCTCGGTATTGATACGTTACAACCTCTTTTATATATATATTTGTTACTGGCCGCTAAGATTCATCCATTGACATTAAAAAAAAGTAAAATTGGAACCGAGATGTTCTTTTGTTTTTCTGCAATTGCCGAACAAACATGAACACCATGAGCGAATTAACAATTTTAACGAAATTAGAGCACCGATCCGTCATAAAATTCTTGACAAAACAGGGTAAAAATCAAAAAACCATAAAAGAGGAAATGGATTGTGTTTACCGTGAGTCTGCTCCTTCTTTATCTACTATTCAAAAATGGTCAAGCGAATTTAAGCGTGGAAGGGAGAGTATTGAAGATGACCCTAGACCTGGCCGGCCTGTAGTGGCTACCTCACAAGAAAATATTGATAATGTGGAAAAACTTATATTGGAAGACGGCCGAGTGAAGGTAAAATCTATAGCTCAAGTAACCAATCTCTCTATTGGTACCGTACATGACATTATACATGACCATCTTAATATGTCAAAACTAAGTGCAAGATGGGTTCCGCGAATGCTGACGCTTCTTCAAAAGGATATGCGTGTGGCTTGCTGTTCAGATTTTATCGACCTGTGTGGTGAAAATCCCGATGAGGTGCTGCAAAAAATAGTTACTGGAGATGAAACCTGGGTTCATCATTATGACCCAGAGAGCAAACAGGAGTCCATGCAGTGGCACATTAAGGGTTCAGCTCATCCCAAGAAGTTCAAGGTAATCCCGTCAGCTGGCAAGGTCATGGCCACAATATTTTGGGATTGTGAAGGAGTTTTGCTTATCGATTATAAAGAAAAAGGTGTAAATATCACAGGGCAGTACTACGCTAACGTTATACGTCAATTAAGAGATGCGATCAAAGAAAAGAGGCGAGGAAAGTTAACCAAAGGTGTTCTGCTTCTGCATGACAACGCCCCTGTCCATACTGCTCATATTGCCAAGGCAGCTATTGTTGAATGTGGGTTTGAAACTGTTACTCATCCACCCTATAGTCCGGACTTAGCCCCAAGCGACTTCTTTTTGTTCCCCAATCTTAAAAAGGATCTGCGTGGAAATAAATTTTCTGACGATGAAGCGTTGAAGACGGCCGTGGAGGAGCATTTTTACACCAAAGATAAAAAATATTTTTATGAGGGATTAAAAAAATTAATTGATCGATCTTATAAGTGTATGAACATAGGGGGGGAGTATATTGAAAAATAAAAATATCAAACTTTTCGTACTTGTTTGTTTTTATCCACATACCGAGAATATTTTGAACGCCCCTCGTACCTACGCTAAAATACATTTCGAAAAAAATCAAAATTATAGCAATATCTACTGATCAGCAAGATTTACATTTACACCTGGTGAGCTTCAGGATCTGAAATAAGTTCGTTAACCTTGAGAAGGTGCAAAGTATCTTCATCTAGCTCCTTTACATTTTTTGCATATGGTTTTCTTATGCTCGTTATATGGATCTGAAGTATAAAGTAATGTATTCAACACATTTTCATTTGTAGCTGTTCGAGAGCATTTCCAAGCATGATGTAGGCGAAATTTTTTATTGCGAAATTCTTGCGCATCTTCGGAAAGTTGTCCAATTGGTAATACTGCGAAATGGTTTATAATACTCTCTCCGTGAATTAAAATTTTGTGGACAGATGATGGCATGTAATACTACTATATTTTCTTACATATATCCTTGCAGTTTCCAGAGCATAATTACCAAATTTCTTACTATCTACCACAATACCAGATGACAAAGCTTGCAAAACTATGTATAACCGTTTAATTAAATCAATGTCAACCCCTGTGATATCTGCAGAACAGGAAGCATTGTAAAAAAATCTTCTAGCAGTATTGCCATCATTACTATTTCCCGTCCCCTGTCGTGGTTTATCGATATTTAAACCCAACTCTTCACGAAATCGCTTTTGTACTTCAGTCTTTTTTTCTTGCATGAGTCTTTTTTTTCTTCGGTTGTCGCAGACCACGTTTGGAAAGATAAATTATATGATATGTGCAATATCATTTCCATGCAACGAATCCAGGCATGTAATGTTGATAATCCGTATTAATAAGCATTTTCATTTTCAGACCTGGCTGTTACTTTCGTTAAATCATTCATTTGTCTGGGAGTTGCTCCGCATATTGTACAAGTGGAACTAGAAGGCGTATCTGTTAAAACTTGTGCCACTTTTCCGTCTATCATCGTCAGAAAAAGTTCATGCTTGACTTGAACTCCCACGCCTTCTTTATTAATTATGGATTGAAGCAAAGTTTGTATTTGGTTTTTTATTTCATCTACAACAGATTTTGTTTTCTCCGGTGTTTCTTTGCAAAATTCAATAGATATAGGCCGACAGAAACGAACAGATGAAGGCACTGGATTTTGCCATACGATGGCGCTTGATTCCTCGTCAATTAATCTGATTGGCACAAAAGAAGTAATAAATTTTGCATCGGAAATAAGTTTAGACTCCTCTGGAAGTTTTTGTTTGTACTGGCTTTGTCCGATCACCCATCACAACCCCATTTGCTATATTAGTAAATGATTTTGTCCATTCTTGTAAACTGTATCTATGGATAAAATTCTAGCTGCAGTGTGATCTAATAGATCTTGAACTCTCAATATTTTTGCATAAGTATTTGTGATTTCGATTGTTGAAGATGGTGGATAGCACTTCTGTTTCATTTCTTGTATTTTGTAGTAAGGTGGAAACATTGAACAGTTTCTTTCATCTGTAACGTTCCGGAGATACAGATATTGTGCTTTTGTTAGTTCCAAGTTACTTAATGCTTCTTCATCTGTAAGCCCTTTGATTATTTTTGCATTACCTAACTGATTTATAACAAAAACCTTTTTTTCGGCATTAGCTAACCTTAATTTTTCAATTAGTTTTGCTTCAGTTCCTTCTCTGATAGATCGCAATTCTTGAAGATATGCGCTTGTAATGTGCTCCAAACCATATTCATTTAGCAAAATAGTGATTTTTCTTTTTTTGCTCGATTCTGAAGAGTCTCCATATTTTCACACACGATCTTCCTCGTTTACCAGAAGAAGTAGACGGAGTAGAGTCAGTTGACACGTTTTCAGATATCGGTATTTTCAAGGAACATTCAGAATCCAACCAATTGGCGTTCTTTCTTAAAAAGTAATCCTTGTTGCGTGCTGCTTCACTCCAGCGTTTATTAAACGAAGGGATGATACTCCTTTGAATATTGCCAATAATAAAACATATATTGTCTTCTGAAACTTGTTTTTCCTCTAAATATGTTGAAAGTGCCGCTGTCGTTTTTCCGCCTTCTATATATGACACTATTAACTCACGTTTAGTACAGTGAAAAGTATACATTTTGAAGAAATAATATCTAAACAAACAAAACCTTACTTACATATAAACACGTATTTTATATTCTACAAGTACTTATACTATAACCTATTTATTATAAAATATTAATATTTACATATTATGTGATAATTCTTGTCTAAACCTATTACTTACCTATTACTATTTAAAATATTAAATGTATGTACTACCTATCTGTCTGTTTGAAGTCGGTGCCAAGCCATAGGTATGTTGCATGCAGAGTGCAGGGTGGTGCAGGCCCGCTGCGGTCGGACGCAAGGCGCGAGTGTGCGGGTGGGTGGGGGCGGTGCTCGCGCTGAGCGATCCAACTCCAACCCAAAGTGGCAGACACATGCGGGCAGACGTCGTTAACGGTCGCTTTGTATGCTATTAAATTTTGATGCATTATTGTTGTTCCTGATAGATTTCTATAGTTTGAAAGTTCCTTATACTTGTTTTTGTTGTTGTTCTCTGTCTTTGATATTTAAATATTTTTTAAATATCATTAGGATTTCGGTTTCGTTTATGTTATTAATTAAAATTATATATTTTATATATACTCGTAGGTATATAGTTTTGCTTCTGTTTGTGCTTGGCACCGACTTCAAATAGACAGATAGGTAGCACATACATTTAATATTTTAAATAGATTAATAGGTAAGTAATAGGTTTAGACAAGAATTATCACATAATATGTAAATATTAATATTTTATAATAAATAGGTTATAGTATAAGTACTTGTAGAATATAAAATACGTGTTTATATGTAAGTAACATAAGTAAGTAAGGTTTTGTTTGTTTAGATATTATAATCATGAATATGTAGATACATATGCTATTTTTATCTATTAATGTATTAAGTTTATTTTTTGCTTTTTAGTGAGTTTTTGATTGTGTTTTTTTATCTTTTTTTTTTTTTTGAAGTCGGTTTATTTTTTTTATAAAAATAACTATTTTTTTTTAGTGTTAGTAATAGGTACGTATAAACTACAAATTTCAGTCAAGTCGCCTTTACACATTCCACGCTATCGACGAGTTACTAGAAGTAGCTCAACAATTAAACCGAAAACGACCACCATCTAACGTCATTCCTGCTGATGTTAATAACTGAGGGGGTTTGATGCACGCACTGAAGTTGAGTATAGGCTCCAGACTAGCTCCAAAGTAATGTTAAGACGTAACATTTCTGTTATTGAAGGCCTAGTCAACGGGGCAATGGGGATCGTGTCCAAGTTTAAGTGGCCTGCCCTTGGCAGTGATCAAATAGAATCAGGCTAGTTACCGGATTCAGTGTGCATAAAATTTGATGACGACACTATTGGCACAAAAGTAAAAGATAGTGATGGGCTAGTGGCCATAGCGCCCGTATCAACATTATTCCAAGCAAATAAAGGGTACGGGGATGTTGAACGGAGAATGCTGCCGCTAATCCTCAGTTGGGCGGTAACGGTGCATAAACTCTAGGTCACCACTTTAAACAGAGCTGTGATTGACTAGGGCAAGAAATATTTTGCCAAAGGCCAAGTCTATGTAGAACTTAATCGTGTAAAGGCAATGGATAGCATTGCTCCTGCAACAAAAGCTGGACGACATGGACGAAGTGAGCGCAGTGCAAGTTTGCAAGACCAGCTTCAGTAAAGATGAGGTGGCTGGTGCAAAGAAGCTGCTCTACGAGTCTGTCGGCAAGAGCGACCAGATGGTGTCCCTGAGACGAGACGGGACGCAGAAGAGCATGCAGGAGATCATTACACTGATCAAGGAAACCGATCCTGATGACATGCCGACGTTTGTAGCGAGAGACCTCCCATCACTTTCGATCATGTCGACGGCACCTGCCTCCTGAAGGACATCGTGTCTCTGAAGGCGAATTTGGCTGAAGTGATGCTGAAATTTCAAGCATCCGCAAATACTAGGTCATCGATCGCCGGCTCATATGTCAACAGTCGACGAGGGGTCTGCCTCGATACGTCTACGTCGAGCTGCAAGTCAGCAATTTCAGCGCCGTCTCCGATACGACCCCAGCCGAGCCGAGCGCAGCCGGCACAGCTGTCAGCCGCGAGCGCAGTCTTTATGCCCCGCGCGCCTGCCGCCAACGCCGCCGCCGCCCCGCTGCCTGCATTGCCGGCCGTGACGACGCATGCGCCTATCACGTGTGCGCCCGTCAACTGTCGACGCCGCGATTTCGCCGCTGTTGTTACGGGCAATACAAAAATACAGTCGCAGCAACCTATCGCCGAGGCAAAGGCCACTTTACGAAACGTCGCACACCCGGACCAAGACGAGGATGGCTTCGTCGAGGTTCGAAGCAAGAAGCGTTGCGCGAAATGGGACGATTAAGGTTATTTAAAATTATTTAAAAAAAAAACTGTTATTTTCTTATATTCTCCATCCAAATTTACAAGTCCCCCCTTTCTCGTACAAAACACCCCAGTAACTGTGTAGAGCCAATAAACCAAAATAAATACAAGTTAATATGGGAAATTACAAATGCACAACTCTTTAACCGTCAGGAGTTGAGGAATTGTACCTTCCATCATCAGCTTACCTGAATAACTTGATAGTACACAACTAGCCTTCTATAATATTATATATATTTAAAGAATAATCCCCTAACTCCTAATCGTTGAGGAGTTGTGTCTCCCATCATCATCAGATCAGCAATGTCATCAAATGATGACTACAAGAAGCAAATATATGATCATTTAGAAATCACATGAAATACATAGGAACGTGCCTATGAAATTTGAAGGTTTCCCTCGATTTCCCTGGGATTCTATCATCAGATCCTGACTTGGTGGCAATGGGACCACCTCAGAAGTATGCTCTTTCAAATAAAAAAAGAATTTTTAAAATCGGTTTACAAATGCCGGAGATATCGGTGGACATACATAAAAAAAAACATACACGTCGAACATAGAACCTCCGCATTTTTTGAAGTCGGTTAATAAAATAGCCGTTTTCTACGTAAAGACCACTGAAACGGTAATGGAGACATATTTTTTACAGCGCTTTTTATATTGTTTCAGAATGTGGGAATTATTTCAGATATCTATATTCTCGCGGAAAATGACATCAAAATGATAAAAACTTAACAAAATATAATAATTAATTGATTAAACATACCACAAACTACTGATATTAAAAGTCAACTACGAAACCGCAATTGATAGCAATTTCCGTTCCAAGACTAGTATTCGATTTTTTCTCATATCTTCCTAACTCGCAAAAACTCGCAGCTAATTCTTTTATATATTTTTGATGCGTGACTAAACTATAATTAACATTAAATTCAAAGCATCGGTAAACGTCGGTAAATGTTAAAAGCTTCGACGAAAGTGAGGAAAACTTTTTTTTCCTGCATTTTTTCTTTAAATTATTTTCTATTTATATAGCCGTATTAAAAACAATAAATTCTATAAATTTTAAATTTCCGATAGGTGAGCTTTTCAAAAATATATAATATAATAACTAATATAATATATAATAATATAATACCTTATATCTTTCAGTTTAAATTTCAAAACTATTTTACTTTGAAAATCGTAAATGAAGAAATTATTATTTCCCAATTGCAAAAACGTTTATCTTTACTACATGAAAACATTTACTTCCAACAAATACAAAATGATTTACGCTACAGAATATTAAACTTCGACTTTCGAACTATTAAATTATATTCATAGAGTACCCTATTTCAATCAGTTGTAAAAATCAATTTTGATATGCGATTGTTCTACCGTATTCCACAGTGCAACGGTCCGGAGATTGAGGTTTGGCTAACCGCCCAAAAAGAAAATCCAACAAAAACTTATTCCGTCAAAGCTGCCTACACGCCCGCCAATAAATGGCCACCTTCCTCAGGACTATTAACACGTTGCGTTACCAACGGTCCGGAGATTGGACCCATCCAATATGGTGTCTAATCTATAATCTAAAATAAAAAAGAGTAGTGTAATATTGGGCATTCTAGATCACTTTTTAACGACATTGATCGAACGTCAGTGAGATCAATGGAGTCCCAATATTACTTTTGAAAATCACTGCCACTCGCTCAGTCAACGTCAAAAAGTGATCTAGAATGTCCAATCGACTTCTCGTGTTTTAGAATGTCTAATCGACTTCTCGTGATCTAGAATGCCATACAACGACTGCGATCTACTTTACACATTTTCAAGGTCTTTCGTTCATAGGATGCAGGAGCTTTTGACAATATGGAATTACAGCACAACTATAAATGAATGTGACTTAGTGACCTCTCAGTACTGTATAAGTGTTGTTTAAACGTAAGCGCCTACACGATTAAAATAGCAATATAACATTAACAGCTACGCTCCTCAGTCTTTCCGAAGGCGCTTGGTCAATTTATTCTATATTGTTTATAATGCCATTTTGTAAAATAGTTTCGATTCATCATTGAGATCACATTATTAAACTTAAGTATCCGTCATATACGGTTTTTATTTGCCACCACGCTCCAAGGTGTATCATATAGTTACATTTGTCAAATTTTATTCCTGACCCATAAGAAAACACTTGTGTATTTTAATCGAATTCATTTTTCAATTTCTGTATACAACGACTTCGATCTACTAAACACATTTTCAAGGATTTCGTCTACTGAATGCGAAGGTTTTTGACAATATGGAATTACAGCACAACTTAAACTGGATGGGGCTTCCTGGTCTCCCAGGACTGGATCCCCGAAAAGGTTAGTGCTATGAATAACATTTATCAAAGTAGTACCTCGACCCATAGGAAAACACTTGTTTTTTATTTCATCTACAACAGATTTTGTTTTCTCCGGTGTTTCTTTGCAAAATTCAATAGATATAGGCCGACAGAAACGAACAGATGAAGGCACTGGATTTTGCCATACGATGGCGCTTGATTCCTCGTCAATTAATCTGATTGGCACAAAAGAAGTAATAAATTTTGCATCGGAAATAAGTTTAGACTCCTCTGGAAGTTTTTGTTTGTACTGGCTTTGTCCGATCACCCATCACAACCCCATTTGCTATATTAGTAAATGATTTTGTCCATTCTTGTAAACTGTATCTATGGATAAAATTCTAGCTGCAGTGTGATCTAATAGATCTTGAACTCTCAATATTTTTGCATAAGTATTTGTGATTTCGATTGTTGAAGATGGTGGATAGCACTTCTGTTTCATTTCTTGTATTTTGTAGTAAGGTGGAAACATTGAACAGTTTCTTTCATCTGTAACGTTCCGGAGATACAGATATTGTGCTTTTGTTAGTTCCAAGTTACTTAATGCTTCTTCATCTGTAAGCCCTTTGATTATTTTTGCATTACCTAACTGATTTATAACAAAAACCTTTTTTTCGGCATTAGCTAACCTTAATTTTTCAATTAGTTTTGCTTCAGTTCCTTCTCTGATAGATCGCAATTCTTGAAGATATGCGCTTGTAATGTGCTCCAAACCATATTCATTTAGCAAAATAGTGATTTTTCTTTTTTTGCTCGATTCTGAAGAGTCTCCATATTTTCACACACGATCTTCCTCGTTTACCAGAAGAAGTAGACGGAGTAGAGTCAGTTGACACGTTTTCAGATATCGGTATTTTCAAGGAACATTCAGAATCCAACCAATTGGCGTTCTTTCTTAAAAAGTAATCCTTGTTGCGTGCTGCTTCACTCCAGCGTTTATTAAACGAAGGGATGATACTCCTTTGAATATTGCCAATAATAAAACATATATTGTCTTCTGAAACTTGTTTTTCCTCTAAATATGTTGAAAGTGCCGCTGTCGTTTTTCCGCCTTCTATATATGACACTATTAACTCACGTTTAGTACAGTGAAAAGTATACATTTTGAAGAAATAATATCTAAACAAACAAAACCTTACTTACATATAAACACGTATTTTATATTCTACAAGTACTTATACTATAACCTATTTATTATAAAATATTAATATTTACATATTATGTGATAATTCTTGTCTAAACCTATTACTTACCTATTACTATTTAAAATATTAAATGTATGTACTACCTATCTGTCTGTTTGAAGTCGGTGCCAAGCCATAGGTATGTTGCATGCAGAGTGCAGGGTGGTGCAGGCCCGCTGCGGTCGGACGCAAGGCGCGAGTGTGCGGGTGGGTGGGGGCGGTGCTCGCGCTGAGCGATCCAACTCCAACCCAAAGTGGCAGACACATGCGGGCAGACGTCGTTAACGGTCGCTTTGTATGCTATTAAATTTTGATGCATTATTGTTGTTCCTGATAGATTTCTATAGTTTGAAAGTTCCTTATACTTGTTTTTGTTGTTGTTCTCTGTCTTTGATATTTAAATATTTTTTAAATATCATTAGGATTTCGGTTTCGTTTATGTTATTAATTAAAATTATATATTTTATATATACTCGTAGGTATATAGTTTTGCTTCTGTTTGTGCTTGGCACCGACTTCAAATAGACAGATAGGTAGCACATACATTTAATATTTTAAATAGATTAATAGGTAAGTAATAGGTTTAGACAAGAATTATCACATAATATGTAAATATTAATATTTTATAATAAATAGGTTATAGTATAAGTACTTGTAGAATATAAAATACGTGTTTATATGTAAGTAACATAAGTAAGTAAGGTTTTGTTTGTTTAGATATTATAATCATGAATATGTAGATACATATGCTATTTTTATCTATTAATGTATTAAGTTTATTTTTTGCTTTTTAGTGAGTTTTTGATTGTGTTTTTTTATCTTTTTTTTTTTTTGAAGTCGGTTTATTTTTTTTATAAAAATAACTATTTTTTTTTAGTGTTAGTAATAGGTACGTATAAACTACAAATTTCAGTCAAGTCGCCTTTACACATTCCACGCTATCGACGAGTTACTAGAAGTAGCTCAACAATTAAACCGAAAACGACCACCATCTAACGTCATTCCTGCTGATGTTAATAACTGAGGGGGTTTGATGCACGCACTGAAGTTGAGTATAGGCTCCAGACTAGCTCCAAAGTAATGTTAAGACGTAACATTTCTGTTATTGAAGGCCTAGTCAACGGGGCAATGGGGATCGTGTCCAAGTTTAAGTGGCCTGCCCTTGGCAGTGATCAAATAGAATCAGGCTAGTTACCGGATTCAGTGTGCATAAAATTTGATGACGACACTATTGGCACAAAAGTAAAAGATAGTGATGGGCTAGTGGCCATAGCGCCCGTATCAACATTATTCCAAGCAAATAAAGGGTACGGGGATGTTGAACGGAGAATGCTGCCGCTAATCCTCAGTTGGGCGGTAACGGTGCATAAACTCTAGGTCACCACTTTAAACAGAGCTGTGATTGACTAGGGCAAGAAATATTTTGCCAAAGGCCAAGTCTATGTAGAACTTAATCGTGTAAAGGCAATGGATAGCATTGCTCCTGCAACAAAAGCTGGACGACATGGACGAAGTGAGCGCAGTGCAAGTTTGCAAGACCAGCTTCAGTAAAGATGAGGTGGCTGGTGCAAAGAAGCTGCTCTACGAGTCTGTCGGCAAGAGCGACCAGATGGTGTCCCTGAGACGAGACGGGACGCAGAAGAGCATGCAGGAGATCATTACACTGATCAAGGAAACCGATCCTGATGACATGCCGACGTTTGTAGCGAGAGACCTCCCATCACTTTCGATCATGTCGACGGCACCTGCCTCCTGAAGGACATCGTGTCTCTGAAGGCGAATTTGGCTGAAGTGATGCTGAAATTTCAAGCATCCGCAAATACTAGGTCATCGATCGCCGGCTCATATGTCAACAGTCGACGAGGGGTCTGCCTCGATACGTCTACGTCGAGCTGCAAGTCAGCAATTTCAGCGCCGTCTCCGATACGACCCCAGCCGAGCCGAGCGCAGCCGGCACAGCTGTCAGCCGCGAGCGCAGTCTTTATGCCCCGCGCGCCTGCCGCCAACGCCGCCGCCGCCCCGCTGCCTGCATTGCCGGCCGTGACGACGCATGCGCCTATCACGTGTGCGCCCGTCAACTGTCGACGCCGCGATTTCGCCGCTGTTGTTACGGGCAATACAAAAATACAGTCGCAGCAACCTATCGCCGAGGCAAAGGCCACTTTACGAAACGTCGCACACCCGGACCAAGACGAGGATGGCTTCGTCGAGGTTCGAAGCAAGAAGCGTTGCGCGAAATGGGACGATTAAGGTTATTTAAAATTATTTAAAAAAAAAACTGTTATTTTCTTATATTCTCCATCCAAATTTACAAGTCCCCCCTTTCTCGTACAAAACACCCCAGTAACTGTGTAGAGCCAATAAACCAAAATAAATACAAGTTAATATGGGAAATTACAAATGCACAACTCTTTAACCGTCAGGAGTTGAGGAATTGTACCTTCCATCATCAGCTTACCTGAATAACTTGATAGTACACAACTAGCCTTCTATAATATTATATATATTTAAAGAATAATCCCCTAACTCCTAATCGTTGAGGAGTTGTGTCTCCCATCATCATCAGATCAGCAATGTCATCAAATGATGACTACAAGAAGCAAATATATGATCATTTAGAAATCACATGAAATACATAGGAACGTGCCTATGAAATTTGAAGGTTTCCCTCGATTTCCCTGGGATTCTATCATCAGATCCTGACTTGGTGGCAATGGGACCACCTCAGAAGTATGCTCTTTCAAATAAAAAAAGAATTTTTAAAATCGGTTTACAAATGCCGGAGATATCGGTGGACATACATAAAAAAAAACATACACGTCGAACATAGAACCTCCGCATTTTTTGAAGTCGGTTAATAAAATAGCCGTTTTCTACGTAAAGACCACTGAAACGGTAATGGAGACATATTTTTTACAGCGCTTTTTATATTGTTTCAGAATGTGGGAATTATTTCAGATATCTATATTCTCGCGGAAAATGACATCAAAATGATAAAAACTTAACAAAATATAATAATTAATTGATTAAACATACCACAAACTACTGATATTAAAAGTCAACTACGAAACCGCAATTGATAGCAATTTCCGTTCCAAGACTAGTATTCGATTTTTTCTCATATCTTCCTAACTCGCAAAAACTCGCAGCTAATTCTTTTATATATTTTTGATGCGTGACTAAACTATAATTAACATTAAATTCAAAGCATCGGTAAACGTCGGTAAATGTTAAAAGCTTCGACGAAAGTGAGGAAAACTTTTTTTTCCTGCATTTTTTCTTTAAATTATTTTCTATTTATATAGCCGTATTAAAAACAATAAATTCTATAAATTTTAAATTTCCGATAGGTGAGCTTTTCAAAAATATATAATATAATAACTAATATAATATATAATAATATAATACCTTATATCTTTCAGTTTAAATTTCAAAACTATTTTACTTTGAAAATCGTAAATGAAGAAATTATTATTTCCCAATTGCAAAAACGTTTATCTTTACTACATGAAAACATTTACTTCCAACAAATACAAAATGATTTACGCTACAGAATATTAAACTTCGACTTTCGAACTATTAAATTATATTCATAGAGTACCCTATTTCAATCAGTTGTAAAAATCAATTTTGATATGCGATTGTTCTACCGTATTCCACAGTGCAACGGTCCGGAGATTGAGGTTTGGCTAACCGCCCAAAAAGAAAATCCAACAAAAACTTATTCCGTCAAAGCTGCCTACACGCCCGCCAATAAATGGCCACCTTCCTCAGGACTATTAACACGTTGCGTTACCAACGGTCCGGAGATTGGACCCATCCAATATGGTGTCTAATCTATAATCTAAAATAAAAAAGAGTAGTGTAATATTGGGCATTCTAGATCACTTTTTAACGACATTGATCGAACGTCAGTGAGATCAATGGAGTCCCAATATTACTTTTGAAAATCACTGCCACTCGCTCAGTCAACGTCAAAAAGTGATCTAGAATGTCCAATCGACTTCTCGTGTTTTAGAATGTCTAATCGACTTCTCGTGATCTAGAATGCCATACAACGACTGCGATCTACTTTACACATTTTCAAGGTCTTTCGTTCATAGGATGCAGGAGCTTTTGACAATATGGAATTACAGCACAACTATAAATGAATGTGACTTAGTGACCTCTCAGTACTGTATAAGTGTTGTTTAAACGTAAGCGCCTACACGATTAAAATAGCAATATAACATTAACAGCTACGCTCCTCAGTCTTTCCGAAGGCGCTTGGTCAATTTATTCTATATTGTTTATAATGCCATTTTGTAAAATAGTTTCGATTCATCATTGAGATCACATTATTAAACTTAAGTATCCGTCATATACGGTTTTTATTTGCCACCACGCTCCAAGGTGTATCATATAGTTACATTTGTCAAATTTTATTCCTGACCCATAAGAAAACACTTGTGTATTTTAATCGAATTCATTTTTCAATTTCTGTATACAACGACTTCGATCTACTAAACACATTTTCAAGGATTTCGTCTACTGAATGCGAAGGTTTTTGACAATATGGAATTACAGCACAACTTAAACTGGATGGGGCTTCCTGGTCTCCCAGGACTGGATCCCCGAAAAGGTTAGTGCTATGAATAACATTTATCAAAGTAGTACCTCGACCCATAGGAAAACACTTGTGTATTTTGATCAGAATCCAGTATGTAATAGTTTAATTTCTGTATACAACGACTTCGATCTACTAAACACATTTTCAAGGATTTCGTCTACTGAATGCGAAGGTTTTTGACAATATGGAATTACAGCACAACTTAAACTGGATGGGGCTTCCTGGTCTCCCAGGACTGGATCCCCGAATAAGTTAGTGCCATGAATAACATTTATCAAAGTAGTACCTCGACCCATAGGAAAACACTTGTGTATTTTGATCAGAATCCAGTATGTAATAGTTTAATTTCTGTATACAACGACTTCGATCTACTTAACACATTTTCAAGGATTTCGTCTAAGAATGCGAAGGTTTTTAACAATATGGAATTACAGCACAACTTAAGCTGGATGGGGCTTCCTGGTCTCCCAGGACTGGATCCCCGAATAAGTTAGTGCTATGAATAACATTTATCAAAGTAGTACCTCGACCCATAGGAAAACACTTGTGTATTTTGATCAGAATCCAGTATGTAATAGTTTAATTTCTGTATACAACGACTTCGATCTACTTAACACATTTTCAAGGATTTCGTCTAAGAATGCGAAGGTTTTTAACAATATGGAATTACAGCACAACTTAAGCTGGATGGGGCTTCCTGGTCTCCCAGGACTGGATCCCCGAATAAGTTGAACTATGAATAACATTTGCTAAAGTTGAACCTCGACCCATAGGAAAACACTTGTGTTTTTAAATCAAACTTCATTTCAGTATACGATGACTCCGATCTACTCTACACATTTTCAAGGTTTTCAACAATTGGAAGAAAAGGTTTTATGCCGAAACACCTCAACCTCGATCCAAGGAAAACACTTGTGTATTTTGATTAGAATCAGTTGCCAATTGTCATTGTCGACTCTGATCTACTCAACACATTTTCAAGGTTCTCATAAAAAAAACACTTGTATTTTTTTGATCTAAGTCAATGCAGACAACTGTGCAGGGAATCGTTAGTTACCTTATTTATATCAATCCCACCAACAACAACGTATGCAATCACTACACACACACACACACCCCCCCCCCCCACACACACACACACACATACATTAACTACGAGTTCGACTTTGAAACTTCCCGTTTCAATGCTAACGAAAACAATTTTAATACGGGTTATTCCCAAGCGCCATCAAAAATTTGTTTGGAAAATATAAGAGTAGGTTGAAATTGGGGTTTCTGGATCAGAAGAGATCCAGCAACCCCAATTTCACCATTCATTTATTCATGTTTTCATCTATTCATTCATGTTTTCAGCTTTTCTAGTTTTCATTTATTCATGTTTTCATCTATTAATTCATGTTTTCAGCTTTTCTAGTTTTCAACTTTTCGCATAGTTTATTTATAACAAATTAGCCTATCGCTATCGATTCATTTATAAATGTTTTATATCGAATTCAATTAAAGCGTTCTAGTTATGAACGGGCGCGTGTTTGATGTTTACGTACCGAATCCCTTAAAAGGAAACTTATTGTATTATAACAACCCAGCCCGAGCCTCTGCTACTAGCCTACTATCCATGTACAAAACATGTTTAAACCACGAAACTATTGAAATCGAATACAGAATTAAATACTAGATAGGTACCTACTTACATGTTTTTTAAGGTTGCCCGTTATTTATCTAAATTGCTAACGCTGATTAAGGGTAATTAAAGCTAATGAGAAAACAATAAAATAATAAATAAAAAAACTTGGTATTACAAATACGTATTTTAATTCAGTAAAAAGCACAGTCAAGAATATTATAAAAGTTTCCTATGCATTTTAAGAAGTAGATCTCTAGCACACTTATACACTTCATCAGAAAATGTGTAGTCAACTACGTACTGCGCACAAACACCAGCTTCTTCAGCATTCTTCAATTCGTCAGCGTCAAATATTTGAAGTCTTATTAATTTGGATTGTGCGCCCTTGCGGGGCTTTTTAATGTATGAATATAAAACATCACCTGCTTGTCTTTTTCTAAGTGTGTTATCGTTATTTTGAGCGGTGCTATTTGATTGTTCGTCAATTACAAGCGGTTGTTCATGTTCAATGTAATTCATCACATTCTGTCGAAGCAATTGGTCTGCTGGAATTGGTGAATAGACATTGAAGTCAGATGATGTCTGCAACAAGAACACAGCATATTGTTAAACTTATATAAAACATGATATGAAATAACTCTACAAAAATCTTTAGAAAACTAAATGAGTAACTGTGCTTTTATTAAATACTGCAGAATTTAAGATGAATATAACGAATCCATAGGTAGCTGTTGTAAAATGTGTTTACGAAAAAATAGATAAGTAGGTACTTACTGCCATATTACGAAGTTGATTTGTTGTGCACAATCAGAAGACCGCTTTTAAATTGTGATTTATTTTGTTCCTGTCATGTTTTTATACTTTACCTGCTACATTATGTATGTTTATAGTTTACAAAACCGACAACAAAAAAAGCATAACACTTTTACAATATATTTTGAATCTACGGTAATAAAACATATGCTACGTATTTCGTAGTACACTATGTCTTAGCAAATAGTGTTATTACTGTTTGGTTTCAATGGGACATTTATTGCTAGCCTTATAAGCTTTGATATAAGATCGCTAATAAATTTCACTTCATAGCAAAACTGAAAGAAATAACTTTGTATTATGAGACAGATTACTTAGGCCTTGCTACACTATGTTAAGGCACCATCTCTTAGGACAGCTTGATTTTAATGCGTCGTTTATTGACAGCCCTATTTACGTTACTTTAAGGATGATAAGAAATTACGCTTCGAAGCGAAACTGAAAGATATAACTTTGTATTTAGGAGACGGTGAGGCGCTTGATCTAAATTAGGGATTATCGTCGACGTTGCATTTTCGCATGCGATGCTTACTATGTGTTTTAGCTACACCAAACTTTTACAAATATGGAAAATAGTCCACGTGACAATGAGTATATTTAAGCCGGGATGAGGCTGGAGATGTCACAGTCCAGTTCAAGAAAGTGCGAAGCGCAATAACAAATCTTCAGAAAAACTATAAGTGCATCGAGTAATATAAAATGTAAGTGATTCGATATTCATTAATTACATCTATCAAATAATTCATCTATTCTCATAATTCATCTATTCTGTTAATTCAATTAACGTCTATTTGATTAATTCGAATATTACGATAATTCAATTGATTCATTATTTATAAAAAAATATATATTCCTGTGTATTAGAGATTCTCTGAGTAGGTACTGATTTTACCGAGTAACCGAGTATCGAGTATTACTCGTTTTATTGGTTGCCGAATCGAGTACCTACTCGGCTGAGTTACTCGGTTCTATACAATCGCTTTGAGGTGCGAAAACTAGTTTATACAGGTTCACGGTGCGACACCGGTAGTACTATTAGTTATTCTGTGACACCGACGAGTAATTATGCGTAATATTATTTACATTACATGTGTATCGTAATTTGTTTGTTACATGTAATTATATCTTTATTTAATACTTAACTGAATTTTAAATTAATAAATACTTTTTACTTGCCTAATTAACAAGTTTGTTTTTACTACTTTTCTTACACCGAGTACTCATCACTTGAACCGAGTTATTCGGTCGAGCACGAGAATAAAAAAAAACATCAAATATGCCGAGTACCCAGTAGTAACCGAGTACTCAGCTCATCTCTAATGTTTATTAATATGAACATTAAATATTTCAGGTCTGCAACCCGCCACACCTCAGAATTTTCTGAAGACGACGTTGTCCAGCCTTCAACTTCACATCATGCTAGCAGCGGCAAGACCTCCAAGAAGTCGTGCTCACCACCCGTTGCAGGCTCTAAAGTGTCGAAAAAGCGCAAAACTCCGACTATCACACCAGCACACACTAGCAAATATTCGAGCTACGAACTTTTTGGAACTGATAGCGAAGATGACAGCGATGACCATAAATACAGTCAAGAAGGTAATAATAGCTCAGAATATAATAGTAATATGTATTCGTACTTTACAAAAAAATATCCTAAAGCGTATACTCGACAGATACATAAAACAAAAGTTGGAAAATATTACATCGACTTTCAGATATACACCAAAAATACAAAAGAAATAAATAATGAATTGGGGAAAAGGCGATTAGCAGATCTAGTAATAAAAAATAAGACTAATTGCGATACAGAAGCATGGATGCACCTCATAAAATTTATAAGAGCATCACAGCGACATATTAAACAATGTGTAATGTTTATAAAAAGCGAAGAAAACAATCTGCTGATATAGTTTATTTCTTTTTTAAGATCCGGCACCAGTATTGAAGAAGTCGTGTCCATCTCTCCGCAGTGTCGACGAGCCTGATGCAATTAAATTAAAGAGCGATGGCAAGAGCAGCAGCTCTCGCCATGCTACTGCTGCTACCATCAACACTGTTATCAACGCCGCACATGAGCCCTGCACCAAGGCTTCTTCAAGAGACGTCTTTGGCAGCGACAGCGATGATGAGCAGCTTGAGATAGCAAGACCGGGTAAAAAATTAACAAAAATTTGCTCCTACTTGACGAAAAGACAAGGCATTTCGCGACAAACTGACTCTGTAAAGGACGGTTCTCATTACATCGAATTAAAAGTTTATAGATGTGATAAAATTAAGAAGGTTCAGCCAATGAATAGATGGCGCCATGCCATCATAACGATAAAAAATCAAACTAATGCTGATACAGAGGCATGGACGCACCTCACACAATTCATAAAAGCAACAAGACAAGAATTTAAGAATTGTCGACCTGATATATTAAGTAGTTATTCAACTTTGTAAGACCGGTGAATAATACTTAAGTGCTAACTTTATTGTTGCAATATATCTAAATATGTTTAATCTCTTTTATAATTAATTATTCTAGTATTAATATATAATCACTATTATACTATATTACATCTCTTATATTTCTTTCCCCCAGTTTTTTTGCGCCCATCACCGCTTCCACCATTCGCTGATAAACGGGATGAAAAAATCGAATGTGAAAAATGTAGAATAGAAATGTCTCGAAATGAATACAGATATCATTTGAAAACAAATTTACATAAATCGAATAGTTTGATAAAGACTGAGTTTGATAATATTGATATTATTGCCACCGCATTTAAAAATCGATTAGTTACTTATCGATTAATCCCGTCTCAGAAAGTCGAGTACCTCACACCAGAGGCGTTTCTGAGCGGCAATCTAAATGATCTTATAAAATTAATAAACATATCGGTAAGAAAACATAGCTGTATTAAAGTAAACTTTGAATTATTTGCCTATTTTACTTTACCAAAGTCAAATGAACAGCAACTGAAGTCATTTAATACAAAATATGAGATCGTTTATCAGTCCACAGAATTAAATGAACTGTTCTTGAATTTAGTAGAAATATTTAAAACAAAACTAGCTGAATTCGAACATTGTGAATCTGGCTGGACTTTTATAAGCACGAGTCATTTGGAAATAAATATAAATAAATACAGTCCTATGAGAGGTGGTACATACATAGAGCTACCGCAATCTATAAAAAAGTCTAAAAGTTGTATTAATGTACAAAATACCGACAATCATTGTTTTCTTTGGAGTATAGTTGCCGGACTTTTCCCTGCAAAGAATAATGTGTGCAGAGTAAACTCGTATCCGCATTATTCCTCTGTTCTAAATGTAAAGGGAATGTCTTTTCTACCTACATTTGCAGATATCAGATTATTTGAAAGCAATAACCCTGACATAAGTATTAATGTGTATGGTCTAAGCAACAAATGCTGTGTGAGGGGGCCACTATATTTGACAAAAAGCCGAAAAATTGATCATTTTAATCTATTGTATTTCGAGCGTAATAATAAAGAACATTACTGTTTGATCAAAGATCTTATTCGATTAGTGAAACGTCAAATAACTCTACATAAAGGCAGAATATTTATATGTGAATCCTGTTTACAGTTTTTTAGTAGTGAATCTAAGTTTCGGTCACATGAATGTAACCAAATTTTAAGTATTTTGCCTAAAAAGGGTACTATTTTAAAATTCAGGCATTATGAAAGACAGCAAAAAATTAATTTTGTGATTTATGCTGATTTTGAATGCTTGTTAACAAATTTGAAGGAACAGAAATCTGAAAACACCGTTACTTTGAAGAAACATCAACCTTCTAGTTTCGGCTACTATATTTGTTGCTCGCACGATCAACACTTAAACAAATATGTTGCATACAGAGGTATTGATTGTGTACAAGTGTTCATTAAATTATTAATTAATGATGCTGAATTAATTAATGAGATACTGTTAGAAAAAAAGCAAATGTCACCTTTAACACCAGATCAGGAAAGTCATTATCAAAACGCTACTGTGTGTCATATATGTAATGAAGTATTATTTGACGACAAAGTACGAGATCATGATCATGTTACTTCTGAGTTTAGAGGAGCGGCTCACTCCCACTGCAATTTGATGCATAGAGTGTGTCCATTCATTCCAGTAGTGTTTCATAACCTGGCTGGTTACGACTTACATTTGTTTATTGAAGAGTTAGTGAAATATAGAGGCTCTGTCAGAATAATTCCTAAGTCAAAAGAAAAGTATCTTTCTATTACAAAAGTTATTGAGACAGTTAAGAGTCAGCGCCCTATTGAAATTAAGTTTATAGATTCTTACCAATTTTTAAGTTCAAGTCTTGATAAAAAGTTTATCTGATAGTGACTTTGATCATTTGTCACACGAGTTCAGTGACAAGGAACAATTCAGTCTACTTCAAAAGAAAGGCATTTATCCTTATGATTATATGGATAGTTGGTCAAAATATGATGAAACACAGCTTCCTTCAAAGTTTAGTTTAGGACACTGATTATGGACACGCTCATAGGGTATGGAAATGCTTTAACATCAGAAACCTTGGTGAGTATACTGATTTATACCTCAAATCGGACGTATTACTACTGTGCGATATATTTGAAAAATTTAGAAAGGTCAGTCTGTTATATTACAAACTTGATCCTGCATATTACATTACGTCACCGAGTTTGAGCTGGGATGCGATGCTTTTTCATACTAATGTTCGATTAGAATTGATTCATGATATTGAAATGTACCAAATGCTGGAAAAGGGTATACGTGGAGGTCTAGCACAATGTTCTCTACGACATGCCACAGCATCTAATAAATACTTGCCTAACTATGATCAATCTAAACAATCTTCCTACTTAGTGTATTTAGATTGCAATAATTTGTATGGCTATGCGATGACAAAAAAATATCCTATCTCAGACTTTAAATTCTTATCATCAAAAGAAATAGCTAATTTTGATGTGATGAATATTTATGATGACAGTGATTATGGGTACATTTTAGAAGTTGACTTATTATATCCGGATCATTTGCATGAGGCCCACCAAGATCTGCCTTTTGCAATGGAAAAAATGATACCTCTTGGAGGTAAAAGCAAGAAATTAATTGCAAATCTATATGACAAATTCAAATACGTCATTCATTATGTACATCTGAAACAATGTTTGAAGCATGGGCTAATATTGATAAAAATACATCGTATCCTCAGTTTTAGACAAGAATGTTTTTTGAAAACGTACATCGATCTGAATACTTCTCTCAGACAATCATCAAAAACAACGTTCGAAAAAGATTTTTTTAAATTACTAAATAATTCAATTTTCGGTAAAACTATAGAAAACAAAAGAAAACAAGTTGATGTCAAATTAGTTACCAGATGGGCAGATAATGAAAATTTAACAAATAAGCATCTTACTGCTGAAAAGTTGATTGCTAAGCCGAACCTTAACAGTATAAGTATTTTTTCTGAAAACTTTGTGGCTATCCAACTAAATCGTGAAAAAATTGTAATGGATAGACCAATCTACATTGGATTTTCAGTTTTAGAGTACGCCAAGCAACATATGTACCAATTCCATTATGATTTTGTCAAAGATAAATATAAAGATCGAGCTCAGCTTTGCTACACAGACACTGATAGTTTACTATATTTGATATTCACTGATGATTTTTATGCGGACATGCGTTGTAATATTTCACGATTCGATACTAGTAATTTTGCTTTAAGTAATATGTATAACATGCCGAAAACAAATGAGAAAGTACCTGGACTATTTAAAGACGAAATGGGTGGCAACATAATTACCGAATTCGTTGGTCTCAGAGCCAAATTATATTGTATTAATAGCATGAAATCGAATATTATAAAAGCAAAGGGTATTACGAAAGCCGTTACTAATAATTTGAAATTTAGTGAGTATAAGAAAACACTTTTTAATAATACTGATACAAGATGTAATATGAAATTAATAACATCTATTAAGCATATGTTATATACACAGCAGGTAAACAAGAAACTTCTTGATGGAAATGACGATAAAAGGCAGACGCAAAAAGATAAAATTCATACCCTACCGTGGGGTCATTGCGACACTATATTTTGATATCTGTATTCATTATAATCATTCACTTGTATATAATAGCTTAATCAAATAGAAAAAAGTTTATTCAGTACCTTCATGTTTACATCGAAATTCTAGTTTTAGTAGTCGTAAATATAATTAATATGATTAATATATATTTAATGTACGGTTTATGTTTAATATATTATATTTTGTAAATATGTGATGCGAAAAATAAACGATTTTCACTAAGTTTATGGTTTTAATTTTTATTTTATAGATAATACCTGCAATGTATAAAAGGATGAGTAAGGTGGCATTTGTGTCACATTCGCAATGAAGTTCATTAAACAACCTGAGACTTTAGAAGTGAACAATATAAAAACTGAAAATTATTCATACAGAGTAAAACATAGTAAACTTTTACCCGATACTATTCGATGTATTATGTGTGGCCCTTCGAACTGCGGGAAAACTAATGTTATGCTCAATTTATTATTAAATAAAAATGGTCTTAAATTCAGAAATATCTATCTATATTCTAAAACAGCTTTTCAACCAAAGTATTGTTTTTTAAAACAAGTTATGAAACAAATTCCTGAAGCAAAATTATTTGTTTTCAATCGTAACAAAGACGTGATCCCGCCTAATGATGCCTTGAAAAATTCGATAATGATTTTTGATGACGTAGCCTGTGAAAATCAGATTAATATTCGTAATTATTTTGCTATGGGAAGACATAAACTAATAGATTGTTTTTATTTATCACAAACTTATTCAAAAATACCTAAACAATTAATACGTGACAATGTCAATCTCCTGATTATCTTTAAACAAGATGATACAAATTTAAGACATATTTATAATGAGCATGTAAGTACGGACATGGAATGGCTTGAATTCAAAAAGCTTTGCTCTACAATATGGAGGGATAGATTCAGTTTTTTGTTAATAAATAAAGATTGTGATTTGGATAAAGGAAGATATAGACAGTGTTTTGATACTTTTATACATTTATAGAACACAATTTTATGAAGATAAATATAAACGAATATATAAATTATGTGTATAGTAAAATAAATCATTTTGATTTAGATATTGGTGCAAACCAGTCGATTTGCGGAAATTATGGATTATGAGATAAAAACACAACTAATTAAATCAGTGGACAATATAAAAAACAAAATAAAAATGATTCAGAACGAAGAAGATGCTAATAGTTTAAAATTTAAAAAGATATTTAAACCTGTTACAGACAACTTAAATACATTAATCAAAGCAAGTGATGACAATGTTAAACATACATTAAACGTCTCTATTGATATGTCTAAAAATGATGATGAAGATAAAGATAGTCAAAATGTCGAAAAACTATTTGAAGTAGATTCAAATGAGGGCTCAGAGTATTATGATTATAGTGACGAAGAAAAAAATCCTTCTCAAAGCTGTAATAATACGCTAGCATCGCTAAAAAAAGAGGATGTAATCGATATTTATGATAATAATATTAACGTTCCATTTGGAATACGTAGTGAAAACAAAGACTTGAAGATGGGTAACTCTAAAGTATCTTTTTCTCTCAAGAGTGATTCATTAAACTCAGAAAAAAGCTATATAGTTACAATCGATGATTTACATTATGATTTTACTCCAGGCTTAAAGGAACTTCTTATGCGTAATAAACCAGACCTCGATATAGTAACCGAGCGAGATAAAATTGTATATAAAGATATACTTCATTACACAAATGCTCATAAACGAGATTTTAAAGCAGCTGGTCAAATAAGGGGTGATAAAAGCTTAAAATATCGTCATATTATCAAACCTCTATTTTTCAAACAAAATAATCACGATGCTGAAATTGAAGATCAATTGATAAGATCAAAAAGTGGTGGATATATCCCAAAATATAAAAAATATAAAAGTAATACGGATTACATATTTTGGGATGATCCTAATGAATTGATTGAAAGGCTTAAGTTACTGATTGCTTCACAAAGCGCTGGTAATACTAACCATGATAATGAAATTTTATCAATTATTGAAGAGTTAAAGGAAGCTGGTATTATAAAAAATAAAAATGTTAGGAATTAGTCATTTTATAGAAGCCCTTTGAACATGAATGACGATAAATGTGATGGTGACTCTGCTACAAGTAAAATATTAAAAAGTTATCGTGTATTATCGCAACACGATGAGATTTCAACATTAAGTGAATCAGGGTCTTGCATTACTCTTAATCATGATTATGTCAATAAAATCAGAATTGATATTTTAGAAAAAATATCAAATATTAACAAATTGGTTTTAATTTTAACCAAACGAATAAAAAAACTTGAACAAAGTGCTAATTTAGGAGAACTAGCAGGACACTTGAATAAGCATTATGAGCAAAGTAGATGTAGTAAATGAACTTCATAAGAGCGCTCGAGTAAGTTTTCTTAGAAGAAATGTAATCCTAAAAGATATTGATGATCTTTGGCAAGCAGATTTAATAGATATGCAATCAATGTCTCATGTAAATTATGGGTTTAAATATATACTTGCAATTATAGATTGTTTTTCAAAATTTGCTTGGACAGTTGCATTACAGCAGAAAAACAAAGATAATGTATCTAAAGCATTTGAAACTATATTGCAAAAAGGTCGTGTACCAAAAAATCTGCAGACTGACCATGGAAAAGAGTTTTACAATGATAAATTTAAAGCTGTCGTTGATAAATATAATATAAACCATTATTCTACGTATTCAACTAAAAAAGCTTCTATCGTAGAAAGATTTATTAGAACTTTAAAGAATAAGTTGTATAAAGAATTCAGCTTAAATGGAAGTTATAAATGGAAAAATAAAGTCCTGAATGAAAAAGTAAACGAATACAATAATACCGTTCATAGAACAATCGGTCAGACTCCAGCATCAGTAAATGAAAAAAATAAAACAAATATACTACAAAAATACATAAAAATGATTTGCTCCAAAAATCAAATAAAAGGGAAAAAATTTCATATGGGAGATTATGTAAGAATAAGTAAATACAAGGCTTGCTTTGATAAAGGTTATACCCCTAATTGGTCGACAGAAATATTTAAGATCATTAAAGTTCAAAATACTAATCCCCCATCTTATCTAATAGAAGATGCGAAAAGGCGTCCAATACTGGGTGCTTTTTATTCTCAAGAACTTCAGAAAACTAAGCATTATAATGTATATTTAGTTGAAAAAGTTTTGAAAAAGAAAGGGGATCGTCTCTATGTTAAATGGCTTGGTCTTCCGATTAGCGAGAACTGTTGGATAAATAAAACAGATGTTTTATGAATGCAAGACTAATTTCAAATAATGTTCACTTTCTATAAATAAAACTTGTTGATTATTGTACATCCATTAGTAATCAGTCCATGAAACAATATACACTTTTGTGTAACATTATTATCGGAATATTATTCAGTTAAACAAAAAAAATGCGGCCAAGACCAAATACAAAAACAGTTTACAATTTAAATAAAAAAGAAATAGGACCTAATATTTCTCGCAAAAAGCGTAAAGTCACTGCAGGAGCGGGTGTGATAAAAACTTTTAAAAACATCGTTTCATGCACTAAAAAACATATAAAAAAGTTGAAGCCTAAATGTAAAAAAGGTTTAATGGAATTAGCGTATGCGACTGCCCGAGAATTAGCATCAGGCATACCAATAAATTACCAAGAGTTATACCCGTACCTAAAACTGGTGGATTTCTTCCTTTAATACCGATATTTGCTGGTTTGTCTGCTGCCGGAAGTTTGGTTGGTGGTGCTGCAGGAATCGCAAAGGCAGTTAATGAATATAAAGCAGCTAAAAAACAGCTGATAGAACTGGAAAGGCACAATAAGCAAATTGAAGCAGTGTGTATTGGTAAAGGATTACATCTAAAATCCTTCAAAGACGGTCTCGGCATTTATGTCACAAAGCAAAAAAACTGAATTTCCGGCTACCTAATAGAGCTTTAACCAATATCGATATATTAAAGCATTCAAAAAACATTCCGTTTTTTAGAGGTGTTTTCATGAGAGATGAATTACCTCGCAAACCTTTGCCATTAGAATGTGGAGTAATAAATCTCGACTCTTCGAAAAACACAGGAACACATTGGGTAGCCTATGGAAAAATATATGATTATATCGAATATTTTGACAGTTATGGTAATTTAAAACCACCAAAAGAATTCATAAAATACGTTGGAGCCAATATTAATTATAACTATGATAATATACAAAAAAATCATTTGTACAAGTGTGGGCATTTATGTTTAAAATTTATTACGTCATTTTGGAAGAACAATATTAAAGAAAAATAAAATGATAGTTCAGTATATTTCTGTGCTACAGCAGCTCACGTTGGATCAAGCGCATAGTATATAAAACATGGAAAAAAGAATTTTGCAATCATTCTACCATAGTTATTAGTAATAAATACTTCACGAATACTGTTTCAATTAACTGTTTCTAGATTGAGCAAGCAGTATTAATTTATCTATTATCTTTATTTATAGATTGATATAGTTAACATGATTGTATTTAATAAAAGTCTACCTCTGAGAAGCAAACGTAATATTTCGCTCCCTATAACGAAAGACGATAGACGTGTAAGTTTTGTAAGAACTAAAATAATTACTAAGGAAAATAAGAAATTTTTAAAAGATCTTGGATTTAAATTACAAAATGCTACAAATTACCGATCTCCCGTATCACGATAACTCTATCGAGAGCTATGAGATTCATAGCTACAATCCATACAATAACAGCTTTAAAGATAGCGATGAAGTTAGAATACCTATTCACCAGCAAGATATATATGTGCTGCCGTCCAGTAGCTCTATTTACATAGAAGGTTATGCTAGAGTGACTACAAAAGATTCGGCAGGAAAAATACTGGAAAAGGATGTTCATTTTATAAACAACTCAATTACATATTTGTTTCAAGACATACGATATGAATTAAATGGGGTGGAAATAGATCGCATAAAAAATGCTGGAATTACTACAACAATGAAGTCATACATATCCATGAATGAAGGTGAAAATAAAGCTGCGGCAGTTTGGGGATGGAACTTAAATGGCACGACACTAAAAAAAAATGGATATTTTAGTGCTATCGTCCCACTGAATAAATTATTAGGATTTGCTGAAGATTATAATAAAATAATTATAAATTGTAGACATGAACTTATATTACATAGAAGTAGTTCTGTTTTAAATTGCGTAACTATGGAGAAAAATGACGATCTAGAAATTGAAATTCAAAAAGTGCAGTGGCGCATGCCCCATATAAAAGTTTCCGATCGCACTAAATTGTCACTACTTAAACAATTGGAAAAAGACCGTCCAGTACAGCTAGCATTTAGAAATTGGGATTTATATGAGTACCCACTATTACCAAAAACTACCAAGCATTCATGGTCAATCAAAACCGCCTCCCAGTTAGAGAAACCGAGATATGTCATTTTTGGTCTGCAAACAAGCAGAAAATTTAATAAAGCTAAAAGCTCGTCTATGTTCGATCATTGTAAAGTGACGAATTTGAAGTTATTTTTGAATTCTCAATACTTCCCATATGACTCACTTAATCTGAAATTCGATGAGGGTAAATATAGTATATTACGAGTATACGAGATGTTTGCAAACTTTCGTCAATCATATTTTAACAGCGGTATTGATCCCTTGCTTGACTTGTATCAATTCAAAGAAAAAGCGCCGCTGTTTGTTATTGATTGCTCGAGACAGAATGATTCATTAAAAACGGGTCCAGTTGACGTACGGCTAGAAATTGAAAGCTCTGAAGAGATACCAGACAACACAACTGCTTACTGTCTGATTATAAACGATCGACTCTTTGAATACAAACCGCTGAGCAACATTGTCAGAAAACTATCATGAATGTTATAGTAGATGTTCAGGGATTCAAGAGCGAATTAAATGAATTTATTCCTAAGGAAATAGCGGTTATGTGGAATAGACAAGTCTTTGTAATACTACTAAAACCACCATTCCCATTTTTTAACTTAACGAAGAAAGAAAGAATACAAGCTTGGTTAGAAAAAAACAGAGGCATTTATTGGAATCAAGGATTTGTGCCTTATACGAATTTCAAGAAGATTATAGAAGGTTTTTTAATAAATAAGTGTATTTTTACAAAAGGCCGTGAAAAAGTGATTTGGTTAAAAGATATGTTACATAATAATAATATTCATAATTTAGAAGATAGAAATTGCCCTAGTTTAGTATCATTGTATGATAAGTATGTAAATTCATCTGATATTGTAAGTTGTATGCATCATAATAAGATATGTGCTTTAAAAAATGTATTTTGTTTAAATAAATGGTGTGCAGAAAGCAATGTTTTTAAAATAAATGAATAAACATAGCATGATAACATTATTTTGTTTTATTTTATTTCTAGTGTCTATCAGGTATTTTCCATTAGTTAGTAACTTAAAAATTCAAATAACTCGTTTACAATTAGAAGATATTGAGGGAGATAATAATAA
The DNA here is from genome assembly GCA_963921215.1 of Scoparia ambigualis. Taxonomy (NCBI): domain Eukaryota; kingdom Metazoa; phylum Arthropoda; class Insecta; order Lepidoptera; family Crambidae; genus Scoparia; species Scoparia ambigualis. The sequence continues at coordinate 29,173,068 of OY992514.1, forward strand.
AGAACAATGTTTGAGCGACCTTCATTTAGTAACAACTAATGATCACATTACGAGCAATACCATCGATATATTAATACCATCGAATAAAACAGGGTACGGGTTAATAATTTCGTTATGAAATGTTAAAACTGTTGCCCCGAGTTATTAGAAAAAAAAATCTTGTATTTGGTTGGAATAAAAAAATTATAAATAATCGAGTCTTGCTTGTCTTATAAGAATTTGCTACTTACAGCAAAATTAAAAACAAGTGATATCAAATTAACTCTGATTATCAAGTAACGTAAGTAGTATAACTAAAAGTAGTACCTTAATATGTGAATGCTTGAAAACTAGAAATACTTATTCAAAACATTTATAAATGAATCGATAGCGATAGGCTAATTTGTTATAAATAAACTATGCGAAAAGTTGAAAACTAGAAAAGCTGAAAACATGAATGAATAGATGAAAACATGAATAAATTAAAACTAGAAAAGCTGAAAACATGAATGAATAGATGAAAACATGAATAAATGGAAACTAGAAAAGCAGAAAACATGAATGAATAGATGAAAACATGAATAAATGAATGGTGAAATTGGGGTTGCTGGATCTCTTCTGATCCAGAAACCCCAATTTCAACCTACTTATAAGAAATCCATACATCAATTCCTATACTCCTCCAAAGACCAAATATTATAAAAGATATTATCGAATAAGAAATGAGGAGACCCGTAGACGAACTAAGGCAGCCGATATAGCCCGAAGAATTGCTAAACATAAGTGGCAGTGGGCAGGGCCTATCGCTCGAAGAACCGACGGCCGTTGGGGCAGTGTGGGCAGGCCTCCAACAAGGTGGTCCGACGATCTGGTGAAGATTGCAGGTAGCAGCTGGATGCGTGAGACGCAGGACCGGACGTGGTGGGGATCCTTGGGGGAGGCCTTTGTCCAGCAGTGAACGTCTTTTGGATGATGATGATGATGATGACCATTTTTTATCACGGAGGAGCATGAAAATTAATATATTTGTATTTTTTCTGGGGAGGACTTTGGGACATTTTGTTGTAGGAGAATGGGAATAACCTTTAATATAAACACAATTAGAAAGATAAAGCTAAGTCTATACTGTTTTAATTGACAAACGCATTAAACATACATTTTCATAATACATACAAACACAAACATCACGCCGTATTCCCACAAGTGGGATAGACAGAGCAACAAGTAACAATTAATTATGTCATGCTGAAGTCACGTTTAGCAACAAGTGATCAGATAGGATTTTCATAACAGTACCTTTCAAATTATGGTTTAACTTATAAAGCAAATGTCGATTTGAATACGTACCCACTAAATATGGTTAGATTTAATTATTGTGGGAATAATATGAGTACATAAACACCGAAGTTATAAAAATAGACTGCCTCACGGTAATCGAACCCGCGTCTCTCGATATCCGAGCGACTAACTTGTAACATACCGATACATTTGTTTAATTTAGTACGTACATCAAAATGTTTAACTTTTAGAGTGTGAGGAGCTCGATGACGTAGTGGTGAACTCGATCTGTGATTGTGGTGGTTATGAAACTCTCGTAAAGACTACATGAGATGAAATGTAATAGTAAATTTCATGCTTATTGAAAACAGTCCTAATGTTGCACATCCGGACAATCGTCGTCAGCGCTTTATCGAAAGGTTAGCAATTACACAGGAAATGTAAAATACTTTCGCTGCAAGTTTTCGCACTAATCGATAAACTAAATATTTTGCTTAAAATTTAAAAAAACAGAGGTTACAAACATTGCTTCAATTTTGTAATTACTTCCTTTCTTGCTACTAATAACACATATTTATTTATAACATTGTAATACTTATTTAATTACTTTTGCTTAAACGTACACTCGTTAAAATATAACAGCTAATGTAGTGGTTAGGTAGGTACTTGACTATAACGCGAAAAAGGCTCAGGTTAATGGTTTGATGAATGCAAGCATGTATGTGTACAGTCACGAGCAAAAATATGTAAACAATATTAACTCTTAATACAACGGAATAAGTGGCAAAGTGTATACATATTGGTGCTCGTGACTGTACATCGTATAGGTAACGGTTTGTAGTACAGAAGGTTACGCTACCGATTAAGCTTGCTTTACTTAGATAATTTATGTGTTTATAATAAGCCCAATATGTACCTATTTGGTTTGTAATAAAGGTAATAATAATAATAAAATATTTGGAATTAACGGTTTTACATACGGTGTTATTCTTGAAAGTAAAAACTAGCACTAATAGTTTAATTGTATACAAGCAAAAAAAGAAAAAAAGTTGATCACTCCTGCTTAGTAAAATTGTTGTTAAACACTTTTCTCCAATAAATACCCGAAAAATGGTAGTTGTCGTATCAGTGCTTCCTAAGTCAGATCGACCACTAGTACGCCTAAGCTCAGTAGTTCGACCAATATTTAGTGCTTCGGTACTCTGACATCGCTACGAGAATCATCCAGAAGATATACACCAAAACAATGTTCGTAAGTTTTAAATATTTTTATTTTTCTATTAACATGTTGTGTTTGCTCGACTTCGTATATGCTTTGTAAGGTATGTCAACGGTTGATCCCTTCTGCATCTGCAACCGTTAGCACCACCAAGCCGCACTGGGTGTGCGTGGTGGGCTATGGTCCGTTATCTCTATGTCATCATCATCATCATCATCAACCTATAAACGTCCCACTGCTGGGCAGAGACCTCCCACGTGGATAATAGCACGGGGATATTAAGCCATAACCCATCACGCTGCTCCAATGCGGGTTGGTGGGTTTTAACGACTGCCATCTTACGACAACATCCGGCTTAACGTGCCTTCCGAAGCACGGATCTCTCTCTACGTGTAAAGAAGTTATTAAAGAAGGTCTGTAGAGGAGCAGTGACCTAGACCAGAAAATGTTATTATTTAATCATACTAGTATTTACTGTCATATGTTAAATGTTAATGTCACTAATATTTATTGTTATTTTAGGTCTGAAAGCAAGCAAGTTAAACGCTCCGCCAAGAAAAGCTGTGTGTTAGCCAATTCATTTGACTCGGACAACGAAAGCATAAGGTAATTTGCGTTGATTACTTTTAAAACCTGTTAATATATTTTATGTTATTTCGTATATCGTCAATATTAATAATTAGTTTTTAATTACATTTCTTATCTTTTTAGCTCTAAGAAGAAATGCCTGTACTCATCGTCGGTGCCTAAGACTTCAACAACGATTGTGAAAAAACAAGAAGGGTCCAGCTCCGCTTTAGACTGGTTAAATGATTCAGAGTCAGATAACGAAGTTTCGCCGCCTCCACGCAAGACAGACCAGACCTTCGACAGTGTACTAACGCGACGAGTACCAGGCGGGGTAACGCGTCGGACTGCGAAGCTCGACGGTGAACTGGTGGCGGAGCTGCGTCTCTACGACGCTGAGGTGTGTAGCCTCACCGGCCTTGAAAGGTGTGAAAAGGCAATAATTTGGGTTCGACTACAAGGCGAAGCTGAGTCTCCTGAATTGTTGACTATAAAAAAATTTATAAAATTAGCCAAATCAAAATTTACTGAAGAGGGGGTATTCTTTAGTGATAAAAAGAAAAAATAGTCACAGTCAGCTAGGTACATATTAACTAGTTACACTCTCTTCGGTAAATTTTGACTTAACTAGTTTTACTTATATATTATATGTGTGTTAGGTTTTATAGATTTTACTTAAAAACTACTTTAACCTCTTGTAATTTTTAACACAGTGAAAACAAAATCATAATGGTTAAGACTATATTCTGTTCAACTTGCAACTTATCCGTTAAAAATAATGCTTTCTCTGCTCATTTAAAAAGTATTTTACACAAAAATAATAGTTCTGTAATTGAGAGCGAAGGTATCGAACAAGTGCATAGCGCTCTTCGCGGTCGCATAGCGTCGTACCGTGTTCGATGCGAGGACGTTGAAGAACGTATGCATGTGTTTGCTCCTGCTGATTTTTTATCGCAATTGCGCCTCCGCGTGAAACTTTTACTCTCAGCCCGAATTGAGGCTTATGCAAACCTTAAAGTAAATTTCGAATTGTTTTCTGAATTTTTTCTGCATAAGGATGACTCGATTTCAATAAAATCTTTTGCTACTGAAAACATTATCTTACATAAAAGTTATAATTTTGATGATATGTATACAAACATTAGCCATAAAATTTATAAAAAAGTTGAAGAATTTGAGGAAAGAGATAGTGGTTGGGCTTACTTACGAAGCTTGTATCTAGAAGTAAATATAAACAAATATAACCCGTTGAGAGCCTCAGGTTACTTAGATTTACCTAACGCTATAAAAAACAAACGTGCATGTATCAACATTAAAAATTCGGATGATTACTGCTTTTTATGGTGTGTCATGGCATCACTTTTTCCTGCAAAAAATAACGCAAATCGAACAACCGCATATCCGCATTTTGAAAGTGTACTTAAAGTTAAAATTATGACATTTCCAGTAGGGTTCACAGATATAAGAATTTTTGAAAAGAATAATCCCAACATAAGTATTAATGTTTATGGCCTTAAAAATAGCAGTAAGGTTGTTGGACCTCTGTACAAATGCGAATTACGTAAAAGACATCACGTCAACATGCTTTTTCTCGAAAATGGAAAACGTACTGTTGTAAGGCTTGGGGAAGTAGGCTTTTTAAAAAAAGAAAATATTTAGTTTAGCGACACAACCGTCGGATATGGAAGCTGGATGGAGACTAAATGGAAATGAGTAGGCAGTTAGGGTTCACGGTAGCTTGTGGATACGTCAGCGGTTAAGGATTAGGGATCAGCACATTAGGGAACATGGAACAGGTATAACACCTCCCCGGGCTAGACTAAACTTAGGGGTTTAAAGTACTAAGTTTAGGGAAGCGTTATATCGGAAACTATACAGTGGTTCTTATACTTGGTGATGGGGCTTCTTTCATGTGAGGGTGCTTGATGATGACAGGGTTAGGATTCGGTGCAGACTCAAGAGTTGAGCTTACGGGTAATTTTACAGGGAAATCTTCAGGTAGGTTTACAGGCGAGGTTGTAGGTAAATTGACAGGTGAAGCTGCGGGAGTTTGGCGGGAAAATACAATAGGGAACTGGTAGGTAAAACGGTTGCGCGATTTAATACATAAAAATAATTTTAAAATAATAAAAATACTAATTACAATTATAATTAAAATTAAAGTTATTGAATAATGATTTTCGTATCTTAATATTGGGTGCTGATTAATTATTTCATTAGATTTATCTGATATAGATTGCAATTTTAATTTTGTCTCCGGGGTGAAAACATCTAAATCAAAAGTTTGTAATTTTATACGAGAATCGTTATTTATGACATCCTTGAACTTATCTAAAGAGCAGCATGAGTCATTTATAATATTAAAATTCGGGTGAGTTACTGTTACATTAATTTTTACATGATGATATCTTGGAACTAGCTTCGTACTTTTACAATAGGCTAAACAGTTTAGCGGGACAGACACAATACCCGTTCCAATAATATTAAATTCTAAACTGTTATGATTCGGACATTCAATATACAACTTATTACTATGGGATTGAACATAAATCCAGTCATTATTACTAAGTGGTTTCCATAAATCCAAATTCCCGTAAATGAAGTCAGTATGGCATTGTATCGGTAAAACACTTATCACTGTTGAAATTAGTTCACTTTCGCAACTGGGATTCGCGCTGGTAGGGAATACAGTGATGACGTCACACAAATACTCGCGGGGTCTTATCACTCTACATTGTCTTAGGGAGTCGAGATTACAGTACTCTGACTTATCCTTGGTTATTGCGATATATTTACTGCTAGGAATTATAAAACTATAAGTATTTGGTTTAACAACATTATGTGGTGTAGGTAGAGCTAAGTTATGGTATAGACTATAATCTTTGATGGACACAAGTGGGATCTTTAATATAAACACAATTTTCTTATTTGAGCTGTAACAGACCACATTAGATACATTTGTCAAAACATACATGTTACTTAAATCTAAAGTTATCGGAAGTTTTAAATCAGCAGGTAAGTATATGAAGTTATCGACAAGCTCTTGATACAATTGCGTAGGCGATAAGACGGCTGGGTGCAAGATGTTTTGGCTACTGAACAGTATGGCATTTGTTATATCGTCTAGTTGGAACGATAAGGCGAGTACAGCGGCTTCCAAACTGTTCAATATCGAGTTAATATCTGATTTTATTTTTAAGTTGTTAAAAGCTATGGAAACATTTTTTAATTCTAACGATAGATTGTCGATACCTTCATTGAGTCTAGCTTCATTTATTTTAATTTTATGCAAGGTTGTATTAAATTTAGAAAAAATTGAAGTTGTGACTAAAATGTTTTCCTTCATTAATGAACTCATCCTTTTCTCATTGTTATGTAAATCCTGTATGGCGTTGTCATATCTGATTGCGTCATCCTCATTAAGGGTACCAAATATTGTTTTGGATAGGGTACCTATACCACCAATCCAAGCACTGCGCTTATATCTATTGTTGCTAATAAGATGCGAGAGAGTTGAATATTCGGAAGTTATGTCATGATATCTAACGCTAAGTGGCTCTAATATATTATGACACTCTAGTTTACTAGAGCTTTCTAATTGGGCTTGCCCACATAAGTAACGAATCGTGCCTAAGATTGAGTTGATATTATCGATATGGGGACCAATATAAGATACATCATAAGGGGTAACTATATCTAGATATCCAGTGTTAATTTTGAGCTCGCCAATCGGGTCGAAATATATACCGGGACTCGGATAAATTTGTCGAACATACTCTTGACGAGTTTGAGCCAGTATCCTGTAAGAGAAGATACATATCTATATTTAATTACTAAAACTTACGGTAATTACACTATCCTTACATTCTAAAACTATGTCGTATGCAAAGTTTGAATAGACATATTGATATTTAAACGTCTAAACTAAACATAACAATTAGGTATACTCATTAAATTGATGTATATAAACATCTAAAAATAAGAAATAGTAAGAAAAATGAAAATGTATAACTAATTTTTTTTTTTATTTAGGGAGACACATCTGGCACATCGACGTGCTTGACCTCATCGTAGTGGTGTCTGACATGCCTTCTATTTATTAATAAAGATAACGTGTGGTTACCATGGATTTTTATTACTTTGTATGGGCCCTTCCATATAGGTGATAGAGCTTTCCGCAGGCGGACATGATTTTTTAGTAGAACATAGTCGCCTATTTTGTATTCGACTGCACGAGTACGTATGTCATAATATTGTTTTGAATTTTCTTTTGATTTTTGTATATATTCTAAAGCTTTATCACGCGCATGTTTCATGCGGTGTTGTAGGAGTCGCACATATTCGGGATACGTTGCATTGGACTTATCGTCGTACACTGAGTCGGGGATATTAGGCTTATGACCAAACAATAACTCGTACGGGGAGTAATGTGTGGTTGAGTGTACGGCCGTGTTATAAGATAGCATAGATGTGTACACGTATTGGGGCCAATTGTCCTGACTTTCGTTTACATAGGATTTAAGATACTCCTTAAGAGTAGAATGAGATCTTTCCAAGGCACCTTGAGTCTGCGGGTGATAAGGTGACGACCATAACTGTTTTATTTTTAGGAAATCGCATGTTTTCTTAAAGAGGTCGGCCGTGAAATTTGTGCCTTGATCAGTCAGAATATGTTTGGGAATTCCGAAGAGGGATACAAAATGGAGGAGGCAATCGCTAGCTTCAGCTGCGGTATTACTGCGAAGTGGATAGGCTAGCGAGAATTTAGTCAGATCATCCTGCATTGTCAGTATGTACTTGAGTTTGGCTGAACCAGCTTCGGGGAGAGGACCAACTATGTCCAGGGCCAGTCTTTCGAACGGGGAAGTAGAAGTAGAAGTAATGACCATCGGCGCCCGATTTGCTTTACGGAGGGCCTTATTGACTTGGCATGAAGAACAATTCTTAATGTAGTTTTCGACGTCGCTGCGCATATTTTTCCAGGAATACCTATCTTTGATTCGGTTCATCATTCTTGCAGATCCTAGGTGGCCTGCTATAGGTATATCGTGATTTTCTTTCAGGATTTTAGGAATGTCGCTGAGTGCGGGATAGATAATATTATTACGGTAAATGTGTATATTAATATTAGTGCCGTCAAATAGGTAAGTCAACATGTTATATATTTTTGTGTAGGAATGTCTATCGAACGCGTTTCTAAAGTCGGATATAGCAATATCATTGGCCGTTGGGTACGACATTATTATTTCATCGCGAACATACTTTAGGCATTTAAATATATCTGGATAAGAGTGATCATCGAAATGATGCACTTTTGTAAATAACAAAAGGTAAGTTTTATTTTCATATGAAAGAGGTAACGAGGTACATAATGTTCTTTCGTTTTTCAGGAATTCTTCGCGTTCGGGACTTGGACAATTATTCAAGATTTCGTGAATGTACGGCATGGAATCGTCCATGTCAATTGTGGTAGGTACTACTATTAGACTTTGCGCTGTTTTTAACAAGTATTCATTATGTTCTGTGATATTGGTACTAAAATCTATATTTTTGTCGATTATCTCTTTCAGGAACTTGGAGTATTCATCATTAGCAGATATATGTTCTGAACTGGATACAAGGGGACGTGACGGCGGTTGCTGATCAAAGGTAAGTTCAGGATTTCTACTAGTCTGCGTTTCTGATGTAGGAGGAAACGGATTCAGTGGAGTTGGTACAGGTAAGTCGTTTTGAGTTTCTGGAACTAGAACTGGAATGGAGGAGCTCTTTGAACCTGGTACGGTATGGTCTTCTTGACCTTCGTTAGGTTTATTTTCATCTGGCACCGAAGGTAGGTTAGGGCTATAATCAAATGGGAACTCATCGTCGTCTTCTAACAGGTCAATACAGGGAAAACTACTGCTGTCGTCATTTGAAGTAGTAGGTAAAGTCAGTCCTAGGTCATCTAAGGTTAGGGGACTGAACACAAGATCGGATTCAGAGTCATTTGTAGGGTTAGTCGGTGTAGGAGGATTAGTATTTACAACCGGATTTGGTATAATTGGATTTACGGGGTATCGGGATAGCGCATCAGCTGCTGAGTTCAATTTACCCTTTTGGTAGGTTATCTCGTATTCATATTCCTCTAACTTCAGTCTCCAGCGTTGGAGTTTACTGCTTGGGTCTTTATGGTTAAAGAGCCACTTTAACGGCCTATGATCAGTCACGATTTGGAATTTGTTACCATAAAGGTAAGGGCGAAATGTTTTGCAGCCGTAGAGGATAGCTAGTAATTCCTTCTCAGTCGTGCTATAATTGGATTCGCTCTTGTTCAGTGTTCGTGACGCAAAAGCTACAGGCTGGTCCTTGCCTATGATACCCTGGGAAAGTATTGCACCTACGGCGTAGTTTGAAGCGTCACAGGTAAGGATGAATTGTTTGGTGAAGTCAGGGTAAATTAATAATGGAGCTGTAGTCAATTTATGTTTTAATACATCGAAGGCAAGCTGTTGTGGATTTTCCCATTTAAAGGGGACGTCCTTTTTAAGCAGATTGGTAAGGGCTTTGGCGGTTTTTGAGAAGTCGGGAATAAAACGACGATAATATGAAACTAGTCCTAGGAACGACTTTACGTCTTTCGGATTTTTGGGAGTAGGAAATTCGGTGACGGATTTGATTTTGTCTGGATTCGGTTTGACACCTTGTTCAGTAATTACGTGTCCGAGATAACAAACCTCTCGCCGGAGGAACTCACACTTTTCGGGTTGTAGTTTGAGGTTGAATTCACGTAATCTTTCGAAAATGGAACTGAGATTGAGGATATGAGTACGGATATCATGGGAATAACAGACTATATCGTCTAAATACACGAAGCAACGGAGTCCTTGAAGTCCAGATAGGGCTGTGTTCATCAGCCTTTGAAAGGTAGAAGGTGCATTTTTGAGTCCGAACGGCATTCTGAGAAATTGGAAATGCCCTTCGGGAACATTAAAAGCTGTTTTAGGTTTATCGGTCTCATTTAATAAAATTTGATGGAAGCCTGAGGATAGGTCGAGTGTTGAGAAGTATTTACTGCTACCCAGTTGGTCAAGGATTTCTGCGATTTGAGGCAAAGGGTAAGTGTCACCGATTGTGACATCGTTAAGCTTTCGGTAGTCGATTACGACTCGCCATTTTCGAATATTAGAAGCGTCTAGCTTTTTAGGGACAACCCATATGGGCGAAGACCAAGGTGAGTTTGACGGTTCTATAATATTTTGTTCCAGCATTTTTTCAACTTGAGTTCGAACTTCGGTTTTGTGGACTTCGGGGAAACGGTACGTTTTAGTATGGATAGGTATATCAGTTGTAGTCTTTATTTGATGACTCAGGGCATTAGTATGGGATAGGCTTTCGCCAGGGAGATGAAATATATCGGAGTATTCGGAACACAACTGGATAAGGGCTTCGGTTTCTTCTCTATTGAGATGGGAAACACGCAACTGACTCAACACTTGATCGGTTCTTGTAGCACAGTTGTTTGAGGCATGTTTATGGTTAACTAGATTAATAGGATATTCCTTAGATTCAAGAGGAATTGGAACAATCTTTAAGTTAAGGTCGGATTTTAGTGTAACTGAGTTTTCAGATGTATTTACAATTGATATATTAATTCTGTTGTTTGGTTTTACGCGTACTACGCAGTTAGCGATTAGTAATGTTTCTGACAAGTTTTGGTCTAAAATCAATCCTTCTTTCTGTTTAGGGTTCTGAACGGAACATTCGATAATAGTTTCAGTTCTAGCTGGAATTAGATATGAAGGTTCATGGAAGTACAGTTTGAGTGAAGATTTTCCGATGTGGAGAGAGACGTTAGTGTAGTCTATGTTACACTTATGCGCATTAAGCATATCGGATCCTATTATTCCATCATATGGTAGCTCTATATTATCTACCACATGGAATTGATGTGATATTATAGACTTAGGTAATCGTAATTGAAGTTGGAGGTGACCTCGAGTGAGTATAGTTCCTTCAGCCGAGTCAATGCCTTTCAAATTAATTTGTTCTTTTACTAGTTTAGTTTGTTTACTAAAAGATGAATATTTTAACAGGCTAATGGATGATCCGGAATCTACGAGTAAAGACAATGGGATATTGGATACAGAGGATTCGACAATGACATGTGGTAAAAGCATCATCGCGGGATTATTGGTGATTTCAAACACCTTGGATACAGAGGATTTAAGATTCGGCGAGGATTTGGTAGGATTGGTGTTGTGAGATTGGAGCTGGTTACCGAGTTTGTCAACACCAGTGGATAAAGCGACATTTCGCAAAGCATTAGTTAATGATATTTGCCGTATTTTTTTTGAATTTTTGGTTTGACTTCCATGTAGCGGAGTCTCATTGGTTGTAGGAACAGATTTTTGTGTGCCGATTTTAGAAAGGTTGTGTCCCGCACGACACGGAATGGGATCACTTACTCGTTTTTTACATTATCGTCAACGGTATCATCAGTTTGGATGGGATATTCGTTATATTCGCCCTCAATTTGATTTTCGTTTTCATTAGAGACGAAGTTAACAGGTCTGGGTTTGTTTTGCTCGAAACGGAAACGGTTATTATTGTATTCACGTTTACGGCACTGTTCTAATACATGTCCGGGGGACTTACAATATCTGCACACGGGAATTGCGGAACTAGTTGTGAAGTTTGGACGATTTTGGTAGGACTGATTCGGATTGGATCTGAACTGATTTGGGTTGGATCTGAATTGATTTGGATTGGATCTGAATTGATTTGGATTGGGTTTAGTGAAGTTAGGCCTATTAAAAGTAGGCCTGTCTGAACGCGGAGTAGTAGAGTTTTGTCTAGATAAGAACTGTTGTATCTTTTCCTCAGATATTGCTATATTGACAGCTTCGTTTAACGTTTTCGGATTTTTACACCTAATAATGTTGGAAATTGTAGGGGTCAGCCCCATTTGAAAGTGATGGAGTGCTAATTCCTCCATGGCTGCGGTGCGTCCTATCATCTCTCTATTTTTGTGCCCGTGAGAGATACTGATTTCAGTTAGAAGCTGCGATAGACAAGTCTCTATTCTTAGAGCATACTGGCTAATGGGTTCATTGGCTTGTTGCTTACTTTCTTGTAAATCAGTTAGTAAGTGTGCGTAGTGTTTACGTTCACTAAATTGAGTTTTAAGAAACTCCTTGAGTTGTATCCAGTTAGCGAATTCTTTAACAGAACAGGCATTTTGTGCCTTGTCCTGTAACTGACACAGTATGTATTTAAATAAAACATCACGTTGGGACTCTGATGCTAACTCATAAGCATTATTACAGTTAACTAAAAAGGAATTTAAAGTTTCTCTGCAGCCGTCATACGGCTTAATGAACTTTAGCAATGTAGAAAGATCGAGTTCAATTTTTGCTGATACAGCGGTCACTTTTTTCTTTGTCTGTGACCGTGTAGTTGGCGCGGCAGGTTGATAGAAATCGTCTTCCACGTCGGTTACTGCTATTTCTGGCTTAGGACTTGGTACTCTGCTTTCCGACATGGTAATAGATTTTATGATATTTTATGTCACAAGTTACAAACAGTACAATGTTACAAATGGACAATTTACGAAACAATTAATTGAACGTGAATAGGTATACTTCTATCTATGTGTATTAAGATTCAAACATATAATAAAACAATATCGATAATAAAAATGTAACACGGATATGGAACACAAAAGTTTGAGAATCGCAATAACCAAGGGTCACTTACTTGGTAACGAATATAGCAATGACGAAAATGTACATGTTCTATTACGTGGGCGCTCTTGATAAGGCACGACACTTCGTGCGAGTTGCGTTTAGATCACCGGGTGAAGACACTTGTTGGATGATCCTCTTGAAGTCCGGGTATGGCACTAGCAGTGCACAGCAGTGGGCCTCTCACGAAGCGTAACGAACCGGGTCAGATTTGATCCACTTAACAGGATTTCACACGTAGTATAATAATCAAGGGCACAGCATAGGTTGATACACGTAGCTCACTTATTGATGCACACGCACAGACACAACGCAATACACACGCGTCGAATTTGGATTTTGTACTGGCTGAGACGGAGACGGTACCGGGGATTTCTAATTTTCAAAATCCCTTAACGCTGCCACCATTAATGTTGTAAGGCTTGGGGAAGTAGGCTTTTTAAAAAAAGAAAATATTTAGTTTAGCGACACAACCGTCGGATATGGAAGCTGGATGGAGACTAAATGGAAATGAGTAGGCAGTTAGGGTTCACGGTAGCTTGTGGATACGTCAGCGGTTAAGGATTAGGGATCAGCACATTAGGGAACATGGAACAGGTATAACAGTACGCATTACTGTCTAATTAAAGATTTAGCTAAATTACTTCGCAAGCAGTTAACTAAACATCATTCCAAAATATTTTTATGTGAGGATTGTATGATATTTTTTGATAACAAACTTAAGTTCGAAGCCCACGTTTGCAGTGGTGTAGCAACGATTTTACCTAATCAAGGAACTCGAATACAATTTGAACATTATGAACGCATGCAAGACATGCCCTTCGTCTTATACGCAGACTTTGAATCTTTGTTGGAGCCAGTTGAACCAAATTCTGAAACAAGTTGCACAACGATTACGCAAAAGCATGTACCAGCTGCATTTGCTTACTACGTTGTATGCTCCTACGACAGCTCCCTTAATAAATATGTGTCTTATCGAGGACCTGACTGTGTGAATAAATTTTTTGATAACCTTCTATCTGATATAACTGTAATTTATAATATTTTGCATTCATCGATCCCTATGTTCTTAACAGATAAAGATAGAACCAATTTTGCTCAAGCTAAAAACTGTTATCTTTGTAACAAAATATTATTTGACGACAAAGTAAAAGATCACTGTCATCTTACTGGACGATATCGTGGTGCAGCTCATTCTTATTGTAATATAAAATATTGTTTGCCTAAGTTCGTTCCCATATTTTTTCATAATTTAGCTGGTTACGACAGTCATCTTTTCATACGACAGTTAGGAGAATTATCAGGTAGGATACAAGTGATTGCAAAAAATAAAGAAAATTACATATCGTTTACCAAATTTTTTCAAATCAATAACGAAGCTATCATACCTGTTCGTTTTGTCGATTCTTTTAAATTTTTAGGCACAAGCCTAGAGAAGCTAGTTGCAAAGGAGGATGATCAAAAATGTATGGAGCCTGGTACCAGGGCCAATAAACTTAATATATATATCATTAGAAGAAAGGCTTTGTAATGTAGATTAAAGATTTCTAAGGCGCTTGACTTGATTTGCTGTCCAATCAGAGTTATTTTGTGTTTTGTCTATGTCTAAAAATACCATACTTTTATTATTATATTATCATTGTATGATACTATTATTATATAGTAAGTATATAAGGCACCAATAGGTGCCTTATATACTTACTATATAATATATAATAATATTAAGGAGTAAGGAAACAAGTTTGAATTCTTAAGAATCATTTACTTTAAATCTTACTTTTCATTAAAAATAAAAAACATCAGTGATTGGTATCTATAATAACATCATTGAGGAACAATGCTGGAGCAGTAAAACCTTCATGTCTCGCATACCCTAGGTACCACACTATTGATACAATGTGGGTACAAGTGCCGACGGTGCGTCGTCCTGTTAGGCAAGTGCAATAATGCTGAATAATATTATTATCATTTGTTTGATTATTTTTCACCAGAATGTAACAATAATATTTCCTTGATCTGATATGCCGCGATTGTATTCGTCCACGCAAAAGCCAGGCATCTTCATTTATGCCATAATCAGACAGGTCTTCGAGCTCGTGTTCTCTATATACTTCTATTATATAGAGTCCGTTCGTTATATGCTCGCTGCAATACGATTTTGCCAGTTTCAGTTGGTACGTACCCAACGAAAGTAATATTACTTGTTCTTCTGTCATTTGAGGGAAGTGTTGTATCTGGCTTGCTTCTATTCTTTCAAAATTCACTCTTCGACTATTCAACCGTTTTCTTTCTACATAAATGTGTAATAGATTTGGAACATCTATTTTCTCCCTTATACTATTTAAGAAGGCTTCTGCACGAACGCTGTCAACGATGGGTACATGAAAGTGATTCGTCATGGCTGCAGCTATTTTAAAATCCGTAAACATATTCGGAAGCGTCTTATTAAAATACTTTTGTCACAAGAGCTTAAAGTCCCGCTTGAACCGGCCGTTTACTATTTCGACTACCCACCGGCATAAAGTTACTGATCGAGCTTCATTAGCTTGGTCGGTGGTCAGTTGGGTCTCATTTCTATCTTTACTTGGTGGAACATAAGATTCATAACCACATGCTTCAATAAGATCTAAGCTGTCCCTAAAACCTCGGTCTAGTAAAAATACATCATTTTCTTCGAGTAAGCAATGTAATGGATGCTCTTCGTCATTCATTATATCAGCCATGATACTTGCATCAGTCTTAGTTGCAGCATATGGGCCCATTACGTCTAATATGTATCCGTCTGAACACACAAGTAAAAATGGTTTTAGCAAGTTTTGGAATTTATGCAAGCTGTAAGATAGACGCTGGAATAAAAAGTTTGTGCTTTTATTAATATAAATGTATGTTCCGTCGGCTAATAATATTAGTTTTTCATTGTCTTCATTGCCAAATAAAGCTTTTGGTATAGTGAGATTCTTTTGTAATAAATCGTTTCTTGTTTTGTGGTCTACTCCCAAATGCAATCTGACATAATCGTCACGAAGGCACTCCCTCACAATAGCCAAATGACGTCCTACTTTTATTCGCGATATATTAAATAACGTCGCTAGTCTCTGATTTGGTTCTCCTGATCGTAGTTTTACTAGGTATATACCTAATGCAGTTCTTGGGTCCTTGCATCTAATACTTAGTGAAGGTGTTTGCTCTAACATGATATCAAACTCTTCGTTCTTGCGCCCTGTCCAAAAGTGCATGTCATCGTCGCTCATAGCATCTCTCGTGTGGAAATGTAGCCTTGATCCACGTCTTAAGGCCTCTCTAAGCATGTCACAAATGTCACTTATCTGTTCTGCATTAAAATTATGACTAGTATTACATGATTGAGGCAGTTCATTCCAAATATTGGCGTTCAAGTGCTGTACACACACTCGTGCACCATGAGGAATATACAGCTTATGTTCGCGAAACATATAAGTCTTTGTCGCTTCTGGAATTCGATGGCGAGTTGTGTTTTGGCAATTGTTAAAAATACAATGCCGTGGAGTGTTCGGAGCTCGTGTGTACTCCGGAACCTGAATATAGTAAACCACCTCTGGTATAGCAGGTTCTATTACTGGCAGGGCAGGTTCTATTAATGGCACGGCAGCTACTACTTCTGGCACGGCAGGTTCAGCAAGTGTTCTAACTACATTTTCCACAGACTGCCAACATCGGTGGCACACACGTCGCGTGTCATCGAACGCTACCTGAAAATAGAAAAAACAATGTAGTAAATATAATTTTTTAGTAAACAAACTCATACTCTCTCCTTATTACAATAATAAAGGATAGTTGCAGTACCGTTCACGTTGGGAAAATCCAACGCAAGCCTATATTGTTTGCATATCAAACACACACATTTGCAACGGGTAAAGAAGAGTACATCAGTTTCATACATTTAGCATCTACAATACATCACACTGTATTAATGTAATTTTAACCATACCAAATGAATGAAACCGATATACTTTTGAGGCGACACGTTACAGTTGTATGTTTCTGCCTTAGAAAAGGAAGCTAACGAAGTACTCATAAGAAGTACAAAATCAAAAGTGATACCTATCTCTCTACCTTTGAGCGCAACGCAACATGTTTAGTCAGTTTGTAATACTTCTACCTGAATGCCAAAGTGACGTAAGTGAACAGCGTCATTTTAAGTTGTTACCTACCAGTAAGCAGTATAGTTGCATGTAAAACCGTTGGAATCAAGTCACTCGGGCATTCAGGTCACAAAGATAGCTATGTACAGACGGCTTTACTTTTCCTTAACTATTACTTAAGCTATGCTTTTTAAGTTAAGATATAACAAAATAAAATAAAAGATATAAGTAATAATAACAAAGTGTTAATAAGATATAAATAATATAATTATAATAACTTATTACTTACCTCCAAAACGGCATGTTCTTGTATATACGCCGCAAACTCAGGACGCGTTCTTGAAAGATTATCGGTCAATACGTGTTGTTGGTATCTTCTGCGATACAGCCCTCGCCGACACATCACACAGTTGGGATATCGTTCTGCCATAGCAATATTCCAGATAAAAACAAACCGAAATAGTCCACAACACTAGCCAAGGTCAACTTTTAAAGCGGGTAACAAAGTCCAAGAGCGGCGCAGGGGTTAGTAATAAAAATGAGATAGAAATCCACGAAAAAACTCAAACAGCAGCGAAACGTCGTCGTCTTGTCGAAACGAACGAGCGAGAGCGACTGATGTGCAAGCGCACGACTGCACCACGCGCACCCCCCGCCCCACACAGCGTGCTTACCCGGCCTAGCGCACTATAGGTACCTACCTACATCGCAGGTTCTTCCAAACATGACAATTCAGTGGTCTAATAAAAAGTAAAAATGTAGAAAAGCGCTTTGGAAGGTACTTGATTTTTCTATAAGATCTATCACATTCATACCCTGATATCTTCGAACGGACAACGATTTGAGTCTGATCGTCATAGTAAACATTGTTAGGGAGAGCAAGACCTATGCAATGTCGCTATAGTCATTTCTATTGGTTCGGGTACCAAAACTGATCATCCTCCTTTAAATACAATTTATTTTAAACATCTATCATTTATTTTTCCTTCTCAGGAACATTTTAATTTACTTAGAAGTAAAGGGGTTTATCCTTACGAATACGTCACTACTTGGAGTTCTTATGATGAAGAAGAAATACCTCCTTATAAATGCTTTTTTAGTAAATTGCACAATTGCAACATATCAATAGTAGATTATGAACACGCAAAAAGAGTATGGCAAACCTTTGAATTACGGAGCCTTGGAGAATACACTGATTTATATCTTAAGTCAGATGTACTTTTACTAGCGGACGTCTTCGAAAGTTTTCGAAAAACGTGTAAGACGAATTATAAACTGGATCCTTCTTTTTACTTAACAGCACCTAGCCTAAGTTTTGACGCTATGCTATTAAAAACAGATGTTAAATTAGAATTAATAAATGATTTGGAAATAATAAGAATGATACAAAAAGGCATACGCGGTGGTATATGTTTATGTTCTACAAGATATTCGAAAGCCAATAACAAGTACTTACAAACTTATGACCCCGCAAAAAGTGATAACTTCCTTGTTTATATTGATTGTAATAATCTTTATGGCTATGCTATGTGCGCTTATTTACCTCATTCAAATTTTAAGTTATTAAGTGAACTAGAAATTTCAAAAATTGATTTTCATAATATACCCATTGACGGGGACATTGGCTATATACTCGAAGTAGACTTAGAATACCCTTTCCATTTGCATAATTATCATAACGATTTTCCATTCTGTACTCAAAAATTTGCTCCTCCAGGATCTAAAACTTCGAAATTGATACCAAACTTATACGATAAGTTTTTTTATGTCATTCATTTTTCCCATCTGAAAACATGTCTAAAACATGGTTTATTGCTAAAAAAAATACATAGAGTTCAATCAATCAGAGTCCATACTTAAAACAGTACATTGATATGAACACTGAGTTACGAAAAAAGGCCAAATCTATATTTGAACAAGATTTCTTCAAACTTTTAAATAATAGTATATTTGGTAAAACACTAGAAGACACCGAGAAAAGGGTCAGCGTGAAGTTGGTTAATAAGTGGAATGATGAAAAGAATATAACAAAGAAAAGTTTCGGTGCTGAGCAACTAATAGCTCGACCAAATTTCCATAGTGCTACTATTTTTACAGAAAATTTTATAGCTGTTCAAATGAAACCCGAGACAATTACTTTAGACAAACCCATATACATTGGCTTTTCTGTATTAGAAATATCCAAAAGTCATATGTTTGATTTTCATTACTCTATTATGAAACCTTTTTATCGGGAAAAATTAAAGCTTTGTTATACGGATACTGACAGTTTTCTTTATTCAATAGAAAGCAAAGATTTTTATACAGATTTAAAGTTGAATTTCCTTAGATATTTTGATACTAGTAATTATCCATTAAATAACTGTTACGGTATACTTGGTCTTAACAAAAAAGTACCAGGTCTCTTCAAAGATGAACTAGGTGGAAATTTATTTTCTGAATTTGTTGGTTTACGATCAAAATTATACTGTATAAAAACAGTACAAGAGGAGTTAAAAAAGGCTAAAGGTATACAGAAACAGGTTTTGAAAAACGTACATTTCGAAGATTACAATAACGTATTAAACAAAAATACTTTTTTAAGAAAGAAAAACATAATTTTTAAATCCTTAAAGCATGAAATATTTACCCAAGAACAGAACAAGATAGCTTTGTCAGGTAATGATGACAAACGCGTAATATTAAAAAATAAAATATCTACTATGTCTTGGGGCCACTGGGATTATATATTTTAGCAATGATTTTTTTCACTGTGTTTTTAAATTATATTATTATATTATACTATAGAGTTATATTATACTAAAGGCTTGAGAAATAAAAAAATGTATTATTATTTATTACCATTACTAAGATTCATTGGTTGAATTTAAAATAATATTAACTTTTTATAAACTATTGTAACCAGTTTTTCAATATACTTAAGTAGGTACATATAATGAATATTTTGATTTATAAAAATTGTTAAAAAATATGTAAGTTGTTGCTTTTGCTCAGATTCATTTATTGTTTGAATAGGAAATGTAACTTAGATTATGAAATGTAATATAAAATT
This sequence comes from Scoparia ambigualis, assembly GCA_963921215.1. Taxonomy (NCBI): domain Eukaryota; kingdom Metazoa; phylum Arthropoda; class Insecta; order Lepidoptera; family Crambidae; genus Scoparia; species Scoparia ambigualis. The sequence goes on from OY992514.1 coordinate 29,193,006, forward strand.
TACTGTACCCAGCTGTATTAATATACCTAATAAAATATAAAAGTAACCGACTAACTTGCATTTTTATTTAATTTATTATATATCTTTGTATAATAAAACATTGACGGTAAATAAGTAAGAAAATTCTAATGCAAACAAGTTTGAACAAGTCAAATTCAGAGTAGGTTGTACTTTTCTGATTATAAGGTAATATGAAACCTAATTAATACAAATCAGGTCACGTTATTGGCAAGTTAATCATTCTTTAATAATATCAATTCTTTCTTTTTATTTTGCTGAATTGCCAATTACTTACATGTTTTACTACCTATATTGTGTTGCTGTGTCATCATGTACATTAATATAAATGGGTTTCAAATTAGTTTCAATTTTAATTATTAAAGTGAAGGCGTCAGTAGTCCAGCTAGATAATATCAACATGGTAAGTTTAAATAATTTTGTATGATTATAAATTAATTTTGTTTGTGTTGTAATTGTGTCGTTATTTGGTGAAAAGTGGGCTATGGTAAAGGACTGCTTTTGCTATCCTCCTTGCGTAGTCGCTGACTAACCCTTCGGAGATAATAGTCGTGGTTTTATGTATGTAATGAATTATTTTATTATATGTTTTAGAATACTCAAGAGAACCTGGTCTCGCTCAGCATCAACAAGGAGGTCGTACAACCGTCATCTCCCACTTTTGAACAGAACGCTCAAGATATGCTCGAGGGATTTACAGAGGAGTATCCGAATTGGAGAGCAGATGAACGGCGATGCGATTCCCCGCTGTATAACAAGGTGATGAATAATATCACCAAGAAGAGACTTCGAAAAAGAAGAAGTTATCTGAAGCATTCTCATTCTTACGTGATGAAAAGTACGCCGATTCAAGGTCGTCGATTAATTAAAATTGAAGTGGTGGACTTGGAAACAAATCATACTGATCCATTATTATCTGCGCAGTATGTGGTAACAGAGCATATTGACCCCTTAATGAATCAAACAGAGGCTATCATTAGCAATATATCAAAAAAAGTTTGTGGATATAGTTATAGTTTTTAAGAAATTCTAAAATAAATATTATTGAATTGAATACTAAGATCGTTTCATTCACCCTTTTTACTTTTAGTAATTAAACAAAAAGATATTTATACACATTTGATTTATTGAGGAAAATACTTTATTACATTAATAACTCAATTAACATTTAAAGTGTACCACTTTTTTAGACACAGAACATTTTTTAAAGCACACATTTTTGCATGGTACTCACAATTAAATTTATTTCCATCTACATGGTAATCACTATATAATTTTAAAAAGTTAGGACAACCTATTTCTTCCAACTCCATTATTTCACAATCTTGACATAGCTCGCGAACCCATATTCCTTTTTCCAATCCCTTTACTAATACCTTCTTACTGCTTAAATACGGAACTATTATTCGTCTAAATTCACGGTAATCAATGAATCCCTCACTCCATTTGAGCCCGCGATTCCTTTCTAACCACCGGATTTGCTTCTTTTCTTCATCTGTTAGATTTTTAAAAGCATATGGTGGTTTAATTAAGAACGTCTGCGTATGGTTTTTAGTTGCTATTGATAACTCTTTTACAATAAAATTATTTTTCAAATCCTTAAATCCTTGCACATCCACTATAATAGTATCGTTATTCATGATAGCTTTTTCACAATGTTACTCAGTGGTTTATATTCAAATATGCAATCGTTCAGTATAAGACAGTATGCAGCGGTCTGATCAGGTATCTCTTGATCTGTTTCGATTTCTACTCTTACGTCGATTGATCCCTTTAGCATTTCTTGTTGGCGAGAACAGTCAATAACGAATAAAGGAGCAATATCTTTAAACTCTTTTAAACTCGACAACGGTTCTGATCGACGTCCGTGATAATACTGCTGAAACCTTGCATACTGTTCGTATATTAATAAAAACTTGTTGTCAGAGAAATTTATGTTAAGTCCTTCGTAGGGGTAATATGATGAATTTAAAAACACTCTTACATCACGAACATTGCAATGGTCGAACTCAGCCATTGACATTTGAGCATTATGTTTTCGGTTTGTTTGTAAGGCAATAATAACAAATCGAGGTTTCTCTGTTTGCGATGAAGTTTTAATAGCCCAAGTATGCTTACGTGTCTTAGGTAGTAACGGATATTCATACAAGTCCCAATTACGAAACGCTAGTGTAATGGCTCGATCTTTTTCTAAATGTTTTAATAAATTAATTCTCTCTCGATCTGACACTTTAATATGTGGAACACGCCAAACGATTTTATTTATTGTTATATTTTCCACTATTTGCTCTTTACTCAATTTTATTGCATTGACATTTGTGTTGCTCCTCAACAGTACTAACTCATGTTTACAGTTAATTAAAACTTTTTCATAATCTTCTGCAAATCCTAATATTTTATTTAATGGTATCGAGACAGAGAAAACTCCGTTTGTTACATTGGTTATTCCTGCAGGAGACCAACCCCAAACTTTTGCACTTTTGGATTCATTTTCATTCAAAGACAAATAAGACTTCATTGTCGTTGTGATACCTGCATTTTTTATTTTATCTATTTCTATTCCATTTAACTCATATCGAATATCTTGGAATAGAAATAATGCAGGATTGTTTACAAAATGCACACTTGTTACCTTTTCTTTAGTGGTACTGTTATATACATCAGCTTTACCTTCAATATACAAAGTGCTGCGTGACGGCAACACATACAAATCTTGCTGATTGATTGGTATTCTTATTTCATCATTATTGTTGAAACTTGTTACATACGGCTTATACGAATGATATTCAAAACTCTCGATACTGCTATCGTATGACGTTGGCTGAGATATATTTAATATGTTCATTTTAACAAGCCTACTAGCTTCAGAAATTCTTTATTATTTTTAGTAACCTTCTTTTTTAAGTCAGACGGTGTTCTTTTACTTATTGCTCTTTTGGAACTGACTTGAACACCTGATGAGGTAGGGTTTTTATTAAAATTAATCATTTTTTTCTAAAATGTATGTGGGTGTAGGTGTATGTGATGGGTGTTGATGCAAAAATAATAGTCTGGCTTACTTACGTAAGGTGGTATAATGTTCGTCCATACAATACACAGAATACACTCACATTTAAATAGAAGGAGAATAGCATTAGCATACACAACACAGCACAGTTTAGAAAGCAGAAGGAAGAAAGTACAAAATAACAAATAAAAAGCGGAAAGCGTTTAGGCGTATAAGCTATACGATGTCGCGACAAGGTTAAAGCGGGTAGATGAGAGGCAAGCGCTTCGCGTCGTGTTAGGGTCTCGACTGGCCTACGTGCGCAGGCGCACAGCGATCGGCGCCGGCGGCAACTCATTAGTGCCTACCGAACAATAGGCCTGTTTTTTGTGATGCGCGTTTCCAAAGCACGGCGCCTCGCTGTCTGGTAGATAACATTGTCGCATGTTATTATGATTGTAAATAATATTGTGTGTAATTAGAATTAGGAATAAATATGTTATCGTTATTGTTTAGTGTAAATAGATATTTTGATGTAAGTATAAATATGATTAAAGTAACTTTAGGTTTATTTAAGTAAATATAACTAGACTAAGTAAATGTTGTACCTAAGTATATACCTTTGTTTTACATACATAATTAATAATAAATAATTGATATTTATTTTGATGAATATAGTATGTAGTGTGCAGTAATATTAAATAGATAATATTATGTGCCCACATCACTCCCCTCCAGAGACCGTCACTACGGGCGATAAAAATCGGGGAACCTGACGCGCCTGCCCGAGCGAGTGGTTTTAGTATTTACCTCTTTAGGTTTAGCGTTTTCACTGGTACGTGGGTTATTATTGCTGCTGTCATTATGGATGGGTTCGATAAGAATATACGCCGGTTTAAGACGATCGATTGATACCGTAACATTTTTCCCTTTTACCATAATTTTAAATACTTTGTCCCCCCGTTCTATTACTTCAAAGGGACCGGAATATACGGGACTTAATGCGGCTCTTAGTGAGTCTTCCCTGAGGAATACGTGACTAGAGGAATTGAGGTCCTTGTAAATGAAAATTTTATTATGGGTATGGCGAGATGCAGGAGATGGTCGTAATTTCTCAGCAAATAGTCGGATGCGTGCGGTGAAGTCGGTTATATCCGTAGTGGCTTCCACCTGGTGTTGGAAAAATTCACCAGGTAGACGCAGGGGTTCACCGTAAAGCAGCTCAGCGGAAGAGGATTGTAAGTCCTTTTTGAACGCTGAACGGATACCAAGCAGGACCAACGGTAAAGACTCGGTCCAGTTACCATCGGCGTGACATACAATGGCGGCTTTTAGCTGGCGGTGGAACCGCTCAACTAAGCCATTACACGCGGGATGGTAGGCCGTGGTTCTACGATGTTTGAATCCTGCTATTTTGGCCAAGAATGCGAACAAATTGGATTCAAACTGACGCCCACGGTCTGTTATTATATCGGTTGGGCAGCCGAAACGTGCAATCCAACCCGATAATAGTGCGCGGCCTACCGTTTCTGCTGTCATATCCATGATTGGAATCACCTCTGGCCATCTGGTGAAACGATCTACAGCAGTAAGGCAGTAGCGGTAGCCTTGCGATTGTGGTAGGGGACCTATTAGGTCAATGTGTATCACTGAAAACCTAGTGCGAGGCAAATTGAACGTGCCCAATGGAGCAGACACATGGCGATTCACCTTGGCGCGTTGGCAAGCTATGCAGCATTTTGACCATTCCCGACAGTCGTTGCGGATGCCGGGCCAAACATATCTCTCTGCTACCAATTGAGCAGTTGCGTTTGGGCCTGGGTGACTTAAACTATGCAGACAGTCAAAAACCTGTTTTCGCAAGGGTTTGGTCACAAAAGGTCTTGGAGGTGTCTTGCTTATGTCGCAATATATTTCATGACGGGTGCCCTCTAGTGTCATCTTTTTCAGCCGTATCGATGTCTCATCTTTAAGAAGGTTGGCAAGTTCAGAGTCCGATGATTGAGACTTTGCCAACACTTCGTAGTCAATGGCTTGGTGGATTTCCTCGATACGTGATAACGTATCAGCAACCACGTTGTCCCGACCGGATATATGTCGTATGTCGGTCGTGAATTGCGATACGTAGTCGAGGTGTCGGTACTGGCGTGGGGAGCAGTTGCTTTTGCGATCACTAAATGCGAAGCGAAGCGGCTTGTGGTCGGTAAACACTGTAAAATGCCTAGCCTCTAGCATGTGGCGGAAGTACCTTATGCCTTCATAAATAGCCAAAAGTTCGCGGTCATAAGGCGAGTACTTACGCTGAGCTGGACTTAGCTTGCGAGAGAAAAACGCCAGAGGTTGCCAGACGCCGTCTTTCAACTGCTGTAGAACCGCTCCTAATGCCACGTCAGATGCATCCGTGACTAACGCCAGCTGAGCGTCGCAGTCGGGATGGGACAGCAAAGCAGCGTTGCAGAGATCTTGTTTGCACTGCTCAAATGCTGCAAGTGCTGGACCGGTAATATCCACTGGATGTTTAGCTTTTACCGAGCCAGTAAGAAGAGCGTTGAGAGGAGCTTGGTTCTGCGCAGCGTTAGGCAAAAATCGCCGGTAAAAATTGAGCATCCCCAAAAATCTCCTCAGCTCCCTAACAGTTTTAGGGGGTGGACAGTCTTTTATGGCCTGGACCTTGGTCTCCTGAGGTTTGGTGCCTTCTGCTGAGATGTGGTATCCCAGAAAGGTGACTTCTTTTGCGCCGAATACGCACTTTGAGGTGTTTACCAGGATACCGTACTGTGTCATCCTCTCGAACAGCTGTCGCAGGTGGTTCTCATGCTGGGCCTGATCCCTGGAGAACACCAAGAAATCGTCGAGGTAGGAATAGCAGAAGTCCAGCCCTCTAGTCATCTCATCCACGAACCTTTGGAAAGTTTGGCCTGCGTTCCTTAGACCAAAGGTCATGAATGGGAACTCGAACAGGCCAAAGGGGGTGGTGATGGTGGTCTTCTGAATATCCTCCCCGAAGACCGGGATCTGATTATAGGCCTTCACCAGGTCGATTGTGGAGAACACCTTGCAGCCCGCGATGCTGTGAGCAAAGTCATGGATATGACGTATAGGGTACCTGTCGGGTATGGTACGTGCATTCAGTGCACGGTAATCTCCGCAGGGTCGCCAGCTGTTGTCCTTCTTGGGCGCTAGATGCAATGCTGATGCCCAAGGACGCGCGGTGCCGTTGTTTAACATCAGCTGGTACTCGTTACGCGCGATCTTTAACTTGTCGGGAGCTAACCTGCGAGGGGTACAAAAGACAGTGGGGCCTGGAGTGGTGCGAATATGATGCACTGTATTGTGTCGTGTGATGTGCGGTGTACCAGACGGGCGAGTGATATCCGGGTATTCCCTTAAAATAGAATGGTACCGCGAATCTCCAGTCAAAACCTTAACGGACAACACAGATTTTAAAACACGATTAACATTAGCCACAGTACATAACGAAGTTGTATTATCTATTAAGCGGTGGTTACGGACATCAACAATCAAATTGTAAAATCTAAGGAAATCTACGCCAATTATAGCTTTGGTTACGTTAGCAACTACAAAATTCCAAGCAAAGCTTCGTCTAAGGCCTAAATCTAGATTTAATTGTAAGAAACCATACGTGTCGATGATACTTCCATTAGCTGCTGACAGTTGGTACGTAGTCTTTGAACGTCGCTCGCGTAGTGCAGATCGTGGGAATACGCAGAGGTCGCTCCCTGTGTCCACTAGAAATTGGGTCTTCGTTGTGAGGTCCGTGACAAAAAGGCGACCACTGGAGGAAGGGCAATCGTTTGTCGCCATCACCGACTGCCTTGAGCGTTTCCCGGTTTCGCGTAGTCACAAGGCTTCACACATCTGGTCGCGTTCGATCCAAATTTATAATGGTACCAGCATAAGGGAAACTTGCGGTAATTGGAGCTTGATCGAGTCGTGGAACGGCTTCGCTGATTGTCCCTTGAACGGCGGCGTGGTCTAGCCTCACGATCGCGACGATTCAGGTGAAGAGTAAGGTTCTTCACCGCTTGTTTCAATTCCGCTATTTCTAGTGCCATTGTCTCCGTAGTGCTCGACGATGCAGCAGGTGCGGCTGTGGCGGCGACTTGACGCGTAGGTGTCACAATATCCTGCACTCTGTCGGCCAGGTCTGCTAGCGCTTCCAAAGAAGTAGTCGGCTGCGATGCCAACAGCGTTTGGATGTTGCTGGGTAGGCGGCTGCTCCATATAGTGCGGATGAAGTCCTCTGGCACTTCTGAACCGGCCAAACTCTGCAGGTGCCTTAAAAATTGTGACGGCTTCCTGTCACCCAGTTCCTCGTGCATGAGGAGTAGATGCACCTTCTTCTCTCTGGATGCCGTCAGACGCTTGATGAGCTCAAACTTCAGCTTCTCGTATTTGTTCTCTGCAGGTGGGTGTACGATTATGTCCTTTACTTCCTTAGAGAACTGCGGATCCAAGTGCCCGATCACGTAGTTAAACTTCGTGGGGTCTGATGTGATTCCAGATATGGCGAATTGGCCTTCAATCTGGGCAAACCATATCTCTGGTTCTTCAGGCCAAAACGGCGGCACTCGTACACCGACACGGCAAATGTCGGATGGTGCAGTGGAAACGCGCTCTCGTGTGTGACGTCGGCTGGCGTGCGATGCCGCAGATTTTGCCGAATCACTGCTGTCACTCATTGTTGCAAATTCACTATCTTCAAAAAGTGTTCGTTCGGGGTCACCAGTTGTGGGTGTACGATTATGTGATGGGTGTTGATGCAAAAATAATAGTCTGGCTTACTTACGTAAGGTGGTATAATGTTCGTCCATACAATACACAGAATACACTCACATTTAAATAGAAGGAGAATAGCATTAGCATACACAACACAGCACAGTTTAGAAAGCAGAAGGAAGAAAGTACAAAATAACAAATAAAAAGCGGAAAGCGTTTAGGCGTATAAGCTATACGATGTCGCGACAAGGTTAAAGCGGGTAGATGAGAGGCAAGCGCTTCGCGTCGTGTTAGGGTCTCGACTGGCCTACGTGCGCAGGCGCACAGCGATCGGCGCCGGCGGCAACTCATTAGTGCCTACCGAACAATAGGCCTGTTTTTTGTGATGCGCGTTTCCAAAGCACGGCGCCTCGCTGTCTGGTAGATAACATTGTCGCATGTTATTATGATTGTAAATAATATTGTGTGTAATTAGAATTAGGAATAAATATGTTATCGTTATTGTTTAGTGTAAATAGATATTTTGATGTAAGTATAAATATGATTAAAGTAACTTTAGGTTTATTTACGTAAATATAACTAGACTAAGTAAATGTTGTACCTAAGTATATACCTTTGTTTTACATACATAATTAATATTATATAATTGATATTTATTTTGATGAATATAGTATGTAGTGTGCAGTAATATTAAATAGATAATATTATGTGCCCACATGTAAATAAAGTTGTACGTCTTCTCCACGTAAATTAATCTGTCTATTATCAGCGTCTAACAACCTAATATTAATTGCACTAATTGAACTTTGATTGACTGGAAAATAGATTAAGTTTTTAGGAATTTCAATAATTCTATAACCGGGTGGTACATTAGGCACAAATTCATAAATAATATGGCTTGCTTTCCCATTCACGAATGATCCGCTAACTACGTCACATTCGATGCGTACGATGGTTGTTGCTAAAATACTGACTGGGTACTGAGACTCACAACTTATATTTGCCTTAATTGTGTCGTTAGCAAAACCTAAAATTCTACCAATGGAATTATTTTTCTCGAAATGAACATCTTCTGAACAAAATATTTTGGTTTTGAGAGTATTATTATTACAAGTCTATTTTAATGCAGTGTTCTTAATGTTGCTTTTTAAAAATTCGCAAATATCTTGAAGTTCATATGATCCTTCAGGAATTTCGATGAATTCATTGATACCATAATAAAACTTATTGTTCCTTTCGTCTATATTAGGAATAGAATTAAAAGTAGAAAAGTATATAAGTCCGCACTCATATTGCCCACGTAATTCTAAAGTTGGTGAATAGTTAGTTATTAATGAGGCTCCTTGCCCAGTTATGGATACAGTGAAAGACATTTTTATACTGTCAAGTTATTTTAATTTTAACCTATATAAATGATTTTTCCAATACTTTCTTAAAAATAATAAACAAAGATGACCACAGTTTACAGTACCGAAAGATTGATACTGTTTGTAATTATAATTTATGTGTCTATCTTTCAAATATTTTATTAATTCTAATGGAGGTTTCAAGTTACCAAAACTGTTAAAATATTCACAGTAATTATTTTCTTTTACATAGGCTACCCAATGAGTTCCAGGATTTGCAGAACTATCTAAATTAAGAATAGCACACTCAATTTTTCTTGGTTTTGAGGGTAACGTATCTCTCATAAAAACGCCACGAAAATATGGAATATCAACTGAGTGCTTTAATATATCTAAATTAGTAAGTGCTCGTTTGGGTAACCGTTTAATTAGTTTTTTGGAGGTTGCAAGTACAAGCCCGCTCCTTTTTTGTGAGACTTCAAATACAACCCTTTTCCAAGTGCAACAGCTTCCATCATCTTGTTATGTCGTTCTGATTCATGAAGATTTTTTTGAGCAACCTTGTAATCGTTAACAGCCTTTGTTATACCTGCAGCACCTCCAGCGAGTGAAACAAGAGCTGATAAACCAGCAAAGATTGGTATGAGGGGTAACAACCCACCAGTTTTCGGAACAGGAATGCAGCGTGGGAAGCGTATTCCTTTTATATTGGAAAACACTTTTTTTGCAGCTGCATGCGCATATTTTATAGCCGTGCGGTTATCATTACATTTTATTTTTTTCATTTGCTTTTGAATTTTTTTAACACCTTTCATGAATGACCGCACTCCTGCTCCGGCTTTAAGTTTTGCTTTCATTGCATTTTTTACTATCCATGATGCAATCTTTTCTTCTTTCCCAGCATCTTTCGATTTCAACTACCCAATGAGTTCCAGGATTTGCAGAACTATCTAAATTAAGAATAGTACACTCAATTTTTCTTGGTTTTGAGGGTAACGTATCTCTCATAAAAACGCCACGAAAATATGGAATATCAACTGAGTGCTTTAATATATCTAAATTAGTAAGTGCTCGTTTGGGTAACCGTTTAATTAGTTTTTTGGAGGTTGCAAGTACAAGCCCGCTCCTTTTTTGTGAGACTTCAAATACAACCCTTTTCCAAGTGCAACAGCTTCCATCATCTTGTTATGTCGTTCTGATTCATGAAGATTTTTTTGAGCAACCTTGTAATCGTTAACAGCCTTTGTTATACCTGCAGCACCTCCAGCGAGTGAAACAAGAGCTGATAAACCAGCAAAGATTGGTATGAGGGGTAACAACCCACCAGTTTTCGGAACAGGAATGCAGCGTGGGAAGCGTATTCCTTTTATATTGGAAAACACTTTTTTTGCAGCTGCATGCGCATATTTTATAGCCGTGCGGTTATCATTACATTTTATTTTTTTCATTTGCTTTTGAATTTTTTTAACACCTTTCATGAATGACCGCACTCCTGCTCCGGCTTTAAGTTTTGCTTTCATTGCATTTTTTACTATCCATGATGCAATCTTTTCTCCTTTCCCAGCATCTTTCGATTTCAATCTTTTCTTTGCCATATTTAAAAGTTCTAAATCGGCGTTTTGTCTAACGTTCCAATCTTTATTATTGTAAGCAATATCGTGATACAAGCAAGCTTCATCCAATTTATTTATTCCCCGTTCACCTCTTAGTAAGCGTTTTTTAAGTTTTGTTCCTGGACCACAAAACTGATATCCAGGTAAGTGTAACTCGAACGGAATGTTATCTATTAAATTGTTGACAATGCCGCTTCCTTCCTTCATTGATGTTCGTAAAGTGACTGTACAACATAATCAGGCGTTATTTATATTAAGTCATTAATAATTTTCTGTCAACCCAACTGTTTTCACCATCACTGAGACCCAACCATTTGACAAAGAGTTTGTTTCCTTTTTTCTTTAAAACTTTTTCAATAAGATATATATCGGGAAATTGGGTTTTTTGCAGTTCGTATCCGTAAAAAGATCCTAAAATGATTTGCTTATGTTTGTCTTCTAAGTGGTATGTGACAGGATTTGTATGGTTAACTTTCACAACGTTGAAGATTTCTGTTGACCAGTTGGGAGTATAACCTTTGTAGAATTCACCTTTGTACACTAATCCGAACATGATCACCAACACGGTACTTATTTTTTTTCGTTATGTTATTATTTTGTGATTTGATGATGTTGTACTTTACAGTTGTCTGATTTCTTTTGTCAACATCAATAGGTTTAAATTTTGTAATACGATGAACAGTGTTATTATAGCTTTGTACCACGTTTTTCAAATTTTTATTTATCCACTGGTATTGACCGCATAAGCTAAATAGCTTATAAAGGTGACATTTTAGCGTTCTAATTACTCTTTCAACGATTGCTGCTTTTTTCACAGAATAAGTGGAATAATGGTTATTATCATATTTTTTCATCAACTCTTTAAAGTTTTCATTATAAAACTCTTTACCTAAATCTGTTTGCAAATTTTTTGGTTTCCGAGACGAATTCAATAATATATTTTCCATTGCGTTGGTGACATTAATTTTATCTTTACTCTTCAAAGGATTTGTCCAAACGTATTTCGATAAAGTGTCAATAACTACTAAAACATATTTATATCCTTCATTAAATTGTGAATACTTTTAAAAATCTATAAGGTCAGCTTGCCATGAATCATCTACTCCTTTTATAATTGTACATCGGCGAGGAAAATTTCTTCTCGCCGCTCTGTGAATTTCTTCTACTATATCTCTTTTACTCATTTTTGTTTGACTTTGCTTGAATCATACGGTCTATTTCTGTTTTTGAGTAAAACATAGTAGACAAGCGATTGGAAGTAGCTGATTCTAAGTTCTGGATGTAAATTTTTACACGACTATTAACTTTATTTATTTCATTCCTTAGATCTTGTACAGTTTTATCCAAATATGCCTTATTTACAGCTTCATCGTCCTTGTCTGGAGATAATAAACCTTTAAGTTTTGACGATTTTAAGTCGTATTCGCCCGTTTCGCACTTTTTTAACGTATCGTTTATGGTATCGATGTATTCAGATAACCTCAAACGTTTATGAATGTGATGACCGAATTTATCTATATTCATTATAATCTCGAAGCTTTGCTTACTGCGAGTATACTGCTTAATTTTCCCCGTGCTATTTGTTTATATTCTATATTTATGATGCCCGCTTCGCGCAGTTCATCAATTATTGCAACGATTTCACTATCCAAACCCGTGTTACCAGCAGCTTTTGACGCAAGCAGTAATTTCAATCGTTCTATTAATTCATTTGGATCATCCCAATAAACTAAATCTGTATTTGCTTTAACTTTTTTTAAAAGATCGATACCTTTTCCCTGTGGAGGACTCTCAGTACTAGTAGGTTGTTTTGAGAATTTAAATAATGTTTTTATAATACTCATGTATTTAAACCCTTTATTGCTGTTTATTGGTTTGGCAGGATCAAAGTTACGTCTGTGTGCATTAGTATTGATAAGTAGTAGCTTGTAGTTTTCAAGGTCGTCATCTGTAATAACATCTAGATTTGGTACCTTTATATATAATAGTTCTTTTAAGCCAAGAGTCTTTTCAAAAGTAATGTTTCCAACTTTAAGAATTCTACCGTCATCATGAACGCGAGTGTTTCCAAGCTCAAGTTTCCCTCGCTCATTTCTAATTCCAAAAGGTATGGCATTAAATACTTCAGATGACGTAGACCATGAGGAAGACTCATCTTGATTTATAATGTTTGGTGATGATTGGAGGGACTTAAAAGAACCTTTACTTACATCATGGTTTTTAAAAGGTGACGTAGTTAGGATTTTGTTTGATTTTTGTGGTGTGTCTTGATATTCCTCTTCATCTACACTATTAGAATCAATATATTCTTCACAAGAAGTATACGACTTCTCGCTTTCATTTTTCCTGATTTTTTTTGATATGGGATCATAAAGCTTTACTTCCTGTAAGTTCTTTTCATCATTTCTATTCGCTAAAATGTTAAGAGGGTCAACAATAGGTTTAAATATTGTTTCCAGGGTAACATTGTTAGAATTTTTAGCATCCTTTATTAAGTCTACCTTCCTTTTAACAGCTGATGCTGATTTTACAATTTGTTCTTTTAAATCTCTTTCCATTTCAACAAATAGGTTTCCTTTCAGCTTTAAGTCACAAATGAAAGTGATTTTATGGCATAATTACAACTGCTTTTGTACATTAATCTAATTCTATAAACGTATCAAATGTCTTCCTATAACATCCTTTGTTTCGTTCACAATCCTTATTTATTACAAGATAATTGAATGGTGTCTTCCAAACAGTTGAGCACATTTCTCGAAATTGTGACCAAGTCATGTCCGACCCTACGTGTTCATCATATACGTGTTTCAAATTTACATCGTCCTGCTTAAATAATATAATTAGGTTAGAATTGTCCCTAATAAGTTGTTTTGGTACTTTTGTATAAGTTTGATTAATATAAAAACAATCGATATTTTTATGACGTCCCATAGCAAAATAATCTCGGATGTGGTTTTGGTTTTCACAAGCAACATCATCAAATATAATAATCGAGTCAGACAAAGCATCATGTGGACTCAAAACTTCGGTGTTGTCATTATATTTATGATACGATGTACCTGCAACCATATTTAATACTTTTTCTAAAAATATGTATTTAGGTTGATACAAAGATTTTGAATAAACATAAAGGTTGCGGAACCGTGGACCATCTGTATGTAGTAATAAACTAATTACTAAGTTTGTCTTTCCACAATTCGAAGGGCCGCAAACAATATACTGTTCGGCAATAAGTTGCCATGACGTTTTAACTCATTTGATGATGGTGGGCAAATGCATTTTAATTTTAATGACTGTTTTTGTTTAACAAATCTCATAGCAGCTGTTTTCTTATTGACCACAGTGTTTCGGGAGTTTCAATAAAATGACTTTGAAGCATAGCGCTTAAACATATATACGAGCGAATGGCAGTGATTTCCAAAAGTAATATTGGGCATGCAATGGAGTGAAAAGTGATCTAGAATGCCCAATATTACACTACTAAAAAGTAATAAACACTCCAACTAAACAAAAAGAATGTCACTACGCCAAAAGTCGAAACTTTCCAATGTGCAAAAACACAACCACAAACATCAAGCTCCTTTTAAAAGAGCTCCCAGCGCCGCGGCATATACCACAAACGCTAAAAAATGCAGTGACTTAAAGGCATATACAGCCATAGATAATACTATATAGACGGAGATAGATGGGCCACTGAGGTTTTCCTTTTGCAAAATGTGTGTACCTAAGCACAGAGATGGCGCTGCATACCTACACCTAGCCACGCTAGATGGCGCTAGTATATGTTTCATTTAAATTATTTATTCGTAATGATTTATATTTGTATTATTTATTTATTTGTTTGGAATAAATACATTTTTCGTAGTTTATTCCTAAGAAAAAAATAAATAACACAAATATAAATCATTACGAATTTCTACATTCAGAGGTTTCAGTCGAACTTCATGCCAACATAATCTTGACTTAAATTAGAAACAGGCACCCAAGATAAAAAAGCAGCAAATTAAAATAAAATGAGATGCATGTCATTGTCTGTAGACAAGATGGAAATCAATAAATGATTTTTGTCTTGTCACCAGGTGTTAGTCGTTAAAATGACAAATGAAAGTCAATAATAATGTTTACATTTTTATTTTCGCTTTTTGTGTGTATTATAATAGTTTAGAGCTTGTAATTTGTCGTATTATTATTACATACATTTGTTTTGCCTTTAAGTATTCTATTGACATTAGTGCACCAGCTTTAAAAGACTATATTTGATATTGTATCCATTAGGAAATTTTGTACATCACTTTTATGAGTCTGACAGGAGAACTGTGATAGATTACAAAATATTTTTATTAATTCTTTTATTTACCCTTTAACCATATTTTATGTGGTTCCTCATTCAACTGTGTTTGAATTATTATGCAAACATCTCTACAAACTCGCACAATGCCTCCGATGGATAATGAAGAGATCTTCTAGTGTAATCTCTTTCTAAAATGTAATCTTTATTATTCGGAGGCATTGTGCTCACTAAATGCATTCGGCAACAATGGCATTTTTTACAAATTTTCTGTATTGTTTTTTTTATTACATATCCGGCAACATATCTTTTCGCCTCTTTACTAATAGTGTTATTTGAGTAGTCTATTTCTGTTTGCGTGAAGCAGTGAATTACAGAATCCACATTAATAGTGTCTGTTGGTTGTTCTCCTGATACCTTGTTCTGAAAATTTAACAGGCTTTTGAGGGGTTTTAATGCCTTATTGTCATCTTGCTCGCAGTGCCCCAACTGAGTGGGGCGAGGTTAAATTGTTTATTAGTAAGGTTTTAAATGCTCCAATAAACTGCGAGCAAGATGGGGACGTGATTCTGACACCATTACTCCTTATGTCGCAGAAAAATTTTTCTAATGGATCCTGGTTAATATTTCTTGTCAATAGACTACTTATATTATGAGTTTCGCGTAAATAATTAACCATTTCTTTATAGACATTAATATTAGATACCCAATTTTTAAGTGATGGTACCTGTTCAAATTTTGTAGAAATGGTCCCGTCTCTTAACTTTTTCTCCACCTTGAATTTCATTGATCTTAAAATTGGTAATGTATCATTCCATAATTTAAAATGCGGCGAGTTTATTTTTAGTGCACACTTATAGATTTTTTCCGAGCTTCGATAGCTATGACCATTAATAGAGTCAAACAATTTATCAACTACAAGTAATAGATCAGCAGTGTGCAGACACTCTTTAGGAAGAATATCGTGATCTGAAAAGATAATAATTATTATTTACAAGATGCAACAAGAAAAGTAAAATATTATTAGTTATAGTAAAATCACCATCATCCAATGTGGATTACATTGGGTTCGTGTGGTGAGTTCGTATTGTCCATTCTCCCTATTTTGTAAAATGGTTTGAATTTTAGTAATAAAGTTAATTCTTTTTATTTAACAAAATATAAACATAGATCATTTACTGCATAATAGGTGCATGTGTTCTTACAAAGTCATTTTGTGATATGATAACATATACTGGTCATTGTATATTGACCTGAAAAGAACACTAACAATCAGATAACCCTACTTGTAGTCTATTAATATCATAAAACTAAAGCGACATTATACTTACTCGCTAAATATCTCATTGTTGCGGACACCCTTTGACTAAATACCTGGGCTGCGTTCTTCACCTTCATTTTAGGTATTTTTTCTGATAAGACATGACTCTCAGTCAATTTATTCACTAACCTAATATCATCGTCCCCTGGATCAGCATCAACAAGCATTTGTAAATGTTTCCATTTTGCAAATTTGACTTCGCCATTTTGAATATATCTAAAGTCCTTTGTGAGGATATTATTTCTTAATCCTTTAAGGAGGTGCGGAGGATCGAATATTGGAAATATTTTCATTCCATTAAATTCAAACGACAGACTTTTGTATTCCTTGCCTTCTCGAAAATATGTTTTTTTTGTGTCATCTATTAAACTATTTATGACACTAACATTGCAAAAAGACTGGTCACATACAGTGGCAATTACTATTAAACCAGTGCTTTGTACAGCTGTCAGTACTTCTTGAACTAGTTTTTTAATTCTGTCTTCTTTGTCACACTCTGGCAAAATGTGAAACAGATGGGCTGCTTGTACTTTCCTTTTAAGCCCTTGACCATAAAAACAAGTGCATGGTCAGCTATCTTAGTAGTTTTATTATTTCTTTAAATTATTTTCTATTTATATAGCCGTATTAAAAACAATAAATTCTATTAGTTTTAAATTTCCGATAGGTGAGCTTTTCAAAAATATATAATACCTTATATCTTTCAGTTTAAATTTCAAAACTATTTTACTTTGAAAATCGTAAATGAAGAAATTATTGTTTCCCAATTGCAAAAACGTTTATCTTTACTACATGAAAACATTTACTTCCAACAAATACAAAATGATTTACGCTACAGAATATTAAACTTCGACTTTCGAACTATTAAATTATATTCATAGAGTACCCTAATTCAATCAGTTGTAAAAATCAATTTTGATATGCGATTGTTCTACCGTATTCCACAGTGCAACGGTCCGGAGTAGTAAATAAATTGGGCATTCTGGCTCACAAAGTTGTGTCCTCACCGCTCGCCGTGCTCGCTTCGTCGTCGCTCCGCGACGACGTTCGCACACAACTATTGTGCGCCAGAACGCCCAATTTTTACTACTGTCGTAGATAACAAACAAAAGTATTACTTACCATGTTTAAAGTTTTTTTCTAGAAGTATATGTTTAGGTTGGTATAAAAAGATTTTGAATGAACGTACCTACAAGTTACAAAAACGTAAACCATCTTTATGAAGTAATAAACTAATCACTAAGTTGATCTTTTCGCAATTCGATGGGCCGCAAACAATACAGCGAATAGTATTTGATATAAGGTACCATGGCGTTTTGGAGCGTTTGATGACGTAGGACAGATGCATTCCAATTTCAATGATTTTTTGTTTAACAAATTTCATAATTAAATTGACTGCAGTGTTTCACAGATTTCAATAAACTACTTAAAATATTAAATGTAACTTGTAAAAATCAAAACATTCGGGATTTTATAGATCAAGGTTCCAAAACAGTTTCTAAGGAAACTCAAACCTAATTATATTACGACGAGATAAAACATAATTTACCATCACAAACTTCGAACCGCAGTAAATCGATACAAAAAAGATTTAAGAAATATGTAGTTAAAAATAGCGCGACATTTTATTACTCCTTATAAATTTTTATAGTTTTAATATTAATTTCTAAATACTTCTTTTACAATTCATATTTTAGTGCCAATAACGGATCAAATATACCTAAAACGTTTTATTTATGCAAGGTAAATCATTCAAGCTCAGAGCAAATTTACTTTAAGACTAAATATTCGATAATAAAATAAATTAAAAAGAAAAAAACAGGTATCGGTAACTGTATCTTTTCCTCCAAAGTTAAAGTGCATCCCTTCGTCGGGAATTGTGAAGACGTCCTACATAATGTACTTATGTATCCCAGACAATGCTGAGCACTTGACTCTTACACGACAAATCAGACTTGAAGTAGGTTACGTAACACTATAGTATTTTTAAATAGTTTTAAGTATTATTTCCTTCAAGTTACAATGCATCCCTTTGTCGAGAAACGTGAAATGAGCCCTACAAAACAGACTTTAAGATTTTCTTAAAACTGAGATGTATCCTGGACTTGCGAGGCACATGGCTTTTCACAACATAGCAACTACAAAGTACTCAATACTGTTATTTCTTTCAAAGTTAAAGTGCATCCCTTCGTCGGGAATTGTGAAAGCGTCCTACATAATGTTCTTATGTATCCCAGACAATGCCGGGCACTTGACTCTTACACGACAAATCGGACTTGAAGTAGGTTACGTAACACTATAGTGTTTTTTAAATAGTTTTAAGTATTATTTCGTTCAAGTTACAATGCATCCCTTTGTCGGGAAACGTGAAATGAGCCCTACAAAACAGACTTTAAGATTTTCTTAAAACTGAGATGTATCCTGGACTTGCGAGGCACATGGCTTTTCACAACAAAGCAACTACGAAGTACTCAACACTGTTATTTCTTTCAAAGTTAAAGTGCATCCCTTTGTCGGGAATTGTGAAGGCGCCCTACATAATGTACTTATGTATCCCAGACAATGTTGGGCACTTGACTCTTACACGACAAATCAGCCTTAAAGTACGTAATACAGTATACCAATAGTCTTATTTTTTCTTTCAAGTTACAATGCATCCCATCGTTGGAAACAAAAATGCTCAGTTTTAAGAAGGAGGTTCTTAAAATTCTGATCTACGAACTGTTTTTTTGTTATACCTAACTGTTAAATCAAATTTAATGGTAACCAAATTTATATTACATAGTTATTTAATTGTTGGTTGACAGAGCTTACAAAGGTCGCGATATTTTTGAATGTGTTATTAAAATTAAGGAAAAACACTCACCTGATTACACTTTTCAGAAGATTTATCACTTGTTATCACAATCGCCAAGTAACAACGTATCAATGTATCCTTCATTGTGAAGCAAAAAGTTCTACAAAACTGTCTATAATTTTTTAAAACAGATGTATCCCGGTTTCCGAACCATGTATGCAAATGTCAACCATCGTCGTTGACGACCACTGAAGACTAAAATTTTATTTTATTTCTTACTGTTACAAAGTATGAAGTACACTGCGAGCTTAGCTTACTTCGCTCAGTATAGCACGCAAAATAACATAGCCATTCATAGTTCACAGCCGTTTCATAGCTTGCGGTGGACGTTGCGATTAATGCGCCTTATAAAATGACGACGGTGTAATTTCATGAGAACGATAATGATTAACTTGCTATTTTTACATAGGTGCAAACAAAGCATCAGCTCTGTGGGAATAACTTGTAACCAACTTGATGAAAAAGGAGGTTCTCAATTCAATGCAAGGTTTAATTTATTAATTATTATTTTTTAAATATTGTTAAATAATATATTCAATTAATAACAGCCGCTGTGGTCTCAGATCCAGAGGTCCCGGTTTCGATTCCCAGGGCACAATGTTGTGTTCGGTTTGGTTGGTGGTATAGTTTGTTTTAAGTCCGCCTGGCTAACTTAGTATATAGATGGTAGTCCATCTTACCTAGGTCTTGCGCATAGCAACAATGTTATCTGCATTGTTGTGTTCCATCATTTAGAAGTAAAATAGCCAGTGCAAAGATGTAATTTTTTTTTATAAATATACATAAACATAGAAAAACACCAAGACCCGAAATCAATTTTGAAAAACAGTTTTTTCCAAACTGACCCGACCGGGAATTGAACCCAGAGATGGCGCGACGCCAAACCCGGCGCGCTAACCACTCGACCACGGAGGTCGTCAAGTCAATATATTCAATTCTATGCTAAAACATAACACACAGTACAAGTACATACACAAAACATACAATAATATTACATGTACCTACTTACTAATATTATTATTATTTGGACTTTATGAGTAAGTAGGTACACCTACCTAAGTTTTTTTTGGGAATCGAACTTAGCACTGCTACTTACCTAAGCTTATTACTACACGTAACTGGTTTTATAATTTATATTTTGATGACACTTTATTTTAATTACTTCATAATTTGTAATTCGATGAAGTGATTGTTGGTCACACGTTATTGCTGATTTAGATATCTACGAATGTGTGCATAATTGCACACATTTTTCGTGTATCTGTATTTGCCAAGTTTTTGTATAAATAAAGTTTCCATAAAATACATTAAATCAATTACGATCGACTTGTCATCAAGCACGTCTACCTATTGCTGCCTGCAGTGTTATTTCCGTCACCATTGTTCTTCACATCAAGTGCGTCGACATAATGTTCGTGAGTCAATAATATTTTACTGTTTTTTTTTTTTCATTTCATTATAATATATTTATTTATTGGTATTATTTACAATGATTGTACGATGGTTGACATACAGACCTATAATTTATTTTCCGTTCGTGTCTCTACACGTCTGAACACGAGTACAAGAAACGGCTCGCCGCCGCAGCTGTCCTAGACTCAGACCGTGAACAGTCATCTGACTTTGAAGAAGACTCTAGGTAATTATTTGCTATGCATATCTCAAGACTTTGGTACTATGTCGCCATAATTGCCATATTTTTAAATACTTTATTTTTATTTTCTTATTTTGACGACCTCCTTGGTTGAGTGGTATGTACACCAGTTTTCATGGTGTCGCCATCTCTGAGGTCCCGGGTTCGATCCCCGGTCGGGTCAATTTTAGAAATTATTGTTTTTCTATATTTTCTCGGGTCTAGGTGTTTTCTATGTACCTATAATAAGTATGTATTTAAGTATTTTAAGTATGTTTATCCGTTGTCAAGTAACCATTTAACGAGTTTCATAACGAAGCTTCTCTTGGGCTAGATAATTTGTGTGAGTGTAGGAAAGTTTATTATGTTTATAATTTATGTTCTTTCTTTTCTTTTTACAGTCCTCCGAAGAAGGCGAAAAAATCGGCGAAACCGAAAAAAGAGCCTGCGAAAAAGAAGTCAAGTGGGTATGTATAACGTTTTTAAGTTTTAGCATAGACGAATAAGATAATTTTTTAGACAAAACTTTGGTTTTAGACAATCACACTAATATTATAAAGGCGAAAGTTTGTGAGTGTGTATGTTTTTTACTTGTGCACGTAAAAACTACTGAATGGATTTGGATGAAATTCGGCACACAGATAGTTTATAACCTGGATTAACACATAGGATACTTTTTATCCCGTTATTCCCACGGGAACGGGAACCACGCGGGTGAAACCGCGAGCGACCGCTAGTTATTTAATAATTATACGATAAAGAGTTAGTTACTGTGCTAAAAATAGATTTCATGAATTGGCGGTAACAATTTATAAATACAATTGTTTCAGCTGCGAAAACAAACGGCTCGGCTTCTGTGCTGTCCGACCTATTTGGCTCCGACGACGAGTCTGAGCAGCCTAAGCGCTCCTCCAGCAGCCCCTTGTGGTCGTCGTTGTCTCGGCGAGTCGCGGGCGGGGTGTTACGTCAGGTGGAATTGGTGCCTGATGGTAACATATTTTTTGATGTCAAAATATATAATACCGAAGACATCATTAATCTCGGCTCTCGTGAACGCTCGGACAAGTGGATTGCTAATCTTCGCTTGCGGGTCTCACCAGACGATCCGCTGTGGAAAGAGTTGAAGAAATTGTGCGCCGAAGCGAAGAAGAGATTCTCAAAAGAGGCGATGTACTACGGTGACAAGGTTGGCAGCCAATAGGTTCATCCATCGATTCACCCTTTTTTTTTCTTTTTTTTTTCACTACATTGTAAAAACTTTATTGTACTTATACTTAACTAATGTAATGGTTAATCTAGGTAATATAAATTCTAAAACTATATTTTCTCTTTTTAACTTAGCTTAATCAACCGCAGAACTAATAACCACTCAACTATGGGTAAATCTATCTATTGTTCGATTTGTCAAGAGTCATTACCAAGTAAATCGTTTTCGGGGCATTTACGCAGTATTAAACATAAAAGTAATAGTGCAGTAAGTCTCGATAGTGGCATTGAAAAAATAAGTTCCGCGTTTCGTTGTCGCATAGCGTCTTATCGCATACGGGCAGAGCGCGAGCGTCTGGCTGACGGCAGCGAAATAGCTGCTACTTCGCCCACGCACTTCTTGCGTTGCATTGCCTCAAAGTTACAAACAATACTTCATTCAGCTAATCATATAAATATAAAAGTAAACTTTGAACTTTTTGTTAAAGTAATTTTACCTAAAGATGATTCTACGGAAACTAAATCATTTACAACTGCAAACATTTCTTTACATTTAAACTACAGTTTTAATGATCTACTAAATAACATTTCTGAAATTATTTGTAAAAAGATAGACGAATTTCAGGAAAAGGGGAGTGGATGGTCTATGTTGGATATTTTATACCTCGAAACTAATATTAACAAATATACGCCATTGAGAGGATCATCATATCTAAAATTACCAAAAAAATTTTACTCAAAACAAGCTTGTGTAAATATAAAAAATGATGATGAATATTGTTTTGCTTGGGTTGTGATGGCGGCTTTGTACCCAGTTAAAAAGAATGCTTGTCGAGTATCATCTTATCCTCACTTTAGTACAGTATTAAACTTAATTAATATGTCGTTTCCAGTTGCAAATAATGACATAAAAACATTTGAAAAAAATAATAAAAACATAAGTGTAAATATCTATGGTTTGGATAGTAAAAGTAATATTACTGGGCCGTTGTATAAAACCATTTTACGAAAAAAAAATCATATTAATATGCTTTTAGTTCAGAATGGTTCTAAGTCTCATTACTGTCTCATAAAAAACTTTCCTAAACTATTAAGAAGTCAAGTGACTAAACATCACAGTAAGCTTTATTTTTGTGATGATTGCTTGTTGTTTTTTAAGTCTAATCTAAAATATAAAAATCACTCTTGCGGTGGAGTCGCAACTATTTTGCCCGAAAAAGGTACTTTGGTTCAATTTAAAAATTTTCATTGTAAGCAATACATACCTTATGTAATATATGCAGACTTTGAAACATTATTACAACCGTGCGTTGAAAGTCAAAGTAAACACACAGCTAACATTCAACGGCACATTCCCGCTGCGTTTGCGTATTATATTGTTTGTAATTATGATAGCTCTCTAAACCGCCTAGTAAAGTATCGCGGTCCTGATTGTGCATTCAAATTTGTTACTTATTTACAGAAAGACGTGAAAAGAATTTATGATATTATTCAGTCGGCTTCAGAGAATCCAGTGCCTATAATTTTTAGTAATATTGACTCGCGTGCTTTTGATCGCGCAGACTATTGTTATTTATGTTCAAATTTATTAGTCGTAGATAAAGTGAGAGATCACTGTCACTTCACAGGTGTTTACAGAGGCGCAGCTCATTCATACTGTAATCTTAAATTTCAGATTCCTAAATTTATCCCCATTTTCTTTCATAATTTGTCGGGTTACGATTGCCATTTGTTTATTCGGGAATTAAACACAATATCAGGCTCAATCAAAGTTATTCCGAAAAGCAAAGAAAATTATATTTCTTTTACTTAGTTTATTCCACTTTCAGATAAAACTTTCGTTGCAGTACGTTTTGTCGATTCTTTTAAATTTTTAGGGACAAGCTTAGACCAGTTAGCTAAAAGTCTTAACCCTAATGACTTTATACATTTACGTAAAAATTGCGATAGTGAACGAAAATGTTCATTGTTGCGTCGCAAGGGTGTATATCCATATGAATATATGTCTGCTTGGGAGGTATATGAAGAAACTAGTTTGCCGCCGATAGAAAAATTTTACAGTAGTCTTACGAGTGAATCAATTAGCTTAACTGATTACCAACATGCCTTAACCGTATGGAAAACTTTTGACATACAAAATTTAGGAGAGTATACAGATTTATATGTAAAAAATGATGTTTTATTATTAGCCGATATATTCGAAAAGTTCCGCTTAACTTGCAAAAAAAATTATGATTTAGATCCGGCTTTTTATATTACAGCACCAAGCCTAAGCTTCGATGCAATGCTTTTAAAAACTAAAATAAAGTTGGAACTTTTATCTGACTTGGAAATAATTCGTATGATACAAAAGGGTATTCGAGGAGGCATTTATTTATGTTCAAAAATGTATGCTCAATCAAATAACAAATATCAGCCTGATTTTGATTCATCTCAATCTAATAGTTATTTAATGTACTTGGACTGTAATAACTTATATGGTTACGCTATGTGTAGCTATTTTCCCTATGCGGACTTTAGATTACTTGATAAGGAGGAATGTAGTCAGCTTAACATACTGAGCATTCCTAATGAAAATGAATATGGATACATTTTAGAAATAGATTTAGAATACCCAGAGAGTTTACATGACTTACACAATGACCTTCCATTTTGCGCCCAAAATTTTGTTCCACCGGGTTCGAAACATAAAAAACTGATACCTAATTTATTCGATAAATATGAATATGTCATACATTACGTTCATTTGAAAATGTGTTTGAATCATGGATTACGCCTTAAACGAATTCGCAGAGCAATAACATTTAAGCAGAGTCAGTTCTTAAAACAATATATTGATTTAAATACGGAGTTAAGACAAAAATCTAACTCTGCTTTTGAGCAAGACTTTTTTAAATTGTTAAATAACAGTATTTTTGGAAAAACATTAGAAGATACAGAGCGCAGAGTCGATGTAAAACTTGTTAATGCATGGCATGACGATCGCAATAAAACAAACAAGTACTATTCCGCCGAACAACTGATAGCTCGCCCTAACTTCCATAGCGTAGCAGTGTTTGATGAAAACTTTGTAGCTATTCAATTAAAACGAGAAAAAGTAATATTGAACAAACCAATATACATAGGGTTTTCAGTTTTAGAGATATCAAAAAGCCATATGTACGATTTTCATTATTCTGTTATGAAAAAATATTACAACGAAAAACTGTCTTTATGTTACACAGATACTGATAGTTTGTTATACTCCATTCAAACGGATGACTTCTATCGCGATTTGAAAGACCACTTTTTGAGTTATTTTGACACTAGTAATTATTCTAGTAATAACTGCTTTAGTATTATTCCAAGGAACAAAAAAGTCCCTGGTTTGTTCAAAGACGAACTAGGTGGTAAACTTCTCTTGGAATTTGTAGGATTGCGATCCAAACTGTACAGTATTAAAACAATTGATAATGAGGTTAAAAAAGCAAAAGGAGTCAAAAAACCTATAACTAAAAAGTTAAAATTTTCTGATTACGTAAATGTTCTTTCAACAGGAACAGATCTTAAAGGTAAAAACGTTCTATTCAAAACCATAAAGCATCAAATTTTTACAAGAGAACAGTATAAAGTAGCATTGTCGAGAAAAGATGATAAACGTTTTATTTTAGGTGATAACGTGTCAACGATATCGTAGGGACATTATTCTATTACAATATAATACACTATCCTGCAATAGATAGTTTTTACCATAGGTGATAATAATGTATGATGGTTTATATCTAGATTAAATCACTAAAACTTTAACGTTTTATACTATCAATTTAATGTTTTACTGTCATCGATAAATTTAAAATATAAACATAGATTTTTAAGATTAATTTTAATCTGATAGGTAGTTTTAAAAAAAGTTAAATAATCTAAGACCTTTAATCAGCTATATAATATGTTAAGTTAATTAATTGGTGTTAAGTTTGTTTTAAATTTAAAAATAAATATTTGTTTACAATCAATTTGATGTGTAATTTTCATTTTTGTGTGGATTACACTTTATATTGTTGAAACTAAAACTGTAAATAACAATGAAGTGCATTTTTGTATGTTTTATTTAAGTTTATGTCTAATAATTGTTTTTCTTAAGTTACTAAATAAATGTTGTTGTAATATAATATACAAAAAAAAGTTTTGTATTGTCTACAATCAATTTGATGTGTTACTTTCATTTTAGTATGTACCTATCCATACACTCTTTATAAAAACTGTTGTTACTTAATTCGTGAATAAACAATAAAGTGAATTTTTATGTTTTATTTATACTTAGCCCGAGTATTTTTTTCCTTAACTATTACAAAGCACAATTATTATACAAACTAAAAGTACTTACCTACTTGTTTAGTTTATTACTAATTACTTTTATTACTTTGAATTAATGGTTTTATTTGATGATGTGCCTAAAATTACTATTTTATAGAATTACATTACATTACATTATTACATTATTTCATAATTAGGTGTAATAAATATGAAAGCTGAGTAAAATTTCAATTAAAGAATTATCATATAATGTAAACTCTACGAGGACTAGGTATACAAAAGCATAAGACTTTTTTAAACCAATTTTAACCGCACCATATTTTATATTTGTTAAGTTGTTATCAAATTCTAAGAAAGATTGTACCGAACTGTATGATTTAAACAAGTCATTACATGTCGACAATATAATGCTGATTATGATGGGAAGTCATTTGATGCTATTCGCACACGTTTCACAATAATTACGTGTCATGTTGTTGAAAATAACACCTAGTCAGCGGTTAGTTTTTTGCATGTTTAAACATGCAACGAAGCAACTTACACCGACGCACACATATTATCGGTCGTAGTAAACTAGATAAATAAAGCGTGGTTTGTCATGTAATTCATTTACATTAATAGACAGAACGTTGTCAGCAGCAGTTGCATTGTCTCAATTGTTTTTATTTTTTTGTTCTAAATAAAAAGTTATTATCATGGTAAGTGGAATTATGCATTTAAAAATGATGGACATAATTTATATTTGTAAGTGTTTTATATTATTTTATTTTATTTCAGGAAACTCCACCCACTTCACCGGTCTACATTCTGCCTGACGAGGAACACCAAGATCGAGTACTGAATCAATACACACAAGGCCAACATGAGGGAATTGACGAAGCGGGTCCCTTTCACTATGGATTCAGACCTCAGAACCCGGAGCCGGAGATAAAGAATTTGAAACATAGACATCAAAAGAAAAGATGTTTTCTAAGACACTTTCACAACAAACAAAATTCCTTTGTATTGAAAAGCGCGCCGAAAAAGGGTCGCTATTTAATCAAAATTCAAGTTATTGACTTATAATCAAGAGTGCCTGTTCCAGAGAAGCTGTTGTGCGCACAATATGTTGTGGAGGATGATGTTGATCCAATTATGGATCAGACAGAAGGAGTTATTAGTAACATTTCAAAAAAATTGTGCGGCTATAGCTATAACTTCTATTGAGGCTATATGGCGCAGATTTATTTGTAAATTAAAGTTCTCAAAAGGTTTCAAGCGTAATTTCCATATTTACGTGTAAACCTCCAGAGACACATTTAAATATATAAAATATTTTGATTGTATAAAATCTTATTTTGAGGGGTACAATACTTAGTTACACAATTTTCTTTTTAGTATAGTAGTTTATAAATAAATTTAACGTATATATTTTTAAATGTTATTGAAACTTGTTAAATTTTTTGTAAATTTAGTAATAAGCTTTATAATAAACTTAAATAAAATTAAATAATAGTAATAACGTTTTTTTCATTTTATTGCTCTCGGTTATATTGATTATACTCGTAGTTTAATAAAGAAAACACAGCATTCAATTTAAATTTATGTTTATTAAAAAATAACTAATAGGTATTAAAGCACATACTTACATTATAAAAACAAAAAAAAAAAACTTTTAACAGTCACATAAAAATAAAAAGTTCTATTCTAATGCCTAGTTCTATTAAATTCAATGATTAAAACCTAAATAAAACTATAATTATTACAAAATTATAAGATCACTTTATTTTGTAAACACCATTTTTTAATACACAGTACATTTTTTAATGCACATGTTTTCCTATGAGTAAAACAGTTATATACGAAAACATCTTTACAATACAATTCAGAAAGAGTTTGTAAATTAGGAAGCCCTAAATTACTTATGTCTAACACGTTGTTATGATCACATAATTCCTGTATCCATGTAATCTTTTCTTTACCTTTAACTAAAATTGTACGATCTTTTAAATACGGTTTGATAATTCTTCGAAATTCCCTATAATCTATGTACCCTTCGCTCCATCGAAATCCTCTGTTTCGTTCAATCCACCAAACACTTTGCTTTTCTTTATCAGTAAGAGCGGTAAACGGGTAAGGTGGTTTTATTAAAAAAATATGGGTATATTCTTCAGTGGCTATAGCTAATTCCTTTACCAGAAACTTATTGTTTAGGTTTTTATATCCTTGTACATCCACGATAATTGTATTACTTTTCATGATAACTTTTTCACAATGTTGCTTAAAGGCTTGTACTCGAATATACAGTCGTTTAATATAAGACAATATGCAGCTGTCTGATCAGGTATCTCTTTTTCAGTTTCAATTTCAACTCTTACATCTATTGACCCCTTTAATGCCTCGTGTTGTCGAGAACAATCAATTACGAATAATGGAGCGATATCTTTAAATTCTTTTAAAGTCACCAACGGTTCTGCTCGGCGTCCGTGATAAGTCTGTTGAAATCTAGCATATTGCTCATATAATAAGTAATACTTGTTTTCCGTAAAGCTGACGTTCAAATTTTCGTAAGGGTAATATGAAGAATTCAAAAAAACTTTTACGTCACTAACATTGCAGTGGTCAAATTCAGCCATTGACATGTCCGCTTGATTTTTACGATTGGTTTGAAATACAATAATTACATAACGTGGTTTTTCTATTTGCGTTGAAGTTTTAATTGACCATGTATGTTTGCGTGTTTTTGGTAATAACGGGTATTCATATAAATCCCAATTTCGGAACGCTAAGGTAACAGAACGATCTTTTTCTAAATGTTTTAACAAAGTAATCCTTTCACGATCTGATACTTTTACATGCGGAACTCTCCAAACTATTTTACTTATTTCAAGGTTATCGATAATTTCATTTTTATTTAACTTTAATGCATTAATATTAGTGCTGCTTCTTAATAAAACTAATTCGTGTTTACAGTTAATAATTATTTTTTCATAGTCTTCTGCAAACCCCAGTATTTTGTTTAAAGGTATTGAAGCGGAAAAAACTCCATTATTGGTCGTACCAATAGTAGACCAACCCCAAACATTTGCAGATTTTGATTCGTTTTCGTTTAGCGAAAGATATGATTTTAAGGTGGTCGTAAGGCCAACATTTTTTATTTTGTCTATTTCAACACCATTTAGTTCGTATCGTATATCTTGAAATAGAAATAATGCTGCGTTATTTATAAAATGCACACTGGATACTTTTGCTTTAGTAGTGCTATCATGAACATGTACTTTGCCCTCAATATACAAAGTGCTGAGGGAAGGCAACACATACAAATCTTGTTGGTTAATAGGTATACGTATTTCATCATTCTTGTTGAAACTTGTCACGTATGGTTTATATGAATGATATTCGAAACTTTCAATGCTATTATCGTGTGACGATGGTTGAGATATATTTAAAATATTCATTTTATTAAGCCTATTAACTTTAGAAACTCTTTATTTTCTTTGGTTAACTTCTTTTTGAATTTAAGAGGTGCTACTTTTAAAAGTGCTCTTTTTGAACTGACTTGAGTCCCGGATGGTAAATGGGTTTTATTAAAATTTAGCATCTTTTTCTAAAGTGCAAATATAGTTGTATTTCTTCGCCACGTAAATTGATTTGCTTATTTTCAGCGTCTAACAATCTTATGTTTAATGAACTGATTGAGTTTTGGTTAACTGGAAAATATATTATATTCTTAGGTATTTCAATAATTCGATAACCAGGTGGTACGTTAGGCACAAATTCGTAGATTATGTGACTTGCTTTTCCGTTTACAAATGATCCGCTTACTGCGTCGCATTCGATGCGGACGATGGTTGTTGATAAAATACTAACAGGATACTGTGACTTGCTACTTATATTAGCCTTCACCGTTTCCATACCAAAACCCAAAGTTTTTCCAAGCGAATTATCATTTTCAAAGTGCACATCCTTTGTACAGAAAATATTGGTCTTAAGTGTGTTATTATTACAAGTTAAATTAAAAACACAATTTTTTATATTTGCTTTTAAATAATCACAGATGTCTTGAAGTTCATATGAACCTTCAGGAATTTCAACAACTTCGTTGGTACCATAATAAAACTTATTATTTCTCTCATCTACATTTGGGATTGAATTAAACGTAGAAAAGTAAAGTAGTCCACATTCATATTCTCCACATAAGTCTAAGGTTGGGGAATAGCTAGTTGCCATAAAGGCTCCTCGACCAGTTATCGACACAGTGAAAGACATTTTTATACTGAGAAATATATTTACTATTCTGTATTTAAATGGTGTTTCCAATATTCCTTTAAAAATTTTAAGCAAAGATGTCCACAATTTAATGTGCCAAAAGTTTGATGTTGTGTATAATTATAATTTATAGGAATGTAAGGGGGTTCTGTGGCTAGGCGTCGAAATAATAATCAGAATGGCAAATGCGGAACCCTTTTTTAATCGAATCTCACAGCGATACAACGGTACAATTAAATAGCCAATAATATGGCAATAGTCGTGGGCCGAATATCGTCCACAGCGTCCATCGCAATATTATTAGCAGAGCGGTGAGTCACAAGAGTGCCGGAATTCCGTCAACTAGTGTAACTCGGTCCCTAAGGATTCGATACACTATCAAAATTCACGTTTAGTATATATGGGCCCTGCGTAAACATGTCGATAGCGCGATTCAGCAGGGTACAGCGCCATCTAGCGTTGGGCGCCTGGGTTTTTATTTATGCGGGCGTGTTACAACTTCTCCCCCTCTGTCCCCGATGGCGACGCGACAAGAGGGACAGGCAAATTTAGGGCTTTGCTAATTCTGTTTCTTAGGGCGGCCACGTCGCCTCTGCACCACCGGTTGCGGTGAATGTTTCTTCGGGCGTCCTCTTTTCCTAATTGGACGGACCGGTAGCGGCGGACAAGTAGTGTCACCTGCGTAGCGGGTCAGAGCAGATGTGTGAAACGTACCAATAGGAGTTTCAGGTTCATCGAGCTTGGCCAGAGTGTAAGTTGTGGCTCCTTGACGGGACTTGATCAGATATGGCCCGTCTCTTCGTGGCGCGAACTTGGCACTTACGCCTTGAGCTCTTTTGCTGATTTCATGTACATTAGCAAGCACCAGGTCGCCAGGTTGATATCCAAGATCAGGTCTTCGTGCTTTATCAGCCTGTAATTTCCTCGCTTCCTCTTTACATCCTCTTACCTCCTTGGCTCTTTTAAAGGTTTCTGATAAGAGAAGAAGTTTCGGTGTTATCTCGGGTACGAAATTTTCGGATAGTATTACTTGTTTCAAGTTGTGTTCAATGTCATCGGGCGTTCTGAATTCACGGCCGAAGGTAAGAAATGCAGGGGAGTATCCGGTTGTGGAATTGGTTGCTGTGTTCATGGAGAACCGTATACAAGGAAGTTTGTCATCCCAGTTCCGATGGTCATCTTGAACAAGGATGGCCAATTGGGTTTTTAGATCCCTGTTTTTGCGTTCTACAGGATTTGCAGCTGGGTGATATACAGGTGTGAATACGTGTTTAATCTTAAGGCAATGAGTAACCTTTTACATTACAGCGCTAACAAACTGTGGACCATTATCGCTGTGTAGACGTCTGGGCATTCCATATCGTAGGAACACCTCATAAATTAAAATTGTCGCACAAGTTTCGGCGTTGGCTGCCTTCAAAGCAAACAGTTCAATCCACCCTGTTGCGATGTCTTCTACCACCAAAACCCAATTATTATCATTAGCTGTGGTGGGGAGTGGACCAAATAGATCAAAAGATACTGATTCAAACCTTTGGTTGACAGCTGTAGTTTGTAAGAGGCCAGCTGGTTTGAGATTTGTTGGCTTATACCGCTGACAGAGAATACAATGCTTGACATATGCTTCTACAAATTTCCGCATTCCCTTCCAGTAATATCGCTGTACGATTCGTTGAAAGGTTTTCTCTGCGCCGTAATGACCAGCTAAAGAGTCATCATGGTAGGCTATTAATACATTTCTCCACTCATGTTGTGGTACTACAAGTTGAGCATTTTCGCCATCTCCTTCTGGGTCATACTTGTACAAAATGCCATTGTTCAGGACATAACCTTTTCCACTCCAGTAGCACGCGTTTTCTACTACTTCTGACTCTAACGCTTGTATAATTTTCCCAAGGTGTTCGTTTTTTAACTGTTCTTGTCGGATCTCAGCTGGACTGCGCGTTGGCATATCGACTACTATGCTACACACGCCACAATCACTTTGGTTATCTTCAGTGCACTGGGGTCGGGATAATGCATCAGCTACAATGTTTGTTCGACCAGGGGTGTACTTAATGGTAACATCATAGGCCTGAATTATTAGAGCCCACCGTGCTAATCGTCCAGTTGGCGTTTTAAGCGATAGTAACCAACGAAGGGCTTGATGGTCAGTTAGCACAGTGACGTGTATGCCTTCGATATATCCTCTAAATTTAATAAGCGCCCACACTACAGCTAGCGCTTCTCGCTCGGTAGTGCTATAATTTTTCTCAGCTGACGTGAGTAACCTGCTGGCGTATTCGACAGGATGTTCCTCTTCGAGCTCCCCCTGTACTAATACTGCCCCGATGGCGTAATTGCTAGCATCGGTTTTGATTGTATAACCTTTTGTTTCATCAGCCTGCCTTAATACCGGAGCGGTAGTAAGACAGGTCTTCAGATGTTTAAAAGCTGCCTCTTGAGCCGCCCCCCATGACCAACAGACTTTTTTCTTGGTAAGCCTTGTTAAGGGTTCACTTATTTTAGCAAAATTTGGGATAAAGCGGCGGTACCACGAACATGTTTGAACAAATGTCAGTAGGTGTTTTAGGTTCTTAGGTGGTGGTAGCTCTATGATTGCTGCCACCTTAGCAGGATCTATTTGCAGGCCTTGTGGGGTGACGAAATGTCCCAAGTACTTAATTGTTGCACAACTGAAACGACATTTATTCAAATTGACGGACAAGTTATTTTTTTTCAGAATTTTCAATACTTTTCTGATATCCTCAACGTGTCCAACAAAGGATTCAGACAGGATAATGAGGTCATCGAGATAGGCCAGCATTTTAACGTCCTTCACTAGTACTTTCACGCGATCAATCATGCGCTGAAACGTAGCGGGCGCATTGCGAAGACCAAAAGGCATTCGAACAAATTTGTAGACTCCAAAAGGAGTTATGAAGCTTGTTTTGTCCTGATCCTCCTCTCTGACTTTGACTTGCCAGTAGCCAGCGCGAAGATCAAGAGTAGACATGAAAGACGTTGGCTTTGCTTCCTGAAGCAAGTCATCTATCCTCGGCATCGGATACGTATCGGGTACTGTGATGTCATTAAGCCGACGGTAATCAATACATATTCGTATGGTCCCGTCCTTTTTGGGGACTAGCACCACAGGAGCTGACCACGGAGACATTGACGGCACTATCACTCTATCTTCTAACATCTTGGTTATCTCGACCTTCAACGTTTCACGGCGTACAGGAGACAAACGATAGGGCGGAACGGCTATTGGCAAATGACCTCCAGTGTCGATAGCGTGTTCGGTTAAAATAGTTGGTTTTTTGCTAGGTAAAAAAACTTCTTCGTGTTCATTTAAAGCATTTAAGAAAATCTGCTTTTGATGATTGTCCATGGGCCCTAAGTTCATTTCTTGCAGATTCAGCGAGTTAATACCAATGTTATCGCTGGTGTATCCGGGGAAAAGAGCTTCTGAAGAAGGCGACAAACTAACCTTTGCTTCTTCTACAGCGCGAACGGCGTCTGCGTACATAAAGTCAATAGAGTCGGGTAAATAACCATCAAAAGTTTGACGTGGACGCTTCGGGAGAGCTTTACTCTCAGCTGTCTGTGCTTGTAATGGTTCATGTCCTTGGAATCGTTTAGTGTGTTGCGGAGCAGCTATCCCTGGGTGAACCATATGTTCAACCGGCGCTATTGAGATCCCTTCCATCCGTTCCATATGAAAGTCATATCTCTGCTCTGGGTGATCGACAAAATGCCAGGCCTGTTGAGGTATATTAATAACCATTCCAGCGTCTTCTATAAACCCCACTCCGAGAAGAGTCTTATTATCCTTAGAGTCTGGGAGTATAATAAAAGTTGTGGGAATGACCCGGTTGCATAACTTTACAGGTACATGTACCGATAAGATATCCTCTCTTCTTTTCACTCCGTCAGCCATGGTGACAATTACAGTCTGTTTTGCAAAGTGAACTTCCTTACGCTTTAAACACAAGTAAAGTTTGTATGAGGCGACACTGGATTTTGCGCAAGTGTCTACATAAGCATTTTCTGGTATGTCATAAATTCCGATTCCTATGGTAGGACGTGGTCTAGCGTCAGTTTTCACGTTTAAAGAACAAAAGTCTACGTTCTCAGTCTTGACTGTCTTTGCCGTGACACAGGTAGGACATTTGCTACGCACTACCCCAGGTGCACCACAACCATAGCATGCAAAAAGAGGCCGAGAGGGTGATGGCGCTTGAGTAGACGTCGTTTCTACCTTATCCACTTTTGGCATATTATCAGTTGCTCTCATTCTCTTACGACAGTTCTCTACTTTATGCCCTACATGTCTGCGATAATCACAGCGTTGCTTCTTTGCTTTATCCACCTCCTGAAAACTTGACGTTGTTGGCTTCTCTCGCAACAGCTGTTCTACACCTCTGGCCGCATCCAGTAGTTGGTCAAATGTTGTCACTGAATCACGCTGAATCTTCTCCCTTATTTGTCTGTTCAGTTGGCCATATATGACATCCAATTTGAGGTTCTCACTTAAGCCAGGTGCTGGTAGTTGTGCTAGTAGAGCTCTGGACTTCGCAATAAATGACTCCGTTAACTTAACGGTAGGTTGTTTTGTCGCGAAAATCTCTTGAAAGATCATGTATCCGGGTTTCTTAGGTGCAAAAGCATGTCGCAACCTATCTTGAAACTCCCTCCAAGTGTTGATGCCTTCCTTTACCCCTTGCCACCATGTTGCGGCCTCACCCTTTAGTATTAGGGGTAAGCTTATGATAGCATCCATATCCGAAATTTTATTTACAGTTTTGTAGACAGTCGAAGCTGATAAAAACTCTTCAACTACCATTATATCTCGTGTACCATTGAAAAAAAAGGACGCACTAGTGAATGACGATGAAGACGAACAGCTGGTTGCGGCTTGCACTGCTGCCGAGGTTAGTGACGTCACCAATTCGTGAAACTGATCTGAAGACATCGATACGTGAGTCATATTGTCTGCTTTCTTTTCCTCGTAATCCAGCTTCTGTGGCGTCGACGGTTTCGTTTTTGCAATTCTATGTGGTTTCGGCCGTAGCGAAGGTCTGAGTTTCGGTGTTTCCAGGTCGTCAAAACCGGGACTTGCCAGCTTGACTGTTATATTAACTCTGGCCACACGTTGGGCTGCCAATTGTAAGGGGGTTCTGTGGCTAGGCGTCGAAATAATAATCAGAATGGCAAATGCGGAACCCTTTTTTAATCGAATCTCACAGCGATACAACGGTACAATTAAATAGCCAATAATATGGCAATAGTCGTGGGCCGAATATCGTCCACAGCGTCCATCGCAATATTATTAGCAGAGCGGTGAGTCACAAGAGTGCCGGAATTCCGTCAACTAGTGTAACTCGGTCCCTAAGGATTCGATACACTATCAAAATTCACGTTTAGTATATATGGGCCCTGCGTAAACATGTCGATAGCGCGATTCAGCAGGGTACAGCGCCATCTAGCGTTGGGCGCCTGGGTTTTTATTTATGCGGGCGTGTTACAGGAATATTTTTTAAATATTTTTGTAATTCTAGCGATTATCTATCTATCTGATATTGACTATCTCACTGAGACGGCAGACTTAACAACTCAACGGTATCCAGCGGCGGAGCTTGTCTTTCTGGGGGACTTCAACGCTCGCCACAAAGAGTGGCTGTACCCGTTCCAGAAGACTGACCATGCTGGGAGAGAAGTGCGAAGGTTTTCCCTAGCACTAAATCTCACTCAGCTGGTGGATCAAGCGACGCGAATTCCGGATATCGCTGGCCACACACCCAATTGTCTTGACTTACTGCTGACAACCGATCCACACAAGCATTCGATATCGGTCTCAGCCCCGCTGGGAACGTCCGACCATTGTGTGGTGAAATCCGTATCGATTTGCTCTCCTCCGGATATGAGCCCTAGGGGCACGAGACGAGTATGGCGATACGAGTCAGCAGATTGGGACGAGATGCGTATTTTCCTTGCATCTTATCCCTGGCGGCAAACATGCTTCTCTTCTAACGACCCTTCGTGTACGGCCGATGCGATTACGGATGTAATCCGGCAGGGAATGGAGTTTTTTATTCCATTCTCCGACATCCCGCTCGGTTACAAGTCCCGCCCTTGGTATAATGCGGACTGTACTCGTGCTGAGGCCCGAAAACAGTCTGCTTACCAGGCTTGGGTGCAAGCCCGGGATCGCAAAGTCCGTGCACGGAGAATCCGAGCAAAGAAGAGAGCCTTTAATTCGGCCGCCAAGTCGTGCAAAAGGGTTATTCGAAAGGCCAGATTCGATCACATCAGCCGAATAGGGACAAAGTTGTCATCCTACCCGAACGGTAGTAAACAGTTCTGGTCCCTTTCGAAGTCAGCCGAGGCGAATTTCTGCCGTCCTATGTTACCACCCATGCAGAAACCTGACGGGTCGCTGGCTC
The DNA here is from genome assembly GCA_963921215.1 of Scoparia ambigualis. Classification (NCBI taxonomy): domain Eukaryota; kingdom Metazoa; phylum Arthropoda; class Insecta; order Lepidoptera; family Crambidae; genus Scoparia; species Scoparia ambigualis. The sequence continues at coordinate 29,229,983 of OY992514.1, forward strand.
ATTCTGCAGCTGAGAAAGCAAGTTTATTTGCCTCTCTGTTTGCGAGCAACTCGCGTCTAGACACCGGCTCTCAACAACCACCAAATTTACCTCGCTGTGATTCTTCGATGCCGGAGATCACAATCCACAATAAAGAGGTCCGTAGAGCCCTGCTTAGTCTGGACGTGAACAAGGCCAGTGGTCCTGATGGCATACCAGCAAGGGTACTGAGGTGTTGTGCGCCTGAGTTGTCACCAGTGCTAACGCGCTTGTATCGCCTTTCTCTCGAGGCAAAAACCGTACCTAAATGCTGGAAGCTTGCTAATGTGCAGCCAGTACCCAAAAAAGGAAGTCGTGCCGACCCATGCAACTACCGACCGATCGCCATCACTTCCATACTCTGTAAGGTCATGGAAAGAGTTCTAAACTGTAAGTTGCTCTCATACCTAGAAGTTAATGACCTCCTCAGTGACCGTCAATATGGGTTTCGCCGAAGACGATCGACTGGGGATCTTCTGGTTTATCTGACGCACTACTGGGGTGAGGCCCTCGAGATGCACGGCGAAGCACTCGCCGTATCACTTGACATCTCAAAGGCTTTTGACAGGGTCTGGCACGCAAGTCTACTGCACAAGCTTCCAGCGTATGGTATCCCCGCTGACTTTTGTAGTTGGATAGCTGATTTCCTGACGGAACGGTCGATCAGAGTAGTCATCGATGGCTGCTCCTCTGACTCAGTGGCTATTGATGCCGGAGTTCCTCAGGGGTCTGTCCTCTCTGCGACGCTTTTCCTGTTGCACATCAATGACCTGTTGATACCGGGAGTTGTTGGGTATGCAGATGACAGTACTGTCGTAGAGAGATTCCTTTCGGATGCAAAAGCTAGTGGTGATGACGTGATGTTGATGAGAGAGGCCATGGTTGAGCGAACGAACCAGACATTAATTCACGTTTGCCAGTGGGGTGACAGTAACCTGGTAAATTTCAACGCCACCAAAACGCAAGCGTGTTTATTCACCGCTAAAAGGAGTCCCTTTAACCTGACTCCTACTTTTCGGGGTGCATCTGTGCCTGTTACCGATAGTCTCGTCCTTCTGGGCATGGAGTTGTCTTCAGACCTCAACTTCGGCACCAGCATCGAGTCCAAGGCACAAACTGCAGCTAAAAAGCTGGGCGTCTTAAATAGAGTCAAGCGATATTTCATGCCGGGACAGCTTTTAACTCTCTATAAAGCTCAAGTCCGATCTTGCATGGAATATTGCAGTCACCTGTGGGACGGCTCAGCTAAATACCAACTAGCTGCACTGGACACGATTCAACGCAGAGCTGAGAGGCTAATTGGCGACAAAGAACTAGTGAAGAGCAAATTTCACACCCTAGCTCACCGCCGCAAAGTTGCCTGTCTGTCGGTCTTTTACAGACTGTACTTCGGAGAGTGTGCAGCTGCATGAGCTCATACCGCCATCCCCCTTCTTCCATCGGACATCCAGGCGCACTGCGGGCTACCACCCTTTCTTGGTGGATATTCCTAAATGTCGCACAAAGCGTTACTCAACATCTTTTATACTGCGTACAGCAAAGGAGTGGAACTCCCTCCCTGCGTCTGTGTTTCCGAGTACATATAACCCGTCCATCTTCAAAGTAAGAGTAAATAGGCACCTTCTGGGTAAACTCGCACCATCATAGATCCTGTCTTAGCCCCTGGGCTTGATTGGGATCAAGAGCAAACCCATACCTAGTAAAAAAAAAAAAAAAAAAAAAGGTTTTAAATTACCAAAACTATCAAAATATTCAGAGTTATTGTTTTTCTTAACGTAGGCTACCCAATGAGTTCCAGGATTCACAGAAGTGTCCAAATTAATTATAGCACACTCATTTTTTCTTGGTTTTGAAGGTAAAGTATCTCTCATAAAAACACCACGGAAATACGGAATGTCACATGCGTGTTCTAAAATATCCAAATTTGTTAATGCTCGCCTGGGTAGCCGTTCCACTAGTTTTTTGAATTATTTAAATATAAACCTGCCCCTTTTTTATGAGGTCTAATATACAATCCTTTCCCAAGAGCAACCGCTTCCATCATCTTGTTATGGCGTTCAGACTCTTGAAGACTTCTCTGAGCAGCTTTGGCATTATTCACGGCCTTTGCTATACCTGCCGCACCTCCTGCTAATGAACCCAAAGCTGACAATCCAGCGAAGATTGGTATCAAAGGTAAAAACCTACCACTTTTAGGAATGGGAATACAGCGTGGCAGGCGTATACCTCTTTTGTTCATAAATAGTTTTTTGGCAGCAGCACATGCATACTTAATAGCTGAATTATTGCTTTTGGATTTCAATTTCTTTACTTGAGATTGTAGTTTTTTCACGATAGACATGAAAGAACGTGCTCCACCACCAGCTTTAAGCTTTGCCTTCATTGCATTTTTAACTATCCACGAGGCAACCTTTTCTCCTTTCCCAGCGTCTTTTGATTTCAATCTTTTCTTAGCCATATTCAAAAGATCTAAATCAGCTTTATGACGTACATCCAAATCACTATTGATGTATGCAATGTCGTGGTGCATACAAGCTTCATCCAATTTGTTTACACCTCGATTGCCTTTTTGTAACCGTTTTTGAAGTTTAGTTCCAGGACCGCAAAATTGATAACCAGGTAAATGTAATTCAAAAGGTAAATTATTAATTAAACTGTTAATGATACCACTTCCTTCCTTCATTGATACTCACAAAATGATTGAGCGGGTATTGCGTTCTTTATTTATATTACATCACTAATGCATTTTTTTCTACCCAACTGTTTTCTTCATTACTTAGGCCTAACCATTTCACAAAAAGCCTGTTCCCTTTTCTTTTTAAAACTTTTTCTATGAGATATAAGTCTGGAAACATAGTTCTTTGTAATTCATATTCATAAAATGAACCTAAAATACTGTGGTTTTTTCTGTCTTCTATGTGATAAGTTGGTGGGTTTGTATGATTGATTTTTGTGATAGTAAATATTTCAATAGACCAGTTAGGGGTATAACCTTTGTAAAAATCGTCTTTATATTTACTAATACGAACATGATCACCAACACGAAACTTAGGTCTTTTCAAAGTATTGTGCTTTTGGGATTTAATTATGTTGGTTCTTACCAACATCTGGTTTCTGTTGTTAACATCGACTGGTTTAAATTTGGTTATGCGATGAATGGTATTATTATAGCATTGTACTACTGAGTTTAAATTTTTCCCTAACCATTCATATATACCACATAAACTAAAAAGTTTAAAAAGACGACTTTTTAGAGTTCTTATCACACGTTCAACAATAGCTGCTTTCTTTACAGAGTAGGTTGAATAATGATTAATTTTATATTTCTTCATCAGTTGTTTAAAGCTATCATTGTAAAACTCCTTACCTAAATCAGTTTGCAAATTTTTTGGTGTTTGAGTAGACTCTGCTAGTATATGTTGCATCGCAAAAGTAACACAGACTTTCTCTTTTGATTTTAAGGGCTTTACCCAAACATACTTAGATAAAGTGTCAATAACAACTAATATGTACTTATAACCTTTATTAAAGGATGCATATTTTTGTACATCTATAAGATCTGCTTGCCATAAATCATATATTCCTTTTATTATCGTGCATCGTCGTGGAAAATTTCTTCTAGCAGATCTATGAAGCTCATCTACTATGTTTTGTTTACTCATTTTTGGTTGTCTTAGTATTAATCAGAAAATCGATTTCCGTTTTTGTATAATACAAAGTACTCATATTATTAGAAGTAACTTTTTCTAAGTTTTTAAGATAAACTCTAACGTCGTTAAGAACTTTTTTCAATTCTTTTTTCAAGTCTTCAATTTCTTTATCTAAATGAGCTTTATTTACAGCTTGATCATCATTTTGTGGAGGTAACAAACCTTTTAATCTTGAGGATTGCAAATCGTAATCTCCAGTCTCTGATTTTGCTAACGTGTAGTCAAGAGTATTCATAAATTCGCTTTCATAAAACGCTTATGAACGTGATGTCCAAATTTATCTATATTCATTGCAGTCTTTATGGGTTGTTCACTGCTATTAAACTGCTTAATTTTCTCAATACATGCCTTTTATATTTCACGTTTATAATACCAGCTTCAAACAGTTCTTCGATGATTGCTATAATCTCACTGTTTAGGCCAGTGTTGCCTGCTTCGCGTGATGCAAGCAGTAATTTTAGTCGTTCCACTAATTCATTTGGATCATCCCAATAAACCAAATCGGTATTCTTTTTAACTTTTTTAAAAATATTTATACCCTTTTGGGATGCTTTCAGTACTTGTAGTTACTTTTCTAGTAAATTTGAATAAGGGTTTAATAATACTCATGTATTTGAAGCCTTTGTTACTGTTTATAGGTTTATTTGGATCAAAATTACGTCTGTGTGCGTTGGTATCAATTAGAATTACTTTATAATTTTGCATATCCTCGTCTGTGATTATATCTATATTTGGTGTTTTTTTAAATAATAATTCCATAATACCAGGCGTCTTCTTCAGAGTGCGATTTCCAATCTTTAAGATACGACCCTGATCATAAACGCGGGCTTTCCCCAACATTAACTTATCCCGTTCAGTTCTTATTCCAAAAGGCACATCTTTAAATACTTCAGATGATAGTGACCATGATAAAGATCGATTTTTCATGCTTGGCGATGATTCGGGTGATTTAAACGAGTCATCACTGATATTATGTTCATCAGGTGGTGAAACAGTAAGAGTTTGATCAGTTTTGTCATAAAAATCATCAGCTGAGTTTTCTTCTTCACTAAAACTTTCTTGAATGGTATCGTTAGACGAATACGATACTTCAGCATCACTGTACTTTATTTTCTTTTTCATTGGGGTTTGAACTGATTCTTCGTTGTGAAAAATTGTATCACTTTTGTTTGCCAATTGATTTAGAGGATCCACAATGGGTTTAAATATTGTACCCAGAGCCATATTATTCGAATTTTTTAGATCTTTTATCATTTTAACCTTTCTTTTCACAGCTGCTGCAGATTTTACAATTTGTTCTTTTAAATTTCTTTCCATTTTAGTATGTAAGTATTCCGTTCCAAATCAAAAGTGAAAATGATTCAGATATATTAGAACATTCACTTATGTATATTAGTTAATAACTATAAAAGTGTCAAACTTCATTCTATAGCAACCTTTATTTCGCTCACAGTCCTTATTAATTACAACATAACTGAAGGGTTTACTCCAAACTATTGAGCACATTTCGCGGAATTGAGGCCATGTCATATCAGACCCAACATGTTCGTCATAAACATGCTTTAAGTTGATGTCATCTTGCTTAAATAATATAATAAGGTTTGAGTTATCTCTCACGAGCTGTTTTGGGATCTTGGTATATGTTTGATTTATGTAGAAACAGTCTATGTTTTTATGACGCCCCATAGCAAAATAATCACGAATGTTGTTTTGATTTTCACAAGCAACATCATCGAAAACAATGATTGAGTTTGGTAAAGCTTCATGCGGACTTAGAATTTCACTATTATAATTATATTTGTTGTACGACGTACCTGCTACCAAATTCAAAGTTTTTTCTAGGTATATATACTTAGGTTGGTATAATGATTTTGAATAAACGTACAAGTTACGGAAACGTGGACCATCTTTATGAAGCAATAAACTAATCACTAAGTTGGTCTTTCCGCAATTCGACGGTCCGCAAACAATACAGCGAATAGTATTTGGTAATAAGGTACCATGTCGTTTTGGAGCGTTTGATGACGTAGGACAGATGCATTCCAATTTCAATGATTTTTTTTGTTTAACAAATCTCATAATAAAATTGACTGCATTGTTTCAAAGGTTACAACAAAATGACTAAAAAATTATAACGGTTCTATATTTAATACTTTTGTTTGTTATCTACGACAGTAGTAAAAATTGGGCGTTCTGGCGCACAATAGTTGTGTGCGAACGTCGTCGCGGAGCGATGACGAAGCGAGCACGGCGAGCGGTGAGGACACAACTTTGTGAGCCAGAATGCCCAATTTATTTACTACTGTCCGGAGATTGAGGTTTGGCTAACCGCCCAAAAAGAAAATCCAACAAAAACTTATTCCGTCAAAGCTGCCTACACGCCCGCCTATAAAAGGCCACCTTCCTCAGGACTATTAACACGTTGCGTTACCAACGGTCCGGAGATTGGACCCATCCAATATGGTGTCTAATCTATAATCTATAATAAAAAAGTAATAAACACTCCAACTAAACAAAAAGAATGTCACTACGCCAAAAGTCGAAACTTTCCAATGTGCAAAAACACAACCACAAACATCAAGCTCCTTTTAAAAGAGCTCCCAGCGCCGCGGCATATACCACAAACGCTAAAAAATGCAGTGACTTAAAGGCATATACAGCCATAGATAATACTATATAGACGGAGATAGATGGGCCACTGAGGTTTTCCTTTTGCAAAATGTGTGTACCTAAGCACAGAGATGGCGCTGCATACCTACACCTAGCCACGCTAGATGGCGCTAGTATATGTTTCATTTAAATTATTTATTCGTAATGATTTGAGGGGTTTTAATGCCTTATTGTCATCTTGCTCGCAGTGCCCCATCTGAGTGGGGCGAGGTTAAATTGTTTATTAGTAAGGTTTTAAATGCTCCAATAAACGGCGAGCAAGATGGGGACGTGATTCTGACACCATTACTCCTTATGTCGCAGAAAATTTTTTCTAATGGATCCTGGTTAATATTTCTTGTCAATAGACTACTTATATTATGAGTTTCGCGTAAATAATTAACATTTCTTTATAGACATTAATATTAGATACCCAATTTTTAAGTGATGGTCAAAATCCTTGAAACCAATTATTTCATCACAGCTTTTGGTTGTGCGGGCGATTCAATTTGTGGACTGTAATTGCGGGGCGGGGAAAGCTAAAATTGATACGCGATTATCGACATAAACCAGAGGAAGTTTGGAGTGGGCACGATACCTTGACCGCCTCGTGGTGTGCGGGATGCTTGAGGTTGCCGGGGACGTCCCTGGTCTTGGCTGCAGCAGTTTCTAGTCCAATCAACGAGGACATTTGTTGTATGGAGACTTCCGAAAAATTCCTCTGCCTCTGAAATTTGGCATGTATTGAAGTTAGGTAATACAGATTACAGATGTACAATAATCCAACAAAATTTGTTACGAGAAGTTAGGTATTTTTACCAAAACATGAAAATCGCTTATAACTCTCTGTGAATATATTCTCAGGCTGAAATTCTTTCTGTATACGTACGTATGTACTAGTTAGAATTAGTGTGTCAAAGAATCCAACATTTTTTCCTTTTTAGACAACCCCAAATTTTAACTTTTAACATTTTCCACTTAACTTCCACTGAAAAATTGCTCCGTCCATTTTTATTTTTTAATATATTTTTATATCATTAAATACACAGCTTTGTTTAGTAATCCAATAAATTTTCCATTTTAAACATATTTTTTTGATTTTTGCTTAATAACGTATTGAGAAAAATTGCTCTGTCCATTTTTGTACCTTTAAGAGTCATATTATATTATATTTAAACAGATTTAATAATAATCCAACAATTTTTCGAACGATTAGCATTTTTTACGAAATGATTATGTTCGCTGATTTATCTTGACCGCTCGGAGCTGCTTTGCCCGCACTTGCCAGTCAATTTTTTATCTTATACGCACAGCACAAGAACACACAACGTTGTACAAAGGGGCGCTACGAAATTAGCTTTTAAAATGAATATTTGTTACCTAATGCGTTTCAAATAAACGTTTAATACTTGTACAATATGCAAAAAAGGTCAATAAGTAAGTAGGTACGTATAATAATGTTTAGAAAGACACCTACTACCTAAAGAGATTAAAGGACCTTCACTTCACCGCTTGCTCGGAACTGCTTTGTCACGCACTATTGTTTGGTGGCCAGCCACCGTTATTATACCGCGTCCACACACTTGGCAAACCTCAACAAGCCGTCACAAATTCAAACGTGTGGATAGAGCGATTGGCTTGGTTTGCGTAGGTTTGCAAGCGCTTGTAGCCGATCCGTCGAGTGTCGGTTTTTGTCACAAATCAAAGGCAATTTTCCGCAAGCGCTTGCGAAGCGACCACACGTTTGTGCGTACTCAAAGTATTCACTCACAGACGATCGAATTTGGTTGGGGCCGGATCACGAACATGGTGCGCTCCGAACTAAGCATATTCGATCGTGTGACGCACGGTTCGCCGGATATTATTATAATTAATATCGGTACTAGTATTGGTTGTTATAGAATAAGTCCGAGCGCGCAGATGCGATACACTATTCATACAGTTTTATCGTGTTGTAGGGAATATTGTTAAAATTAAACAAATCAATGGGTAGTTAGTTTTAATGTTTTATTGAATTTTGTTAATTGTAATATTTTAAAATAAGTAAATTAATGCTAAAAAAATCAGTAAATAATTTATTAGTTAAAACTTATATGTAATAATATTATAAAATCTTTTTCTTTTTCAATCAATATAATACCTATAATATATTAATAAGGTATGAGGCCTTCCTGCTTTATCTGGAATTATTTATTTTACGAACTTTTATATAAGTATGTTTCTCACAGCTCATGGAGTAAATAAAAAGTTGAATGAAATAAAATACATTTACTTACATTACATGTAAGTCAGTTAGAAGTAAATGTATTTCATTTATAAATTTTATTCAACTGACCAAATAGACGGGGTTCTGTCCAAATTTCATAAACTTCCTTTTCAGTTTCAGAGGTAATGTTTGTAAAAGCTAGCCATCAAAAACATACTGGTTAAAAACTAAGTCTCGTAACTCAGTTCTTCTACCGTAAAAAGTTGTGTGATCCACGTAATACCACGTCGGTTGACTTGGCCATCGCATTATTATAACACAATGTATCTCACAAGTAATACATTATATTATATTATGTTAAATTAGATTATTTACTTGACTTGGTACTACCGTAAAGAGTTGTGACATCCATGTAATCATGGATGTCACAACTCTTTACGGTAGAAGAACTAGTTGCGTGTGAGACTTGGTTTTTTTTACTAGTATGTTTTTGATGGCATCTCATTTCTTATTGTAGATAGTCCTACTTTTCTTTTACCGGTACCTTTACTTTACTTACCTTCTACTTCTTGAATACTAACACCGGATATTCCATTATATTATAGTATACATAATAACATACAGGTACACTGATTCATTCACTGCAAATGTAACTTTGTAATCCTATATATTTATATGGGATTACAAAGTTATTTATGCAGTTGGTGTATTTGGTTAAATATTAAACACTAATTGGATTCTTAATTTGAAGCTTTAATGTCTGCTAGAAGTGCCTTAAGTTTTCATAATCGATCAGTCAATGAATGCCAAAGGAGAAGGTTTTTTTTGTATGGGAGCTGGGCTTAAAATAAAAAATCAATGATCAGATGCAAATGATATATTAAATTAAAGAATAAATTATAAGAAACACGATCAATCTATATCTAAAAATAAATCGATGCCCATTTTAATTTAATTCAAATTCAAAAATACATTACCTGGTAAGTTATCACTAATGTTGCAATATGTAAAATAAAAAATGTTTAATGACATTTTTAAATGACTGTGGTCATTGCGTTTTGTTATTGATTAATTTTCAACTAGAATTACGGTTGCTTTAATATTAAAACATTGTACTACCTCTGAAGTTACGTAGTAAAACAAATGGAACTTTTTATTTATTTAACTATTTATTAAACAATAAAAATAATTATCGACACAACGTAAATGTTATTAGCGAAACGCATCGAACTCGTTGACAGTGACAGATGACGCATGTCTTGTCATGCCACTGCCTATGTGCTGTTGTGATGTTTCGTTGTGCTCTCGCTCTCGTGTTGTTTTCTGTTTTACGACTTCTGCTATGCTTTCTGGACCCGATTTTTGCCTTTCGACTGTGTTTTGTTGACCCGGTGTTTAATACGACGACCTCCGCTACTCTTTTGGACACCTTTTTTCTCCAACGATTATCAACAACGACGCCTCCTGCTCGTGCTATATCAAATGTAAGTATTTTGTTTGATTACAACAGTTTGGCAGTTAGTTAAACTCTTTCCATTCGCAGAAAGATTCAATTTCGAACTTTGTGGCTTTCGAAACACTGACACCCATTTGCACTAAACTTAAGAATCACATAAGACTATTCATATCTAATCCACTAAGCCTATTCTTAACTTACGGGCCCAATATCGAGCCGTTAAGGCTTATTATTCTCTATTAAACGAATGTCATAAAATAATATAATAGATAAGAATTGCCTTGGGCGATTCTTAAGTTTAATGCAAATGGGTGTGAGTTTTTCACATTGTACCATACCTAAGTGGGGCCTAAACTACACTGATTATTATATAGTTGGTCAAAAAAAATGTCATAAAATAATATGATAGATAAGAATTGCCTTGGGCGATTCTTAAGTTTAATGCAAATGGGTGTGAGTTTTTCACATTGTACCATACCTAAGTGGGGCCTAAACTACACTGATTATTATATAGCTGGTCAAATAAAATGTCATAAAATAATATGATGGATAAGAATTGCCTTAGGCGATTCTTAAGTTTAACCCTTTACCGCATAAATTATTAAATAGAAAGATTTTTTTGCAAAATATTTATTAGGCATTGTTCACACCAAGCGGATTGTCCGCCGCGGACTATGAGTATGCTCACTGTCAGCCCCAGTGTGAACGTGAACTCAGTCTGCTATAAGCGTTTACACCAAGCCTTCAATACGCTATAGCGTACTGCGTAGCGTGGCCACTGACGATCAGTTTTTCCCATCAGTTGAACTGAAGTCAGTCCATAATTTTATCGTGAGTGGCTTCTTTTCTGCTTATGTATTATTCTGTGCTAATACGTGCATAGACGCGTAGTTCAAAAATCGGCCTCCGAGAGTCAGCGACTACGCACTACGTAATAGCGTGCACCTATAGTCCGTTTTCGGTGTGTACGAGAAATTAAATATATATGGAAAAACGATAAACTGTGTAACGCGCACTTACAGTCCGCGGCGGATAGATAATCCGTTTGGTGTAAACAATGCCTAATTGAATCGAACAGTAATAAATATTCCTTTTAAAAGCTAATTTCTTAGCGCCCCGTTGTACAACGTTGTGTTTTCTCTGTGCTGTGCGTATAAGATAAAAAATTGCCTGGCAAGTGCGGGCAAAGCAGCTCCGAGCGGTCAAGATAATTCGGCGAACATAATAATTTCGTACATAAAATAATATGACTATTAAAGGTACAAAAATGGACAGAGCAATTATTCTCAATACGTAATTAAGCAAAAATCAAAAAAATATGTTTAAAATGGAAAATTTATTGGATTACTAAACAAAGCTGTGTATTTAAAATGTTAAAAGTTAAAATTTGGGGTTCTCTGAAATGGAAAAAGTGTTGGATTCTTTGACATACTTATTCTAACTAGTACATACGTACGTATAGAGAAAGAATTTCAGCCTGAGCAAATATTCACAGGGAGTTATAAGCGATTATCATGTTTTGGTAAAAATACTTAACTTCTCGTAACAAATTTTGTTGGATTATTGTACATCTGTAATCTGTATTACCTAACTTCATCACATGCCAAATTTCAGAGGCAGAGGAATTTTTCGGGTTACAAAAGCCCCGTTGATTGGGCTATACTGGGTTTCACATACACTGCACAGTTAACACACGCGTTTTGTTGAGTGTTTATTATGACTAGGCTGCTAAATCAATAATCTTGCGAAATTAGATGCGGGTGCGCGGAGCGGCCATTGCGGTTCTTTTCCTCGTTTTTCTATTGCCATATATGGGCAGCGGTGCGGTGTCATTTTGTACCGCTAGATGGCGGTGACAGTAATCTCGCTCTTCTATACGCGAGCCAAGATATGTGCGAGGGAGAAGGGAAAAGGAAGTTTGAATGGCAGTGTCGACAACCATACAATTAATAATTTTAAATCGGCGATATAACATGCAAATAAATATCGCGGCACATTTGAAATCTATACCGGCGCAACCATTTCCCCCCGGCTTGAAGGATTACCTTCAAAAAAAGAATGCCTTCAAGCTAAACTGCTAAATAAACTATAATGCCACCTAAATTCTAATTAAACTAAGCTAAACCTAATCGAACAAGCTAAATTACGAATGTGATTGAAGTTACTGTTGATTAGGTAAAGGACAAAAACGAATAACTGGTCGTAAGTAAGAGCCAGTTGCGGTCTTAACACGAACTATCCGGGTGATCCCATTTGACCCAGGGAAAACTTCTTCTACTACTCCAAGCGGCCAATGTAATGGAGGTATGTTTTCGGTTTAAATAACTACGACAGTACGTCGGTACTAGGGTTCGATGGAGTATTCCATTTCTGACGTGACTGTAGTGTATGCAAATAGTCTGTTCTCCAACGCTTCCAAAACGATTGAACGAGCTTATCCAATAAGGCGTGACGCGAGAGAAGATGAAGTCGATCTTCCTCCATGTCTAAAGCGGGTAAATATTTTAACGGTGTCAAATTCAAAAAATGCGCTGGAGTCAGTGCAAGCGGCTCCGAGGGATCACTAGACAAGGTTCTACAAAGAGGGCGCGTATTCATAACGGCCTCTACTTGAGTGAGCACGGTGCTCAGCTCCTCGAACGTAAGAATCTGTTCGCCTATAACGCGAAACAGATGCGACTTTAAACTTTTAATGTTAGCTTCCTAATTGCCACCAAAGTGACTTGCGGCGGGCGTATTGAACGACCACTCAATGCGGTTTTCAGCTAATACGTGGGCGAATTCTGTTTTAAAATGTTTCGAACGCAGAAAATTGTGAAGTTCAGAAAGATTACGACGAGCTCCGACGTAATTCGTACCGTTGTCCGAATACATTCGAGATACAGAACGCCGACGCGACAAAAATCTTTTAAAAGCAGCCATGAAGCATGGCGTGCTTAAATCACTGGCTAGTTCAATATGAACGGCGCGAGTCGTCATACAAATGAAAAGACAAACATAAGCTTTCGTGGAGCGTATACCACGACCACGAGAAACTGTTACCCTGAAGGGGCCTCCAAAATCTGTTCCTGTAAATACGAACGGTTTAGCAGCCTGAACAACACGACAAGAACGATGGTCGGCCATTTCGGGTGGGATTGACTGCGGGTGAAGTTTGAAACACGGAATACATCTATGAGTTATCGAACGAATCAAATTGCGTGCGGAAAGAATCCAGTATTTCTGGCGTAAAATCGACATTAATAAATCTGGACCAGCGTGACAATTCACCTTATGGTGATATTCAACTAAAAGATCAACGATATGATCCTTGCGCGGAAGAACTATAGGGTGCATTTGATCGTAGTTTAATTCGGACTGGCTTAAGCGACCACCAACTCGAATGAGGCCATCCTTCATAAAAGGTTTCAAGTGTTGAAGAGCGCGACTACAAGGTTTGTTTAATTCTAAATGTCTAATTTCAGACGAAAAATATAATCGCTGAAGTTCGCGAAGTACAATTAACTCAGCCTTGTTTAAGTCAGAGGCGGTGACGTATTCGCGACGCGGAAGGATTTTCAAAAATCGACAAATAAAAACAACACTACGCAAAAGAATCGACCACGATGAAACACGGCTAGCCAACGCTAAGATAGTCGATCTGCGGGCGGTGCAGTAGCAACTAAAGAGGTTTTCTTTTCCTCTGGTGGTGTGGACACAGTTGTGGGATTAAAAGGACTAACCGGCCATTCATCAGGTGGGGTTTGGCACCAAGAACTACCATGAAACCACAACGGATGATTCAAAATTTGTGCAGGTGTTAACCCACGAGACAAACAATCGGCAGGGTTGTCCGTGCCTGAGACGTGATAAAAGTTTTGCGGCGCTAATTCCGACTGAATTTTTGTCACCCTATTTGCGACAAATGTATCCCAACGATGGGGCGAAGAATGTGTCCAACACAATGCTACGGTTGAATCCGAGAATGCAAAAACTCTATCTATATTTATGCGGTTGTGACAACTATTAACAATTGAACTAACGAGCTGGGCTAGAAGCAATATAGCGCACAGCTCAAGACGAGCGAGGGAAACTACTTTACTAGGGGCTACTTTAGATTTAGCGCTGATGAGGTGGAGTGAAATGTCATCCCCATTACGAACGTGGAAGTACACAACGCCCCCGTATGCTTTCTCGCTAGCGTCTGCAAAACCTACGACTGTTACAATACTATCATTTGAGATGCCAACGTGGCGCGATATTCTAATTTGCTCGAGCACAGGAAGCTCGACTCTAAAGCGATCCCACAATTTAAGAATGTGGTCAGGTGGAGTGTCGTCCCAGTCACAGTTGGACAGCCAAAGTTCTTTTATAAGAAGCTTTGTATACAAGACGACAGGTGCTACAAATCCCATAACATCCCATATGCGTGCGACACCCGACAATATGGTGCGCTTAGTGCAGGTTGACGGTGTAGGGCGAACTTTCAAACTAAACATGTCGGACGAAGGTGACCAACACAAACCGAGAACCTTGTGCGTATCATTACCATCAAACTCTTTGACAGTTGACAAACGATGCGTCGGTGGAATCGAATCCAAGACCGATTGCGAATTGCTAGTCCATTTTACAAGATCAAAATGGCCAGCCTTCATGAGATCAATCACTTCAGCGACAGCTTGATCTTCGCTCTGTACAGAGTAAATGTAGTCATCCATGTACAGACCAGTTTCTAAAGTCTCCTTAGCCTTCGGGTAATTGTTCCCCTCATCGGCGGCGAGCTGCTTGACAGTGCGAAGTGCGTGGAAGGGACTGGATTTAAGTCCAAAGCAAACACGATTAAATTCATAAACCTGTAAAGATTCCTGCGGCGAAAATCTATACAAAATGCGTTGGAATCGGCGATCCGATTCGCGAACTCCAATACAAAAAAACATTTGTCTGGTGTCGGCTGAAAGCGCGACAGCGAATAAGCGAAAGTTGACTATTATTTCGAACAAATTACCTTGGAGATTTTGACCACTATGTAAAATATCGTTTACTGAAACATTCGAACTAGTTTTGGCGCTGCCATCTAAAACAACGTGCAACTTGGTGGTTAGTTTATCCTCGCGGATAACTCCATGGTGCGGTATGATATACGAGGGAGCATCCTTCGTTCCTTCAGTTTCGGGAGGCGCGGGTCTAATAATGCCTTTATCCAAATATTCGATTATTACGTTATCGTAAGCCTCCTTCAACTTTGGAGATACTTGCATTTTCCGTTCTAAATAAAAGAAGCGTTTTTCGGCTGACTGAAACGAGTCTCCAAGCGAAGTAACATCACCCTTAATGCGACAATATAACGACCATCACTTTCGCGAGTAGTCGTGCGACTATAAAACTCTTCGCAGAGTTTATCATCAGGGCTGACTATAAGGGTACGTTCACCTCTTCCATCTCCCAGAATTTACGGACGGCGGAGTCCAGCGGCTCGACGGCGCAACAATATGACACTGTCGAGTTATAATCTAAACAAGCGGGTGCGGAACCAACAATAACAAACCCAAGAACCGTCTCTAAGGCGAGCGGTGCGGGGTGCGACGTGTGACTTTGAACCCTATGCGGCAACAGGAGGTGCGGGAAAATCGAAGCGCCAACTAACAAATCTATATCTCCTGGAACGGCATAAGTATCATCGGCCAAAGGTAAATCTCTAAAATTAGTCAATAAAGCGGTATTGACTGCGACAGTCGGTAAAAGTTCGGTAACTTTATCGACAACTAGCGGATCCATCGAAAAACCAACGCTATAATCAAAACGCGAGTGGAATTTAATCCCTACAGAACCTTGAACGGCTTTAGTGGAACCCCCAATACCTTTCACAACATTACAGGCAGGGCGGTTATTTATATGCAAACCTAGACGACTACAACAATTTTTACTAATAAAATTACTTTGAGAGGCACTATCTAAAAGTGCGCGAACACTATGTCCCCTACCATGCGAATCGCAAACAATAACTCGAGCGGTTGCGAGAAGTACCGTAGTAGGGCTTGCTTGCAAACTTGATAGCGAACACAAAGCGTGGTGGCGCCACCCTCGCTAGGCGCGGACGGGGACGAAAACACGCGAGAGCGCGCCGAGTCACCAGCACTCAACAGCGGCAGCGCTGGCGCGGGCGGCTGTGACATCACAGAGGGCGGACCACGGCTACGTATGGCCGGGTTCCCACTATGCCGGACCGGCATTTCTGCCGGAAACCGGACACCGGACACGAGTGTTCACATTACACCGGATCACCGGATCTCGGGGGCCCGGAGGCCGGGTTCACAAGAATCTCTCAGTTGAATTTGGACCTGTGCCCACAATGGACGACGAAATTGTTGTGTTGTGGTGGTGGTGGCGCAGAAGGCAAAATAAAAGAAGAAAGTATTGGGTACATTCTATTTTACGAGAAAGATTTTCACTTGGGACATTTGAAACATTGATGGGTGAACTGAGAAGTGACGAAGCAAAGTTCTTCAATTATTTTCGAATGACAACATCCACTTTTGACGATTTACCAGGACGACTTTCACCAGGCATAAGAGTACGAAATACAAGTTTCAGAGAATGTATTTGCCCAGAACAAAGATTGGCCATATGTTTAAGGTAAGAGTGTATTCTTTTGACAATAATTTATTAATTAGAAATGCAAATTAGTCATTTAAGTATTTATTTGTACGACGATAATTTCTATGGAAAGGGATAAAAATCAATGGTTGTGTCCTGGAACGTGTTAATAAGAAATGCAAATTAGTAATTTAAGTATTTATTTGTACTCAAACTTAAGTCATTTAAGTATTTATTTGTACTCCAACGTAAAACCCTTCAAAATCTAAATAGTCTGACTCTTGGGAGTATATGGATGGAGTAGATTCTGTTGGCGAAACTGGATTCACTGGATTCGAATTGGATGACTGGGAAGAAGTTGATGGTACGAGTATAGGTGTTGTTGCCGGTTGGTTGCTACTATTATATTGTGTAGAGTATCCAGAGTGATGATCTTGCGTAGGTGTCCCCTGTTGATTAGGATGTGTGTAGTATCCAGAGTGAGTATACTGATCTGGTCCGGTCATCTGATTATAATAACGCCAATGTCCGTAATTTGGTCTCTCAAAATTCCTACTTTTAATTTTGTGCAACATTGTCAGGACGCTGGCTTGAAATTCTAAAGTCTCTTCGATAGTTAAAGTGTCCAAGGTTGGTATAATGCCTTTGAAAAAAGAAAGGTGATGGCTTTCTTTTTCTGGGTTCATTCTGGAGTCTAAAAACTTTGACATCTTCTCATTTACTTCTTTATTATCAATTGTTCTTTTATCTTTAATTAAAGGTGTACGAAAATCTGATTCCATGCCTACTTCAGTCTCGGTTCTTGTTTTTTTTGAACCCGACTCATGAGGCGGTTGAGGTTCGGAGACTTTTTTCAAAAACATTAATTGCTCGTGATATAAATATTTTCGTGTCTTTTTGGACGAAGATCCAGATTTAGACTCATCTCTTTATTTTTTCACCGTCTTAAGCCACAAATCTCGTACATTATTCCATTTAGTAGAAACCAGTTTTCCTGAAATAAATAAAAAAATCTGAATAGAATTTGTTTATTAGTGACGTAAAATGTAACTAGCTTTCCGCCCGCGGCTTCGCCCGCGTGGAATTCGGTTATTTCGCGTTTTTTATATTTTCCCGTGGGAATGAGAAATTTTCCCGAGGTAAATGTAGCCTATGTTTCTCTCCATCCCTTCAACTATCTCCACTTAAAAAATCACGTCAATCTGTCGCTCTGTTTTGCCGTGAAAGAAAGACAAACAGACAGACAGACACACTTTCCCATTTATAATATTAGTAAGTATGGATATGTAGTAAAAAAAGATACTTTTTTTTTTCAGATATTTAGCTTCAGGATGTTCATTCAAAGAAATACATTACTCATACAGAGTGGGCGTTTCGACAATAAGTAAAATAATAAAAGAAATGAGCCACGTCATTTGGGAAAACCTACACACAAATTTCCTTAAGCTGCCTGATACTGGGAGAGAATGGGAGGACATCGCTTTAAGATTCGAAAGAAAAGCCAACTTTCCTCACTGTATTGGAGCAGTAGATGGCAAACATATTAGAATTTTGAAGCCAGCCAAGAGTGGTTCTATGTTCTTTAATTACAAGGAATATTATTCTTTTGTATTAATGGCAGTTGTCGATTCAGAGTACCTATTTATTTCTATCAGTGTGGGCTCTGTTACGGGGCGGGTCAGGAAAGTCTTTTTAAAAAAAGATATTTTACTTGAAACACGTTATTTTATTTATTATAAAGAATGGACAGTCTATGCCCGACGGAGGTCCAATCCAATCTTGTGTGAAAACTAACTGAAGCTATAATGACGATTCGGGTTTCCTATTGCATTGACGCAAATGCAATGGGAAACTCAGCGATTTAATTTTATATGGCAAACAGAGCTAATTCCGATATAACAACCCCCCCGTTAAGATCGATCATCACCATTCAAAGTGATGAGAGATTAACCCAAGACAAGATGAACTACGATTGGACTTACGTTTGGCAGAGCGGTTAAAATTACAAAAGAGTAAATAAAACTTACAATAATAAACTTATTAATCTAAAGATATGTATGTGCTACAGAATGCAGCATCCATGATTATAACATAAGAAAATATAGAAATAGTATTAACATAAAAGATTAAATTGTTACAGATCATGTGTTTTAGTGAAAACAATATTTCTTTTAGTAGGAGTTGGCGTTGCTGTAACATCAGCCTCCTTAGATGTTTCTACATGTGCATCTCGATAGATGACCATTTGAGATACAGGATCTTTCTTTATTTTAGAATTATTACATTGATTGTAAATTTGAATACAACAAGATGACGAGCGATTACAAAACACTTTACGATATTTGAATAGTACATACATTAATATTATGAAGCTGGATATATAGCTAAGAGACATATAGTGAATACCATAGGTTTCGAAATGAGAAGGAGTCTCTAATTTATTTAAGTCTTGTTCTAAAGAGTTTAAATGTATACTAGCATGTATATTAATGAATCAAGATTATTAATATTATCTAACTTAGTATAAGGTAATTTCTCTAAAGTTCTATTTACTTTCTCGACCATTCGCAGCAGTCATCTAATAAAATATTAAAATCTGAGATTTTATTAGTAACATTACCTATTGAAGTTGCGCCGTCGGTGGTAAACTGTAATGTTTTATAAAATGCTTTACAATTTTTTGGCAATGACAATATACCAGTTCCGAAAAAGATGAGATCTGAATTTACATCTCGATTACTGCAAGTGATATGGCATTTCCCGGCTCTGATTGTAAAAACAGCCAGCGGTTAAAACTTAGCTTATGAAATAAATCGATTGACCCGTGTACCAATTTCGTAGAACACACATCTGGAAGTTTCTTCACAACTTCGCTTAATAGAGTCGTTTCACACGTAGGATTCGCGATCACTGAAAACACATTTATAAGTACGCACACATAACACTTGTCACTAATAAGTTTGCACTTCTCTATGTCTCTTATCAGTGAGTAGAACATGCGATCAGCTGTTATTGCTACGTATGAGCTAGACGGCTCGATGAGAATGAATGTGTCAGGTTTCGATATATCATATGGGACAGGTAAAGGAACTATATTATAAAGGTCATAGACCTGAGGTAACACTAAAGGAATCTTAATAACGATTACAATTCTATTTAAATGATAATAACATATTAGCTTAGATATATCTATAAGTTCATGTATATTTTGTAGAGTTAAGGATACAGCGAGTTCATAATGGCTAGGTAGGCTATTCCTATGCTTATCTAGTTCGTTATATAGTTGATGCGGGCTAAGTACAGTCGGATGCAGAATATTGAGCTTCGCGAATAAAATAGCATTATTAATATCGTCAATGTCGAAAGATAAAGTTAGTATTATAGACTCTAATGAATTCAATAAGGAGCTAAGTTGCGATTTGATTTTTAATTTGTCATTAGAGTTTTAAACATTCTCTAAGATTTTGTGAATGGTCTCCATATTTCTCATGAGATGTTTCTCATTTTGGTCGACCTTGGATATAGAGTTATTGAAAGATGTGATAGTAGATTTTATCACGTGGATATTATCTTTCATCAGATGAGCCAGCTGCTTCTCATCCGTCTGTACATCTTCGATAGCCTTCGAATATTTAACAGCATCTTCCGAATCTAATGTACCAAAAATTGTTTTTAGCAACGATCCTCCGAAATCGATGAGAGCTATTTTATAACGCTTATTTGGCCTTTCATCTACCAGGAGATATGAAATAGAAAAAAACTTATTAACATTATTTAAATGTTGATTTCTTAACGCAGATAAAGAATTGAGACAATTAGTCTCTATCTTAGAAGATGTAAATGAGTTACAAAACACGTTTAACTTTTCAAATAGAAATTCGATTTTATCTAAATTAGGCTGTATATGACTTATGTCTACATATTCTACGACATTCCAGTCACTATTAGTAAACTTAACATCTAAGAGTTTATCGAAGAAAAGCCCGGGACTACTGACTATGGGCGATACGAATTCGCAAGCGACCGACGACAGCGCCGATCTGAAATAAGTGATAAGGAATTGTAATAATATGACGTCATGCCATGTGACGTGTTTGTTATGACGCGCTATCACTAGCGAGCTTGATCTCGTCATAGTGATGACGTACGTGCTTACGGTTTATCAGTAAGGTAACAGTATGTTTCCCATTTAACTTTATTATTTTAATGAAATGAAATGAAATGAAATATTTAATTTGCGTTTGAGAAAGGTACATTTTTGGTCTTATTCTACTTTTCTTCTCTTTCTCAGCTGACAATGTAGCATGCAAATAACTTTAACATTTTTATTTTCTAGATAACAATGACTATTCTAATTAAATACAAAATACAAAATTAATAGGTACTCCAAATTGTCAAAAACCAATTATATTAGTATTACAATAAAATACAAAATTAATATAAGTACTATAAATTAACCATAATCAATAAAATGTCAAAAATATGTCAAATCAATTTAGCAACCTAAAGTCTGTGGAGCTTATAAACTTTACTTCTCCATGGCAGTCCATTTTTGCCTTGGCTAAAGCATAAATCGTGCGCGCCATTAAACATAAAAAAAAATGGCAGTCCACCCATGGAGGAAAAAAGAAAAGTTTGTTAAAAAGTTACATAGTTGTCAGAAGTTAAAAGGGCCCTTCCACTCTGGAGATAAGGCCTTGTTTTGCTTATGGTGGCAACGTACATATACTAAATCATTAACGCTATAAGTTATAGGTTTGGTGTGCGAATCGTAATAATTTTTAGATTTTTCTTTAGAGGCTTGAATATTCTGAAGCGCCTTTTGGCGGCTATAATAAAGACGATGATTAAGAGCTCGGATGTAATCTGTATATGTATTGGTATCGAGAGTATCGATACTCGTAGGTATAAAAGGCTTATAACCAAATAACAACTCTAAAGGCGAGTAACCTGTAGTGCTATGCACGTTAGAGTTGTACGCAATCATTGCGCTTGGGATATAAAGGTCCCATGTGTGTTGATTTTCACCGATATAAGATCTAAGATACTCTTTAAGAGTAGAATGACTCCTTTCTAGGGCACCGCACGCTTGCGGATGATATGGAGATGCGAATATATGTTTTATACTAAAAAGTTTCTCGAGTTGTTTAAATACATCTGAACAAAAATTTGTACCTTGATCTGAAACGACCATTTTAGGAATTCCCATATGGGAGATAAAGATTACAAATAATTTAGCTGTTTCTTCAGCAGAGCATGTTAGCATAGGATATGCTTAAAAAAATTTGGTTAAGTCGTCTTGTAAGGTAAGTAAGAATTTATATTTGTGCTTATGAGTTTCCGGAAGTGGACCGACCAAATCAAGATAAACTTTTTCGTTGGGCCGAGATGCTGTGGAAGTTACTATCATAGGGGCCCGATTTGTCTGCCTTAAGGGCTTATTGATTTGGCAAGAGCGACAGTTCTTTACATAATCTTCAATATCTTGTCGCATGTTTTTCCACCAAAATTGAGATTTAATTCTCTCTAACATACGCGAGATACCGGAATGACCGGCGAGAGGAGAGTCGTGATTATCTTTAAGAATTTGTTTGATCTCGTCCGGCGTAGGATACTTTATAGAATTGCGGTATATGTTAACTTTAATATTAGTATTGTGAAATAGAAACGATATAATGTTATAGACCTTAGTAAATGATAGTTTAGTAAATGGATCCGTGAAGTCTGGTAGAGCGATTTCTTTTTCCTCCATGTACCAGTACTTGATCATATCTCGATAATCTCGGAGAAGATTAAAAATATCTTTATATGACGTTTCATCAAAGTGATTGGCTTTTACAAATAAATAAACGTATGTTTATCGTTTGACGTAGAATAATAGGTGTGCAAATCATGTTCAATACTACGAATGTCCGGCGGATTTGGGCAAGCATCTATGATGTCTTGACAGTAAGGCACGGGTTGATCTAAATCGACTGATGCTGGATAAGCGATCAGTTTGCACTTCGCCTTAAGTAAGGAATCGTTGTGCTCTTGAATCTCAGTGTCAAACGAGACGCCGGGTTGTTTTATTATTTGAAGAAACTGTTCGTAAGTTTCTGATATGGAAGGTAAATTATGTGAGTTGTCTTCGTTATCTGGTAATAGTGTTGGATTACACAACATTTAGTCTGTGTTATCGTCATCGCTTAAGACGTTTACTGGAAAACGGGATAATGCGTCGGCATTTGCATTTAATTTTCCCTTTTTATAGACGATCTCATAGTCGTACTCTTCTAATTTTAGGCGCCATCTTATAAGCCTGGAGCCTGGATCCTTGACATTAAAGAGCCACACAAGTGGTTTGTGGTCTGTTATTATTTTAAAAGTTCGACCGTATAAGTAATGGCGAAAGGTCTTTACACCGAATAGTATGGCTAAGAGCTCCTTTTCTATGGTGGAATAGTTGCCCTCGGCCTTGTTTAAGGTGCGTGACGCATACGAGACGGGCTTGTCTTTACCTATTTCGCCTTGCGATAGTATAGCGCCTATTGCGTAGTTAGACGCGTCGGTGGTCAAAAGAAAAGGTTGTTTGAAGTCAGGATACTGGAGTAGAGGTGCCGAAGTTAGTTTATCCTTTAATTGGATGAAGGCTTGCTCCTGATTATGAGACCATTGGAAAGTGGCGTCCTTTTTTAATAAGGAAGTCAATGGTTTTGTTATTTGAGAAAAGTTATTTATAAAACGACGATAGTATCCGACTAGACCTAGGAAAGACTTTATATCTTTAGGATTTTTAGGTGTCGGAAACTGAGAGACGGCCTTGATTTTGTCAGGATTCGGAGACACACCTTTGTGTGTTATTATATGGCGACTTCGCGTCGTAGAAACTCGCACTTATCTGGCTGTAGCTTCAGATTAAACTTTCTCAATCGATCAAAGACTAAAGTAAGTTTTGTGATATGACTTTTGAGGTCATGGCTATAGATTATGGCGTCATCCAAATACACGTAAGCGTGAAGACCTTGGAGGCCAGAAAGAGCTGTATTCATCAGCTTTTGGAAGGTGGTAGGAGCATTTTTTAACCCGAAGGGCATTCTAGTAAATTCGTAATGCCCGGAAGTGCTAGAATTGGTATTGACAGTGAAACCTGTTTTAGGAGCGTCCTTGGGACTCATCCTGATCTGATGAAAGCCACTGGAGAGATCCAGGGTGCTGAAATATTTGGAGTGTCCTAATTGGTCCAATATGTCTGTGATAAGAGGCAGAGGATAGCTCTCAGATACGGTGACGTCATTGAGGCGGCGATAGTCTATAACTATTCGCCACTTCTTTTTACCAGAAGCGTCCATCTTTTTAGGGACTACCCATACTGGGGCGCTCCATGGCGAAACAGAAGGACGTATAATGTTCTGATCGAGCGTCTTACGGATCTGAGTGTCTACCTCCTCTTTATGACATTCGGGAAAGCGATATGATTTTACGTGAGTGGGAGGCGCATCTCCCGAGTCTATGGTATGTTCAATCGCGTTTGTGAAGGACAAAGGCTCGCCTTCCATATGAAAGATTTCGGTGTACTGTGAGCAACACTCGAGAAGTGACTCTTTTTCTTCAGAGTTTAAATGAGAGCAACGAATAAGGTTTAATACCTTCTGTATTCTATCGGATGCTGTGTAAGATATAGAATTTACGCATTGAGATGAATCAGTGACATCGTTTTTAGGCTCTAGAGGCGTTAACTTTACAGCATAGTCCTTGACCTCAACTTCAGAATTAGTAGTATTTAAAATAGTTACGTTTATTTTTTTATTAGGTTTTATAAAAACGAGACAGTTAGCGACATAAACACCATCGCTTATAGAATGATCTAGTAATAACCCTTCATTGTTTTGATAGCGTTCGGGCGAGTAATTTGATACCGCGCACTCGATAACAGCTTTTAGTCGCGTAGCCGGACAAAAATTACTTACGATAATTCTAAAACTTTTCGTTTTTACTGAGTGGATAGAGTATGTGGATTGTGAGCTACTTTTAAAAAGTTAGAAGTTTTATGACTGTGCTTTAGGTATGGTTTAGGTATTTCATAATATTTCGTGTAACGTAATGTATATAATAATAAAGTTTGATATGTTGAGTGTTTCATAATAAGAACTATCTTATCTTTGTGTTGTAAAAAGTTTAGAAACATAATATATGTGGAACTATGAAAATCACAAAATTACTCTTTTTGTCTTTGAATAAAATTTTAAAATTTATGAAATAATATTTAAGACTTTCAGTGGTTAGTGGTATACATGTTGAACAAAGTTTAGAAAGTTAAGTGGTGTGCTTCTTTGATCATTTCATTTTTCTTTCGTAGCACACGCAATAATAAATTAAAATTGACAGAATCGCTCATACATGTCCGTTGTAATACTATTTTATACCACACAAAAAATTAGAAACATACATACAGTGCATTTTGTTTAAATCACGAATAAAATATTTCGCTAACGTACGTTTCTTTATGCGGACGCGGGCGGCTGCAGGCGCGGCGCGGCTGTGGCGGCGGGCAGGCGCGGGGGTGGGGGCATACCTACCTACACTCTATATGACTGATAATCCAATCGACACGTCAGACGAGTGGATACATGGCGAACATAATACAAGAAGACGTAATGCAGAAAAAGTAAACTAAGTACCTTAACCTACTTACTTTACATCTTAGATGATATCAATAAAAACATTATTAAATGACAAGTTTTAAGTAGTTAGTACTTACAGATCGCGCAATTCTTCTTTCAGATAAGATTATTCTACAATCATCCGAATTGGATGAATGGGATGAAAACGTAAACACGCAATAATAAATTAAAATTTACAGAATCGCTCATCATGGCCTTTGTAATGCTATTTTATACCACACAAAAAATAGAAATATACATACAGTGCATTTTGTTTTAATCACGAATAAAATATTTCACTAAGGGTGGATTCTACTAAACTGGAACTTATTCCAGTAGACCTTAGTCTTATACCTAGATTAAACGCCGAATTTGTATTGACTAATCTCGGAGTAAGTCTTATGCCAGTTTGGTCGAATCCACCCTAAATTCGCGATTGGGCATGCAGGACGTGGGCAGGTGGATTTGGGCATCAACTCGTTACACCAAAATTTTGTTCTAACTGGTCACACCGCCAAAAGCAGTATTATTTGTTTCAACCCGTCACAAGTTGATTTATTTCCCTGTCCTTAAATAAATTTTATATACGTTCTGATTAAGATAGAGACTCTAATAATGGCATATCATAAGTCTATTAAAGCTATAAGAGCATATATACTTGTAAAAAATACTTTTAGAAGTATATAAGAAAACGAGAAATGACATCAATAAAACCAGTAGTGTTATAAACGCACTCTGTAAGCCTTATTCTTAATTAACACTTATACATGCACTATGTAAGTCCACTTAATCTTAAAAGTGACTTATCAAAGTATTTTATTAGATATCGGCTGTTACACTTAACTTATTCTTATAGACGTATATAATCAAACTTTATATAATGTTTATTAGAGCAATAGTATTATACACGCACTTTATAAGCCTAATTGCCATTGAGTCTTAATTAACACTTATACATGCACTTTGTAAGACCACTCAATCTTAGAAGTGACTTTACTAAGTGTTTTGTTAGATATCGTCTGTTACTTATAACTTATTCTTAAAGATGTATATAAGCTTACTTTATAAAACATTTGTAAGAACAGTAGTATTATATGCGCACTTTATAAGCCTAATTACCCTTGATTCTTAATAAACTCTTATGAATGTATTTTGTAAGATCACTCGATCTTAGAAGTGACTATTGTAAAAGATAGTAAAGAGTACTAGCACGTCAAATGTCTTAGAAACCAGATAATTGCTATTAGAATTGTAATGCATTGCAAAAAAGTCAAAAGGTGGTCGACCAGGAACTTCCCTGATTGTCTTTTAGCCTTCTTTTACTTTAATAAGGAACCCTAAAGGTTATGAGCAATGGCCGCGTGGATTAAAAAATGTGGTTGAATTTGATTTTAGAAGTGCGGTGTAAACTTTAAACAAGGGTAATGCACTTATATTGGTTCTGTTAAAGCCACTATAAGGCATGATTAGTGATAATGGTGACATTTCCATATTTTTCATTTTTAATATAATATTTTTTATTATTAAAGATACATTGTTGAAATGGCCCGTAAAAATATTGGGATTGTTATTTCAAAATACTCGATAAAAACGACTTCGCAATTAAATAACAGTTAGTAATGCGTAATAAACATGAAATTATACTTACACATTTTGTAGGAAAGTGAATTAAACGGGCCAGTACATAATACTTACGTTTTTAATACTCTTCTTATTATTCAGAAAAGTTTCACGAGCACTTGGGAATCCTTTCGGCGGACTGTGATTACATCTGATTACGTCTTACTAAAAGCTCGCAAAGAGCACTACAAGTAATATCACACTTAGAACAGCATTAGTAAGTGCATTATAAGGGTAAATGCCCATAAAGAATGCCTTTGTAAATCATTTGTAAGTCTGTTTAGTATTAGAGTCTCGTGTGGTCATCTAAACTAAGCGTACGTGTTTTTTTGCGATTTTCATAGATCGTAAACCTTTTTCGTTTTTATTAGTCGTGGATATTGCGATCGTCCTTTCAATATGGTCCAATGTGCTATGTGCAATAACCAATTCTCCGATGGCGTCCAGTGCTTCGCTTGTGGTAAAAAATTAGATTTTAGCTGTGCCGGACTAACAGAAGCTGGCTGGCGGAAACTGGGTACGGACCGTAGATCGACCTGGAGATGCCCTACTTGTAGAACAGTAAGTGCGGCTTCGCCTAGCCCAAACGAGTCTGCTTCTTCGGCGATTATACTCCAGGAGATCCGTGACTTGAAAATGCAGCTGGCCGAGTTTAAAGAAATCAAGACCAAGCTGGCTTGTCTCCCAAGTCTAGTGGAAGAGATAAGATCGATGAAAGAAGACATAACCGAATTAAAAAAGTCATGTGAATTCTCGGCTTCTTGGATTGATGACCTGAAAGTTAAGTCTACTAACACCGACAAAAAGGTAGCTGATCTAAAAAATAAACTTTTGGCTGTTGAAGACTCAATTGTTAGCTTGAAATCTCAGCTATATAATACCGAACAAAGATCACGCCTTAACAACGTTGAGATTAAGGGAGTACCATTAAAAAAGGATGAAAACTTATTCCTTAATATCGAAGCGATTTGCAAGGAAATTGATTACAACTTCCCGAAAACTCAGATTAACTATATCTCAAGAGTGCCTACATTTAATTCAAAGGACAAAACAATAGTAGTGAGTTTCGTCAACCGCTATATTAAAGAAGACTTTATATCTTCAGCGCGTACACATAAAATATTAAAAGCGGAAGACATTGGGTACCATGGATCGCAACAACGCATTTTCCTCAATGACCACCTGAATTCGGAATCCAAGCACCTATTAAATAAGGCCAAACAACTTGCTAAGGAAAAAAATTACAGCTGCGTCTGGGTCAAATTTGGTAAAATTCATGCAAGGAAGAATGATACATCCGGCGTATTTATAGTCAACAAATTGAGTGATTTAAACAAGTTTGTATAGACTGTTTCATATTAAGGGATTTATTTTTGTTTTTGTTGTTAAGTATTTCATACGGTCCACTTTTTATAATAATTGTTTTAACATTTTTTATTGATTGTCAGTATTTTCTAAGTAAAATTATATCCATTATTAACTGTAATTGCAAAATCAGATGTGAGGTGGTTTGTTGCTTTATGTTGGTCACATCTGGCTTGCCACCTCCGCCGATACCGCCTTGCTATTGTTTAACTTGCACACCCATGCAACTTCGAGTTGCATGTGACAAATATATGACGGTCTCTCTTGCTCTGCCACAATTATTATTACGCGCATCGTCTAAACGCATTGTCGCACCTTCTCGCTCCTGTTTGTCTTATCGTCATTGCTCTTTAAACGCCCTGCTATGCACATCATACGCTCGCTGTCCGTTGCGTACTTTGCTGCTTTCGTTGTTTATCAGTGATTACCTATCCGGCACTTTTAATTCGTTTATTTTTTGTTCAAATGTTAATCTAATATATGTGTTTAGTTTGTATTATGATACTTATAACAGTTGTTATGATTTTTATGTCTCAAAAGCGATTCACTGATGGATGTCGATGGTGTAAATATAAATAACTCTAATCTGAGTATTTATTATCAAAACGTTAGAGGATTACGTTCTAAAACCTTAACATTCTATCGTAATGTATGCCTCAATTCGTATGACGTGATAATCTTAACGGAGACCTGGTTGCTGGATAGTGTGAGTGATTCCGAGTTATTCGATGGTAGGTATATTGTTTGGCGACGAGACAGAAATTACGAGTTAACTCGTCAAGGTCGTGGCGGTGGTGTACTTATCGCAGTGCGGAAACATCTACCTGCTACTCCCCAATACCAATTTAATTCTACCGCGGAAGATCTTTGGTTATCGCTACCAATTAAGCAAAATAACGTAAATAAGACCATAAATTTGAATTTATGCGTTGTTTATTTATGTAAGCAAAACTTAGGCTTGTCTTTCTCTGGACAATTAAGTAATCATTTATCTAGAGTTGGTGAATTTATGTTACATAGTCCCGATGACACATATCTCATTGTCGGCGACTATAATATGAGTGGAATATCATGGTTATTTAACAATGATGGTTCTTATTCGGCGGCTAATATGACAAGCACCGATGAACAATTATTAAATGATGATTTATTTACACATAATTTAATACAGTATAACGGTGTTTTAAATGTTTATGGTAAATTATTAGACCTTGTATTATCTAACTCTGCAGTGACTGTTACGGAGTGCTGCGACCCATTGGTTCCCCTCGATCCTCATCATAAGGCTATTGTAATTGACTTCAAGTTCCAAAGTCATTCTTATTTACAACATGGAACGATAACTAAACGTATTTTTAGTAAGGGTGACTATACTGAATTAAATCTAAAAATTAAAAAGATCGATTGGCAGTCTGAATTATTAAACAAAGATATAGAACAAGCTGTTGGCTATTTTTACTCCTCAATAAATAAGTTAATTGAAAGGTATGTACCCTCAAAATTTTTTCGCGAAAATACATACCCGCCTTGGTACTCATTATCATTAAAGAAGTTAATTAAAGATAAGCATAAGTATTACATTAGATTCAAAAAATACGGTAACCATTCTGATATGTGTACTTATAAATTATTAAGGGAAAGAGTAAAAACTTTGGAATCAGAGTGCTATCAAACCTATGTATCGTCAGTTGAAAGGTCTATTAAAGATAACCCTAAGTATTTTTGGTCGTTTATTAAATCACGATATAAATCATCAAATATACCAAGCACAATTAAATACGGAGACAAAGTTGCTAACGATGGCTGTTCTATTGCTAACGTTTTCTCTGACTTCTTGTACTCGACTTTCTTGCAGCCTTCTTCCTCACCTAAACTATCTAACTTATCTGCCAATGTCAACACGACACCGCTTTCTAGTATTTCGAATATTGACATAAACATTGAGGAAGTGGGTAAGCTACTCTCATCGCTAGACGTCACCAAGTCGGCTGGACCTGATGGTTTGCCACCGATTTTTCTGACTAAGTGCGCGGAATCTATTGTAACACCCATATACTTGTTGTTTCTAAAGTCAATTAATGAAAATAATTTGCCATCTATATGGAAGTCCGCTTTTATAACGCCAATTCACAAGAAAGGCGTTAAAACCGAGGTAACTAACTACAGGCCAGTTTCAAAGCTGTGCATTGTAGCTAAGGTATTTGAAAGAATCATTTATAATCAATTATACTCTTCTTTGAAAAACTCATTCACCGAGTCTCAGCACGGTTTCCTTCAAGGACGATCCACCGTGTCGAATCTCGTGCTACTCAATGATTTTATCACCATTACTATGCAAAATGGTAAGCAGGCCGATGTCATTTACACGGATTTATAGCAAGTGTTTCGATAGAATCCACCACACTATGTTAATCAGCAAATTGGAACACATTGGGATTAACGGTGATCTCTTAAGGTGGTTTGAGTCTTATATTTCCAACAGATCCCAAGCTGTTGTTATTAATAACTATATTTCTAGTTGGGTCGTGGTACCTAGCGGAGTGCCCCAGGGTTCTCTTCTTGGTCCACTTCTGTTTTTGATCTTTGTAAATGACATCGGCTCTTGTTTCCATCACTCCAGGCTGCTTTGTTTCGCAGATGACATGAAAATATTCAAATCCATTTCATGTGAATCCGATACAGTGGATCTTCAGTCAGATCTGACGCGTTTGGATATGTACTGTGAGGCAAACAAACTGGATCTTAATCCATCAAAATGTTCCGTTGTAACTTTCAGTCGAAAAACTGTCAGTATTTTGTCGGGTTACAAACTAAAGGGCACAATTTTACAAAGATTATCCAATATACGAGATCTTGGAATTCACCATGACTCAAAGCTTCTTTTTGACGATCACATTGATAGGACTGTTAAGAAGGCTTCACAGGCGCTGGGATTTGTGATGAGATCCTCGACAAGTTTTAATGACATCAAAACCATTAAAATATTGTACTGCACCTTTGTAAGAAGTATACTGGAATATGGATCGGAGATCTGGAATCCGCGCTACAATAAGTACGTTGACCGCATTGAACATGTGCAGAAAAAAATTATAAAATTATTATGCTATCGCCTGAAGTTGCCTTATAATTCTAGCAACTATTTGGAACTTTGTTCGCGGTTTCACTTTCTTCCCTTACAAAGACGAAGGGAAATATCAGATATTGTGTTTTTACTAAAAATAATTACGAACAAAATAAATTCTCCTGAGCTTCCTTTTGTTAAGGAATGTTAAAGTAGATTTCTAAAATCTACTTTAACATTCCATCAAGATCAATAAGACATTACATTCCAATTAATATACCGTTAGTTTCATCAAATTACCATCAGAACGTATTTCTATGGCGAGCTAGCAGGAGTCTAAATGAGTTTTGTAAGACAAACGACTTCGATATATTTCATTCTAGCATAGCAACAGCAAGGCGGCTATTAAGTCAAGATTTCTTTATTAAATAATTTAAGACAGTATTATAATCCCCTCTCAATATTAATCTGTAACTTTTTTATATTTCTTAGTATTTAATGTTTTGTTTTTTTGTCCACACAAAGCATTGTTTTGTTTAATCTGATTTTAAACGTGGAGACCTGTTATTGGCCATCTGCTACCTATATCTTAATGTAAGTATGTTTCATGTGCTGTTGGTCTTCCAAAGTAAAATAAATAAATAAAATAAAATAAATTATTAAAGCATCAACAAGAATTTTGTAAGATTGGAAATACACTTCTCGAGACCATTTTAAGATATATTTAAGGGTAAATAGACTTATTAAGTGCGCTTAAATCCACACTTATAGCAGTCTATCGGAGTACCATAAGACTGGTAAAATTATACTCTTGGGATGTGTGTAAGAGGAAATTTTGCTAGTTGGGTACTTACATAATAGTACAAGTACAGAAGATTCACTCCGCAAAGTTATTTAAATAAATAGCGACTCTTGCTAAGACACAATAAAATGCAATTCAGGTCGCACACCGCTCCCTTATCTACAGTTAAATTCACCTAGAAGTTGCCTCTCTTTCTATCGCGTACTCTTATCTCTTCTAATGACTTTTGGGTTGTCTTCTTTTAAATAATAATTAATCTGAATACTTACTTAATTTATTACAAATTATAGTGTTTATAATGTGTACTTAAATGTGAACAAATTACCATTTCAAATAATCCTAGGCTAGGTATGCCAGTACAGTCAACGCCACATCAGACTACCTAAACGGTAATATAATATATATTACTGTGCGACCTATACATGTTTATTTGCACCACCAGTGACACTCCGTGTACGTGAGAGCTCGAGCGCTGGTGACCTTGAGCAGAACGTATAAACACTAGCGTTTAATACCGAAATGGAATTTAGACTTGTGCCAAAGAAGTCGTATGTATATGTTACATAGTATGTTATGAAACGTAGAGTAGTATTAGCAGTTACTCCATTAAGTAAGTAACTACTAGGGCTTGCAGTCCTGGTACTGTGGAGAAAACAGGATTCCCGGTACTGCGCTAACTATGGTACCGGGAAAACCGGGAATTTTCGGTACTTTTTGGTACTAAATTTTTAACCCAGATGTAACTTACGTTTGATTAATGGATCAATGAGCAAATCAAAATATTACACAAAATTTTTATAATAAAAAAATTGTTTTGCTAATTGCTATACTAGCTGTGGCATCACTTTGTCGAATGGAATTAGTTAGAGGTCATCCGAGTAGAATGTTTAAAATTTAAAAGATCTATATACAATGGATTTTTATCATGAGTGGTTTAAGGTGAGTAAATAATATAAATTCGTCCAAACCGAGACCGTTCAAACGGCGACAGACCCTTCTCCAACGGATGCCCTCGGCCGAGATTGTGGTATTGGGAGACTGCAATGTCCACCACGTCGAATGGCTTGGTTCACTCAAAACTGACCACGCGGATAGAGTCGTTCATGACTTCGCTTTGGCCTACAGTCTGTCCCAATTGGTAACAGAGCCTACGTGGATTCCAGATGTGGAGGGCCATGCACCTTTCTTATTGGACCTTCTGCTGACCTCTCACCCAGACGGCTATCAAGTTTCTATTGATGCACTACTAGGCTCATCAGACCACTGTCTGATTCGTAGCACTGTGCCTATCACAGAAATTTCAAAAACAGTCTGGCATTATAGGTCAGCGGACTGGGGATGCGATGGGAGTTTCTTTGCGTCCTACTACGAGTTTGCTTCTCACTGGATGATCTTGATGTCGCCGCCGACTTTATCGTTGATGTGATACTGCAGGGAATGAAACTTTTCAATCCAAACTCTGTGGTTCCCATTGGCGGCAGGTCTCAACCATTGTTTGGTCGTTGCTGCAAAATGGTGTCTCGCCAAAAGTGACAACATTACATGGCCTGGGCTAATGCGGTGTCATCAAAGGATCCAAACACGCTCTCAGAAAGAGGTACATTTTGCCGCCAGGTCCTTTAAGAAGGACATTGCCAAGGCGAAGTCATCATTCATAAGTGGAATTGGCGAGAGGCTAGTGCGTCTTCCTTCGGGTACGCGTGCGTTCCGGTCTCTTGCCAAAGCTATCTTAGGGAATTTTTATCAGCCGTCCCTACCACCATTGCACAAGACCGATGACTGCCTGACCCATATTGCAAAGGAGAAAGCCAATCTCTTGGGCACTCTTTTCGCATCAAACTCGACCTTAGACGATGGGAAAACTCTCCACCAACCATACCGCATTGCGCTTGTTCAATGCCAAACGTCCGGTTCCTACAAGGTCAGTTTGTAAGGCTCTTTTTTCCCTTGATATCCATAAGTCGAATGGGCCTGGTGCAGTTCCTCCCATGAGTTGGCGCTGGTTCTAACGCGCGTTTTCCGGCTCTCTTACACTACTGGCGTTGTCCCGAGCTCTTGGAAGACAGCCCTAGTCCACCCGATTCTCAAAAAAAATCGATCGCTCAGATCCGTCCAACTACAGGCCAATAGCCATCACCTCTTTGCTCTCCAAAGTAATGGAGTCCATTACAAACCGCCAGCTCTTAAGGTACCTAAAATAAAACTAACTACTAAGCGATCGCTAGTATGGTTTTCGTCGCGGTCGTTCGGCTGGTGATCTTTTAGTGTACCTTACTCACCGATGAGCGGAGGCTGTCGAGAGTAAAGGGGAGGCACTGGCAGTTAGCTTGGACGTAGCGAAAGCCTTTGACAGGGTATAGCACAGGGCTCTTCTCTCTAAACTTTTATCATACTGGCTTCATGAGTAATTGTGATCGTGGGTGGCCAGCTTTCTTTCTGGGCGTAGCATCAGCGTCGTAGTCAATGGTTCGTGCTCTGACATGAACCCCCTTAAATGCTGGAGTCTGGAGTCCCACAGGGGTGTGTGTGTGTTTTTTTTTTTTTTTTTTTTTTTTTTTTTTAATACTCGCTGCTCCAACGTAATCAGAGCCTATTCTTAATCTAAATCACATACATACCAGTTCTCGCATTAATTCCTCTCGCACTTTCATACCGCATACTTCACAACCATACATCTCTTTCATTCTTATTCGGGTGGGACTCCCGTAGTAAAGCCTAATCTTACTACTCTAGGGCTTAGTAGCCTCATTACCATCTCTATAGGTTCTCTTAAAATTAATGGGGGTAAATAATTTTTTCACCGGAGCGATTGCTCGGGCCTACAGTTTTCTTTAAATCTTATATAAATAAAAGCTATTGGGGGAAATGAGTTATTCACCGGAGCGATTGCTCGGGCCTACAATTTTTCTTAAAATCTTATGTCTATTACATTTACTTATATTCTATATATTACTCTTATCTCTATTTTACAATTTCTTTATTACTAACTTATTTCTATCTTATCATTTTTTAGGGTGGCCTCACGGGTCCTTATACATTTGGGTCCTTATACAGGGGTGTGTGTTAGCCCATACTCTGTTTCTTCTGCATATCAATGACACGTTGCATAACAACAGCATTCATTGCTACGCGATTGTCAGTAAGGGAGTAACGCTCTACACTGGACGAACTAATATTTCTCGGGAAAGCGTCATCGAGAGCCGGAATAAACTTGTGACTGACTGACTGACACCAAGAACATGTTAAGTCATGTCTTGAATTGGGGCCGACATAACTTAGTCCACTGTAACCCCTCCAAAATACAAGTTCGCGCATTTACCGCGAAAAAACATCCCTTAGTCGTACCTCTGAACTTTTGAGGGAGCTCTCCCTTGATACCAATCCGACTATTGGAATCCTTGTCGTCGATGTTTCGAGTGACGTTCAGTTTCGAGGTCATTTGGAAAGTAAAGCTAAATTAGCAAACAAAAAATAAATTATTTAAATGGAATTATCAAATCATTGGAGTGCGATGACGATGAAACCGTAGGGTGTAGGGTACGGGTACATTAGTTACAATTTTTTCCCCAGAAAAAGTACCGGTGAGGTTACGGTTGAAAACTGTGGAGACAAAAATTTGGTAACGCTACGAAATTTGTATGGTTTGCAACTAAGAGCATAGGCCCAGGTTACCGGTAACGACTACCGCAAACGCGGAGCCTAATATTGGCGTAATTAGGCTCCGCGTTTGCGGTAACTAATTGCGTAAAAGTACCGAATTTCCCGGGAAACAAATTCTCAGTACCGGTACTGCGTAAAAAGTAAATTTCCCGGGAAATACCAGGAATTCCTAGGAGGCAAGCCCTAGTAACTACCAACCTAGTTAGGTACTTGTAAATTGTAATAATATCGGTAGGTACTACTTAATAATTGAAGGTGACTAGTAGAATTGATATTATAATACTTAATTAAGTAAATAGGTACTGTTCCCGCCAAAGCCGGGACGGCCACTCAAATCATACCGCCATCTGTAAGGCGGTTGACTCGGCGGTTGTTGACGACCGCGTCCGCCTATCTGCCGCGGCGCCACCGCTGCGCGACCCGCGGCCGCTCGCTTCGTGAGCATACCGCGCCGACTCGTCTGCAAACTAGCTAGCTACCGCGCACGCAACAGCCTGACCGAAAAGGTTTATAGTGACTCCTGAACCTAAAGTGAAAAGAACGCCTAAGTGCCTGTGATAACGTGAAGTGACTTTGTGCTGTGCCGTGACAAATCGCCTACATCGCCGCCCGCCAGCTCGCTGCCCCGTCTCCTGCCTTGCCCCCACCAATCATCTACCAAGTAAGTCGCATGCCCTCATTTCCGAAACCTAACCAGACCTGTCCTGGGTCCACACCCCTTATTCCGTCGCTGTTACGGCGAACGCCCTTCGCCGTAACATTCTGGTCCATCGAGCGCAGAATACCTCTAAATTTCATGGTCTTTCGACCATAATCAGCCCCGAATCACCCCCTAACTTTGATTACAGTCCGCTAAAAATAATATTTCATAATTATATCTATTTCACTTCCTAACATTTATAATTTCATCTCCATACAAAATCTTTTCTGCACGACAGTCGTTGCAAAGTCCGGGCTAGTATTAATCTACCTACACGAATAAAAATTCGTGTTTCGGGTATCGTGTTCCAAATAAAAGTTCGTACCAGTATCCGATTCGTGCTAACTCCTAGTTAATTTACGCTAACAAGTTTAGTGTTTTTATTGTTGATTTTTTGTATGCATCCGATTGTCTGATCACAGATCTATGTGTAGGGTATACGATCGTTGTCTAATGATACATTGTTCGGTAACTTAGTAGTTAAATTATTACGTTACGTAGGGTATTATAACGAGAGATGATATTGTTATTTTTCCCGTTTTATTTTTTAATGAATTTTTTATGTTCTTATCGTGTTAAATCGGCTCAGATCTCGTGCATGCTCACCACGCGTGCCAAGTAGTGTGCTTTATTTTTTCGCTCGTGTTAATTTTATATATTTTTTTTTGTTTTTAATTTTTGCCTTTGCAATCGGCTCATTTTTGTGCGTGCTCACCACATGAGCATAGTGCTTCTACACACGTTTGCCCACTTGTGGGATACAGACAGTGTCCCAATTTTTTAAATTAAGTTTTTATTATTTGTTTATTTTTATATTTTTGCGACCGACTCATTCTTCGCGCTAGTGTCCGCTACAGGTCTGCCCGACCGTGAGCGCCTTGCCCAACAGTGGGCTACGGATAACGTGATTTTTTTTTTGTTGTTTTGTTTGTTTTTTGTTTTGCGGTCGGCTAATATTACGTACGCGCGTTCAATAAACACAGACATACACATACACACGCGTTTGCCCACCCGTGGGCCATATACAAGGCGTCCCAACTTAGTTTTGCTTTCTTTATTGTTGCGTTAATTTTGGCCCATTTGCCATTACATTAGTAAACAAATACGTCCAGCCCAACTATAGAATATATACAGGGTGTTGTCCTTTTTACTGCCTTTAAATTTGTTTTTTTTATTTTTTTTTTATTAGTATTTGTCTCCTTTCATTCATCGCGATGCCGACCAAGTCACAAGCCGCGATATTTAGGGAGGCTGCCAAAGCTATACACCAGCTCCTAGAGGTGGGATCAAGGATCATTGCTGGCGACACCAAACATTCCAGAAAGGAATTCAACGTGCGTTTCGCACAGATACAGGGCGTGAAGGACAAGCTGGACTCAGTGTACTACAGCATTCTCGACGAGGAGAACTTGGACGAGGGGGTTGAGAGGACATACACTGAGAACCACACAAAGGCCTCCGGGGCGTACCTGGGGATACTTACGGCTAGGGAGGAAATCTCACCCTCTTCCACGTCATCCCCAACCCATAGCGCTCAGCCCAGTTTCGGCGTCAATACGCCTACAGCCGTCCTCCCCAAGATAGCGCTGCCCAGGTTCAGCTCATAAGTGGACGACTGGCCCTCCTTTATTGCACTATTCAGGAGTTTGACTGACGACATGGCGACCTTGTCGGAAGCAGTCAAGCTCCACTATCTCTTCTCAAGCCTTAGCGGTGAGGCATTAAGCACGGTGTCCCACCTAAAGGTCACCAATGAAAATTTTGCCGTGGCCATGGACATCCTCACCAAGCGGTACGAGAACCGCCGGGTTCTCATTGATAGTTTTGTGGACATCATCCTGGGGCTGCCAAGCATCCATACGCACTCGAACATCCGCACACTGTTCCTCACGCCGCTCATATCGGCTCAGTGTGCCCTCAACAATTTAGATTTGCCCATAGGAGACGATTACGTGTTTGTGTCAATAGTGGTGCGGAAGCTCAAGGGCGAGCTCCGCACGCTATTTGAACGCAGGCACGGGTCTAGTAACACCCTGCCCACGTTAAGCGACCTTATCTCCTACCTCGAGGAGCACGCGCGCTGTGTGGAGACAGAGTTCTCCAACATAGCCATGGCTCAACCCATTCACGCCCAGCCCGGCCCTTCTCGTAGCCGCGCGCCTCCTCAGTTGCCCCATCGCACTTATGCTCAGATGGCTCAGCAACAACCTGACCATTACCGTGGCCGTTCCTCAGCTCCATCGCCTCACCGCGCCTATGATCAGCCTACTCACCAACCGTCACGCCCAGCGCAGCAAATGCGTCACCGCCCATCCACCTCCCCGGCTCGCAGTCAGCTGTTCCCCGTCTACTCGGCCTTCCAGCAAAGCTGCTCCTCATCATCGTCCTCGTCCTCTTCCTCACGCTCGACGTCCTACTGTCCCTATTGTGCCACTAGGGGACATAGGCTCATGACGTGCAGATGGTACAATGCCCAGCCAACGCAGGGCCGTTGGGACTTTGTACAGGCACGCGAGCGCTGCCAGCGTTGTCTCGGCCCTCACGAGAGCGAGTGCAGGTCAAGGGGGGCATGCAAGGACTGTGGGAGCTCCAACCACCACACGTCCCTACATCGACCAGACGACCCAACGCACTCAGCTCATTCATCTGTACATATACCCCCACCACAGCTAAGAGAGCACTCGAGGGAGCGTCCCAGAAACAGCAGGCGGCACGAACCCGCACATGCTAAACAGGTGCAACCCAGCTCTGCTCACAGAGCCAGCCCGCCCAGGTCCGGTTCGCCAGGTAGGCCCCGCGAACGCCGCCAGCAATTATGACTCCCAACTATCACGGAGCACCCTAGCGAAGAGGCAGAACAAGACCATGCCCATTCAGACCATGCCCATTTAGCCCATGTCCCTTTAGCCCATGCCCAGTCAACCCATGCCCACACAGCTGATACATACTCAGCTCATACAATTTCAGCTGATACTCAATCAGCTCACTCACCTTCTGTGCCCACTGGCACACCCATTTTGTTGCAAACCGTCTCACTAAGAGTCGCGGACGTACATGGCCATCTTCACACAGCCAGAGCTTTATTTTACTGTGGCAGTATGCTGACATTAATAACGTCACGCATGGCACGACTTTTGAACCTGCCATCAAAACCCACTTCTTTAAAAATTACAGGAGTTGGGAATCAGCACAAACATGAGTCAAAGGCGGCAATAACAATAGTGTGCCGACCCACTCACAATGATACTCCTACAATCACTGCCACAGCTCACATTTTAAAAAACGTCACTGGCTACCTTCCCTTAGAGAAGG
Organism: Scoparia ambigualis; assembly: GCA_963921215.1. NCBI lineage: Eukaryota > Metazoa > Arthropoda > Insecta > Lepidoptera > Crambidae > Scoparia > Scoparia ambigualis. The sequence goes on from OY992514.1 coordinate 29,269,757, forward strand.
TACCAAACATTTCCCACGTACTAGGCCAGCCACCCGTGCCATTGGCTGACCAGCTTTACCACACACCAGCCCCGATCGACCTCTTATTGGGGTCGGACGTTCTTGGCCAGGTGTTGGACGGGACTAAGGTCTCGTTGGGCCCGGGCAAGCCCATAGCCTTCGGCACGATTTTCGACTTCGCGTTGATAGGACCCATTGAGGACTTGTATGCGCAGCCGGCGCAGCAGGTTAACTCAGCTCACGTCGTCAGCTCACAACCAGACTCAGCTGAATCAGCCCAGGACATACGTCAGAGTCTGGAAAGGTTCTGGGAGTCTGAGGAGCCCCTCCCTCAATCTCACACTCATAATGATCCCCTGGAGGAACAATGCGAGGAAATCTTCCGCTCTACCACTACACGCGATCCCTCAGGCAGATATACGGTCGCTCTGCCCTTTCTAAAGGACGCCCCTCAACTAGGTAAAACTCACCCTATCGCATTACGCAGATTCCTCAATATTGAGAAGAAGCTAATGGCGAACCCGTCTCTGCGTTCTAAATACGTCGACTTTATGGCCGAATACATCGACTTAGGGCACATGGCTCCCTGTCACCCAAATACATTCGCCCATAAACCTCACTTCTACATCCCTCACCATGGCGTATTTAAGTCAGGGTCGGACAAGCTGCGCATTGTTGTTGATGGTAGCTGCAAAAGCTCCAATGGTGTCAGCATAAATGAATGCCTACACACAGGCCCCGCCCTTCAACAGGACATTGTGGACATCATCATGTCCGAACGCATCTAGTCGTTTTCAGCACTGACATTCAGAGGATGTTCAGAAATGTGCTGGTTGCCCCAAACCAGAGACGGTATCAGCTGATACTATGGCGGTTCTCACCAGATCACCCTCTGCTCACCTACGCCCTCAATACAGTCACGTACGTACGGCTTAAGATCAAGCCCATACCATGCAATCCGCACTCTGCTTCAGCTGGCTGATGATGAAGGCCATCGCTACCCTGGAGCCGCTCAGGTTCTTCGCAAGTCTATCTTCGTTGATGACATCTTGTGTGGTCATGACACGGTTGAATCCGCCCAAGCACTTCAGGACGAGTTGATAAGTCTGCTAGACCTGGGCGGCTTTCAGCTCAGTAAGTGGACATCTAACTCGCCTAAGCTGCTCGAGAGATTTCCCGACAACCAATGCGACATGCCCAAGGACTTCGACATGAACCCAGAGTCCACGTCCATTAAGGTCTTGGGTATACAGTGGAGCCCTCAGTCAGACGAGTTCACCTACCGCATCTCTCTGCCCCCCATCACACATGTCACAAAGCGGTCTATTTTAAGCACCGTAGCCTCACTTTATGACCCAAACGGCTGGGTTTCTCTCGTTATCTTCCGCGCAAAGCTGCTGCTTCAGCAATTGTGGCTACTGAAGCTGGAATGGGATGAGCCCACTCCCTCTGAAGTACAAACGGAGTGGCACCACATCTCAGAGGATCTGCCGCTGTTGTCTAGCATTCGCTTCCCTCGGCACATTTGTGCAAACAAAGGCTCAGCTGCATACTCGCTTCACGGGTTTGCAGATGCCTCTGAAGCCGGGTTTGCCGCCGTTGTTTACCTCCATGAGCTCGATGCCTCCGGAGATACTTTGGTACACTTGATTGTCGCCAAGTCGCGAGTCGCACCAATCAAGAATCGCCTCACAATTCCCAAGTTAGAGTTGTCGGCCGCCACTCTACTCTCCCAGCTCATGATCCGTGTGTCAGTTCAGTTATCGGCCCATATAAGTATACAACAACACATATGTTGGTCAGACAGTACGATAGTCCTGGCCTGGCTCAATACACCCCCTCACCGTCTTCAACCCTTTGAAGCCAACAGGGTAGTCAAAATCAGCTCAGGCTCACCAGAATGTACCTGGTGACACGTACTTTCCGAGCTCAACCCGGCAGATTGCGCAAGCAGAGGGATGTCTGCGCAATCCCTGTCAGCCCACGACCTATGGTGGTCTCCCACGTGGCTTGGACAGCCTTGTGAGTCTTGGCCTGCGATGCCCTTAGCTCTGGGCCATCACGCCCTGCCCGGCCTTAACCCCTCAGTCTTGGAAATTATATGTCAAAAATAATGACAGCAGGTGCGCCATAATTTTTTTGAATTACGGATGACGTCACAAATGCCCCCTTTTACAAAAAAACATATTACTCTACAATCAAACCATATTTTGTCGTTCTGTAAACTACAATGTACTAACTGATATATTTCCTATCCATCAGGTATCAAAATAAAGTGAAATCATGAAACAGTGAATTGGTACTTCACGTTCAAAATTTGGAAACAATGTTGCGGGCTGGATAACAAGAAATAAATGAATACTCAAACGATATCAAAACAACAGGGGCCTTTGCTATCTAATTATGTAAAAAGTTTCAAGTGAGCTAATTGTTATTACACAATATCACCACTTGAAACTCGATGCGACGACACATAAAAACAACTAGAGATGTTCCTTTACTTTTTGTAATTTTATCGATAGTATCGAAAGTTGTTATTTTTGTAAGCTACTTAGTATGAGTAAATAATAATACGACATAATTCAATATTTTGTTTTATTTTCAATTAAAAAAAACAATATCATTCAATATTTAATTTTATTTTTAAAAGTAATACAATTAATAGTTTTATAAAAAAGTTAACGACAGTTACAAAACAATATGATTGCTTGACCAGTTAGTCATCCGTAAATCCTCGCCTAAGGTACTCGCGCGTCTGCGATACGCGCCTTGTAGTATTACCCGTAAAATTAAACAGCTTTATAAAGAAGTAACGACATTTTCAAAACAATATGATTGTTTGACAAGTCAGTCATCCGTGAATCCTCGCCAAAGGTAAGGCCTGTGCCTGGGCATTAAATAACGACGATTACATTTATTCAATATACGATCATATTGTAAAGATAAGGAAAATTACATATTTATACCTATTTATTTATCACACTAATATTATAAAGGCGAAAGTTTGTGAGTGTGTATGTTTGTTACTCTTTCACGTAAAAGCTACTGAATGGATTTGGATAAAATTCGGCAAACGGATTGTTTATAACATGGATTAACACATAGAATACTTTTTATCCCGATATTCCCACGGGAACAGGAATCACGCGACTGACACCGCAAGCGACCGCTAGTAAAGAATATCAGCAGAAATTTAACTTACTTGTCCGACGAAGGCGAATCATTGAAATAAATAGGCGACCGGAACCTGTCTAGGTCTGGAGGCGCTTCTTCTTCTTCTAAAGATACCTAAAACATACAAAACAAATGTGAATTAAATTATTATTACACTATTACATTACATTAATTTACACTAATATTATAAAGGCGAAAGTTTGTGAGTGTGTATGTTTGTTACTCTTTCACGTAAAAACTACTGAATGGATTTGGATAAAATTCGGCATACGGATTGTTTATAACCTGGCTTAACAAATAGGATACTTTTATCTCGATATTCCCACGGAAACGGGAACCACGCGGGTGAAACCGCGAGCGACCGCTAGTAAATAATATCAGCAGCAATTTAACTTACTTGTCCGACGAAGACGAATCATTGAAATAAATAGGCGACCGGAACCTGTCGAGGTCTGGAGGCGCTTCTTCTTCTTCTAAAGATACCTAAAACCATACAAAACAAATGTGAATTAAATTATTATTACACTATTAAATTACATTAAATTACACTAATATTATAAAGGCGAAAGTTTGTGAGAGTGAGTGTGTATGTTTGTTACTCTTTCACGTAAAAACTACTGAATGGATTTGGATAAAATTCGGCAAACGGATTGTTTATAACCTGGATTAACACATAGGATACTTTTTATTCCGATATTCCCACGGGAACGGGAACCACGCTGGTGAAACCGCGAGCGACCGCTAGTAAAGAATATCAGCAGAAATGTAACTTACTTGTCCGACGAAGACGAATCATTGAAATAAATAGGCGACCGGGACCTGTCAAGGTCTGGAGGCGCTTCTTCTGCTTCTAAAGATACCTAAAACATACAAAACAAATGTGAATTAAATTATTATCATAAAGGCGGGTCTCCTGCGACACTGTTTTGTGTTTTCTAACTCCTAACATCAAACATCTAACAAATATAGGCGTGGCCTACGTACATATTTTGTTAGATATTTGATGTTAGGTGTTAGAAAACACAAAACAGTGTCGCAGGAGACCCGGCTTTACAACCCAATATAACAATACCGTATACTTTACACAATAATGAATGAATGCATTACCATTACCGGCAACCACTCGGGACTGCGCGCTGGGGACGTGAGAGAAAAGTAGCGTGGAGCCACAGTTTGGATTCGAAGTCACTCTCTCTCTCTCTCATTGCTATCCTCATCATCATATAAAAGCTGGAGGAAGTCTTCAGGCGGCTCCTCATTGACTCGCCAATTTGACATGCTATAAACAAAAAAGATACAACTATCGTACATATAAAGCTACTAAATAATTAAAAATTAATTGTAAAAACGATTATATTTTTAATTAATTTTTAATTATTTGACATGCTATACCTACAACAAAAAAGAGACAACTACCATCGTTATAGTACTTAAATGAAACTACTAAATAATTAAAAATTAATTCTAAAATCGTTTATATTTTTAATTAATTTTTAATTATTTTATACCCTTTTTATTTATAAATATTTTTTTTTCTATAATATACTGTACTACTAGTCAAGCTCTTTCATTTGATACCCATATTGAGGTAGTTAAACAAAAAAATGTAATGTACAATTTTGTGGAGGCGGCCATTTTAAGTTTTTTTTCTTCTATAATGTACTGCATACTACTAGTCAAGCCTTTTCAGTTGGTACCCATATTGACGTGGTTAAACAAAAAAATGTAATCCACAATTTTGTGGAGGCGGCCATTTTGGATTTACAATGATACTGAATATACATAATTGTATTGTCATCAGAACTAAAAGTGTGTACCAAATTTCAAATTAATCGGTCAGGTCAGGTCCATTAGGCAAAATTTTAAGTACTAAACTTGGTTCTACAACACACTTTGCAATAAATAAAACTATAGTATTATCTTTTTTTTATTCTATGTGGCCAGTAAATCCATTGGATCTACGACACACTCGTCAAAACTGCATATTGGTCAAGCGATGCCAAACTCTCATTTTTACTGTCTACTCGAGTTATGTAGGTGTAAACCACCCACATAGCACGATAAGACACCACGTACCAGGAAGCAGCCATGAAGATAACACGTAGCAGGAAACGAGGACAATCAACACCATTGTTATGACCATGATTGCTAACGACCTAATTCATGTACAGCATTAATTAGATAACCTTTTGTCATGTAAACAAGAACATTAAGTATACTATATATTGTAATACAAGATTAAATAAAGTCAGTCTTAACCAGCTCCTCCGAGCATCAACACCTTCTTATCTGTTTATAAATAAGCTTTTTAAAAAGCCTTTCGCCCTCGCCCACATCCTAACTGGCGCAGTCGGTAAACCACGCGTTCATAAGCGAATCAAGTTCGAATCAGTGAGCTCGACTTCGTAACGCGGGTCAAGAATCTACAGTGGTCGTCGGCAGCAGATATCAAACAGAAGACTCAATCTATCATCGATAATGCTCAAGTGGTAAGCATAAAACTCTGTTTACTACCAAGAGTCCTTTCACACTAACCTTGTGTAACCTATATTTTGTTGTGTTAATTGTGGTATTTCTAATCTGAGGATAAAAATGGCCAACGAAAAGAAATTAGACATTAGCACAGTCGAGGAAAAAACTATTGCAATTGACTATAGTACCCTCTCTATATTGTTACCATCATACGATGGCAACAAAAGAACATTAGCATTCTATTTAGAAGGCGTAGAAAACGCACTAAATTTAATCACGAATGGGGACGACCCCAGTGTAGCTTGTTTAATAAGAAACAAACTTACCGGTAAAGCTGTTGAGGCGCTCTCAGAAGGAACAGGTGCAAAAACCTGGTCCGAGATAAAAGCGACGTTAAAAAATAGATTTGGCGAATTCCGTAATGAAATTCAATTAATACAGGAATTAATGCGCCTGAACAAAGATAATAACTTAGATATTTTTTCAGAAAAAATAAGGGCTTTAGAAAGTACACTTATACTATCTGATCCCAACAAAAGAGAATTTTATCGGCAAATGGCGCTTAATGTATTTTTAGAAAAGATAAACCCAATGACTGCAATATTCATAAAATTACAACACGTTGAAAATTTGGAACAAGCAGTAACAATCGCGAAACAAGAAGAGGTTAAACTTAGGAATAGGAGGGCCCTACAAATCAATAATAAACCTCCTTACCAGAAACCTAACTTTAATACAAACACTCAGACCAAATTCATAGCTCAGAATAGGAAGGAACAATATAATAAGAAACCTTCACCAAACCAATCAAATAAAAATTTCCACTTTCAAACATTGGATCAAGAAAATGATTCAATAAACGAGGAAATAGATAATCCCGAAAATAATGAAGATGTAAATGATGACGAAAATTTTCTCACCGACAATTTCGAAAACCTTATAACATAGTTTACATGAATAACGTACAGAATTATAACCGCTTACCTTACATATATATCAGCGAGTTAGGAGGCAGATTCTTACTCGATACAGGTGCCTCACAATCACTAATTCACCCTAATATAGTAAAAAACAAAAACATTAATTGCGAAATAAGAAAACAAACACACTATATAAAAACAGCACACGCAACTTCTAAACACGACAAAGTAGCAATTATCACACTTCCACATAGCTTATTTAAGAGAACAATAACTCATAAATTTTTACTATTCGATTTTGACACTGATTTTAGAGGTTTATTAGGATTAGATTTTTTAATACCATTAAAATGTAAATTAGATATTAAGAATATGATGTTATGCACAGACAAGACACAAATACCAATCAGGGATGACATTAAATCATATAGCACAATTAAACCCAAATCAGAACAAATAATCAGTTTACTTTGTAATAATAACGAAGGCGAATACCTATTGACCGAAAAAATAACACAAGACGGTCTTCACTTCCCAGCAGCTTTAGTTACAGTAAAAAACGGAAACTTGACAACATCAGTAATAAATAATTCAAATAATACAATTAAATTAAAAAATAGTTGCCAATTAAATCTAACAAAACTAAAACAGACAAACTTATCAAACATAGTATCCATAAATAACATATCAGTGAATAAAAAAACAGAAAATTACCTGAAAGAAAACCTAAATAGATTAAGAACAGATCACATGAATCCCGAAGAAAAAAGAAACATAAGAAAACTTTGCTATAACTACAGAGATATATTTCATTGCGAACAAATCCCATTAACTTTCACACACGAAGTTAAACACAGCTTACGTTTAACTGATGAAAAACCAATATTCGTAAGAAATTATAGACAAGCACCTAAACAAAAGGAAGAAATAAAAAAACAAATTGACAAACTACTAGAACAAAACATAATAAAGGAAAGTAGTTCCCCTTGGTCATGCCCAGTACACATAGTTCCAAAAAAGGCAGATGCCTCCGGACAACAAAAGTGGCGTTTAGTAATAGATTACAGAAAACTGAATGACAAGACAATTGAGGATAAATACCCATTACCAAACATAGATGACATTCTAGATAAATTAGGACGCGCACAATACTTCACGACAATAGACTTAGCCTCAGGCTACCACCAGGTAGAGATGCATTCAAACGATATAGAAAAAACAGCGTTTACTATAGATAGAGGACATTACGAATTTCTTAGAATGCCATTTGGCCTGAAAAATGCACCAAGTACATTCCAAAGATTAATGGACTCAGTACTAAGAGGTATAGATAACGTATTGACTTACCTTGATGACGTAATCATCTACTCGTCTTCACTAGAGGAACATATAAATAAATGCAAACAAGTTTTTAATAGGTTCAGAATAAATAATCTAAAGATACAATTAGATAAGTCGGAATTCCTGCAAAAAGAAGTCAAATTTTTAGGACATACACTAACAGAAAAAGGCCTTAAACCTAATCAAGACAAAATAATAGCAATAAAAAAGTTCCCAATACCTAAAACACAAAAAGAAATTAAATCATTCTTAGGCCTAGTGGGCTACTATAGAAAATTTATACAGGACTTCGCTAAGTTAACAAAACCACTAACAAAATGCTTAAAAAAAGGCAACAAAGTGGAGTTAACAACAGAATATATAGAGTCATTTGAAAAATGTAAAGAAATATTAATCAATGCACCAATTCTACAATATCCAGATTTCGAAAGACCATTCATATTAACAACAGACGCATCAGACGTGGCATTAGGCGCAATACTATCACAGGGAACACTAGGATCAGACAAACCTGTAGCTTACGCATCACGCACATTATCAGAAACAGAACAAAGATACTCTACAATAGAAAAAGAGTTGTTAGGAATAGTATGGGCCATAAAATATTTCCGCCCATACCTATATGGAAAAAAATTCACAATCTACACAGACCACAGACCATTAACTTGGATAATGTCCCTAAAAGACCCAAATTCAAAATTAACACGATGGCGATTAAAATTAGCAGAATACGAATATGAAGTGCAATATAAAAAAGGTAAACTAAACACCAATGCTGATGCATTATCTCGTGTAAAAATAATTTACAATAATGAAATAAGCGAACAACAACCTAGTACATCAGAAGAACAGTTAGACCTAGAAAATATAGATATACGTACTTTACTAGACATGCCCATAACACCCGACATACCGCCCACACCCGAGGTACCCATTAACGAAGATATCGATACTAGGAACAACAAAGAAACTGAACAAATACCAGAGATACAAGACGCAATAGACAGACAATTAAAACAGTTACATATTAGAAAAACACCGGGAAATCAGTACATAGTCGAGGACAGATCCAAAGGAAGAATAATAATAAAAGACGTTTTTATACCCATCAATAACACTTTGGAACAAATAAAATTATTCCTATTAGAACACACAATCCCAGACAGAATATTTCATTGTTACTTCCATCATGAAGATTACTACGCACTCTTTTGTAAAATATATAAAACAACGTTCAATGACCGTGGTCCTAAACTAATCCGTTGCTTAAATAGAGCGACACTAATAGAAAACATTAACGAACAAAAAGAATTAATAAAAAAATATCACGAAGGTAAAACAATTCACAGAGGGATACAAGAGACCTATAAGCAAATACACAAAAATTATCATTGGCCAAACATGCTACTATCAATACAAAAATATATAAACAAATGTGAAAAATGCTTAAAAAGCAAATACGAACGTAATCCCTTAAAACTACCATTATCACTCACAGAAACACCACATAAACCCATGGAACATATGTACATGGATTTATACAGTAGCGGAGGTACAACATTTTTAACAATAATTGACAATTTCACAAAATATGCACAAGCAATACCACTTGTGGCCGCTACAAGCATACATACAGCCGAAGCCCTATTAAGTATCTTCTCTACAATAGGAATTCCAATAAAAATAACAACTGACTCAGACACAAAATTCGACAATGAAGTTATAACAGAAATTTGTGCAATGCACAACATACATATACATTTTACAACACCATATAACCCTAACTCAAATTCACCTATAGAACGATTACATTCAACACTTGCAGAAATAATTAGAATTCAACGTATCACAGATAAAGATGAACCATCTAACCTCATGAAATACGCAATAATAGCATACAATAACACAATACACTCAGCTACAGGATTTACTCCTTTCGAATTATTATACGGACACACAAGTAGCAGAAACCCACTGGAACTACATTTCCCACAAGAATTTTATCAGGAATATGTAATTAAACACAAACAAATTATGGAAAACATACAAAAACTAGTGAATTCAAAATTATCAAAAAACAAACAAGTAGTAATAGATAAAAACAACTTAAATACAGAAACACCCAACTTCAAAGTAGGAGACAAGGTGTATAAACAGGTAGCAAAAACAGCAAGGTCTAATAAGCAGGAACCCAGATACCTAGGACCATACACAATAGTCCGAATACACCCAGAACAAATAGCAGAGATAGTAGGAAAACATATTAACGCGAAAACTATCAGAGTACACTTCCGCTTACTAAGGCGTCCTGAAAATGTTTCAGGAACACCATCGCCTGCATCACCATCATATGCCACCTCACCACAGCAACAGCGATCATTGAGCCAATAGACAACCACAATGGAATTTTAGTGCTAACCGAAGCGAAGGCCCAATATCAACTAGACACATATCACCTCATAGTCATCTATAATATTACACAACTACGAGAAATATACATAGAAATATGTAGTAATTACTTCACAATAAAACTTAAAGAAAATAATACAATAAAGGACTTGTCAACACACAAGCAAATAGAATATTTAATCGATACAGTAGAAAGTAAACTAGAATATTTAGGATTAGAAAGAATAGGTCTTAGAAAAAGTTACAGACAAAAAAGAGGATTAATAAACGGATTAGGCTCAATAATAAAATCAATTACAGGAAATCTAGATCAGGAAGACGCAGCAAAATTTGAGAGCGAAATTAAAACACTTAAAACAGTAGTAAACAATAATGCAAATAGCCAACAGAACACGATAGGACTAGTTAAAGATTTCACGCAGGAATACGAAACTAAACTTAAACAAATAAAATCAAATCAAGAATTAATAGCTTTAGCTATTAATAAAATCTCAAAAGTAACAAATTCATTAGAAAAAAGAAATGAAATAACAAGTATATACAGTGAAATAGGAAGATCGTTCCAACAGCTCTACAATAGATTGTATATGTTAGAAGATGCAATTACATTTTCGCACTTAAACAAGCTACACCCTAGTATAATAGACCCAAGCTACCTCATAGAAGAATTAAATTATATACAAAACCAATTAAACTTAAGATTGCCCTACTCACCTAAGTTAAAAAATATACACTTATTGGAAAAGGCAATTACAGTAAAAGCATATGGTACTAATGAAACACTTAACTTCATATTGGAGATACCACTAGTAACAGAACACCCATATAACCTCCTACACCTTTACCCCATCCCCAATAACAACAACACTATCCTAATTCCACAAAACCCTTACCTTATCTTGGGAAATGACGAGTTTGCTTACCCCCACGAACCATGTTTGAAGATCACCGACAAAGACGTCATCTGTAAACATCTAGAATGGCAAAAACTGCAGCAATCCAACGATTGCATAGCACAACTTATACAGCACCAAGAACCACATAACTGCACATACATACTAGCAAATTACAGAAATAACCTAATTCAACAAATTCAAGATAATAGCTGGATTGCGATGATAAAGCAAGAAGAAGTAGCGAAAACAACATGCGGAAACGATGTCCAGTATCAGCGAATTAAAGGTGTTTATTTGATCACAATAGACAATAGATGCACCATTCAAATCGCAGATAGATACCTAACAACACATCAGAAATACATTAACATAAAGGAATCGATTCCACTGCCACGCGCATATAAAACACCAAACCCATCTGCAATCGCAGTAAACCTAGAAACAATCGAATTAGATGATCTAAATAAACTACTACAAAGGTCAAAAGAAATAGCACCCCCAGAAAAAGTGTCATGGATAACAACCTCACCCAGCTGGTCATCCATACTATTATACATAATAATCATCATAGCAGCATTAACGACGGCAGCATACAAATTCTGGTGGCTTCGAAGAACCAAGACCAGGAGTATCACGCCAGAAGACGGCGAAGAAGTTGTTCTCAAGCCGCTTCAATCTACGACGCGCCTTTCTCTTAAGAGGGGAGGAGTTATGTAGGTGTAAACCACCCACATAGCACGATAAGACACCACGTACCAGGAAGCAGCCATGAAGATAACACGTAGCAGGAAACGAGGACAATCAACACCATTGTTATGACCATGATTGCTAACGACCTAATTCATGTACAGCATTAATTAGATAACCTTTTGTCATGTAAACAAGAACATTAAGTATACTATATATTGTAATACAAGATTAAATAAAGTCAGTCTTAACCAGCTCCTCCGAGCATCAACACCTTCTTATCTGTTTATAAATAAGCTTTTTAAAAAGCCTTTCGCCCTCGCCCACATCCTAACTCTCGTCAAAATCTTATTTCTGCGTACTCGTCAAAACTGCATATTGGTCTAACTTATGGAATCGTCGATTAGAGTTAAAACCTCTTTGCTTTAAATTCCCTCGTTTTTTACTTAAAACTGGCCACATAGAATAAATTAAGCTAATGCTATAGTTTTATTTATTGAAATATTTCAACTCTAATCGACTATTCCAAAAATTAGACCAATAAGCAATTTCAGCGAGTATGCAGAAATAAAAACTTGACGAGTAGACAAGAAGTGTTATTTTGTTTTAATACACACATTATGCTAATATTATTGTTTTATTTCTTGAAATATTTCATCTCTAATCGACTATTCTAAAAGTTAGACCAACATCCAGTTTTGACGAGTACGCAGAAATAAGGACTTTACATGTAGACAGTAAAAATAAGAGTTTGGCATTGTTTGACCAATATACAGTTCAGATGAGTGTGTCATAGATCTCAATTTGACCCAACATCAACAACATTCAACAAAAACAACAACAAACATGCTAAAAAACCCAACATCCAGTTTTGACGAGTACGCAGAAATAAGGACTTGACGAGTAGACAGTAAAAATAAGAGTTTAGCATCGCTTGACCAATATACAGTTTTGATGAGTGTGTCATAGATCTCAATTTGACCCAACATCAACAACATTCAACAAAAACAACAACAAACATGCTAAAAACCGTTTATAAATAATAAAGTTATCATGTAAGAGTAAATATGAAATCATTACAATTTACCATTACACTATCGATAAAAACAAATTTTATCGTAAAACTGCCGACGCGCTACCGATCATAGCGTCTCCCTAGGCAATACGACAGAAAATTGTGTTTTCGGTATCGGCTAGCGGCAAACTATCTACTTAGCCCCATACAAATAAAGACCAATATGGCTCGCGCTGATGCAACGTAATTGTGCGTACATTCGTACAATGTCAAGTATACAATTTTCATTGTAGTAAAACTGTATAAATACGTTGTTATTTATTGTGCAAACGTGTTTCAAATTACTTTTTATAATGTTCTTGTAGTATTTGCCAACAAACATTGTAACAATTCACTCGGAAATTAGAAAAAAGCTATCGGGTTTCACCGGTTTCAACGTGTTTTATTTAGTAGTTATAACGATGTATTTCTTACAACTTATTATCTCAATAGGATCATTATAGTCTCAATAATCATTTTCTAATAAGAAACAGTACTTACATTCAATAAATCCAATAGAAATATCACTTTATTCACAGCCACTGATTAACTCTGTCACAGAAATTGGCGCAACTGTCAACGTCGAAAATGACAGAATCGAGCATAGACTACGCGATGTGTTGCTATCTCGATACGTAAAATTTACCAGAGAACCGAAATAATCGAACATGTTCATACACAAGTAGTCTGTAAGTCTGTGAAAACACGAAACAATGTTAAGTGGAGACCGCGGTCTCATGCGACCGCTTGGGGTTTGACGGAATGGCGCGATTTTTAGGTGCGGTCTCATGCGACCGCTTGGGGCCTGAGGGGTTAAGCCCAAACACGTCCCGTCACTGGTCACAGTGCCCGGTCTTGACTTTGACCTGCTCACTCGGTTCAGTTCACTAGACAAGCTCGTCGGAGTGACAGCTTGTCTAAAACGCTTTCTGCACAACTGCAGACACCACCCAGATTCGCGACGCTCAGGCCCCTTGTACGTCAGTGAACGAAGAGAGGCCCTACTTTACTGGGTGCGCAGTGTTCAGCACAATGAGTTTGCAGAGGACATCCACCGCCTTCAAACTGGCAAAATCTGCTCCGTCAGACTCCAGCGGCTGTCACCTCTCATTAAAGATGAGCTCCTTAGAGTTGGTGGACGACTGTCCCATGCGTCTATCCGATATGACGCGCAGCATCCGCTCATACTTCCCAGCTCTAGCCCACTTGTAGACCTTATCATTGACCACTACCACAAAATACACTGCCACCCTGGCGCTGACACTTTACACGCTATCCTACGCCAACAATTTTGGATATTGTCCGCGCGCCGCATTATTAGACACCGAGTTTTTAAATGCATTAGATGCTTTCGATGCCGGGCCCAGCCGCAAGCGCCCTTCATGGCCGACCTGCCAGCCGATATAGTTACGCCTCAGCCAGTATTTAGTCAAGTCACGACCGATTTTGCCGGCCCATTCCTCGTTAAATCTAGTACCCTACGTAATGTTAAACTCTTAAAAGCGTACTTTTGTATATTCGTGTGCCTCTCGACTAAGCCGGTTCATTTGGAACCGGTCTCGGACCTCAGCACGGAAGCGTTCCTCGCGGCATTACAGCGTTTTATAGCACGCCGCGGTGCCCCGGTTCTCATCCGCTCGGACTGCGGTACAAATTATGTAGGCGCTAGAAATCAGCTCATCGAAGTACAAAACTTTCTTGCCTTGAATAATTGATGATTAAACGAACTTACCTGTAAGTGAAGTTCTATCATAATTATACGAAGCGCCTCGTCCGAAAAGATTAGTACCTATTTATTTTACTTATTACATGTAGTACCGCATAGGTGTCACCACTCTTTCACTTAGTTGAGAATATTTTTATTTTTATTTTTGTGTGGGTATCCCTACTTTACCTGGTGAGTCTGCCTGCTTACGAGCGTCATTTAGTTTGGAGGAAGTTTGGCATTGAGGTATTTCTTAATCATGAATCATGATTCAATGTTAGGGAACAGCGAAGCTTGGGAGGGCGGGTGATACTAATCTTTTCGGACGAGGCGCTTCGTATAATTATGATAGAACTTCACTTACAGGTAAGTTCGTTTAATCATCAATTATACTTCACGCCTCGTCCTCAAGATTAGTACCTATTTATTTTACTTATTACATGTAGACTTTGAGAGTGTTGTTTGGGAAATACCATCAATGATAACACGATTGCAGAATGAAAGATGTTTAATTGACGACGATTTTGACGACCTCCTTGGTCGAGTGGTTTGTACGCCGGTTTTCATGGTGTCGCCATCTCTGAGGTCCCAGGTTCGATCCCCGGTCGGGTCAATTTAGAAATTATTGTTTTTCTAAATTGTCTCGGGTCTGGGTGTTCTCTATGTATAATAAGTATGTATTTAAGTACTTTAAGTATGTTTATCCGTTGTCTAGTAACCATTTAACGAGTTTCATAACGAAGCTTCTCTTGGGCTAGATAATTGGTGTGAGTGTAGGGAAGTTTATTATTATTATTATTATTCAATTTATAATCACTGAGGTATACAATTTCAACCATAGCTATGATTGCAAAATCAATAAGAAATAATAAACTAGAATACAATTACTCTTATAATAATTGTAACAGATTAATAAATCAATCGACATTAGAATCATTAATTATTGAACGAGCTAATGATGAGTACTCGTTGTTTAATATAGGTCTGTTATAGAATTTAGCGAATACAGAAGAGTTACCGCTCCAGCCAGCGGTAGTCCGGATCGCGTCAATGTTTACGCCAAGAGCGCGCGCGCGCGATGTGCTGGCGTGGCGCGTACTGTGTGCTGAGAATATTGTTGTGTCGATTCCACACACTGCTAGTGTATTTTTTACCCAGCGGCTAAGCGTTTGGGTACCCACAGCTTTGTGAGGGTTTTTGATACTGACAAATAATATTGGTGATGTTCTAAGAACGGCTGTTTTATTTATGTAGCATTCTAATGTTTGCGCCGGGCATATGCTGGCTTTATGGGAAAAGAAAGGAATGAAAAGTGTTGGTTGTTTAGAACCCAATCTAGATGTTTTGATAAAATCGGGAATTTTAATGATTATGTGACTAGAAGTAACTTGAATGTTTGAAACACTAATTTTTGAAAGTGTTTGTAATCTGTGAGCAGTCGTGAGTGCTAATAATGTAACAGTCTTTTTTGATAATTGTTCGAGTGAAAGCTCATTGTTAGGGAACCATTGGCTTAAATGGTCTAACACGCAGTTTGTGTCCCAAGTGCTATTATATTTAGGAAGCGATGGTCGCAGACGGTAAATGCCTTTAAATAATCTTTTTATTCGGTCGTCACTGGATATGTTGGGGCCCAGTAGCAAAGATAGTGCTGATCTGCACGAGTTTAATGTGCCATATTGACAACCCTCATAAAATAATTGTGTTAAAAAGTGAATTACTGTAGGCACCGACGCAACCAAAACATTGACAGAATTTTTTACACAGTAATTCCACCATTTCTTTAGGCACACATCATACTGTGTAACAGAGCTTGTAGACAATGAAGCCAGCATTATATCTAGTGAGGATGGTGGTAAGCTCCTCCTGGTTAGCGCCTCCCGGATAAGATGGCGGCCACCAGGGTAAGTGACTGGTGGATTCGACGACGGGAGCTGGAATGTGAAATTAAAGGACATTTATCTGGTGGCCACGTTACAGTCTTTGAAACAATAAGACCTTGGAAAATAGGAAACCAGGGCTGCGTAGGCCATAAAGGGTCTACTACTATTCCAGTTGCTTTATCTGAAGTTATCTTTCTGAGAACTTTTAATATTACAGAGAAAGGAGGGAAGGCGTAAAAGTTTAAATTGGTCCATGAAATAGTAAATGCGTCAATAGCTAGAGCATCAGGAGCATCAGGGTCCCTATGCCAGGAAATGTACTTTTCACATTTTTTGTTTATGCGGCTTGCAAATAGGTCAATATCAGCAGTCATTAGTGCATGAATTATTTGTTGATAAGCCCAGTCAGCCAACTCTCATTCAATGTCCGGGTGAGACTTGCGTGATTCAGCGTCAGCGACAATGTTGTCTCTAGACTTTATATATGAGGCGAAAACATACAATTTTTTACTCTCACACCATTGCCAAAGGTCTTTGGTTATTTGTGTAAGATGTGGGTATTGAACTCCTCCCATACGGTTAATATAAGCGATTGCAGTTGAATTGTCAAGACGCAGCAGTATTTGACAATTATAAAAATCTTTAGCAAATGTTTTTAGGGCAATGAAAGCAGCCAAAAGTTCGAGGTAATTTATGTGGTATTTTCGCTCTTTACTAGACCATATACCACTAGCAGTGTCACCCTGGCATGCTGCTCCCCACCCCGTCGTTGAGGCGTCAGAGTAAATTTCGGTTACATAGCTATCGTTCTTAATACGACTCACTGACCCTTTTACATTATTTAACCACCAATTATTAACACAATGATGCTGGTATTTTAAATATTTTATCAAAATTAGCGTCGTTACTCAGGTTTAAAAACTTACAACGTTCTAACTCCTTTGTATAAAGGAGCCCATATTCTATAGCTGGACTTGCGGATACAAGTAAGCCAGTTATTTGGGCTAGTTTTCTTACTGTACAAAAGTTCATTTTTAAAAAGGATTTTAATTCTAGGCTAATGCGTTCTCTTTTCTCTGGTGGTAGACTCAAAGTTAACTTATGTGAATTGATAACAACCCCGAGAAATTTGCATGACCTTGAAGGAGTCATGACACTTTTTTCTTTATTTATAATGAAGCCAAGTGAAGCTAGCAAATTTTTAGTTATGTTAAGATTTTCTAAACACTGGTAATATGACTGCCCCAGGAGGAACCAGTCGTCTATGTACAGGGTTGAGAGCAGGCCAGCGGTGCGCAACAGTTTTACGATGGCTTTGGTCAGCTTCGTGAAAACAAACGGAGCTGTGTTTAGGCCAAAGGGTAATACATTAAATTGGTACAGTTTTCCGTTGAAAATAAATCTGAGATACTTTCTAAAGTCTTCGCGAATATTTATTAAAAAGTCTATATGGTCTAGTGTTGCCATATAACAATCGCGAGACACAAGTTTTATGGCAGTGCGAAGATCTTCCAATTTAAAGTGTTCGGTATTTAAGAATAAGTTTAATTTTTTAAGGTTTAAAATGAACCGCATTTTACCGTTGGGCTTTGGAGTAAGAAAGACACTTGAGATGAATTGGCCTTCACACGGCTCGCACTCTGAGACCGCACCCATATGTAAAAGTTTATCAATAGCTTCACAAAATTGTGATTGTTCGATAGGATTTTTTGCTGAGACCGATGGAAATGAATCTTGGCTCGGTGGACGAGAAAAAGGTATAGTATATCCATCTAACCAAGAAAGGATAGTTTGTTCGCTTGTAATGACCATTGTTTTTGAAAATGTTGCAAACGACCCGCATACTTAACTGTGTCTAATAGCGGCGACGCGCCTGAGCTGGCGGCGCTAGTGGAGGCAGCGGCCGACGCCACGACGGCCCCCACGAGTGCGTGGGCGGCGGCGGCGGCTGAGGAAGCTGCGCGCGGGGGGCTGCAGGCACGTAGCTCCTCGATGGGCCCGGCTGCCTGTACGCCGGACCGGGAGCCTTCCGGTTTAAATTCTTTGAATTAGAAACTTTTTGTCGTTTAGCCGCATTTATATTTGAAAAATCAGCCTTGAGTTCGACTCCTGTTTTACTAATCGATTTAGCCTGTTTTAGTGTGTCAGCCAGCGTCTCACTGAACAACAGGAAATCAATTTTCGAATTATTTAGGTGATCCTTCAGATCTTTTTTAAGCGAAAATAATATTAAGCTTCTTCTTGTCATAGAATCGCTATGCTGCATATCACAGAGTAAGCGTCCCAGGTCCATTAATTTTTGGAGCGTTTCGTTATCTTTATCCTTACTATTAAGATGCATAGTAATTATATCGCCGAGACAAGAAATGGCGCTGGCTTGTTTTTGCTTTTCTTCTATTCCCTTGTCACGTTTTTAAAGTTTTCGGGCACAGCGATTTTAACCTCTGGGTTTACTTTTGGGGCGTTAATTTTTTCGCAGTTATCCGGAAGCGGGTACTTTAAAATAAGCTCCTTACGGATCTCTTTACTGAGACCCTCTGTGGCAATATGCTCAAATCGACGAACTAGCTCATTTAGGATTTCCTTACCCCGTTTTTCATCTAACGATGGGTCATCACCCAGGATTTCAAGAACGTCGGTCTCCAGCTCAATGTCTGGAGTTTTAGGTTGTTGTGTTTCTGACGTGATAGGCTCTTCTAGAGAAACCACTGGATTAGCAAGAGCATCGTCAGCGGGAACATTTATTTCTGCTGAAGCCTCCCCAGCGATGAAGTCTAGCTCTTCCGCATCGGGTGATTGTGGCAACCAGTCAGACGGTATTAGCAGCTCATGCATAGCTGAAACCGAAACGAAAATCGTAAGATAAACGGTTTTTCATATTTCCAGCTTATGTGGTAAATATGTAGAAAGATAGCAGCAATGACTATTCATTTCTACATTTATGTAGGTAGCTAATAATTATTATTTGTTACGGCCAGTAACGGTGTATAAGTTATGGGTTAAGGCAGCAATGGCCTACCGTTTTCTAAATTGTGTTGTACGTAGGGCCTGCGACTTATTATGGGCAATGCATAAGCACAGAATAAATATGATACTTGACGGTATGTGCAGCAAAGGCAAGGGCAGCAATGGCCTACCGTTATAAGCGATAAAAAGCACCAATGGCTAATTTAGATTGCAATACGTATAATAGCGTATATTTTACATAGCGTATGCTTTAAGTTTGGTAAATACGTAATAATGCACTTGTACTTACTTGGTATGAAATCTCCGTTATCTGGTGGCGGAGGTAAGTCATTTGCCGATTCACTACTATCACGCATTTTCCTTTCTAATTTCCGAACTTTACGCATTAAATGTTCCAGTTTCTCTTTAGAAGTTCTTTTAGGCATGATGTACGTTTTTGATCACGACACGAGGTAAAAGCGACTTGAGTGGTCGAGCACTAAAATGCGAATGACGCTCGTAAGCAGGCAGACTCACCAGGTAAAGTAGGGATACCCACACAAAAATAAAAATAAAAATATTCTCAACTAAGTGAAAGAGTGGTGACACCTATGCGGTACTACATGTAATAAGTAAAATAAATAGGTACTAATCTTGAGGACGAGGCGCGAAGTATAATGACACGATTGCGCACAAGCTCGCTGGTCAGCACATTACTTGGTTGTTGAACGTCCCTAAGGGACCATGGTTCGGTGCGTTACATGAGATCAACGTAAAATCAACAAAGCAACTTTTATATCGCGTAATTGGCGAACAACACCTCACATTCGAGGAATTCTCCACACTTTTAGCTCGAATCGAAGCGGTCCTTAACTCTAGACCTCTCTGCCCACTTTCGTCTGATCCTTCAGACTTTGAGCCGCTTACAGCCGGACATTTCCTTATAGGCCGCCCACTAACGGCCCTTCCCGAACTATCCGTGGAAGATAGGCCGATCTCCACACGTAGGCGATTCCAGATGGTACAGGCCCTTTCCCAGCGCGTCTGGACGCTGTGGACCCAGTCCTACCTTCATACCCTCCAAACCCGCTCCAAATGGTTGTCCCCATCCTCCCCTCCCCGAGTTGGCGAGCTCGTCCTCATCAAGGAGGACAACCTGCCTGCCCTCCAATGGAGACTGGGGCGCATTGCTCGCACTCTGCCTGGGAAGGATGGCGTCGTGCGGGTGGTAGACCTGGACACCGCGAATGGACATCTTCGGAGGCCTGTATTCCGGATCGCCAGGCTCCCATTGGATGAGCCCACCCTGGGCCCCGGAGGATGTTCCCGCCAAAGCCGGGACGGCCACTCAAATCATACCGCCATCTGTAAGGCGGTTGACTCAGCGGTTGTTGACGACCGCGTCCGCCTATCTGCCGCGGCGCCACCGCTGCGCGACCCGCGGTTGCTCGCTTCGTGAGCATACCGCGCCGACTCGTCTGCAAACTAGCTAGCTACCGCGCACGCAACAGCCTGACCGAAAAGGTTTATAGTGACTCCTGAACCTAAAGTGAAAAGAACGCCTAAGTGCCTGTGATAACGTGAAGTGACTTTGTGCTGTGCCGTGACAAATCGCCTACATCGCCGCCCGCCAGCTCGCTGCCCCGTCTCCTGCCTTGCCCCCACCAATCATCTACCAAGTAAGTCGCATGCCCTCATTTCCGAAACCTAACCAGACCTGTCCTGGCTCCACACCCCTTATTCCGTCGCTGTTACGGCGAACGCCCTTCGCCGTAACATGTACCTACGTACTTATGTAGACATACAGACGCGGGGGGACTGTGTTTTATAATTAGTAGGTACCTAGGTAGTGATGAATGATTTAGTGATATAAAGAGTACCTTCTTACCATACTATAATTTAGGAAATACTTTTGCATACATACCTAAAGCTCTTAATTGATTAATTGTCAAAAAAACACGTAAGGGTTGTGGAAAAAACTTTAATTGTATGATGTGGCCCTAGCTAGATACGCAATTTTATAGCCTATTGTACCATCTTAAAAATTACTTTCCTATTATTGTGATTTGTGAACATGACAGGATGATAGATTGATTAACCAAAATGAAAAATAAACAGATAAGTACTTAATCATTTGCAGTTTTTATTTTTAATTAAGAATATGTTACATACTCATCCGTTTACGTTACGTACGTTTTCATCCCATTCATCCAATTCGGATAATTGTAGAATAATCTTATCTGTAAGAAGAATTGCGCGATCTGTACTTAACTACTCAAAACTTGTCATTTAATAATGTTTTGTTGTCAGATAAGATGTAAAGTAAGTAGGCTAATGCTGGATTCTACCAAACTGGAATAGGACTTACTCCGAGATTAGTCTATACAAACTCGGCGTTTAATCTAGGTATAAGACCTTATTCCAGTTTGTTCGAATCCACCCTAAGGTACTTAGTTTACTTTTCTGCATTACGTCTTCTTGTATTATGTTCGCCATGTATCCACTATTCCACTCGTCTGACGTGACGAGTGGATTATCAGTCATATAGAGTGTAGGTAGGTATGCCCCCACCCCCGCGCCTGCCCGCCGCCACCGCCGCGCCGCGCCCGCAGCCGCCCGCGTCCGCAGCCGCCCGCGTCCGCATAAAGAAACGTACGTTAGCGAAATATTTTATTCGTGATTTAAACAAAATGCACTGTATGTATATTTCTAATTTTTTGTGTGGTATAAAATAGTATTACAAAGGACATGTATGAGCGATACTGTCAATTTTAATTTATAATTGCGTGTGTTACGAAAGAAAAATAAAATGATCAAAGAAGCACACCACTTAACTTTCTAAACTTGGTTCAACATGTATACCACTAACCACTGAAAGTCTTAAATATTATTTCATAAATTTAAAAATTTTATTTAAAGACAAAAAGAGTAATTTTGTGATTTTCATAGTTCCACATATATTATGTTTCTAAACTTTTTACAACACAAAGACAAGATAGTTCTTATTATAAAACACTCAACATTTCAAACTTTAATATTATATACATTACTATACACGAAATATTATGAAATACCTAAACCATACCTAAAGCACAGTCAAAAAAGTTCTAACTTTTTAAAAGTAGCTCACAATCCACATACTCTATCCACTCAGCAAAAACGAAAAGTTTTAGAATTATCAAAACTTCTGTAAGGAATTTAATGTCCCACGACCGGACTATTCGGCTCGAGCGGGAATAATATAAGTTGGCTGGATATAATTCATATGCACATTTTGCCCGTAAATATTAATTAAATTCAAATCATAGTTTATAGTAGCCTTGAAATAGCCCAAAAAATCGCTACCGATGATGCCGTCATATTCTAGACTGACGTCATCGTTGACTATATGAAATTTATACGTATAAGTATTCTTGGCTAGGATAATATCCATTTGAAATGTGCCAAGGGTTTCTGAACAAGATTCTATGCTATTGATTCCTCTTATTTTAACAATTTCGCGAGACAAGTCAGGTGCTTTGCTTAGGCTTGATCGTTTAACAAGACTGATACTTGCGCCAGTATCTAAGAGAAAACAAAGAGGTTTCGTAGAAAAACTAGTTTTAAGATGTACATGTGGCAAGGAAATTTTTTTAATGACGAATTTATCTCGTATGCAGGAATATTTATATTATTCTCTATTCGGTTTCCCGGATTGTGCGATACAGAGGGTCCCGAGGACAAATGGGACGTTTTACTCGGTGGAACTGGGACTCTAGCTAGATTATATTTGGATTTTACAGATTCAGGACTCAACGAAATAGGGACTCGCGGTGGAGCATGTTGAGGTTTATTATATTTAGGATTCGATGAAACAGCGGTTCCCGAAGGAAAGTATCGAAGTTTGTAATTACTAGGACTCAACGAAACAGGGACTCGCGGCGGAGCATGTTGAGATATATTATGTTCATACGTACGACTCGACGAAACAGCGGGTCCCGCAGGACAGTATCAAGATTTATTAACTCTAGGACTCAACGAAACAGAGACTCGTGGCGGACCGTGTTGAGATTTATTTTTATACGTATGACTCGACGAAACAGTGGGTCCCGAGGGACAGTATCGAGGTTTATTATTTTTAGGGCTCAACGAAACAGGGACTCGCGGCGGAGCATGTTGAGCTATTTGTGCATACGTAGGACTCGACGAAACAGTGGGTCCCGAGGGACAGTATCGAGGTTTATTATTTTTAGGGCTCAACGAAACAGGGACTCGCGGCGGAGCATGTTGAGCTATTTGTGAATACGTAGGATTCGACGAAACAGTATGTCCCGAGGGACAGTATCGAAGTTTATTATTTCTAGGACTCAACGAAACAGGGACTCGCGGCGGAGCGTGTTGAGATTTATTTTTATACGTATGACTCGACGAAACAGTGGGTCCTGGAGGACAGTATCGAGGTTTATTAATTGTAGGACTCAACGAAAAAGAGACTCGCGGCGGAGCATGTTGAGATTTATTATTTGAACGAGATATAACTAAAAATGCGCGTGTGCCTAAATCACTCGGAAAACGACGGCACGTTTTCGTAGACCGATTATTTAGTTTAAATCGTCGTAAGACTCTTCGACGTTTTCGCACGAAACTTGATAAGGTGTCGGTGACGGCGGCGATAGCGTCGGCGGCGGGTCGTATGTAACGTGATGCATATTCGACGACTTATTATAATTATTAGAATTCTGTGCATTATAGAATTACCGTTTGCGACATTGTGAAATATCATGACCCTTATGTTTGCAATACCTGCAGAAAGCGTGTGAGCCGGAATTATTATTATATGACGTTGACGGCTGAGGCTCAGAGGAAACACGTGGCGGAAACGCCCGCTTCTGTTTAGCGAAACATTCGGATTCTGGATGCCCGAGCTTTCCACAGATTCTGCATTTAGGCTTAGTCACGGTTTTAAATAAAAGATTTTAAATCTTTTCTTCCTCAGGAGCGATATTTACTGTATTATTGAGAGATTTAGGGCTTCTGCATCTAACGTTATTGCCTAATCGCGGATGTAGCCCTAGAGAAAATGAGAAGAGCGCTAGATCTTCTGTCATAGCGATACACCCGGATAAATCTTTTTTGAGAGATTCGGAATTATAGATTTCAGACTGCAGATCAGTAAGGCAGCCTTCGACGCGGAGCGCAAACTGCGCAACAGTATCGTTTGATTGTTGCTTACACGACTGTAGATCTAGTAGTAAATGATTATAATGTTTCCTTTCACCGAAATTTTGTTTGAGAAAACATTTTAATTGATTAAAATCTTCAAAAAATTTATTCGAACACGCGATTTGGGCCTTGCCCTCCAAACGAGATAAAATATATTTGGTTAATAAAACTTTTTGACTCAACGATGCTAGATCTAGAGCGTTTTGGCAATTTGTAAGAAAAGCGGTGAGAGTTTCGCGGTATCCTTTGTAAGGACTAATAAAATTACATAACACGTTTATTGGAAACTGTTCGCTCAATGTGATTTCCGCGCTAGCACTGCTTTTCTTCGAATCAGTAGCCATTATGATATAGAAAATAAATAGAAAGTAAAACACAGTACTTACTTGTATTATTTAGACACGGTTGGTAAGTATAAAGGATTACGTTATTATTATTTAGATAAGTTTAAAGGATACACATTAAATAACAAGGTAAGGATTTAGAGCATAGGAAATTAGGATATTATAAGGTAAGTATGATATATCGTCTAACACAATTTATAGAACACTTTATAAGAAAATTGTAGCAGTAACAGATAATATTATGTTCTACTTACAGAGTTAGCAGGATCACGAAGGAGTTGGACATCTCTGCAACTGGAGCAGCGCGTTCACAGGATCGAAGCAGCGTGGCACGCTACGCGTCAGGCAACGCGACTAGCGGCTGGAGCCACCACCAGCGGCGGTGACCCGGCGTGAGCGGCACCGGCACGTGGCGGCGATGGCAGAGCGTCGCTTCAGCGGCGACGGCGGCGGCCAGCAGACGGCAGCAGCAGGGAGACGGCGGCAGCGGCGGCGCGACTTACGCACCGGCGGGATACAGCGGCTATCTACGGAAGCTGGTCGGCAGGCTCACGGCTGTAAGGCTGACTGTCGCGACTCAACCACAGGAGACGAGCGGGAACTTGACGAAACGTAGTTACTTAGTGGTTACTCACGTTCCGGAGACGGACTGGACGATACGGAGTATTATAACGGATAATCTTTCACGCGACCCGTTGATGGAATACCAGTGGAATGGAATCAACGAATATTAACGAATTTCAACACTGGTATCCCACTTCTGACACCACTGTTACGGGGCGGGTCAGGAAAGTCTTTTAAAAAAAAGATATTTTACTTGAAACACGTTATTTTATTTATTATAAAGAATGGACAGTCTATGCCCGACGGAGGTCCAATCCAATCTAGTGTGAAAACTAACTGAAGCTATAATGACGATTCGGGTTTCCTATTGCATTGACGCAAATGCAATGGGAAACTCAGCGATTTAATTTTATATGGCAAACAGAGCTAATTCCGATATAACAGCTCGTATGGCAAGGAATGCGATTCCACTATATTAAAGGATAGTACATTTTGGAAAAAGATCAATGATGGTACTTTAAATGTACCAAAGCCTAGACCACTTCATACAAACATGCACGAGGAATTACCGTTTATACTAGTTGGCGATGAAGGCTTTGCTTTAACACCTAATCAAATAATAATTGCTTTAACACCTAATAAAAATAATAAAATAAGGTACACATTTGAATAATGATAAAAAGATTTTTAACTATAGATTAAGTCGAGCAAGAAGGTACGTTGAGTGCGCTTTTGGTATTCTAGCAAATAAGTGGCGAATACTCCATCGGCCTATAGATCTGAACGTAGACACAGCAGTTCAAGTAATTAAAGCTTGTACAGTCTTACATAATTTTGTTAGAGAAAAAGACGGTATAAATTTTGAAAGTCACCAAAATATTGACAATGGTCAAGAACAAGATACGAGACCCGTGGATCGAAATGGGTCGACTCAAGGTGGCCCTAATGCCAATGCTATACGGACAGCATTTACTAATTATTTTTGTTCGGATATTGGTTCCGTTCCGTGGCAGGCAGCAGCTATAAATTAAATTTTGTGAATGCATTTTTATCAATAAAAATATTTAAAAAACTCACCGTACTGTTGTCTTTCTTTTTCGTCTAGTCCGTCGAAGTTTGGTTTAAGCATTAAACATACTTCACGCCATGCTGTTAACTTTAAGTTCTTGTCTTTATAGACATCTTCGGTCTTGTCCCACAGAACAGGTCTCTCTTGGACAAGCGTTATTAAAGTTTCTATTTGAATGTCGTTCATGGTACACGTCTACTTTACTCAGAAAATGCGAGCCGAATGAAGTGCGGGGAGCACGGGCGGGGCGAGGCGGGAAGCACGGGCGCGGCGGGGTGGGCCGCAACTCGTTCACATTACTCCGGTCCGGTGAGTTTGCCGGCATTTTGTAGCGACAAAACGCTCCGTAAAAATGCCGGGCTCGGCGAAAAAGCCGGATCAGGGATAATGTGAATAGCTTCATACAATTTGTACCGCCGCTAGGCCTTCCGGCGATTTTACCGGACCGGGAGATCTGCCGGTCCGGCATAGTGGGAACCCGGCCTAAGTCACCCCGAATTCCTAGCCGGTACAGTTTGTCAAGAAGGATGATGTGATCCACACGGTCAAAAGCTTTTTCGAAATCCGTGTAGATCACATCTACCTGTCCGCATTCCTCCATCCCACAAAGCACAT
The DNA here is from genome assembly GCA_963921215.1 of Scoparia ambigualis. NCBI lineage: Eukaryota > Metazoa > Arthropoda > Insecta > Lepidoptera > Crambidae > Scoparia > Scoparia ambigualis. The sequence continues at coordinate 29,297,038 of OY992514.1, forward strand.
AATCATTAAATTCGGCCAAATTAGTTATAGTGGATTTTCGTCTTAAAAAGCCGTGTTGATGATGTGAAATGCCTTTTGTGATTACGTAATAAATATTGTTATACACCACTTTTTCCATCATCTTACTTAATATGTTCAGAATAGAAATAGGTCGGTAATTACATATTTCTACTCTGGGACCTTTCTTATGGACCGGTACTACAAATGCTTTTTTCCATGTTGGAAAGACGCATTGTTTAAACGATAAGTTAAACAATAAAGCAATAGGGTAACACAATGAATCAGCGCAATTGCGTAAGAATAAAGGTACTACGCCATCACATCCGGGGCCCTTATTAACATCCAGGACTTTAAGCATATTCAAAACTTCACATTTTGTCACAGATAGACCAGTCATTAGGTCCAATGAGCGGCATTCGTCATCACTATTCGTAGATATTGCATTTTGTGAACAGGAACTGTTAAACATAATTTTAAAGTAATTGTTGAATTCCTCACATATTGCAGAACCATCCGCCACTAACCTACCCTGACACCTAAATTGCTTCGGATATTGAGAACCACCTCGTTTGGACTTAACGTAGGACCAAAAGACCTTGGGAGAAAGACGAATCCCTTCCTCTACACCACAGATGTACTTATCAAAGCACTGTCGTTGAAGCAGCCGTTCGCGGAAGCGGAGCAAAGCAAACTCATCATAATCACGTGGGTTTCCATAGCGTTTCCATTTCTTATGTACTTTGCCTTTCTCACGAATAACTTTAATCAACGCAGAGTTATACCATACGGGGTATTTATACTTATTGTTGTTTATATTTTTTAGAGGTACGTACTGGTCAAAACACTCCTCCAATTTACTGTAAAACATACTTAGAGCATCATTTATCGATACATTACGCAGTATACTATCCCACTCAGTTTGCATAAAGAAGTTATTAATATCAACATAGTCACATTTGTAGAAATTACGTCGTGATAGTATGGCCTCCTTAAAGGGAACTACAAATAAATCAGTGACGTCAATATACAGAGACGGGTGATGTTTGTCCTCTGTTAAAAGAGGGGGAGGATCTCAAAACTTCCGCACCTAGATTGCAAAATACTAAGTCCAGTGTATGCTCGTTACCATTCTGTATGTAATTAAACTGAGTTAAGCCCAAGTAAGTCATATTCTCACAAAATGTGAGTGAGGCAACCTGCATTTCCGTACTTACGTTATGGAGTAGTGTGTAACGCCCATCTTGCCACTTTAGGCACGGAAGATTAAAATCACCCACCATTAGATATGTGTCCTCAGGATGCTGCTTAGTTAACAATGTAACGAAGTTATTTATTTCATTTAATTGTAATGGTATATTGCTTGAGTCGGGAGAAATATATATCAAAATAATATTTAGGTTATTCTTAGTACCAATATTACATGCAGGCAGTGTTACACATAGTAGCTCACTGTTAAGGCCAGAGAAGATACTATAACTTTTTGTAGGACCATATCCACTTTTAATGCATGCCATTACTCCACCGCCACTTTTTTTCTGTGTTTGTGACAGATTACGGTCTATACGAATGACGTCATATCGATTGTCACAAAATTCAGAACTGAAAATATCATTCTGAAGCCATGTCTCGGTAAATAAAAGAATATCATAGTTATTGCCAGCAATTTGATTGTAAAGATCTAAACATTTTGTCCTAAGTCCACGCACATTCTGATAGTACACAGAAAGTTTTTTATCACTAGGGGCCATTGAAATAATAAAAAAAGATATGAGACTACGATTGATATTATACATATAACTATATTGTAATTATAAAAATCACTACAATAGATACTTATTATTGTAAATTGATAAACTTTATTGTTACTTCTTAAGTAGATTTTTAGTATAAACAGTTGTTGTCGTATGAGTAAATAAAATAACATGCAAGTAGGGTAAATAATTATTAGTTTTTTTTATTTTTTTTAATTTTTTATAAAAGAGGGAGGCAAACGAGCAGGCGGGTCACCTGATGGAAAGTAATCACCGCCGCCCATGGACACCCGCAAAACCAGAGGAATCGCAGATGCGTTGCCGGCCTTTAAGGGAGGAATAGGTTTAAGGAAGGAATAGGAATTGGGGGGGGGGGGAGGAAAGGGGCCTCCGGAACCCTCACTGGTCGGACGAAACACTAAAGCACCAAGTGCCGTTATTTCACGCCGAATATTCGTGAGAGGGTGGTATTACGCCGGGCGAGCCGGCCCAATGCGTGCTGCAACGCAGCGTGGCTCTACCACTCAGTCAGTGTTACTCATTTAGCACCACCCAGGGATCACGTGTAGGGTCTCAAGGGTAAACCTACGGACGCGAGCAACTTTAACCCCCCAAAGTTTTTATTTACTTTAATTATAATTGTGGTTTTATTATACAATATACAAAAACAAAAATATTAAATTGTTATCATGCAAGGTAATTGTAGTACTCGTATATTAATACTAATGCGAACGTATTCAAAATACTTTTGTATTATACAATTTATAATTTTAATCTTACATTCAGTGTATAGTTGTTGTAGAGACAATTGTTTTATTAGCACATAATAGACTACACTGTTAAGGTGAAGAAATAACAGTTTAAATATAATTTCATCTTTGATTATGATAACACGTGAACAAAATAATAGTATTATGCTAATCAGTTGCAGTATACGAGAAATACAAATGCATGCTGAAAAATATTTCTTAAATCGAATAAGATAAAATATAAATGGAAGTAAGCTGCTGCTACCCACCCAAACTTTATTAACTAAATTATTGATTGTTAAGTTTTTTTTATCGAACAAGCTTTCTACAAAAAGACTCACTATCAAACACAAAACATACATTATACATACTTCAGTTTTACAGTAGAAGTTGGCCATTGTGTTATAAGTAAGAAGGCGAGACTTGATTTTAACTCGAGATTTATTGGGAACTCTTGTCCTTACAGAAGATAGTACACAACTGCACTCTCTGGGCGCAGCCAGACTATTTATATCCCTAAAGGTTTACAAAAATCAGTGACTAACGTTAGATGGCGATTCATTTTAGAAAGCTAAGGGTAGGAATGCACTTATGATAAATAAACAATAGTAACCTTAACTTAAGGGTAGTGATAATATACAGTGTATTTCTTAAAAGCACAATTTAGATAACTTAAGGGTAGGCATGCAATTAAAATATACGATAGTAATCTTAACTTAAGGGTAATGACAAAAGACAGTGTGATGCTGGCGTCAGTTCGTACAATAGGTAATGGGATAATGGTTAGCGGCGCCAGGGTAATGGCGTTGCAAAACAATTACGTTAAAAATGCGATAATGGTTATTGGTGTCTGAGAATGGTATTTGCAGAACAATAACATAAGCACACTAATTGTCAGTGGATTGGTATGTTGGGTAGAGGTTACATAACACCTCCCCCCTTAGAATAAAGATTGAGCGATGCGCAATTTTTTTGATGGCGTGGGGCTGGCTTCTGATTCGTCGTCGGTCACGCAGGAGGTCGTTGTTTCTTGATGACGTAGTGTCTCGAGAGGAACTACTTGTTGTTGTCGTCGAGACCGATCAAAGCAGTGGTTGAATATTTGTATGCATCCGCTGTCGTGGTTGTTCTGGTAACGTGTTGGACGTCGTTTCCAGGGGAAGCAGCTGCATATCTTTCTTCTTCATCTTTTTTTGGCGGTAGGCGAAAAAACTGGCAACATCATCTGCTCTTAGAAATATTCTCTAAAATTAATAAGTCTTTATATTTCTAACTTGTTTATTATTCATTTAAAAGTAAAACTTACAAATTACTACATAGTATGTAGGTAACAACTTCCAATGGTTATTTAGACATCACTGCACATTCCTGCCACCACTAGTACTCTCTACATATTGGCACTTTTACCCGTCACTTCACTTCACTTATTGGTAACATGGACAACGTTTCGGCAATTATGGAGACGCAGAAGTCACTGGAGACAATGCTGTTCAAGAAAATGAATGACTTGGAGGCACAGCTGCAGCAGTCTTCATCCCCAAAAAAGGACGTCGACAAGGTTGCACGGATCCAGGAGGAGTTTAATAGTTTCAAGGATGTCGTATACAATATATTGACACTACTGCGTAGGCAGATCAGTGAAGTGGTCAGATCGCTTGACGATATGGAGACACGTCAAAGACAGAAATGTCTTCTATTAAGCGGGGTACCAGAGAAATCTGCAGATGACCTGACTTCAACAGCTGTGACCCTTATTAACAAGCACCTGGGACTCTCAGATGTTACAGCAGATAGCTTAAAATCCTGCTACAGGCTTGGACGCTTCATCGATGGTCGTTCACGTCCTATAGTTGTCCGTTTCTCGAACATGACTTGTCGATCTACAGTGTGGAAGAATAAAACTAAGTTGAAAGGTTCCTCTCTTGTATTGCATGAGTTTCTGACAAAGAGCCGTCAAGCCACCTTCAAAGCTGCACGTGAACATTTCGGAGTCAAGAATGTGTGGACTTCAAGTGGGAACGTTTGCATCATAACACCCGACGATAGCAGAGTGCGCATCATGTCTACTGAGGAGCTGGGCAAGATCACCGCAAAGTTTCCGAAGCCGTCTTCTGCAGCTGCTGGATCAAATGTGGACCTCCCGCAGTTATCTAGGTCAGTGCAAACAAGGTCGAGACGTGGGATCAAAAAGGTTAAGTGAGGCCATAGTGAGGCAGTGTATTCAGTTTTAGTTTACATTGTTCTTCTAGTTTGACTTTTATTAGAACTGTCGATTGTACTATTGCCGAATGATAACTTTACTGTGCACTTTGTTTGCGTATTAGTGTTAGACGGTCACTGTTTAATTAGTTTTTAAAGTTAACCTGCAATTTAGGTGATTTATGTATGCTTCATGTGACATGACAATGACTGACAGTGAGTGACTGACAGTCTGACATTAATACCTGTCAGTTGTCACTGACGTTAACGTGTTTTTATTTTTTTTATTTTATTATTTGAGGCAAAGGGTTTTGTTCATACTGCCATCTTGTCATACCTTTTTATTTTTATTTCTTTGTTTCTTGTTTTGATTAGTTTCAAAGTTAAGCCTTAATTAAGCACATTACATTGTTTTTTGTCTAAATTATTTGTTCTAACTGTTTTACTATTCTGTAATATTCTTTTTATTATAATGTTTTCCTACTTGTAAACGGTCTACTGGCAGGACGTGTGGAGTTTTGGCAGTTGCCATTTGGTTTTAATTTTAATTTTAATTTTTTTATTAATTTTTTTTTATTGTAGTGTTTTTATATTATATTTGTATTTATCTTAGTCCTTAGTATATATTTCAATGTCAGATTCTGATGATTACGTATCTGCTAGCGGTAATGACTCTTCATTTCATTCTTTCGACGATACCATCGATGACTCATGCGGCTTAAACAATTGTCTTTCACGTGAACTAGGTTGCTGCCCTGAGACACTTAACGTGTGTCACATAAATACTCAGAGCGTTCCACAACACTATACTGATCTCCTTAATTCCTTCTCTTCGGATACGGTTCATGCCGTACTAGTCTCAGAGAGCTGGCTTAAGCCGTGTCTAGATTCCTCATCATATGCCCTCCCAGGATTTAATCTTATCCGCAATGATCGTGTTGGCAAAGGTGGTGGTGGGGTGGCAATCTACTTATCCAACTGCTTATCTTACAAACTTTTAGCCTCCTCCGCCTCCCGCCACGGCTGCATGGAATATCTTATTCTTGAAATAGACGTGAAAGGTATTAGGATTGTCCTGGGAGTAGTCTATTGCCCTCCTTCTATTGAATTTCACTCTGACATCGATTCTCTCCTTAACTCCTTTGCGACAGACTATTCCCACCACGTCATCATGGGTGATATCAACACCGACCTCTTAAAGGTATCTGTACATTCTCGCAGGTATCGATACATAGTCGAGTCAGCAAACTATCATATCCTTCCACTTGATCCAACCCACCACAATATAACCACTGCTGATTCCTGGATTGATCATATTATAACCTCTTCGCCTGCTCATGTCATTAAGCATGGCCAATTTTCTGCTCCTGGCTTCTCCAGGCATGACCTAATTTTTGTAGCTTATAAGGTTAAGCCCCCTAAACCCAAACCTCTTCTTGTACGAATGCGAAATTTAGCTAGACTGGATGTGGAGAAACTGAATTGTGACGCGCGCGCTATGGACTGGTCTCCTGTTATTGAGGCTAATTCTGTAGATACCATGGTTGCGTATCTTAATAGTTCGATATTACGACTGTTTGATAAGCATGCGCCTAAAAAACTTGTCAAGCTGCGTCGGCCACCTGCGCCGTGGATTACACCTGGTGTACGCATGGCCATGCGCAGGCGTAATAAATGCTTTCGTATTTTCAAAAGGTGCCGAACGGAATTCAACTGGGATGCTTTTAGAATCGCCAGGAATCGCTGCAATCGGATGGTGAGAGCTGCTAAACGCCAATACATTCATAAAAATATATTAAATTCAAATCCAGCCGATACATGGAAGTTCCTTCGCACGCTGGGGTTTGGTCGGACGCCAACTCCGCATAGTTCATCTCACTCTCTTAATGACCTCAACAATCATTTTACATCTACTGCCTCCCTATGTGACTCTGTAACTCTCTCTACTGTTTCCGCAATTACTTCCAGGGCTTCCCCTACTAGTGAATTATTTTCTTTTCGTCCGTTAGTTGAAGAAGATGTTCGTAAAACTGTTATTTCCATTAAATCCAGGGCGGTGGGATGTGATGAAGTGGGTAGATCCATGATCACACTGATCCTCGATTCTGTACTCCCTGTTCTTACCTTCATTCTTAATTACTCTCTCTCCTCTTGTACGTTTCCCTCCGCTTGGCATAAAGCCATTGCAATTCCCTTACCCAAAATCCCTAACCCCTCTTGTTTAAATCACTTTCGACCAATTTCCATCCTACCATTTATTTCTAAGATCCTCGAAGCTGCTGTCCACACCCAACTCTCCTCTTTCATCTTTAGACATAATCTCTTAAGTCCTTTCCAGTCTGGGTTTCGACCTGGACATAGCACCACTACCGCTCTTGTTAATGTCTTGGAGGACGTTCGCAACGGCATGGAGAGTTCGTTGTTGACTGTGATGGTTCTTATAGATTTCTCCAACGCTTTCAATACAGTCAACCATGACATTCTCCTAGCTATCCTTTCCCATAATGGAGTATCTTCTTCAACCATGGCATGGTTTTCCTCATATCTTCGCGGACGTCAGCAAGCTGTTCGGGTCGATCAGTCTACGTCTGACTGGTGCGAGCTGACTGCTGGTGTCCCGCAAGGCGGCATACTTTCTCCCCTCCTTTTTTCACTTTTTATTGACTCTCTCACTACTCGACTTCATTCTTCTTACCATCTGTATGCTGACGATCTTCAATTGTACGTTCAAACCGATAGAAATAGCCTAAATCAGGCCATCGTTAGCATCAACGAGGATCTTGTTAGGATTGCCGAATGGTCCGACTGTTATGGCATTTCCGTCAATGCTGCTAAGTGCCAAGCAATAATAATAGGTAGTTCTCGACAGATGTCTCTTGTCGATTTGACCTCTGTACCTAATCTGGCGTTCAATGGGAATTGCATACCATACCAGCCCCGAGTAAAGAACCTAGGCCTCCTTATTGACTGCTCTCTTGGTTGGGAAGATCAAGTCAACGAGATCTCTCGTAAAGTGGTCAATTCGCTACGGTCCTTGTATAGGCTGAAATTTTTTCTCCCGTCCAGCACTAAAATCGCGCTACTACAGGCTCTTGTTCTCCCCATTCTCGACTATGCTGACGTCTGTCTCTCTGACGCTAATCAACATCTTCTTAACAAGTTGGATCGTCTGCAAAACAGCTGTATTCGATTTGTTTTCGGCTTGCGTAAGTTTGACCATATTTCCCACTACAGGACTCAACTTAAATGGCTGCCTATCCGTGAGCGTAGGAACCTTAGAGTTGTGTGTATGCTTTTCAATATTTTATACGATCCACGTACCCCAGAATACCTGAAATCTCGGTTTCAATTTCTGGGAGCCTCTCATAACCGTGACCTTCGCTCCAGTAGCAACCTCACTCTTCAAACCCCCGCTCATCGTTCTAGCTTCGTCTCCAGTTCTTTTACCCTATCTGCTATCCGTCTCTGGAACGCTCTACCATTGCACATTCGTCGTGCCAAGAGTAAAATGGAGTTCAAAAGACTAGTCCGTGAGCATTATTTTAACGCGATCTAAATTGTCACACAAAGTATCTGATTTGTTGTATTTATATATGTATAAATATGTTTTTATTTATGTATAAGTATGTATTTATTTATGCTTAATATTTATGTATCATATTTATATAAGTAGTTTATAATATATGTTGTATTTATGTTTTGTATTAAGAAATTACTTATCTGATTTTACTTTAACTGTTTTGTTCCATCGCCTTACTTCTAGTCTCCCACATCCTTACCGGTTGACTGGTAGAGAATGCCATGTGGCGTTAAGTCCGCCTTTTGCAGTTTTGTTTTGCAAAGAAGATTAAATAAATAAATATCTTGTAGGCTAGGTATCCTAGCATTAGTAATCCCATTGTGTAGCTTATTAGTGAAAACGTACTCTCATGTTTCTGAAGAAAAGGCTTTTCATTTTCTTTGAGTTTTTCTGAGTATTGTTTTAGTTCGTCTTTTAAAGTTTTCAGAGAATCGAGACGAATGTGGTTCAGCTTCAGGGGTATGATGTCTGGAGGATTTTGCAGTTTGTTGTTTTTGATGCAGTAGTCTTCGATGTCGACTGTGATTATTGGATGGCTGATATTCGTAGTTGTTTCCTCTGATGCTGCCAGGGTGAGGAAACTAGTATAGGCTTTGCAACCTTTTTCTAGTTTAATGATGCCGGATCCTTCTAGGTCATGATGCGTTGAGGTCTCGCCGCATTGTAAAACACATGATTGTTTGTGTTGCAGGATGAAGATCCATCTGTTGTTTTTGATGGGCTGGAACGTTTTGATGTGCGCCGCAAAGGAGGTTATTTCGCAGGAACTGGGGATTTCTCCGCTGTTGTCCAATAATATTGCCATTTCGCATGTTGGTCTGGTGTTGTAGTTGTATATAGGTAGTTCTTTGCAGACTTTCTTGTTTGGCCCGAAGATCTTGCATTTCTCCACGGACTCAGTGATGACCAGTGGTCGGAGTAGGTATATTGAATTAAGGTCACTGACATCAAACGTATATGTTAATATGGATACTCCTCCGAGTTTCCGGATTATTATGATAAAAATACCGAAACATCGAAATTATTACATGAAACTAGTTAAAAATGTATCAATACTCTCAACGCTATGCTGCTAGTGGCGCTGGTCTCCATCTCTAATGTTGGCCGTATCCATTGTCTCAATCTCGCAAAAGAAAAGAAATCACGTCTTAAATTATTATTAGTGATTTTTTTTTGTTAACCTTTAAATATCTTGGAAACGGTGCGTCCTACGCTAAAATGGACGAAATTTTGTCCCCCCTTTATAAAACCCCCGTCTAACGCTAACCAACCATCACGATGGTACAATTATTAATAATTGTCGCTTTTTAATAATTATTTAGGGTAAGTAACGATTAACTAGTTTAGGAAATGTAGTTTATAGATTTGTTGGGCTTATTTCCCCTTTGGAACTCATTGACTCACTTGGCCGCACATTTGGTCGTTGATTGTAGAGGTTAAGTCACTCTCACACAGGCCGGTCAACGGATAGGTGACCAAAGCTTTATTGTTTCGACCTGTTGGCTAATGTTGAGCCGGCTCTTTGGCCTAAATAAAAGTGTAAGGCCTAAGTAAAAAATCAAAATGTAGAACTTGTAACCGATGAGGATTAAAAATAATTATTTTTAATAAAACTGTAATAATGATTATTTGTATTAACAATAAACAATTTTGTTTGCTTACATATGGTTTTTTATTTTATTACTCTATTTACCAAATTTTTGGAAACTCCGGTACATTCCGGAAGAAATGCATGTCCATGTTATGATATCATGACGCAAGTATCTAAAATCAATATACCTACTCCGACCACTGGTGATGACGTATGTCTGTCTCGTAGTACTTGTGGCCAAGTATGAGTGCTCGGGAAGGATGGTGGAATAAAGGCGGGAATTTTGCTGACGTATAGGGATTGGATAGATATGGTAAAGGGTGAATCGTTCATTTTTAATTAATGGAAAATCAATTAAAAATACTAATTTATTTAGGTATATGTAAGACGAGATCGTTGCTGATTCTAATATTTCATGAATATTGTTAACTGTAACCGGAGCTACCAAGGTTGTATCCGTTCTGGTATGCGAGGACATAAGCAATTCCTTGTATAAACGTTCAGATGATACGATAGAAGGGTGAATAGCGCCCGATTTAATAAATAAGATGCTGGCAAGTATATCGTCTATTTCTTGTTCTAATTCTACGATTGATTCTAAAATTTGAATTGATATTGTTGATATTTTTTCACTCAATTCCAGATCGAATATTACTTTATTGGTTTCATTAAGGTAAGTACTAACACGTAATAAATCTTCATTAATGACATTTTCGTCGTAAGATATTTTACGTATAGTTTCATTGAAATTTGTTATAGTTGAAGAAATTATTTGTAATTGTTGTTTCAGAAGGTGGTGTGTATCTACTTCTTGCTTTTCTAATAAATTGATGCAATCGTCATAATGTTTGGCATCTTTGGCGTCAGGGGTGCCGATGAGCCATTTTAATACAGAACTGAGACCGTCTAGTAATTCTCTTTTTGTTCGCCTATTGCTATAAAAATTAATTTCGCTTATTCTACTTTCTATACGATTTAAGTTTAGTTCGAGAAAAGAGCTTGTTGTAGCTAAATCAGGAGTTATTGTTCTGTTGGTTATTACGGTCTGGTAAACCTGGGTTAAACGTTTTAAAGAGTCTTTGGCTATTGTTAAAGTTTCTAGGTTTCGGTATACTATTAGTTTCCACGAACCTTGGGAGACGTATATTTCTCCTTCATTTTCGAAGAATAGTCCCGATTTTGAAGGTATCGGTTCTATTAAGGTTGCCGTAGTGACTACGGCGTACCTGGAATTAGAGATGCTATACTATAGTTTCGATTTCGCGATTCGCGGGTTTTTGATACGTTGTTTTAAGAAGAATATATAATTTATAGAGTATAATGTAAAATATTACTTTTATTATAGAACATATTATGAAGCTTAAATAGGGGTTATTCATTATAGAGGACAGGTAGCACAAGTTATCTTGAGCACTTGCAGGATGAACTGTCCTGTAATTAAAATTAAATTTGCTTAACTAATATTTCATTACTTTCTAATCTACGGAAAATGCTCTGAGCCTATTTGCATGCACTAGCTTGTTCTTACCCGATTTTCTAATTACCTAATTTTCATTAAAACCTACTCTACAAATTTCATACGGACCTTCCCATTTAGGGTCGAGGTTATTAGGATTTGGTACTTTCAGCATTACTTTATTACCGATGTAGTACTTTACGGGATTTTTAATATTATTATCGTATCGAATTTTTGCTTTTTCTTTCATCTTTTCTAGGTTACTTAAAGCAGCTTCGCGAGAGATTTTCAGTTTTTCGTTTAAATCTTTAAGATATTCGCTAGCTGTATATTCGGGTATTAGTTTCATCGAATAAAAGGGCCGTGGCTTATGGCCAAAAAGAAGTTCGTGCGGGTAGCCGGTTGATTGGTTAACTGACGTGTTATGGCATATTACTGCGAATGGAATTATATTATCCCAATTTCTAGATTTTCTGTTGTGGTACATACGAATATGTTCTCTCAGAGTCCCGTGAAATCTCTCTAATGCACCGTTGGTCTGAGGATGATATGCGGTATTAAATGATTGGCTAGCGCCGAAGAATTTAATTAATTGTTTCATAACTTGGTTCATAAATTCGGTACCTTGATCCGAATGGAATCTTTTTGGAATACCGTAGTGTTGACAAAAATGCAAGGGTTGTTTCGCTACTGTTACTGCTTCTTTATCTGGAATAGAATAAGCTTGGACGTATCGGGTCAGTTCGTCTTGTAGTGTTAATATGTACTTATTAGAATCGTGAGTAATATCTGAGTATGATACGAGGTCCATAGAAACTCGTTCAAACGGTTCAGTGGACTGTGAAGTAGGGGAGTAGATTACCATAGGGGCTTGAAATGTTTTACGTTGGATTTTGTTACGTTGACAAATAAGACATGATTCTATGAAATTCTTTATATCATTATTCATTCCTTTCCAATAATATTCTGTTCTAATTTTCCTAGTGGTTTCTATTATTCCGCGGTGACCGGATAATGGTTCAGAATGATTATTTTTTATTATCAAAGGTATTTCCGCTGGGTCGGGTGTTGAAATTTTGTTGTCACATATGGTAATATTAACATTGAATTTATTTGCTAAATAACCAGACATGCGATATTGTTCATTACCTTGCATTTTGCAAGTGTGATCATATTTTAGGTCGGGAATATACAAATGGCTACATTTATGATTGCTAAGACATGAGAATAGAACTTTAAAATAATTTTCGGTATCCCAGGAATTAAAGTGATCCTGTCGGGTAATGCCTAAATATAAACTTTGATTTTTAGTAGATGAGATTTGATCGATTTGGTAAAGCTCTTTTGGTTTACTAAGATAACTTTCTATTTGTGAGCATAGGTCTAGAGCTTCTGCTGAAAGATAGTTATGTTTAGATAATTTAATTGAAACTGGAATTAGAATTTCTTTATGTCGTTCATCAAATAAAATGTCTGACGTGATTTTAAGAAGAGGGGTATTGTATGATTGATCTCGATTTTTTATATATTCTTTATAATCCAATTGGAATTTGTCTGAATCAGAATCGGGATTTGGTAGTAAGATTTTATTTGTGTTCATTATAGGAGGTCTAGAGAGTGCATCAGCGTTCGTATTATTTTTTCCTTGTTTATACACGATTTGGTAATCAAACTCTTCGAGTTTCAGCCTCCAACGAACTAGGCGACTACCGGGGTCTTTAACTGAAAACAGCCAGGTAAGGGGCTTATGATCGGTAACAATGGTGAATTTTCGTCCGAATAGATATGGTCTAAAATGTTTGACGGCCCAAACTATGGCTAATAGTTCGCGTTCTACCGTTGAGTAATTACACTCTGCTTTATTAAGTGTACGAGATGCATAAGCTATCGGGAGGTCCTTTCCAATTTCCCCTTGCGATAAAATTGCTCCAATTGCGTGCATAGAAGCATCTGTAGTAAGGATAAATTCTTTTGAAAAATCAGGATACTGTAATATCCGCTTAATTGCCCCAAGGCGGCCCCCGGCGCGCCGCTGAAGTGCCCCAGGCGCGATTGTAAATCACTCACGCTTTGCTCGTACGTTTTTTATGCCTACCGGCCCGGCGCCACCACGCGGCTCGGTTCTCATAAAATCGTTCCTTGTGACTAAACTTGTTATTGTGAGACTGTCAAGTGTTATGTTTTTTACGTTTACTATGAATTAAGCTTAAGAATGCAGTCTTTTGTTTTTCGAAACGCGACTCCGGTGTAGAATTACGATGCGCTAAATATTAAGATAGCGCGTTTCAAAGCGCTATTTGTATTAAAAAAATAATATCTTATAAATTAAAGCGATGACCTAGGGTTTTAATTTTAAATTACGTTAATTAGATAATAGACAATAAGATAATACATTAAAACATACACTTGTCTATATAAAAATATTTATTTACAGTATTTTAGTTTTTTACATTAATCTGGCGACGCCAGGCGTAATTTGTGTGAAACTTAGAGAGTCTAACATTTACAAATTCCACTTCTTGGTCTAAAATTAAAGTGATACAATACAAGTAGTCTAATGTTCTTACAAAATAAACAAAAACCTTGGCAATGTCATCCACCAATAATGAGAAATATGAAAATTAGTGCAACAGTTCCTATTTACACAGTGAAATCACTTTAGATTTTCTGATATTTTTGTTTTACATGCTATACAATACAAACATAAAAATCACTACACATTAAAGTAAATATAATACCCTTTTCAAAAACGTATCACACTTGGGTCATTGTAACATATACAAACCTAAAACCAAAAGTAAACAAAAAATCTATCACGAGCTATGGTGAGCGTAAAGGCTGGGTACACTGAGCACACTGAGTATATATTATGATCCGGAAATTCATCCACATCCGAAAACGTGAACATATTTTATTTATTTATTTGTTTATGCACTTTATGCACAAATGTACAGTAGCGGACTTAATGCCCTAGGCATTTCTACCAGTCAACCAAGGGTGGTGTAGAGACAAAGTGTCAGGATAAACTTTAAAGTTGTGTGTAGTGGGTTGTCCCCAGCCTAGCTCATAGACTCTTAGTACTAGAAAGTTGTAATTTGGTATGGATATACATATTAATCACGCCGACAAAGTGGAAAGTAAAATTTTAAAAAAAAATTTTTTAGGTTACCACCCCCTACACGTGAAGTGGGGATGTAATTTTTTTCTTGTCTCCGGCGCCGGCAGGCAAAAAATGTCAAAGTAATGAATTAAAGTTAAGAAATAAATCCTTGTTGGCTCATGCCCCGGACTGGAATGAAAATTTGTAATTTGTTATTAAGTATTCTTTGGCCTTCTCCGCCACGGCTATCCATTTTGATGTAAGCCTATGATTGACCACAATGTCAAATTCTGCTGCCAGAATTTCCCTCTCGGCTGTTGTCAACACTTTCGAGTTGTAGGAATTTAATAGGTATTGAGAAGAAATCCTGGCCCTTTCTTGGACATCTTTTGATTTCCACTCCTTATTTCTCGAATTGATTAATTCTGAGACCATTAAATAGGGCACCATTATCACATCCAATGCCTTGTCTACGAAAGCTATCCCGACGGTGTCTGGGATAATGCAGGCACACACTTGGTGCCTTGCCACTCCGGGAAATTCCTCATGTATGGCCTTCTTTAGAGTGTTGTGGTCGATTGCCATTGGTATTTCATGCTTGTTAAGTATCTTGCAGACTGCCTCAGGGAAGCTGGCAATAATGCGAGAGAGGGTCACGGCGGTGTAAACACCTCCCACCTTCGTCTTAACTCCTAACGTCCTAACAGCTAAGTCAAATTTCTTCTTGGTAGCTGCACTTCTCATTGTTTCTGAGATTCTGTTTACGTTGTTCCCTCTGACAAGACCTATAATGATTAAGAGGAAGATCTGATCCACGTTCGCCTTCTTGATAATCCGCTTCCTCATTTCCAAGGCATTAAACCCTGCGAATGCTACACTGTTATTGATCCAGTCGACTAAGCCGGACTCAGTGTCTGCAATGAGCTTTGACAGGTGCTTGTTCACGTCTTCAAAAGATGGCTGGATGCCGTGGGCAGCTCCCAGGACCCTCTCCACCTCTGTGGAGTGCACCTCCGAATCAGTCTTCGAAATAGCATATGTGTACAGTTACGCCTAACGCCTAACGAACTGCCCCTAGTGAATAGTTTAGTGTAGTGACTGTGCGCCAGGAAACCAACCTACCTCGCCGCCCGTGGTCAGCTCGTCCCCCGGTTCCTGTGACTCATCATCCCTGTAAGTACTAAATCCCTTCTACGCCCTGCCTAACCATCTTTACTCTGCTGTATTTGGCGGTGTCTTCTGACCCGCGAATACATTTTGGTCCTTCGAGCCGGATGGAGCCATGCACGTCCGCGACTCTTAGTGAGACGGTTGGCAACAAAATGGGTGTGCCAGTGGGCACAGAAGGTGAGTGAGCTGATTGAGTATCAGCTGAAATTGTATGAGCTGAGTATGTATCAGCTGTGTGGGCATGGGTTGACTGGGCATGGGCTAAATCTACCTCTTCGCTAGGGTGCTCTGTGATAGTTGGGAGTCATAATTGCTGGCGGCGTTCGCGGGGCCTACCTGGCGAACCGGACCTGGGCGGGCTGGCTCTGTGAGCAGAGCTGGGTTGCGCCTGTTTGGCATGTGCGGGTTCGTGCCGCCTGCTGTTTCTGGGGCGCTCCCTCGAGTGCTCCCTCAGCTGTGGGGGTATATGTGCTGACGAATGAACTGGGTGCGTTGAGTCGTCTGGTCGATGAAGGGACGTGTGGAGGTTCGTGCTCCCACAGTCCCTGCATGCCCCCCTTGACCTGCACTCGCTCTCGTAGTGACGGCCGAGACAACGCTGGCAGCGCTCGCGTGCCTGTACAAAGTCCCAACGGCCCTGTGTTGGCTGGGCATTGTACCATCTGCACGTCATGAGCGTATGTCCCCTAGTGACACAATAGGGACAGTAGGGCGTCGAGCGTGAGGAAGAGGACGAGGACGATGATGAGGAGCAGCTTTGCTGGAAGGCCGAGTAGACGGGGAAGGGCTGACTGCGAGCCGGGGGGTGGATGGGCGGTGACGCATTTGCTGCGCTGGGCGTGATGGTTGGTGAGTAGGCTGATCATAGGCGCGGTGAGGCGATGGAGCTGAGGAGCGGCCACGGTAATGGTCGGGCTGTTGCTGAGCCATCTGAGCATAAGTGCGATGGGGCAACTGTGGAGGCGCGCGGCTACGAGAAGGGCCGGGCAGGGCGTGAATGGATTGAGCCATGGCTATGTTGGAGAACTCTGTCTCCACACAGCGCGCGTGCTCCTCGAGGTAGGAGATAAGGTCCCTTAACGTGGGCAGGGTGTTACTAGACCCGTGCCTGCGTTCAAATAGCGTGCGGAGCTCGCCCTTGAGCTGTCGCACCACTATTGACACAAACACGTAATCGTCTCCTATGGGCAAATCTAAATTGTTGAGGGCACACTGAGCCGATATGAGCGGCGTGAGGAACAGTGTGCGGATGTTCGAGCGCGTATGGATGCTTGACAGCCCCAGGATGATGTCCACAAAACTATCAATGAGGACCCGGCGGTTCTCGTACCGCTTGGTGAGGATGTCCATGGCCACGGCAAAATTTTCATTGGTGACCTTTAAGTGGGACACCATACTTAATGCCTCACCGCTGAGACTTGAGAATAGGTAGTGGAGCTTGACTGCGTCCGACAGGGACGCCATGTCGTCAGTCAAACTCCTAAACAGCGCAATGAAGGAAGGCCAGTCCTCCACTTTTGAGCTGAACCTGGGCAGCGCTATCTTGGGGAGGACGGCTGTGGGCGTATTGACGCCGAAACTGGGCTGAGCGCTATGGGTTGGGGACGACGTGGAAGAGGGTGAGATTTCCTCCCTAGCCACCAGTATCCCCAGGTATGCCCCGGAGGCTTTTGTGTGGTTCTCAGTGTATGTCCTCTCAACCCCCTCGTCTAAGTTCTCTTCGTCGAGAATGATGTAGTACACTGAGTCCAGCTTCTCCTTTATGCCCTGTATCTGTGCGAAACGCACGTTAAATTCCGTTATGGAATGTTTGGTGTCGCCAGCAATGATCATTGATCCCACCTCTAGGAGCTGGTGTAAAGCTTTGGTGGCCTCCCTAAATATCGCGGCTTGTGACTTGGTCGGCATCGCGATGAATAAAAGGAGACAAAAAAAATAATAAAAAATAAAAAAAATAAACAAATTTAAAGGCAGTAAAAAGAACAACACCCTGTATATATTCTATAGTTGGGCTGGAGGTATTTGTTTACTAAGGTAAGGGCAAATGGGCTAAAATTAACGCAACAATAAAGAAAGCAAAACTAAGTTGGGACGCCTTGTATATGGCCCACGGGTGGGCAACGCACGTGTACGTGTATGCCTGTGTCTATTGAACGCGCGTACGCAATATTAGCCTACCACAAAACAAACAACAAACAAAACAACAAAGGAAATCACGTCATCCGTAGCCCACTATTGGGCAAGGCGCTCACAGTCGGGCAGACCTGTAGCGGAACCTAGCGCGAAGAATGAGTCGGTCGCAGAAAAAATAAGTAAACAAAATAAACAAATAAACAAATTTTAAAAACTTAATTAAAAAAAAATTGGGACAATTGTGTCCCACAAGTGGGCAAACGTGTGTAGAAGCGTAGGCGACGCACGCAAATAGCCGTAAGCGATATAAAAAAACAAACTGATGAAGCTAAATGAAACACACTAAGCTCATGTGGTGAGCACGCACGAGATTTGAGCCGATTTAACACGACAAGAACATAAAAAATTCATTAAAAAATAAAACGGGAAAAACAACAATATCGTCTTTCGTCATAATACCATACAATTATCTAGACGCGGGTGTGTTATACGTAACTAAAATTATATGTGCAGCCGATAAACGTAACGCAAACGTAACGCAATAATTTAACTACTAATTAAACTTAATGTATCATTAGACAACGATCGTATAGGTAGGTACACGAGTATTACACAAGTAGTACACTAGTTCGCTCAAATCACAAAAACATTGTATGACACCATAGATCTGTGATCCTGGATCAGACAATCGGATGCATACACGAAATCAACATCAAAACAACATGCAGAAATAATTGCGTTAAGATAATTCGGATGTTGTGTGGTCGCAATCCTAACACAAACAAATTATAACTACCTCACCAAATTTTTATTGGGGCAGGGTAAAGTTAGGTGAACAAATGAATTTCGAAATGATGGCACTAATTAGATTATGGGCGGAAACAATTATTTTTTAGTGGACTGTAATTAAATGAGCTGATGGAACGTGAGACCAAGTTATGGTGAAATGGTAAAAGAATACTGGTTACGGGAAGGTCGCCGGCATTAATTATATTACCGGTTCGAAGATGACCAAAATGTATTCGCTCGTCAGAAGACACCGCCAAATACAGCAGAGTAAAGATGGTTAGGCAGGGCGTAGAAGGGATTTAGTACTTACAGGGATGATGAGTCACAGGAACCGGGGGACGAGCTGACCACGGGCGGCGAGGTAGGTTGGTTTCCTGGCGCACAGTCACTACACTAAACTATTCACTAGGGGCAGTTCGTTAGGCGTTAGGCGTAACTGTACACATATGCTATTTCGAAGGCTGATTTCAAGGGCGCGCGACGCGTGGTTTCGTCTTGAGATCTCAAAAGGCACTAGCTCTGCGCGGGCGCCGGCAGGCAAAAAATGTCCGTGCGACGCGGTAGTGCAGTCCAATATGCACTCTAATTCTGCCGGCGCAGAGACGGTTGTTATTCGTTGCGCTGTGGCGCAAACAACCCCATAGTGTGAAATGTCATTGGATAGCAATTTCGAAATATTACGGGTTTGTAGAAACAGTTTTTTTGATTGAGGCATCTGTTAGTGAACTAATATGCTTTAAAGTGCGAAATTTTGTAAGAGTCAAGTGTCGGGCCCCCCTTGCCAGCCAAATGGTTGTTTTTGAATAGGTACGTGAAAAAATTCACGGTAGTTGTATATATGACGAAGTTAAAAGGAAAACGATCACAACTAAATAGGCTTTACTAGTTTCATCATCATCATCATCATCATCAGCCTATACTAGTCCACTGCTGGACATAGGCCTCTCCAAGTGCACGCCACCGAGTACGATCCGCATAGTATTATTTACTAGTTTACGAGTAACTAACTAACTATTCATTTAGTGTGGTAAGCTCTGTAGCAGCCCTCGATGCACAAGTTTACTTGGCAGGTGCCACAGCTCCACACCGTCGTGCGACGCACTTTGGCTGCGTGGCACAATTTGCATCGCTGCGCTCGCGCATTTTTCACCGGTAAATGCATTTCTGACGGTGCGGCTTTGTCGTGGTGGTGATCGAGGCACGGATTGCGGACTGTGCACCTGCAGTATTTCTTGTGCCAACTGCAGTCTAAAATCCCTGTTTCCGATTTGATTGTGGTTGTGTGTAAATATTACGAACGCATTGTGGATGGATACGTTAAAAAGTCGGCGGAAAAGTTTTTTGTACCACACCATGTTGCGCACCCTCTCTACGGGGTAGGCATGTAGCATTTGATCTTTATGATCTATGCCGCCCATGGAGAGGTTGTAGTCTAAGACTACTTGTGGCTTGTACCGGTAGTACCCGTACTTTTCTTTTCCGCCGACCTTGATGTCGTGGAACGTGGACAACATTGCCACTACGCTCTTATCTAACCACACAACCACACTCAAATCTTTGGTTGTGCTAAAACAAACCTCTCCCACATTCATGTCTTTTTTATTTTTTCCTTTTAACGACTCGGGGACAAACTCCCTGTTCAGCCGAAGAGTGCCCATCGTATCTGTTTTGAATTTAGCCTTCAAAAGCCTTGATAATAGGGGCGCGTTGTAAAAGTTATCCATTACTAATGTATGGCCTTTGTTAAATAATGGCCTCATCAGGCTAAATACAATTTGAGACGTGGCACTCCCCGGCTCATCCTCAACCTCATGAACTTCATCCACTTGTGGCGTCTCTTGCGGCGCATGGACGTGCCCCTTGCCCGTATACACCTCCATCCTCCACAAGTAACCCGTTCTCGACTCGCATAATTCGTAGCTCTTTATACCTACCCTCGCTCGTTTAGTAGCAATTAACTGGACAAACGAGAGTCGCCCTTTCCATAAAAGGAGTGACTCGTCAATTGCAACATTTTGCTCGGGTAGGTATAACGAACTGAATTTTTTATTTAGATGCTCGATAACGGGCATGATCTTATGGAGTTTGTTTTTATATGCGGGCAAGGAGGTGTTGTCTACAAAATGTAGACACCTTTTTAAAAGCAAGAAGCGGTTGTAGGTCATGATCTCCCCGAAAGCCCCAACTCTAAGCTGTTCTAGTTTGGGATACCAATATTCCCGCTCGACATTGACGATGACGAGAGATTGCAGCATAATTATCCCTAAAACCCTCCAGATTTCGTCTTCTGTGGTGTCTTTCCACCGACTTAATCTTGATTTGGGCTTGGAGATGGAATTAAGCTGCAATTGGCGTGCATATCTGTTCGTTTTGCGGACAATGTGAGCGATAATATCGGCATCCCAAATTTTTTTAAATATGTCTAAGGGAGTTAGCCCCGAGGTATCAAATGTCGGACCAGAGGGCCCGATAAACTTCTCCTTCAAAATGATTAATGTCTCCCTGCCAATCGAAGTGAAGGTAGTCTTCAGATTCCGTCAGGGCTCGAAGAGCAACATCAGCTTCGGTGTCGATGTCTTGCACTGCTTCAACAAGTCCAGGGTCCTCGGAGTCATCAAATTCTACCGGAAATTCGAAGACGTTCCGCTGCCGCAACGACGTGTCAGCGAAGTCGGCGTCGGCGTCAACATCACTGCCGGGGTTGGCGTCGCTAACATTCTCCAAATCCTGCTCGATATCGACGTCGACTCCTGGAATTATTATTTTTTATTGATGATCCCATTTGTACAGGGTGACATTTATCAATGGTCGATACCTCTAGGAAATTTTAATACCCATCGATTCTAACAACTTTCAATATGGAACCAATTCGCGTTTATTAGACGAAATGTATGTAGAGACAAATAATTTTTTTTTGTGATTTACGTTGGGATTTGTTCAAATTGATAAGTAAATTTATTCATTAATTCTAGAATTTAGTCAGCCCTATCGTCATAATGGAGGCAGCACATAACACGATCAAGTATTAAGGATTGTAACTCACCGATCTCGTATGACATGGCACTCCTTCCGGATCCAGGAATTGTTGAAGTGGTAGACGCTGAAACATTTTAAAATGTTTAGTCCAATGTCCACAAACACTGCAAAAAAACTTATAAATATGATAGGATACCTAGTTATGATAAATACTAACTAGGTGTAAATCCTTCAAACTCTATTTCTGCAAACACAGTGTTAATAGGCGACACTGATGCCTGAACAACCCCCTTCGACGGCGACAATAGTATCTTCCGTTTCCTGACAATAACAAAAAAGAAAACATGTAAATATTTTGTTTCTCTTTTAGACCATACAAAAGTTTGTATTTATTTGACGAACAGTGACTTACTTCGCTTGAGACGGCGCTCCTATTGAGGAAGTACTCTCTGAAGGAGTACAAGGGCGAA
The DNA here is from genome assembly GCA_963921215.1 of Scoparia ambigualis. NCBI lineage: Eukaryota > Metazoa > Arthropoda > Insecta > Lepidoptera > Crambidae > Scoparia > Scoparia ambigualis. The sequence goes on from OY992514.1 coordinate 29,319,002, forward strand.
GTATGCCTTCGACGATATCATCGTTTCTCGGCCTCCCTTAAAATAATAATTTATTATAATAAGACTTTCGTGTTAAATAAAAATAAATAGCCCGTTCTCCCTATCCATTCATAGGGAAGGCTCGTGTCCCAGTAGTGGGGATATAAAAATGGGCTGATGGTGAAAATTAAATATTTAACTTTCTTACCCAATAAATACTCCGGGATGGATAGGGTAGGAGGAGGCGAGCCTTCGATGATGTCTTCATCCTCGGCCGTTCCTGTAATAATGTACAATGAAAAGTACTGCGTGCGTAAACGCAAAAACTAATTTCAGTCTATAATTAGTCTTACCCGTTAAAGGCCCCGAAATGGTTATGAGGAGGGGAGAAATCGTAACTTCCTCATTCGTTTCTGGAATAAAGTTAAAAAGTACAAGTGTGAGCAAGCGCAAAAAACTGATTTCTGTACGAACCATTGGTCTTACCCGTTAAAGGCCCAGAGATGGTTAAAGGCGGTGTGCCCGCAAACTGCCTCGCCATGCCCGCCACAGCTTCCGTTTCTGGGTTCAAGAAGTCAATGTTAATGTAGGTACTAATACGAATGATATCTATATAACAAAAAAAAAGTTCTGAACAGACCATGAGAACGTTGGCGTTGGATTTCCCAAGGTTTCGGCATATAAATAGGTGGGACGGTCGGTACATCAGGTAAGAGTGGGCAGGGGATCCAATGCCTTTTGTCTTCCCCCTGCCCCTTGCCCTTCCCCTTTCCTTTTCCCTTTCTGTAAGTTAAATATTAATCAAAAATAAAGTTAGGCTGACGGGCCACCATGAGCATGTTTGTTACTAGCGAGCTAGTCGTGATAACAGGATAATCATTAAATTTATTTCTGCCATTACTATCTTACTAACCACAACAACACATTCATAGGAGACGAGCTGTTGCGATTTTATATACGTACATATAAGTACTTACTTTGACTCTGGAGCGTCAGGTAACTTGAAGTTCCCCACTTGCTTCTGGTCTTTCAGACTTGCCAGATTTTTCTTTTGCTCTAGGGTCAACATGGCGACGTGTTTTTTATTTTGCACATTTGCCGCCCGCACAATTTTTAATTGGCTCACCAAACTCTCCGCACTGAAAAAATATGTAAAACCCAAAATAAAATGCTGCGTGTTAATATTGTAAACTCTTTTGTGTTGATTTTACCGTAATATTGATGACCCAGGCTCAGAGCTTGTCGGCCCTGGTTTCGAGTGATGAATCTGGAGCTCTAGACTCCGCACTTGCCGACACCGAACTGAACATAAAAGTTGCTCTTTAGGTAATATACCGAGTGTTACTTTTGCAATTAAGACGAATCTAACGACACCTTACAATCTAAAATCCATCAACCCGTTTGAGTTAAAAGGCAAGCCAAGAAAATTTGGAAAGAACAACCTAAAATCCATCAACCCGTTTGAGTTAAAAGGCAAGCCAAGAAAACTTGGAAAGATATCCCTTTATCTTTCGCATTTACTAATTAAAAAAAAAAATATCTCTGAAACTATTCATTTCCGCAGAGTGGGAATACCACCAAAGGATAGCCCTCCCCCCCTCTTCCCCCCTCCTCTCACCGCCTCCCCCTAATTCGTGTACAGTTATTCTAAATTTTTACCATTACTAAGTCAAAAGTTACAAAAATAAAATAAACAATATGATTTGTACATACTTTTCAGTATAGGATATTTTTCGAGCACAGCGTGGTTTTTTGCTTTTGGTTTTACCACCAACTACCTTCTTTGGGGGCATTTTCCAAGCTATAAGCACAAACATAAAACTTTATTGCATGTCACCAGAGAGAGAAGAAGCATTGCATTGCATTGTCTACCACCAAAACTTAAAAAAAACATGCAAAAATGTTACGTTTAAAATGTGTCAACGACCAGTTGACATAATCCGGCAAGGATCTTCAATTCACGCTGTGTGCCCCCAGCCTTATACCATACCGACCGGCACTTACGAGAGGAGTCTGTTTGAAAATGGCAATCCTTACTTGGTTAATCGTATTTTGCTAAGTTTATTTATAATTCCGACTGATTATTAGTTAATCTAACTTATTAATTGCGATCAATATGATAATAGTCAAAAAATATCAAAATTGAAGACAAACATTTGCCCAACACAACGGCCAAAATATTTCACCTAATGTTTCGGTCTCCGAAAACCGCCAAATGTTATGTTCTGTGTTAGAATCTTTATAATTACATATTAGTTGTTTACTTACCTGGTAAAATATTAAAAAATCCAACGAAAATGCCAACAAATCCACTTTAAATCCCAAAACACCAATAGAACAATGTTCACACTCGACCGCGCAAATTCGAACTAGCACCTGTCACTTTTTTTCCACAGAGTATAAGATGTTTTGGCGTTGTTCTGCTAGCAAATTTAACGAAGAAGCGAGATAAACGTATATAAATAGGCCCGAGAGTAAGAGAGATCAGTATATTTCAGTGAATCGCGGTCCCTCGAGAGCGCCAGCCTATGTCAACTACTAGTTGACATGGGCATTTCAGATACGTAAACTCATGTCAACTGTGGGTTGACACGGGCATTTCAGGTACCAAAGTAATGTCAACTGTGGGTTGACACGGGCAATCCAATGGTTATAGGAAATTCTGTTAAAATATTTTTACATGTTTCGAAAGCTTCTTGTTGTCTGTCACTCCATATGAAAGGGATGTCCTTCTTAAGAAGCCCTGTCAATGGTTTCGTTATCTTGCTAAAGTTAGGCATGAATCTGCGGTAATATCCTGCAAGACCTAAGAATGACTTAATGTCTTTACAATTTTTAGGGACTGGAAATTCTTTAACGGCTTTTATTTTGTCGGGGTTAGGCTTCACGCCTTCGCTAGAAATTATGTGGCCTAGATAGGCTACTTCCTTTCGTAAAAATTCACATTTATCTGGCTTTATTTTTAATCCGTTTTTACGAAGTCTGTTGAAAACTTCTCTAATCTTTTGTTCATGTTCTTGCAGACTGGACGCAAACACTACGATATCGTCTAAGTAAACGAAGCAACGATCGCCTTGAAGACCGTATAGTACGCTGTCCATTACTCTTTGGAAAGTCGCGGGTGCGCTCTTTAAGCCAAAAGGCATCCTGAGAAATTCGTAGTGCCCGTAAGGAGTATTAAATGCGGCCTAGGTACGTCTTTAGGCTCTAACTCTATTTGATGAAATCCTGAGGCCAAATCTATTGTGGTGAAATATTCGGAATGTCCTAGTTTATCAAGAATGTCGCTAATATTTGGCAAAGGGTAACTGTCGCCGATTGTGATGTCATTTAACTTTCTATAGTCGACTACCAGTCGCCATTTTTGTTTACCGGAAGCGTCAAGTTTTTTGGGGACGACCCATATAGGACTACTCCAAGGTGAAGAGCTGGGACGAACGATATTTTGGTCCAGTAGTTTTTGGACTTGTGTTTTAACTTCCTGTTCATGAATTTGAGGGAACCTATAAGTCTTGAAATGAATTGGAATTTCGGATGTAGTAGGAATAGAATGTTTCGCATGATTCCTGAACGTTAAGGGTTCGTCTTCCGTGTAAAATATATCGCTATATTCGGAAACTATATTTTCTATGGATGCTTTCTCTTCGTCGTTAAGATGGTCGTTTCTTATAAGACTAGAAATGTCCTTTCGTTGTGTTGGATTTTTCTTATTGGAATTTAGTGATGTCTTATTGGTATAATTAACTTGCTCTACTGTATAAGGATCACACGCAACGTTAGGGGTAGAAATTGTAATGTCGGATTCGTTAGTATTTACGCAGGTAATCATAAATGAGCTGTCTCTAACTTCTACTAGGGCGTGGGGTATGATTATGCCTTCGCATATCTGTTGTTTGTTTATTATGGCAGTACCGGATTTAACAGAGTTGGATTTGCATGTAATGACGGTTTCGGAGCGTCCGTAGATGGTTTGTTTATTCGTCTCTAGATTAGGTTTAGTTTCTTCGGAGATGTAATGTAACCTATAGGTTTTGTTTCGAATTCGCATTGTTTTAGATTGTACGAAGATGTGTGCATTAAACTTGGAGAGATAGTCGTTACCTAGAATAATCTGCTTTGATATTAAGATTAGCAACATGAAATTTGAATTTTGGTAAATCATCTAAAGCTATTTTAGCGCTCCCGAAACTGCGAATTGATGTGGGGGTATTGGAAACTCCCATTATTGAGATTTTATCTTCATAATTAATTTCGACCGGTCCTATTTTATTCTTGTTGATTATAGATATTCCAGCTCCCGTATCGATTAGTAGTGTTACTGGTTCACCTTCGATATAAAAAGTGCAATGTAAAAGGTTATCAGGAGGTACGTCGTTTAATGCTGAAATAGTGTATGATTCTAGAGGTTTAGAATTAGTGGGCTCGCAATGTATTGATGGTTTAGAAGATTTAGATTTAGTAGAAATACGTTTTTTAGATTTTGGTTTTGATTTAATTTTAGGTTTAGTAGTGTTAGATTTAGTACACGATTGAGTCAATGGTTTTGAAATAAAGCCTTGAGTTTGGGGCTGGTTACCCTGTTCGTAGACTTTGTTTTGTGAATTAGAAATAGAAGTTGAGCCGTGAGTTTGGGGCTGGTTACCCTGTTCGTAGGTTTTGTTTTGTGAATTAAAAATAGAAGTTGAGCCGTGAGTTTGGGGCTGGTTACCCTGTTCGTAGGCTTTGTTTTGTGAATTATTAAAATTAGTTTGAGTAGAAACGTCTTTAGTAGATTTTTTTTTTTAATCTTTTGGTTGGCTTACCACTGAAGCTGGAGAGATTCCTGGTCTAGTCCTACTCTCTGTGCCACTTCCTCGTCCGTAAGCGAGCTGGTCGCGATTTCCGTCGAGTCGCTCTCCTCGGCGGTCGCCTCGGAGTTTAAATTATTTACTTGCGCAGGAGGTGCTGGCAAGGCACGTCGATTATGTTGATTATTAGTTTGGTTATGGTTGTTATTCCTTTCGTTGTAGGCGCGCTTCCTACATTCGGAAATGTGGTGTCCTAAATTTTTACAGTAGCTGCATGTTTTTATTTGCTGTCGCATATTAGTGTTATTAGCAGGATTTTGTCTTTGATAGGTGATTGAAGGTCGCGTTCGCGGTTGATATTTCGGAGTTTCTGTATTTCTAATGTTGTATTGAGGCCTATAGAGAGATTGGCGGGCGTTGTTCATTGCGCGAATTTTATCCTCTTGTATGGCAAATTGCCCAGCTGCACTCAGATCTCTAAACTCTCTTGTTCGGAGCATTGTGCCGATATCTGAACTGAGGCCGTTAACAAATACGCTTAGGGCTGTTTCTTCTGCGGTATCTTTTCTGCCTTGTAAGCTTCCATCTATAATTTCCGCGGTTAATTTTTCGATTATTTTGCTTTTACAAAGGTCTACCCTATGAAAGTAATCTGTTAGGTTTTCGTTGGGTTTTTGGAATAAGGACTGAAGCTCTAACATCAAGTGCGACACTGTTTTAACATTGGAAAATTTATAAATTAAATATGATTTAAGTATGTCCCAATTAGAAAAATGTCTACAATGCACATCGGGTGCACCTGTCCCTATGATTTTATTTAGCGTATATACAAGTAGGATAGGTTTTTTGTCCTCACTGGCTAGACCAAAAGCGGCATCGCCAGAACGAATAAACCTATAGATTTGTTCCGGGTACGTTGTATCAAATGTGGGAATTAAAGTTAATAGAGTGCTTAATTCAGCCATTGTGTTATGTTCGTATTTGATTTCTTGTTGCATTAAATTTATTATTATTATTTTATGATCTAGTAATATGATTTAGTAATAGGATTTAGTAATTTAGGTATCAGAATGTCACAATATAGTATTGTAATGTAGGAATATGTTATGAACGATTTAGTAAGGAAATAGAAAAGAGTTGGGTTTAGGACAGAGTTCATAGGAATCGAGCAAACAAGATTAGGCCACTTACCACAGTATCACCAACATCAGGAACAAGGTTCGGCGAGACGGTTAAAAGCCTTCAGCTACCGTGTAACTTTCACTTCGGCGATGTTAGTCCACTTTGCGAATACTTAACGCGTCTGTCTCGTCGCAGCGAATCCTCGGTGATCCTACCGACTGCGCCAAATTGTTATAAGTAAGAAGGCGAGACTTGATTTTAACTCGAGATTTATTGGGAACTCTTGTCCTTACAGAAGATAGTACACAACTGCACTCTCTGGGCGCAGCCAGACTATTTATATCCCTAAAGGTTTACAAAAATCAGTGACTAACGTTAGATGGCGATTCATTTTAGAAAGCTAAGGGTAGGAATACACTTATGATAAATAAACAATAGTAACCTTAACTTAAGGGTAGTGATAATATACAGTGTATTTCTTAAAAGCACAATTTAGATAACTTAAGGGTAGGCATGCAATTAAAATATACGATAGTAATCTTAACTTAAGGGTAATGACAAAAGACAGTGTGATGCTGGCGTCAGTTCGTACAATAGGTAATAGGATAATGGTTGGCGGCGCCAGGGTAATGGCGTTGCAAAACAATTACGTTAAAAATGCGATAATGGTTATTGGTGTCTGAGTAATGGTATTTGCAGAACAATAACATAAGCACACTAATTGTCAGTGGATTGGTATGTTGGGTAGAGGTTACATAACAATTGTGTAACAAGGCACTATTAAATTCGATACACAAAGATTTATCCATACCTTGCTACAAAAATAAAAAGATTTCATAATGCTGAAGAAAGTAGAAATAGTGGGTTTTAATACACGATAAAAAACACAACACAGTCACTTCAGTGTATCGAGTGTCTCAAAATTGCGAACAAAAATTGATTCAGTTGTTTCCGATTTCCTCATAAAAATGCGGCCTGCACGAATCCAGGTGAATTTGTACTTGAGCTCCTTGCCACGCTTGCGAGCTGCTGCATGCAGCTGCTTATTGTCCAAGGACAAATTCTCGATAACGAAGACAGCTTTCTTATCTCCTGTTATGAAGCCAAGGTCATGGCTGTTTAGCTTGTTCTCCTTATTTGTTTTGTTATATTATGTAGAAGTAGAATGATTCTCCTCTTGTTCGTCATCATCACCGTCGCCTTTGCCATTCGCGTCGTTGGCGACTATATCACAAGTGGCGACAGCATCATCGACACACGCGTATTGTTTCAAAGTCTCCGTTTGTTATGGGTAACTGATGCTTATCAATAGCCCTCGCCCAAATGCTCAGCGGTACGTCGTCCTCTTTGTTAAAATCATCTGCGTTCGAAGTTATGTTACAGTCTACATTGCTTCGGACAAAACCAGCTTGTCTGTAACAGTTAAAAATTGTCCCTTACTTAAGTTGGGTCCAGGCATCTTGAATCATTAGAATAGCATCAAGAACAGTGATCTTTGGGTACTCAACACTACTGCTTCCGCGGCCGTCTGGATCTGGTAACGTAAGTAACTGGATCATTTTTAGGACAAGGTTTTTACGAAAATGTGATTTCAAAGCTCAAATAATCCCTTGATCCATGGGTTGTAACACTGATGTCGTGTTTGCAGGCAGAAACACCAGGGTTATGTTTTTCAAGTTTTCAATATGGGGATGTGCGGGACAGTTGTCAACTAACAGCAGGATTTTCTTGTTCTTTTTCGTAAGTTCACGATCCCATGCGCATACCCATTTGTTAAAAATGTCAGCATCTGGGACGTTGAGTTTTCCGATTACGAGAAGTTTTATTTTAACAGTGCCACTCACTCATGTTGGCTTCACCACCATCACAGTAATTCTCTCCTTTGATAATTTTCCTCCTGTACATTTTTCACCTTTAAATTTCAAAGTCTTGTCTGGGTTAATTTATATAAACAGCCCGGTCTCATCCTCATTAAAAATTTCATCATCTCTTAGTTGCGCACGTAGAGTAGGCCAAACCTTTTCTAACCAAACGACTACATCACCTTGTTGAACTGATAAAGACTCGCCAGCAATCTTACCACTGACGATGTTGTATCTTACTTTGAAACGGTTTATCCAACTCATGGAACATGTGAAATTTTGCATGTCTAACTGTCTAGCAAAAAAGTTTGCTTTCTCTTGTAGCAAGAGGTTCATACACGGGTATTCCTCGTTCGCGTTGAAGCTTGAACCACTATAACAACGCCTTATCCACCTGCTCATGAGTAGAAGTCCTTACACGTTTGCATTTCAAAACATTGGCATTAAACAGCGGCTCGATCTTAGTGGCGTGTCTTGGGCTTTAGATTGGGGCAAGCCACGAAACCTGAAGTTCCTAATCTTGCTACCTAGGTACAATGTTGGTGCCCATTTGTGACACTAGCCTCATTTTTTACTCAAATCGTCATAGGCCGTGGCATTCCAAACGTTCTTGTCGTTTGTAAAAAAAAACAGCCTATTACCTTCTATTACATCTTGAATGTGATTTTTGCGAACAATTTTTGAAAAAAAAAAATTACTGCGGCCAATTTTGGCGTTCTTGATCTCGGAAACAAAAATACATTAACAGTATTTACTTATTGAATAGTGAAGAATAGCTATTGGCATAGTACGTAGCGGCCTCGCTTTTTGTAAATTACGCTTAACTTTTTAGTTAAAACCCAAAATTGCAGAGAAAGATTTTCATAAATTGCGCGAAGGCAATTTTTTGAGCTCATCGATTGAACTACTGTTCTAAACAAATGAGAATGTTATTTCGTCGTATAATGCGTAGCGTTCTCGGAATTTTTAAATATCATTGATTTTATATATAGAAAATAGAATATAATATAGAAAAAACATGTTATTCAAAACCAAAAAAACTTCGAAAACCGCGTTAAGTTAACTGTGAATTTCTCTTATCTACGATAATATTATTGAGTTAAATTTATACCAGAATAATAGTTACTTCATGAGGAATAAATATGTTATAATGAATTTATTATCCTATTTCGATAAGAAATAAAAATACAACTAAGTACAAAATTACTACAAAATGCAATGTGCCGGCCGTCGGAACTCAGCTTATTCTGGCAGAGTGGAGATTCGTAATATTAACCATGCATTTATTATCCTATTTCGATAAAAACGATAAATATGACTGGAAAGTTACTACAAAATGCAAAAATGGGATTTTTCGCGGGAATCACAGTCGATATGTAATACTAATAGGCCTCTACACTTAATTAATTAATTATTACTTAATTATTTTGAATGGAAGCAACCAACAATCCAAAGAATTTTTATATCCCTATTATAATTAATGCCTTAGATGACTTTTAATAGTTTGCGAAATACATAAATCAAGTGTAGGTTTGTGTGATGTTCAAAGAAATAGAGGTAAATAAACCTCTGCCTTTCGTATGCCAATCAACACGTTAAGTACACATTTGTTTGCAACACATCACATGCCCAAAACATCTTAGTTCGTCACAGGGACCAATAAAGCGATGAACTGAACTCAGGACACATTTTCAATAAAGCGATGAACTGAACTCAGGACACATTTTTTTTCACAAAAGCTTAAACTTTACGAAAACACTTGTTACTCATAAAACAGCACGACATAGAGGATTTGTTAGGTTTAACGCGGCAAAAATATGGAACGATCTCCCCCCGCCTTTCCGTAAGAAAGTTAGTACATCAACATTTAAAAGGTACTATAAAATGGCTTTACTTAGTAAACAAATTGCCGCGGAAGATTTAAAAAGATCTTACCACAACAACCTAGCCCTAAAAGACTTCTTCTACCCTAGCAAATCCAGCGACATGTACGGGATAGTATTTTCTTGCAAGATGCGGCACATAGACCTATTGCTATTGACACACGCGAGCACTTATTTATTGTTGTTTTTTAGATTTATGTAAAATCTGCATAAATTGATGTGGAATTATGTATGTCCTCTTGTCAAACAGCTCAACTGACATCTCTCATCTCTGATTGTTCTCATCTTTTATTTAAAAATGTAGAAAGACAATAAATATATTTCTATTCTATTCTATTCTTACAAACAATCGCTCAAACAAAGTGAAGTGTGACAATAACAAAGAATAAAAAATGGCTGGCTGCAGCCTGTGGGTGCTGCACAGCACAATCGCGTATTAAAGCTCGCCTCTGATTGGTTTGCCCGAGCTCGAGCCGTCCTCTGATTGGTTCGCCCGCGTTGAAGTTGCACGTGATTTGGTAGAAAAAAAGCCTGATTTGGAGAAGGCCTTACTTGCGAACTTCATAACGCAAGCAGGCTTTAACGAAGAGTATGAATTTCTCATAGAATTTATACATACATACGCAGTATTATGTTTATAGAGTAGCAATTTTGTTAAAGTTAGAAGAGAGCGGATATTCTTTAACCCTACACTACTACTCATGTTGCGACATACAAAGAAACTACTCATATGCCCGCGAGGCGCATCATATTTACTAATGATTTTTTCAAAAACTATAAGTATAATTGATATGTTTTGACTGTCTCTATAACTGTGTATATTACTTTTAAAAAAAGAACACAATTTTATATTATATTTATATATTTTTCATTATGAAATCTTTAATCTAATATGAATCTTAGGCAAAGTCAAACAGTCTTCTCTTAAAAAAAACACTTTAGAAAAAGCTACTACTACTACTACTACACTCCAAAAAAAAGATCAATAATGAAGTAATTAACTAAAAAAAAGTAACAAAGTAACAAAAAATATTTTAGATGCATTTGGTACACAATTGAACTTGATGTTCACCGCAGATAGATTTTTGATACTTGGCGCACGTTATTTTGGACATCCTCAGCTTTTTTGGCGGTGGTAGACCCTCATTTCCTACAGAAGAGTCTACAGAAGGTTTTTTCAGGATAACTTAGATAGTATCCCGGACATTGCGTTTCAACGTAGGTGCTTCTAGTCTGTTTTGCATCCATTCAGTATTCAACCGTTTATATTTCTACACATTCTAGTAGGGCCTCCAAAGTGTGCACAATGTTGGTAGCAGCGGTTCTACCACGACTTTCGCCTTTAGAAGTAGACCAACAGTGCTGGTTTTTGCCCTTCAATGTTCGACGTGCCGGAACAAGGATACGGCGATCAGAACTGGATGGCTTCAAATTCTCACTAATTCCTGGGACAGAACATGGCACAGATTCTTTAGCCCTGTTTTCACTGGAGCCCTCTATATTTTCATCTTCTATGTATCCTTCTTCTACATCGTCCTGCGCATCATATTCGCTTACGTGATCTTCAATTTCAGAGTCACCTCCCGAAAAGTTATCATCACTGTTATGGTCGCTTTCTTCTAGCCAATCAGCTATTTTATATCATCTGTAACTCTTCTGTTACTAGTCATGATGCTGAAGTATCAAACTGTATCTAAAAAAAAAGATAAAACACACTGGTAGTAACTAATAATAAAAAAAAACACTAACAAAATAATTTTATTTAATAGCGCAAAACTTACATACAAGCTACTCATACGTCTTTGGAGCGCCAAGGGTAGTAATATCTAAAAAACTAGCAAACTTATCGTAACGCAACAAACGTCCTGCGACACATGCTGCCGATGACTGAGATGTCCTTGAACGTCATTGCGATACGCGCGAAGGATAAAAAGAGAGAGCAATATATAAAAAACGCGGGCGCCTCTGCGACGTAGAGTAGTAAACTAGGGTTAAATTCGAAGCCCGGTGGCAAGCCAACTTGTGCGAGAGAGATGTAAAGCATCGCACGATTTATAAGCAGCTTTATGCGATTTGTTTGGTGATTCATAATATGAGATACTTATAAAATTGATAATTTTAATGCTGATGAAAGAAAATTAACAATGGTAAAAAATATTAAGTGATTCCAATAATTGTGTTTTACTAGTAGTGATATTGAGTTTTTGTTAGGGCAAGCCGGGCTTTTCGGTTTGTATGAAGGTACCGCCACTGCTCGATCTTATCTTTATTCTTCTTTATTGTTGATATTGTAGAATGAGATACGCCAAACTCCTTTGCGAGGGTTGAATTTGATTCACCGGCTTCTAATCGGTGTAATATTGCACTTTATTCTTCAATTGTAAAACACTTTCGCTTCACAGAACTCATTTACTACTCGAGCTTTAAGAACTAGTCATAACAAGTGACAAAAACTAACTGTGATTCACGCGCCAATAAGGAGAGGTGAAGCGCGCGCGCGGGGGGCGGGGTGAAGTTGGTTGTATTGAAGCGTAGGTTGTGTAAACAAAACATTACGTGTCGTTTAAACCCGACGTATTATCATCAATTAATGGTCGCTATAAGCAGTTGGTCGCTTAAACCGGAGTCGCACTAAACCGTAATATTTTCTCCATACGTAACTATGAAATCTAACTTGAGTAAACATTATCGTCGTTAAAACCGGTTAGTCGTTACAAGCGAAGTCGTTGTATATGATTTCTACTGTATTTTAAAAGTGAAATAAAGTAAACAAAACAGTGGGGTTGTTTTTTCCTTCCATTTCAAAGCGCAAAAAACTATATTTTGTTACAAAAACTAGATTGCGCAGTTTGAGACACTTTAGTCCCGTCGTTATCGTTAACCATTTACCCAGTGGTGAAACTTCAAGTGTGTGAAACTTTGGTTGGCTGAGAAATGTGAACAAAAATAAGCAACCAATTCATTACGTTCACTAAATAATAAGACTGAAGTGTTTGTGTCTTTTGATTTATAGTTTTGAATATGAACGTGTAATGGGAGTTTGGAAATGAAGCTCATTTTAAAATATTCGTTTATTGGAGCAACATGTCAAGTCCAACAGCGGCGTTAATAGAGACACTCCTCGACTTCCTTAACGAACATCGCGACTTGGCTGGAGGAAGTTTGAGGAGTGTGGAGGGCCGAGTGCGGTTCCACAGGCTGTGGGAAGAGATGTGCAAAATTCTAAATGCCATGGGTGGGTGCACTAAAACTACGAAGCAGTGGCAGAAAGTAAGTTCTATCCATTGTAAAATAACTGTATGCTTGATATACCTACTAACATTTTTAGAATTTATTAATAATAACCATTATGTACCTATAACATAATTATATTATTACAGGTGTGGACGGATAAGAAATATCTAGTCAAGAAGGTAGCAGCTGCTGCACGGATGTCTGCGGCTGCCACTGGTGGTGGCCCGTCTACAGCCCCATAACTCTCCCAGTGGGAACTGAAAGTGATTTCTGTATTGAGAGAGTGATTTGGTGAACCGCAGACAACAGCGAGAGTGCCTACTTTTGATGAGGTACTTTGAACCATTACCTACATAATGAACTTGTAAAAGGTAAAAAACATTATTATTAATGTTTATGTGTATGTACTGTTTACATACTATTGATATACATTATGTAACTCTTCTCTTACATAAATGTATTTTAATAAACTAAGGTAGATTCCATACTTTGCTGTATGACAAGAACTTAAATTTTGAAAATGAATAGATATAGATTTTGAATAAATTAATTTATGTAATTAATATTAGAGTTTTGTTTGTAATGCAATAATTTGTATTTTCTTGCAAATAAGAAATAAACCGCCCGCTGACTCTTTGGAGACACAACAGGAAAGAGATCTCATTCACGGTATGTAAAATTAAATAAAAATTTAATTTATTGTACATCAGGGTCGGTCTGTGCTAATGGTTACTTCATAACAAACTAGGTTAAACATACATACTACTTTGACCCCAGTAGATCTCACAATTTTTATTATTTTCATTATCCAATTATAGACATCTCATTTATGTATTTGTTTCTTTATAGTCAATTTTCCATTACTTGTTCACATAAGTAAACATATTATTATATTATATATTATTATTATCTTTATTGAAATAAGAGTCCAAAAAATGAACTAATAATTAAAACAATAATTACTAACAGTAGAATATAAACTAGCTGATAAAGTAAGTAATAAACAAAAGTTTTATAACAAGTACACCACTAATGTTAATTGTACAACTTAGTACCTAACTTAAAACAATTTGTGGTAAATAAAAATAAATAAATTAGTACTTAACAATAATAAATTAGGGCTAATTTCTATGTAACAATTGTACGACTCTCTCTCTTGCTCTTTGTCCTCTTCTCAGTGCTTCCGTTGATGACATCATTGGTAGTGGCATTGACTCACTGATTTGGCGCGAGTTTTTAGCCTGGAGATCATCCTTAGTAAGCTCAGGAGCATTAAGTCCAGCCCTTATGCACATATTATGTAAGGCACAACAGGCTAAGATTATTTTGCCTGCTGTCTCTGGACGGTAGTGTAGCTCCCTCGCTGCCAGAAGACACCTCCATCGACCCTTCAAAATGCCAAATGTGCCCTCAACGGTGGAGCGAGCACGCCGATGTACCGCGTTAAATCGGCCATCTGGACTGCCTTCTACAGCATTGGCTATTTGTGTCAATGGATATTCTCGAAAAGGATATCCTGAATCACCTATGAAGTGAAACAATTGTCATTAAAATTTGTGTTTTCGAATCGTGGTTTGTACTCATTCATGTAATTATATTGTTTATATACAAGTGAAATTTGATATTAACCTATCAAAAGCTTTGTGTGTAGTCAAATTGGAAAACTAAAATCGACCCTACGAGTACTTTAACAATTTTAATATGTTTATCACAATTTTTAATAGCTTATCAATCAATATCAAGTGTGTATCAAACCTCTACTCTCACATTTTTTGACATAGGTGAACAGTACAGCAGAGTGAGTAGCGAGCCAATGGAAACAAATAATATTTAATTAGTACCCAATAAATATATACCTAATAGGTATGTTGTTTCTTTTTGCAGACTTTCCAGATGACCCTTAATTTCGCTCTGTGACCATATGAACGAATCGTGGGTCGCTCCACCATATGATGCATCCACATTAAGAATCTCACAGTCGCTATTGCATATCTGAAAAAACATTAAATAAAATTTACTTTTATGTCATACATTACATTAATATTGTATTTTAAAGCTGCTAAATGTATGCCACTATCTTACCACTTGTGTCTTAATCGAGTGAAAATGTTTTCTGTTGAAAAACCTCTCCTCCTGCTCATTAGGCCTTACAATGGCTACATGAGTGCAATCAATACACCCAATCACCCCCGGTGTATGATAACGCTCATAAAATCTGTAAGAAAAATTATGTATAAGTGAATATTAAATAATTATTGTTTCCTAGCGGCTCGCGCAGAACTTCGTTCCCGTGGGAATTTCGGGAATAAAATATTGCCTTAAGCACTAAATAAATAATAAGTAAGAATATATATTTATATATATATCAAAGGATTGCGGTTGACGACAGTTTTGATGTAACCACACGTAAACTAGTACAGTAAGACACATGAAGTACCTACATAAAATGGCCTTCAATGGTTTTGACAAACTTTTCAATGGTTTTTTCAAACTGACGTCCACCGCAAGCTCGAAGGAAACGAGTAGTACTTACATTGAAGTATCTTTTAGTCTATGATAATAATAATTAGTATAGGCGTCACAGCGCTCACTAGTTATTGTAATCAATTAAAAGCTCTAATAAATGATGAGCTGGAGCAACAAAAGGCTCATATCTTCCTAAGCCCAAGTACCATAAAACGGAAACGATTTGGGCACAGCTTCCTACTGTCCTTCTGCCTGTTAAACAAGTACAGTAATGGTGAGAAATTGCATTTCTGCCAATTTGAGCCCTGTCAATCAAAATGTAACTATAATATATACGTGCCCTCACACATTTCAATCAAATAAACGCTATCGCGAAAATGTTCTGCTACATATGACTTCGCTAGTTTCATATGGTATGTCCCTAAGGCGTGCAATATTATGCAGTCTTCAGTTAAACGAGGAAAATCGTTCATGAATGGAAGGTTTGCTTCCATTCTTATAAAGTTATGGCGATGCCTATTAAGGTTTTTTAATTCCACGTAATCTTACAGATAATTGTGGCAAATATCGCAAATAATGATTGCCTTACTATTTTCATTGTTACCAAAGATACCTTTTAGTATTAACAAATTCCTTTCTAGAATGTCATCTCTTGACATATGGTTAAAACCTAAATGTAATGTGACAAAATCTGCCAGTAAACATTCTCTTGTTATCTTCAATTTCCGCTCAAAATGCGACGAGACATATTAAACAATGTTGCTAAGCGTTCATTGCTTTCGCCTGTGTTCGTGGACGATTACTTTGTGCTGCTATGGATGCTGTCTCATTTAAAATAATATTAAACTGTTCATAATTAACACCCACCCAGAAAAATAAATCATCGTCTTCCAATTGCGTAATCGTATCAAAATTAAACCTGGTAGCACGTCAAACAGCCTCTTTCAAAGTATTACATATGTCTGTAAACTGATCCGAGTTAAAGTCATTATACGTTTGACAATGATTAATCAGTTCATTCCAGTCATTACTTTTTAAGTGCTCTCGACAAACTCTGGCTGCGTTGGGTATATACAAATTAAACTCACAGAGCATGTGCGTTTTAACTGATTTAGGAATCCTGCGCCGTGTCCCATTTTGACATTTATTGAAAAAAAATTATCAGCTCTCCTCCTCATGTAATCTGGTACTTGGATAGTATGCTGTATCTGTGACTGCTCTGGTTCATTGGGCTGCTCTGGTTCATTAGGTTGTACTGGTCATTTGGTTCATTTAGCTGCAAACCGTCGTCATCCAACTGGACACGTTCAAAAGGTTGTATTCTTTGAACAGAGTTATTAAAACGTTGCCAACATCTATGGCATAACGAATAGATGTTATTAAACTGCACCTGAAAATAAAACAAATATCGTATTTACTAAAACTCTAGTATCAAACTAAAGTTGGAATCTCTATCTATAATAAGCTTAGTACATAAATGTACTACTCGTTTGAGTAGTACACTTACTAGATTACGATATTAATAATGAGAACGTCCTACAGCTCACTACCAACTTTTGTCTTTATCACATGAACTGGATACGAATCTATCAATCAATATATCAATATAAATACTCAATCAACTGAGGATGATAGATTAGAGCGACACATAGACGCTGCGCGCGTGGCTGTGATCAAATATGTTACAGCCGTCACATCGTTTGCTGCAGTCACGGCTATGGTCAATGTTTAGGCTGTTTTAATAGTACGCCCACCGCTGTTGCAGCCGCTGCCGCTTCTACCAAGGCTTAAACGATGTTTGCGCTTAGAGAATCGCACTACAGGTCCAGGCAGATAGGCTGATTAGAAGTAGACTATTCTAAAAGTATTATTAACAAGTAGCGCTGTGCATTCACTGCATTCACATACATATTATATTAATAATATATTATTGAACGTAGGTAAATGGTTGCTGAAATGATCTTTTAAATATACTAATAATGAATAAATAAATATCGACAATGCGAATTTGTGCCCACAGTCAAAATAAGTAGGTAATTACCGAGTAAAATAAACACAATGTCTTTTATATAACACTCTTTGTAATAAATGACATTAAACCTTAAAAGAAATAAGATTTACTTATCAAAATATTTTTTTGAATTCCAGTAAATGATTACGTTTTTATAATGTTAACTAGCCTTTAATATATTCAACATACAGGCACGGATATTAAATATACAGCACGAGTAAAATGAAAAAAATGTGTTGTTGACGCGTTAAGCGCGTGCAACATACGACGATTTAAGGAATAAGGTGGGAACGGGGCTAACCAGGGGTCCGCGCTGTAGGCTGATCACGAGCTGAAGGTGGGCAACGCGCCAGGGCGTGCGGGCGTTGAGGCGGGCTTTCGATGTGGGCGGCAACACACACACACTTCACTAGGGCACTGGTCGAAGGCGTTTTAGGCGAGCTTATAGCAATAGCTCTTAACTGCACACATATGGTCACGTCGGGGGCTGAGTTCAAGGGCGCGTGACGCGTGGTTTCGCCTTGAGATCTCAAAAGTTTTGTCGCGGGCGCCGTCAGGCGACGCGCCGCGCGTCTCCCGCGGCGGTCCGCTGGCCTCTTATTGGCCGTCGAAGGGGCGGCAGCGATTGGTCGTTGCGGTTGTGGCGCAAACATGTGTATTTGTAAAATGTACTCTAATTCTCAAATGTACTCACATGTATCAAAGCATGTTCTCGTATACATGTTGTGATTTTATACAGTTGTCTTTAAGGAGGCGATTGTGTTAATGTAAATGATTATAAATCCATTAAAAAAAAATACGTAAAAAAATACAAAAATGATTTTGTCTCTGTTGCATGTCATTCTTATGAATATTTTTTTTAATTTTTTTTATAGCTGCTCCCGCTTTTTTGGCTGGTTTTTATTTTCAGTTTTTGCATTTTCTTTTTTCTATCTTTTTCTTGGGATTTAATGAACTTAAGCTTTAAGAGCTCTACTCTCTTTCTTTCTTTTATCTTTTCTTTTCTTGTTTTATTTATTTATTTTTTCTTTTATCATTTCTTTTTTTTTTTTTTCTTTCTTTTTCATCTCTTTTAATTTTCATTTACATACATTTTTTAAGTAGTATTTAAAAAATGGATGTAAATGAAAATTAAAAGATATGAAAATAACATTCTTTGCTTCTATTTTACAATTTTTCTTACTTTCTAATACATTTATTTCTTACTTAAATACTTACATTTTTTTTCTTTTTTAATAAATTCCAGTAATTTACATTTCTTTATTAATTAATATTATTACATCTAAAGATTATTTCTACGTTGCATAGTGGTACCTATTACTTCAAAATGCCGCCGCTTGCGCCGGCCGGCCTTTATCGGCGGGCGGCTTGCCTACAAAGGCGGCGGCCCGCCACCCGCTCAAAGCGAGCGAAAGACGAGCGAGATACGACGACGCGAGTTCGTCACGTCATGACGTCAGTCTCCCGCTACCCTTGAAGCGCGCGCGCACGGTTGACAAAGGAATTTCCGGGCCGTTTTCAAACGTAGGTACTTACGACTTTTATTTGTGGGGTGATGTAAAAAGGCTAGTGTATGCTGAGGAGGTTACAAGTGTTGTGCAATTGCGTACGCGAGTGGTGTCCGCTTTTGACATTTACGTCCTCAACCATAACTACATACTAACATAACCAAATATGGGGCACATTTTGAACACTTGTTACGAGTAACATAGGTAAGTCACAGGTTTACTTAAGCACATTTTCATTTCATTTCATTTCCATACCTACATACTATGGGCGATCGAGTAATTCAGAATCGAACCAAGAAACTTTTAATTAGGAAGTGGCTATGTAACATTCACGACGACCTCCTTGGTCGAGTGGTTTGTACACCGGTTTTCATGGTGTCGCCATCTCTGAGGTCCCGGGTTCGATCCCCGGTCGGGTCAATTTAGAAATTATTGTTTTTCTAAATTGTCTCGGGTCTGGGTGTTTTCTATGTATAATAAGTATGTATTTAAGTATTTTAAGTAAGTTTATCCGTTGTCTAGTAACCATATAACGAGTTTCTTCGAAGCTTCTCTTGGGCTAGATAATTGGTGTGATTGTAGGAAAGATTTATTTATTTATTATTTATTTATACCTACCTAGACTAAATAACGTAGGTACCTATTTAGTTTCTAGAATGTAGCAGCGTTATATAGCCACGAAGGAATTGTTTGTTTATGTTAACGGTTGTTGACCTCAGAGTAGTACATGCAAATTTCGAATAGAAACGTGAGATGTTACGAAAGATGTAGGACACCGACCAATAGGTAATTTTTTTTATATATGTTTATTTAAATCATAACTATTTGTTCTACACTTGTGTACAATATGGCAACTGTTGAAAACCCTGTATATGCTGCCAATTGAGGTTGAAGCTCAGGTATATTTTCATCCAATATATGTCGCCTTCATCGGTAAACCGAACGTGGACACATAACGCATCGTCGTTCTTCCATAGCACTTAACAAATGCAGCAATTCGAGGTCCAGTATAAACAGCCAATGTCGCGGGTTAAGTGAATACACTAACGATAATAATATCCTATCACAAAGCAAAAATAAAGTCAAGAAACGAGCCGTGGTCAAATAGTCGAAATTAACTGATGATACCGAAATACAACGTAGGCAAACAACAAACAAATAACGACTGACTGAGTGCGCGCGCGCGCGAACTTATATTGGCGGCTCAAAAGAAACGGAAGGGGGGGGGGGGGTCCTGCTCCCTTCCCCGTTACCGCGGCGGCTCGTTTCAGAAAACTAAAGTTTTTTACCTGTTAATGCGCTCAAGAGAACAAAAGCTTTTTTTACCTGTTTATGCGCTCGTATCTCTCTTCGCCGGCGCCCTAGCTACTTATTGCCGTACTAAAAAATGTAGTAGTAATTATTCTTTCAAATGACATGTATTTCAATTCTGTTGGTTCAATGTCAAAGGACATTGCTAAGCTTCCATACATTGTTGGCCTTATCAATGCACAGCTATGAAATTATGCTTGTTGTTTTGTAAATAAGTCATTAATACTCAGCTGGGCTTTCTTTAAAAACGGACAATTATGAAAATCGTAGAATCACGCGAAGTGTATCACATTTTGAGGTTACAATATATTTTGATTCCGTTTACGTAGCTATTTCAGTAATGTTAATCAAATCATCAAAAAATATAATAATTACATGTACGAGTACCTACTTACTTACCTAATAGTAAATAATAAATACTAGTCTGTAATTTAATCTAGGTAGATAGGTACCTCATGAAAGCATACAAACTTACTTAAGAAATCAAGCACTTCAAAAAAAAATAATTTTGTCTTATAGTAAAGCAAAATATGCTTACCTGACGGGGTGCCAACCATTGTTGTATGCAGCGAAAAATCTGCTCATTTTCCAATACCATGGAACCACCAGCAAAATCACAATTAACACAAACACCTTCCATTTCGTTTTGTGGGTAGCAAAAGTCCGTTGTCAATGCAAAGTTATCGTTCGAGCAGATCACAAAGTCCTTAGATGAAAGCCGTGGTATGTATGTTACTGCAAGATATATCGGAGTCCAAAAGAATAGCCAAGTTATTAAAAGAAATCCAGAAATATACATAAAAACACACTACACAACTACGGGAGCAAAAGTGAGCGAGTGAGCAGAAATAAGGAGGTAGGTATTGAAGAGCTACTGTAGAATCAATACGGTTAATTGAACTAACTAATCAGGAATCGATTATGTTCTACATCGATCGAAACGCTGTTATTATGTTTTTTGGCAATTGTTATATATATTTATATTATGATATATTTCCATATCATTTCAACAAAGGTATGACACAATTTGATAAAAAGTAAACAAAATTAAATTCCAATTGAATAATCGATTTTATTTAAAACAGTTGGAACATCTCTTACTTACGCTGTTGACATTGAAATGACAGCAATGTAGATCTCAGCTAATTGTTTAGTATTTATAAAAACCACAGGTTGTCTGTTTACTACGGATAACTGATATAAATGTAAAAAAAATAAAAGAAGAATTATAATGCGGGATACTTGTTTGTGCGTGTTAAAGGCCATAATCGTCGTTGTCCTTTGACCAAGATCCTTTAATATAGGTTACCTTAGTCGCGGGGTCTATTCCACGGCGATTATGTTTTGCGGGCAAAAGAGGCACCACCTCCTGGCAGAACTCCTGATAAAGTGCCCGTCTGAGACGGTAATTCGATATGAATTCTACGTCGGGCACTAAATTTACACTAAAAGAGTCGCGGGTGCTTCTGCGATCTCTTCGACGCTCCAAACGCTCTTCAAAGAGGGCCAATTCTATTAAACACATACGTGCTGCCATTTTACTGCAATTATAATCACATTTAACTATAAAACAAACAAACAAAACACACTTAATTGCGTTAAATAAATAAAACTTTCTACTTTTTTTTTTTTTTTATAGCAGAAGGAGGCTAACGAGCAAGCGGGTCACCTGATGGAAAGTAATCACCGCCGCCCATGGACACCCGCAAAACCAGAGAAATCGCAGGCGCGATAATCACAAGGTAACTATTTTGCTATCGTGAATTTTGACAGTAAATCACCGACGAAACGTTTGTCAAATTTAAATTATCGTTTGGACTTCGTGCGTTCTGAGTAGGGTTTACGATGCGTCAAACGTCAAACGAAGTTCGGTCGGAAGGAATGTTAAGTGCGGGCCGACCGACCGAACGATAGAGATTCGTAGTAAGAAACGTGCGAACAATCGGCCGATACTTTGAGTTGCGGCGTTTCGGAGTAGACCTCCTGGTCCCCAGATTCTGTCTCATTTTTGGCTGTTACTATGATCGAATGTAATGACTTGCCGGTCGGAGTAGATATCTGCGACCTGCCAGCCGCCACGCTCGCGTAAGTAACTCCTTTGATTACTTCCTTGTGGTCGGAGACAGTCCTATGTAACTCATCTATCCTTTCTTTTTCTATTTTTCTCCACTCCTCCTGTTCCCTAGATCTTCTTTCATTCTCTTCCATCATTCGCTCTATACTTTCAGTCGTTAACCTCAGTCTCTCTTCCTTTTTTATATCTCTTCTTTCATTCTCTTCCATCATTTGTCCAATCTTCTCTGTTGTACTATCATCTTTCACACTGAGTTTACTATCCGTTATTTGCTGCCTGATCGCGACAGAGATAGTCCTTTTTAACTTATCTATCCTTTCTTCTTCTATTTTTTACAGTGTTCCTGTTTATCAACTCTTCTTTCATTCTTTTCTATCATTCGCTCTATTCTTTCCTTAATTAACCTCATAAGAAAAGTATTAACTTAGTTTTCTTTATTCGACACCATTGTATCTTCTTTTCTTCGCTCGACGTATTATTATACTGTCAGACTTTGTTTCCGCATCACTACTGCAACTGCTTGGCGCTCAATCTTCTTTGTAAGACACTTGTTGGTCTTCTTCCAGGCCAGGTAAATGGATATCGTCGGTGAGCAAACAACACCGCTCAAGTCATATCTTGCTACTTTACAGGAGACTCAAAAAACGGTTATATTCTATGAATTTAAAGGAACTAGACTCAAAATGTATTGTTTTGTCATTTATTAAGTCCAATCAATCGTCCGAATTAATGAATTCCCTAAAATTCTCTTTCCTATTGCTTAAATTCGATTTGAGCGGTGTTTTAAATGACTTAGGCTGTGTTAACCAATGACTTGTGCGGTGTTTACTAAAAAAAAAGACTTAGGCTGTTTTGATTTGTTAATAAGTTATGTAAGTGCATTAATTATTGCACTTGTTCTACCTATACAATCTACTCTGCTGATGATGCTACAATTTTCATACCAAATATTTGACGACCTCCGTGGTTGAGTGCTTAGCACGCTGTTCACACGGTTCAATTCCCGGTCAGATCAATTAAGAAATAACTGTTTTTCTAAAATTATTTTGGGTCTGGGTGTTTTGTGTATAGTACGTATATTTAGGCGTTATCTAGTTAAACTAATAAAAAAAGTTTCAAGAAAAGCTTATATTTCTAGATAATTGGTGTGAGAGTGGGAAAGCTGTTAATAAGTACTCAGAATTATAAAATGTTTTTATATTATTTTTAAACAGTAGATAGTTCCAAACAGTATCCAAAATGTTGTAAATAGGTGCTGTCGTCACTCCAATGTTACGCTATTGCAAGCTCTGTTTTGATGTAACGCAAAAACCTGAAGTGCGTGGCGGATTTATGGATAGTGCAGACTTAAAGACTATGCTTCACTTTGACGATGCTTCACTTTTAACTTTGTGCTGCATGCATTTTGATGTCGTCTGGTGCCTACATAACTTTCTCCCTTTTCTCTCTTCACCACAACTTTGAATCCTTTGTGGTTTTGTTGACGCGTTTTTTTTTTGCCTCAAGTCGCCGTGATATGGAACATCGCTTAAACTTTAGACTCTCTGCTAATAGACTGCTGTTCAATAATATTAGACGACGAAAATGGAGTAGAACATTGAATCTCCTCTTGACAAAGCTAGGTTGACCTAAGTTAGATTGATCTGCATCGGGTGCTTCCAGCAAGCTAGAAGAACGGAGTGGTAAACACATAAGAGCAACACAAGGGCTTCCAATGACTCATCTGGTCTTGGGGTATATTGATCTACAGCAAGTGCTTCTAACAAGCTTAGAAAATTTGGTGGTGAACATGGAGGTGGAATAGGAGCTTCACGCGAGTTATGCGGTCTTGAGGATGATTGGTCTACAGCAGGTGCTTTTAGCAAGATAGGCCAATGGAATGATGAACAAACAAGCAGACCAGGGGCTTTCGACAAGATATGTCGGCTTTCATAAGACAGCTCTTCAAGCACGTCTATTAAAGTAGGCGGGACAATTGTATCACACACGGGTAGTCTTATAGTTTTAGATGGGTAACTTGTGTTAAAGTTAGGATTGTTATAAGCGGGTATTGATTGGAGGAACATTCAAATTCTTAGAAGGATAATTATTTTACTTTTAGTCAGCATTTTTATTTTTTGTGCTTATGCATTTTTTGTTTGCCTGCGACTTTAAATCCTGCTTTCCTCAACTCTTCAAGCAAGTCTAATTAAGGACTTCAGATAATTCTGATGTATAATTTTCTTCTTCACACATTGTGAAAACAAACCTATAATGTATTTAGACAAGTGTAAACACCGCTCAAGTCATAAACAGAAGCATTGAAACACCGCTCAAGAAAAAAGCAAATTTTTGAAATGAACTTTAATAGCCTTATTCCTATACAAATTGACACAATTTTACTTATAACCAATTACTTACCTATTATTCTCTACTTGTGTAAACGTTCATCACTTCTAAACTGATTTTTTTTATGAAATAAAACTTTTGTTTGGCAGCAGCTTTTAAAGTTGTTAAAACAATGTGGCGGAATGAAGACTTGTGCGGTGCACAGAAAATTGACTAACGCGGTGTTACAATTTGTTGAATAGCGGTCGCTAATTGGTTGAAATTCTTATATCTGATAGGTAGGTAGAAGCGCGCTTAAAAACTACAGCCAATGACATTCAAATGTCGGAGCTGACAAATTTCGACTTGCGCGGTGTTGTTTGCTCATCGACGATATGATACATGTTATTGCGGCTAAAACAGCAACCATGTACACCAGGGACGGGAGGTGATGATCTGTTTTTCCTTGTGTCGCACTGTTTCCTGCACCATTCTGTGCTATGATAATTTCTTCTTTTACTTCTTCGGTTTTCGATGATTTTGTTCCCATATTTCCATTTAACGGCCAAATGGTTATAGCGGTTTATAAACGCGTGGTGATGACTCATGTGCTCGGCGCGGAACTCACACGGACCAGTTGTGACGTCACGTGTGCTGATGTGATGCGTAGCGACCACATTAATAACTCGCAGCGTGACTGGATTAGCGGATGCGAAGCGTGGACCCCATTGATGTCATCTTGACGGTCTCTGTGGCTGGGATTCTAAATGAACCAGCACTGCCTAGAAGCAGGGGACTGGCAGGGTCGCCATCGCCATGTGATGTGGGAAGTCAGGAGACGATGTGATACGACGAAGGTTGGTTCTTAACTAACTTTATTTAGGGAAAAACTGTGTTTTTATAGTGTTATAGAACAAAGAAATGTATTAACTGCCAGGTCTGAGTAATCGATCATACGTTTCCCCTATTCAAATGTTTAGCACGTATTTACTTTATAACAAAACAGTTATATCTTATTGAGTCATGATGATGTGGCACGCTCCACTACAAGTGTTTCTTCCTTTTCCTTATATCTTTTTTCATTCTCTTCCATGATTCGCTCTATCCTTTCAGTCGTTAACCTCATTGTTTCTTCCTTTTTCTTATCTCTTATTTTATTCTCTTCTATCATTTTCTCTATCTTCTCTGTTAAACTATCATCTTTCACACTGAGTTTACTTTGATTTATTCGTGTCTGATCGCGTCAAGTTCAAAATCTGCTTTTTTATAAAAAGTAAATAACTGGATTAGTACTTGAGTGATCCCTTCTTTGATCTTTGTTTTCATATTTCGCGATTCGGTCAAGTATCTTAGCCCTAGATCGAACATCCTAGCCGCCACCGGGCCCCGTTGCGTATACCTCGGTAGGTAAATCGCCTTCATCATCATCTCGTGGCCTTTAGTTGTTTTAGCCCCAATAGACTGCCTGCCTTCAATTTTGTTTACAGTCTCTACTCTTCCTGACTCCGGATGTAGAGGATCCAGCGTTGGTTGTTTTTGGGGAGACTGTTCGATTCTTGGGGTAATTTTTGCTTGGAGCTGACGGGGTCCTGACCGTGGCCATATTAGGGGTTACGTCAAATAAACAAGTACACACTCCCAATAGGGAGTGGAGTTAAAACAATAGGGTGTAATAACACCTTTAAGTTAGGCGAATTTAAAATATTTTAAGACTTAAAAAGTCTTTTTAAATTTAAAAGGTGAGGTCGATATCGCCCGAGTAAAATTGGGGTTTTCGAGGGTAGAGGAAAAGATGGTTGCTACCCTGTAGCTCAGGTAGTATCGCTCGCAGAGGCCCGGCGATTTTGGGTTTATTGTGGAGGACCCGCGTCTCTATGACCTGGTATGGTCAGAAAAAAAAATGATTTGGGTCACGCTAGGGTCTAATGACCATAGGAAGATGGTAGGGGAAGTGGTGAGAATCTCCATAGAGAAAACCCGGGCTCTCTACGCCCATTAGTTTGGGAGCTATGTCCACCCAAACTAAAACAAAATGGCGTACAAGATGGCCGACGATTTTTTGCAGGGCTATAACTCCGGCCCTTTTGGTCGCAGGTACCTAAAGTGCTTGTTTCCTAGGGTCGGCTCGCCAAGATCTACGACCCAATGGGGTCAAAAAAGATTTAGGCGCAATTTGAAATTTCCCCAACCAGAGGGGTTGGGGGGAGAGGAGAAAGTCACTAAAACAATTCCCAGCAGGATCGGTCTAGCAGTTCAGGAACTATCGGCGTTAGTCCAAAATTTGAAACAAAAAAGTTGGCGACTAAGATGGCTGCCACGAACTTTGAAAATTCGCCACTCCTAAACTACTGGTCATAGAGAGACGGGGTTTTTAGCACCGGGGTGGCCAGGCTGGGCTATAACGTGCCCTTTCTGCAAAAAGGGTCAGTCACACACTGACCCTTTCAGGCCACCAGAATGCAAGAGAAGCGTATGTAAGGCCCTTTAGTCGAAATCCCGACTCTCCACTCCAAACCTCAGCCGGAATTTAATAATCTAAATTTTTGGAAACGAAACTTAAATTTTTTTTGAAAAATATGAAAAATATTAATTTTTTGAAGAATGTTTACTCTTATTTCGGACACTAAAACTGACCTTCTATTCTAAACCACGTCTCTCCGACCTGTAATACCGGAGATTTTGATTTTATTAAGTTTTCTTATTTTTGCAGGTGCAAGGACTTAAAATTTTTTTTGGATTGGTATCATAACGACTACATAGTGTATACGACCAAATCCTCATAAGGTCCAGATCTCAGAAGGACCATCTCTGCAGAAAGTTTATATCTCCGAATGACTTTGTAGCAAAACGACTGGTTCTATAAACGACCATATCGTTAATAGGCCACATCTCAAATAGACCGGGAAGCAAAACGACTGGTTCTCGAAAAGACCACATCGTTAATCAGACCACATCTCAAATAGACCGGGTAGCAAAATGACTTCTTAAATTCGTTTTTGTACAAGTACAGTTATATATAAATAAACGTAGACAAAGTTTAACAAAAACTTTATTTATTGATAAACACTAAACTATCATAATTATAACAACGCTGACGTAACTTAGATTAAACAATTAACCACATTTTATAAAATAAATAAGTTAATGAAATTAAATTTTACTCTTAAATTGTTAATTTCACTGAAAGATAACTACTGAGTTTGCGAGTTTCAGCATTTAATAAAACTAAAAGTATTGTTTAATAAAGTGAACATAACGTTGGTTCGTTAGTACTTTAAATTAAATTATATTTTATAGAAGAAAATGTTGTCTAAAAAACTCGAGTGGGTAAGGTAAATAAATAATATTATGGAAAGAGAAATATTGATTTACTCGTAATGATTGAATGATGATGATTATGACTTACGGGGACTAAAGTCTATTTTCCTCTTTTTTGCTTAAATATAAAAGAAAAATTAACAATGTGTACCGGTATGTGTTTAATATAATACCTACAATGTTAACTTTAATAAAAAGTTATTTGTGCAAAGAAAAAAATAATACATTGTTGTATATTATCTATGGTGTAGCGGTATACGCGGGGCTGCGTTCCCCGCCATCTTTAAATCATGCAATAAACCAGTGTGCTATATACCAGCTGTCGTTTCACTCGTGTCCTTACGCAGATATAACATTGGCGACGAGGATGGGATGGGAGTAAGCTTGTAGCGCTTACACTCTCGAGTCTTCGCTCGACTAGCTCAAATAGCGAGCGATCGACCGCATAGCGTGGAATAATGATGGCTTTGTTATCCACGGCGTCTTCGACTTCTCGCATTTGATTAGCGGTAAGCAATCGGGGTCTGGCCCAACCTAAAAGGTTGGCCGTGGGCTGAAAGTCGGCTCCTATCTCTTGAGCCTCGTCTTCCTCTTCTTGGTCACTCTCAGCTCCCTCAACAGCATCTTCGTGGCCCTCCTCCTCTCTTCGGCGTCTTGCGACGCGATCGGCCCGATCTTGGTCGAGTTGTAGTGCGGCTTGGGGCGGGGCGCCCCGGTGTGGAACGATGGCCGGTGGGCACCAAGTGTCATCACCGTTCTGTCCACGCATGGATGCGTGTATATCCAGCAACACCTGTTCTCGGGCGATAGCCGGTGCGGGCGGTGTCTCGTAGAGACCGTGGGTCTGGGCGTTCGCCCTCCCGAAGTGTCCTTGGTCGTTGGGCTCGGTGGCGGTGAGCAAATGCTTCACGCCTGTGGCGTCAGTGTAATCGCCGAGTCCTTCAAGGTACTCTCCTGCTCCGGCGGCAATAACGGCTGACCCGTAGCCTTTAACGAAGCTAACGAGTCTGTCTTGAGCGATGCTGGCCGTACCATTCTTCTGAGCTATCAAGGACATCTCGTACCAGTACAACACAACATGATAGTAGGCGTGTGCTGAAGCTGGAATGGTCTTGGCATAATGCTTATCGACATCCGAAATTGCATGGTATTCTTGCTCTACTAGTGCACAAAGCCGGCAGCGTCAGCGTGGAATTCCTTTGTGCTTTCTTCTAAACACAGTCCTGTTTCTCCGTCGATCACGAAGCTATCCTTCCATAGGGGATCATTCGTTAGCGGCGTTTCCTTTTTGGTCAAAAATTGTGGTGTAGGTATTCTATTAAAGATTTTATTTTTAGGTCGCGGCATGTTCGGTTTCTTGAATTCTCTTCCATCATTTGTCCAATCTTCTCTGTTGTACACACGCCAGCACATCAGCCTACCACACTTTGACCTTGAGCGCTTCAAAAGTTGAACAGAGAGAATCGTGCGAAAGAGATAAATAGCCTATATCAGTCCCACGTCAAATGAGTCGTGCTGCATTGCCGCCGCACACATACGTTATACGTTATTTTGCATGTGTGTATCACGCTCTGTAGAGAAATCGCGAAAATGAAACAATTTTTGAGGATTAATCTTAGTTATTAATATTAGAATAACTTTGGACTCATTTATTCCTAAAAGCGTTACTTAATGGAATGGAAAAATAAAAATCTTAGCCATATTTTCATATCGATTTTTTATTATAGTGTAATAATAATATCTTCATTACCCTAGCCTCGGAAATAATTTTTGTGATGCCTTGCCGATGTAGGCACTAGGGCATTTAACTAATTCTGGATTTTCATAAATAAAAAGTAACATTTTTAATGTTAAATTAAATTATGAAATATACCTACATAGCAAAATGTCAACTTATCTGATAGAAATATTTGCAAAAGTGTTTCTATCGGGTGTTAGGGTAGATTGTTGTGATGACGTCGGCTTGGGACGTAAGTAAAATCACTAGAAGAATTTCGACGATCTTTGTGCCGGCCGCGGTGGCGTAGTGGTCAGCGCACTTGCCCGGAAAGCGAGGGACGCGGTTTCGAATCCCGCCTACATTCTCGATTCTCGGTCCGAATTTTTTCTAGTATTTTCATAATTCCTGGGATTGTGGTATTAGGTAACACTGATTCTGTCTAGTTATTCGGTATGAGGAACTAAAAAATAAAGCGACGCGTTGAAATAGAAAAAAATTTGGGAAGTAGCTTATATAGATTTTTGCATTTGCGATGAATCTTAAAATTGATAACGAATAACATACTCATATGTAAAATAGCGTAATACACGCTATAACTGAATTTTGAGAATTCTCGCTCGTATTAAAATAGCGTTACACACTCTTTAACTGAATTTAGAGAATTCTCGCTCGTATTGCGATGTGGTTTATAACCTACTGTATATGCGCCAGACAACAAGGAATTTAACACCCTTGTGTTGGTAGAGACGCTGGGTAGGTATCTCGGAGTTTAGAAAACCAACATTAGGAATTAACCCGACCTGGAATTTAACCTGGGACAAGTGGAACACAAGGTGAGAAACCCTACAGCGCTCTGCGCGAATCATATCGTCTAATAAGAAAACTTTTGAGACAACAAATTTAAAAATTTAAACTCGTGGTGAGGATTTAATTTAGGGGAGATTCCTAACGTTTAATAAATATGTAATGAAAGAATTTTCTCTTGTCTGTGTGACTTGCCCTATAGCGATCGACTCTACCTCATATATACATGTTTTGACTGCTAGATCGCAGAAATTGACGATCAGTTTTTCCCATTAGTTGAACTGACGTCAGTCCAAAATTTGATCGTGAATGTCGAATCGTCATTAAAGAGTTTTAACTGACGGCGCGAGACGGAATTTTCCGTGGCTACCATAATCCAAGCCGGCGGCGGCGCGTCGCGCCAAACTGGGGCCCAAGTCTGCTAATTTACGAATGGCATAATTTAATCGCATTGTAATTGTTTGACACATTTGGTATTCTTAAATGAGTAAGAGAATACCAAATGTGTCAAAAAATTACAATGCGATCCAATTGCGATTCAGTTATGCCATTCGTAAATTAGCAGACTTGGGCTACTGGGGGGTTACACTCAAACGCAAACTCAATCTTAATACAATTCCAATGCGATTAATATGTATCGATATTGGGATAAGTAAAGATAATTCCGGAACGTCATCTCGATAATAATTTGTTCAATCAATTTCCACGCAATTTAATTCCAATGTGGCGGCGCTATTGTCGCTTACAAAAGTGCCATTTGACATATTTTAGATTTATGATTGGAAATTGATTAATGCATTTCTGTTTCAAGAGTAGGCTACTCTCACCTGACCGTGTGTGATCGACTGATCGTCACTCCAATCGCGTCAGTTCGAATTTCTCCAATGAATATTGATCCTTAGAACCAAGCAATAAAGTTCAAAATTGATTGTACCGGCCGGTCGAGAACCGACGAGCCGGAGTGACGCCAGTGAGTGGGGAAATCTGTTTGGCGTAAAACCACTTGGAGTGGCGCCACAGTTTTACGCCTGGGACTGACGCGCAAAACTGATCGTTAGTGGCCAGCTTTAAAACAACATAATAAAATTAAGAGAATAGAAATTGATAAGAAATTCGAAAATTATTTTGACAGTTAGGTGGTGATTACTGGGGTATAAGTATAAAAGACCAAATGATACTCTGAGGCCATAATGTTTTATAAAATAAATAAAGTGAAACATAGTGACTCAAGCACAAGCGAAGACCGATGTGGCCCGTTGGCAGAGATCCTGCCTTCCAACCCCAAAGGTCCCGGGTTCAAATCCTGGTACGAACAAATGTTTGTGTGATGAACATGGTAATTTTTTACCGAGTAATTTGAACCGAGTCGGTGTTTATATGTATTTATATCTATATTATCTACGTATTGTATATGTAAGTGTATCCGTTACCTAGTATCCATATCACAAGCCTTACAGTGCTTACTTTAAGCTAAGTAATTTGTGTGAATGTGGGAAATATTATTAATAGCCGTGTGAATTCTGCAAAACATGAAACATGCAAAGAGTAAGGAAACACTATAATAGGTCAAGGATCATAAGACCGCCGGCGGTCACGAAACAATTGATTTTCAATTGTGTCTGGTTTTACGATGCTCAAGGGGTTAATTCTTCATCATCAGCAAATAAACGTCCCACTGATGGGCACAGGCCTCCCACGTGGACAATAGCACGTGGGGTTAATTGTTATGTCCCAAAAAGTGTTGATATAATGATAATTACTTAGAGCATACTTGTAGCTTTATTAATTTTACAGACTTATCCGTGGTTGAATGTTAGTAAGTCTGCTTACAATAGGTACCCGGAGGACTGGGTTCAATTTTCAGCGGAACATATCTTTGTATACTTGTTCCGGTCTGGTCGTGCTTCGGAAGGCACGTAAAGCCGTTGGTCACAGTTGTTGTCGTAAATATAGCAACAAGTCAAGTCCAAGACCTAAATGGCGGCTTGTAAAAACTCTGACACCAGGCCTCACCAGCCACTCGATAAAGAAGAAGAAGAAGAAATTTTACAACGCGGTCTTTGATTTTCTATTATCTTTTAAATGTTCAATAGTCAACGAATAACTGTCAAAATATTGTAATAAGGCTCTTATTGAGTTTCGAACTTAAACTTAGAAAAATAAAAACAATAAACTAACACAAATAAACATTTATTGATTATAATCTTCAATATATTTAAACTCTCTGATTTATTAACCAATTAAATAGTAGGAACTTTAATAAACTTACTACTCTAAATAAATTACACAAATAGGTATTCATGGTGATTAATTACCCCGAATTTGATCGATACTTATAGCTAATATAATATCAAAGGTTCAACCTATCACATTATTATTCTGATAACAAATACATGGAAAAGAAATTAAGAAACAGAGCAATAAGCTGAACATTCTCCAACAATTAAATGATAGAACGAAAACATTTATAAAATTTATTTAAATAAACCATCTAAATCTAAAGTAACTCTAGGGTTATAAACTTAATTATAATACTTCAAAGTAATTATTAAATTAAAAATACGTCTTATTACGTCAAATGCCGGCTAAGGGATAAAATGAGAGGCAAGAGTTTATTTTCTTAGAACATTACAATTTGACTGGGCGTTTTTAGCAGACTTCAAAACAAGGGTTCATTATCACAATTCCATAACATAACTTCAAGATTCAATATCATTTATTCAGGTTAGGCCATGTTTAGGTTACAGCACTTATGAATGTCATTTATGCCATCGGTTCGTAAGTCTAACTATGGGGCGGGAGCCTTGTAATGAGAAGAACCGGCAAGAAACTCAGCAAGGGCATTTCCTTTCTCCCTTTCTTTTACACCGTCAATTAGAATTGAAAAATGCCCTCCCTATCATAGAAGGGCACTTTCCATTACAATAATAAAAACATAAAACAACTACAAGAACATAAAAATAAAAAATATATTAATAAAAATAAAAAGTTCAGGTATTCATCAATATAAAATAATCAATGTTATCAATGTCTTACAGTACAGAAAAAAAAGTAAGTCTATAACTACTAATATACTAATAATAAAAATAAGTTAGCAAGAGCAGACCAGCCTCCACAGGCGGCACCCGTTCACGAGTATGACATGTGAATCAGCCATCGCTTCGCTCAACCACGTTTTAGGGAACGTAACGACCCGACGCACATGCCACCACCGCAGAGACACTTTGAGAGAGCATGACACACTCGAGCAACTCCAATGAAGCAAGCAAGAAAACATTTAGGCAACGTTTTACACAACATAAGTTTTGAGTAGGTACCTCTTGTCTGTAAGACACTGCTGATAAAGGCTATCATACCAGGGTATGAGCTAGTTACAAAGAAAATGGACTTAAGAAAATAATATAATGTGATTATTTTATCATTACCAGGCTGTTTTGTATTCTTCTTCCTTAACTGTATAATAACCTTTCTTAAGTAAATAAGATTTTATATGATTTTTAAACTTATGTAAAGGTAATTCTAGTACAGTACTTGGTATTTTATTATAATAGTGAATACCTTGCCCTAAGAAAGAGCCGAGAACCTTCTGTAACCTGAACAGGGGCATCATAAGTTTTGACTTATTTCTAGTACTGAAATTGTGTACGTCACTGTGTTTAGCGAATGAGTTAATATTGCAGCGCACAAAAAAAATTGAGATGCAGCTGTAAGAACACCAACTTCTTTAAAAATATCTCTTAGAGAAGTTCGTGAGCTTAGTCTATAGATGGTTCTATTGCCCGTTTCTGTAAAATAAATATAGTTTCAACATCAGCCGCTGTTCCCCACAGTAGGGCGCCATATGACATGACACTGTGAAAATAACTAAAGTAAACCTTTTAGCAGTTTCAACGTCGGTTAACTGCCTAATTTTTCTAATGGCGTAAGCAGCAGAACTGAGTTTGCCGGCCAATTTCAATATATGAGGATTCCATTGAAGTTTTGAGTCAAGGGTTATCCCTAGAAAAACAACCGAACCTACCAAATCTAATTTATCACTGTTTATCCTTAGATCAATTTGTTCGGTCTTAACATTTGGTAGTGTAAAATTAATGCATTTGGTTGTTTTAGCATTTAACTGTAAATTATTAACAGTAAACCAACTGAGTACTTCTAAGAGAGCATTGTTAATATCGTTATAATTTTTCTTAGACCTAGTCACATTAAAAATGAGTGAAGTATCATCTGCAAACAATACAATATCACAGAAGTTTTCTACAAAGAATGGAAGGTCATTAATATATATCAAAAGTAAGAAAGGGATTGACCCTTGTGGAACTCCCTTTTTTACTTGAGAACCAGATGAGTTAGTTCCATTGACATAGACAGTTTGTGTTCTAGAACTGAGATAAGACTTTATCAAATCAAGCGCAAAACCTTTGAGACCATAGTAATTTAACTACATCACCAATGTCCGGTGCTCAACGCAATCGAAAGCCTTGGACAGGTCGCAGAAAACTCCAAGAGCGTTATGAGACTCCTCCCAGGCATCAAATATATGTTTTACTAGAGCAACACCTGCATCAGTAGTGGAACGACCCTTAGTAAAACCGACTTGCTTACTATGTAAAAGATTATTTAAAATAAAGTATTCCACTAACTGTTTGAGAATAATTTTTTCATAAATCTTACTTGCTGGTAGTATTGAAATTGGTCGATAGTTACTGGGGTCCTCTTTATTTCCCGTTTTCCCTTTTTTCGTCAACAAAAATAACTATATTATTATCCCAGTCAAAGTTGTAAAATTTTAAGCAAAAGCTAACTCTTGCCTCTTTATGATGTTCATATAATTGAATTTTTTTCGCAGGTCTGCTGCATTTCTTCCCGGCCTCTTTTAATCTTCTCCGGATAGTGTCCATGGAAACCTAAAACAAAGAAAAAAGTAAAGTAAATTCATTAAACTAAAGATTTTAACTATACAGTAAATATGTTAAAGGGAATTGATCACTTTGTAAGGGTGCTTTGGCCTGGCGTGGACATTAATTATTATAATAAATGAATTCCTATTTCAATATTCCATACCTTATAGAAATTAAATAACTTATCAAAGTTGCAGCAAGTTGTAAAAACATGCCATATTTAGCATGCTTAATATTGTGATTTTGTTACTTTATCTCATAAAAAATTATAATCTCTTTCTAAAATAAGTTAAGTATTATTCTTTATTTTATATATATTAACTTATTTATGCGTTATGGTATAGAATATTATAAGTAGGTTTAATTATAAGGGTGTGTAAAGAAAAAAATAATTATCTTAATATGTCAGGGAGTTTTAGCGGATAAAATAAAACAACATTATTTGGTATAATGGTTTTATTCAGAATCATATGTAATTAAAATATTGTCTAGAAACTGAGCAGGTGGTCTAATATTATTTTCGTGCCTTGCCCAGCTTAAATACCACATTATTGTCATAACGTGAGCGCAGCAACCCACTGTTCTTCTGCCTACCAGACAATTGCAACAATATTGATTAATTGCTTCTCTGCCTTGTTGGTTATTAATAAATAAGATATAAACAAAATATATTTTTCGGCTTATGTGCCTGCTTTGAATTCTGCCTCGTAATAATGTGCAATCGCCTGGCAAGGGTAAACCTTCTAGGAGGTTGCTGGCTCGATCCATGCATATTTCAATAGTATAGGAACCATCATTCCTGATATGCTCTCCATAGTACGATCGAGCCTGTTTCAACTGGTATGTTCCACAACCAAATAAAATAAGGTCACTATATGTTAATCTTGGAAATAATACATTATTTATGTTCATAAACTGTGTGCGTCTTCTGTTTAAATTATTTTGGATCACAAAATCAGCAAGTGTGTTATTCATGTATAACCTTTCATTTACAATCTCTAGGATTTGACTTGCATCTTCTCTATCTCTAACTCTAAGGTGAAACTTATTTATCAACGCGGCAGCCACCCTAAAATCTATCATTGCATGCTTGGATGCTAAGTTAAAAAATTCATGGCGGAATATTTTAAAAGAATGTTTAAAAATTCCATTTACAGCTTCAACAACCCACCTACATATGGTTACTGTTCTGGATTTATTAGCTGCCAACGTTGATAATTGAGTTTCACCTTCATGTAAAGATGCAGGCATATGTACAGAATAATTACACTGTTCTAATAGTGGCACACAGTCTCTGAAACCCCTATCCAGAATAAAAACGTCTCCTACCTGAAAATATTGTCTTAATGCATTTGATTCATCTCTAAATTCATGTGATATAATATTGGCATCGGACGTTGTTGCTGGATAGGGGCCTAATACATCTATAATGTATCCATCAGAGCATACCATAAGGAATGGCTTTACTAGGTTCCTGTACTTGTGCAAGGAGTAAGTATTCTTTTGATAAAGATAGTTCGAACTTTTTTGAACAAACAAATATGTACCGTCAATTATAATGATTGGTTTTCTGTCACCTCCACCAAACAAACCGTTGGGGATAATGAGATTTCTATTAGATATGACGGCCCTTGAAATGTGATTTATTCCCAAGTTATGGGGAATAAAATCCTCATTAAGAATATCACGAGCTTTGCCCATTATTCTACTTAACGTTGAACGTGGAATGTTCAGCAATGATGATATTCTTTCATCACTGTCCCCGGTTCGGAGTTTAATTAAATATGCAGTGAGAGCCAGTGTACCGTTGCGCATCTCAGATAATCTTGGAAGACCTGCTTTTAAATCAATAAATTGGTTTTTAGAGAGTCCTATCCAGAAATGGACCATGTCATCGGACATTGCTTCAATATTATGAAAGTTATATGTGTGATTTCTTTCTTTAACAAATGTAGCAAAGTCCTGAACATGCTCTACAGTAAAGGTGGAGTTAGGGTTTAAAATGTTGGATAAAAGTTGATCCCAGTCATTATTTTGTAAATGAAACCTGCATATTCTGCAGTTTTTAGGTACATAATAATTAAAATCTATAAATAATTTCACCCTGAGCCATATTGGAACAGTTAGTCGCTCTGGCGAATCACAATCCGGACAAAAACAATGGTTTTGTGTATCTGCTGCTCTTGTATAATCCGGAAGGGTAATTGTTCCTGTTAATGCTGGTACATTTGCAGCTGCCAGAGTTGGAACTCTTACTCTATCAGCACGCTGCCAACACGGATGGCAGATGCGATCTGATCTGTGCACCTTAAACAAAACAATAGTAAGTTAGAGGCCGTACTGACTGCTTTTTATAAACACATTTATTTTATTCTAAGTAAATATTCATATATTATTATTTATACAAAAGAGTTTAATCTGTGCTCACCTGCCGTGGTGCTATCCACTCGCTAATAACGTTTCTGATATGCGTTTCTCTCTCTGTATTTGTACACAGAACATGACATCTGGTACGCAGTATGGAACATCGACAATTAACACACAGTTGTCGACGATGTCCACTACTTGTGCTCTGTTCATTTTCTTGGACTGATGAGTTATTGAATGCCAACATCCAACATGAATGGCACACTAAGCTCTGGGCTGTAACCTGTAAATAACACAAGCATTTTTATTTTTATGCAGTTTGTATAGACAACAATCTTAAAAACAATAAATAGTTGACATGATAATGTAGCTGTGCAAATAAGGCTCGGCTGTTGTATGCGGACTGTTAGTGTAACTGTCTGTATGGTATCCCTACTTACATGATACACAAAAATCAAACAATCTCCAAAAAAATCATCAAAACAAAAACAATTTTCTACACTTTTCAGATGTTTGTCAACGGGCATTTACTCATTTATAATAGGTTAATGTAGGTACCTATACACTGATATTGAAAAAAAGTTTGTGATAAACTATTTGTAATAAAAATTATTGAGTTTATAAAATAAACTTACGACTTGGAGTGCAGTCCATTGTCGAATCACAGCTTGTACTTCAAGGAGCTCCAAAGTGCGTCTTCTGCGATGCAAAACATCGACACCACAATTGACACATCGCACAAGTTCGCCCTCATTTGCCCTCGATGGAACAAGACGATGCGTAGGAGAGTCCAAAATAGCGCCAGGATCAACGTTAGAAGCGGGTTCGAGGTCCAAAATAGCGCCAGGGTCATCGTTAGAAGCAGAGTCGGTGTCCGAGAGTAAGGCCGGGTCATCGTGAGGTGCGGTATCGGAGTACATTTTAACAGAAACAAACGACGTTCGGAATAATAACCAAGAAACACAAGACAAAATTCACGACACTACAAGGAAGCAAAGCGAATAGTTTTTTTTCCAGTTGTTGTTGACAGCTGATTCGATCAGTGTTGCCAGGTAATAAAAATATTTTCGATATCGATCGATTTATATTTTTGATTATCTAGTCGATATTCCGAGTAAAATGGTTTAAATATTTAAAAAATCAATGTTTTTGTACTAATTACAGTGAAATTATTATAAAATCAGTACCAAACCACTTGATCAGTGAAAGTTCTTAACAAAAAAATAACATTTTCAAATTCAAATACTAGGAATCGATTAATCATTTATAAAAGTAATGTTAACATATTTGCGTTCATGTGGTAACCCAAAATTGAGCTTGCAAGGCAGCAACTAAAAAATGGCGGTGATTTGTGCGTGCATCGGCGAGAATACTTATTAATACAACTTTTTTTACAGAACACTTTCCGGCGATGAGTGTTGCGCCAATAATTATTAACGAATTCATTATATTTTTTCGTAAAAATACTTTTTACTGAGCAACTTGTTCAGACAAGGCCGAAACTGGCGATTAGAAACTTAATCAGGAATCAGAGGACCAACTTTAGGATTGTGTGTGACTTTTTAGTGATTTCACCCAATTTATGTCAATGTTTCTTTTTTATTGTAGACATAAAATATCCAACGGTCTCTAAAATTATATTTCTATTAAAAATGTAAAATATTTTATGGTTGGTTAAAAAGGCTGAATATGTATTCACATGAAATTTGGCACACAGTCTGTAACCTGGCTTAAAATAATAGGTATTGGAAACACTAATTGAATTATTTTACTGCATGTAGTTAATATTATAGGTAGTTAAATGTATCCAAAGCCAAATATTTGATAAAAATATATTCTTCGGATCATCCTACTATACAAACCATGTCTACACATAGTAATTAATCAATTTAATTTTTTAAACTTTTTTAAAGGATATATAGGTAGTAAACATGCAATTGGGACCCCCCAATTGATTATTATGATTATGCAATAAATAGCTGGCACTTCACAACTTTCCCAAATTTTGGAGGTTTTTATTTATGGAAACATTGATTTAAGAGGGTTTACGCATTTCGGTTTCCTATATTTGTATAAATTCCAAGCTGAAATATTTAAAAACCACTTAGCCAATTTTAATAAAACTTTGCATGCTAAAGTAAAATTCAGGGATCTGAATAGTTTGTTAAAAACATTTTTAAAAAACGTTTACTTAAGTGAGTTATTGCGATTTTAAACTTTCTAGAGTAGACTTTAAATCGCAATAACTCAGCTAAATGAACGTTTTTTAAAATGTTTTCAACAAACTATTTAGATCCCTGTGTTTTACTTTAGCATACAAAGTTTCATCAAAATTGGATTAATGGTTTTTAAAAACTTCGACTTGGAAGTTTGTATGGGAAACCGAAATGCGTAAACCCTCTTAACAATTCTAGTATACTTAATTGTTTTTGTTTAGAAAAATATACTTATTCAAACTTTATTTAAATCTAGCCATAGCTTCTGTTATCAAGATATTTAAAAAAAAAATTCAACATTATCACCCTACTACAAACCATGTTCAATATAACTTTACAGTCATAGTAAATAATAAATTGAATTCTTTACTTAATTTATTTGTAAAGATATTTAAAACGTGTTTAAAAGGATCTTAATAAATTATTAAGATTATGCAATGACTACTCATTGTCAAAAAGTCATTCTCAAGAAGTGCGAAGGCATTTGAGCTTATTATTTTAATAATTTAACTAAAACCTTCATCAAAAAATTCATCAAATACACATGCAGTAAGTGGTTTTTTGGTCAGCCAAGTCAATGGTAGAAAGAATAGCAAGTTAAATCCCACTTTTGTTTAATAGGTGTTAATTTCAATAGAGTTTAAACAAGGTAGGTAATTGTTATGATATACTCACGCTATAATTAGAAGAAGACACTCTTGTGCTCAAAAAGGGATCAGCAGAGTGTGAAGCAACTATGGCCGCGTCCTCCTCAGACGTCGTAGCCCTCTCGTAGTGCTGACGGTGGTGAGCTTCTAGGGACCCAGACTCTTCCCATCGGCGAAGCCAAAAATATACCGTTTTTCGCTGAAAGAAAACGTCAATTAGGGTTTGTTTTAATACACTATTGGTAACACCTACTATCAAATAAAACAACAGCACAAGTTGGTATTAGTTTGTTCGTCCCGTGTAAAAACAGTGAATACCTTACAAAATTATAATTTTATGGCTAACTATTTCTCGTATTACTACACTTTACGGTTAAAGAAGAATGAAAAATCTGCATTCTCACAAAATCCGTTATGGCGGCTCCACATTAAGGCCTGTATTCACTTTGATAAGTGCGACAGTGCAAGTGCAGGTGATTAGTTGCGAGTGATTAGTGCAGGATGTGTAGTGCGAGTAGTGTCCATTTTGTCAAGTGGCTGTGTTTAGTACGCACGTCAAGAAGCGCACTTGCAATTGCAAGAAATAATGAAGAAACTTTAGAACCCACGTATCACTTTACTACGCGGGCTACTTTAATTAACTATATTAACCACTCGCACTAATCAATCGCCGGAGTGCGTTCCGTCGTTTTGGGTGTAGTTGTTTGGTTAAAGTTTAACTCGTTTGAGTTGCAACGGAACAATCAAGTTGTTTTTATAACCTCTTCTGAAGTATTCCTGTCCAGTACGAGAAAACATTCTTCTGTCTCCATTTTTTCCACTTTTATACCTTAAATAACAGAATTATTAAATAGTAAAACAATACGAAACAACCAAACAACAGGCGGAATTTTTCGAGACGTTTTGACATAAATTGCAAACTTTGACACTTTTTAAATGATATAAACGTCAAATAGCTGTCAGAGTGAAAATAACCATCCGATTTGATGGTTGTTTGGTTGCTGCGCTCTGAGCCACAGAACCACAGAACACATATACTAGCACAGAACCGATGAAACTACGCTCTGAAAGCCATCAGAGTAAAATTTCACCAAGCCACGGAACGGTTAGAGCGGGCGCCGGAGTGCGCTCGAGTGAAGCGACAGAACGCAGCCCAGTCCACACGTGTTTACTCCTAATCACTAAGCACTTGCACTCGTCACGAGCACTAATCACTAATCAAAGTGTATACAGGCTTTAAGTGCCGTGAATTCACGGCACAAGTCGTGCCCTCCAGATTCACGGGATGCTCACAATCGTTCGTGAAACCCGCCGCGAAATGGACGTAGAGAAAAAAAAAAGAAGATGGTAGATGACTGAAATACATCGTATCGTAACCGATCGAAGTATAGTCTGGAGTAAACTGATTGAACCCCAAGAAAACCGTCCACATTCACGTTCACGCCTGTTTACGGAGCGTCACGGCACTTTATTATTTATTATGTGTCGGCACTAATAATGTGGAGCCGCCATTACGGACGGAGCCCGGACGCGCCCCGTGCACGGCCCGCTTTAATATAATTCATCCCTTAGTAAAATTTCTTCCTCTAATTTATCATGAAACTAAATAAAAAAATCATGATAACCTATTTAGATAAAAGTTACGAGTTATGTTAACCGCCATTTTTGTTTACAAATAAACAGTAACATTTCTTCCTCTAATATAGCATGAAACTAAATAAAAAAGCAGAACCTATTTAGATGAAAGTTACGAGTTAAGTTAACCGCCATTTTTGTTTACAAATAAACATTAATCTAACACTGTTAAGCCGGGTCTCCTGCGGCACTGTTTTGTCTTTTCTAACACCTAACAAATTATATTTTGTAGTAGGTTATTATGAAAATAAATTACTCACCGTTACTCCAGTTTGGTCACATATATGTTTGACTCGGCATCCACTTCG
This sequence comes from Scoparia ambigualis, assembly GCA_963921215.1. NCBI lineage: Eukaryota > Metazoa > Arthropoda > Insecta > Lepidoptera > Crambidae > Scoparia > Scoparia ambigualis. The sequence goes on from OY992514.1 coordinate 29,361,459, forward strand.
TCTTAGAGCAATTATTTGCTCTCACTCCACCCTACTTAAAGTAGGTGCCATTTTTGTGTTTACCACAGACTTAGAGATGGTGTTTACAAAACGCGAGCGTCGCTGCCGTGACGTGTGACTGGACTGACTGACTAAAATTTCCAGAAGAAAAATTCCGGCCCGGTGGCGGCCGCGCAGGGGGCGTGGCCAACCCCCGTGAATAATTACTATTGGCCGATAGTTTTTGACATATTCGCCTGTATTCGCCATTCGGGAATTTTGATAAACTAGAGAATTCCACCAATTAAATTCAAGACACTTTCTTTCTAACACTCCATACCACAACGTAGTTATAGATATGTATAATGGGTAGCGTGATGTGCTGCCGTGTGTACTATCATCTTTCACACTGAGTTTACTATCCGTTATTTGCTGCCTGATCGCGACAGAGATAGTCCTTTTTAACTTATCTATCCTTTCTTCTTCTATTTTTTACAGTGTTCCTGTTCATCAACTCTTCTTTCATTCTTTTCTATCATTCGCTCTATTCTTTCCTTCATTAACCTCATAAGAAAAGTATTAACTTAGTTTTCTTTATTCGACACCATTGTATCTTCTTTTCTTCGCTCGACGTATTATTATACTGTCAGACTTTGTTTCCGCATCACTACTGCAACTGCTTGGCGCTCAATCTTCTTTGTAAGGCACTTGTTGGTCTTCTTCTAGGCCAGGTAAATGGATATAATACATGTTATTGCGGCTAAAACAGCAACCATGTACACCAGGGACAGGAGGTAATGATCTGTTTTTCCTTGTGTCGCACTGTTACCTGCACCATTCTGTGCTATGATAATTTCTTCTTTTACTTCTTCGGTTTTCGATGATTTTGTTCCCATATTTCCATTTAACGGCCAAATGGTTATAGCGGTTTATAAACGCGTGGTGATGACTCATGTGCTCGGCGCGGAACTCACACGGACCAGTTGTGACGTCACGTGTGCTGATGTGATGCGTAGCGACCACATTAATAACTCGCAGCGTGACTGGATTAGCGGATGCGAAGCGTGGACCCCATTGATGTCATCTTGACGGTCTCTGTGGCTGGGATTCTAAATGAACCAGCACTGCCTAGAAGCAGGAGACTGGCAGGGTCGCCATCGCCATGTGATGTGGGAAGTCAGGAGACGATGTGATACGACGAAGGTTGGTTCTTAACTAACTTTATTTAGGGAAAAACTGTGTTTTTATAGTGTTATAGAACAAAGAAATGTATTAACTGCCAGGTCTGAGTAATCGATCATACGTTTCCCCTATTCAAATGTTTAGCACGTATTTACTTTATAACAAAACAGTTATATCTTATTGAGTCATGATGATGTGGCACGCTCCACTACAAGTGTTTCTTCCTTTTCCTTATATCTTTTTTCATTCTCTTCCATAATTCGCTCTATTCTTTCAGTCGTTAACCTCATTGTTTCTTCCTTTTTCTTATCTCTTATTTTATTCTCTTCTATCATTTTCTCTATCTTCTCTGTTAAACTATCATCTTTCACACTGAGTTTACTTTGATTTATTCGTGTCTGATCGCGTCAAGTTCAAAATCTGCTTTTTTATAAAAAGTAAATAACTGGATTAGTACTTGAGTGATCCCTTCTTTGATCTTTGTTTTCATATTTCGCGATTCGGTCAAGTATCTTAGCCCTAGATCGAACATCCTAGCCGCCACCGGGCCCCGTTGCGTATACCTCGGTAGGTAAATCGCCTTCATCATCATCTCGTGGCCTTTAGTTGTTTTAGCCCCAATAGACTGCCTGCCTTCAATTTTGTTTACAGTCTCTACTCTTCCTGACTCCGGATGTAGAGGATCCAGCGTTGGTTGTTTTTGGGGAGACTGTTCGATTCTTGGGGTAATTTTTGCTTGGAGCTGACGGGGTCCTGACCGTGGCCATATTAGGGGTTACGTCAAATAAACAAGTACACACTCCCAATAGGGAGTGGAGTTAAAACAATAGGGTGTAATAACACCTTTAAGTTAGGCGAATTTAAAATATTTTAAGACTTAAAAAGTCTTTTTAAAATTAAAAGGTGAGGTCGATATCGCCCGAGTAAAATTGGGGTTTTCGAGGGTAGAGGAAAAGATGGTTGCTACCCTGTAGCTCAGGTAGTATCGCTCGCAGAGGCCCGGCGATTTTGGGTTTATTGTGGAGGACCCGCGTCTCTATGACCTGGTATGGTCAGAAAAAAAAATGATTTGGGTCACGCTAGGGTCTAATGACCATAGGAAGATGGTAGGGGAAGTGGTGGGAATCTCCATAGAGAAAACCCGGGCTCTCTACGCCCATTAGTTTGGGAGCTATGTCCACCCAAACTAAAACAAAATGGCGTACAAGATGGCCGACGATTTTTTGCAGGGCTATAACTCCGGCCCTTTTGGTCGTAGGTACCTAAAGTGCTTGTTTCCTAGGGTCGGCTCGCCAAGATCTACGACCCAATGGGGTCAAAAAAGATTTAGGCGCAATTTGAAATTTCCCCAACCAGAGGGGTTGGGGGGAGAGGAGAAAGTCACTAAAACAATTCCCAGCAGGATCGGTCTAGCAGTTCAGGAACTATCGGCGTTAGTCCAAAATTTGAAACAAAAAAGTTGGCGACTAAGATGGCTGCCACGAACTTTGAAAATTCGCCACTCCTAAACTACTGGTCGTAGAGAGACGGGGTTTTTAGCACCGGGGTGGCCAGGCTGGGCTATAACGTGCCCTTTCTGCAAAAAGGGTCAGTCACACACTGACCCTTTCAGGCCACCAGAATGCAAGAGAAGCGTATGTAAGGCCCTTTAGTCGAAATCCCGACTCTCCACTCCAAACCTCAGCCGGAATTTAATAATCTAAATTTTTGGAAACGAAACTTAAATTTTTTTTGAAAAATATGAAAAATATTTATTTTTTGAAGAATGTTTACTTTTATTTCGGACACTAAAACTGACCTTCTATTCTAAACCACGTCTCTCCGACCTGTAATACCGGAGATTTTGATTTTATTAAGTTTTCTTATTTTGCAGGTGCAAGGACTTAAAATTTTTTTTGGATTGGTATCATAACGACTACATAGTGTATACGACCAAATCCTCATAAGGTCCAGATCTCAGAAGGACCATCTCTGCAGAAAGTTTATATCTCCGAATGACTTTGTAGCAAAACGACTGGTTCTATAAACGACCATATCGTTAATAGGCCACATCTCAAATAGACCGGGAAGCAAAACGACTGGTTCTCGAAAAGACCACATCGTTAATCAGACCACATCTCAAATAGACCGGGTAGCAAAATGACTTCTTAAATTCGTTTTTGTACAAGTACAGTTATATATAAATAAACGTAGACAAAGTTTAACAAAAACTTTATTTATTGATAAACACTAAACTATCATAATTATAACAACGCTGACGTAACTTAGATTAAACAATTAACCACATTTTATAAAATAAATAAGTTAATGAAATTAAATTTTACTCTTAAATTGTTAATTTCACTGAAAGATAACTACTGAGTTTGCGAGTTTCAGCATTTAATAAAACTAAAAGTATTGTTTAATAAAATGAACATAACGTTGGTTCGTTAGTACTTTAAATTAAATTATATTTTATAGAAGAAAATGTTGTCTAAAAAACTCGAGTGGGTTAAGGTAAATAAATAATATTATGGAAAGAGAAATATTGATTTACTCGTAATGATTGAATGATGATGATTATGACTTACGGGGACTAAAGTCTATTTTCCTCTTTTTTGCTTAAATATAAAAGAAAAATTAACAATGTGTACCGGTATGTGTTTAAAATAATACCTACAATGTTAACTTTAATAAAAAGTTATTTGTGCAAAGAAAAAAATAATACATTGTTGTATATTATCTATGGTGTAGCGGTATACGCGGGGCTGCGTTCCCCGCCATCTTTAAATCATGCAATAAACCAGTGTGCTATATACCAGCTGTCGTTTCACTCGTGTCCTTACGCAGATATAATATTGGCGACGAGGATGGGATGGGAGTAAGCTTGTAGCGCTTACACTCTCGAGTCTTCGCTCGACTAGCTCAAACAGCGAGCGATCGACCGCATAGCGTGGAATAATGATGGCTTCGTTATCCACGGCGTCTTCGACTTCTCGCATTTGATTAGCGGTAAGCAATCGGGGTCTGGCCCAACCTAAAAGGTTGGCCGTGGGCTGAAAGTCGGCTCCTATCTCTTGAGCCTCGTCTTCCTCTTCTTGGTCACTCTCAGCTCCCTCAACAGCATCTTCGTGGCCCTCCTCCTCTCTTCGGCGTCTTGCGACGCGATCGGCCCCGATCTTGGTCGAGTTGTAGTGCGGCTTGGGGCGGGGCGCCCCGGTGTGGTACGATGGCCGGTGGGCACCAAGTGTCATCACCGTTCTGTCCACGCATGGATGCGTGTATATCCTGCAACACCCGTTCTCGGGCGATAGCCGGTGCGGGCAGTGTCTCGTAGAGACCGTGGGTCTGGGCGTTCGCCCTCCCGAAGTGTCCTTGGTCGTTGGGCTCGGTGGCGGTGAGCAAATGCTTCACGCCTGTGGCGTCAGTGTAATCGCCGAGTCCTTCAAGGTACTCTCCTGCTCCGGCGGCAATAACGGCTGACCCGTAGCCTTTAACGAAGCTAACGAGTCTATCTTGAGCGATGCTGGCCGTACCATTCTTCTGAGCTATCAAGGACAGCTCGTACCAGTACAACACAACATGATAGTAGGCGTGTGCTGAAGCTGGAATGGTCTTGGCATAATGCTTATCGACATCCGAAATTGCATGGTATTCTTGCTCTACTAGTGCACAAAGCCGGCAGCGTCAGCGTGGAATTCCTTTGTGCTTTCTTCTAAACACAGTCCTGTTTCTCCGTCGATCACGAAGCTATCCTTCCATAGGGGATCATTCGTTAGCGGCGTTTCCTTTTTGGTCAAAAATTGTGGTGTAGGTATTCTATTAAAGATTTTATTTTTAGGTCGCGGCATGTTCGGTTTCTTGAATTCTCTTCCATCATTTGTCCAATCTTCTCTGTTGTACTATCATCTTTCACACTGAGTTTACTATCCGTTATTTGCTGCCTGATCGCGACAGAGATAGTCCTTTTTAACTTATCTATCCTTTCTTCTTCTATTTTTTACAGTGTTCCTGTTCATCAACTCTTCTTTCATTCTTTTCTATCATTCGCTCTATTCTTTCCTTCATTAACCTCATAAGAAAAGTATTAACTTAGTTTTCTTTATTCGACACCATTGTATCTTCTTTTCTTCGCTCGACGTATTATTATACTGTCAGACTTTGTTTCCGCATCACTACTGCAACTGCTTGGCGCTCAATCTTCTTTGTAAGGCACTTGTTGATCTTCTTCTAGGCCAGGTAAATGGATATAATACATGTTATTGCGGCTAAAACAGCAACCATGTACACCAGGGACAGGAGGTAATGATCTGTTTTTCCTTGTGTCGCACTGTTACCTGCACCATTCTGTGCTATGATAATTTCTTCTTTTACTTCTTCGGTTTTCGATGATTTTGTTCCCATATTTCCATTTAACGGCCAAATGGTTATAGCGGTTTATAAACGCGTGGTGATGACTCATGTGCTCGGCGCGGAACTCACACGGACCATTTGTGACGTCACGTGTGCTGATGTGATGCGTAGCGACCACATTAATAACTCGCAGCGTGACTGGATTAGCGGATGCGAAGCGTGGACCCCATTGATGTCATCTTGACGGTCTCTGTGGCTGGGATTCTAAATGAACCAGCACTGCCTAGAAGCAGGGGACTGGCAGGGTCGCCATCGCCATGTGATGTGGGAAGTCAGGAGACGATGTGATACGACGAAGGTTGGTTCTTAACTAACTTTATTTAGGGAAAAACTGTGTTTTTATAGTGTTATAGAACAAAGAAATGTATTAACTGCCAGGTCTGAGTAATCGATCATACGTTTCCCCTATTCAAATGTTTAGCACGTATTTACTTTATAACAAAACAGTTATATCTTATTGAGTCATGATGATGTGGCACGCTCCACTACAAGTGTTTCTTCCTTTTCCTTATATCTTTTTTCATTCTCTTCCATAATTCGCTCTATCCTTTCAGTCGTTAACCTCATTGTTTCTTCCTTTTTCTTATCTCTTATTTTATTCTCTTCTATCATTTTCTCTATCTTCTCTGTTAAACTATCATCTTTCACACTGAGTTTACTTTGATTTATTCGTGTCTGATCGCGTCAAGTTCAAAATCTGCTTTTTTATAAAAAGTAAATAACTGGATTAGTACTTGAGTGATCCCTTCTTTGATCTTTGTTTTCATATTTCGCGATTCGGTCAAGTATCTTAGCCCTAGATCGAACATCCTAGCCGCCACCGGGCCCCGTTGCGTATACCTCGGTAGGTAAATCGCCTTCATCATCATCTCGTGGCCTTTAGTTGTTTTAGCCCCAATAGACTGCCTGCCTTCAATTTTGTTTACAGTCTCTACTCTTCCTGACTCCGGATGTAGAGGATCCAGCGTTGGTTGTTTTTGGGGAGACTGTTCGATTCTTGGGGTAATTTTTGCTTGGAGCTGACGGGGTCCTGACCGTGGCCATATTAGGGGTTACGTCAAATAAACAAGTACACACTCCCAATAGGGAGTGGAGTTAAAACAATAGGGTGTAATAACACCTTTAAGTTAGGCGAATTTAAAATATTTTAAGACTTAAAAAGTCTTTTTAAATTTAAAAGGTGAGGTCGATATCGCCCGAGTAAAATTGGGGTTTTCGAGGGTAGAGGAAAAGATGGTTGCTACCCTGTAGCTCAGGTAGTATCGCTCGCAGAGGCCCGGCGATTTTGGGTTTATTGTGGAGGACCCGCGTCTCTATGACCTGGTAAGGTCAGAAAAAAAAATGATTTGGGTCACGATAGGGTCTAATGACCATAGGAAGATGGTAGGGGAAGTGGTGGGAATCTCCACAGAGAAAACCCGGGCTCTCTACGCCCATTAGTTTGGGAGCTATGTCCACCCAAACTAAAACAAAATGGCGTACAAGTTGGCCGACGATTTTTTGCAGGGCTATAACTCCGGCCCTTTTGGTCGCAGGTACCTAAAGTGCTTGTTTCCTAGGGTCGGCTCGTCGAGATCTACGAACCAATGGAGTCAAAAAAGTTTTAGGCGCAATTTGAAATTTCCCCAACCAGAGGGGTTGGGGGGAGAGGAGAAAGTCACTAAAACAATTCCCAGCATCATCGGTCTAGCAGTTCAGGAGCTATCGGCGTTAGTCCAAAATTTGAAACAAAAAAGTTGGCGACTAACATGGCCGCCACGAACTTTGAAAATTCGCCACTCCTAAACTACTGGTCGTAGAGAGACGGGGTTTTTAGCACCGGGGTGGCCAGGCTGGGCTATAACGTGCCTTTTCTGCAAAAAGGGTCAGTCACACACTGACCCTTTCAGACCACCAGAATGCAAGAGAAGGGTATGTAAGGCCCTTTAGTCGAAATCCCGACTCTCCACTCCAAACCTCAGCCGGAATTTAATAATCTAAATTTTTGGAAACAAAACTTAAATTTTTTTTGAAAAATATGAAAAATATTTTTTTTTGAAGAATGTTTACTTTTATTTCGGACACTAAAACTGACCTTCTAGTCTAAACCACGTCTCTCTCCGACCTGTAATACCGGAGATTTTGATTTTATTAAGTTTTCTGATTTTTGCAGGTGAAGGACTTAAAAAAATTTTTGGATTGGTATCATAACGACTACATAGTGTATACGACCAAATCCTCCTAAGGTCCAGATCTCAAAAGGACCATCTCTGCAGAAAGTTTATATCTCCGAATGACTTTGTAGCAAAACGACTGGTTCTATAAACGACCATATCGTTAATAGGCCACATCTTAAATAGACCGGGAAGCAAAACGACTGGTTCTCGAAAAGACCACATCGTTAATCAGACCACATCTCAAATAGACCGGGTAGCAAAATGACTTCTTAAATTCGTTTTTGTACAAGTACAGTTATATATAAATAAACGTAGACAAAGTTTAACAAAAACTTTATTTATTGATAAACACTAAACTATCATAATTATAACAACGCTGACGTAACTTAGATTAAACAATTAACCACATTTTATAAAATAAATAAGTTAATGAAATTAAATTTTACTCTTAAATTGTTAATTTCACTGAGAGATAACTACTGAGTTTGCGAGTTTCAGCATTTAAATTTTAGTATTTTAAGCTCTATGTCTAAATTTTCCGTCTTTTTCTCATAATATTTTGCAATAGCCAAATTGCGTTGAAGCCGTCCATCATCCTGCTTAGTTTTAAACTTTTTGGCTGTAATAAAGAAAGCTCATTATAGATTTTACTTTTAAAATATTGTTCTATACATAATGCACAGGTTTTAATTAACAAAAAAAACAGGTTTACCTGTGGGGGCATTTCATACAAACTTCCAAGACTTTATTTTTTATTATGAGTGAACTTATTTCAATGCAATTTAATACACACATGTAAGCCAGACAATGTTATGTAATATTATTATGTACCTGTTATATAATTACAACTTTGAACTTTGTATGGGAGACCCTCATAAACTCTGTTAATATTAAATAGTGTAGTGATTTTACCTTTGCTTTGCAGGGGCTTAGACATAGAGGTCATTCCATATATGTGTTTTACACTTTGCTCTCCAGTGTTGCCCACTGAAGTCCCAGCCTGGGGACTAAAGTCTATTTTCCTCTTTTTTGCTTAAATATAAAAGAAAAATTAACAATGTGTACCGGTATGTGTTTAAAATAATACCTACAATGTTAACTTTAATAAAAAGTTATTTGTGCAAAGAAAAAAATAATACATAGAAGACAATAAGGAAGGAATAAGAAGATACGTACTTGTACTTTGAAGGCAAAAGTGATTCATCCGGGATGTGAACTCTTGCATCATTTGCGTCAAGTAGTTCGTGAAATTGCATCAAATCATCAGAATCTGCATTGTCCACATCTATGATGACAATGTCAGTACCACATACTCATTATCATGTCATTATCATCAGCCTAAAACGTCCCACTGCTAGGCACAGGCCTCCTACGTGAACAATAGCACGTGGGGATATTGGGCCATAACCCACCACGCTGGCCCAATGCGGGTTGGTGGGTTTTAACGACTGCCATCTTACGACAACAACCGAGACCAACGGCTTAACGTGCCTTCCGAAGCATGGAGGAGCTCAAGACGTTTTTAATTGGTCACCCATCAGGCGACCTAACAATGCGAAAGTTGCTTAGCGGGCAAGATCGCAAGCCGAAAGCGCTAACCGCTGCGCCATCGAGCTCCTCAATACTCCACCACCACCAAATGGAACATCAAACCCACTACACGTGGATCCTAAAATACCTGTTACTTTTTCCAAGATTTCATCAGGTGGTATGAATTCTGGTTTGCCACCACCCGTCTACAACAAAATAAGAAACATTATTTGTTATTTTATTTGAATAATTGGATGTTACACTTTCAAAATCCATTCAAATCAAATGAGATCAGGTACACAGAGTGTAGATAGTTAGATAGACTACGATACTTTTTATGCAGACATTCCTTTAGGAACGGGATTCACGCGGGTAACACAGCAGGGTACAGCTACTAATAAAATTGATAATATTTTTCATTTATTTATGAACAGCTAAGGGTGGATTCGACCAAACTTGAGTTTAAACGAGAATAACTATACCAAGAATATATCTATTCCGCGATTTATTCTCAAATAACGAAATGAGCATTTGTCCATGCAATCCACAGATTAGTTACTCTTGGAATTGTTATTCTTTATTATTGAGTGAATGGTGAATCAACCTATTATCCGGCCAATGTTCATTGTTCTACAAACGAACTATCTAAAAGGCCAAGTCCTGACAACTCTATTTTGTCGTCTAGTAATTATTTTTTAATTTTTGTTTTTTATTCTATTTCTTCACCATGGATACTCGTCATTTAGTCGTAATATTAGAGTTCATTGATTATGCATTAAACTGATGATGATAATATGAATGTTTAATGCTAAATGATATTCCCCCAAACCCCTTCATCAACATCATTTATCATCTTAATCACCACTCATTATCATCAAGGGAAAAAAAGAAATAAAAAAACTAATGACTAGGCAGTATGGTCTCTGATCTTAGCCTCTTCCTTTACGGAACAAATGTAAAAAAAGTGGTATTTTCGTGTGTTCGTTTGCTGATTTTTAATTTCAACATTTTTACCTAAATTAATAAGATAATATCGTCCTTGATTTTTATAATAAATAATGAGTGAGGACAAACGAAAACGTAGTCCTAATTGGCTGCCAGCTGAAAAAGAACTATTATTAAGCCTTGTGGAGAGTAACTTCAAGGTGATAGAAAACAAAAAAACGGACGCAGTATCTGTGAAAACAAAATTGGCACTATGGCAAATATTGCCGATAAATATAATAGCCGTACTAGTCACTGTTCCCGTACTGGAGATAATTTAAAAGCTCAGTGGGAAAGTATGAAAAAAGTGGCTAGAAAAGATGCAGCAAATACAAGAAAGCATATGATACAAACAGGTTAGTATTATTAATTAACTAGCTAATCCAACGGACGTAGTTTTGCCTATTGTCTAACATAGTTCAACTTTCTTTTTTTTAGTAAAACCTCTCAAAAATTATTAACGTTTAAATTGACTGTATCAATTTCTAAAGTTTTGAACTAAGCAATGAAAATTTCATTTTGATAAACTTGAACTGATTTATCTATGCATAACAGTGCTGGTTGTTTCTGTAAGGTTATTTTCTGAGTTATTTTTAATGTTTTTGTTTTAGGTGGTGGATCCGCGTTGCCTCCTAAAAAGGAGGATCCTACTCTTCAGCGGATTTTAAGCTTGATAACTACAAGTGCTGTTGGTCTTTACAACTGTTATGACAGTGACTCTGCTGTTCCTGTGGACCCCTTGTTTGAAAACCTGGCATCAATTTCTATTATTCAAACAGAGGATTTTCCTGAACCATCTCTACAGCAAGATATAGGTTGGTTCTCCTTGACAAGTTGTATTGTATCAAAGTTATTTTTATTGTAATAGCTTCATTGTAATACTCTTAAATTTTCAGATGTCACAAAGTCAGTGTCTTCATCACCAAAAGCAACTTTTATTAATATGGAGGACCCACTAAGCAACTCCGATATCATACATGATACACAAGAGCTAGTGACCACGGTAATTTTTCTTTAAGTTACTTATTATTTTAATATTATGGTTTGTGCCTCACCTACAGCATTTGCACTCTGAGTCATGCCTGTTTATATATGTCGTGGCCATATGATATAGCCACAACATATACATATTTCTAAATAAGTCTTAACTGCTTGTCACATACTAGAGGGGCTGGTTCTCCGTAAAGTTAACGCTGCTATCTGACTTCAATCTTTCACCAACCTTACATTAAACATGTCACAATTTTTATATAATGAGAATGCTTGAAAGAAATAAAATATACATGAATATTATTATTATAATAATAATGTAATACATATAATAAACTAATCTAATATTTTTTGTTTTAGGAATGGGGTGATTTGATTATACACCACAGTTGTCCGCATACCTGTGTCGCTGCCTCTAAAGGTGAACAACATTAATAAAGAAACGTTCTCCCACCAAGTGTCTTGAAAAACTGGTCAGAAATCAGACAAGGGTTTCCAGGAGAAGATCAATCCATTCCACTGGGTCTTCATCTTTGGAATTGCTCCATAAGAAGAAAATGGAAGCAATTGATTTACATAAAAAGCTTGATGGGAAGGAAATTAAGAAAACAAAAATATTGCAAGAATGAAATATTAAAATTGGAAAACAAAAGTTGTTGCAAGAAAAAATTAAAAGGAACATGTTGATTTAAAAAAAAGAAAGCTGTTAGCTTTTACAAAAAATATTTTAGTTAATGCCTTATTAAAAGTTGGATAGATAGCTTAGGTAGCTTATGATTATAAAATAATAAAAGAAATTAAGTGTTTTTATTTTATTCAATTATAACAAACTTTGAAAATAATTTGCAATAAGGGCATCACGTCCCCCGTGGCGACATCCAGGCGTTTCTATATCCTGAGATATTTGGCCCTCATTTAAAATACTCTCCCATGGAGCTGGCAAACTAAGTTCTGCGTCATCTGGAGGTAGGTTCTCTCCTTTGCGGCGCAAAATGTTATGAAGAACTGCTGTGGCTATAATTATTGTCAGAGCTTTTTCCAATTTTACTCGTAACCCTAGTGCCAGCACGGGAAACCTTCTTTTCCAAACACCATAACTTCTTTCAACAGGATTTCTAGTTCTTATTTGTGACTCATTATATAATTGTTCTGCCTGAGTTCTCGGATTTTCCAATGGGGGCATCATGTAAGACGTTGAGCCATATCCACCATCCACTACCAGAGTTGCATCACCATAGCAACCGTCTTCAAACTTTGCTCTAATGACACTATTATTGAATATAGTACTATCATGGCATGATCCTGGCCATCTCGCAACTATATCAGTAATTTCCAAATTAGCATTGCATATGGTCTGCACATTGATTGAAAAATATTCTTTTCTGTTTCTGTATAGCTCGGCTTGTTCAATTCCTACCTGATTTCGGAGAGATACAAATCTCAACTTAATATGAGTGCAATCCATGGCACCAATCACACGACGAAATCGAGCTATTTGAAAGAAAGACTCTTGTTCTCTCCTTATCTCTTGCTGAGTAGTCGGAAATTTTATATAATTTTTGTGCAGAGCAGCAATAGCCGCACTGACTCTGTGAATTATTTTATAAGCAGTAGCAGTACTCCAACCACAGCTGTCACCAATACCCATTTGAGTTGAGTTTGTTGCGTAAAATCTCAGTGTCCCCAGCAATTGATTTATTGGTGAAATAGAAAAGTTCCTGAAAAGAACATAATTATAATTTTATTCTTATTGTGTCATTGAGGTACAATAAATATTGTGTAATACTTATGTGTATGTTATTTTAATTTTACAATCTTAAATGAAAATCATATACTTAGGTAAGTACCTGCTTATCTATCCACACAGTGGTGTGCAAATATGAATATTTTTTATTTACGTAGGAGGTATCTACCTATTTATTATGTGTACATGCACTGTTATGTCAACTTACCTGTCGGAAATGTACTCCAAGTTATGCTCGATTTGCGTTAGCAGGGACAATGTTGATTCCTTGGTCAAACGAAACCTCATGGCAAAATCATGATCATCGTAGTGTTCAAATAGGTCCTTTCTTTCTTTTAGCCACCTTGGACGTCTAGGTGTTGCTTCCTCATCACTATCACTATCTTCAATTAAATTTCTGAAACGCCTCATATTAACTAATTTTGCTTTTGTTGACTTGAACTTGAAAACGCATTCGTTCCTACCACCATTGCACAAGACCGATGACTGCCTGGCCTATACTGCAAAGGAGAAAGCCGATCTCTTGGGCTCTCTTTTCGCATCAAACTCGACCTTGGACGATGGGGAAAACTCTCTACCAACCATACCGCATTGCGCTTGTACAATGCCAAACGTTTAGTTCCTGCAAAGGTCAGTTCGTAAGGCTCTTTTTTCCCTTGATATCCATAAGGCGAGTGGGCCTGATGCAGTTCCACCCATTGTGCTTCGGACGTGTGCTCCTGAATTGGCACCAGTTCTAACGCGCCTTTTCCAGCTCTCTTATACCACTGGCGTCGTCCCGAGCTCTTGGAAGACAGCCCTTGTCCACCCGATTCCAAAAAAAGGCGATCGCTCAGATCCGTCTAACTACAGGCCAATAGCTATTACCTCTTTACTCTCCAAAGTAATGGAGTCCATTATAAACCGCCAGCTCTTAAGGTACCTAGAAGAGAACCAGCTACTAAGTGATCGCCAGTATGGTTTTCGTCGCGGTCGATCGGCTGGTGATCTTTTAGTGTACCTTACTCACCGATGGGCGGAGGCAGTCGAGAGTAAAGGGGAGGCACTGGCAGTTAGCTTGGACGTAGCGAAAGCTTGTGACAGGGTTTGGCACAGGGCTCTTTTCTCTAAATTTCCATCATACGGGCTTCCTGAGAAATTGTGTTCATGGGTTGCCAGCTTTCTTACTGGGCGTAGCATCAGAGTCGCAGTCGACGGTTCGTGCTCCGACATGAAGCCCGTGAATGCTGGAGTCCCGCAGGGGTGTGTGTTGTCCCTTACTTTGTTTCTTCTGCATATCAATGACATGCTGCATAACAACAGCATTCATTGCTATGCGGATGACAGTACTGGGGATACGCTCTACACCGGGCGAGCTAATGTTTCTCTGGAAAGCGTCATCGAGAGCCGGAATAAACTTGTGACTGACACCGAGAACATGTTAAGTCATGTCTCGGATTGGGGCCGACGTAACCTGGTCCGCTTTAACCCCTCCAAAACACAAGTTTGCGCATTTACCGCGAAAAAACATCCCTTCGTCGTACCTCTGAACTTTGAGGGAGCTCCCCTTGATACCAATCCGATTGTTGGAATCCTTGGCGTCGATATTTCGAGTGACGTTCAGTTTCGTGGTCATTTGGAAGGTAAAGCTAAATTAGCTTCGAAAAAGCTGGGTGTGCTTAATAGAGCGGGTCAGTATTTCACGCCGGCCCACCGTTTACAACTGTATAAAGCACAGGTCAGGCCGCATATGGAATACTGCTCCCATCTCTGGGCTGGAGCACCCCAATACCAACTCCTTCCATTTGACCGCATTCAACGCAGAGCTGCTCGAATTGTCGGCGACGTGGTTATTTCAGGTCGGCTCGATCCACTGACTCTTCGGAGAGACGTTGCGTCTCTCTGTATATTGTACCGTATATATCATGGGGAGTGTTCTGAGGAATTGTTCGGCTTGATCCCTGCCGCTAATTTCCTTCACCGCACTACACGCAATCGACTGTCATTCCATCCACATCACCTTGATGGATGGCGGTCTACTACTGTGCGTTTTTCAAGAAATTTCTTGCCTCGAACTACAGTGTTGTGGAACCAGCTCTCGGCGGCGGTATTTCCGGACCGTTACGACTTAGGGATCTTCAAGAAACGAGCCTATTCCTTCCTTAAAGGCCGGCAACGCGCCTGCGATTCCTCTGGTTTTGCGGGTGTCCATGGGCGGCGGTGATTACTTTCCATCAGGTGACCCGCTTGCTCGTTTGCCTCCTTCTGCTATAAAAAAAAAAAAAAACTTGACTACCTATTCCAAATGACAATACAATACAGATTACAGACGTCAGCTATAGAAAACAACATATAGTATGCAGACGCCATTAAAATACTCTCGGATTGTCTCTCTTATTCCCCGCCGAACGGTGGTATAGTGACTATTCCCGAATAGGCAAGATACGCAGAGAATAGTGCGTGGTAAAACGTAATTTTGATTTACTCTCGCATAACTGGCAATTTAACTAGGTATAAGACCTTATTCCAGTTTGGTCGAATCCACCCTAACTGTTTTATGTTTGCAGCTCTCTTACGAGCTGCTTTTTTTAATTATCCCATTTTAATTTCAGTTGAGTGAGCTGACGTGGTATTTGACCACTTTTGGACTTAAATGAGTTGGTCAAAGAAGCCCAACAGTCTTCTTTCAATTTATTTGTGGCAGCATTGGTCTCTTTACTTGTTAATATTGGGTGGCTTTGTATCAGATCCACAAGCAGGGAAACCTCATCCTTGCTCATAGCCTTCTTTGTTTCCTGTAACAGAAATATACCTAAATGCAGATTTACCGAAGCAAAAACGTAGAACTTTGTAGAAATAGATCAAATGTCGGTATTTCTTTTTTCGACATCTGTACTTTACTGTTAGTGGTGCCATAAGAAAAAATCCTGTTACATTTTGTTAATACACACATCAAAAGTGTCTAGGGATCAAGCATTTTTATGCGGATTTCTTGAGATTGAGATGTGGCTTTGTAATAAATTTATGATTTTATAAATTTATATGGATCCTTTTTGGTGCATTTCATAATTTGAAACAGGAACTTTCAATTAATTTCTAGTAAAAGATGAAAATCAGCTGTCAATATTTTCCCTATAAAAACATACAACGCATTGAAGACATTATTAGTGCTACTGTTTCCCTACTACTGATTAAAACCAACGTTATTATGGAGCGGCGACGTCATTTAAGCAGGGAAGAAATGCTCAGAGCCGTGGGAATGATAGAAGCTGGTTCCCGGCAACGTACTGTGGCTTTAGCTCTGAATACAAGTCAGAGTGTTATCAGTCGACTTTGGACACGTTACCGAAGCACTGGTACCGTGGCTGAGCGCCATGGAGGACGGTATCGCTGCACCACACGGAGACAAGACCGATACATTCAAATCACAACTCGAAGAGCTCCAACAATAACCGCCATGATGTTAGCCGTGAGGCTTCATCACTCTTCAGGGAACTTAATTAGCGACCAAACAGTCAGAAACCGCTTGCATGAAGTGAACCTTCATTCCCGAAGACCGCTAAGGGTACCACCTATAGCAATGCACAATCGTAGGATTCGATATCAATGGGCTCTTGAACACAGAAATTGGGCAGAAGAACAATGGCGTTTCGTGTGCTTTTCTGATGAGTCTCGTTTTGGTATGAGACCGGATACAAGACGTATACGACACTGGAGAACCCCTGGACGCCAACAGCGATTAAAATCCTGCCAGGAAGTCCATCCTTATAGTGGTGGAACCATCATGGTATGGGCGGGTATTTGGATCGGCGGAAGAACTGAGTTGATTTGGATCAGAGGCAACCTCAACGCTCAAATTTATGCTGAGACGATTGTATCAGACGTCATCGTTCCTCTACAAGTGCAAATCGGTCCCTTATTTCAGTTAATGCATGATAATGCACGACCGCACACCGCAAGAGTTGTAAGACAGACTCTCGCCGCAGCTAACATCAATGTCATGCTCTGGCCTGCTCAGTCGCCAGACTTGAACCCGATTGAGCATGCATGGGATGTGCTACAGAGAAGAGCTCTGCCGAATATGGAGGGTATCCAGTCGCAAGAAGACCTTTTTTTGTTGTTGCAACGAACATGGGCGGCCATTCCACAGCGTGATTTGGATGAACTCATTTTGAGTATGCCAAACCGATGTTCTTGTGTTGTTAGTGTTCGCGGTAGAAACACGGATTATTAATTGTTTAAGTTACCTAATAAAATTTTAAAGAAAACTGTTATTTCAGTCTTTTTTTCGAACTTTAATGTTTTACGTCTTTAAATAGCAAATTTCTTTATTAATGCAAAGGTGACTTGGTTTATCGTTACTGTAGACAAACGAAAACACTTTATTTGATGAATCCTTAAAGAAAATATTAATTAATATCAATCAGGAGAAAAGTTATTGCAAAAATATATGTTGATCCCTAGACGCTTTTGATGTGTGTATTTAGGTTTTATTTTTTTTATGTCCATTTGGTTCTTGTCCATTATAGGTTCCGTCACCCTAATTTCAAATTCAAAGTCCTGCATAAATGTCCACCACCGAGCTACACGAGGGGACAGATCCTTTTTGTTCATTGTGGACTTAATAGAATTGCAATCAGTAATAATTTGAAACTTTATTCCCAATAAGTATACTCTAAAGTGTTTTAATGCGTTGTAAATTGCTAAAGTTTCTAAATCATACGAGCAATATTTAGATTCCGCTGATGAAGTTCTCTTGCTAAAATAAGCAACTACCCTTTTTTAACCGACTTCAAAAAAAGAGGAGGTTCTATGTTCGACGTGTATGTTTTTTTTATGTATGTCCAACAATATCTCCGTCATTTGTGAACCGATTTTAGAAATTCTTTTTTTATTTGAAAGAGCATACTTCTGAGGTGGTCACATTGCCACCAAGTCAGGGTCTGATGATAGAATCCCAGGGAAATCGAGGGAAACCTTAAAATTTTATAGGCACGAATCTATGTATTTCATATAATTTCTAAATAATCATATATTTGCTTCTTGTAGTCATCATCTGATGACATTGCTGATCTGATGATGATAGGAGACACAACTCCTTAAACGATTAGGAGTTAGGGGATTATTTTTAAAATATATATTATATTATAGAAGGCTAGTTGTATACTATCAAGTTAGTCAGGTAAGCTGATGATGGAAGGTACAGTTCCTCAACTCCTGACGGTTAAGGAGTTGTGTAGTTGTACTTGCCCATATTAACTTGTATTTATTTTAGTTTATTGACTTTACACAACTACTGGGGTGATTTGTACGAGAAAGGAGGACTTGTAAATTTGTATGGAGATTATAAGAAAATAACAGATTTCGTTTTTTATAATAATCTTAATTGTTCCATTTCACGCAATGCTTTTTCATCATGCGGTTTGTTAAGCACTTTGTTAGGCTTTAAGTCGCAAAGAGCAATGTCATTCAGTGCCTTCACACGATTAAGTGCTACATAGACTTGGCCTTTGGCAAAATATTTCTTGCCCTAGTCAATCACGGCTCTGTTTTAAGTGGTGCCCTGGAGTTTATGCACCGTTACCGCTTAACTGAGGATTAGCGGCAGCATTCTCTGTTCAACATCCCCGTACACTTTATTTGCTTGGGCTACAAACTAACCCATCACTGTCTTTTACTTTTGTGCCAATAGTGTCGTCATCAAATTTTATGCACACTGAATCCGGTAACTCGCCTGATTCTATTTGATCACGGCGAAGGGCAGGCCACTTAAACTTGGACACGATCGCCATTGCCCCGTTGACTAGGCCTTCAAAAACAGAAATATTACGTTTTAACATAACTCTGGAGCCTATACCCAACTTCAGTGCGTGCATCAAACCGCCACAGTTATTAACATCCGCAGGAATGACGTTAGATGGTGGTCGTTTTCGGTTTGTTGCTGCCTCTAGTGACTCGTCGATAGCGTGGAATGTGTAAAGGCGACTTGACTGAAATTTGTACTTTATACGTATCTATTACTAACTAATGTAACTAACACTAACAAGAGAAAAATAAAGATTTTTTATTAAAAAAATAAACCGACTTCAAAAAAAACACAAGCAAGATAAAAAACACAATCAAAAACTCACTAAAAAGCAAAAAATAACTTATTTTACATTAATAGATAAAAATAGCATATGTATCTACATATTCATGATTATAATACCTAAACAAACAAAACTTTCCTTGCTTATGTTACCTACATATAAACACGTATTTTATATTCTACTGTAGTGCAGTGTGTCACGAGTGCAGTGTGTCACGGCATCATAACTCATAAGAATCATCTGTTTTATTATACGTGATGGAATGTAACTAATTTAGGACTTTGTACCGATTTCCCAGAACTGGCAGTCAATACTTTCCTTTGTTCTGTAACACTATATAAACACTGTTTTTCCCTAAATAAATAAGAGTTAAGAACCAACCTTCGTCGTATCATTTCGTCTCCCGACTTCAGTACCCAGATCACAGGACCTCTGCCGGCGCTGCCTTTCGGCAGCGCTGAGCATCCCACATCACACTACTAGTACATATACTATAACCTATTTATTACAAAATATTATTTTACATATTATAATGTGATAATTCTTGTCTAAACTTATTACTTACCTATTAATCTATTTAAAATATTAAATGAATGTGCTACCTATCTGTCTATTTGAAGTCGGTGCCAAGCAAAAACAGAAGAAAAATAATATACCTATACTTATATACGAGGGGCGTTCAAAATATTCTCGGTATTGATACGTTACAACCTCTTTTATATATATATTTGTTACTGGCCGCTAAGATTCATCCATTGACATTAAAAAAAAGTAAAATTGGAACCGAGATGTTCTTTTGTTTTTCTGCAATTGCCGAACAAACATGAACACCATCAGCGAATTAACAATTTTAACGAAATTAGAGCACCGATCCGTCATAAAATTCTTGACAAAACAGGGTAAAAATCAAAAAACCATAAAAGAGGAAATGGATTGTGTTTACCGTGAGTCTGCTCCTTCTTTATCTACTATTCAAAAATGGTCAAGCGAATTTAAGCGTGGAAGGGAGAGTATTGAAGATGACCCTAGACCTGGCCGGCCTGTAGTGGCTACCTCACAAGAAAATATTGATAAAGTGGAAAAACTTATATTGGAAGACGGCCGAGTGAAGGTAAAATCTATAGCTCAAGTAACCAATCTCTCTATTGGTACCGTACATGACATTATACATGACCATCTTAATATGTCAAAAGTAAGTGCAAGATGGGTTCCGCGAATGCTGACGCTTCTTCAAAAGGATATGCGTGTGGCTTGCTGTTCAGATTTTATCGACCTGTGTGGTGAAAATCCCGATGAGGTGCTGCAAAAAATAGTTACTGGAGATGAAACCTGGGTTCATCATTATGACCCAGAGAGCAAACAGGAGTCCATGCAGTGGCACATTAAGGGTTCAGCTCATCCCAAGAAGTTTAAGGTAATCCCGTCAGCTGGCAAGGTCATGGCCACAATATTTTGGGATTGTGAAGGAGTTTTGCTTATCGATTATAAAGAAAAAGGTGTAAATATCACAGGGCAGTACTACGCTAACGTTATACGTCAATTAAGAGATGCGATCAAAGAAAAGAGGCGAGGAAAGTTAACCAAAGGTGTTCTGCTTCTGCATGACAACGCCCCTGTCCATACTGCTCATATTGCCAAGGCAGCTATTGTTGAATGTGGGTTTGAAACTGTTACTCATCCACCCTATAGTCCGGACTTAGCCCCAAGCGACTTCTTTTTGTTCCCCAATCTTAAAAAGGATCTGCGTGGAAATAAATTTTCTGACGATGAAGCGTTGAAGACGGCCGTGGAGGAGCATTTTTACACCAAAGATAAAAAATATTTTTATGAGGGATTAAAAAAAATAATTGATCGATCTTATAAGTGTATGAACATAGGGGGGGGAGTATATTGAAAAATAAAAATATCAAACTTTTCGTACTTGTTTGTTTTTATCCACATACCGAGAATATTTTGAACGCCCCTCGTATATATAATATACAATTTTAATTAATAACAAAAACAACACCGAAATCCTAATGATATTATAAAAATATATAATTATCAAAGACAGAGAACAACTGTAAGGAACAACAAAACACAAAAACAACTTTAAGGAACTTTCAAACTATAGAAATCTATCAGCAACAACAATAACACATCAAAATTTTAATAGCATACAAAGCGACCGTTAACGACGTCTGCCCGCATGTGTCTGCCACTTTGGGTTGGATCGCTCAGCGCGAGCACCGCCCACCCACCCGCACTCGCGCCTTGCGTCCGACCGCAGCGGGCCTGTACCACCCTATGGCTTAGCACCGACTTCAAACAGACAGATAGGTAGCACATTCATTTAATACTTTAAATAGATTAATAGGTAAGTAATAAGTTTAGACAAGAATTATCACATAATAATATGTAAAAATTCATATTTTGTAATAAATAGGTTATAGTATAGGTACTAGTAGAATATAAAATACGTGTTTATATGTAGGTAACATAAGTAAGTAAAGTTTTGTTTGTTTAGGTATTATAATCATGAATATGTAGATACATATGCTATTTTTAATAAAGTAAAATAAGTTATTTTTTTCTTTTTAGTGAGTTTTTGATTGTGTTTTTTTATCTTGCTTGTGTTTTTTATTAATTTTTTGTACTAATGTGGCTCCATAACCTATGGAACTGGCATCTGTATATTATTATAATTCAAACTATATCAGGATCAAATATAGTTAAAAAGGGTTTATTAGTTAATTGTCGTATTACATATTTTTTTACCGCATCCTGTACAATACACCATTCACATTTTTGATTAATTCTAGTTAGTTTGGTTATAGAAGCTATTCGGGCTGCATAATTTAGTATAAATTTCCGAAAATAACTCGCTAGACCCATGAATTGTTGTACTTGTTTAATATTAAAAGGAGTTGGAAAGTCAACAAAGGCAGTTACTTTTGACTCACTAGGTCTAACACCGTCTTGTGGTATATGTCTGTCTACCTAGATACTCAATTTCATCAACAAAAAATTTACATTTATTAAAATTTACAGAAAATCCTGCAGCAGATAATGCACAAATAGTTGCTTCCAAATAAGTCAGTTATTATTCTAAGTCACGGTATTTAACTGCATTAGAAAAAGTATATTGAAAATCATCATCCCTACCCTTTGCAAATAGAAAATAAAGTTCTAAACAGTTTCAAATTAGACCAATACAGTGACAATTTTGCAAACACATATTTTTTCAATTCCGTTTAAATACAAAGATCTTGGTGTGAGATGTCATCTAAATCGACTAGCAACCGATTCTTTTATTACACTATAACTCGGCTATCGTCGGCCACATGCCCTTAAATAATTTCGTTACATGCCCACATGCACTTAAATAATTTTATCCGATTCGTGCAGTTTCCAACAGAATATCAACCCGTTTATTGGCTACTCCTTATGATTTTTGGATCATAGCAGGTCAAACTCAAAAGAATTTGATAGGGCTTTTTTCCATCAATTTTTTAATTATAGTAATAATCCTTTTTCTGAAATCGCTTTTGAATAAAAGTTTGTCTTCGTTAGCACATTTGCATCTTTAAAGGCCGCTTTGCTACATACCCAATGTGGACGTTATCAGTTGAGAGTAATTTTTTTGTTTTCGTCAAGTCCAGATCCACGATATTTTAAATAGAAGCGCCTTCGAGTTTCGTAGGTTTAACTATCTTTGCCATTCAGTTTTTAAAAAACTTCAAGATTGCAGTAGGGGCATTTGGGGTACAATAGAACGAAAAAGTCATTAATATTTTAAAAAAAATCTGCTGCTGCTATATAGTTAGAAATTTTGTTTTAAACAATCAAGAACGGCTCTTAAACTATCGCCAAAGCCGCAAAGGGGCGAACTCTCTTGTATATATATTTTTAAATTAATTAAAAAAATATATGCAGGAGAGCGAAAACATGTTTCTTTTTCACGAATCGCGCTGTTGTTTTTTCCGTATTTCAACGTAAAATTATTATCACGGAAAAATTTAAATGTAAGGGTAACACTATGGAAACAGAGCTACTAAGGTAGTATATATATAACATTTTACAATGATGTGTTTGCCAAGGAATAGCCGGGAAAAAATATACGCCTTTTGTCACGCCTCTTCATTTATTTATTTATTTTATTGTTGCACCAACAAAGTGAACACTATTACGTTAAAAAAAATATAACATGACACATTGTAGACGCCTAACACTTGGTCACCTCAATTACAGGTGCAAACCACTTGCAAGTTTAAAAAAGAGCTACAATAATAAAAATAAGCAATTTAAGTATTAATTAATTTAAGTAAATAGTTCAACAAACTACCGTCAATCCCAGACAAGTAAAGCTTATGAATAAGCAAGTCATGATTTACGCGTTCCAAAGCCTTGCTGAAGTCAGTATATATTGCGTCAAATGAGTGGCTGTGATCGACTCCCTCAGCAAGGTCTCCGACAAAGGAAATTAAGTTGGTAGCTGTCGATCTTGCCTTAACAAACCCATGCTGTTCGGGTGTAATGATCTGTTTAAAATGATATGAAAGAACCAGGCACGTCAGCATTTCGAAAACCTTTTCATATAAGCTGGAATAAGCGATATAGGCCTGTAATTCTTAACGACGCTTGCGTCACCACCCTTAAAAAGTGGCAACACTACAGACTCCTTCCAGGTTTTTGGAAATACACCGGAACTGAGAGATTCGTTTAAAATAATGGATAAGGGCAGTGCCAATGCACTAGCGCATTTAACCACAAAAACTGACGGAATTCCAACTGCGCTAGATTCCTTTGTAGAGTCAAAGTCTTTTTAATACTCTATACACGTCAGAAGTTGTAACAGAGAAGTTCGTTAAGATATTAGAAATAGTAGGTTCCTGGCACTTATCAAGAATAGAAATATTGTCTGTTTTATAATCAGAAGAAAATTGTTTAGCAAACAATTCACAAATATCCGGTCCGTTGTTTACGACTTAGTCAAATTTTGGGAACGTATTTATTTGTTTTTAAAAACTATACAAAACTTGCTAATAAAAGGAATATAACTCTAGGGTGGTCAATGTAGAGACCTTACAAAGTACTGTGGCCGATATTGAGGCCTTAATATTAATTCTAGACTAAAAATGAGGAGGTCCGATCGATGCTGAGATCAAGACGCTAATGCCCTCGCATAATTCAAATTAATTCAATCTACACTCCCAGCGGATGTTTACTGCGTGCTAGTTTTCTAAGAATTACTAATTGAAAATACAATGTCAGCCCTCTCAAGCAAGAGCTGATTGATTGGAATGTGGGCAAGGGGGTACCATAACTCCTCCCTCCCTAAGAGCAAAATTATCGGGATTTTCGTCAACCGAATTTTTCCGACAATTTTGTATAAAAAGTACAATTTTCTTTTTATAAAAATACATTAAAATTACAACAAAAATCAAACTTATCAAACTAAAGGTTATACAAAATAAGGTATGAAACATAGAGTCATTTTCTCTAAAGGCCGCACTATCAATCACTTCGCTTTGCCGTAACACTCGCGACATGTACTTGATTTCATCGAGGTTCACGTCGTTCATATTCAGTACGCGTGCACTCGATAAAGCTGCGTTCGTAGTCATCGTAGCTCGTAGCGACGGTAAGTTTATGATAGGTAGCGGCGCAACTCTACCACTTTCCTCGTAGGCGATGTGGCTGCTGATGTGTATGCCTTGGATTTCCAACTCACAAGGCTCGTCCAGTGTTATAAGGTAAGTTCCTTTTACAGGATAATGACTTCTTTCAACATTACATTGTTTTATTATTGTAATCTGCTGTCTAGTAAATAGTATCCAATTTTCAGGGTTAATCCTCTGCATTCTTACGTCTTCAATTTTAATCTGGTGTTGGTGGCAGCGACTCAGGTTCTTGTCAAATTTCATCAGTTGTTCTACGCAGGTGAGTTCAGTATACATGGCTTTATTATCCTCAACGCACAGGAAGGAATCTTCAGCGGTGAGGGCACGACAGGGTCTCTCTATCGGTAAGTATTTCGAACCTTTTGCCAACAGGTATGGGTATTTAGGAAATATGGCTAGGGTTTTCTTTTCAGGTTCAAGGAAAATCGGTAAGGAATATAATTTAAAATAATTATATGTGTAATTTTCAACAAGCGGTACTTCCATAATAAACGTAATCTGATGTCCTTTAGTGAACGATTTAACTTTAATTGTTTCCTCTATTTTTACTAAATTAGTTTCAGTAGGAGAATAAACCAAATTGCCATATTTTGAAATTAACTTTAAGTGATATAAAAGTTCTGTAGAGTTTACTATTGATTGATGTAATATAGAATTTCTGCTGAAGGCTAACGCTGTTTCAATTTCACTCAACTGAATAAATATAGTGCGGTAATTACTTATAAAAAGACTATATAATCCCAGTACATATGAAGCAAATAGTGAGTTATGTGCTTTAGTAGTTAAATCTGCAAGTGTGGCTTCAACCTTTTTAAGTCGTGCATTTATAATTTCGGAATTGTTGTGAATTGTTTCGGTGGTATTAATAAAGCTGTCCAAAATTTTGGAGATTAACGTTAGCTTCTTAGAAATAACAACTTGGTTTTTAGATTGTGTCGAAATTAATTTGTCATATTTAACTGCGTCTTTGTGATCAAGATTTCCAGTAATTACTTTTATCAATGATCCTAATGGATTTAATATTCCTCTTCTAAAACGTTGTTGAGGAACTAGTTGACGATATTTGTTTATAGTCATATCTCGAATATAATTCGTATGCATAAACATATTAATAAAATCATGAGGGAAAGGTTTATTTAATTCTATTAAGTTTGTGAATTCTTTATATTTAGTATTGATTAAAATTAAGTCATTATAAGTACTATCTAACCGTATGGTTTTTAAAATATTCCAGCTATCTATTTCTATGAAAGCTTGACCTTCTTTCACTGGCAGGATACCAGGGTTGCCATCAAGGGATTGCAGACGAAGGGCCAGCACCGGCGTCACGATCCGGATCAGAAAGCACCACCTGCGGAGGGCGTTTTATGTTTTTAATTGGAGCTTTCGTGATTCGCTCGCCCATCTTGATTGGTACTACATTTCTATCGGTTTCGCCTACAACTTGAGCCTTGACATATCTTGGTTGGTCTTTGCTTTTTCGCTTATTTACGCTTTTTACAAATACAGTTTTCCCAGGTAGTAATTGCATTTCGCTTTCACCACCTTTTGCTTTTCTAATCCGTTCCTTATTTGCTTTCATTTTTTCCGCTAAATGTTGATACAAGAATTTTGTTCGTTTTGCATGATCTTTTACTATTTGCTGTATATAAGTTTTATCGAAGTCTATGTTAAAAGGGGTTTCGGCGTCTGTATGACCTAGAACTGCTTCAAATGGAGTAAGTCCTGTTACGGAGTGAATAGCATGATTATATGCCATCACTGAGTATATCATAACTGAAGCTGCATCGGTACATTTTTGTTCATACTTTGCAAGTCTATATATTTCGATTATGGTGGAATGAAACCTTTCTATCAACCCCATAGAATTTGGGTTGTTAGCGGTGCCTATATGTAACTCTACTTTATGTAAACATAAAAACTCTTTTAGTAATTCATTATTGAATTCAGTGCCGGGATCGGAACTAATCTTTCTAGGTGTGCCGTAAAAGGAAAAATATTTCATCAAGGCCCGTACTATTTCCGGGGTCGACTTAGATGCTACCTCTATACATTGCCCTAGTTTGCTAAAAGCATCTATAAGGGTTAAGTATGATTTCCCTTCTATGGAAAATATATCTATAAATAACTCTTGAAAGGGAGCATCTTGTGTTTGTGTAAGTTGTAAAAAGGGTTTAATTGGCTTTCGGTCATACTTCATCCTTCTGCAAACTTCGCATGCATTGATAACGGCTGAAACAGTTTCAGGCATATTATCCCAGTAATAATTTCTTCTGAGGCTAACTAACGTCTCTTTGATACCTCGGTGGCATGTTTTTCCTAGATGATGTTTCAGAACAACTGCCCTCTGTTCCGGTTCGCTGTCAATGGAAATCACTCGTTCCGTGCATTCATAAAGTTGTATCATATCCTTTTTAAATAATTCTATCACGACTTTACTAAATAAGGTACGATGATTTTTATGTTCGAAATAAATGAAATACTTTAATTTTGGTCTAATGTATTCTTTAAGAAATTTTTTGACTAATTCTGGATTATCTAATGGTAAAAACACTTCTAAAATCTTTTGTTTCGCGTTCGACAAAATATTAACATTCATGTTGTTTTTAAACCAAAAGTATACTAAAATTTGGTTTGGTTTGCTATCTATAGCTTCGTGTAAAATAGGAATTCCGGTTGACTCTAACTCTGCTGCTGAATGTGCTGTATGTGATTTACTTTCTTCGGAAGGCGATCTCACGGGGTATTCCGAAATGCTTTCGTCAGAAATGTTTGTAGGGCTCATCGATGCTGTTCTACTTTGGTCCGAAATAGATATAGTGGAAGAGTCACGTCGGCGTTGATCAGTGGCCAGCTGTTGTATATTTTTAAGAACTTCAGCCATTTGTCCTTGAAGTTTAATGTCATTCTCATCTACGTTAACCTGCATTGACTGTCCTTCGTCAT
This sequence comes from Scoparia ambigualis, assembly GCA_963921215.1. NCBI lineage: Eukaryota > Metazoa > Arthropoda > Insecta > Lepidoptera > Crambidae > Scoparia > Scoparia ambigualis. The sequence goes on from OY992514.1 coordinate 29,389,093, forward strand.
CAGAATCAAGGGCGTTAACCTTTATCCTTGAAAGGGCGTCTGCGTTAGTATTTTGTTTGCCGTTTTTGTAAATTATCTCAAAATCAAAATCTTGGAGACGTAACCTCCAGCGGGTAAGTTTACTGTTTGGGTCTTTAAGAGAATTAAGCCACGCCAGAAGTCGATGATCTGTATATATAAGGAATTTTTGACCATAGAGGTAGGGTCTGAAGTGTTTGGTTGCCCATATGATTGCAAGTAACTCTTTTTCAATAGTGCTATATCTCGCTTCCGTATCACTTAGGGTACGACTAGCGTATGCGATGGGCTTATCGCTTCCTATCTGTCCTTGCGAAAGCACCGCGCCTAAAGCGATATTCGACACATCGGTAGTTAGAATAAAAGGTTTGTTATAATCAGGATATTGTAAAAGAGGGGCATGAGTCAATAACTCTTTACATTTATTAAAGGCATCTATATATTTCTGATCAACTATAATTTTATTACGTTTCTTTAAACAAGCTGTCAAAGGTTGTGTTACTTTTGCAAAGTCTTGTATGAAGCGTCTGTAATAGCCAACTAATCCAAGGAAACTTTTTATATCTGTGGTGGTCTTAGGTATTGGAAAATTTATTACAGCTTTAATTTTGTCGTTATTAGGTCTCAGTCCGTCTCTAGTTATAACGTGTCCGAGGTATAGAACATCTTTTCTCAAAAATTCTGTCTTGTCCAGTTGGACTTTTAAATTCGTCTGCCTAAGTCTGTCAAATATGTATCGTAGTTTTTGTATATGTTCTTCCAGGCTAGATGAGAAGACTATTACGTCATCTAAATATACCATACAATGTAGGCCTTGGAGGCCTCGCAACACGTTATCCATGGTACGTTGGAACGTGGCGGGCGCTGTCTTGAGACCAAAAGGCATTCTGATGAACTCAAAGTGCCCATTTTGTGAACTAAAGGCAGTTTTCTCTCTGTCCTGCTTCTCAATCTCTATTTGGTGATACCCGGAAGCTAAATCTATAGTACTAAAGTATACACTCTTTCCTAACTTGTCAAATAGATCGGTTATGTTAGGTAGAGGGTACCTATCGTCAATAGTAATGTCGTTGAGTCTCCTGTAATCAATCACCATTCTGAATTTAGCCTCGCCTGTTGCATCCGCCTTTTTTGGCACAAGGTGCACAGGGGCGTTCCATGGGGAATGAGACTGTTTTATTACGTTGTCTTGTAAAAGTTTTTCTACCTGTTTGTTAATTTCCTTAGTTTGAACTGGGGCTTGTCTGTATGGTTTCACAAATATAGGATCTTCATTCTTTGTTCTGATTCTATGTTTAACTTGGTTAGTAAAAGTAAGTGGCAGATGATCACAATAAAAAATATCTTTATATTCTTTACATAGACTAATGATTTTATTACGTTCTTCCTCATTGGTGTGATCAAGTCTGAGTTTATTTAAATTGTCAATAAGGAGTTTATCTATTTCAATATCTTTAGTGGATTCAATATAATTTAAATCGGTCTCATCTGGTTTATGTTTTATTACTTTAAAAGGCTGTGTGACTGTAAGTTCTAATTTTTTATCTGTAGTATTTTGAATAATCGTTGTTGCATAACCATTAATACAATTAACAATTGCGCTAGGCATTCGTACGCCATCGTAAAGTTCAATAAAGTTTAAAATAGCTTCGCCAGAAAACTGGTCTGTGGGCAATTTTACTCGTTGTTCACTTCGCGGTTGTAGAATTATAGTGTAATCTAAATTATTATTAATTATAGGAATACTAGTAGTTTTTGTTCTCAAAATTAAATGCTTTAGATCAATTAATGCGTCTAATTGTTGTAGCAAATCGTTACCTATAAGTCCATCGTAGCGTGCATCTACATCGTATAGATAAAACTTGTGAAAATCGTTGCTTCTGAACGTTGGTAACAGTGGTATTTCTATAACTTCACTGTGTTCACTAGAAGAGTGAGTACTTACTACTTTAAATGATTCAGGACGTATGTAATTATAAAAAAAATTATAAGCTTTTCTGGGACTCATGAAGGATCTAGTGCTACCAGTATCAATCATCATTTTGGCGTCTATTTCCGGTATATAGATATAAGGAAGTTTAAGTGTCGGATCACAGTTTAATTCTATTCTTTCGATTTTTCCGTAGAGGCTATTATGTGAAAATTTTCATCCTGCGGTAGATGATTTACGTGTGAGTTAGTTTGAGGGGACTCTTGCGATGTTTGTTCACAATATGAGTCTGTGTAAAAAAATTCATTGTCGTAATTTTGTTGTTCTTCGTAAAAATTATCGTAATCAGAGTAATCATAATAATCATTGTCATAATTCGTATCCATATGAGATAACTCATTTACATTAAAAGATGGTTTAAATGGTGCCGTACGCATCGACACATCAGTATTGTGAGGAGGCTTATTACTAAACTGTTGCGGTTGCATACTATTATTACCTAACTGCGGGCGGTAACCAAACTGAGGGCGATATCCAAACTGTTGCATTTGATTATTATTATTATTAAACTGAGGGCGATATCCAAACTGTGGACGGAACCCTTGCTGCGTCTGGTTATTGTTATTAAACTGGGGGCGATATCCAAACTGTGGATTTGACCCGTGCTGCATTTGTTTATTATTATTACCGAAAAAGTTATTATGGTTATTAAAAGGAAAAGTACGTCCTCCCAGCTGTGGACGACCAAATGTATTAGGTGTGGGCATTGCTCCAAACTTTTGTTGTAAAGTTGGTTTAAATTGTAAAGGTGCACTATTATTGTTTTGTAATCCAAATTTAAAAGAGTTTTGATTAAAATTATTGGGCATATGCGGTTTATTTGAAATATTAATTGATTTATTACGTAAACTATATCGTTCGTGAAAGTTCACCTCTTCCAACACTATTTGTAAGGCCAACTCTAAAGTTTTAGGTGCACTTAGTCTAACAATTCTCACCATTTCCTCTGGAAGATTGTACATGAAAACATCCATCGCTTTACTATTGCAAATCATAATTTTACCTTTTTTTTCATTATCATCATTTAACAAATTAATTTTGGACATTAAATTAGATCTAACAGATTGAATTCTGTTACAAAAATCTAAAAAGCTTTCATTACTTTTTATCTTTAAACTTTCTAATTGAAGCGCAATACACTCCTCGCTACGCGGATCTCCAAAATGTTGTTCTAATAATAGCTTTAGTTCGGTCCAGGAAGTCACATCTTCGCGTTCCGATAAGAGCGCGGCGGCGTCGTCGGTGAGTCTACTTGTTATCGCGTAATAAACATAAAGGTCTTGAGATATGCTGCCTCTGTAGTTCGAAATTACGTATTCACTTTTACGTATAAATAAACTTAAATGGCGCTTATCTCCGCCAAAAAGGGGAATTAACCTAAGCATTTCACTTGGGATCATTCTAATTGTTTCAACTGGAGTTTCCGACTCCATTTTTATATATTACTTACAAAAACACAATTTAAAATAAATGAAACACACTTATGAAACTACAATTACTAACATTCACTAAAAAGTTAAAAAGTTTTATTTTACTTTTAGCATTAAGCAATAGAACTATAATAATTAATAATTACGTATTTCACTTTTAAAAAGTAATTGAAAATTTTAATTTTACCTTGGTTTATTCTCAGATTATTTATTTTCTTTTCTTTATTTTTCTTAGTCTATACTACGTGTAGAGTTATATACTCGTAGTAGGTTACGTTAAAATGAGAGAAGGCTTATCTCAATATTAACACATATAATTACGTTCAAATGAAAAATACAGGATTGGTAAAGGAAGGCAAAAAGTTTCACTCACCAACCGATAGCTCCCATACTCGACGTTCTTTTCACTTTGACTAATTTATTTGGTTCGACGGATTCGCGATAGTAGAGTTTACTAATTTCTGACAAATCCGCTCCGGCTGCGCCAGTCAAATTTTGGGAACGTATTTATTTGTTTTTAAAAACTATACAAAACTTGCTAATAAAAGGAATATAACTCTAGGGTGGTCAATGTAGAGACCTTACAAAGTACTGTGGCCGATATTGAGGCCTTAATATTAATTCTAGACTAAAAATGAGGAGGTCCGATCGATGCTGAGATCAAGACGCTAATGCCCTCGCATAATTCAAATTAATTCAATCTACACTCCCAGCGGATGTTTACTGCGTGCTAGTTTTCTAAGAATTACTAATTGAAAATACAATGTCAGCCCTCTCAAGCAAGAGCTGATTGATTGGAATGTGGGCAAGGGGGTACCATAACTACTTTGTCATCTAAGGTCAACTGAGCTGGATAGTTGCAAGTACCGTCTCTTTTTTGTTTTATGTAAGACTATATAAGTTTAGGATTAGACTTTAAAGAAGACTCCAAACTATCCAAATATTTTTTTATAATTTAAATCGTATAGTATAGTGCAACGTTCTCTCAACATTTCAAAAGTTAGACGATCGCGAGGGTTTCCGTAGTTGCGATATTATATTCTATGCTTGTATTTTCTTTAAGAGCTCTGATTAATGCAGGCGAAAACCAAACAGGGTATTTACTCTTGTTGCGGGGTCTATATTTGCGGACATGTTTAGTTATCAGAATATCGTAAAAAACTTCAACCACTTCATCTACACACACGCAATCCGTAAATTGATTAAGTAAGTAAGTAAGTAAGTAAGTTTTATTGTGTAAGGAATAAGGTACAGTAAAAGCGGTTCTTATAGCTAACAATAGGAGTAGTGTCACTTAATCCTACTTTTACAAGTGTATACACAAAAATTTTAATGAAGTGACTTGACTTCATAACAATATGTAAGTACCTATATATTATTTATAGTACTTATCTATTATCTATATTATCAACTATTTATAATCTAGGTGTTCTTGGATACTATAAAAACATTTTTCTATTAGCCAAGCTTTTACTAACAACCTAAATTTTGGCAACTTGTGAGTTTTTAAGACGTCTGGCAAATTATTGTAAATTTTAATACACATAATAAAAGTATTATTAGATACAAGCGTTAGTTTAGCAGGAGGCTTATGAAGTTTGTTTCTATACATAGAACGAAGATTACGTGTTGTAACCTGACAATTTTCTTGAAATAAACATCTATACTTATACACAAATAAACAAATATCAAAAATATAGAGCGAGGGCAGCGTAAGTAATTTGTAGTCTCTAAAAAATGGCCGACACGAGTATGTTTGCTTTAGACCAAATATGGCTCGGACACATTTTTTTTGTAACACAAAAACCTTTTCTTTGTGTACCGAGTTACCCCAAATCATAACTCCGTATCGTAGACTAGAATTAATATATCCATTGTAAGCAGTGATAGCAGCTTCTTTTGTCACGAGTTGACTGATGCGACTTAACGCAAATACAAATTTATTTAATTTAGTACAAATATTACTTACATGCTGTTTCCAATCACAAAAACAGTCTAGTGTAATACCTAAAAAATTTGTGTGTGTAGTTTTTTCTATTGTTTCTCCATTACAAAGTATATTAAGTTTTGTATGCATTCTTTTATTTGTGCCAAACTGTATGTATTTAGTTTTTTTTACATTCAATTGCAAGTTATTATTATTAAGCCATTTCACAATATTAAGCAAACTTAAATTTATATCATCTTCATAATCTTTAACAGTTTCATAGCTATCATCTTTAAATATAATTGTTGTATCATCTGCGAACAGTATACAATCATGAGATATACTATTAGGCAGGTCATTAATATATAATAGGAACAGCAGAGGCCCAAGAATACTGCCTTGAGGTACACCGAAGTTATTAACATTAAATGACGATTTAACATAGTCCACACATTTATTTACTGGGCAGTGTCTTTTAATTTCTACACACTGTTCTCTTTGACTCAGATAACTTTTAATCCAGTGAGAAACTGAGAAACAATTAAACCATTGAGTGTTTTTAAAATCACATAACACTTTAGCATAGTCCGCTTTTGTAAAAATGCATCATCAAGACGACCCGTATACACTCGAGCGCAATGAATTCGGGTCACATAAAGAAACCTATAAATCTAGAAAACTAGGAATGATAGCTTAATAAAATAATTTGTGTTTAATAGATATTTAAATAATCCTTAAATGAAAGTAACAAAATTTATGAGTATATGAGTTTTTTAGAGAGTAATAAAATTAATGAAAAAAAAAATTAAAAAACTGCTGATCTCGCCTTAAAACAAAAATAGGAAACATGACATTTTTAAACAACATTAGGATTTTCTTGAATTTTAATACTTCGTATTACCTCTTCGTGCTTCCATTACGCATTTTCCTAGCTCGTCCCAATCATGCTCGATCGGGTTGGTATCTGGGCTGCGTGCTGGCCACTCCATACAAGTAATGTTCATCTCTTGAAGGTAGTCATTCACAATCCAACCTGTATGAGGTCGGGCATTGTCATGTATAAAAATAGAATCCTCACCCAAATTGACTATAAATGGACCAACAAACCAAAATGCGACTCTCAGAAGACATACCGACCCACACAAGTACGAACCCACCACCTTAGGCTACCTTTTCTTCGATGCATGCTTGCTTGTATCTTCCCCAGGTCTTCTATTCACTTTGTGTCTTCCATCGTGCTTGTAGAGCATAAATTTTGATTCGTCAGAGAACATAACTTTTGACCAATCTTCAATAAAAAAATCCAATAACAATTTAATCAAATAGGTTAAATACCAAAGAATTTGCGCTAACCCTCAACCACTTCGAAATCTGTTTCGCTCCACACTCCTTCTACATTTGCCTCCCATCTTGTAGTTCCTGCCTTCAGTATTTTGACACTTTCGACGTCCTCCATCACTTGGTCCTTTTCTCTTTTTTAGTGCGTATTGTAGTTGGATTGGATCGCTTGAGTAGCTATGAGAAGCCTTACCTGTTCTCAGGTAGTTTAGAAAGCCTGCAGTAAAACTCCGTTTTCTCATCCCTGAAAATGTTGGACGACATGTGTCGACAGGTTCAACGTTCCCTAAACTCTTCGTAAGCAGCGCCTGTGACATCTTGGAAACATATTTGAAACTTATTGGAGCAAACTCCACTTTTGGTGCTTCACCTCTTTTCATGAATACAGGGTTGATATCCTTTCTTTGGAACCATTTTCCAGTATTCTTTGTGATTTGTTCACAAACGTCCAGATCACAGATCATCGAGGTGTGTCCCAAATGTTGCGTGAAACACAACCTGGGCGGTTTTGCTCTTGTCCGAATTGCTTCTCATTATGAACATTATTTTAAGCTTTTCAATGGTTTCCACATAATATTTGGTCAATTTATTTTTCCACATCACAAAGTAAAGTAGGAGAGGAAAATATTTTTTTTGCATGGATCTAGCAGTACTCATTATCAGTAAATCCCCAAGTTCTTTTAGTATCCCAGTCACGCTTCCCGGGTTTCTAGCCTCTTTCAGATAATTTATTATCGCATTTGCCATCGGTAGCATTTGTAGGCTATTAGCTAATGCTGATTGAAGCTTATTATGATATTTGTCCTCCATTACAAGCATTATAGCTTGAGCCATAGGACCCAAACTTCTGACCACACCTGTCCTTCTCTCTGCCGCAAATGTTATTCCTTGAAGTAAAGGAACATGTTTGTTGTTCAATCCATATTGGGATATATTTTGGGTTGTGTCTTTCTCCTTGTCTGCTCTCCCGATTACCTTACCAGATGAATCCCTCTTAACACTTTTTTTTGCAATGCTTTCCGTTACTCTAAATCTCGTAACACCAGTTCTGACCTCATCAAAACTATCCTTAAACAGTGTCAAAAATTCCGCTATCGGGGTAGCTATTAGAAAGTTTATCTCTATACCTTTCTTTTTTATCTCCACCACCACGCTCTCTATTGATATCTCCACGTTCATAATTTTAGCAGTATATTTCAAATACTTGTTGTGCCCCACCGGATCATGCTCTTCTTTTCGGATGCATGTGAAAACTGTCATCAGCATTCCTGAAAGCTCGTCTGAGACATCTATATCAATTTTACCTGCTTTAACATTCAATGTCTTTTTCTTTTCCTCCCCTAAGAGATCAATAATTATAGTCATTATTGAAAATATTTTTGTAATCTCATCATCCTTCTCTTTCAACTTATTGTCTTGATCGACATCCATCGCAGATCCTGAAGCCATTTTCTATATTTCTTAAGGACATTCAGTTTTATCTTTTGACTTAAGTTTTATATTAAATAATCTATCTGTTTCTAAGCCATCTTTTTCTGAATAGTCCAATATATGTGGTTCTGGGCATATCTTAGTCTTGAAATACGACGCCCACGCTCCAGTTTAGAGCCGTTTGCAGGTCTAAGTGGTTTCAAGTTAGCTTCAGCAAGTCGTCGTCTTATTATCCATGCGCTTGGGTTACTTCCTCCGAGGCGTCGAAACTGATTTGTTAGTTCAGTTCGTGTGAGAAAGCGATTACGGAGCAAAGTGTTTACCAAGTAACGAACTTCTCGTGCTGTAGTACACCTGGTTTTGCCTGTTTCTTGGTCTTTGTAGGTAAGAGCCAGTTTCCTCGTAACGTCGGAAAACTCTTTGTACTGTTGACAGCGACACGTCGACTCTCCTGACTCCGGCCGGTTTCCAGCATTGTGAAAGTTCTGGTGCATTCTTCAGGTGTAAGCGACATTGTTACAGTTACAGCTTGGATAATTTAAATATTGAACACTATCAACATGGTTTATATACCCACTCAAATGACAGATTAAAAACAAATGCAGTGATTCAAACAGACCATTGACCACCAGGTTACCGATTATGGCTTGCTTGAAACTAGCTGCGCTTCGCAGCGTTAATCTTACTAACTAAATTTAATCACTATGTACTCACCGAATGATGCGATGGTTGAACCGCCTTGCAACCTGAGGATGTAGAGATGGTATGGGTAGGAAGGAAAGGATGGTCGCTGCCCTGCTGCCGTGATGCGGTGTGATGTCTGCCTCGTGGTAGCCTCGCCTGCCGACTCCTCGTAGGCCAGTCCAAATCACACACGCACACCTCCGTTACACCCCGGCCAATTACACACAGGAGCCTCCGATGGCTATTTGCAAGGCGATTCGTAAGATATGAGCTGATTAACTGTTAATTCACAACGAATGCACGTGGGCATGTACCGACACAAACCGAAACTGAAGTCACAACAACGCGACGCGAATTCTGCCGTCAGAAATATAAGCGTGTACAACCCGCGGTTGGTTTTACACCATATCATAAAGTCTGGGCTGTCCCAGCCATGGGAAATAAACAGCAAACCGTAAACGGACCGTTCCGCCATTCAGCAAAGGCAGACGCAACCGCTGGTTCAATCGCGAGTGTGCCAGCGCTGTTGAGAGCAAACAGACGGCATACCGCGCTTGGATCAGAGGTAAAGCTCATGGGGATCCCGAAACTCGCTCGCTAAAAGCAGCCTATAATAATGCCACCAAGTCGTGTAAGAGGGCCTACATTAGAGCGGATGCCCAGCGCGTTGCACGAGTAGGCCAAGAACTCTTGACGCATCCTACGGGCAGCCGTAGCTACTGGCGTCTGGCCAAAGCCGTGCAATCCAACTTCTGCCAACCCTCGCTGCCACCACTGAGATGTCCTGACGGAACTTTAGCTCACAAGCCGCAGGAAAAGGTCGATCTCCTGGCCAAACTCTTTGCGGCTAACTCCCGGATCGATGACTGTAATGCACAGCCACCCTCAATTCCTCACTGTGGCCACACAACGTCTGATATTAAAATCAGGCAGTGTGATGTCCGTGCGGAGCTGCAGTCAATCGATGTCCGGAAAGCTAACGGTCCTGATGGCATCCCAGCAATAGTCCTGAAAATGTGTGCAGCGGAGTTGTCCCCTGTGTTAACGCGTCTGTACCGTCTCTCGCTCTCTTCGGGTTGTGTGCCGGAATCTTGGAGAGAAGCTAATGTGCAACCGATCCCTAAAAAAGGAGATCGGTCAGATCCGACTAATTACCGCCCTATAGCCGTAACTTCAGTGTTGTGTAAGATTCTAAAACGAATATTGAACAAACAGCTTATTCGATACCTAGAAGATCACTCCCTAATTCACGATCGTCAATATGGGTTTCGGCCAAAACGGTCAACGGGTGATCTTCTAGCGTACGTCACACATCTCTGGGGTGAGGCTATTGACAAACGTGGCGAGTCACTGGCAGTTAGCCTTGACATAGCCAAGGCTTTTGATCGGGTCTGGCACAGAGCTCTTCTCTCCAAGCTCGTGGCATACGGTTTGCCCGCTCAGTTCTGTACCTGGATTGCTAGCTTCCTGCATGAGCGTAGAATCCGTGTCCTTTCGGATAGATGCGCTTCGCGGTTCATGTCAGTGAACGCTGGTGTTCCTCAAGGCTCCGTTCTATCCCCCACGCTGTTCCTTCTGCATATCAATGACATGCTTCCTCTTGGAAACATTAATTGCTATGCAGATGATAGCACAGTGCATGAGGGATATAACGGTCACCCAACGGCTGGGCGGGTAGACACCGAAATGAAGCGAGCAAATCTTGTCATTGAGCTCGATCGGGTGTTGGACCTCATTTCTAAATGGGGCTCCGATAATCTGGTGGAGTTCAATGCCAAGAAAACACAGGTGTGCGTTCACAGCGAAAAAGTCGCCATTCCTTCCCCTTCCCTCTCTTCAGGGTACATCTCTAGGCCTGCAGAGCAGTATTAACATGCTCTGTATGAATATCCGCTGCGATCTGAACCAAAAGGACTACATCGAAACCGTGATTAAAAATGCCTCACGTAAACTCGGTGTCCTGAACAAGGTGCGGCGATTCTTCACGCCTGATCAGTTGTGTCTATTATACAAGCCACAGGTGCGGTCTTGCGTGGAGTATTGCTCTCACCTTTGGGACGGCTCCGCAAAGTACCTTCTCGATGCCTTGGACAGATTGCAGCGCCGCGCTGTGCGCATTATCGGCAATGCAGAGGTCACTAAAACTCTCGAGCCTTTGCAATTGCGTAGAGATATTGCGTCACTCAGCGTCTTTTATCGTTTATACCATGGCGAGTGCTCTGAAGAACTCATTGACCTCATCCCTCCTTCTCCCTTCCTCCATAGGAGTACGCGTGCTGCTCTCCGGAGTCACCAATTTACAGTCTCTAACATTCCATCACGCACAAAGAAATTTGGTGACTCGTTTCTTTGTCGCACTTCCAAAAGATGGAATAGTCTACCAGCACACGTATTCCCTCCTACCTATGACATAGGGTCTTTCAAACGAGGCGTGAAGAAGCACTTTGTGGGCCGGCAAAGTGAGGGTGACTGATGCTACGTCTCTTACGCTGCACCAGTTGTCCTCGCGCCTGGACTTCATTTCCACTTAACATCAGGAGGAGTGGGGTCATTTGCCGGGCTTAGTATAAAAAAAAAATATATAAAAAAAAAAAAATCCGTCTTCCGAGCCGATATAGAACTGAAATGACATACGAATGTCAATTTTACCATCCCGTTTTTTCTCTATGTCCGTCAATGTTGGTAGGCAAAGTACCACACCCGTACGGCCTTAATTTGATTTTAAACATGCAGTCATTTCGTAGTTCCATCTTCCGGAGTCTACCTTTTTGAAATTTGATTTTCATTTTATGACATAACTTTACAATAACTAAGAAGTTTTAATACCTTCATTTAAGGAGTATTTAATTGTCTATTAAACACAATTTCTTTCATTCTTAGTTTCCGAGATTTATAGGTTTCTCTAAGTGACCCGGATTCATTGCTCTCGAGTGTATGTACTACTTAGACGCCTCGTGCATGTCGATAATAAAAAGGTGGTTGTATTAAAACAAACTAAACTTTTAACAAACTAATATTTATTTATAAAGTAATTAAATTATATCAAATCTTTAGAATTAAAACAAAGAGTAATGAAAACTAGTTTTAGAAGATCACTTAAACTTATAATTTAAAATAAAAATTCTTAGTAACTGTTCGGAACAAAATGGCCACTTACGGCTGGCAACCTTTTGTGTAGTTTTAATTTGTATTTGACAGACGACGGTCAAAGTCAGTGTGACACACTCTCACATTGGAGTTAGGTTAGGAACCTTGACCGCGGGGTCGCGTAGAAAAGTTTTGGTGTAATTTGATGTGTAGGGCACATAGTCAGTTAAACTCGGCGAACCGTAGGGATTAATAAACAGCAACAGTGTAGAACATAAGTTTAGTTTGAAACCAGGGCGGCCTGATTAAAATCAGTGATTTGTTGGTTGACCGGCACACGTGTCGTGGCGGGCTAAGTGATTGGTGCAAGTGGTATATATTTGTCTGGGTTCAGTACTGAGGGGGTAGCCAACGGGAAGTTAGGGCCTTTCCACCACCATAGCACCAGCCCCGAAGACGCGCGGGAGCGCGATCCAACACAGCAGTCGCCGGGGAGGCGAGCTACCATCACCACCACCACAGCAGCCCGAAGCCAGGCGGAGCGGCGTCGGGACGCGCAGCCACCGTCATAGTACGTAAGTTAGTTTATATTTCTTATAGTTAGGCGTTAGTTTTAAGTAAAAAGGTAGCAGAGTTGATGTAGACACTCTATATTAAACAGTAACTTAATACAATAATGTAAAAGAATCATAGTACTTATTACTTTTAGATAACTTATATAAATTAAATTAAACATAATCTCTTACTCGTGGGGTAAACTGTTATAATAGTGTTCATATTAATTGAACCTTATAACGACGGCTTTGCCAGAACAAAGTCTTATCAAATCGTCATACACTCGGCGTCAAAAAAATCGCACCTTTTAAAAATCATCTTTAAAAATTCTTAAACCTTATGTAGAGGATAGTGTTGGGTATCATTAGAAAGGTAACAAAAAGGAGTATCAAAAAACAATTAAATTTAACTTTCTGTTTAATTATAATTATACAAACAACATTAAAATTAATAAAATAATAAAAATCCTTAATTAAGTCCTAATTAACAACAGATAATTTACAAAGAAAAATGTACAAAAAGTGTCTTAAAATTAACTTAAAATCTAGTGTTACCCCCCCTTGCCCTGATCACGGCTTCCATACGGTCCCTCATGGACCTCACCAACTTCAGGAGCTCTTCTTGAGGGATAAGCCCCCATTCTTCAATCACCGCGTCTTGGAGCTCCTGTAGAGTCGAAGGAGCTGGATCCCGAGATCGAACCTTACGTTTAAGATGGTCCCAGAGGTGCTCTATAGGATTCAGATCCGGACTTCGCGCTGGCCACTGCATCACAGAGATTTGGGACCTCTGCAAGAAGTCGCTCACGATGCCTGCAGTGTGAGCGCGAGCGTTGTCGTGCATTAATGTGAACCCCTCGCCAAAAGATTCGGCAAAGGGGACCACATGCACTTCCAGGACCTCAGTGACATAGCGGCGAGCAGTCAGCGACCCTTGTCCGCGAGCACCTCCAGTCCGGGAGACGCAGACAAGGTCGGTTTTGCCGGCAGCAGACATACCGCCCCAGAACATGCAGGATCCGCCACCATATTCCACCGTCTCCTGGATGCAGGCTTGGGCGAAACGTTCACCCTGCCTCCGGTATACTCTTCTCCGTCGGTCGTTGCAGAAAAGACACACTCGCGTCTCGTCTGAGAAGAGAACAGCTCTCCACTGCTCAAGGGTCCAATCGACGTGGTCACGAGCAAACTGCAAGCGGGCTCGCCGATGCGCTGCAGTCAATTTTGGACCCGTAGCAGCTCTGTGGGCCGCTATCTTCTTCTCCTTCAATCTTCTTCTAACCGTAGATACGCTTACGGTGCGTCTGCGAACTGCCTGGAGCTGCTGTTGCAACTCAACAGCGTTGGAGAAACGATTTCTCAAAGAGTTCGACACAACGAACCGGTCGTCTCTTTCCGAAGTGCAGCGACGTCTACCCGAACCGTGTCTGCGGATATAGCCATCGGTCTCTATGAAGCGCTGGTACACTCTTCGAACGGAATAACGGCTCAGGTTCAGTTGCCGGGCGACATCACACTGCCGCACCCCTGATTGCAGTAGTGCAACCACTTGAGCGGCTTTATCAGCTGTGGTATCCATCAAAATCTGTGCGTGTGTCCTCTTCAACGGTTGAATAGCGAATGACCCACATTGAACCCGTGTTGACCGTTTTATACCCACAAAGGAAGCGCAACTAGCAACTCTCACGGGTAGCAAAATTTGCATCGAATTTTTGTGACACTTTATTTGTTGCATTAGGTTTTATTTGATAATGAAAAGTAATGTTTTTTATTAAGTTAATTAAGTAACCTTGTAAATAAAATCATAATTAATGCGACTGCATGTGCATATCAAGAGTAAATGACATTTGAAAGTGATTTTCTAAGAGGTGCGATTTTTTTGACGCCGAGTGTATTTTGGCTTGGGAATCTGTATTCATGAACTATTTATTGGATTTATAGGCTCCTTTAAAAATTTGCCTTGCAATATTTTGATAGTTATATTGACTGGTAAGTAACATCAGTATGGCTTGTTTTAAAATACAATGTCGTCGATGTTTTCCTATCAACCTTAAACTCTACTACATTCGTCCAGTTCATTAAACTACCATATTCATTGTCTTTGCTGTGTATCTTTAAATTTTGGGAAAGCTCCTTATAGTTCTTAATATCAGTACATTGCAATGGTTGAACAATGTATGGGTGAGAAGATCTAGCCATGTGTATAATAGGATACAGTTGGGATGGTAGGAATATATATCCAGCCTTATGCACTGCGTAACTTATAGCACTATGTACAGAGTCTCCTCGTTTTGCCTGTGATATGAAGCGTGTGCGTCAGCACAGCTGTGCCACAGTGGAAAAGAGACTTGACTATGCCAGGAAATAGTCGATAATTAGTCGAAATAAGTCGCCAAGTAACAGAATTAGTCGGTCTCGCGTTTAAGTTATAAGGGGTTTTTTGTGGCACAGCTGTACTGCCGTCAGTGCAGCTGTGGCACACCTGTATCTCGAGAATGGAATCACGTAGCGAATTTTGCATGGAAAATTTGTGAATAATTACAATTAGTCGATGCATTATACAAAAATGCAGATTGCAATATTCTTTACTTTTCTAGACATAAGGAGTAGGCGATCAAAACGTCACTTCACCAGTTGAAATTTTTCAGTAAACAACCATAACTTAATATAAACCCATAACAATTTATCTCGAATGAAAAACAATATAAAAACCGATCAATTTTATACGAAATGTAACCTTTTCAAATTACTTTTAACTTTAAAATGTATGAAGATAAAAAATATATAAAATTTGGATGTGACTTTCTGTGCGACCAAAATGGAAAAGTGACGTCTTGATAGAATCAAGTTTCCTTACCAAAATGTTACATTTTGGTAAGGAAACCATGGATATATTACCTACATTTAAAACAAAGGTTAAACTAAGTATATTTCTTTTTGTAATAATTAAGTCTTAATTATTACAAAAAAATATCTTCTGGGAGACTAAGGAGTGTGTGAGGACATCAAACAAAAAGACATGGTTTCTCAGTCTCCATACAATTGCATAATGGATCTATTTCCTCATTCTCACCAATTTTACCAAAATCCTCTTCTTCAATTATTTTTTTGTACCATTGAAGATTTCTAAAGTTTCCCAATTTTCGCCATAGATTCGCCATGCTACTATGTAAAAGTAGCATGTTTACATCCTTTTTCTTGGAACTACTTATCACATGTTCAATTTGCAATGAACCCATTAGCAATCGTTGGTAAGATTTTGTCCTTTAAATTAAATTTAGGTCGGGCTCAGATCCTGTAGTAAAAAATTTTGAAAAATGTAAGAAACGAGAAAGAAATCAGTAAAATAAAACATAGATACCTACTCTCTACTGACAACGGGAATATTAAAAACTTTCTACGGATGTCCAGCACAGACATAGAATAATTAATTAAAACGTGGGCCTTAAAATAAAAAAGGAAGATACTGCATTCAGAAATTCTATATCAGTTACAGAACGTTTTGCCAGTGGGGATATAATATATCAAAGCCTTGAGTATGTATTTAAAGTATCATAACAGAGTATTTCTTCTATCGTACCAGAAGTGTGCACAGCAATAATAGACTCATTAAAACACGAAATGATGGTAAGTATTTCTTTATTAAAAAATGTTTGCAAAAAATCAAAATTGCTTCGAGGTAGGCAAATATCAATAAAAATTATGTATTGTTGTCATTGCGTTCTGATTGTTGAATATATAAAAAAATTTCGTCCAAATTTTCCGAAAACTGTGAAGTGTGAGTCCGTATATGTGATAAATCTGCTGGACCAAAACTATAGCGTAGAAGAGAACTTGTATAGTAGCCTTTGTTGAAGCTTGTACTTGCGCTGCTGCTGTTTAAACCAATTGTGTTGGCGCTGCAGCTGTATGAACCAATTGTATTTGCGCCGCCGCCTGCCTTTGTTGAAGCTTGTACTTGCGCTGCCGCTGTTTGAACCAATTGTGTTGGCGCTGCAGCTGTATGAACCAATTGTATTTGCGCCGCCGCTGTATAAACTTATTTCAGCTTGGAATATAATATTAATTTGGTTTTGCACTGTAATTTGCGCAATCTACAAGCAAAATACTCCCCAAAAACAGTAAAATTATCTCGTGATTTGCGCTCAGTTTGCAACTCTTTTATTATGCAACTTCTTTCTAATCTTTTAAACTATCGAAAGCTTCTTTCTGAGCTTTCAAAGCATCGAAAGTATTTGCGTTTCCTTTTTTGGAGATGTACGGTTTACATGAGGGTCGTTCTGAAACAAAAAAAAATGTTTGCTATCTTTTCCAGACGCCAATAACCCTTGAGGCTGAGTCCTGAGTCACGGCGCATCGCGCAGGCGGAATCTGCCGCGCACGAAACAAATACACGACATGTAAGAACCTTTCAGAACTGCGAGCGGGCGCGCCTACATACTTTAATCCTACGCTCCGCAATCCGCCAGCGCGATGCGCCGTGACTCAAGACTCAGCCTGAAGAATGGAATGTCATCTCAGACGACTTTTATAAATTATGGCAATTTCCACATTGTATTGGTTGTATGGACGGAAAGCATGCCATGATACAAGCCTGCTTATTCAGGAAGTGAATTTAACAACTACAAAGGGTATTTTAGCATTGTACTATTAGCGCTTGTCGATGCACAATATCGTTTTATGTTTGTTAACGTAGGAAGTAAAGGCCGCATATCTGATGGAGCTGTGTTTTCTAATTATATACTAAAAACCATGTAAGAAAACGATTCTCTTAATCTACCTGCTACGCGTCCATTTCCTGGAAGAATCTTACCTACACCCTACGATTTTTTGTCAGATGACGCATTCCCATTACTTAAATAAAAACATTAAGAAACCATATACAGCACTTCATAATAAAGGCTCTAAAGAACGAGTCTTCAATTATTCAAAGTCGTGCAAGAAGGGTACCTAGTAGAAAACGTTTTTGGGATTATGTCCTCTAAAATTCAGAGTGTTAAGAAAACCTCTTTTCTTGAATCCTACAAAATCATCTGACATAATACTTGCATGCACATACTTACATATTTTTTTAATAAAGAGTGATTTATCTCGATCATTTTATGTTGGCCGCAGTATAGATTTTCAACAAAAATTTTTTGACATAGATGCTGTAAATGACCTTATAGCTGTCCAACCTGGGAATGACATAACAGAAGCGGCACGGCAGGAGTTCGAAAAGAATTTTCTGATTTTTTTTAACAAATGTTGGAAGTGTACCCTGGCAAACAAATTACTAAACTATATCGTCGTAATTTCTCACAGTATTTGCCTCGACTAGATTAGAGTTTTAAAAAATAAATAAAGGATTATAATTTACAGTGTGTGCTTTTCATTTAGTTAATTCTAAAATATATCATAAAAACAAATTCATTTACCTCTGTAATACCTGCTCCGTTTGTATTTTTATCTTTAAAAATTAATAGCAACTCGAATCCAAACCATTTTGAAGTAATTTCTTCTGCTCCTGCGCCCGATCTAGGCTTTTTTAATTATCTTTGAAACTGTCCAATTAAACTTCGCATCTTCTTTTCAACAACACTTTTTTTCTGTATCAAACTTACTAGGTAAATACATCCATGCATCATGTTTTTTGTTGCGATCCCTAAAATGTTCACTTGTCGAATCCCACAATTCTCTTATTTCTTTAAAGTGCTCAATCAGTAAAGCGGTGTTCTATTTGTTCAACTCTATTTAAAAAACCACACAAAATGAACAAGTCTATACCCGTCAAAGCAGACTTAAACACTGCCAGTACTACCAACCACCCCGCCGCGCAGGCGGTGGCGCCCGTGCGTTCGAGTACACGTGACTAAGGGCCGATTATTCAATCCTTAGTTAAACCCCTAGATAAGTTACTAATGTATAAAATTAACTGGCTGTTTATCAAGCGAATAAATATTTTAAATTTTTCAATTATCATATAACCAAGGAATAGCTATCTATCTGTTGCCAAGACTTATGTCGGTAACTTCACACTAATTATGTACAAGCGAGATGCACTTATACAATCATTGTAATGTTGGAATGAAACAAAACAGAACTTGATGTTTGACAAATTGACATTCCAGTTAATGAAGAATAACGTCAACCATTTTTGTTGTTGATTGATTGCTGTGGTTAACACGTTGACATTCCGGTGTACCGTATGTGGTACGTCTTGATGATAACCCTGTTAATCCCGATGGTCCTGTTAATCCTAATGATACCGAGGACCCTGAATGTGACCTTTCCGTGCTGAAAGAACGTATTTCACTGGTTTTGTGTGCAAGTTCGGGCGGTAACAGGTTTTGCTCAATGGCTTCATGTGCTGCTAGAATGCTCAGTTTTTCTCTCTTTTCGGGATGTATCTCGTTATAAATAATCGTAGAGTTCACCACAGCTATCGATAGTAAATCTGTTGCAACCTTTTTATACCAAGTTATGGTTTTCTTAATAGGAGAGTTGTAGCTGGTCATCTGATCAGCCACATCTATACCCTTTATTCCTTTTTTTTAAAATTCTCTGTCAATAATGATATTATCGCAATACCTAACAGATAAGATTTTAACCACACAACTCAGTTCCTTGGCTCAACTCAACAATCTGTATTTCACTATCTTGAATTGTTTCCTGTACTGTTTTTAGTTTTAATTCAAGTTCATCCTGGAACAAGTCAATTTTTACAGGGTTACAAGATGCGGTTTGGATTACATCTGAAACATAGGGAAAGAACTATTTTTTTATGGTGCTTGGGATATGAAAAGGAACAATAAGTAGGAATATATTTAATTTAGTTCATACCTTAAATTTTATCACTGTCATTGCGTGCTTCCAATCCTGTTATGTTTGTGTACCGTCTCTCGCTCTCTTCAGGTTGTGTACCGGAATCTTGGAGAGAAGCTAATGTGCAACCAATCCCTAAAAAAGCGGCCAAGTGCGAGTCGGACTCGCCCATGAAGGGTTCCGTGGCAGCAAGTAACATCATATAAAAGTTCTTGTAGTTCGTTGTAACTTTGATCGATGTTTTAATAATAGTGTATTTTTTTAAATAATTAATTTATGACATATAAAAAAAAACTACTTACTAGCTCTCGTTCAAACCGATTTTCGGTGGAAGTTTGCATGGTAATGTACATCATATATTTTTTTAGTTTTTGTAGTTTTTAGGGGGGGAGGGGCACACATTTTACCACTTTGGAAGTGTCTCTCGCGCAAACTTATTTAGAAAAAAATGATATTAAAACCCTCAATATCATTTTTGAAGACCTATCCACAGATACCACCACTAGACCGATAGCGCTAGGTTTTGAGGTTTCAAAAATATTAAAGTTGTTTATGTTTCACATATAGTTTCCGGACCTTTTGCCCAACCTAATATATTAGTTTGTGTCACCATAGGTACTTGCATAGGTAGAAATTTAGGTATTTGTCGCTTCGATCAGTATTGGACGAAAAGAAAATTAGAGATGAAAATTTTACTGTCATGATAATAACGAAGTAGTAACTGATGTACATAGGCAATTTGTGTCATTTCTGTCCACGAGAATCCTGATATTTAACCAGTTCTTATCACGTCGCCCAACTAGCTCTGAAAGAATATTACAATAGGTTAAATAGGTGTTACGCGTTTTAGAGTACTGATATCTGTTGTTCAAAATATTTTGTGTCGAATTCATCCACGATATTTTTAAATAAAAACAGACTTCCAAGCACGTGAAGGGCGAGCGCGGGGAAGAGCGCGGGCGCGGGCGGCGGCGCCGGCGCGCGGCGCGCCGCGCCGGCGGGCAAAATTCGAAGCGAATCGAAGCGTCATGCTCGCGTCAGGGCCCTAAGCATAATATAAATACAAAATGTATGCTGTATGCAACGTCTCAAATCAGTTCCCCGTCCAGGCCACGCATACGGCACGCCCCGTGCACGGCCCGGTGTAATATAATTTATCCCTCAATCTAAAATAATATTGATCCTTATGCTACGGCCACACTATCGCGCTAGTGCAAAGATTCGCGTTGTTGTGACACGTCTGGCCAAACACTTCGTCATAATAACGCAATGCACAATCGCGTTATGCTACGGCCACACTATCGCGGTAAAATTCTTGTTCCGTTGTCGCTGTAAAAACTTCATGTTCCGTTGTCGCGATAAAGCATGGCCACATCATAAAAATCTTCGCGACGACGTCGCGATAATTGTGAACTTTGTCGCGATAGTGCATTTCAACTAGTGGTGGATAATATATTCGAAACTATATATCGATATTTGATATCGGATTCCTAAACTATAGCTAACATATATTTTAATATCTTTGATATCGGATCGGTATCGATAATTTCTACGGACTATTAAAAATTCATGCAACATCGTGTTTTTTCTACTATATAGTTTTAGAACGCATCGAAACGATATCGGATTTGGATGCAATATAGTTACTTATAAGTTTATTTTCAATAAATTTAGATGACTCAGTCAGTTTACCTTGATCTAAGTGAGTGAGTGGAGTGCCTATTAATTAAGTAATAAGGAGTAAGTAAAATTTTTCTAAAATAAATTTATGTACCTCTAATAATTTTATTCATTAAACTTTTACAAACACATTTGTTTGTTAAAAACTACCGATCAATGATAATTCAATAAACATTAGCGATACGGTACAATATTCTTGAATCGAATCACGTACCATATAGATTAGTGATCTCAACGCACACCGCATTTCTGACACTATACTTAGTGTTTTCCAAAAATATAGTTTCAGGTATGCGATTCTCTAAGCAACACATAGACGCTGCGCGCATGACTGCGATATGAAAGTGACAGAGTCATAAAAAGCTAAATTCAGAATACATGTCCCAACTCGGGACACCGACCACCGTCTCCAGAGAAAGACAGCCTGATCTGGTACATACACCGATGGATCCAAAATGGAGTCAGGCACTGGAGCAGGTATCTTTAATGACTTTAAGCACAGTCAGAGTAAGGGAAAGTTCGCTTCTGTTTTTCAGGCAGAAACTTTCGTAATTCTCCTGTGCGTTAAAAAGAATCTAGAACTCGCTCCCAAGAAGCGTAACATATTCATCCTGAGCGACAGCCAAGCCGCGCCCAAGTCACTTATATCGCCTCGAATCTACTCCAGCCTTGTGCTTGAAACCACGAAAGCCCTTAACAAGCTAAGGTAGGCACAACAGGGTGAGGTTGATCTGGGTACGTTGATTTTAACGTACCACATGGGAATCCAAGGCAATGAAATGGCCGATGCACTTGCTAGGGAGGGCTCATGGACCCCATATATTGGTCCTGAGCCGTTTGTGGCTAGCATCGAGTACCATCAACAAAGCCTTCAAGGACCACATCCAAAACAGGCATAGAACCGAATGGAAAGAGCTACCCGGCATAAGACACTCAAAATCCTTCATAGGCGAAGGCAGGCCCGATTAATCACCGGTGCCCTGACTGGGCACTGTGCCATAAAACAAATGCTCCACAAAATGCAACTAGTAACAGACAACCTGTACAGGGTATGTGGATTGGAAACGGAGTCCGTGCAGCACCTACTGTGTGACTGCGACTCTTTTGCCAGGAAAAGAATGAATCTTCTGGGATCGGCCTATCCGAAACCAGTAGATTTTAGGCTCTTCGCCCTCAAGGACATTGCCAAGCTTATGGCAATTATCTTCACTGAGGAGGCAGAGTGATAGGACGGGGTTGCACAAATAGGCGGTTTGACGGCCGGGTAGTTTAGTGGTCAGCGACAAATGTTTGTGTGGTGAGCACGAGCATTTTGTGAGCGAGCCATGGATGATTATTAGTATTTATGTATGTTTGTGTATCCGTTATTCAGTCACCATAGTTCGGGTTATGCTTAGTTTGGGGCTGAATGATTGGTGTGACAGTTGTAATTTTTTTTTGAGATTTGTGTCTTGGGGGTAACATTAAACCGGTTCTTATTCGTAATCTTTTATTACTTCTAATACTTTATAGTTACTCCAATCCATAATGATCGAAACAGAATAATTTCGATAGTCGTATTTGCAACACGTTCACAGAGTTCACACCTCTAGTTGTCTCCCAGTCAACTCCTCATAGGTCAACTAAAGTGTGCGAATAAAGTGTAGCTGCACGAACTTTATCGCGACAAAAATCTATGATAAGCGGCAATTTACCAACAGCAGCGCGTTAACGCAATGATGCATCGCGCTAAGACGAAGTGTTTGGCCAGACGTGTTGCGACAAAGCGAATCGTCGCGCTAGCGCGATAGTGTGGCCGTAGCATTAACGCGCCACTGTCGGTTAATTGCCGCACATTAAAGGATTTTGTCGCGATAAATTTCGTGCGATTATACTTCCTTCGCACACTTTAGTTGACTGCGAGACAACTAGAAGTGTGAACGTGTTGCAAATACGACTATCGAAATTATTCAGTTTCGATAATTTATGGATTGATTTAGATTCGATAAAGTATTAGAAGTAATACAATATTACGAATTAGAACCGGATTTATGGAACCCCCAAGACCCAAATCACATTAAAAAATCACAACTGTCACACCAATCATGCAGCTCCAAACTAAGCATAGCCCGAACTATGTTAACTGAATAACAGATAATCAAATATACATAAATACTAATAAACATCCATGTCTCGGTCACAAATGTTCGTGCTCACTACACAAGCATTTATCGCTGACCGCCATCAAACCGCCTTTTAAATATTAACTTTTTAATATTTTATCAATTTTAATAAAAATAAAAATTAAAGCAAATGAATTCTCCAAAGAATTAAGTGGTAATAATAATTTTAAAATGAACAAAAGTTAATTATCACGGACACCTGAAGTATCAAAGTGACGGCAAAACAAATAAAACCATAGACCAATCCACAGAATAAATAAAATAACTCGGGAATAGTTATTCCAACTCTTTCCAAGTTTATTAGGATGAAATTATAACCTTCCTATTCCCAACTTAAAAACACATTTTAAAAAGTTTTTATTTGTAAGATAATAATATATTATAAATATTATATAAGAAAGTTTATTTGAGCGTTTTTAGCGCAAATAATCAAATATTACAATTAAACTAGTATTACAAACTAGAAAACTTAAGTAATATTAAACAATATAAAAGTACTAACTTTGTCCGATTTTTGTGATAGATAACATCCACCATCGTCTTTTATTTTTACCCTTGTATTTATTTTGTTCAAATAATAAAGATACAGTAAATAATTATTTGCCGACATGTAATAAAGCGCAACCATTTCCATTTTTTCCGTTGAAATTAGAAGTGGGCGATACAAATCGTATATTTACTGAAACATAATTATTGCATCAATTTCGTCAAATCCGATATCGATGCGTTCTGAATCTATATATTTTTGAAAACACTATATCGCGTCAGGAATGCGGTGTGCGTTGAGATCACTATATTATTGTACGTGATCCGATTAAAGAATATTGCACCGTATCGCTTATATTTATTGAAATTATCATTGATCGGTAGTTTTTAACAAATAACTGTGCTTGTAAATGTTTAATGATATAAAATTATTATAGGTAGTACCTATTTACCTACATTTTATTTTAGAAAAACTCAACACTTAACTAAATCATTATCTCTTAATTAATAGGCACTTACTCACTTAGAACGTGGATAAACTGACTAAGTCGTCTAAATCTATTGAAAAGAAACTTATAAGTACCTATATTGCATCAAAATTCAATATCGATTCGAAGCGTTCTGAAACTAAATAGTAGAAAAAACACGATATTGCATGAAGTTTTAATAGTCCGTAGAAATGGTCGATACCGATATTAAAATAAATTTATGTACCATAGTTTAATATTCCGATATCAAATATCGATATATGGTTTTGAATATATTACCTACAACTAGGTAGTTAAATTGCATTATCGCGACAAAGTTTAAGATTATCGCAACGTCGCGAAGTTTTTTTTGATGTGGCTTAGCTTTATCGCGACAACGGAACACGAAGTTTTTATCGCGAAAACGGAACCAGTATTTTCGCCGTCTAGTGTGGCCGTAGCATTAGAGCAAAGTATTGACCACATTGACCATCGCCATTCGTAGGTAATGGGATTGCAGACGCGCTTCGTTCAAAATTAGCACGTCATTATTGTAATCTCTATAGGTAGGTACACATTTGTTATTTACTTACGTAGCGGAGATAAATAATACTTAATACGATAGGTATGTAATTTATATGAAAGAAATCGTACCGAACGAACGTGTGTGCGTGTGTATGCCCCCCCCCCGCCCGCTGTCGCCTGCCCGCGTCCGCCAGCGTCAGCCCGCGTCCGCCCGCCAGACCGCAACAATTTGCTTTTGTGTTTTATTCATTTAAATATCGTGCATGAAAGTGACACAAATTTACAAAGTCGATTTTTCATGCATTTATGATATTGAATATGTGAACTCTAATCATTATAATATTTTTTTTATGTGTTTGTAGCTTGAAAAAACAAAATAATAAAAAATCTTAAAATTGCGTGGCCTAATTTGGCACAAAATTATTTAATGGGAATATGAAAGTGATCTGAGATAGGAAATAGTTATTTTATCAATTGTAATTTTTTATTTCCACTGTTTTTACATACTGACCCTAAGTCAGTTTGCACTGGACGAAGATGACACAAACTGTGTTTGCACACTCCGCAGGCTATCATAGATATGATACCATAATTATTTGAAACATTAAATTAATTTTGCCACTTCTGCTTTGAATAAAAAGAATCAACCACAAAACATCGAATTGCTGAAAATGCAAGTGACAGATGTGACACAAAACGCAATAATAAGCTTCTTAGGTACGACTGTATCGACAAGCAAGAAAAAAAGTAACTTTAGAATTTTTTAAACTTATGACCCCAAAATAGCCTAGCGCTATCGGTCTACACATAATACATACAATGTAACAGGACACTCGGTCCTGCTCTGTGTGAACGCTCCTTTCCAGTGATGCACTTAGTCCGGTCGTGGGACATTAAATCCATAAAGAACTTTTGATAATTCTAAAATTTTTGTTTTTGCTGAGTGTATAGAATATGTGGATTGTGAGCTACTTTTAAAAAGTAAGAAGTTTTATGACTGTGCTTTAGGTATGGTTTAGGTATTTCATAATATTTCGTGTAACGTAATGTATATAATATTAAAGTTTGAAATGTTAAGTGTTTCATAATAAGAGCTATCTTATCTTTGTGTTGTGAAAAGTTTAGAAACATAATATATGTGGAACTATGAAAATCACAAAATCACTCTTTTTGTCTTTGAATAAAATTTTAAAATTTCCGAAATAATATTTAAGACTTTCAGTGGTTAGTGTGGTATACATGTTGAACAAAGTTTAGAAAGTTAAGTGGTGTGCTTCTTTGATAATTTCATTTTTCTTTCGTAACACACGTAATAATAAATTAAAATTGACAGAATCGCTCATACATGGCCTTTGTAATGCTATTTTATACCACACAAAAAATTAGAAACATAGATACAGTGCATTTTGTTTAAATCACGAATAAAATATTTCGCTAACATACGTTTGTTTATGCGGGACGCGGGCGACTGCGGGCGCGGCGCGGCGCGGTGGTGGCGGCGGGCGGGTGCGGGAGAGGGGGGCGGCGGCGCGAACGCTAAGCACCTACACTCTATATGATATGACTGATATTCCACTCGTCGTCAGACGACACGAGACAATTAAAATTAAAATTAGCAGAATCGCTCATACATGGCCTTTGTAATGCTTTTTTATACCACACAAAAAATTTGATACATACATACAGTGCATTTTGTTTAAATCACGAATAAAATATTTCACAAAATACGCGATTAGGCATGCAGGACGTGGGCACCCGCCCACTTGGACAGCAACTCGTCACAAAAAAATTTGTTCTAACTGGTCACACCGCCAAAAGCAGTATTATTTGTTTCAACCCGTCACAAGTTGATTTATTTCTATTAGGACACATTGTAATTTTTGTAGCTATTGGTCACACCACACTGCAAATCTGTTCCTATTCGTCATCCCGTCAAACAGTTCTAACTGGTCACAAGGAGGATACCTAAACAAAGGAGAATGACCGTTTTACTATGGGAGATAGACTAGTTTTGCGTAACATAGCGCTTTAATGAAATAAGTAGTAATCAATAGCAGCAATCCCAACTAACAAAGTTGTCCTATAATATGAAGCCTAAATAACATTTGGTCATATAGAGGTCATATAGTTGTAAGTTGTAACTCAAATTCCCTTTAATCGTGTACGAACGATTAGTCGTATAATATTTTAATCACTTAATTTAGTCCTGTAAACGATTACACAACCAAATTATATGACTATCTTATAAAGACCTTTGACCTTTAAAATACATTTACTCGTTTATTAGTTACATTACAACGTAGCCAGCTTTTTGTAAGTATGATGTATGAGCGACTCTGTCAATTTTAATTTATTATTGCGTGTGTTACGAAAGAAAAATGAAATTATCAAAGAAGCACACCACTTAACTTTCTAAACTTTGTTCAACATGTATACCACTAACCACTGAAAGTCTTAAATATTATTTCAGAAATTTCAAAATTTTATTCAAAGACAAAACGAGTGATTTTGTGATTTTCATAGTTCCACATATATTATGTTTCTAAACTTTTTACAACACAAAGTTAAGATAGTTTTTATTATGAAACACTCAACATTTCAAACTTTAATATTATATACATTACGTTATACGAAATATTATGAAATACCTTATGGAGGCATAAGGCATACGT
The DNA here is from genome assembly GCA_963921215.1 of Scoparia ambigualis. Lineage (NCBI taxonomy): Eukaryota > Metazoa > Arthropoda > Insecta > Lepidoptera > Crambidae > Scoparia > Scoparia ambigualis. Next base: position 29,416,348 of record OY992514.1, read on the forward strand.
CAACTCGCCGGCGCATCCCAAGACTACTGAGCCAGCCGAGACCGAGCGCCGCGCAATATATATAGTGTGCGAGCAGGACAGCATAACGAAAATGTTAAAGTGCATGGCGGTAACATGCGAACAGAGAAGAGGACAGATGAATATGCTGTCTCGTTCCTCCTTACTTAATTGAAGGTAGAACAACGTACGGCACCATGGACCTGTACAGATTGTGGAGTCTTCGACTCGACTCTGATTTCATCGGCCTTTGGCCGGTTCGGGTCCTGAGGCGTAACACCTCTTTACCCGGACATCTTCTCGGGTGGCTATCAAGCCGCCGGGTCTTGAGGGAGGCGCGACAGAGATCATATCTTTCTTTTTTGTATATTTTTTTTTCGTTTTTGATCATTTTTTTTTGTAGGTATTTTTTTTTATATATATTTTTTGAGATCTCCTTGTCGCGCCTTGGAGCTAACGCTCCTGTAGAACGGCTGTCCTCACCTTCCCTTCCCCTGCGCAGTCCTCGGCGCGGCTAACCCACCGGGTGAGACGGCGTTCGCCGAGGCCCAGTGAGCCGCCAGCGAGCGGACCGCGGCTTAGGGGGCATAAGTTGGTTTGGACAGCGAGTCACGGAGGTAGATATCTGTATGTTGAATTTGAATTTGACGTCTTGTCGTTTAATTCAATAAGGACGCGGGATGATCCGCGTCCGAAGGCGAGGCGCCGGTGTAGGCGCAGGTGATGGCGCTGTTGTTGTCGGCGCAGTTGTTGTGCGCGCACTCGTCGTTCGGCGTCTCGGCGCTGCAGTCGGCGGCGGCGCTGGTGTAGCGCTCGCGGCGTCTGGTTCGTCTTCTGTTGAGGCCGCGGTCAGTGGTCGGTCGGTCGGCTCGGGTGGGCGTGCATGTAGCGGCGCGATATTGTTCAAGTGTTTGTGCGGGCCGTTGTCTGCGCGGACGAACATGCCGCGCGCTAGGCGGCGCACAAACTCATCTAGTGGTTCTATTCCTGTGTCCCGGGCGATTACGTCATTCCTGACGTAACGCCCGGCCTCCACTATGACACGAAGTGAAACTGCTTGCTGGGCCCTAAGCCGGTTGCGCTGCGTGGTGTTGGTGAGCGCGTATTAGGCCGGGGCCGCATATGTAAATTGTGCTCTTATGTAGGCTTTATAAATCATCAGTTTCGTGCGCATTGGCAGTCTGGAGGCCAACACCGGCCGCAGTTGCGCCCGCGCGGCCTTAGCGCGATTTATAGTGTGGTCGACCTGCGGCGCCATGCGTAGCGCGCGGTCGATCCTACACCCCAAATAGGTGATGTGAGGGCGGTATTCAATGGGCGTGCCTCTTAACTGTAGCGGTGGCGGCGGTTTGCGTTTATTGCTTACAAATAGCGCGGCGGTCTTGGATACATTGACCGCCATACGCCATCTGTCGAGCCATTCTGGCAGTGCGTCGAGAAATTTTTGAAGCCGGCGGTGTGCAATAGCGACGCTTGTAGAGGAGGAGAAAGAAGTATGCGCTGTCGTCGGCGAACAGCGCCAGGACGACATCCCTCTCCCCCTCCCTCAGGCGCCCCTCGAGCATGGGAGCGTCGTTGGTGTAAACGGCGTACAGGTGCGGGGATAAGCAGCTGTCCTGCGGCACCCCTGCCGCGATGTTCTTCACTGGTGAGCGGGCGTCCTCCACTGAGACTACAAATGTGCGGTCCCGCAGAAAGGACGCCAGCAGGTGCAGGCCGGGGGAACAGGGCTTGTGGCAGGTTTATGGTGGTGGAGGTGTGGCGGCCCCTGTTCATGTCGTCGGCCAGGTGGTGAAAAACTCGTGAGCTGCAGTGTGGTCGAGTGGCCGCTGCGGAACCCGAACTGCTCGACCCTTTTTTTTTTGTTTTAGTCGGAGAAAATGCTTCTCTGCACTGGCATTAGGCCTCGAGAGGAGCGTGAGACACCCCATGCACTGTCCAGGGCTGGAACCCGTATGTCCCCACCCGCCCCCCCGTGGGGGAAACGGGTGAGTAAGGACATACGGGCCCGACCTGGTAATAGAACCGACACCTACCTTCAGGAATGCAACGCGGCGCCTCGGTACCACAGTACCATGCCCCGAGAAACGCCGCCCGCTACGGACCCAGTTAGACCTGGGTCCCCCGCGCCAAGGGGGAGCAGTCTGGTAGGTTCGGACTGCTCCCAAGCGGGTGGAAGGCTTGTGCAATGCGGCCTAGTGCTCCTCTACACTAGGCCGCGGCCCTCCCTTAGGGGGGGGAGGATGGCGGCGTTGTACCGCGGTCCGGCGGTTGTGAGACCACGGTCTCACAGAAGGAAGCCACCGCCCGCCACGCCACCTCGCTCCCGAGCATGGCCCGCACCACCGCGGGCAGGGACAGGTCCTGCCCGATCGCGTCCACCAGAGTGTGGCGCTGCGCAGCCCACGCACCGCACACCTCAAGGGTGTGCTGCGCTGTGTTCTGCGCAGCCCCACACTCGTGGCACGCCTTCGTCGCCTCCCTCCTAGCCATCCTGTGCAGGTACCGACCGAAGCATCCGTGCCCGGTCAGCACCTGCACAAGACGGAAGGATAGAGCGTCATGTGTTCGGTCCGCCCACTGGTCCAGTAGTGGGCGGATTGCGTCCACCGTGCGCACCCCATATTGCGGATCGACCATACTGGCCCTACACCGCTCCCTAAAGGCGTTGTCCAGCTCGCTCCGGACGCTCAGCGCCTCTTCGGTACTAAGGCGTACCCCTCGCACGTTCGCCGCGGCCCGGCGCTCGTTCATCTCCGCCAGTACCCCCGCCTCCAACTCGCATGGGGGGGCACCGGCGAGCACGCAGGCCGCTGCATGCGAAACCGTCCGGTATCCCCGGATCGCCCTAGTTGCCTTAGCCCGCTGGGGTCGGCGCAAAAGGGCCCGGATCTCTCTACTCCGCCTCATCGCCCCCTCCCACACAGAGCAGCCTTAGAGGGCCATGGAGCCAACGACCCTCATGTAGAGCCTTCGACATAAGGCGCTCGGCCCCCCCAAATTGGGGAGGAGACGGCCGAGCGCCGCAGCAGCACCAACGAGCCGAGGCGACAGCCTCCGGAAGTGCTCCGTGAAACTCCAGCGGCTGTCCAGGGTGAGCCCCAGGTCAAGAGCTGCCGCCCGCCCAGCGTCAAGCCCAAGAGAGATGTCCCGGGGAGAGCCCGGCAGGCAGAGGACGCCCCCCCCCACCGGGGGCATGGAAGTGGAGGGAGAGGTTGCGCGAGGACATCCTGGCGCCTCCTCTCCTGCGCAGGCGGAGGGGGGGGGTCGAGGGCGGCGACATAGCGCCGCCGTCTTCCCCCCCCCACGGGAGGGCCGTGGCCTAGTGTAGAGGAGCACTAGGCTGCATTGCACAAGCCCTCCACCCGCTTGGGAGCAGACGGACTTACCGGACTGCTCTCCCTGGCGCAGGGGACCCAGGCACAACTGGGTCCGTAGCGTGCGGCGCTTCGCGGGGCGTGGTAATACGGTACCGCGGCGCCGCTATACGCTCCAGACGGTAAGTGTCGTTTCTTTTACCGGGTCGGGCCCGTATGTCCTTACTCACCCGTTTCCCCCACGGGGGGGCGGGTGGGGACATATGGGTTCCAGCCCCGGACAGTGCATGGGGTGTCTCACGCTCCTCTCGGGGCCTCATGCCAGTGCAAAGAAGCATTTTCTCCGACTAAAACAAAGAAAAAAAGGGTGAGCCCCAGGTAGGTCATGACTGACCCCACCCTCACCCGAGATATCCACTGTTGCACCCGCTGGGGGGCGGCGCCGAGGTCCGTGGAAGACCACAGCCTCGGTCTTGCCCAAAGCGACATCAAGCCCCAAAAGGCGGATCCTTTCGAAGACCAAGATGGATACGGCCGTCGCCCGCAGACACACTTCCCCAAAGTCCCCGGACCACTACGAGGGTGTCGTCCGCGTAACAGATGACCTCGGCCCGGGACAGTAACTCCCCCCGCAACACCCAATCAAAACCGATGTTCCACAGCAAGGGCCCCAGAACGGACCCCTGTGGAACACCGGCACGTACCGGCCTCACCGCCCTGATCTTGATCAACTGAAATGACGACTCCGGTAGCCATGATCCCTGATCCGGGTCCGGAGTAACACGCGAAGTTTCAGCGACGGCAGATCTAAAAAATAAAACATGAATGAAATAAAAAGAGGAATTCAACATGTTCCTCCAGATAACAAAGATTTGGTAAATGAACACTTTTTGGCTATATTTAAACTTACAGATCTGGGTGCTGCGAAGTAACATTCACATCAAGATCAGCATCGGAAGAACCGGCAATAGGCTCTGAGTTCAACGTTAGGAAACTGGAGGCAGACAGAAAACACATTTTGTCGTTATTGTAGCTTACAGAGCTGGATATAAGGTCACTATTCAAACGACACACTTACTGAACTGGCGACGGAACCGAAGAGTGGATCAACTGAAATGACGACTCTGATAGCAATGATTCCTGAAGTGCGATTGTGTAAAGCCATCGTATTCATTTGACAGTTCATAACGTAAGGTTTCATGTGTCAAACGGTAAATTCTAATTGTCTAAGGACTTCATCTATGGTTTACGATTAGGATCGTTAATTTTATCGATGAGTGAATGATTTACTGATTTTGACAGCTAATTCGAATTGCGTAAGGTTTTTGAGCTCATTGCTAATGTCAAACGATTGCGGTGACTCGCGACCCATGACAATCGATAACAGAGTGTCCAAATTATACAGTAACACCTAATTAATTAATTTTTTATTGTAGTGTGTCGGTATACTTTTAATTTGTGATCAATTATAGGTTGTCTTTACCTATATTTCAACAACTTGTTGATGAGCTCAAGCCACATATGCCGCAAAGACAGAGGTCCACAGGGATCTCTGATACAATGAGATAAAAGTAAGTCCTTTTTTGCAATTAAATGATTGTTTACTAGGTACTATTACTATTTTTTATGATAAGTAGGTACCTACTTTAATTTTAATGTTATCTTTTTAAATTACAGATCATGGCTGCCTTAGATTTTTATGCAGGGGCAGCTATCAAAGACGGGTCGGCAAAGACTTTAATTTGGGCATCAGTCAGACTTCTGTTCACAAGTGTGTGGCTGAGGTCACTGATGCCCTCAATCAGCCAGAAGTCCTGCTGCGGCACATCAAATTTCCCAGTAATAGAGAAGACAGGATGACTCTTATGAGAGGGTATGAATAATAGAAAAATTATGAGTGTTTGAATATTCTGTTTTGTTTTCAAAGCCAATAATTTTTCCTTTGGATATTTTTTACAGATTCATGGATGGCTTTGGTGTCCCGGGTGTTGTGATTGGGTGTATTGACGGCACTCACATTGCCATCATACAACCCCACATGTATGAGAAAGCTTTCTTTAATAGGAAGCATTATCATTCTTTGAATGCAATGATCGTAAGTTTTTATTAAATTGCATTTTTATAATAGGTACTGCGATTGTTATATTACAACTAATGTTGTTAAAAACTATGATAAACTAACTTTATTACCATTTAAAATTTGCTATAGTTTCTTAAATGCAATGGTTATATAATTTTTGTTTGTTTTAGATTTGTGATGTGGATTTCCAACATCCTCCATGTCGAGGCTTCATATGAAGGTGCCAGCCATGACTCGCATGTGTGGAATATGAGCCCTTTGGAAGCACACATGCGGAGTCTCCATGAAAATGGAGAAGTTTGCTGGCTGTTAGGTAAGACATTGAAAAAAAGAATATCATTCCATAATTCAACTTATTCTAGAGTTGCTATTCCACCAAAGATGTGCTAAGTTTTATAATAAAAATGTGTCCACATCATGTAGTCACTGTTGGACCCTCATCTTGTTATTTTTTAATAGGCTAATTTTCAGTAGGCTGCCCTTATGTTTGATAGATAATTGAGTGTGTCTCACAAAAAAAATTACAAAGTTAAGCCTTAAAAGTTACCTTGTGAAGTCATCTGACATTAGTCCAGTACAAAACGTGGAAGTTCTGCAAACATGATTATGTAATATCGAGTTTATATTAATATTGTATTAGGGCCCATAACTTTGACACAATTATAATTATATTTTTCATAAATTCAAAAAGTCCTAACAGTCACAAGGAATAACTTTGTATGACCTACTCCACTGTCCATTAAAATAAATGTGCAATCGTACTTATAGGACTTAAGCTTATTATGAACCAAGTCTTTATTGTGCAGCATACCTAAGTATTTTTTTTCCCTTAAAGAGGATTCCGGATACGCCCAGCGAGAGTGCATGATGACTGATTCTGCAGGCAGTTCCAGATTCCCCAGAATCCCACTATACAGATCTCCACTGCAGCACTCGCAACACAGTAGAACACAGCATTGGGGTCTTAAAAGCAAGGTGGCGCAGCTAGTCTTTGCCAGAAATGGTGCCACTTCGCGACAAGTGTTAGTGGAAATACTGTGGAGGGAATGTTGTCACCACAAATAATAAAAACTATTAAAATAGAAATATCGTTTTTATTTCTATATTGTCAGTCTAGCTCAAGTTAAAACACTTTTATATAGATAATTTTTTGTAAAAAAACAGCCTACCTATTTGTACTAGTAATAATACTTGCAACAAACGACTAAGCAGCTTTCAGCCCAAATTTAACTTAAAAACTAAATCAGTATTCATTTGAAAATATTATTCACATCACAGCCTTATATTACCTAGTGATTACATTGATACTGATTGTGCTAATAAAGCCTTGCAACAAATGTCTAAGCAGAGCCTACTCCAAAATGAAAATTTCAAATACTAATTTCGTCATTTAACGATCAATATGGACTTTTCAATCAACATTACCTAAATCATTGTGTTTGCGACATAGCAAAATTAATTTTTAGGGTTTGTAATATTGAAGACAGCAAAAAGCTGCTCAAAATTTCATTTGGAAGTAGGTAGCCTTCGGCTATAATTAGCTTACAAACTAAATAATAACTTATTTAAAAATTAAACAAGACTTCTTTTGACTAAAACAAGTTTTAAAACTAATTATATAACACAAAATAAGAAATTACTTTTAAGAACATTGCCAAACCATTATTTATTAGAAATGAAATAAAATAAATTGGCGGCGCTAGTAAGCTGTTCACAGCCTCTTAAACATCATGGCGTTTTTTGATGGGTAACAGACATTCAGAGCAACAGGTCGATGTTTTAAAACTAATTATTACACAAAGTAAGAAATTATTTACAAGACCATTGCCGAACCTTTTTTTTTAAATTTACCTTAATTAGAAATGAAATAAAATAGATTGGCGGCGCTAGTTAGCTGTTCACAGCCTCATAAACATCATGGCGTTTTTTTTATGGGTAACAGATATTCAGAGCAACGGGTCGATGTTTAGGAACTTCTCAAAGTTTAGAAGCGTTTAGTTTAGTATTCACCCGAGTACTAAACTAAACGCTTACTAATAAAAACTACAAAATAACTTAACTCATAATAAAAATTTACAAATATATAAATATTAATTTTCTAGGCTCCTACTGTACATATTATGTCATAGTCATAGTTTGCAAAAAGATTTGGACAGATTATATGAATATTATAATAATAATAAACTCTTTTAAATTTCAGAAAATGTTGTATCCTTTACAAGAAAGAAAAATAAAATAAATTATAATTATACACTAAATAGGGAAACACTACCAAGGGTTACCGAGATGAGAGACTTGGGTGTAACAGTTGACACAGAATTATCATTTCAACCACATATTCAAAAAGTTACACCAAAAGCGTATCATATGCTTGGCTTTATTTTTAGACAAAGTAGTAATTTTAAAAATCATACCACAGTATGTTTGCTATACAACTCTTTTATACGATCATCTCTTGAATATGCCTCCGTTGTACGGAATCCCCAGTATAATGTACATATTAATGCACTCTAACATATACAAAATAAATTCATAAAAATATTGCAATACAAATTTAAAAAACCTTTTAATGATTAAATATGCAAAAAATAGATTCCTTGTTCGTGCACAATTTTAATAATAGTTTTAAGGAAATAGATTTATTTTTCGAAAAATTGGCTCTTTTAAAAGAAGCATTGCTTTCAGTCACTAGCAGATGACAGACACCCCTTAGGCCTTGGCCAGACTGCACGCGCGGGCGCGGCGCGGCGTACAAAATGTATCCCGCGCCGCGTGCCCACTATAGACACTCAAATGAGAACACATAAATTATGCTTAAGTACAGTCTGGCCGAGGCCTTAGTGTCTGTCATCTGCTAGTGACTGAGAAAAGTACTGAGAGACTATGAGAGAGGTTATTGTCGCTATATTTACATGTAGTTAATATTTCTAATATTTCTTATAGCAAAATAAAAATGTTATGATTAAGTTAAATATGTAACTTGTAGAGGCCTTCATTGTTAAAGATAAGTTGTTAAGCTAATTTGTATGTTTTTTACATTTGTGAAAACTTTTTTGGCTAACGAAATGTTTATTAACTTCTGTTTTATAAGTGTATAATATGCTGTATGTTTCCCTTAAATAATTAAAAATAAAATTTCCAACGCTTCTTCGGCTATCGTCACTAAGCGTTAAAGCAAGCGCGCCCGATTTCTATCTATACGAAGGCGCTGATCTTCGTATTTGCGTGCCCACTCTGGAGGGTTATCATAACGCAGCCTGCGGTCTGAAACAATAGAAATTTTTGATGGATTGTTTATCTATGTATGTTGACTTAAGAAGCTGGCGACCGGTCACCTAAAATGAGCCTTCCATACTAACGTATTACCAAAATGATTTGCAATTAGAACATTATTTTCTGTACTTGTGATGTTCGGATTAAGACAGTATTTATCTAGGTCGCCATAAAAAAATAGTCCAAAATAATTACACAAATTAATCCGAATACATCACAAGTACAGTGAATCACGCTCAATTTTTTTATTATTTTGGTATAACGTTTGTATGAGAGGCTGACGTGTCGCCGGCGTCTTAATACCCAGCACGTAGCCATTATTGCTCCAATAAAAGCCTCTTCTTAAGAGGCCTATTACATCTCGAATGTGATTTATGCGTTAAATGCCCATTTTCGCATTTTGTAGTAATTTTGCAGTTGTATTTATCGTTTTTATCGAAATAGGATAATAAATTCATTATAAAATCTTTATTCCTCGTGAAGTAACAATTACTCTGGTATTAATTTTGCTGAATAATATTATCGTAGATAGGAGATATTCACAGTTAACTTATATAGCGATTTTCGAAGTTTTTTGGTTTAGAATAAGATTTTTTTTCCTATATAAAATCAATGATATCTAAAAATTCCGAGGTCGCTACGCACTATTCGACTATATAAGAGATAACATTATAATTTTTTGATTTCACTTGTTTAGAACAGTAGTTCAATCGATGAGCTCAAAAAAGTGCCTTCGCTTTATGAAAATCTTTCTCTGCAATTTTGGGTTTAATTAAAAAGTTAAGCAAAATTTACATAAAGCGAGGCCGCTACGCACTATTCCAATAGGTATTCTACACTATTCAATAAGTCATAATTGTTAATGTATTTTTGTTTCTGAGATCCATAACGCCGAAATTGGCCATTTTACGCAAAAATCACAATCGAGATGTGTGTGTGGCCTCTAAAACCATACAACAGTATTTATAATATAGTAGTTAGTACTTACATGGTCGAGGGTTGCGCCCTTGAGCCGTCTGATCTTGCCTCGGTCCAACTGCCACAGAGTCGCAGTACGGCAGAACCAGCATTTTTGGGCTAACAGAAAAAAATAAATTATTCCATGGTGATAACTATAAAATAAAATAATATTGAGTAGTCATTCGTATGCTTTATATAAGCTTAGTAAAAAAGTAAGCATAAAGGCTTTGCTAACTACCTATCATGGATATACATTGAGATACGGTGGCATGTTTTGAGGTAACGCAACCGACAAAGAAATTGTATTTAGGTCTCAAAAATGCTGTATTAGAGCTATGTTCAACCTAAAACAAACACACATAGCCCTACTTTAAAAATGACAAGATTCTTACACTTCCGTGTCTGTACATTCTTGAATGCGCTAATTTTGTCAAACTAACATTGAATTGTTTACATTTCTTTCATCTGCACAACTTATGGATAAACTTTGCAATGTTCTTTGTAAAACCGCGCTTTGAAATGATCGGGAATAGAAAAAACTACAAAGATAACACAATAATATTTACTTTCATTGTTTTTCGAAGTATTCTCCGTGACAATCAATGCACTTTTGCATTCGTTCAAACCAATTATTGTAACAGTAATTCCAGTCTGAAGTAGACATAGTCGAAACGGCCGATTTATAAGCTTGGACTGCCTCTTCTGGACCTGGAAACCGTTGACCACGTAGCAAATCTTTAGTTCTTGGGAATGTAAAGTAATCGTTGGGGCTCAGGTCAGGGCTGTATGGAGGATGGTCCATCAACTCCATGTTTTCCTGATTTAAAAACGCGATCGTTTGCCGAGCGGTGTGGGAACTCGCATTATCGTGGTGAAGGATTATGCGACGGTTCGGATTACTTTTGCGAAGTTCTCTTATGACTTCCGGCAAACAAACTGTTGTGTACCATTTAGCAGTAACCGTTTTCCGTTCCTGTAAAGGAATTGTAGCCACATGTCCGGTTTTCGATACAAACGAAGCGACCATTTTTTTCGACACGCTACGAGAGCGCACAACTTTTGTTGGTTTGACCTCACCTTCGTAGACCCAAACAGCCGATTAGTGTTTTCTTTCGGGCTCATATGAATAAATCCACGATTCATCACCCGAGACGATATTCTAAACAGCATTTGAGCTCCCTCTATCGAACCGTTGCAGAGAAGACCGACACCAATTAACACGAGCCGACTTTTGTTCTTCGGTCAAGCGATGGGGCACCCAGCGGGAAACTAACTTCCTGACACCCAGTTCATCATGCAATATTATTTGAATGGCTGTCATACCAATGCTGAGGGAAGCCCGTATCTGCTCGTATGTCACATGTCTATCTTCTTGTATTAATTGGCGTACAGCATCGATGTTTTCTTGTGTTACCGCTGTTTTTGGCCGACCAGTAGAAGGAACTGTGGTAAGAGATAAACGTCCTCGACGGAACTCAGAATACCAGCGATATATAGTCGTTTTACTAGGTGCTTCAAGTTCATAAATAGAAACAAGCTCGGCAAGACATTGTTCTTGAGATAAACCTCGGCGAAAGTTGTGAAAAATTATCTCACGGAAATGTTCCCGCGTAAGCTCCATTTTCTCACTGACTTCTTAATTTGAAATAGCTACCACTCTTCTTTTATTGAAAATTTATGGAATTAAGTTCGTAAGAATACTAAATTTCAAATACCAAAAAGATTTTAAGTCTAATTTATTCAAAAGTATTCCATTCCCGATCTTTTCGGTGTGGCCCTCGTAAGAGTGTCTTTTGTAATGCACTCATGTCTATAAGAAGATATCAATAAGACACAGTGATAATAACTTTACGTTTAAGCAGAAATTAAAGACATTGTTGTTGGAAAAATGCTACTACACACTCTTTTGACAGATAAAGATTTGTTTATTTTGACTGTATTTAATGATTTTTTTTCTGACATTTTATTTAAATTAATTTTCAATATAATTTTAATAATATTATCTTATCATGCATGATCAATTTGTACTATCATTATTATTTCAATTGTAGTATAGTTAATTCAACCCATCATTGTATACTATCATGTGTTCAAACAAACAAATTTTCAGCTTTATAATAGTATAGGTACATTTAGTTATATTTCTTTTACTTACATGATGTGCAAATTCTACCGTTGGACCGTTGGAGGGTTCTGCACTGCAGTTACAGCTTGTGGGAGCTGCAAAAACAGAAAATAATGAGATCCATGGTGATAGCAACAAGGAATAGCTGGAATGTGACAATGATACATACATCACAAAAACCTCTATTTGATATCATACTGTTATTTAAAATACATTTATTTTTTGTTTCTTTTACTTACATTATGGGAATCCCCCAGTATTAGTAGTATCCGGCTTTTTATAATTGAGAGTGGTTTTTTTGCTAGATCACCGCCAGTCCCACAGGCATATTGCCGGATATCAGTATCGCTTTCGGCTCCGGTATTTTAGTTCATGCCAATACTGAAAAATATAAAAGTAATAACAGCTATTGTGTTCTCTGTTTATTATTAATTAATGGTTAAAACTAGGTAGCTTTACAGTTTTCCACATATTAGAATAAAAAGAGGTAGATAGGTTATGTCAGTACTAATGTAATGTCAATAATGGACCAAAGCTTTACGATGTTAACATCCCATGAGTCTTAATTGTGTTGTTTCTACAGTGTCGTATTACACAGGACGGCATTTTTAAACTAATTTACGGAAACGAATATACTGACACTGTCTACCACAGACCGCCGTCCACAGAACACATGTCAACGCTTTTCTGAGACTATGCTAAGGTAAGCCAATTAGCAAAGTTTTCTGTTGCCAGTTTTTGGCACATGTCTCTACCTCTTTTTATTGTAACATCATTGTCATTGACTCACTCAACATCTCCCATGCTAGGAGCTAGGATATTGCGCCAAAACTCATCCACGCGCTGACTGGCCATGCTATCTCCAAATTGGACTCTTTGTAATTCAACCTACACTCTCTGCCACAGACTACGAATCCTACGTAGCTATTTCTTACAAACTACATTTCTGTGATACGAGATCTTTTAGTACATTTTTAGGCTGTCGAAGTCGATAGAATGTCGTTACGAAGTAGTTGGTAATGTTAAGAGTAAGATATTACTCTCGCCTTTGGCACTGAATTTGTTTTGATATGAAATTACCAAGCAAAGATACACATTGAAAAGTTTATTTATTTAGTTTTCATCAATGACCTTTTGTTTTCATAATCTCACTTTACAGTCACATACAGCACACTGAAAGATTGTTTACACTTTGTGTTGTTTATTTTTATAATTTATCTACTATATTTTACTTACTTGTGTGTAAATTCGACAATTTAAATACTCTATTTTGTATTTTTCTTGCTGCTTTAATGAAAAACTATCAAATCAACATTGCGTCACATTGACATTTTAGCTTTTTTTGTCAGCCCCACAGAGTACTTTGTACCTCAACAACGCTACCTTTTGTCGAGTAGTAGAAAACTTATCCCGCCATCTAGGGTCCGGTAGCTGAAACTCTCGTTTCATTCGTTCCTTGCGTTTAGTTACTTAAAGATTTTTTACATGTTTTTAGTTTCAATTCAATGTTTTTATCAATCAAAGTTCACTTTTGAGGTAAAAGATGATACAAAACATACACTACGTTTTACTATTCGATGATTATTGTAAAATAAATCAAGGTTTCATTGAGTAACTTTCATAACAAAACGCAAATTCATGATACGTTTTTAAGTCATCGGTCTTCATGGAATGGACAATAATTACGCAATTCGAATTGACATGTTACGATCGATCGTCAATTGTAACGATCATCCATCCATGAACAACCATACGCAATCGCACTTCTGATCCGGGTCCGGTATAACACGCAAAGTTTCAGCGACAGCAGATCTAAAAATATAACATTAATAAAATAAAAAGAGGAATTAAACATGTTTCTTTAGGTAAAAAAGAGTTGTTAAATGAACACATTTTGTCTATATTTAAACTTACAGAGGAGGGTGCTGCGAATACACGTTCACATCAGCATTACCATCCGATGAACCGGCAATAGGCTCGGAGTTCAACGTTCTAAAAATAATAATAAAGGAATTAGGAGGCCGATAGAAAACACATTTTGTCTTTGTCGTAGCTTACAAAGCAGGATATGAGGTCACTATTCAAAAGACATACTTACAGAGCTGGCGACTCTTCAGGGTCTTTTGGACACCATAATCGCCTGCGTTTAGTGGTTAGAGCAGTTTCCAAGGGTATCCCAAGTGGGAGCTCATCAACATGACCTAGATAGAACCTAAAATGATAGCATAACACGTCGAAATCTTTTTTAAAAGACAATACTTTACTGAAATTTTATAATAAGCAAGTTACCAATCTGGTACGCTCACAGAAGCTCGTCCACCTCTTTGTCTACCACGCCCCCGACATGCTTGATTATTAGTAGCTTCGCCACGCTGCGTTTCATTATTGTCAGTGCCACCCCTACCCCTACCCCGTCCTCCACGATCTCGACTGCCACCGCGAGTACGTACTCGTCTGCCGCCTCGTGTTCGTGGCATGGTTAAAAGCAGCTACAAAAGCGAAGCATGAATAAAGTTATTCCACTCAATCTGGAGTTGGGTTAAACTGTACAATACGGACCCACGAGTTGGAAGCACAAGAACCTAACTTTAAATAATATAAAGTTAATAAATAGGGGGAAACACCCTCCCCTAAATAATAAATCGGGAATCCGTATTGTATAGTTTTACCAAAAATTGCATTAGTGTAAAAATAATATAACTCATAAACTGAAAAAAAAAGGTAAGTGAAATATATCTAATCTTATGCAATGCAATATATCTTATCTTTAAAAGTTATATGTACAGAAAAAAAAAATCAAAGATAGTTTAATGCAAACGGCTTTAACTTATGATGACGAAATAAGTTACAACTAATAAAAACGAACACGGCTACTAATAACTAACAAACAAACATACATAGTGACTAATATGATAACTTGAATAAAAACTTTTAATAAAAATCGTAAATAGCCGATACACTCTTGACCAAATCATCAAAGGAATATCCACATTAGTTTCACGTGTCAACTTTGAACTCATTTGACCTTGAAGCAACGAGTTGCCACGTACCCGCTACGGGCACCGGTACAAAATGCATCATTGTTTGAATGATTTTACTAAATTTGTAAAGATTTTAGGTTGTAAGTTGTATCTATAGTCACTAGAATGAACTAAACTAAGGGATTAAATATAAAAAACTATGAATGACGAACAATAAAAGTAAGAAATAGTGTAATTTTGTGACACTAACGTACACCCCCAACACCATGTATGAAAACAATTAAAATTATGATAAAAACGTGCTGGATTAGCCGAAATGTACCTATTATAAAAGATTTGAACTTACATTTGCTTGATAAAAACAAATAAAAGGCACTTTAATTCCCGCCGACGATCTTGACACTCACATCACAAACCCACGCAAAAACACTGACTTAGCCGTTGTCAAACAAGGCTCTTTGAATGAACGAATTGAAGTATTCGAGGCGAAATCAGCTGTCTTTTTTCATCTTTTAACCGTTAGCAGCGAGATGAAAGAGATAGATATAATTTTACACGTACGCTTCAAGGGAGAGACACACTACTGTTTGTGCCCGCTACGGGCGCGTGGCAATCGGTACCTAAATTTTCTGTCGGTAGCGGGCATGCTGGCAGGGGAGGGGATATCCTATTTACCTATTTGGGACATCCAATTACAGAAATATGGTTGCATTTCCCCAGGATAAAATCGATACCTTATCCGACAGTAGCATCCGCTTATCATCATTACTTGACAATGCTATTTTATCAACACTGTGTAAAATTTTTATGTTTTATTGATTTGAACAACGCATTTTTTTTGCGGATAACATTACCATTATACAATACATTTTTATAATCTTTTTCTTCTTCTTCTCCGTCGTTCCCTCACTGCTAAAGATCGCGACTACAGATAGTCCCCACTCAGTGCGGTTGTATGCTGCGTGGAGCGCACGGTGCATGATGCCGCCCACCGCTTTCTTAATTGCGTCAGACCATCTTGTAGGTGTCCTTCCCTGAGCTTGTCTGCCATCCATTTGCCCAAAAATAACTTGGTTCTCTAGACTGTGCTTTGAGGACCGCACTATATGTCCGTAGAAGCTAAGGGCTCTTTTCACACTGAGGAGAGCCGCGTCTTGATGTTGAGCTCTTTCAATATGGATACGTTAGTTCGCATCGCAGTCCAAGGTACAAGTAGCAACTTTCGCCAGCACCACATCTCGAATGCATCTATCTTACTGCTATCGCAGCTTCTCAAGCTCCAGGTTTCGGCACCGTACAGAAATATGGAGAACACCAGAGCCCGAACCAAGCGCACTTTTGTAGCACGACGAATACCACGGTTCCTCCAGATTTTATCTAGGTTAGTAGGCTAGGCTAGTATCAACGACCCAAGATACACAAACTGGCTGACCTTTTTATACCCGTTGAGTGCGTCGGTTGCAGGAAGTAACTTTGCTCTGTCTACCAACATTATTTTGGTTTTCGAATGGTTGATCTTAAGAGCGAGTTTGGCACTCTCATCCTCAATTTTCTTTAGAAAGGTTGCCATTTTTACTTCGTTTGACGCTACTATTGTCGTATTGTCTGCATATCTTAGATTGCTGATCCTTCGACCACCTACTGCAACACCGCCGTCCCAGTTCTCTAGAGCTCTGCGCATGATGTATTCGCCGTACAGGTTAAACAACTTTGGTGACAGAATGCAGTCTTGGCGTACGCTTCGTTCTGTGTGGAAAGCTTTGGACATCTGGTTTTCCAATTTCACGAAGCTTGAGCCATTGAGGTACAGATTCTGTATCAGGAAAGTTAGGTGTTGTGGCACACCCATCTCTACAAGCACATCAAACATCGTACTCCACTACACACAGTCGAACGCCTTAGCATAGTCTATAAAGCACAAGACCAGCGGCTTGTTAAATTCACGGCATTTCTCAATGACAATACGAACGTTCAGAATCTGTTCGCGAGTACCCTTTCCGGCTACAAAACCGGATTGTTCACTCGGTATCTGGTGATCGACAAACGATGAGAGTCGGGTGTTAATAATACGCAGGAGAATTTTACCAGCGTGAGACATGAGGGACAAGTTACGGTAGTTTTCACATTTCCTTGTGGAGCCCTTTTTGTGCAACGGAACAACTGCGGATCGTGTCCAGTCATCCGGCCATTGCCCCGTTCTCCAGATCTTGTTGCATATCTGGTGGACGATCTTAGTCCCTCTATCACCCAGATGTTGAAGCATGGCGGCAGAAATACCGTCAGGACCCATAGCCTTGTGTTTTAATTTTCCAATTGCGTCTTGGATCTCGGAAAGCAATATATCTGGTTCCCTATCGTAATCGTCCCATCTCCTTTAGACGTTATGTCCCTCTTCATCCCGGTAGAGTTCATAACAGTAGTCCCTTCATCTATCGAGAACGTATTCCAGCTCCGTCAAGGTGTTACCTCTACTGTCATCAATAATCCAACTCTTTGGTTTGAAGGTGCCAGTCAATTGCTTCACTTTAAGAAAGAGATCTTTTGTTTGCACTTTGTCCGCATGTCCCTCAATCTCACTGCATATCCTATTGATGTGCCTGTCTCTGTCCCTCCGCGTGGATCTTTGCACATCAGCATGTAACCGGTTATAGCGATCTAAACGATCTGGTTTCTATGGCCATGAGGAGAAGTCCATGTGTATAGTCTCCTTGGATGGTTTTCGAACCAGGTGTTCATGATAGTTAGCTGATTTTCTATGATATTTAAAGAAATTTTTCGCCTCTGTCATTTCGTACCCCCAGGCCATAGCCACCGACCACAGTGCCTTCATGTGGATCTCTCCTAGTGCCGCCAACTTTCGCGTTCCAGTCACCTTGCACGATGGTCACTTCCTTTGATGGTATGGTGCGTAATAAGGTATCAAGATCGGCGTAAAATTTATCTGAAACTTCTTCGTCTGACTGAGAAGTAGGTGCATATACTTGAGTGATGTTGATTGGCGCAGGGCTTGCATCAAGTTTTATAGCAATCATTCTATCTTTAATAGTTATTAGTTTGCAGTTAGGATTTCCAAATAAATTAACCATTAGTTTATAAGTACCATATATTGGTAATAGGAATAGCGCGCGTTTACAGTGCCCGCCAGCGCATCACTGGCGAGGAGCGTTCACACAGAGCAGGACCGAGTGTCCTGTTTGTGTGTATTATGTAGTTACACCATTCCCAATTTCAACAAAAAAATAATAATACGAATGAAAGGAAAAAAAAAAAAACTTTTATACAAAAGTTAAAGACAATGACTGTACTTAAATAAATACAGACTACATGTAAGTACCTAGATAACTACTGATAACAGAAGCATCTCGAGTTCGCGTTCGAGCGACTGACAATAAATTGCTGAATCAAACAATGTGTTCCTCGAAGCGATGACCTACTTGCGAGTTACAATACAACATTATTCCGTTGCATTAGGAATGCAATAAGAATATATGTAATGAAGTAGTAAATATACAATAACGTTACTTAGGTATATTAGAACATAGTACGTACATCTTCGTAAGAACATTAGTTTACTCTTTTTAACAACATAGTTATTTTACTTAGTCTTTGTAAAAAAATTAAAGTACATAAGTAACATATAAAGTTTGTAAAGTATAGATACGTATTTAATTTAGTACAATAGTTATAATTTATCTAATAGAATAAAGTCGCACGTACAATTATCACTTCATTACAAATCCATTAATATTAATGTTAAGCTGTAACTACAGATTGATAATTTAGAATACAGTTGTTTTACTAATTTTATTTATATTTTTCTTAATACAATCTAGCTTTCTCGGTTTATTATAATAACAAACACATAAGAAGTTAACTTAAAATATTAGGTACCTAGACAAAAACATATTACTAAAAACGCACACTGATATTAACAAACCTGATAGCATGATTAAGTAAATGATTTTTACTCTCACCAATAGTTACAAGAAATAAAAGAAATTACATAATATATAACTACAAGTTGTATCATTTAAGCAGCGTAGCCCTACGGTAACAGACCTTGGGATGAGGTAATTTCCACGAAACACGAGAAAATCTCCTACGCGCTGAAAGAATCACCTGCCTAATACAACTTAAAATGATTATATATGTATATATATATATTACACTTAACTTATTTCGATTTTAGTTTCAGTCTGCGACGGGTTCGCTCGCGGTTTATTACGGAAGCTTGCTCTGGTCATATGTGCCATTTTCACAGCACGCTCATGGATAGTTTCTACTTGGCCTATCAGCCACTTTTTAACTTTGGTTGCTCCATAGCGACATATAAAATATGTGATGATACACGATAACATCACAACTTCAACGACCCATCCAATGTAGGAACGAACCATAGTCTCCTTAATCTCTGCTTCAGATTGAGCAATTACTACTTCGTCTTTATTTACTGTATTTCCCATTGTAAAATATTATATTTTGTAATAATATAAAGTAATACATATTAAAATTGGTTTAGGTTTAAGCTCGTTTATTAATTTACGTAAATGTTCGACATATTCAGTAGCGTTCAATATTTTAAAATTAGTCTGACAACCTATAAAATCTCCTGGTAGCCTTAACATTTGACCATATGTCATCTCGGCAGCACTAACACTAGTATCGGCACGCGGAGCTGCACGAAGTCCTAGCAACACTATAGGTAGCTCCTCAACCCACGTTTTAGAATCCAACCAAGGCATAAGCGCGGCCTTGAGGGATCTATGCCATCTCTCAACCATCCCATTACACTGGGGATGGTAAGGAGTAGTGCGAGTTTTATGTATGCCTAGTAATTGCATTAACTGTTGAAAAAGAATGCTTTCGAATTGTCTACCCTGGTCACTAGTAAGCTGAACAGGGCAGCCAAATCGCGAAATCCAACCCTCTACAATGACTTTAGCAACAGTTTCGGCTGATATATCCCTTACAAGAAATGCTTCTGGCCAACCAGTTTGGCGGTCTATCACGGTGACGAGATACCTGTAGTCCTGCAAAGAAATCGATAATGGCCCGACCAAATCGACATGAATATGTAAAAAATCTTTCTGCCAAAGGATAAACACCTAACTCGGACTTATTATGTCTATATACCTTTGCTCGTTGACATGTTATGCATGATCTAGCCTACTTAATTACATCTTTATTTAAGTAAAATTTTAAACAATGAAAAAAGACGACAACCTCAGGCGGGAATCGAACCACGCACCTGCCGCATTCCGGGCGGCTGCCTTAACCACTTGGCTACCGAGGTCTGGCTTTTCAACCGTCGAAATTTGTCAGTGCTTGATGCTTATTGTTACGGCGAAAGGCGTTCGCAGTAACAGCGACGAAATAAAGGTTGTGGGCTGGGTAGGTATGGATAGTGAAGTACTTACAGGGATGATGAGTCACAGGAGCCGGGAGACGAGCTGACCACGGGCGGCGATGTAGTGGTGGGTTTCCCGGCGCACAGTCACTACACTACACAATGGGCATTTAGGCGTTCTCTTCACATTAGGTTCAGGAGTCACTATTAACCAAAGGCTGTGGCGTGCGCGGTAGCTAGCTAGCTTGCAGACGAGTCGGCGCGGTATATCCACGAAGCGCGCGGCCGCGAGTCGCGCAGCGGTGGCGCCGCGGCAGATAGGCGGACGCGGTCGTCAACAACCGCTGAGTCAACCGCCTTACAGATGGCGGTATGGTTTGAATGGCCGTCCCGGCTTTGGCGGGAACATCCTCCGGGGGCCAGGGTGGGCTCATCCAATGGGAGCTTGGCGATCCGGAATACAGGCCTCCGAAGATGTCCATTCGCGGTGTCCAGGTCTACCACCCGCACGACGCCATCCTTCCCAGGCAGAGTGCGAGCAATGCGCCCCAGTCTCCATTGGAGGGCAGGCAGGTTGTCCTCCTTGATGAGGACGAGCTCGCCAACTCGGGGAGGGGAGGATGGGGACAACCATTTGGAGCGGGTTTGGAGGGTATGAAGGTAGGACTGGGTCCACAGCGTCCAGAAGCGCTGGGAAAGGGCCTGTACCATCTGGAATCGCCTACGTGTGGAGATCGGCCTATCTTCCACGGATAGTTCGGGAAGGGCCGTTAGTGGGCGGCCTATGAGGAAATGTCCGGCTGTAAGCGGCTCAAAGTCTGAGGGATCAGACGAAAGTGGGCAGAGAGGTCTTGAGTTGAGGACCGCTTCAATTCGAGCTAAAAGTGTGGAGAATTCCTCGAATGTGAGGTGTTGTTCGCCAATTACGCGATATAAAAGTTGCTTTGTTGATTTTACGTTGATCTCATGTAACGCACCGAACCATGGTCCCTTAGGGACGTTCAACAACCAAGTAATGTGCTGACCATCGAGCTTGTGCGCAATCGTGTCATTGTTTAAGGCAAGAAAGTTTTGTACTTCGATGAGCTGATTTTTAGCGCCTACATAATTTGTACCGCAGTCCGAGCGGATGAGAACCGGGGCACCGCGGCGTGCTATAAAACGCTGTAATGCCGCGAGGAACGCTTCCGTGCTGAGGTCCGAGACCGGTTCCAAATGAACCGCCTTAGTCGAGAGGCACACGAATATACAAAAGTACGCTTTTAAGAGTTTAACATTACGTAGGGTACTAGATTTAACGAGGAATGGGCCGGCAAAATCGGTCGTGACTTGACTAAATACTGGCTGAGGCGTAACTCTATCGGCTGGCAGGTCGGCCATGAAGGGCGCTTGCGGCTGGGCCCGGCATCGAAAGCATCTAATGCATTTAAAGACTCGGTGTCTAATAATACGGCGCGCAGACAATATCCAAAATTGTTGGCGTAGGATTGCGTGTAAGGTGTCAGCGCCAGGGTGGCAGTGTATTTTGTGGTAGTGGTCAATGATCAGGTCTACAAGTGGGCTAGAGCTGGGAAGTATGAGCGGATACTGCGCGTCATATCGGATAGACGCATGGGACAGTCGTCCACCAACTCTAAGGAGCTCATCTTTAATGAGAGGTGACAGCCGCTGGAGTCTGACGGAGCAGATTTTGCCAGTTTGAAGGCGGTGGATGTCCTCTGCAAATTCATTATGCTGAACACTGCGCACCCAGTAAAGTAGGGCCTCTCTTCGTTCACTGACGTACAAGGGGCCTGAGCGTCGCGAATCTGGGTGGTGTCTGCAGTTGTGCAGAAAGCGTTTTAGACAAGCTGTCACTCCGACGAGCTTGTCTAGTGAACTGAACCGAGTGAGCAGGTCAAAGTCAAGACCGGGCACTGTGACCAGTGACGGGACGTGTTTGGGCTTAAGGCCGGGCAGGGCGTGATGGCCCAGAGCTAAGGGCATCGCAGGCCAAGACTCACAAGGCTGTCCAAGCCACGTGAGTGACCACCATAGGTCGTGGGCTGACAGGGATTGCGCAGACATCCCTCTGCTTGCGCAATCTGCCGGGTTGAGCTCGGAAGGTACGTGTCGCCAGGTACATTCTGGTGAGCCTGGGCTGATTTTGACTACCCTATTGGCTTCAAAGGGTTGAAGACGGTGAGGCGGTGTATTGAGCCAGGCCAGGACTATCGTACTGTCTGACCAACATATGTGTTGTTGTATACTGATATGGGCCGATAACTGAACCGACACACGGATCATGAGCTGGGAGAGTAGGGTGGCGGCCGACAACTCTAACTTGGGGATTGTGAGGCGATTCTTGATTGGTGCGACTCGCGACTTGGCGACAATCAAGTGTACCAAAGTATCTCCGGAGGCATCGAGCTCATGGAGGTAAACAACGGCGGCAAACCCGGCTTCAGAGGCATCTGCAAACCCGTGAAGCGAGTATGCAGCTGAGCCTTTGTTTGCACAAATGTGCCGAGGGAAGCGAATGCTAGACAACAGCGGCAGATCCTCTGAGATGTGGTGCCACTCCGTTTGTACTTCAGAGGGAGTGGGCTCATCCCATTCCAGCTTCAGTAGCCACAATTGCTGAAGCAGCAGCTTTGCGCGGAAGATAACGGGAGAAACGGAGCCGTTTTGGTCATAAAGTGAGGCTACGGTGCTTAAAATAGACCGCTTTGTGACATGTGTGATGGGGGGCAGAAAGATGCGGTAGGTGAACTCGTCTGACTGAGGGCTCCACTGTATACCCAAGACCTTAATGGACGTAGATTCTGGGTTCATGTCGAAGTCCTTGGGCATGTCGCATTGGTTGTCGGGAAATCTCTTGAGCAGCTTAGGCGAGTTAGATGTCCACTTACTGAGCTGAAAGCCGCCTAGGTCTAGCAGACTTATCAACTCGTCCTGAAGTGCTTGGGCGGATTCAACTGTGTCATGACCACACAAGATGTCATCAACGAAGATAGACTTGCGAAGAACCTGAGCGGCTCCAGGGTAGCGATGGCCTTCATCATCAGCCAGCTGAAGCAGAGTGCGGATTGCATGGTATGGGCTTGATCTTAAGCCGTAGGTGACTGTATTGAGGGCGTAGGTGAGCAGAGGGTGATCTGGTGAGGACCGCCATAGTATCAGCTGATACCGTCTCTGGTCTGGGGCAACCAGCACATTTCTGAACATCCTCTGGATGTCAGTGCTGAAAACGACTGGATGCGTTCTGAAGGACATGATGATGTCCACAATGTCCTGTTGAAGGGCGGGGCCTGTGTGTAGGCATTCATTTATGCTGACACCATTGGAGCTTTTGCAGCTACCATCAAAAACAATGCGCAGCTTGTCCGACCCTGACTTAAATACGCCATGGTCAGGGATGTAGAAGTGAGGTTTATGGGCGAATGTATTTGGGTGACAGGGAGCCATGTGCCCTAAGTCGATGTATTCGGCCATGAAGTCGACGTATTTAGAACGCAGAGACGGGTTCGCCATTAGCTTCTTCTCAATATTGAGGAATCTGCGTAATGCGATAGGGTGAGTTTTACCTATTTGAGGGGCGTCCTTTAGAAAGGGCAGAGCGACTGTATATCTGCCTGAGGGATCGCGTGTAGTGGTAGAGCGGAAGATTTCCTCGCATTGTTCCTCCAGGGGATCATTATGAGTGTGAGATTGAGGGAGGGGCTCCTCAGACTCCCAGAACCTTTCCAGACTCTGACGTATGTCCTGGGCTGATTCAGCTGAGTCTGGTTGTGAGCTGACGACGTGAGCTGAGTTAACCTGCTGCGCCGGCTGCGCATACAAGTCCTCAATGGGTCCTATCAACGCGAAGTCGAAAATCGTGCCGAAGGCTATGGGCTTGCCCGGGCCCAACGAGACCTTAATCCCGTCCAACACCTGGCCAAGAACGTCCGACCCCAATAAGAGGTCGATCGGGGCTGGTGTGTGGTAAAGCTGGTCAGCCAATGGCACGGGTGGCTGGCCTAGTACGTGGGAAATGTTTGGTACCTTCTCTAAGGGAAGGTAGCCAGTGACGTTTTTTAAAATGTGAGCTGTGGCAGTGATTGTAGGAGTATCATTGTGAGTGGGTCGGCATACTATTGTTATTGCCGCCTTTGACTCATGTTTGTGCTGATTCTTAACTCCTGTAATTTTTAAAGAAGTGGGTTTTGATGGCAGGTTCAAAAGTCGTGCCATGCGTGACGTTATTAATGTCAGCATACTGCCACAGTCCAATAAAGCTCTGGCTGTGTGAAGATGGCCATGTACGTCCGCGACTCTTAGTGAGACGGTTGGCAACAAAATGGGTGTGCCAGTGGGCACAGAAGGTGAGTGAGCTGATTGAGTATCAGCTGAAATTGTATGAGCTGAGTATGTATCAGCTGTGTGGGCATGGGTTGACTGGGCATGGGCTAAATCTACCTCTTCGCTAGGGTGCTCTGTGATAGTTGGGAGTCATAATTGCTGGCGGCGTTCGCGGGGCCTACCTGGCGAACCGGACCTGGGCGGGCTGGCTCTGTGAGCAGAGCTGGGTCGCACCTGTTTAGCCTGTGCGGGTTCGTGCCGCCTGCTGTGTCTGGGACGCTCCCTCGAGTGCTCTGTCAGCTGTGGTGGGGGTACATGTACAGACGACGAATGAGCTGAGTGTGTTGGGCCGTCTGGTCGATGGAGGGATGTGTGGTGGTTCGTGCTCCCACAGTCTTTGCATGCCCCCCTTGACCTGCATTCGCTCTCGTAGTGACGGCCGCGACAACGCTGGCAGCGCCCGCGTGCCTGTACTAAGTCCCAACGGCCCTGTGTCGGCTGGGCATTGTACCATCTGCACGTCATGAGCGTATGTCCCCTAGTGGCACAATAGGGACAGTAGGACGTCGAGCGTGAGGAAGAGGACGAGGACGATGATGAGGAGCAGCTTTGCTGGAAGGCCGAGTAGACGGGGAAGGGCTGACTGCGAGCCGGGGAGGTGGATGGGCGGTGACGCATTTGCTGCGCTGGGCGTGACGGTTGGTGAGTAGGCTGATCGTAGGCGCGGTGAGGCGATGGAGCTGAGGAGCGGCCACGGTAATGGTCGGGTTGTTGCTGAGCCATCTGAGCATAAGTGCGATGGGGCAACTGTGGAGGCGCGCGGCTACGAGAAGGGCCGGGCAGGGCGTGAATGGGCTGCGGCTGGGCTATCATTGTCTCCACACAGCGCGCGTGCTCCTCGAGGTAGGAGATGAGGTCACTCAACGTAGGCAGGGTGCTGCTAGACCCGTGTCTGCGTTTAAATAACGTGCGGAGCTCACCCTTAAGCTTTCGCACCACTATCGACACAAACACGTAGTCGTCTCCTATGGGCAGATCCAAATTACTAAGGGCACACTGGGCGGACACCAGCGGAGTGAGGAAAAGTGTGCGTATGTTAGAGCGCGTGTGGATGCTCGGCAGCCCCAGGATTATGTCGACGAAACTATCGATGAGAACCCGGCGGTTCTCGTACCGCTTTGTAAGGATGTCCATGGCCACGGCAAAATTTTCATTGGTGACCTTTAGGTGGGACACCATGCTTAATGCCTCACCGCTGAGACTTGAGAAGAGATAGTGGAGCTTGACTGCTTCCGACAAGGTCGCCATGTCGTCAGTCAAACTCCTGAACAGTGCAATAAAGGAGGGCCAGTCCTCCACCTTTGAGCTGAACCTGCGCAGCGCTATCTTGGGGAGGACGGCTGTAGGCGTATTGACGCCGAGACTGGGCTGAGCGTTATGGGTTGGGGACGACGTGGAAGAGGGTAAGATTTCCTCCCTAGCCACAAGTATCCCCAGGTATGCCCCGGAGGCTTTTGTGTGGTTCTCAGTGTATGTCCTCTCAACCCCCTCGTCTAAGTTCTCTTCGTCGAGAATGTTGTAGTACACTGAGTCCAGTTATTCCTTTATGCCCTGTATCTGTGCGAAACGCACGTTAAATTCCGTTATGGAATGTTTGGTGTCGCGAGCAATGATCCTTGATCCCACCTCTAGGAGCTGGTGTATAGCTTTGGCGGCCTCCCTAAATATCGCGGCTTGTGACTTGGTCGGCATCGCGATGAATGAAAGAAGACAAAAAACTAATAAAATAAAAATAAAAAATAAAAATAAATTTAAAGGCAGTAAAAAGGACAACACCCTGTATATATTCTATAGTTGGGCTGGACGTATTTGTTTACTAATGTAATGGCAAATAGGCCAAAATTAACGCAACAATAAAGAAAGCAAAACTAAGTTGGGACGCCTTGTATATGGCCCACGGGTGGGCAAACGCGTGTGTATGTGTCTGTGTCTCTATTGAACGCGCGTACGTAACATTAGCCGACCGCAAAACAAAAAACAAACAAAACAACAAAAAAATCACGTCATCCGTAGCCCACTGTTGGGCAAGGCGCTCACAGTCGGGCAGAATGAGTCGGTCGCAAAAAAAAATTAAAAATAAACAAATAATAAAAACTTAATTAAAAAATAAAATTGGGACACTGTCTGTGTCCCACAAGTAGGCAAACGTGTGTAGAAGCGAAGGCGACGCACGCAAATAGCCGTAAGCGATATAAAAAAAACTGATGAAACTAAATGAAACACACTAAGCTCATGTGGTGAGCACGCACAAAAAATGAGCCGATCGCAAAGACATAAATTAAAAATTAAAAAAAATAGATATAAAATTAACACGAGGGAAAAAATAAAGCACGCTACTTGGCACGCGTGGTGAGCATGCACGAGATCTGAGCCGATTTAACACGACAAGAACATTAAAAATTCCTTAAAAAATAAAACGGGAAAAATAACAATGCAATCTCTCGTCATAATACCATACGTAACGTAATAATTTAACTACTAATTTACCGTTAGGAGTAAGAACAACGTATCATTAGGCAAAAATCATTTGGGTACACACACAAGCCCGCTCAGATTACAACAACATTACAACATTGCATCACACTTTCGATTTGTGATCAGACAATCGGATGCATACACAAAATCAACAATAAAAATAAAATAATATAAGTGTACGTTGGCCAGCTATACTAACACAATTGTTTTACGAGTACCGACAAAAACTTTTATTGGGGCAGGCCGTTTCGCCACGAGATAAAGGTAAAGTTACGGAAACAAATGAATTTAGAAATGATGGTAGGAATTAGATTTAAGATTTAGACATAGAATAAGAATATGGGCGGAAATAATTATCTTTAGCGGACTGTATTAAAATTGAAAATTAAACGAAAGTTAGGTTCTGGTTACGGGAAGGTCGCCGGTATTTAATATTACCGGCTCGAAGATGACCAAAATGTTACGGCGAAAGGCGTTCGCAGTAACAGCGACGAAATAAAGGTTGTGGGCTGGGTAGGTATGGATAGTGAAGTACTTACAGGGATGATGAGTCACAGGAGCCGGGAGACGAGCTGACCACGGGCGGCGATGTAGTGGTGGGTTTCCCGGCGCACAGTCACTACACTACACAATGGGCATTTAGGCGTTCTCTTCACATTAGGTTCAGGAGTCACTATTAACCAAAGGCTGTGGCGTGCGCGGTAGCTAGCTAGCTTGCAGACGAGTCGGCGCGGTATATCCACGAAGCGCGCGGCCGCGAGTCGCGCAGCGGTGGCGCCGCGGCAGATAGGCGGACGCGGTCGTCAACAACCGCTGAGTCAACCGCCTTACAGATGGCGGTATGGTTTGAATGGCCGTCCCAGCTTTGGCGGGAACACTTATGTTTTTTAGTCAACATTGCTTCATCAAATCTTAGAAGTTTTCACCTCTGAGATCCGAAGGAAATATTTTTACAAATATTTAAACATTTGGTTAAGAAGAAGCTGCGTTTATAGATTAATGTTTTATATTTTAGCGTTTTATTAACGCTTAAATATACCTAAGTAAAATTTTAAACACTGAAAAAAGACGACAACCTCAGGCGGGAATCGAACCACGCACCTTCCGCATTCCGGGCGGCTGCCTTAACCACTTGGCTACCGAGGTCTGGATTTTCAACCGTCGAAATTTGTCAGTGCTTGATGCTTATGTTTTTTAGTCAACATTGCTTCATCAAATCTTTTCTGAGGTTGTCGTCTTTTTTCAGTGTTTAAAATTTTACTTAGGTATATTTAAGCGTTAATAAAACGCTAAAATATAAAACATTAATCTTTATTTAAGTTAACCCAGAAAAATCTTTCACTCATTAGCTTGCGCGAGGTACGAATTCCGGGATGACTAAGATTATGGACAGAGTCGAAAGCTAAACGTCTAAATTGTTCCGGTAAATATGGTCTCGCTCTATTTGTTGACATCTCGCACCATACAGGTAAATCTGTGCCTGATAATATTATTTGTTTAAAATTCCATTTACTGTTTGTGCGCAATGTAGCTAACTGTTTGTTACTAGTTTGTGCATAATCCAATACAGATGAGCTAACTATTGTTTCGATTCTCGATAACGCGTCCGCTACAACATTTTCATCACCTACAACGTGTTTAATGTTCGTAGTGAACTCGCTTATGAAAAGAAGTTGTCTAACTCGTCTTGGTAACTCACTATCACTGCCGATTTTCGAAAATGCGAAAATTAGAGGTTTGTGGTCGGTGAATATTACCAAGTGTTGACCTTCAACCATATTCCTAAAGTACTTCACTGCAAGGTATACTGCCAGCAACTCCCTATCGTAAGTACTGTATTTTTGTTGTGTTGGCGATAGTTTTTTCGAGAAGTAACCTAACGGCAACCACGTGTCACCTACCTGCTGTTGCAGCACCGCTCCCACGCTCGTATTCGATGCGTCCGTCATAAGTGCAAGCGGAATATCGGGTTTCGGATATGCTAGGAGCGCTGCGTTCTACAATTGTAACTTACATTGAATAAATGCATTGTTTGACTTTTCGTTGCAATCAATTACAGTTTTATCTTTCTTCTTAGAATTTTTTAGATAAGAATTTAACTCAGCTTGATATTCAACGGCATTTGGTAGATGTAACCTATAAAAATTAATCATCCCCAAGAACTGTCTCAGTTGTTCAACCGACTCAGGCCTTGGGAAAGCGCATATTGCGTCAACTTTTTCTTTCAATGGGCACAAACCTTCATTAGATACTTGAAACCCTAAAAAGTCTATTTTAGATTGTCCGAACAAGCATTTATTCAAGTTAATAGTCAAACCGAATTTATTTAATCGCTCAAAAACTAAATTTAGATGACGTTTATGTGACGTCATATCATCACTTGATATTATGACGTCATCGATATATGTGTAAAGGAAGTCTAAACCCTCTAAAACAGTGTGATTCATAAAACGTTGAAAAGTTTGCGCAGCGTTACGCAAACCAAACGACATGCGCGGAAACTCAAACAAACCAAAAGGTGTGATTATAGCGGTTTTCTCTATATCTTCAGGAGCGACCATTATAAAATGATACGCCCGATTAATGTCAATTCTAGAGAAAATATTTTTACCTTGTAGCAAATATGTGAAATCGTGTAATCTTGGAATGGGATATCTGTCCGGTTTAGTTATGGCGTTAAGAGCTCTGTAATCTCCGCATGGTCGCAATTGCCCGTCCTTTTTAGGAACGACGTGCAAGGGGCTCGCCCACGCACTTTTCGACGGTCTACAAACACCCAGTTCCTGCATAAATTTAAATTCTTCCTTTACTTTAGCATATCGTTGAGGTGGCAACGGTCTTGCCTTTGCATGCACCGGTGGGCCATTTGTCTCAATGTGGTGATAAACGGAATGTTTAGGCGTTTCCTTAAATGAAACCGGTTTGGTAATATCAGGATATTGCGATAATTTATAAAAAAATGGATGACATTTATCAATGGTTTTAACTGATTGTTCATTAGTGTAAACAATAGAAGCTAAAACATTTAAATGTGTAATTTCATCGATTAAGCTACGCGAACTGACGTCGACCAATAATTTGTAATAAGCTAAAAAGGCGGCTCCCAATATTGGTTGACGTACGTCCGCGATAGTAAAGTTCCATTTCAGTGCTTTACGTAAACCTAAATCTAAAATTAAAGTTTTGATGCCGTATGTATCTTCATGTCATCTTTGTTCCATTTGCGGCATACAAATTATAGTCTAAACACTTGTCACTACAACGGGTTAAAAGCACTTTATTTCTCGGAAGCACAGAAACGTTAGCCCCCGTATCTACTAAAAAAAATAAACTACTAGACTTATCTTTGATACACAGGCGATGATTAACAACTCCTATACAGCTGGCCACCGCTGCTTGCTGCACAGTATTTAGTTTCCCTGCTGCGGAGCAGCAGGTGCAGGTGGAGAACTACCCTTTCACGCACACGGCTGTATACACTTGTGCGCATCGTTCTTGAATCGGTAGTGATAGAAGCACATCCAGTCGTCTCGTGATGCAGCGCGGCGAGGCGTATAGCTGCGACGACTTAGAGATCGCGTACGGCTTTGGCTCTTCTCTGGTCGTCGGGACTTCGATCGAGATCTGTAAATAGACATCTTGTCAAGCCGCTTATGAATTTTGGCTATTTCGGCTATAATCGATGTCTCGCTGGATGGTGCGGTGTGTACTTCTGCGACGCTGACAGGTCTGATCGTCTCCATTACTTTATCGGCGACGGAAGCAAGGATATTAAAGTCCTTTGTATCAGTGACCACGAACCTAACCTAACCTTTAACCGCCTCTGTGGTCTAGTGGCTAAGCTACCTGTTTCAGACCCAGAGGTCCCGGGTTCGATTCCCAGCGGGGGGTACATTTTTGTGTGCTCGGTTTGGTTGGTGGTAGGGCTGTTAAGTCCGCCTGGCTAGCTACCACCATCTTATCTAAGTCTGTCGCCATAACAACGATGTTTATAGCATTGTTGTGTTCCGGCAGTTTGAGATAAGATAGCCAGTTCCTCAGTGGTTGAGGATTCCGGGTGAAGCGCGCTTCCACCTTCGGCCTTATCGTCACTTACCATCAGGTGAGATGAAGGCCAAGCGCTTACCCGTTGCCAATAAAAAAAAAAAAGGGCACTGCACGTACAAAAGGTGGCAAATGGTTCTGCCACAAAATATTAAGTGTCTCATTGTTTACCTGGTCTCTTGCCAGTTCCTTCATACGGCGTAGAAGCTGCGACGGCCGGTGGTCCCCGAGGTCCATTTCGCCAATCAACTTTTGCACTTGGCGACACTCCGACTCTTCATATATGGCAAGCAAGGTCGACTTGAGTAATTCGTATTTGCCTTCAGCTGGAGGCTTCACCAGAATGTCGGTAACCTGTTGGACGACATTCTTCCCCAGCTTTGCTATCATCAAATGGTACTTTGCTGCATCTGATAGGTTTTGTTTGTACAGCACGGACTCAGCTTGGATGAACCAGGTGCGAGGCTGGTCCTCCCAAAAGTCCGGTATGCGCGAGGATACAGTAATCTGCGCCACTTCAGTCTTGACTTGGTTGCATAATGACAGCTGTCAGTCAAGGATGTCTTGAGTGACTCCAAATTGGGATGAGGCTTTGAGCACGCCTTTTCCTCCAAGTGTTGCCATATCTTGTAATCTAACGGACTCAAATCTGGACTGGAGGAGGGCCAGTCTTCGTGCCGGATGAAGTCGATTTCACGCGCCGCCAGCCAGTCTTGTGTGCTCTTCGCTCTATGAGCTGGCGCCGAATCTTGTTGGAATACCCAGTGCCTGTTATTGAACATGGTATGAGAAACAGGTTCCACAAGGTTCGTCAGGACTGTATTTTGATACACAACTGCATTCGTTTTTACACCTTTGTCACAAAAATGTACCTCTGTTAAGCCCCAATAAGAAACTCCCAACCATACCATGAGCGAGGATGAAAAATGACCTCGTTGGACACGCGGAATACGGTTGCTCGCTTCTTCACTATTGTGTGCGTATACCTTATCATTTTGCTCTCTTCTAAGGTAAAATTTTTTTTATCCGAAAAAAGAATATATTATAAGAATATATATTTTTTTCCCGCGTACCGCTTCAACAAAGCGCGGCAGTTTCTGCTTACGTTTGGGATTTCTTTGAATTCGCTCCTTCACAGCTTTTATTACTGCACTGCTAGGAGGGCGACCACTTCTTGATCTGTCATCTACGCTAGAGTCTTCATGGTATCGTTTGATGGTACGATAAACGAATCTTTCGGTTATATTCAGTTTATTCAGTATGTCAAAAATTTGAATTTAACCGCAACGATGCAACGCAATAACTGCAACACGGTCTTCTTTAAGCGTCTACTCCATATTTAAAAATGAGTAAAATTCTAAAAAGTATACATTTTTATTTTCATGAACAATTCGAAATTCGAAATTCGAATTCAATAAACTTTTTTGTGGCCAGCATTCTAAAAGAAAGGATTTTACTGTGTGACAATACTTATGACCTGACTGTGTATATACACAAATTTCAGGGTTATTTAATTCGAATCGAGCAATATCTGAGAAACTCAATATATAAAGTAAAAAATAAAATAAAATAAAAAATATAAAGCAGCAACAACTGACCATAAAAAGCGATAGTCATCTTCATTTCGAATATATAATATATTCACATGCATTTGATTTAATTGCTGCCGGTAAGTCAATAAAGTTTGAGCCGCGCAAAGGCTGATATTTGTTAATATTAACTTCCAAATGTGAACTGATTAAAAATGTCCACCCACTATCACGATCTTGAAATTCTTCCAATTTCTTTTTCAACGTGTTTCTAACCTGAGTAACCTGAGTTGCTAATGAATTATATTCATAATTCTGATCTACTACATAATTCTTTGTAGCAAATGATTTCATCTCTTGACTATCATTTTTAACCATCAAAAACAAAGCGAAATATTCAAAATTAATTTTTAGACAGATATGATCCTTAAGAGATTTCTTTATTTTTTCGTAATTGTTATTAAAAAACAAATCTAAAGAATAATTTTTATGAGTCTCAATAATTCTATAAGAAGCTATACGATTTAGAAATGCAGAATTAATTAATTCAACACCTTCGCAAACGTATGAAATATTTTTATTTTTATGTTTATTACTGCGTAGATGACCTGTCCAGTGACTGCGCTCAACAGATATGTTACAAACAGTGCAGAAAGGCATTTTAGCGTAATTAATTACCTGCTAATTTAAAAGATTTATTTTGGATGTCCCAAATTTTAATTTTAAATTGATATGTAAGTTTTATTTAAAATATTTTTTATCGCTAAAAACACAGCCTCTGAGTCATTAAACGACTCATGAGCCTTGTGCATAAATTTTCGTAGTGAGTTCCACTGCGGGCCACCTTTATCCAGTTGCAGTTTTAATGCAACTTCTGCCTTCTTCCAGCGCTCCTCAGCAGCAGTGGAGATAATGTCTCCTTTATGGTATACCTTTAATTCCACATAGAAGGCACCCCTTAGATTCGCTGTCCGTCGTACCTTCCCGTTGGCAACGCGAGACAGCAAGGATGAACCTAACTCCGTCTGCGTGGTCGAAGGAAGGCTGATCAAGTCTTCCAACCCGAAAAGGTCGGTGTTCTCCGGTTTCTTGTAACTGTAAACAAGTAAAATTATATTTTAATAATCACGAATAATAACTTATCTAGATATCAACTTATGTTGTATAAAAAATGAGTAAGTGTGAACTTAAAGTTTTCTATTGAGATGTACGTGATAATATAATAATGGAGACTCTAATACAGAAGGGATAACTCATATATGGTATTCATAAACTACCTTGATTCCGATTCCACAACCTAAGAAGCTTTGCGCTTTGTTGTTTTTTTCGTAGCCAGGGTCTTGGTCGGTACGACCTTTGCAGCTGTCGCCGGGCTCTTTATGTAGTCAGACACACGGGAAACGTCGGAGTCGGACATAGGTCCGACTAAATATAGGTCCGTTATAGAAAACCATAAAAATATTATTTAAAATATCAAACAAATAACCCCATGAGGTAATTTTTAAAATACAATAAATATAAAATTAAACAGTTTATGACAGAATAATAACAGTTACATCAGCCGACAGACAGAAATCGGGACCGTGGCTGAGTAGTAATCATGGTGGATAGGTAGAACACGATAATTACTACAGCCGGCAGGCAGAAACCGGGTCCGTGGCTGAGTAGCAATCACGACGAGTTAGGGCACGATAGCTACTACAGCCGGCAGGCAAAAGCCAGGGCCGTAGCTGAGTAGCTATCATTATTAGGTAGGACACGATAGTTACTACAGCCGGCAGGCAAAAGCCAGGGCCGTAGCTGAGTAGCAATCAGGATTAGGTAGGACACGATAGTTGCTACAGCCGGCAGGCAAAAGCCAGGGCCGTACAATAAATACAATAACTTTATTAACTATTTACAATGAAATTTTAAAATATCCCAAACAAAGTAAAATATGTACTAACAAATAAGAACACAAAAAAATATTTAACAATGTACAATATACATACTAACTTTTTAACTATTTACAATGAAACAAAAAATTATTTACCTTTTTTTACAACAGAACATAATTTATTTTTAATTTATAATGACCCCAAGATAATGTCTATGGTAATGTAGAAACGATATCGTTAACACAGTAATCTTTTTCACACTTAAAGTGTTTAGCAACGATACACACAACTAACACAACGAAAGCGCGGCCGGGAATCGTCTGCCGGCTGACAGTCTGACATCTGTCTACGATGCATATTGACTTCACTTCACACAAGAAGCATCACTTTTTTATTTTTAATAACAGAACGTGTCACAATCCTACTATAATGTTGCCATTTTCGAGTAGAAATCAATGTTGGTTTTTAATTTATAATTAAAAAACGGAGGTCTTTAAATTAATAATACGGTCATAAATATGTTGATAATAAAGTATTTTCAAGTATTTATACATTGGCGTGAAGTTAAAAGGCTTTGGAATTTAGTACCAAGCCCCATAGTAAAAAAAATATGTCCATTGTTTTTCATATAATGATAATGAAAGTCATACATTAAGGTTTTAGATATGTCTAAAGGTGCTGATAGATTGAGCTTTCACTTGTAACATTCGCCGTTTTTATATTTGTATGAAAAATAGAAGATGGTGGCAAACTAATCTGTTTCGTCTTAGAAGTGAAAGTGGAGGTCTACAATTAGTTGCAGAGTTAAAACAACAAGAAATAAGCGGACACTATAGAAATTTTCTGTTAATATCATCAAGTGATTTTGAATATTTGTTAAACATGATTGGTCCAAAAATAGTCAAATAGGACACAAAGTTTAGAGCTGCAATCACGATTCAAGAAAGGTTAGCAGTAACTCTCCGTTTTTTAGCAACGGGAGATAGTTATTTAAGTTTACAGTATCTTTTCAAAATGTCAAGACATTCCATTGGATACATAATACCGGAAGTATGTAAAGCAATCATTGGATTATTGGAAGAAAACATCAAAGTAAGTACAAACTGTCTATTTTCATCAAAAAAGCGACTTCGTTTACAGCCCTATTTCGAATTTAGGAATTTATGTAATCCGATAATTGACTCATTACGTCCAAGTCGGCGAGACTGGCCTCCGAATTATTTGTGTCTTGTTGATTGGGATTTTGTGCAACAGCCGAAGTAGAAGCATTCGATGGAGTAGAGCGTGCTGTGCGATACCCACGGGAACCGCCATACATATTTGTGTCGCAGTAATGAAATTCTCCTTTGTCTGCACTATAGAGTATGTTAGAAATCATATGTTGTACATGGTTTTTTGTATTTTCGGTATATTTTCTCAATTTATTAGCAACTAACATCCCTAAGGTCCGAAACTCGTCATTCATGGTATTAAGTGAATTAGCTGATTTTTGCAAAGTATCAAAAACTGATCGCATCATCACATCATCATCTGTCTCCCGTTTACGTTTGTTGTGTTCACGTTGAACTTTATTAGAATTAAATGATTCACGTTGAGATGATTGTCCTCCAGAATCGGATAGTTCCCGTTGGGAAGGTGGGCCTTCAGAATAGTGTTCTTGAACATTCTCATTGGTAGAATCTTAGGAAGGCTCTACATTAATCTGAAATATAAATATGTTTTTCTACAGTTACCACAAACACCTAATCAGTGGTTGCAAGTCGTAAAAGAATACGAAAGATCTTGGCAATTTCCTCATTGTCTGGGAGCATTGGATGGAAAGCACATAATCATTCAAGCACCCTTAAATAGTGGAAGCGAGTACTATAATTATAAAGGATTCTTCAGCGTGGTACTTTTAATAGTTGTAGATGCGAACTATAAAATAATATATGCAAACATTGGCTGCCAAGGACGGATATCCGACGGAGGAGTTATTAACAACTGTATGTCAAATAAAAAATTAAATGATAGATCGCTAAACCTTCCAGAATCATCACCTCTACCTGGAAGACAATTGCCAATTCCATATTTTTTTGTCGGCGATAAAGCATTCCCTATCAATAAAAATATCATGAAAGTTTATTCAGGATTTCATGCTATTGGCGAAATACAATAGCAATATTGATATGATTAGAATAAGCCCGCAGTTAAGCCTGCTTTTGAATAAATAAAAATACTTACGCTATCTGATCCGTCGCGAGGTATATTTTTGTCCAATAAGAACTTCAAACTCTCATAGGCAAACCACGAACAGTTGTAAATTTCTTCCGCTCCTGAAATATATGGAACATTTATATAGATATTATGTAAATATAAAAGATTTTTTTAATAAAACAAAACCGACTTCGCACAAAAAAGTAACAAAATAATATTAAAGGTACAAATTAAAGCCATATATTTTATGTTCTCATTATTATATTTCCAACAATGAATTATTAATGAAGTCGGTGCCAATTAAAACAAAACACTTTGAAATAGGTATACGGCACGACTTCATTATTAATTATTTACTAACTCCCAAACCAAAAAAATAGGCATTGTACCTAAATAACTAACTCCTTTACTTTTTTCTCGGCGTAAAGAAGCCAACAAACTTGTCATTTTTTTCCGGCAATCATCTTTATAACAGTCCAATGCAGTTGCTAACTCGACCCAAGCATCGTTTTTCAAAATTTTATTGTAATGCTGAGGATGCTTTAAGTCCCACAAAATGCTTTTATTTCTATAGTTTGAAATCAAAAGTAGACACTTATCATTGTCCTAAGACATTTTGAACGCACACAACACTAAACGCATAACCAGCCAATACTAATAATGACTTTACACTGTCACACTGGAGAGCAACAGGGGTGCGGGGAGGGACGTCGCAGAGCGGCGGGGCGCGGAACTATGACCGAAGCTTGACACGGCAAAAAGCTCGAAGCAATGCTCGCTAGAATGCTCGCCAGAACGCTTGATAGAATGCTCGCTAAAATGTTCTCGTATTTTTCTGTGATGTAACATTCGATGTAACATTCGCTCAAATGCTGATTACAAGTGATTGCTCCAGTTTATCAGCACCTTAATATGCTAAAAGCTAAATAAATAGGTTTATTCACAAATGCTCATTACAAGTGAATGCTCAAGTTTATCAGCACCTTAATATGCTAAAACCTAAATAAATAGGTTTATTATAATAAAGTTTTGTTTTGCAAAATTGGACTGCAACCATTCGCACAAATGCTTATTACAAGTGAATGCTCAAGTTTATCAGCACCTTAATATGCTAAAACCTAAATAAATAGATTTATTATAAAAAGTTTTATTTTGCGAAATTGTACTGCAACCAAATTTACAGAAAATATAGAAAGACTGGAATTCTGGACGAGCAATAAGTTTTTCTACACCGTTGATTTTCCCTCGTTTCTCCCAATGTGTTAATAATTTTACGTTGACTCTTTTCTCAATGTTTTCCATAGCCTTTCCAAATATAGAATTATTCATTAATATATTCATTAATATATAGAATCTTTTTTAAAATCAGATGTAGCTACCGTTCGCAATTGAGTGTTTAATTCAATATATTTTTTTAACCAACGGCTTTGCTTAAATTTTAAAATTCTATTAACTTTTTCTACGCGTAAACCCATTTTTTGGTAAAGTAAAAGATTTCTATAATATATAATATAGTTTTTCTTATTTCTTAAACTTTTTACTAACTTCGATTCTTTTGAATCACCCACAAAAATATATTCTAGACACAATGGAAAGTCGGAATGAGCATCATGTAGGCTATTAGCGTATTCTATATCTACTTCTAAAATATATCCTACATTAGAAGTGATTGGCACATTATAATCCACGTTGGGGTCTTCCCATTCAAAAGAAGGATTACCACTTCCCATACAAACGTTAACCTGTCAGTGCATTTTTTTTTAGTTGATGTATACTGATGAAAAAATTATACAAAAATTGTTGTTACGTTTATAAAACAATGTAATTAATATGTTTTCATTTGGCAGTCAGGAATTAAGTAAATTGTGTTTAAATATTTTAAGGTTAAGTCACAAACTGACACACCTAGTTTCAGTTTTTGACAGAACAGGGATTTAAGAATCATTCATTACTTACCTTAATCCGTAGCTCAATAAAATAAAACTGATTCATTTTCATTGTAATTGCGCAAAATTAATCTCATTCTACTTATTTTCATGTATTAAATGAATGTTAAATTGCTATAAGTACTTATTTTAATTAAAGGTACTGGGCTCGCAATCTCAGTGGTTTAGAGCACACCAGTCAGACCCAGGGACCTAGTTACGATTCCCTGCAGGGTATAACAATAATATGTCGCCATAACATCAGTGGTAGTAGCATTGCTGTGTTCCGACAGAGATAATAGCCAGCTCCTCAGTAGTTGAGGCTCCGGGTGCAGTGAGCTTCCCACCTTTGGCCTTTTCATCACATAACATCAGGTGAGATGGAGGCCAAGTGATTAGGTGATTAACCACACCAACGTTCTAAACGTATATTTACTGGAAACTGATTAAACTGGTCAGGTTCTATTATGATGTTACAAAGTAAATAAATAACACTTATGATTTTATATTAATTTATTCGAAATCGACTCTTAAAATAACATCATCTAGAAATGCTGCTGGAGGAGCTATATTAGGCTCGTGTCTAGCCCACCCCAGGTACCATACAATCGACATTACATGTGCACAGCAACCAACAGTGCGTCGTCCCACCAAGCAACTGCAGCAGTATTCCACAATGCCTTCTCTGCCATTTACATTATTTTCTATTAATATATATACATAGTATTGGCGTCGACTAACATGCCTTGAGCTTATTTTTCCTCTCACTAAAGTATTTTGACCACTGCCTCTTAAATTATTTTCTACAACATTAATTGATTCTCTACTTATTTCGATAATATATACACCTTGGGAACGTATGTGCTCACCGTAATAGGACCGTGCAAGACGTATTTGATACGTTCCCAAGGCAAATAATATTAACTCATTATATTCTAGACGGGGGAAAAAAATATCATCATTTGTTGTAATACTAGTAAATAAGGATGTCCTTCTATTAAGATTTAGTTCATTTACCATTCTTGATAAATTATTTTCTAAGGACATCCTTTCTCTTAAAACATTTAATATTTCTTCAGCATCAACCCTATCCCGAAGGCGAACACCAAACTTGTTAATTAAACATGCTGCTATTTTAAAATATGTCATCATGTGTGGGACTGTCTTATTAAAATGATCAAACCTAAACAGTCTGTAATCTCGTTTAAAGTAACCATTCACTACTTCCACCACCCATCTACAAATAGTTACACATCTGCTTCTGTTTGCTTGGGTGGTGGTTAATTGGTGTTCACCTTCTAACAGAGACTCTGGCATATAAGGTTTATAATTACAGCTTTCTAATAGGTTGATGCTGTCCCTAAAGCCCCTGTCTAAAATAAAAACATCATTGGGTTGAAAATACTGTCTTAGTGGGGAATCACTTTGAAACAGAGAAGTCATTATTTCTGCATCTGATGTAGTTGCTTTATATGGGCCTAAACAATCGACTATGTACTCATTACAACAAACTATTAAAAAAGGTTTTAACAAGTTTCTGTACTTATTTAAAGAGTATGTTTCTTTTTGGAATAAGTAATTGGAACTTTTGTTCAAAAAAATATATGTTCCATCACATATCACTATTAATTGTAAATTATTTTCATTGAATATTCCATTTGGAATAAGTAAATTATTTTCCAATAATTCTTCCCGAGTTTTATGGTTGATTCCAAGGTTTCTTGGAACAAAATCTTGTAGCAAGATCTCTCTCACTTTCCCCATAAGCCTCTCTAATGTAGTTCTTGGTATTTCTAATATTGTTGATAATCTCTCGTCTGAGTCTCCTGTACGCATCTTCATTATGATGGAAGCCAAACCCAATATACCCCTATGAAGTCCTAAAACCCGGGGCAAGTCTTGTAACAGACTTATAAAGTTTGGTTTAGTCAAACCCAACCAATATTCATATAAATGATCATCTATTTGATGAATTGACTCTAAGCTACTAAAATCAAGGAAGGGCTTGACCGGCTTCAAAATCGAATAAATATGCTCAATTTGGGTAGCAGTAAATGTATTGATACTGTTTGGAGCATCAAAAAGCGTATCCCAAATGTTGCGTATTAAATGCTCTGAGCATACACGAGCAATCACAGGCACATAATAATGTAGAGTATAAAATAATGTACTACGCAAAGGTTTGGATAAAGTGTGGAGGTGTGTTAAATTATCACACCCAAAAAATATGCAATGTGATGCTGTATTGGGTGCTCTTCTATAATTAGGTAATATTATAGTGCTGCCTCTATGAACAGTAGGTGGCTGATCAACTATAGGTTCAGGGCTTGTCGGATGATTTTCATCTTGTTCTGGATGGTTCTCATCCGGCTCTTCATCAGAATATTGGTTCTGAGACCTCGAGTCCAAATTAGCTGGAACATCATCTGCAGCTCTTCTCTCATCCACTTGTTGGTTACGTGTAACCTCTCTTCTCGCAGACATCCAACAGGCATGACAAGAGAGATCAGTCTGTGATATCTGTAAACAAATTATTATCTATTTATAACAACAATACAATATAAATGTTACATTGAGTTCTTGGAGATCATTATTATTTATAATAATATTTATTATATTTCATCAAGTAAAGTATATCATAGCCTATAACTGTCCGACTGCTGGGCAAAGGCCTCCATAATTAAAATCAAGTAATCACTACAATTGATGGCTATCGGGCCGAGCTCTTTGCAGTTCGACCACAGAGAGGTATCATAAAGTATTAATAAATAATATGCATAAAGCTATACTAATATTAGTATAAGTTAGATGTATGAGTACCTGTCGAGGTGCTATTCGGTTTTCCATTATTTGGATCAGTGCTTGGTCTGGTGTGTTTCCACTTAGAATATGGTGACTTTGCCGATTTGCCAATGAGCGGCCACACATTAGGCAAACTCGTGTATGACCACGATGAGATGGGCCTGCACATTGATCACGATCATTGTCTGTGACAATTTGAGCATTTACAGACTCCAACAATAACTCAAAGCATTGTTGACAGATGAAATCCTCTTCAGTTATCTAAAAAATAGGAAACAATTTAACCAAATTGACAATTTAGCACTTTACACATAAGCTTACCTTAAGTATGAGATAGAGAACATTGAAATAAGCTGGATAAGCTAATGAGAGAAATAATCATAATGATCATCAATAAATAAATGATCAGCAAATAAAAGGTACATCTAGAACGGTGCTTTGAATTTAATCAATTAAATTATTATTATTTGACTTTTTAAGTTAGGTTAGTAAGTATGTATGTAATGAAATGATATGTTAAAATATTATATATTAAGTCACGTAGACATAAAAAAAGAGATGCATAAGGCTTCAGAAATAGAAAGCAAGTTCTATAACTGGCTTGTTTCTTTTATTAGTTTCTGACTAAAAACCAATAAGTAATTGGTAGGTGTACTACCCATTTAGAAAGGTGGCTATTAAACCTCTAGAAGTAATATTTTTAACAAAACTAGATACTTACTATGTCAGGAGATATTCTATTGCTGATTAGAGTGATGACTCTAGTATCGAGCTGAAGAGCTTGATGAGGGCGACTTGTATTGCAGGTATTAACACATATGCTGCAATAGATGCACTGTATACGCTGCGACACCAATAGTCTTCTATGAGAATCCATGTCGATGTTACTGAACTCCTCGGAAGAGAACACACCGCAACACAAAACCAAACCAAATAATACAAATCGGAGTCCGTGTAGAACAAGCCAAAGTAATCGTAAGAGTAAGGTATCCAAGTTCCAGGTGAATGCAAGGTTGTCGGGGGCGTAAAGCAAGAAAAGGAATCGCACAGTACACATCGGCACAAGCACAAACGAAGGACTGCAACAAACAGTGAGGCGCCAACGGCTTCTTTGTTTTGACAGCTGTCAGTGAATAAAAAGTTTTGTTTCGCGCAGATCTTAATTAAGTTTTTTTTTAATATTTTAAATTAAATAAGTTGTATTACTTTTGTTACAGCTATAAATTGAAATAACATCAATAATAACAATAATTGCTTAAAAAATATACAAAACTGCACTGTTGGGATGAAAGTTACCAATTAAAGTAGTAAAAAGGTTCAGACAGTACTTGTAACGGAACGTTGTATAAAAATACCTCTGTAATGGCTGCGTTCTAGGTTAAAATATTTGACATTTAATGGTTTATTTTAGGAAAATAATTATTGGTTTTCTAGATTGCCGTTTTTTGTTTAAGTTTACTTTTCGTAAATAAATAAAAAATAGCTTTTTTAATG
Organism: Scoparia ambigualis; assembly: GCA_963921215.1. NCBI lineage: Eukaryota > Metazoa > Arthropoda > Insecta > Lepidoptera > Crambidae > Scoparia > Scoparia ambigualis. The sequence goes on from OY992514.1 coordinate 29,459,153, forward strand.
TGCTATATTACGTTACTATACAATGTTATTGCTTGAAATATTTTGACAGGTCAAAAATGGACATCCTTCTTTTAAATATTGACACATAGCCCAACCATATAAATTATTTGCATCCAGGAAAATCAAATAAGACATAAGGTTATTGTAGTCGCCACGTCTGAATGGCGAATACTCGACGTATGGACACAGAATAAAAGGTTTGGTTAGGTTGCGGAAATTGGAGCATGCGACTTACTTGGTAGGTGATGGGTTGTGCAAGGCAGGATACGGGAAACGAGCAGAACACGATCGCAGCAGGCGATTTAATGCACTTCACACCTTTCACTGCACTTACACACATCAAAAGTGTCTAGGGATCAACATATATTTTTGCAATAACTTTTCTCCTGATTGATATTAATTAAAATTTTCTTTAAGGATTCATCAAATAAAGTGTTTTCGTTTGTCTACAGTAACGATAAACCAAGTCACCTTTGCATTAATAAAGAAATTTGCCATTTTCCTAATAAAGGGATTTTTGACATTTGAACCACTAACATTAAAGTTCGAAAAAAAGACTGAAATAACAGTTTTCTTTAAAATTTTATTAGGTAACTTAAACAATTAATAATCCGTGTTTCTACCGCGAACACTAACAACACAAGAACATCGGTTTGGCATACTCAAAATGAGTTCATCCAAATCACGCTGTGGAATGGCCGCCCATGTTCGTTGCAACAACAAAAAAAGGTCTTCTTGCGACTGGATACCCTCCATATTCGGCAGAGCTCTTCTCTGTAGCACATCCCATGCATGCTCAATCGGGTTCAAGTCTGGCGACTGAGCAGGCCAGAGCATGACATTGATGTTAGCTGCGGCGAGAGTCTGTCTTACAACTCTTGCGGTGTGCGGTCGTGCATTATCATGCATTAACTGAAATAAGGGACCGATTTGCACTTGTAGAGGAACGATGACGTCTGATACAATCGTCTCAGCATAAATTTGAGCGTTGAGGTTGCCTCTGATCCAAATCAACTCAGTTCTTCCGCCGATCCAAATACTCGCCCATACCATGATGGTTCCACCACTATAAGGATGGACTTCCTGGCAGGATTTTATCGCTGTTGGCGTCCAGGGGTTCTCCAGTGTCGTATACGTCTTGTATCCGGTCTCATACCAAAACGAGACTCATCAGAAAAGCACACGAAACGCCATTGTTCTTCTGCCCAATTTCTGTGTTCAAGAGCCCATTGATATCGAATCCTACGATTGTGCATTGCTATAGGTGGTACCCTTAGCGGTCTTCGGGAATGAAGGTTCACTTCATGCAAGCGGTTTCTGACTGTTTGGTCGCTAATTAAGTTCCCTGAAGAGTGATGAAGCCTCACGGCTAACATCATGGCGGTTATTGTTGGAGCTCTTCGAGTTGTGATTTGAATGTATCGGTCTTGTCTCCGTGTGGTGCAGCGATACCGTCCTCCATGGCGCTCAGCCACGGTACCAGTGCTTCGGTAACGTGTCCAAAGTCGACTGATAACACTCTGACTTGTATTCAGAGCTAAAGCCACAGTACGTTGCCGGGAACCAGCTTCTATCATTCCCACGGCTCTGAGCATTTCTTCCCTGCTTAAATGACGTCGCCGCTCCATAATAACGTTGGTTTTAATCAGTAGTAGGGAAACAGTAGCACTAATAATGTCTTCAATGCGTTGTATGTTTTTATAGGGAAAATATTGACAGCTGATTTTCATCTTTTACTAGAAATTGATTGAAAGTTCCTGTTTCAAATTATGAAATGCACCAAAAAGGATCCATATAAATTTATAAAATCATAAATTTATTACAAAGCCATATCTCAATCTCAAGAAATCCGCATAAAAATGCTTGATCCCTAGACACTTTTGATGTGTGTAGTTTGTTAGGTTCAAAATGGTCGATTTCACGGGTAGGATGAGGTTGCTTGCGCGCGCGTGTTAGGATAGACCATAAAAAATTACCATGAAATCAGAAAGCGACTAAAGCGATAAAATTGATTATTACGGTGAATAAAAGTAGGGATCTAAAAAAATAAGATCAAAGTAACAAAGAACAATTATTTATTAACAAACCTCTAAGTGTTATTATTTGCTAAAGTACAATTATCTTCCTAATGTACATATGGCACAATACATAAAGTATATAATTACTATGTACAATACACAATATAATACACAATCTCATAGCAACACATTATAAAAATGGTAAAATTGATAAGCAAGGCACAAGTACTTAACTTTCTGTTCTGTTCGGTTCGACGGCTCGGCAAAGACTGAATCCACCAGGTCCGAGATCTCGCTTTTATAGGCGGACACGAACATTAGCGACAAAGTGACGTCATCGAGCCGTTGGACATTCAGTACAAATTAAAATGATTGTTTTCTATTAATAAAACTATATAAAGGGCATTAAAACATTGGGAACAAATGTATTTATGTTGTAAAATAAACAATGTGACTATTTAACTAGGTATTATGAATTCCAATATAATATTTATTGGTTTGAATCAAAACTACTACAGTAATTATTGAGAACATCAAAAGATACATTAACATAAATTGTCTAGACTACTTTTAACTAAGATTTGTTATTTATAATTAATCCCACATATAACACGCGCCAACCGGAGACGAATGCCGACTCGTCATGTCAGCGACCACAAGTACCAATTCGACACGGCGCGGGGGTCGTTGGCGCGCCGGCTTCAGTTGCCGTAACGAACGGCTAGATAGCGCCGGTAGTATTTTAATCGTCCCGGCATTGGCGGGTACATCCTCCGGGGCCCAGGGTGGACTCCTCCAGCGGGAGCCGGCGATCTTGAACACAGGCCTCCGGAGGGGTCCATTGGCGGTGTCCAGTTCCACCACCCGGACGACGCCATCCTTCCCAGGTAGGGTGCGGGTGATGCGCCCCAGTCTCCATTGAAGGGCAGGGAGGTTGTCCTCCTTGATGAGGACGAGCTTGCCAACTCGGGGAGGGGAGGATGGGGACAACCATTTGGAGCGGGTTTGGAGTGTGTGGAGGTAGGATTGATTCCACAACGTCCAGAATCGCTGGGAAAGGGCCTGTACCATTTGAAACCGTCTACGGGCAGATATAGGCCTATCCTCCAAGGATAGGTCAGGAAGGGCCGTTAGTGGGCGGCCTATAATAAAATGTCCGGCTGTGAGCGGCTCGAAGTCTGACGGATCAGACGAAAGTGGGCAGAGAGGTCTGGAGTTAAGTACAGCCTCGATTCGTGCTAAAAGTGTAGAGAATTCCTCGAATGTGAGGTGCTGTTCGCCAATTACGCGATATAAAAGTTGCTTTGTTGATTTTACATTGATCTCATGTAAGGCCATGGTCCCTTAGGGACGTTCAATAACCAAGTAATGTGGTGACCAGCGAGCTTGTGCGCAATCGTGTCATTATTCGAAGCAAGAAAGTTTTGTACTTCAATGAGCTGATTTCTAGTGCCTACATCATTTGTACCGCAGTCTGAGCGGTTGAGGACTGGGGCACCACGGCGTGCGATAAAACGTTGTAATGCCGCGAGGAACGTCTCTGTGCTGAGGTCCGAGACGGGTTTCAAATGAACCGCCTTAGTTGAGAGGCACACGAATATACAAAAGTACGCTTTTAAGAGTTACGTAGGGTACTAGATTTAACGACGAATGGGCCGGCAAAATCCGTTGTGACTTGACTAAATACGGGCTGAGGCGTAACTCTATCGGCTGGCAGGTCGGCCATGAAAGGCGCTTGCGGCTGGGCCCGGCATCGAAAGCATCTAATGCATTTAAAGACTCGGTGCCTAATAATACGCCACGCGGACAATATCCAAAATTGTTGGCGTAGGATTGCGTGTAAGGTGTCAGCGCCAGGGTGGCAGTGTATTTTGTGGTAGTGGTCAATGATGAGGTCTACAAGTGGGCTAGAGCTGGGAAGTATGAGCGGATGCTGCGCGTCATATCGGATAGACGCATGGGACAGTCGTCCACCAACTCTAAGGATCTCATCTTTCATGAGAGGTGACAGCCGCTGAAGTCTAACGGAGCAGGTTTTGCCAGTTTGAAGGCGGTGAATGACCTCTGCAAATACATTGTGCTCAACACTGCGTACTCAGTATAGTAGTGCTTCCCTTCGTTCACTGACAGACAAGGGGCCTGAGCGTCGCAAGTCTGGGTTGTGTTTGCAGTTGTGCAGAAAACGTCGTAGACAAGCTGTCACTCCGACGAGCTTGTCTAGAGAGCTGAACCGAGTGAGCCAAAGTCCAGACCGGGTACTGTGACCAGTGACGGGATGTGTTTGGGCTTAAGGCCTGGTAGGGCGTAATGGCCCAGAGTTGAGGGCATCGCAGGCCAAGACTCACAAAGCTGTCTAAGCCACGTGGGAAACCACCATAGGTCGTGAGCTGACAGGGATTGCGCAGACATCCCTCTGCTTGCGAAATCTGCTGGGTTGAGCTCGGAAGGTACGTGTCGCCAGGTACATTCTGGTGAGCTTGAGCTGATTTTAGCTACCCTGTTGGCTTCCTAGGGTTAAAGACGGTGAGGCGGTGTATTGCGCCAGGCCAGGACTATCGTGCTGTCTGACCAACATATGTGTTGTTGAATACTGATATGGGCTGATAATTGAACTGACACACGGATCATGAGCTGAGAGAGTAGGGCGGCGGCTGACAACTCTACCTTGGGATTGTGAGGCGATTCTTGATTGGTGCGACTCGCGACTTGGCGACAATCAAGTGTACTAAGGTATCTCCGGTGGCATCGAGATCATGGAGATAAACAACGGCGGCAAACCCGGCTTCAGAGGCGTCTGCGAACCCGTGAAGCAAATATGCAGCTGAGCATTTGTTTACACAAATGTGCCGAGGGAAGCGAATGCTAGACAACAGCGGCAGATCCTCCGAGATGTGGTGCCACTCGTTTTGTACTTCAGAGGGAGTGGGCTCATCCCATTCCAGCTTCAGTAGCCACAATTGCTGAAGGAGCAGCTTTGCGCGGAAGATAACGGTAGAAACCCAGCAAATGGACCGCTTTGTTACATGTGTGATGGGGGGCAGAGAGATACGGTAGGTGAAGTCGTCTGACTGAGGGCTCCACTGTATACCCAAGACCTTAATGGACGTGGAGTCTGGATTCATGTCGAAGTCCTTGGGCATGTCGCATTTGTTGTCGAGGAATTTCTCGAGCAGCTTAGGCGAGTTAGATGTCCATTTACTGAGCTGAAAGCCGCCTAGGTCTGTAGACTTATTAACTCGTCCTGGAGTGCTTGGGCGGACTCAACTGTGTCATGACCACACAAGATGTCATCAACGAAGATAGACTTGCGAAGAACCTGAGCGGCATCAGGGTAGCGATGACCTTCATCATCAGCTAGCTGAAGCAGAGTGCGGATTGCATGGTATGGGCTTGATCTTAAGCCGTAGGTGACTGTATTGATGGCGTAGGTGAGCAGAGGATGATCTGGTGAAGACCGCCACAGTATGAGTGATACCGTCTCTGGTCTGGGGCTACCAGCACATTTCTGAACATCCTCTGGATGTCAGTGCTAAAAACGACTGGGTGCGTTCTGAAGGACTTGATGATGTCAACAATGTCCTGTTGAAGGGCGGGGCCTGTGTGTAGGCATTAATTTATGCTGACACCATTGGAGCTTTTACAGCTACCATCAAAGACAATGCGCAGCTTGTCCGACCCTGACTTAAATACGCCATGGTGGGGGATATAGAAGTGAGGTTTATGGGCGAATGTATTTGGGTGACAGGGAGCCATGTGCCCTAAGTCGATGTACCTGGCCATAAAGTTGACGTATTTGGAACGCAGAGACGGGTTTGCCATTAGCTTTTTCTCAATATTGAGAAATCTGCGTAATGCGATAGGGTGAGTTTTACTCAGTTGAGGGGCGTCCTGTAGAAAAAGCAGAGATACTGTATATCTGCCTGAAGGATCACGTGTGGTGGTAGAGCGGAAGATGTCCTCGCATTGTTCCTCCAGGGGATCAGTATGAGTGTGAGGTTGAAGTAGGGGTTCTTCAGACTCCCAGAACCTTTCCAGACTCTGACGTATGTCCTGGGCTGATTCAGCTGAGTCTGGTTGTGAGCTAACGACGTGAGCTGAGTTAACCTGCTGCGCCGGCTGCGCATACAAGTCCTCAATGGGCCCTATCAACGCGAAGTCGAAAATCGTGCCGAAGGCTATGGGCTTGCCCGGGCCCAACGAGACCTTAGTCCCGTCCAACACCTGACCAAGAACGTCTGACCCTAACAAGAGGTCGATCGGGGCTGGTGTGTGTTGTTTCGTCGGGCGATGAATGCGAGGTTGGTGATGGAGGGAGTTCCATGGCAATGGTAAATAATGACTGCGTCTCTTAAAGTGATGTTGTATATTTACAGTGACTACATTTTGACTAACTTATTATCTAAACCTTACAAGACTATTTATACATTAATAACTACGTAGATGTTGGAGGGAGGATGCCGTGTCATATCTTTATCGGATCTACACGCGTTTAGAAATGCGCTTACAAACTCTTAAACCAATACGTGAGGATTATAATTTATGTGGCGACGCAGGCCGCCTGGGTTGGAGAAGACGTGGAAAAGGTTGAAATTTCCTCCCTGGCCATAAGTATCCCCAGGTACGCCCCGGAGGCTTTTGTGTGGTTCTCAGTGTATGTCTTCTCAATCCCCTCGTCTAAGTTCTCCTCGTCAAGAATGTTGTAGTATACTGAGTCCAGCTTGTCCTTTACGCCTTGTATTTGTGCGAAACGCACGTTAAATTCCATTATGGAATGTTTGGTTCCGCCAGCAATAATCTGTGACCCCACCTCTAGGAGCTGATGTATAGCCTTTGCAGCCTCCCTAAATATCGCGGCTTGTGACTTGGTCGGCATCGCGATGATTAAAAAGAGTTAAAAAAAGCAATTCAAAGGCTGTAAAAAATAACAACAACCTGTATATATTCTACAGTTGGGCTGAACGTATTTGTTTACCAAGGTAAGGGCAAATGAGCTAAAATGAATGCAACAATAAAAAAACTTAGTTGGAACACCTTGTATGTGGCCCACGCGTAGGCAAAACCCCGTGTATACAGGTAACATACGTAATATGGGCTGATTAGCGAGAAAAAAGCGAAAAAGGATATTTTTGACAAGGGAAAAATGTGGGACACGTATGTATCTCACAGTTGGGCTAGCTTGTGTTTATGGGACGCGCGTACGTAAGATTAGCCGACCGCAAAAAGAAAAACAAATAAAAAATCACGTTATCTGTAGCCCACAAGTGGGCAAGCGCATGCATAAGCGATGGCGGCGCATCCAATTAGCCGGGAAGCGAGTGGAAAAAAGAAAAAAAATCTAATAAAAAGAAAGCGTGGAATACGTTGTACGTAGCCTACAGTTGGGCAGACCTGTAGCGGAAACATGCGCGAAGAATGCGTCAGTCGCAAAAAAATAAATAATAATAATAATGAAAATTTAAAAAAAAAAATAGGGACGCTGTATCTGTGTCCCACAAGTGGACAAACAAGTGCACGAAGAGTGATCCGATCGCAAAGGCAAAAAACAAAAAATAATAAAAATAAAAAATTAACAAGAGAAAGAGAAATAAAGCACGCTGTATATGTCCCACAGGTGGGCAAACGTGTGTAGAAGCGAGTGCGCAAGCAGCTCCAGTCGCAAGCGATTTAAAAAAAACTGATCACACTGAGCACGTGTGGTGAGCACGCATAAAGAATGAGCCGATCGCAAAAGCAACAAACAAAAAAATAAAAATTAACACGAAAAAAAATTAAATCTCGTATAGAAATTAAAATTAAAATAAAGACAAAATAACTGAGCTGAATTATTATGCAGCGTTATCCACAATTACCATGAGTTAGGAGGATTACTATGTACTAACTATGTAAACGCCAGCGTTATGAAGAAGTATTATTTTAAGCACGAATTAGGCACACAAGCGCGCACCCACATCACAACAATATTGTATGATACTATCGATTTGTCATCAGATAATCGGATGCATACATAAGATCAACAATATTCGCAAACAATGGAATAATAATTGCAATCGAATGGCAATTATACTTATAGCAACTAACCGAGTTTGTGAAATATTTATTGAGGTGGGTAGATAAAATAATGAATATCGGCATGAATCGGGAAATTGAAAGCAGTTGTAGATGGATATGACACATTATTATTTTTTTAGTAACAATAAACAAGTTTTTTTAACATTAAATGGTGTTTTTGCTGCTATTTCTAAAACCCTTTGGCTGCTATTTCTCCTGTCTGACATTTGCGATAAGCTTTTCCAAATAACTCCACAATATCGTAAACTGTCACTGGTCTATTATTTGCACGAAGCCACATACGAATTTCATCGCTGTAATAAGTCTTCAAGGGTCCCATGAAAGATTTGTCCATTGGTTGTATTTTATGCGTGTGTAAGGTGTTACTAATTTTGAGACCTATTTTCAGTAAAATATTGCAATTTTATTAAAAATGGTATTACCTAGATAATGTTTTAACCAATTGAGCGACTTTAGCCTGCGTTCAGACATGCGGGAATCGTGCGTTTACGAATCGCGCGGTTTCAAACCGCAAAATTGTGATGCTATTCAGACACGCGCGGTTAGTATGCGATTTCGTGCGGGTTAGCGTCAGTTTCAAAATGGAGGTCGACGAAGAAGTGTGTTTACTGTGGTTGCTCCTTAAAAAAAAGAAAAGAAAAAGGCGGTATTGGGTGCATCCAATATTACGTGACCGACTAGTACATGGTCAGTTCGTAACGTTATATCCCAAATTAAGAATGTATGATAACAAATTTTTTGACTATTTGAGAATGTCAATAAAATCTTTTGATGAACTAATTGAACTGATCAGGCAAGATATTTCATGCTCTGAAACGCATTTGAGGCCAAGCGTGTCACCGGAAGAGAAACTCGTAATAACTTTAAGGTAAGATTTATTTATTGTTCTTCAAAATCAGCATAAATATTTTCTATAACTGTAGAGGACTGAGAGCCAGAACTAAATTGCGATGGTGACGGTGCCGGAACAGGAGGAGAACAATATCCTTGCGGGCTTGTATACTGTTGTCCTTGCCAATACGTAGGTGTGATCTGCTGAGTATTGTAGCGAACAGGGGGTGGTAAGCTTTGTCCTTTTTGTATCACTTGAAGTAATTCAATTTTGGTTGCTAAACGCCTATTTTCTGGTACTTTTTTGAGTTCTTTATATAACGACAAACAAAAGAGTTTGTCGTCATCTTGCTTGGTAATACTATTTTCTTGAAGTTCATTCTGAAAATGTTTTCGTGACTCGATACTTTTTTCTATTAAAACAGCTATTTTTTCTTCTGGCACTTGTGTTTTCTTACGTTTAGGGGGACGTATTTCAGTGGCTTCGGTTGCATTGGCGTTTAGTTCACTTGTCTTCTCACTTTGCCTTTCATTCTGTTCTTCAATATTAGTTGTAGTGTCTTTATTACTTACACTATTCTGCAGGAAAGATAATCTTGAAAAATACATATATCGGGCTCCTTTACGAGCACCTGAACCAGAAGGAGTTGTTTTTTCTTTTTTGTATTCTTTATTGTAGCAATCTCGTATGTTTTTCCATTTTTTTTGGAGTTGTGTACCTAAAAATAATAACATTATTAATAATATTCTTGTTTCAGATATCTTGGTACGGGTTGTTCATTTGGAGAACTAAGCTACAATTATCGCCTAGGAAAATCGACGATTACTGGAATTGTCCGCGAAGTATGTAAATCATTGTGGAATAAGTTGGTAAACATAGGCATGCCCGAAGCGACTGAAGATATCTGGAAGACAATAGCACGAGACTTTGAGAGATATGCAAATTTTCCAAATTGCATTGGTGCTATAGACGGCAAGCATATCCGAGTTATAAAGCCTGTTGATTCGGGTTCTTTGTATCATAACTATAAACATTTCTTTTCCATAGTGCTCTTAGCACTTTGCGACGCCAACTATTGCTTTACTTATGTTGATATTGGGGCTTATGGCAAAAGCAGTGATTCTGCTATATTTAAAAATTCGGTTTTTTATAAACGCCTGACAGAAAAATCATTAAACATACCAACACCTAAACCAATATCTAATGTAGACCTAACACCAATGCCTTATGTTATAGTTGGAGATGAAGCCTTCGGCTTAGCAGAAAATTTAATGCGCCCATATTCAGGCAAATGTTTACCATATGAAAAAAGGATTTTTAACTATAGGTTATCGAGAGCCCGACGTAATATTGAGTGCACTTTTGGTATTTTGGCGAACAAATGGCGCATCTTTCATAGGCCTATAAATGTAAACATAGATTTTGCCGAAGATATAATAAAAGCTTCTTGTGTTCTACATAACTATGTGCGGACTAGAGATGGTCTAAAATTTAAAGATACTTTATATAATGCACCCATGACTAATCTCAATACCTTGCATGCGGGAAGAGGGACACCGTCATCTTTGAATATCAGAGATAAATTCGCTCATTACTTTGTGAACGATGGGCGTGTTCCATGGCAAGACACAAAGATATAGCTGCAACTAACATACCGTACTTGTAATATTTAGGTACATAACTAAATGTAAACAAACGAAATATGGTAATACCGTTGTGACCTTCATTTGAAAAATGCTCGAAATGTCTGCATAAAGCAGCCGAAGTTTGTTTATATTTATTTAAGTACCTAAAGTATACGGAGAGTATAATATACGCTTGTTACGAGGCAAGCCTCTTACATACACATCCGTGAATCATCAATGACAGTGGCTCGATTGAGCAATCAGTGACAAAAGTGCTAACCTGACAATTTAAGTTTACTTAGGATATTGTAATGTGGCTTCGGGGCCTTTTGACTTTCCAATCGCGGAATCGAGCGGTCACTCTGATCATTGAGATCATTAGTTTAGGAAAATTAGTCATAAGGTTCAATTTTGTAATACTTAACTAATAAATATAAGTAAAACTAAATCTGTAGTTTTTAAAAATCCTACCCGACGGCTCAAATCCGTAATTGGCGCAGTCGGTAGGATAGTCGAATCAGTGCGCGTTATCACACTTCGATCCGCCTGATAGTCGTTTCATCGGCGCGTCGACTATCCGCGAAAGAATCTACGTGAACAGTCGTCGGAAGGTGAAGAAGAATCCTCTTCAAAAATCGGCGCGATCCAAAAATTGATAGCCCAATGAAGCTGCAGATGCTGCTCCTGTGAGTAATATTTTTTAAGTTACGCTTTCCTATTGGTTGCCAGTGGTCCCTTTCCTGTTTCCCGTAGGAAGTATTACTAGTTAGTTTTAATAGATAAGTAGTTACATTTCCAAAATTTTCCATCCGAGGAGAATTAGGGATAGGCCCGATACGTGGTCTAGACAATTTAGATTTAATCGTAATATAGATTTATCGTCCCTTCAGGATATTGAAGAAGAAGAAATGATGGCCGAACAAAACTTAAATCAGGCCACAAATTCAGCACAAATTCCTTATGACATGACTGATAGAATTTGGAAAGCTTTAAGACTAGTTCCAGAGTTTGATGGAAATTCAAATGTTTTAATTCGATTTTTAAATATTTGTGACCAGTTAATTTTAACTTATATCAATCCAGCTCCAGGAAACGATTTAAATAATTCTGCTTTAATTAATGGAATATTAAATAAAATTACTGGCCAAGCCGCTAAGACATTAGCCACTAATGGTATTCCCCGGGACTGGAATGGTATACGCAATGCCCTTATTAACAGCTTTTCGGATCACAGAGACGAGTCCGCCTTATACACGGACATGTCCATGCTTACCCAAGGACCCGATACTCCACAGATATTTTATGAACGCGTACAGAATTTACTTAGCATAATTATGACATACGTCGAATTACACGAACAGGTCGAAACTACAGTTCAGGCTAAACGCGAATTATATAAAAAATTGGCTCTTCAAACCTATATCAGAGGCCTAGCCGAGCCCCTTGGCTCACGCATAAGATGCATGCGTCCCGAGAGCTTACAAAAAGCCCTAGAGTTCGCACAAGAAGAAATTAATGTAATTTATTTACAAAATAAAATCGGTAACCCGCAGTATTCCAAGAAACCGTCGAACAATAGTCAGTACTACTCTCCGGCTAATTTACCACACGTTGATTCTCAGAAACAGTTTAATTTCGCAATGCCCAGTCCGCGTCCAGTTCGCCCGAATTTTATACCAATGCAACAACAAAATTATCCGAATAATTATAATTACAGGCCTAATTCTAATTTTACTTACCAGCAAGGACCGTCGAGGACCCAACAAATGATGAGAGCTTTGCCGCGTTCAAATATGTCAACCGGTTTTAAAATTCCGCCTAGGGCAAATCCGTCGCGAGCTTACCACAATTTTCCTACACCTATGAGTGGAGTGAGTCACCCCGTTGCGCGCGCTTTACCACTAACACCACAGAACAATCACCAACAAATAAATTTAAACGAAGCCTGTGAACCCGATAGTTATTACTACAATGACGTTGACTATGATCAAAACTGTTACTATGCAGAACCTGAAAACAATTTTCAGCCTGAAGAAATGACTGAAACAACTAACTGTGACAACCATCCAAATTTTTTTTCGGACCCCAGTCAGGACCCCCCAGAATAGAACTACACTTACAAAATAAACGACAATTACCTTTTATAAAAATTTCAAACCCACCTATGAAATTTCTTATCGATACGGGCGCGAATCAATCTTTCATTAGCCCGGAAGCAGTGGAAAATTTTTTTTCAAACTGTTCAATAAATTACGATCCCTTCGTGGTAACGAATATACACGCAACAACTAGAAATGATTATTCCGTCACTATCCCTTGTTTTACAGAAATTAATGACAAAAAACACATAAAACTTTTTATATATAGATTCCACGAATATTTTGATGGTTTAATAGGTCTAGATCTTTTAGAACAATGGCAATCTAAAATCGACCTTAGTTCACGCGTACTAAAAACCCAATTTGCAGAAAACCCCATTCTTATGTATAAATCCGGAAGTGTAAATTTATTCGAAACTATAATTCCCGCGCAATCTAATAAAATAGTTAAAATCCCAACAAGTATTTCTGAAGGCGATATTTGCATTGAATCTCAGACTATATGCGATTGTAACATCTCTGACTGTATATCCACCGTGCAAAATGGTCAGGCCTACATAGAAATTTTAAATCCAACTCACAATGATATTATCTTTACATTAACTAAACCTTTACAAGTACAATTATATAATGAACAAAGTGAATTACTTAATACAATGCACTGTATGACTCATAACACCAAGCGATCCCGAGAAGTGTTATCGCGATTGCGGACAGATCATATGAACAGCGAGGAACGAGCTAATTTACTTACACTTAGCAATGAATATTCCGACATATTTTATCTGGAAAACGAACCTTTGACATTTACGAATAAAATTAAACACCGCATCAAAACAATTGACGAAATTCCCGTTCATAGTAAAACTTACCGTTATCCTTTTGTCCATCGACAGGAAGTAAAATCACAGATACAAAAAATGTTAGACCAGGGAATCATACGACCCTCAACATCAGCTTGGAGCGCTCCCATCTGGATCGTTCCCAAAAAATTGGATGCTTCAGGTAAACGTAAATGGAGACTTGTAGTTGACTTCAGAAAACTCAATGAAAAAACTGTCGACGACAAGTACCCCATACCGAACTTAACTGACATCCTAGACAAACTAGGCAAATGTCAATATTTTACTACACTAGACCTAGCTAGCGGATTTTACCAGGTGGAAATGCACCCGGAAGATATTCACAAGACTGGATTTAGCGTAGCAGATGGCCAAGGACACTTCGAGTTCACCCGAATGCCTATGGGCCTTAAGAACAGTCCATCCACGTTTCAAAGAGTTATGGACAACGTTCTTAGGGGACTCCAGAACGTTATTTGCGTAGTTTATCAAGATGATATTTTGGTCTTCTCCACGTCTTTACAGGAACACATGATTAATTTACGTAAAATTTTTGACAGACTTAGAGACTCAAATTTTAAAATACAAATGGATAAATCCGAATTTTTACAAAAAGAAACACCATATTTAGGTCACATTATTACCCCGCAAGGCGTAAAGCCCAACCCTGATAAAATATCAGCTATTTTAAAATACCCCATCCCCAAAACTCCGAAACAAATCAAAGGCTTCTTAGGACTTGTAGGTTATTACAGGCGATTTATTCCCGATTTTGCCCGCCTGACAAAACCTCTTACAGCATGTCTGAAAAAAGGTGCTAAAATTCAACTTACGCCTGAATATGTCAAGTGCTTCGAACACTGTAAGACTTTACTGACAAATGATCCAATTTTACAATACCCTGACTTCTCCAAAGACTTCATTTTGACTACCGATGCCTCGAACGTTGCCCTTGGAGCGGTTTTATCGCAAGGTTCTATTGGTTCCGACAGACCAATAGCTTACGCATCCAGGACACTAAACGTAAGTGAAACCAACTACTCTACCATTGAGAAAGAACTACTTGCCATTGTGTGGGCCACAAAATACTTTAGACCCTACTTATTCGGACGAAAATTTAAAATTATCACGGACCACAAACCTCTTCAATGGCTTCTCAACTTGAGGGAACCAAACTCAAGGTTGACCCGTTGGAGATTAAAATTAGCAGAGTATAATTTTACAATAATTTACAAAAAGGGTAAAATGAACACCAACGCAGACGCTTTGTCTCGCGTCGAAATTTACAACGAAGAATTAGACTCAATTATTGTTAACATTAGCGACTCTTCTTCGGCTCCACCAACTGTTCATATTGGCGACTCCAATTCTTCAATTTCTACAGTAACAGCTCCTGACGACAGACCGTTGATAAGCCAATCATCTACTGATACCGCACCGAGTTTAAGACCGTTGGACAGTCCAGTACCTGAAAACTTTATAGATACTGAAAACTTACCCTTTGAAATCACACATGACGAAGACAATGCTACCACCCATACTAGCGTTGAGAACCCTATTTTAAACTTACCGATCAGCGAAGACCCTTTAAATAAATTTAAAAGACAACTCGTTATAAAAGTCAATTGTAACCTCAGCACTGCTAAACCTAAAACGACAACACCATTTGAAACTTATAAGAAAACCGTTGTCCAAATCTCAGATTCCAATCTTGAACAAGACTTAGTATCTGTAATGAAAAAATTTATCGACCCCAAATTACGAACGGCAATTTTAGTACAACCTCTAAACAGAATATATGACATAGTTCCCATTTTACAGAAAACTTTCCAAAGTTCCGCAGTGAACCTAATTCTTGTAAAAACTGAGATTCAAGACATAAGTGACTACCTTAATCAACAAGATATAATTTGTAAGTACCATGAGGGAAAAACCAACCATAGAGGCATAAATGAAACACACTTAGCTTTATCACAACATTATTTCTGGCCCAAATTAAAAGAAAGTATAACCAAATTTATCAATAATTGCGATATTTGCAATCGTGCCAAATATGATCGCGACCCCATACGACAGCGATTCCAAGTCGTACCACCGCCATCGAAACCATTTCAAGTAGCCCATGTAGATACTTTTACTTTAGAACAGGATAAATACCTCACGATTATAGATGCCTTTTCAAAATACGCCCAGGCATACAAATTACCAGATTGCACAGCTCCAAACATTGTTAAATCTTTACTTACCTTTTCCACTCATCACGGATTTCCTTTGTGCCTTATCACAGATCAAGGAACCGAATTCACGAATCAGGTAGTTAGTGAATTTTTTAAATTACACAAAATTCAGCATCACAAAGTTGCTGCACACTCTCCAAACGAAAATGGCATGATAGAAAGATTTCATAATACTCTCTTAGAGCACATACGACTATTAAAATTGCAACATAAAAATGAACCTGTTCAAAATTTGGTATCATATGCACTTATTGCCTACAACAGCTCTATTCACAGTCTAACTAAATGCAGACCATTTGACCTTTTAACAGGGCACTTTGACCCCAGAAATCCAACAGATTTAAACCTATCTGAAAGGATTTTACAACAGTACTTACAAGATCACCGCGATAAAATGGACACCGTTTACAATATCATACACGATGCGTCCTTCGCTGAACGCACGGCGTTAATGGATCGTCGTAATATTAAACGCGAACCCGAAATTCAGTATAATACAGAACAAACAGTTTATGTAAAAAACCCAGCTGCGTCTAGACAAAAAACGGCACCCCGATATACTCAGGACAAAGTACTTACCAATTTGCCAATACACATCTATACCTCTAAAAAGAGAGGAGCTGTTGCTAAAACCCGATTAAAAAGACCAAAGAAAACTGAAAACTATACGTTGTTACAGGACCCTTACAATCATGACGATCCTGGACCAAGCACAAGCCGGCATACTGATCCAAAACACGATCCGACTTGACGAACTTTCAGAAGGACCTGGAATACTCCCTTTTAAACTTGGTTTTACTAAAATTATATCCCATGACCATACCTTCCTACAAGAAATTGACCTGGACAAGACTCAGAAACAAGTTGACTTACTAAAAAGCGAACTAACTAACGTAGCTAATAGATTACCAAATGAAAACTTTTCACTATTCAAACATCAGTTAATTCATTTATTTGATAAGTTGAATAAAACTAACTTACAACTACAAACTTTTGAGCCAAAAAGAGTTAAGAGAGGTTTGTTTGACCCTTTAGGAACTTTTATTAAAAGTATCTCGGGAAACCTTGATAATCAAGATGCTCTGAAATTCGAAAACGCTATTAATATTTTAAATAAAAATAATAAAGAGTTAGCTGTCAATCTTAATGGACACATAAGTTTGTACAAGCAAATGACTCTCCAGCAAACTCAAGTTTTGAATAGTATTACTTTAAATCAAAATAAGCTAAGTAATGCTATCATTCTGATAAGTAATACATCTCTTACAAATAGAGAGCAAATATACCAATTTGCCCAGCTTTCCCAATTATTCAGTATAGTTATTGAAAATGTTCAGGATTTATATTCAGAAATTAGCAGGTTAGAAAACATAGTAGCTTTTAGTCGCACAAACGTAATGCACCATTCTATATTATCAATTAGTGATTTACAGAATATGTTAGGTCAACTAAAAGACCTTTATGGCTCTAAAGCCCTTTTAAATCTTGATATTAGGTATTACTATGATTTAATTACCTTAGGATCGTATTATATTGATAAGAAAGTAGTTATAGTTTTGAAATTTCCCATTTTGTCCCAGGAAACTTATGACCTGTATAGGCTCTGCCCTATCCCGAATAAAAATTTCGAAGTTATTATTCCCCCATTCCCCTACATGGCATCCAATTCCCAGGAATTTGCGTACATGGAGGCTGAATGCCCGAAGATCGACACCTGGTACATATGTAAGCAGCAGCTCGGTCATCAAACGAGAACTCATGATGACTGCGTCTTCAACCTCATACATCATCAAGACGCAGGGAAATGTCACCACACCTCCGTGTCTCTCTCAAAAGAAGCACTTCTGGAACTCGACAGTCAACATTATATTCTATCATTACCTCACAAAGTCAGAGTACAAATATCTTGCTCTCAGGAACAATTTCAGTTACTGGAAGGCAGCTACTTGGCAACAATTCCAAGAAATTGCAGCATAAGAACACCTGAATTCACAATTATGAACACTGATGACAGAATTCGCGGACAACCTGTTGAAATATTGTTATTCCCACAATTACCCTCGACATCAGCAGATTTGAATAAACAATTACCACATTATAATCTTACAACAATTGATCTGAATAAATTGCACAACATTCAACACCAAGTACTTATGGAACCACCTGCGAAGACTGACACAATCGATTTATCAAGTATATACCACACCACCATACCTACCTACGTCATCGTGTTGTTAAGTGCAGCCGCACTTAGTATCTTTGCATACTATGTTAAACATCGTATCGTTCACAAGCCAATCATTCCTCTGCGAGCCAACGACATCGAATTGGTGACAGCGGGACCTGCATCAACTGAAGAAAGAAAAGCCGCAACTTTTGCTCTCAATCTTCACAAATAGTTGCTTATCTAAGAGGGGAGGTGTTACGAGGCAAGCCTCTTACATACACATCCGTGAATCATCAATGACAGTGGCTCGATTGAGCAATCAGTGACAAAAGTGCTAACCTGACAATTTAAGTTTACTTAGGATATTGTAATGTGGCTTCGGGGCCTTTTGACTTTCCAATCGCGGAATCGAGCGGTCACTCTGATCATTGAGATCATTAGTTTAGGAAAATTAGTCATAAGGTTCAATTTTGTAATACTTAACTAATAAATATAAGTAAAACTAAATCTGTAGTTTTTAAAAATCCTACCCGACGGCTCAAATCCGTAATTCGCTTCATAACAATAATGATAACATAATTCTGTCAATTATTTTTTGGTGAATTAAACCTACTTACTTAAAATATTCTTTTTTTCCACCGTGTCTTCGCAATTTCCAAATATCTCCACCAACTCTTGCCAAGCTCGGTTCTTGATAATTTTATTTGAGTAATCATCACACGGAATGTCCCATATTGCAGGTCTCTTCTCCACCTCATCAATAAATAGTTCAGTGTCGAAACGATCCATGGCGAACTCACGAGCTGTGGACGTGCTAACCGCGCGGTAGCCGCAATGCAACTGAACGCGAAGTAAAGACTCCATAGTAATAGAAACGCGCGGGAGTAGCGCGATTCTATTTCCTGGCGGTTGGGTTACGGGAACCGCGCGGCTTGATTAACCGCGCGGGTATGTCTGAACGATTACTTAATAACTCATACAAATAAGATCCGCGCGATTTCCATGCGATTCTGAAATCGCGCGGTTCCCGCTGTGTCTGAACTAGCGCTTAAAGTAAATTATAGTTATCGCAGCTAAAGTAAAATCTGTTTTCAAAATTCATTTCTATAATTAGTAATAATACTCAATTCATGTAACTATAATTATTATGTGAAATTGTTAAACCAATCTCGAATCGATGTCTTGGTAGCTTTACTTTTTTTGGGATGGCAACTACGCTCGTGGCGGGAGAAGAGAGGAAAAAAATGTGTCAAGCGGGGGGTAAAGATATAAAAGGCGAGTCTCGAGGTTGGTTGGGTCTTTTCTGTTGGGAACACGGTTGGAGAACAACGTATTAAGTGTACTGTGTGTTTAAAATAGTGGAAAATAAATAAGTTATTCCGAAAGTGACATTATCATTGAAGGTGAACCCCTACACGTGCAATGGGGTGGGAGTGAAATCAATGTCACGTGATTTTTTCTTGCTAAGTCAACCAGTTCAATGTTCTTTGTGTGACTAAAATGACCATCAAATAAAAGTAGAACTGGCAAGGCTTCCGTTGGTCGCACATAATCAATGAAGTGCTGAAACCATTCTGTGAACAAATTTGTTTGGATCCATCCAGAAGGATGTGTTCTTCCAATTGACCCCACAGGAGCACCTTTCATGAGAATGTCACTCATATTTTTCCTGGGAAATATTATCATTGGTGGTATAAAGATTCCTGCTGGGCTCATAGCTGTCACTATCGTAATGAGGGAACCTCTTTCTGCAGACGTGATAGCACCAATTTGTTTTTTACCACGTCGAGCAATAATTTTTGGGTATTTGCTTTGTACAAAAGACAGACCCGTTTCGTCAACATTAAAAATCCGATTACTTTGGAAGTCTTTTTCATCGTAAACCTTTTCCAAATTATCATAAAATGCATCCATCCTTTCTTTCGTAAAACCGTTAGCCCTAGCAAAAGATGTTCCTGTTGGTTTCCGCATCGACAAGATGTGCTTGTTTCTTGATAAGAATCCTTTAAGCCAGTATCTACCGGCCTTCTCATCGTGAAATGGATTAGGTATTTTGTTTTTAGCAGCAAGTTGATATGCTCGTAGTCTCATGTCATTTTGTGTCAATCCGTACAATTTGTTTTCCATAATAAGGGCGTATTGTACCAGCAGCTTCTCAATTTCTTCATTGAAGATTGGCTTCCGACCAATCTTTTTTACTAGTAGATTTTCGATTGACGTATTTTCATCATGAGATAATCTAAACAACGTACTTTTTGGTACGTTATAGTATTTTGAAGCTTTTAAGTATCCCATTTTCTTTTCTCGAATTGCCATAATTGCACCAGCCATATCTTCTTTGCTCCACTTCTTTCGTTTATTATATTTATTGCCAGGAGACGACATTTCTAAAACAAAAAACATACATTATTAACATAAAAATAACAAAGATTTTATAATATACGTCCATAAAAGTCAAAGAACGTAGCTAAGAACCATCCTTATTAAAATAGCTTCTAAACCATAAAAAAAGCATTAAATATGGTCTATTCGTTTAGGAGCTACAAGATGCAAAAGAAAGAAACTCACTTTAAAAATATGAACTTGAGATTAGGTGCATATAATTTGGAATGGTCCAAAATAACTTCACCTAAGGTATTCCAAATTGCCAAAATAACCGTTATAACCTAAAACCACAATTCCAATCATTTTACAAACATAAGAAAAATATTAATACAAACAGATTTAGTTAATATTCGACAGTGATTTCAACGGATTATATCACTTACCTAAAAAAGTTTGCAGACGACACTTTTGCTTCGGTGACCGCCAACGCCATACTGACAACATGGCGAAATCAGGTGACACATTGCTCACTTCCTGTTCCAAAGGGTACTTGTTGCCGGTGTTCTTTCATAGATGGCGTAAGCAGGTGATTTTATAATGCAGTGTTCCAAATTACCTGCAGTGTTCCAAATTACCATCATTTACTCTACGATAACAAAAATTGGTACCAAACTTACAGACAAGGTTGGAACCCTTAATATTATGTACAATATACTACCAAGCAGTGAATATGTAGCGTATCCTCAACTACTAACAAATATTAAATTAATTGTGCTAAAACTAAACTAATTAATAACAATTTATTGAATTAAATTAAGTAACATTATTACGTTATTTATATTCTATAAATAAAATTAATAAATTACTTACCTACATTGATTTTTTTAAAACATTGACTTTTTTGTGAAATTTATTTATTTATTTAATACAACAAAGCTTAATAGGTACTACCATTGCAGATAAAAACACAATGCGACAGTTTAAGCACTTATAAATAATTTCTCACCTTACCTATTTATATTTGAAGCAAATGACAAGCAGAATATGATAATAACTACTAAAGATAATTGATTCTGCATTATTAAATTAAATAAAATCTCTTCTAGAGATAAGCTCACCTTTGTGTATGCCCTGTGTAACTTGTGTATTAATGTAATTTTTTTTTGCAATAAAGTATTAATAAAATTACATTCTTACACTACATTATCTATTAAAATATTAACTATTTCTAATGTTTCCTAAATTCATTCTTAAATTTTAAAAGGTATGGCTCAAATCCACTTCTTACCCTTGTGCAATATTAATTCCATCTGGATTTGGATCCTCTATAAAAAATAAACTCACTTCTAATATCAGGCCATCATTTAATTCGGTTCACAACTTCTTTACCTATATATAAAATAAATCAAACTAAAGATATAAAAGGATTAGCCCATGTCTCTACCAAACCTTCGTAAGCAAGCAATAATATTTTCCAAGATAATGACAATCACTTCACAACATTTAAACCCTAACAGTTGTTATTTTTAACTCAAATCTAAAGTCTGCCAGTAAATTAGCATAGACATAAAATTCTTCCAAATAAACAAAGATTGAAAATTAAAAGACTACAACAAAAATTAACAACAGATAGTTTAACTAACAACAGACAGATACTAGTTTTTTTTTTAATTGTACGAGGGTAACTGAAAATTCTTAGAAAATCAAAAACTGAGCCAACTAGTAAGTTTTGAGGTTTATTATATCTTTTCAAAATAGTGTCCGTTTACATCAATACATCGCTGCATCCGGTGGAACCACTGAGAAAAGCAATTTGTCCACTCCTCCTTAGGGGGTCTCTTTAACGGCCTTTTGAAACGCAGCCACTGCTTCCTCGGCGTCCATAAAACGTTTTCCTCGAAGTTTTTCTTTTGTTTTTAGGAATAAATATAAATCGCAAGGTGCGAGGTCAGGGCTATAAGACGGGTGACCTAGTAATTCCACGTCTGACGAGGTCAAATAGTCGATTGTTTGTGTGCGACGAGGCGTTGTCGTGGTGAAGGAGGATCCTACTGCGAGGGCGTTTCTCCCCAACTTTTTCCAAGACAAGTGGCAAACAATTGTTGATGTACCATTTGGCAGTTATAGTTTTTGATCTTCTAAAACAATTGTCGCGTAATGACCTGTCTTTCCGAAGAACGAAGCCACCATCTTTTTTCCCACGCTTCGACCTCTCTTCACTTTAGTTGGCAACTCATCGGAAGGAAACACTCACTGAGCAGACTGTCTTTTGGTTTCGGGATCATAACAGTAAATCCAGCTTTCGTCACCCGTAACTATGTCGAACACAGCATTCGAGTTATCTCCGTTAAATCTTTGAAGCATTTCACGGCACCAATCAACACGACGGAGTTTTTGGGCCTCGGTCAAATAAAGCTTCCTGACGGCTAAATGTTCGTGGAGGATTTTGTGCACTTGACTCATACCGATGCCTAAGCTTGCCAGAATCTGCTGATAGGTCACTCGTTTGTCAGTCTCTATCATACGCCGCACAACACTGATGTTATCTTCAGTCGTCGCCGTAGAAGGCCGTCCCTCACGCAGATCATCGGTGAAATTAGTGCGACCACGCTTAAATTCATTGAACCAGTTGTAGCAATGGCACGAGATGGGGCTTCATCGTGAAAGGCCAATCGAAGTCTATCGTAACTTTCTTGTTGACTTAATTGACATCGGAAGTCATAGAAAATCATTGCACGTAAATTTTCCCGGCTTAGATTCATGCTGACGTCACACAGGCAATTTTCAATTTGCCGCCAAATCGAAGACAAATGACAAACTAATGAAATTTAAACTGAATAATATTGAGAAAGAGTTCCATTTACAAAATTCAAACTTTATTTTTAATTACATTGTTTACAAGTAGCCAGTTCTAAACACTTTCAGTGTCGCCCTCGTACAAGCTCAAGTAGAGCTTTCGCCTGTACTTGAGCAGCCTCAGCTTGGATCATTGCAGCTTCGGCATTAGTTTTTGAGGCCTCTGCAATTATTTTTATTGCTTGGCTTAAATTTTCTTCAGCTGCTACTCGCCGCCTCTCTAAATCTATGACCCATGAATGATTTGAGTCAGTTCTTGCTCCTGAAATAATCAGATATTCAAGTTTTTATTTCAACCAAGGTAAGTACATACTACATGCTGGCTAAGGAGAGAGAGAACTGGAAGGAAATGGGGTAGATTTTGCCCAGCAGTGGAACACTTAGGTTATGTAAAAAAAAAATTACATAATAATATTACTAGAACTTAAATATTGATAAATATAAGTTTAAATGTAAGTATGTAAATGGATCTAATTATATACTACATAATATAATGTTATGTTAGTTCATAATATGGTATGGTAAACTACTGAATGAATAACGTAACTTACTAAGATTTGATCTTGGTCTATTTTGAGAATATAATGGGCTGGCCTGGGTCTGGGGTCTATTTGCAAAGAGAATTAGAATAAACTTATTTGCTAGTGAAAATCTCATTGAAAGTAAATTATTATAAGAACAACATATGCAACAAAAATTATTAATATCAATTTACCTTTTGGAAGATTTGTAATCTGACTTTCCCCATCTGGTATGTTTCCGGATTCTGTAATCAATTATTTAACAAATTACAAATTGAAAAAGACAAGAGTCGAAAAAGAAATAAAATAAAATTTGAGTTAAAATTATTATACATCATTATGTATGATTAAACAATTAAATTATTTATTCATTAATAACCTTTGCAAATGTTTAATAAGTAAACTTACCAATATAATAGGTGTTTGTCCACTGGTAGATGGGGAGGGCATTTCCTGGATTTCTCTTGTTTGACGGGTTGGTGACAAACCTAAAATAGAAAATAAATTATATGTTTTGCTACATCAGCATCACACGTAGAAATTACATATTTTAAGACTATATATGCATACCTGCTTCATTGGATATTTCAATTATCTCAGTTTGTGGAAAAAGTTGCCTTTGTACAGATGGCTGTGGAGAGCTTTGTTCAAAGTCCTAAAAATAGTATATAAATAGAAAACAATTTATAACCCTTAATTTAAAAAATATTTTATTGTATATGGGACTTACAAAGGCAGGCACCCTAAACTGTACATCACCACATGCAGCTTCTTCACCAATAATAGCCAACACCTTCTTGAACGTGTCTGACAAGGGTTTCTGTTGGCTTGGCCCACCACCAGTTCCACTCTGTTCTCTTCGAAGCATAGCAGCCTTGCTTTTGGCTTTATGCTTTAAATCTATCCAATACTGTAAAAATACTTATTCGTGAATCAAGTGTACCATTAATCAGCTTTTTAAAACAAAATAAGTATCATTAGAATTATACAACTTACCCGTTTCCATTGTACACCACTTTTATTAGTCCAACGGCCAAGAGAATTCAGATTAGAGGCTAGCTGGTTCCACAACATATCAGAAGTCTCTTTGGACCTCCCACCTAAACCAAAACCTTTAGCTAATGCTGGGTGACTCATGAGATAGTGTTATAAGATTTCTATTTGATCGTTTGAAACGCGGCTTTCCATAACTGAGTTTTACGACTTTACAGCAGTGGCGAGATGAACGAAATGAATCAATAGAAACTGAACTCACCAACGTACGACACATGGAATTTTTATTATTAAGATAAAAACTTTTTCTAACACTTTTTATTTGGTCTGAGTTTCGAACAAAGTTTTGAAGTGTTTTTTTTATGTCACTTCAAACTTTTGAGAAGACTAAAAACGCGAAACACTTATGTTTCTTATTTGAGACCACTTATACACTGATAAGCTGCGTGCGACTTGCAACAGGCAAACAAAATCCATACGAGACAAATAACTTTTAGATAATTATTTAACAAGACTAACATCTTGCTTGTTGGTTATATTTTTTGACGTTTGCATTTACCATTGGTTGCCGTTCTATCGCGAGTGGCGCTAGTTGCCATACATTTTAGTCGCGAATGCACCAAGCGAGCGACCAGTTTGCGATTCACATCCGTAATACCAGTTAAACAATCGCAACTGGTAGCAATCGCGTTGCTATTGTACAATTTGCAACCAGTTGTTAAAGAACGGTAATAAGCCTGCCGTAATACCAATAAACAATCGGTCTTTTTTTATTTTTTTTATTGGAGACTGATTGCGCGTTTGTCCCCGATTTCACCTGTTGGAAAGTGATAATGAGGACGAAGGTGGAGCACGCGCAGTCAGTAAATGCCTGTTTACTCTAGCCTTAAAGACGCCCAAGTTGTAGCGTTCAAGAAAAACAGACGCAGGGAGGTCATTCCACATCCTTGCTGTCCTAATAAGGAAGCTAGAAGCAAATCGCTTCGTCCGGGCGGGTAGAATATCGACAACATAGGGATGAAAGCCAGCCCTCCGTCTAGTAGTCCGATAATGGAACGGGGAAGGAGGTATGAGGTTATGTAACTCCTGAGCACACTTTCCGAAATGTAACCTGTAGAAGACTGATAAGCAAGCCACTTTGCGTCGGTGTTCCAAACTTAAAAGTTTGTTATTGACCAGCTCATCGTCACCAATCAGCCTCTTTGCTCTTCGCTCTATAGAGTCCAGGGCAGCCAGCTGGTGCTTTGCAGATCCATCCCAAAGATGGGAACAGTACTCCATGTACGATCGGACCTGAGCTTGGTAAAGAGTTAGAAGCTGTCCCGGGGTGAAGTACCGTCTCACCCTTGAGAGAATACCCAGCTTTTTTGCGGCAGTTTTGGCTTTATTTTCTATAGAGCGGCCGAAATTGAGGTCCGGTGACAAATCTAAGCCAAGAAGATTTAAATGGTCGCTAATATCAACAGGTACATTCCGGAAAGTCGGAGTCAGGTTAAATGGACTCCGCTTGGCGCTAAATAAACACGCTTGAGTCTTAGTAGTAGCGTTATATTTGACTAAGTTGGCCTCGCCCCATTCGGAGACAGCTTGGAGAGCCAAGTCAATACGCTCGACCAAGTCAACTCTCAGGGCGTGAGTTTCGTCCTTGGAAGCTCGTGCATTGGAAAAGTATCTATCCACAACTGTGCTGTCATCTGCATACCCAATAATACCGGGTTTCAGCAGATCATTTATGTGCAGCAGGAAAAGCGTTGCAGACAGAACGGACCCTTGAGGTACCCCGGCATCTATCGCCATTAAATCGGAGGATTGGCCATCGAGAACCACTCGAATCGATCGTTCCCTCAAGAAGTCTTGTATCCAGACGCACAAGCCGACGTGGATCCCATAACTTGGAAGTTTGCTAAGTAAGCTCGCATGCCAGACCATATCAAACGCCTTATAAATCTCTAAAGACACGGCAAGGGCTTCACCGTGTTTTTCAATCGCTTCACTCCACAGATGTGTTGCATAGATTAGTAGATCTCCCGTAGACCGCCCTGGACGAAATCCGAATTGACGGTCGCTAAGGAGATCGTTCATTTCAAGATATGCAAGGAGCTTGTTGTTTAAAACACGTTCCAAACATTTACAAAGTAAGGACGTGATAGCGATGGGTCGATAGTTGGTAGGGTCAGATCGGCTACCTTTTTTTGGAACTGGTTGCACATTAGCAGACTTCCAAGCTTTAGGAACAAGGCCAGCCCGGTCGCTTTGTTTGAAAGCGTTTGTCATGCAGTTTTAGTTAATTGATTGCTCGCTAGAGGCGCTGTTGGCGTTTGATCGCAGTTATACCTTCCGTAATACGAATTTGCGTTTTGACAGCAATAATCGTACAATTTCGCGATTACGACTGATCGCAAAAGATCGGTAATAAGCCTGCCGGCATTGGCGGGTACAGTTACAGTTATTTTTGATATAATCAGCCATATAGGGGTTATATGCTTTTCCATAACGATTACTACACTGTGATATACCCCCTATGATACCATTCTTTATAAATGCTACTTTTTTAACATCCGTTTAAAGTTCAAGTTCAATGTTAGTTTATTTCACCATAGCATCCCAACTTAAACCTGGAGCGGTGTTGTAATGAGCAGGATCTAGATGATAAGTTTTCAAACAAACATCCCTAAAATTTTTAAAGATATTGCTTAAAAGTAAAACATCTGTTTTCAAATAGATCAGAATAGTCAACCATAGTGTGACAGTGAAAATCGGACCATACTTCTTGTGCATGATTATAATCTTCTACGATAATACCACATCCAGTTATGTTACTATAAAAACAATCGATAGATGGTAGAGATGGCATTTCTAATGATTTAAAAAGAAGTCATGTGTTCGTATGTATATACACCTTTCCGTTTTAACAAATTAAATTTGGTATCGTTAGGATATTCTTTTTTCATTTCCCGAAATTGATCTTTATGTAGGTTCTTAGCTAATGAGTCTAAACTACTTGATAAAAACTAAATGAGTCGATAAACCTCAAACAAATACTTTTACCATTTATATTTAAAACTTTTGAAAACGATATGTATTTTTCTTTGTTTTGTGGGATAATTTGTACCTCACCTTCTGCAAAATGTAATGCATGCACATTAACTGTGCATCATAATTGCTCAGATTATGTAATATTATGGGAATGAATGGAGTTTTATGAAATTTCTTGCTGCAAACCTCATGACATACACCTCTAAATGCACCTGTGTGCCAGTCTTGATTAACATATCGTTCAGTGTGGAGTTCTTTCTCACATATGTAACACAGAGAGGTATTTTTTATAGTATTCTCTTCAACATCTGTTAGAGGAAGTGGACACTTTTGAAAAGTATTAGCTTTACTTATAATGTCAATGTCTTTACGCAATTTAGTCAGGAAAACATTAGCACAATTTTCACCTGTATATGTTACATATTTAGAAAGTTTAGCGTCATAGGGACCATTCCATCTTATGGCTACACGTCGACTGCGGACGTCATCCTCGCGTCTACGCGTGCCTGTATAGGTCCCACAGCGGTAACAGCGGAACTGACCAACTTATGGAGACCGTCCAAACAGCGACAGACTCCCTTCTCCAACGGATCCCCTCGGCCGAGATTGTAGTATTGGGAGACTTCAATGCCCACCATGTCGAATGGCTTGGTTCACGCACAACTGACCACGCGGGTAGAGCCGTTCATGACTTAGCTTTAGCCTACAGTCTGTCCCAATTGGTAAGCGAGCCAACACGGGTTCCAGATGTGGAGGGCCATGCACCTTCTTTATTGGACCTTCTGCTGACCTCGCACCCAGACGGTTATCAAGTTTCTGTTGATGCACCACTAGGCTCATCGGACCACTGTCTGATTCGCAGCACTGTGCTTCTCACAGAAACTTCAAAACCGCAACCAGCGGCTAGCCGTCGAGTCTGGCATTATAGGTCAGTGGACTGGGATGGGATGCGAAGTTTCTTTGCGTCCTACCCGTGGTGGCGAGTTTGCTTCTCGCTGGATGATCCTAATGTCGCCGCTGACTCTATCGTTGATGTGATACTGCAGGGAATGGAACTTTTCATTCCAAACTTAGTGGTTCCCATTGGCGGCAAGTCCCAACCATGGTTTGGTCGTGGCTGCAAAATGGCGTCTCGCCAAAAGCGACAACATTACCAAGCCTGGGCTAATGCGGTGTCATCAAAGGATCCAAACACCAGTGCCCTCAGAAAGAAGTACAACTTTGCCGCCAGATCCTTAAAGAAGGACATTGCCAAGGCGATGGCGAGGCTAGTGCGTCTTCCTTCGGGGACGCGTGCGTTCTGGTCTCTCGCCAAAGCTATCTTAGGGATTTTTTGTCAGCCATCTCTACCACCATTGCACAAGACCGATGACTGCCTGGCCTAAACTGCAAAGGAGAAAGCCGATCTCTTGGGCTCTCTTTACGCATCAAACTCGACCTTGGACGATCGGGAAAACTCTCCACCAACCATACCGCATTGCGCTTGTACAATGCCAAACGTTCAGTTCCTGCAAAGGTCAGTTCGTAAGGCTCTTTTTTCCCTTGATATCCATAAGGCGAGTGGGCCTGATGCAGTTCCACCCATTGTGCTTCGGACGTGTGCTCCTGAATTGGCACCAGTTCTAACGCGCCTTTTCCAGCTCTCTTACACCACTGGCGTCGTCCCGAGCTCTTGGAAGACAGCCCTTGTCCACCCGATTCCAAAAAAAGGCGATCGCTCAGATCCGTCTAACTACAGGCCAATAGCTATTACCTCTTTACTCTCCAAAGTAATGGAGTCCATTATAAACCGCCAGCTCTTTAGGTACCTAGAAGAGAACCAGCTACTAAGTGATCGCCAGTATGGTTTTCGTCGCGGTCGATCGGCTGGTGATCTTTTAGTGTACCTTACTCACCGATGGGCGGAGGCAGTCGAGAGTAAAGGGGAGGCACTGGCAGTTAGCTTGGACGTAGCGAAAGCTTGTGACAGGGTTTGGCACAGGGCTCTTTTCTCTAAATTTCCATCATACGGGCTTCCTGAGAAATTGTATTCATGGGTTGCCAGCTTTCTTACTGGGCGTAGCATCAGAGTCGCAGTCGACGGTTCGTGCTCCGACATGAAGCCCGTGAATGCTGGAATCCCGCAGGGGTGTGTGTTGTCCCCTAGTCTGTTTCTTCTGCATATCAATGACATGCTGCATAACAACAGCATTCATTGCTATGCAGACGACAGTACTGGAGATACGCTCTATACCGGGCGAGCTAATATTTCTCTGGAAAGCGTCATCGAAAGCCGGAATAAACATGTGACTGACACCGAGAACATGTTAAGTCATGTCTCGGATTGGGGCCGACATAACCTTATCCACTTTAACCCCTCCAAAACACAAGTTTGCGCATTTACCGCGAAAAAACATCCCTTCGTCGTACCTCTGAACTTTGAGGGAGCTCCCCTTGATACCAATCCGACTATTGGAATCCTTGGCGTCGATATTTCTAGTGACGTTTAGTTTCGTGGTCAATTGGAAGGTAAAGCTAAATTAGCTTCGAAAAAGTTGGGTGTGCTTAATAGAGCGGGTCAGTATTTCACGCCGGGCCACCGTTTACAACTGTATAAAGCACAGGTCAGGCCGCATATGGAATACTGCTCCCATCTCTGGGCTGGAGCACCCCAACTATACCAACTCCTTCCATTTGACCACATTCAACGCAGAGCTGCTCGAATTGTCGACGACGTGGTTATTTCAGGTCGGCTCGATCCACTGGCTCTTCGGAGAGACGTTGCGTCTCTCTGTATATTGTACCGTATATATAATGGGGAGTGTTCTAAGGAATTGTTCGGCTTGATCCCTGCCGCTGATTTCCTTCACCGCACTACACGCAATCGACTGTCATTCCATCCACATCACCTTGATGGATGGCGGTCTACTACTGTGCGTTTTTCAAGAAATTTCTTGCCTCGAACTACAGTGTTGTAGAACCAGCTCTCGGCGGCGGTATTTCCGGACCGTTACGACTTAGGGATCTTCAAGAAACGATCCTATTCCTTCCTTAAAGGCCGGCAACGCGCCTGCGTTTCCTCTGGTTTTGCGGGTGTCCATCGGCGGCGGTGATTACTTTCCATCAGGTGACCCGCATGCTCGTTTGCCTCCTTTTGCTATAAAAAAAAATAACACTTGATATAGTAACCAAAATTGTACACGTCGTGTCTTTGTACGTTAGTAGTAGAGGATTTGGATGGATCATTAGAACATGAATCGATTGGATTTAGAAAAGACTCGAAATCTGCATAAATTACAAAAGGTATACGCATTTCTTATCAAAATTTTCGAAAGTTAGCCTATCACTTGGTACGTTGACACCAAATCAATTTTTTCTATTCACATCAGCATTTGGAAGATCTGTTCGACTGTGAGTACAATCAGGATTATGTCTATCAAAAGAATCGCGGTCGTTGAAATGTATAAGACACCTATCACATATGTATATGGCACCATTTCGTGATGTAAGCTGACAGCTGACTAAACGAGTCAAATTTTTGATGTAGCAATAATGTCCATAACTTCCATTGGTTAAGTATAATAAGTTAATATGAGCAATCTTAAGAGACTTCGTAAAATATAATGGACCATTCACAGAATTAGTTTTACTCAAAGCATTGTATTTCAAACCAAAAACGTTAATGCTTCAATTATTAAATTTTTCAACTTTATGAATATCTGTTAACTTTGTTGGAAAAGGAACACCATTAAAATTTAACATAAGTTCATATTTCGAATATGAAGTTACACGATCTGAACTTTTACTTGCTGGGTACAATGCTGAGAGTAAAGCCCACTTAAAACATTGTTCATCTGCATTTTTTACATTTATGATTGCTGTTTTATTTCTTATGTCGTGCGGTAAATCTATGTAAGAAGATCCTCGTAGTGGGTTAAACTTGTTTAGATTCATATTCATGTTAATTATATTCCGAACAGTCCAACCACTATCTTTTTTTTCATTTACTGATTTTATTTGAAATTGTTTCTTGTTAAGTGGTAAGAAAAATATTTAAATCCTCAGATTCGTTAAAAATGTAATTAGGTGTTTGAAAATCAAAAGTATTTACTAATTCTTTGCACTGTTGAATAAAATTAGCATGTAAAATAAAATTTACTTTCAATCAATCAATCAATCAGCGCGCAACCACCCACTGCTGGATATAGGCCTCCCTTAATTTATGCCAGTCCCTTCTGTTCCGTAAAAATAAAAAATTAAAATTTACTTTGTATGTCCTTAAATCTACAATACTATTACTAAACAAAGTCAAAAGTGTATCTTTTATAGAATTAATAAATAAATTAAATAAAAGAAGCTTATCATTATCAGAAAGTGGTGTGATTCTATAATTATGAATTCTTTTACCAATGCAGTTTCAATTAATGCTACATTTGGGAAACTATGGTGAATACGAAAGGCATTATTTTTATGAGAATTACTCAGATAATGATTAGCTAAGTATCTTTTTTTTACAAGTACTTTGCATACCTCACACTCCACCATCTCGACCCTTAAGTTTGATGCAGGTGGTTGAAGAAATGCTCCTGAATCTCCTGAAGTAGATGGTTCACTCAGACGTCGTCGACGTTTTTTCAACAGTTTGAATGAGATCATCAGCTGTGCGTTTCAAACCTCTTCCAATTTGTATGCTACGACAGAAAAAAGTTAACACATAACTACAAATCATTATATGATATTAAATAAAAAAACACTTACTATTTTTCAACTTTTTCAGCAACATTATAAAAATCTTCATCAAATTCTGATTCGAAGATGTCAACAAATTCGTCGTTGAAGAAGTCCATCGCACATTCTGCAGATTCTACAATCTCACAAACTTCAACCAATTCTTTCTCATTGGTAAAATCCATAAAACACTCCTGATCGTGATTCACAAAGAAAACACTTTTGACAATATCTGAGTCAGACATTTTAAAACAACGTTTCTAACCGAGAGTTGAAGCACGACTTTGTAAGAACACAATAATGCGTAGGCGTTTAATACTAATTCAGATCCTTAGAAATGTTTGTGAAACTTATTTAAATGAAGAAATACATTAAGATATTGGAAAGTAATGTTAATCGTTAACGTACGGTATGAGATAATGAAGTGCATCGGGATAAATTTATTCGTAATTAGGATATGACACAAGAAAGTGCTTCATTCTATAATATCACAAATACACACATCAAAAGTGTCTAGGGATCAAGCATTTTTATGCAGATTTCTTGAGATTGAGATGTGGCTTTGTAATAAATTTATGATTTTATAAATTTATATGGATCCTTTTTGGTGCATTTCATAATTTGAAACAGGAACTTTCAATCAATTTCTAGTAAAAGATGAAAATCAGCTGTCAATATTTTCCCTATAAAAACATACAACGCATTGAAGACATTATTAGTGCTACTGTTTCCCTACTACTGATTAAAACCAACGTTATTATGGAGCGGCGACGTCATTTAAGCAGGGAAGAAATGCTCAGAGCCGTGGGAATGATAGAAGCTGGTTCCCGGCAACGTACTGTGGCTTTAGCTCTGAATACAAGTCAGAGTGTTATCAGTCGACTTTGGACACGTTACCGAAGCACTGGTACCGTGGCTGAGCGCCATGGAGGACGGTATCGCTGCACCACACGGAGACAAGACCGATACATTCAAATCACAACTCGAAGAGCTCCAACAATAACCGCCATGATGTTAGCCGTGAGGCTTCATCACTCTTCAGGGAACTTAATTAGCGACCAAACAGTCAGAAACCGCTTGCATGAAGTGAACCTTCATTCCCGAAGACCGCTAAGGGTACCACCTATAGCAATGCACAATCGTAGGATTCGATATCAATGGGCTCTTGAACACAGAAATTGGGCAGAAGAACAATGGCGTTTCGTGTGCTTTTCTGATGAGTCTCGTTTTGGTATGAGACCGGATACAAGACGTATACGACACTGGAGAAACCCTGGACGCCAACAGCGATTAAAATCCTGCCAGGAAGTCCATCCTTATAGTGGTGGAACCATCATGGTATGGGCGGGTATTTGGATCGGCGGAAGAACTGAGTTGATTTGGATCAGAGGCAACCTCAACGCTCAAATTTATGCTGAGACGATTGTATCAGACGTCATCGTTCCATCGTTCCTCTACAAGTGCAAATCGGTCCCTTATTTCAGTTAATGCATGATAATGCACGACCGCACACCGCAAGAGTTGTAAGACAGACTCTCGCCGCAGCTAACATCAATGTCATGCCCTGGCCTGCTCAGTCGCCAGACTTGAACCCGATTGAGCATGCATGGGATATGCTACAGAGAAGAGCTCTGCCGAATATGGAAGGTATCCAGTCGCAAGAAGACCTTTTTTTGTTGTTGCAACGAACATGGGCGGCCATTCCACAGCGTGATTTGGATGAACTCATTTTGAGTATGCCAAACCGATGTTCTTGTGTTGTTAGTGTTCGCGGTAGAAACACGGATTATTAATTGTTTAAGTTACCCAATAAAATTTTAAAGAAAACTGTTATTTCAGTCTTTTTTTCGAACTTTAATGTTAGTGGTTCAAATGTCAAAAATCCCTTTATTAGGAAAATGGCAAATTTCTTTATTAATGCAAAGGTGACTTGGTTTATCGTTACTGTAGACAAACGAAAACACTTTATTTGATGAATCCTTAAAGAAAATTTTAATTAATATCAATCAGGAGAAAAGTTATTGCAAAAATATATGTTGATCCCTAGACACTTTTGATGTGTGTACTATAGATTTAGGCGTGGTATTTTTTATCTTTGTTGCTGTAAGAGTACTTCCGACAGTTCGGAGAATTGGATATTCCCTTTGTTATGTTGTAAATAAGCTGACGAGTTTTCTTGTGATGATCGTCATTGGTTGACTTCGTAAAATATTTCACACGAACATCTGCATGCTTCCAATGGTCCATTGATTGATCAATGTTGTCAATCTTCTTTAAATCGTACACCTCTATCTTAATGAGGTGTGTTGCACTTGCTCCGTCACCGGCGTTGGTGGACACGTAAGAGGTCGAATCTCTCCCGGAACAACGTCCAACTGTTGAAGATCTCATTGTCTTCTGCTTCTTCTTTGGTGGTTCAAAGAATTCATCGATTGATTCTTTCTTCTGCAACGAAGGAAGTTCATCGTCGTCCGACTGTGGGTAATAATAATGTTTATTCGTATTTTCTTGAAACACCACATCGTCTTCATTGAATGTGGAACAAGCAATCTGTAACAACCAGTACAATTTTGTTTTAGGTATCACATCAGTTTTATACACATATACACACATACGTTAGTCAGAAGTCAGAATAAATCAGAACATTCACTCAGAAAATAAAAAATAGAAACGTATCACTTTAGTTTTATGCACGTCATAATACGTTAGTCAGAAGTCAGAATAAATCAAAACATTCACTCAGAAAATAAAAACGTTTTACTTACATCCATAGTACTTGTGATGAATACAGAACGGAGCACTTGTAGTAGTTGTAACTGTATGAGGTTCCTATCCAGTACCGAAAATAGATAAAATCAGTTCGTTTTATACCAATTTTAAGTAATGACTATTTGAACTTACTCTACTTAAGATATCTAACTCGATGTTGTTTAACAAGACAAGATAGTTAATGTAATGATTGTTTGAACTGTAATTTAGGTTAATGTTACTTTCAAAACAAATCTAATTTTAATGAACAATGTGTGTTTCTCAGTCACAAAGAAACAAGTTCGGTAGTTATTTTAATTTAAACAAGAAGATAAACTAGTTTCAAAGTACAAGTAAATAGAGTTTATCTAATTATAATGAACAAAGTTATTAAGATACACTCTTATCAGAAATTTAGTAAGTATGGGTGTATTATAACAGCAAAAATATGTCACGAGAGATGGTCCATGAAGCGAAGATTTCACACATACAGAATGTCCATGATTACAATTAACTCACTAACCGCCTCTGTGGTTAAGTGGTTAGGACCACCCCGGTCTCAGTTTCAGGGTCATGGGTTCGATTCCCAGCAGGGGCTGCACATGTGTGTATTCGGTTTGGTTGGAGGTAGGACTTGAAAAATCCGTTTGGCAAGCTTCTTACCATCATTTTAACTAAGTCTGTTGCCACCAGTGCCTTAGTAGTGAGGATTCCAGGTGAAGTGTGCCTCCACTTTGGTCTTACTTATCATCCCTTAACATCAGGTGGGATCAGTGTTGCCAGACCGTGGGAAATTGCCCACGCCATAGGCAATTTTATAATTTTTTTAAAGAAGGGCAAAAAGGGCGGAAAGGTCTTGGAACCGGTAAAATATGGGCAATAACGTTAAATTAAATAAATGACCAAACTAACTTTTATTTCTCTAGTAAAGTAAAAGAAAATTTATAATAATACTTTAATAGATGGCGTAACTTAATCAGATAATCAGAGATCATATGAATATTTACAATGTTATTTTAAGTTACGTAAATTTAAAATAAAATTATAATTATTTATATGTATTATTAAACATATATGTACTCGTATATATCATAATTATTGTTTTTCATAAATAGATTTTGCATTCCGGGTGGCTGCCTTAACCACTTGGCTAACGAGGTCTGGCTTTTAACCGTCGAAATTTGTCAGTGCTTGATGCTTATGTTTTTAGTCAACATTGCTTCATCAAATCTTAGAAGTTTTCACCTCTAGGGACCTAAATAGGCCGCTTTGCGCAATTCTCATTAGATTCCTAATAAGATTCAGATTAAAAATCGCAAAATTTCCACTTAGCCAACTATTCATAATATTATGATTCGGATACAATTCACAGTCGGCAATTCATTAATTAGACAGTTTTGTATGAGGATTCCTAAAATAGACCACTAAATAGGAATTGCTCGAGTGCCAATTGGCAGAATCATAAAAAGCTACTCAAGAGTAACATCTTGGAATTCTATTTTGTTTAGATCAAATAAATAAAACGAATAATGGCAGATTTAGGCCTTTATGAAAACTTTTTAGAGCATGCGCGTGTGACAGAAGGTATTTTAAACCGTCGGCGAAGTGCGGCTCTAAGAAAACTGGATTTGGCTTTTGAAATGCCGGACGCCGAGTTTGTTGGACTTTTTCGCCTAAATAAAGGCTTGTGTCGCGAGCTCATAGAAGAGTTAGAGTCGTATATACCAGCTCGACGTGGTGGAATAAGCGTGGTCTCAAAAGTTAGTAAATCTATGACCATTTAAAAGCCTATGCCTGTCCTATAAAATTCTTATAATTACAGTTAATTTGGTGGTAGTTACTAAACTAATTTACTTTCTTTAAGGTACTAAGTGCACTAAGCTTTTATGCATCTGGGTCCTATCAGAGATTTGTAGGAGCAAGTGCGCACCACAAGATGCATCAAGTGAGTGAGTGTATCAAATTGTATGAGGGCTGTGACACAAGCCCTTAATTATGAATATTTTAGACGAAAATATATCCGTTTCCCCCAAACGCGGGAAGAATGGAATGTTATAAAAAATGGGTAAGTACCTAGTACCTAAGTAAGTATTTAATAAAAATGTTTCATTCCAAAAACATCAGTCAATCGTTAATTGCAACTAATTGGACAAAATAAATATTACACCATGGGCGTAAGTACTTAATATATTATTAATTTTTTTTTAAAATGTACTCTAAAATATTTCAGGTTCTACCAAAAGTTTGGCATTCCAGGGGTTGTGGGATGCATAGAAGGCACTCATATTGCTATTGTGAGGCCTGCACAATTCGAGGAAAGGTTTTTTAATCGAAAAAAAAAGATACCACTCTTTGAATGCTCAAGTGGTAAGTACCTACCTATGAACCTAATTAATAATTCATTATATATCTACATCACACTAAATTTGGATGAAAATTTCTAAGGCATTAAGTCTGCCTTTTCACTGTAACTGTATTACTCAAGTATAGATTAAATAATGCTTTAATAATTTTGTAATTAAGATGTTCCATATAAGTAGGTAATTTATTTAACTTGACTTGATGAAAGTGTTTTTAAACATTATGTTGGCATTCTAATAAAGGGATTTTTGTTTTAGGTATGTGATTCAGATTTGAATGTTTTGAACATAGATGCTAGCCACGGAGGTGCAAGCCATGATTCCTTTATTTGGAACCACCACCCTCTCAAACAGCACCTTCAACACCTTCATCAGGCAGAAAATGAAACGCTATGGTTCTTAGGTCAGTTACCAACACAAGTTTTGACGTTTAGTATAATCTACCGTACTCGACTATGCTTTGCCTATACTGACAAAATTCCTTTCAGGTGATTTAGGTTATCCCTTACGCTCGACCCTGATGACACCTATCGTCAACACCGAACCTAACTCTCCGCAGCGGTATTACACCGATCTACATTGTCGGGCTCGGAATACCGTTGAGCGATGCATCGGGATACTAAAATCTCGCTGGCGTTGTTTATTGGTGGACCGCAAGTTTCCACGTACTAGTGTCCCCGTACAGTATAAAGTATGTAATGTGACGACTATTATAATAAATTTAAATAGTTTATAAGTTCTCATGTAAGTGACCATTATTGTCTTAATGAGAATAAAAATCTTTGAACTGAAGTTGCACTATCACCCGACAACAGCAGGGTTGATCACAAATGCTTGTGTAGTTTCACAATATTTGTAATGCGGCTAGGTTGCCCGTCTCACCATTAACGCCACAGGAGGAGCAGCATGAAATAACTATGCAGGTAGGTAATTAAAATCGTATAATTATAATCAGCACCACCGCAATTAAATGAATGCGATTCATTGGAAATAAACATACATTACATTTCAGTGAGAAGTTCTAACATAATTACTCTTGTAAATAATATTTGTTGACCTATTTAATAAAATAAAAATCCCTTAATATGTATCGGAATTACACAATGTTTAATTCTGTTTCAGATAAGAAATACAAACAATGAAACTACAGCGAGAAGAGACAATCGTTTAGCTGCTGGGGAGTCAGTGCGAAATGCTCATAGAGAGAGACTTTGGTCAGCACGATCATGACGGGTTTAAGTTATTTCTTTTTTTAATAAATTAACATTATTTTATATTTTCTTTATTATTTATTGTATGTAGTAGGTAAATAAAATGTTTCTTTTGTTTAGTTAAGTAGTTTTTTTCTTTATTACTATGTATATTTAGGTAAATAAAAGTTTCTGATTTTAAGTGGTTTAGCTATTTAGTAGTGTTTAAAACTTATATTTAAATAAAGTAGACAATAGTAGAACCTGTCACGGGTGCAATTTGCAATCAATATAAATAAACAAAAAAATATTGCTTACATGCACACAATTTATTTTTATTTTATTTATTTATTGGGGTAGCCAACCAAGCAATTACATAAAAACTTGCTAAAACATACATTGCATCTTACAAGAAATGAGTAATGCTTTACTTTTAATAACATAATTATTATAAGTTCAATCTCTAGTAACAGACATCTCTTGTAGACGAAATAGTATATAAACTGCAATGAAAAGTAAGTTAAATTAATTAAAATAAAGTAACAATAGCAATGTAAGGCTTATGTTATGGTATACTATACATAAATAACAACTTAATTTTTTATAGAAATATACATAAACAGTCATGACTTATGTACTAATGCTCGTATTCATCATACAAATATTACCCCAACCGGGATTCGAACCATCAAGTTGGCGATACCTAAAACCGATTGTAATAAAAATTAAACGACACAAGAGAATAAAACTTAATTGATTAAAACTGTTTCAATTAAATTGGAGGATGCTTTTACCGGGATGTAAACTATGGTAAGTATACAAATGATTTAGTTTAAAATTAACCTTAATACTAATACAAAGAAAAAAATATACATAAAATAAAGTTATTTAGAATTAAATTACTTAAATTACCATTGATCTTAGGGAATAGTCCTAGGCGTCATGAGATATTCTAAATATCTTTCGGCAACATCAGCAAGCCGTCCTAAATTGTTTGCTATATCAGCCACCGGCATAATATTACGAGCCTGTAGCTCATGAGCCCGAGCATTTCTTTCATCTGCAAGGGCTCGCTGCATCTCTACTTGCGAGAGAATTCGCCGTGCCTCATGTAAGGGAGCCAGAGGGCGAGCTGAAACAAATAAGTATTGTTACTGTCATCAAAGTAGTACTTTCAATATTATTAAAATTCATAATAAAATGTTCTATTTATTTAATATTCTATATTACATAATAATATACTACTGTATACAACGAGATAGTGAGCCTTTCATAATGATGAATGTTGTATTGTTTGTTATACAATTTCTTTAAAAATGCTTAATGCCATAACATTAAGTAACATGTCACAAACTATTTTGATTTATAATTGATAAATATAACAATCAATGAGGACAAAATGTAAAAAATTGGTACAATTTTATTAAACATTAAATGAGTGTGCTTAAGGCACTACTTGCATTATTTTCGCCATTTTATTTGTGCATAAATATTTAATTGGTTCACTGTCTGGATGTATACTAACGAGTCTGCCCTAGTCTTGATTGCCACATAGTGTCATTAAAAACTTACTGCGTAATCGTCTTTGCCTACTTTGTTGGGCAACAATTGCTGGTTACTCCCGGGCAAAGTTGGTGTAGGAGTAGGAACCAGCATTGATACATCGTCACTATGTTGCGGTGGTGCTTCTGTGGGTTCCTCTGTGACTACTTCCTCCCGACTTCTAAAAAGACAAAAGTTCTTAATAAAGTTATAAAGTACTAGCCGCCCGCCATGGCTTCGCACGGGTGGAAATTTCTTTTTTAGTATAGCCTATGTTACTCAGCACTAATGTAGCATTTTAATGGTGAAATAATTTTATAAATCGGTCCAGTAGTCTTTGACTTTATTACTTAAGAAAAATACAATCTTTCCTCTTAATAATATTATTATGATTTATTACATTTGATCTAAGGTGATTTGGGATAATAATGTTGTTATTATACTTACTGTATATTATCTTCCATCTTGAGCAACACGTCCTGAGACTCAGCTGCGCCCGCTGAAGTAGATGGCTGCTGTAAATACAAATACATTTTTATTTAACTTTTTGAAGTTGTTCAAAATATGTACTGAAAATTATATAAGTGAGAGAATTACCTCATCATGAATGGGTAGAACCATCACTTGAGGAGCCGTCTACCCAAATCCTGGTCCCAGCAGAGCCAAAAATCGCATTTCCCAATCTGTGAGGTTCTGACTGGCTTGGGGAGGCCCACTGCCTGTTGCATTGGCATCTATGTTTATATCAGCAACTATCTTTTTTAGTTTACTTTTGTAGTTGCTGACATACTGCAAACAATATGAGGATAATTAATATTGGTTTTATTTAATTCAACAAAATTCATTGCCTACTTAATTATTGGATTACCTAAGTACTTACAACAGACCATTCCTTTGGCGATTTGGTTGTGCCAGAACCCTCTGCATTTAAGAGATTGGCCACCTCTTGCCACAAACGGAGTGACTCTGCTCTTCCACGAGCGCTATTGTTGTAGTCTCGTGCCCTAGCTAAGTTGGGGTTACTCTCCAAGAACTCCATGTGGATACCCCATTGAGCCTCAGATACCCTGCTAGGTGTACGTCTCTCCATTTCTGAAAATATAATTAATATTGAAATACTTTAACACAAAGATAACAATGTATGGTGTTAAAGTAAGTAAAAAATAAGTAAATCCTTACTTTTCTCGAAGTTTAAGTAAGTTATAACCTTGCACTAGTTTGTAAACAAACTTGTTGTGAACTCTACTAATACAAAATCCACGATCTAATTGTGTACAGCAAATCACAAAAAATTACATTTGGAATGTTTGAAACTGTAAAAAAAGCACTCAAAACTAAGATTTATTTAAAACTCAAGTGTTTGGTAAAGGTACCAATTTTAACAAGTTTCGAACTTCAAGAATCCATAAATTTAAATTTTTATGCGTGACGCTGACG
This sequence comes from Scoparia ambigualis, assembly GCA_963921215.1. Taxonomy (NCBI): domain Eukaryota; kingdom Metazoa; phylum Arthropoda; class Insecta; order Lepidoptera; family Crambidae; genus Scoparia; species Scoparia ambigualis. The sequence goes on from OY992514.1 coordinate 29,500,757, forward strand.
CGTGACATCTACATTATTGCCAGCCGTAAATGGAAATTGTAAATTAAATTTTTCATACTCATGTTTTTGGCCCTTTCATTGAAATATTTTAATGATAAAGGTTTCTTTCATTAATTTATAACAAATATTGAATAATTCTAAGAGATTTAGCGCGTAAAATAATAAAATACTATACAACACAAAAACCGGTATATTTCGATCAGGCACGGTTTTTTTATTATTGGCATGTGGCAACATAACGACCAAATATGAATCTGTTAGTGAATTGAATTGCGGCAATTCTGCTAAAAAATGTGACCATTTTCATTGAAATATTTTAATGATAAGGGTTTCTTTCATTAATTTATAACAAATATTGAATAATTCTAAGAGATTTAGCGCGTAAAATCATAAAATACTGTTAAAAAGGAAAACCGGTAAATTTCGATCAAGCACGGTTTTTTTATTAATGGCATGTGGCAACATAACGACCAAATATGAATCTGTTAGTGAATTGAATTGCGGCAATTCTGCTAAAAAATGTGACCATTTTAGGAAAATTAGAGGAATCGTTTCAGATCTGCAAGGAATTCTGGAAATGAATTATTTTTAGCAATATTGCGCAACTTGGCCTTTTTAGGTCCCCAGAGATCCGAAAGAAATATTTTTACAAATATTTGAACATTCGGTTAAGATGAAGCTGCGTTTATAGATTAATGTTTTATATTTTAGCGTTTTATTAACGCTTAAATATACTTAAGTAAAATTTTAAACACTGAAAAATGTCGACAACCTCAGGCGGGAATCTAACCACGCACCTTTCGCATTCCGGGCGGCTGCCTTACCAATTGGCTACCGAGGTCTGGCTTTCAACCGTCGAAATTCCCGCCTGAGGTTGTCATTTTTTGCCGTTGGTCTGTCCCTAAGGCCACACTAATCGGAGTCAGCGAAATAGTATTTATCCTCACAGCGAAATACGTTGACAGATTTATTCGCAGCTGTCAATATTCCCGAAGAGTAGTCGTCAAATAATTGAGTTAAAGCTGTGTGCAATGTAAGGCCAATATTGTTGGTATTCACAGCATCTTAAAGACTTCCAAAACGAAGAGTGTCTTCATTGCACTCTATTGAAAATAGCTTTTTATACATTTGTACGTTTTCTTTGACGACATTAAAATTTCGCATATCTAAATATCCTGTTTCATCCAGTTCATTTGACTGTAGTAAAGCACGAATTCGGCAATAGAAGGAGTCACCCTCTAACATGTTAGTATTCAGAATATTGACGTCCCATCGATTAGGGTTGAGAATTGCAGCTCGCACAATATTTGCTCACGACATGGCACTACATTGTACACCGACTTATCCGGAAGTGAAAATATTGTGGTCACCTTGATGTCATGAAGCACGAATAATTCTAGCAACGTCATTAAATGAGTTTCAAATCTTCCAGCTTCTTCGTCTCCAGATAATTCTGACACACTGTCAAGTCCTGTTCACTAATTTGGGCATTTTCGTCAATACGTACATCTCTGTAAAGCAGGTTGTTTCTGATCAACCCTATTAGAGCACTATAGACTTTTTCGCGAGATATTGTGACTTATTATAATTATATTGATGTGAATTTATAGATGGAAGGTGGACTTGACATTGCAATTAATTCAGGACCTAACACGATTAATTTTGTAAGTAAGTACATATCTACTTACTGTTTGACGTTTCGGCCGCGATGCTGCGGCCGTGGTCACAATCGAACTGGTTAGATCCCGTTAAAACAGTGGCCACGCGGGCCACTGGAAGTTCTTTTTGAGTAGAACCTCTATAGCTTTTTTATGATTTAAATTAAAAAGCCACAAGTACTTTGCAAAACAAAATATTATTTAAATTAGGACAATGTATGTTTTAACAATAAATAAAGGATCTCGTACAAAATCAAGTTAGTAGTCAAGGTCTATAGCAAAGATGGTCGGATGCGAAGTATAAGTCCGTTGTATGGCCGCTTTTCTGACGTCACAACCGCTCGCCGAGACGTTCCGTTTTACGTGGCGCAGACATAATTCCCCCTCCTTGAAGACTGAAGTCTTCAAGCATCTTGCTCTTCAGCGGCAGGCAAGGGGCAAATTTGTGTGAGGGCCCTGCGAATGCGACCTCTTGTTGTGTCTATGTCCGCCACTCGAGTAATGCCATCAGTGCCAGGAAACAGGCTTGCGACGCGACCCATTCGCCAGTTTAGAGGTGCAGTGTTCTCCTCACTAATTAGCACCAGATCGCCGATGTTCAGCGTGGAGTGGTTTGTATGCCACTTGGAGCGTTGTTGCAGCTCGCTGATGTTTTCCTTTTGCCAACGAGTCCAAAAGTGCTGGCGAATCTGCTCAAGCCGCGCGTGTCGACGAAGTGAGTTTGGGTTGGCGTCCTCCAAGGCAGGCGACGGCAGCGAAGTCAACGGCCGGCCAATAAGGAAGTGCCCTGGAGAGAGAGATAGGAAATCGTGATTGTGAGGACTAGGGGACAATGGGCACAGGGGGCGGCTGTTGAGGATAGCTTCCACCTGTGCAAAGAGTGTTGACAACTCTTCAAAAGTTAAATTAGTATTGCCCATACACTTTTTAATAATAGTTTTAGAGGATCGGATTCCTGCTGACTCCACTAAAATGAGGAGCGTAAGGAGGTATAAAGCAAAATCTTATTTTTTCATTGGCGGCAAAATCAGTAAAAGAACTAGAATAAACTTTGATGAAATGTCCAATTTCTTTGGCCGCTGCGACAAAATTTTGACCATTGTCGCAAAAAGATTTCCAATGGCTTACCCCGACGGGCAATAAATCTGCGTAGTGATAAAATAAATGCATCCTTAGACAGCTCGCTAACTGCTTCGAGATGAACGCATTTTGTTCGAAAACAAATAAATAAACACAAATAACATTTTAAGGTTTTAGCACCTCTGCCCTTTCTGTCCAAAATTGAAAAAGGTCCACCAAAGTCCATGCCCACTGTTTGAAATGGGAATCCCGGGGTAATACGCTGAGCGGGTAGGTTGCCCATCTTAGGAGCGAGTGTTTGACCTTGATGGCGCCTGCACATGAAACAGTTGCGAAAAGTGCGTCGATCTAGTTCTCGACCGCCGATGGGCCATAAATATTGTCTAATTGAATATAGCAATAGTTGAGGCCCCGCGTGCATTTGTTTTATGTGTTCGTGACGAAAAATTTTTTTAGAGTCCAGTATGATTGGATTTTTTTATCTCAGAACTGTAAGTGGATAAGTTAAGTCTACCACCTACTCGTAAAATATCTTGTTCGTCTAAAAATGGATCTAAAGGCAGAAGCTTGCTTTTTTGGTTTAATTGTTTTGATTTTTTTAATGTATATATTTCCTCATTGTACGATTCCTTTTGTGATAATTTAATTAGTTGTGAATAAGCATAATTTAATTCGCTAGTTAAGTTTCCTGTAAATATAGAATTAGGGTTTTTTATTGTGTATATATCTTAGAACGTAAGCCAATCCACGTAACAACCTTGTGTAGTTTGAGGAATTTTCAAATTTTAAAATAGGTTCCAATAAGGTGACTGTGTGTGACTTTAATTTAGGTAGTTCGCCCTCGGTTTTTATTTGTAGTGTAGGCCAGTCTTCTTCGCAATGTTGCAAAAAAGATGGGCCCAACCACCATAAATCTAAGCTAAGTATTTGGCTAGGATCCACACCCCTAGAAATAGAATCAGCGGGGTTATACTGAGTGGGTACATGACGCCATGAAGATACCTGAGTGAGCTCACTAATTTCAGCGACTCGGTTGGCTACGAACGTTTTTAGAGTACTAGGCGGGCTGCGTAACCAGCCTAGCACTACAGTGGAGTCACTGTGAATAAAATGGCTGATCTTTAGGCGCAGAGACTCCTTTACAGACTGGCATAGGCACGCAGCTAACAATGCACCACATAGTTCGAGCCGAGGAATCGTTGTGGGTTTAATAGGCGCTACTTTTGATTTAGCGCAAAGTAACTTGACGCTGACCCGGCCCTGAGTGTCAGTGGAGCGGAGATACACGCATGCTCCATAGGCTGACATAGAAGCGTCACTGAACGAGTGAAGTTCAATGGAAATGGGCGCGTCACATACAGTATGCCTCAGAATTGAAATAAGTTTAAGATTGTAAACATAAGCTTGATATCTTTCCCATTGTTTACATAGCTCATTAGGCACAGCCCCATCCCAGTCCAATTTGTGGATCCATAATTGTTGAATCAACATTTTGGGGAGAACTGTGCAGGGACTTAAGAGCCCCAAAGGGTCAAATATTATTAGGGAACTAGACAGTATAGTTCTTTTTGTAATTACTGTTGGCTTATCTGGGAGCCTGATAAAAAAAAATATTTTATTTTTATTTTAGTTTATTTGGGAAACAAACAATTTAACAACACATAATTTTTTTTACAAAATGGTTAACACAGTTATCAGTGAAGTTTCCACAGTTAAATTATACATACAGATTAAATTCAGGACACAAAGAGTAGCTCTACAACAAACACAGTAAAATAAATACAATAAATTTATAAAAAGACCTAAATTTTCGTAGTGGAAAACAACCCAAGCCTAATGTTTTAGTTACCGATTCCATAATGTGTACAATCTGTTCCTCCGTCTGACTTCCAGTCAATAAATCGTCAACCATAAAATCATGCTGGATAATGGTTCTCACTAGCTCATCCGAACATTCTTCACCTAATTGCCAAAGACATCTGGTACTCAAATAACTGGAACTTGCGCAACCGTAAGTCACAGTATTAAGCCGCAACGTTTTGATGGGCAAAGATTTATCTTCTCTCCACAATATGAGCTGAAGGTTTCTGTCATGCTCGTGACACAGTACGTTTCTGTACATTTTACTTACGTCTGCCGTGAGTACGTACTTGTATTGACGAAACCTCAGAAGGATGGAGAAGATAGAATCTTGTATGTTCGGCCCTATCAATTGGAGGTCATTGATCGAAAGGGATTGCAGGACGTAGTGGGAGCTGAACCGTCAAACACAACGCGTAAGTTTGTGGATTCGCTGTCAGGTCGCAAAACAGCGTGATGGCACAAAAAGTAGCTGGGTTCCGGTATGCGAGTCGCAGACTCAGAACAGTGCCCTAACTCCTGATATTCTTTTATGAAATCGGTATAAGCTTGTTTCAATAGGGGTTGAATTTTAAAGCGTCTTTCTAAACCTTGAAATCGCCTTACAGCAAGCTTGTAAGAATCACCCAGGCAATCAGGTGAATCTTTTAACGGCAGTCTGACACAAAACTGCCCGTTAGATAGACGAGTGGTGTGCTTATTAAAATGTTCAACACATGCCTTCTCGCTTTCGCTTAGTAATAGCACAAAATAGAGAGGGTTTCAGAAAGCCCGCTCTGGCCGTTCTCGAAAATAACTACCTAAACTGGCTAGACTACCTAGGGTTGCTACTGTACTAACTCCGAATTTTGAAATAAGTAGGTTAGGTGCTTCATGTTTACACATGTATCTTATTATACCTACATGCCTAAATGGGTAGCAGAACATTATTTATCTAAAAGCATGTTCATAAGTTCATAAAACATATCGACTCTACTCGAGGTCACACACGACGATAAAAGTTCAAACTATGGTGGCTCGCCGCCATTTTACGTGCATTGTGCTATGGTGTTATACCTACCTACCTAGTGATCCCGCCAAAAACAGAAAAATAAAAAAGTGCACCAAGTTCGACCAAAACAAAAATGTAAAAAGGCGCCAAGTTCGGTTAAAATTTGTGCAATAGTGATTTACGATTGCACAAACCAGCGGGTGGAGATAGCTTGGTTTTATTTTGTTTTAAGGTAATTGGGTGAATAGTTTCATCTCATTATCTTTATTTATTTTTTTTGTTTGTGATATTGTTATTATTTTATATATCTTATATTTATTTTTATGTCAACCTCAGGTGATGATTCAAACTATCTTTCTTTGAATTCTAGTAGTAGTGATGAAGACAGTTTTGTTAGCATCCCGTCCCTTTCCGATACTCTTGAGTGTCAGTTTTCTGATGTACCAAAAAACTTTAACGTCATTCATATTAATGCGCAAAGTATTCCGGCTCATCATTCAGACATGCTGGCGTCACTCGATCACAAAAATATTCATGCTGTATTAATCTCCGAGTCTTGGCTTAAACCGTGTTTACCTTCTACCTCTTATGCTCTGCCTGGCTTTCACCTTATACGCAACGATCGTACTGGCTCCAGGGGTGGCGGGGTTGCTATATACTTACGTGCTCATCTTCCTTTCTCTGTAATTAGCACCTCGGCACAACCACCTCCTGCTAACGCAGGCGAGCATTTGTTGGTTGAAGTTCTTCTTTCTCACAATAAAGTCCTTCTCGGAGTTTATTACAGCCCTTCTTCAAATGTAAATTTTTTCACGTCTTTCGAGAAATTACTCGAAGACATAGTTCCTTCCTACAACCATTTAATTATCATGGGTGACTTTAATACTTGCCTTCTTAAGAACGATTCTCGCACTTCATTGCTTCAATCCGTTATCAGTTCTAATAACTTAAATATTCTCCCCCTTACTGCCACCCACCATTTCCCGAACTCCACTCCATCTCTTCTCGACTTGTTAATAGTGTCATCTCCTCAGAATGTTGCGAAACACGGTCAATGCTCAGCCGACGCCTTTTCGTACCATGATCACTTATTTTTGTCTTATAAAGTTCGTCCTCCTAAAGCTAAACCCAAAATCATTCTTCAGCGCAATTTGGTGGATTTGGTGGTATGGATCAACATGCGTTCCGTGATGACGCTTGTAAAATCGATTGGACTCCTGTTTTTCTCGCTCAGTCTGTTAATGAACAAGTTGATGTTTTTAACTCCCTTGTAACAATATTGTATGACAAACATGCACCATTTCGAGCTACTAAGATAAAGCATCAACCGGCGCCATGGTTGACAGACGACATAAAAACGATAATGAATAAAAAAGTAGCGGCGAAAAGTCGATTTAAACTTCGACCTAATGACCACAACAGGGCAAGGTACGTCGAGGTTCGTAATCGCTGCAATAGGGCGTGTAGGGATGCGCTACGCCGCCACATCCATAATTCAGTTGAAAATGTAGATCTATCTAAAGTGTGGAAATTCCTTAAGTCGCTTGGAATTGGAAAAGTAAAACAAAACTTTATTTTACCCAATATTAATATTGACTCACTAAATCTCCATTTCTCTTCTTCATCATGTATCAATGATGCTGATAAAGCGACTACATTAGACAAACTGTCTACTGTATCAATCCCTAATCTTTCTCCCTTTGCATTTGACCAATTATCGGATTGTGATGTTAAAAAGAGCTTGCTGTCAATTACTTCTAATGCGGTAGGTGGGGACGGCATTAGCCGTAATATGTTAGTACCGATCCTAGATATCATCCTTCCAGTCCTCACTTTTATTTTTAACAGCTCCATTTCTAATGCTGTATTCCCATCCTCATGGAAAGACGCTCAAATAATTCCTTTGCCTAAAAAACGTAATCCTAAATCCTTTGCTGAATATCGACCTATTTCCATTCTCCCTTTCCTATCCAAAGTCCTCGAGCGTCTTGTCCATAATCAAATCAGTAAGTTCCTGTCCCATCATAATCTCCTAAACCCACTCCAATCCGGTTTCCGTCCTGGCCATAGCACTGTGACTACTTTAGTCAAGATCACTGACGACATCCGCCTCGGCATGGAAAACGGTCACCTTACTTTGCTAACTTTGCTGGACTTCAGCGATGCTTTCAATACAGTCGACTTCGACATACTTTTATCTTTGATGCGCTCACTTAACATATCTCCAACGGTAATTGAGTGGTTTCACAGCTACCTGCACGGACGCAGGCAGCGGGTTCGCCTTGAAGAGAAATTCTCTACGTGGTGTGACTCGACGGCTGGTGTCCCGCAGGGTGGCGTTTTATCTCCTCTCCTCTTCGCTATATTTATCACTTCTATTTCTGAAAACCTTTCTTCTTCCTACCACCTATATGCAGACGATTTACAAATTTATTGCCAGGCACCACTTAATAATTTCGCCGAAGCTATAGAAACTACCAACGTTAATTTAAAACAAATTGTTGATTGGAGCCGAGCCTACGGACTCAAAGTCAACCCAAGCAAAACACAGGCTATTATGGTCGGCAGCTCCAGGTTGCTTTCCAAGGTAAACTGGGAAACCCTCCCCAAGGTTATATTTGATGGAGTGGATATCCCTTTTAGCAAATCAGTTGCTAACTTGGGTGTTATTGTTGATAGTTGCTTGAGTTGGGGGCCGCAGCTGCAAGCTGTCAGCCGCAAGCTTTACGCGTCCTCGGCCTCTTTAAGAAGATTGCGTAACTTTTTACCCACTGCCACTAAAATTGCGCTAGCGCATTCGCTGCTTTTTCCCGTTTAGACTATGCTGACGCCTGCTATCTTGATCTCTCGGAGGACCAGCTAAATAAACTTGAGCGCCTTCAAAATCTTTGTATTCGATTCATATTTGGCTTGCGCAAGTATGATCATGTTTCTGAGTACCGCGCTAAACTCAAGTGGCTTCCTATTCGTCTTCGCCGGAATACCCACATCCTCTCGCTTCTATATAACATATTGTTTAATCCCACCTATCCTTCCTATCTAAAGGAGCGTTTCAGTTTTCTTTATTGTTCGAACTCTCGCTCATTACGGTCATCAGAAAATCTTAGCCTTAGAACCCCTCTTCACAGCACCACCTTTTACGATTGTTCCTTCACTGTTGTAGCTGTTCGTCTCTGGAACTCGCTTCCAGTTGCGATCAGGCGTGCTCAAACCATTCACGCATTCAAGGAACTCGTGAAAAATTACTACCTTTCCCTTTAACCCTATCCTGCTACAAAGCTGTCTTTGTCTCCTATTTCTTACCTGAGACTATTATGTTTAAGTATGTATATGTAAATATGTATATTACTAATATTTAATTATTTCATAGTTTTATAATAAATGTTATAATATAATTAATATTTCATTTTAATTATTTTCTTAGTTTTGCGTTTTATTGTGTTCTTAACTATGTTTTAAATATTTGCACCTCCGATCATAGAGTTTATAAGTTCTCTCCATCCGATTGGTTGTCTGGCAGAAATCGCTTTTAAGCGATAAGACCGCCAAATTGTAACTTTGTATTTTTGCTTTTTTATGTCTAAATGTTTGTGTTATTATGTTACAATAAAAGTATTATCTATCTATCTATCTACCTAAAATTACAAGGTTCACTAAATATCCACAGGTGTTCGTTAAATAAACAAATTGATCCTAAAAGTGTTCCTTTTGCATTTTGAGGTAGGTACGGAATCCTTCTTCTTATAGTGTCGATGGACACACACACCACCCTTCGCTGGACCACTGCTCGAACAGCATTTGGCCTGGCTTCGAACAGGTCTTTTTTTATATGCATTTATTTTGGGAAACTTACTTGGGAAGGGAAGGGAAGGTCAGGTGAGGTTAGGTAAAGTAGGGTAAGGTAAGGTAAAGAAATGGTATATGTTGATGATGATATTAAACATAATATAATACTTATAAAAAAAATATGTCACAGGTTTTTTTACAGGTATTACAAATGGTAGTCAAAAAAGTTTCAAAGCTCAACTTTACAAATTAGTAACTGAAAAATATTTTCGTCGATTTCTACATTGTTTAAAAGCACGATTATTGTACTTTAACGTGTAATAAATTCGCATTCTCAGATATAATTTTTTTAAATAATCGATCGGGAAACATGTGCACGGCATTGAAAAAGATAAATTTTGGACTTCTTGCAAAAGATTCTTCAGCACTTTACAATTTATATACTTATTATTAAAAAATAACTCGAATTTTTCTTCCATGGCTTCAATAAATTGCACTTAATTGTCGTGAGGTATAATTAACAAAGTGCTTCCGCCATCTTTACAATAATCTTTGTAACGAATAAATTTCGTTTCTTGCGGTAAGTTCGATGGATTGTTTGCTGATCTTAAATATGATTTCAAAACAGTACAATCTTTGTGATGATCAAAACATTTCTTCAATAAATACCCACATGTGTACACTAAAGCGTTTTTCTCGGGCAAATCGAAAGCATTGTAATCCGTTGACGATATAGTTGGATTATTATTGATGATTGCTTGTTGTGATACTTCAGGTACATTTGCAATTTGTGCACCAGAAGTCGATGGTTGCTCTTCGCTAGACAAACTTGCGTACAAATTGCTACCTTCGAGCAAAATATCCGAAAGGTCGTCGTTACAGTTGCCTTGATTAGAATGCTTGATTATAGTGATAAAGAATATTTTGCGGAATGCTGACACAAGTTGCCAACTTGTTGGTTCCGTGGAGTTGCCATTACGGGTACGTACTCTACCAAAAAAATTCTCTAAGCAGTCTTGGTTCAGTCTCCGAGTCATGATGTAGGAATAACCTTCTGATTTTAAATCCTCAAACAAGAGCAAAATAGATTTTAGGGTGATTTGGTAACCTTCCACAAAATTAACTCTTGAAGTAGCGTCTTTACCAGTTTTTCGACTAATTAATTTCAATGTTCCAAAAAACTCCATCATTTTGTTAAGAAAGGAAATCTGAAGTACTGTGCCACTAAACGCGTGTTGGTATTCAGTAGAGCCAAAACGAACGGACGAATTCAAAAAATCGAACAAATTATTCATCATTGTAACCAGCTTTATTGTGCCTTCCGCAGTTGAATTAACCGCACCAAAATCTCTGCATGTTGATATACCTGCAGCCACTGTAGCACTAAGTACTTGCACTGCCAATTTTACCTTCATTCTTTCAAAATTACTAGGTTTAACGTGACTCTCCGTTAACTTAGAGGCACACCTCAGTTGTTGAGTTTTATCTTTTTCATAAAACTGTATGATGTGATCCCATTTAGCTACGTAGTTACCAAAATGGAAATTGTAGTTCATCAAATTATTGCGCAAAGATTTTATTAAATGAGGAGCGTCAAAAATATAATATATCTTATTAGAATCTACAAAAAAATACGGTGTTTCAATGGTGACTTGTCTCTCTTTAGCGCTGCTTCTAAAGTCTGAACCTTGGTCTGATACTAAGATGATATTTATGTAAGTATTTAATTATTATTTATATATCAGTATGTATATATATAACACTGTACATATCTATTATGTTTATGTATATATTTTGTATACTTATTTGTTTGTATTTACATTTTAGTGTGCACCCTACCTTATGTTTTTCTCTGCATCACCCAATGGTTGACTGGTAGAAAATGCCTAAGGCATTAAGTCCGCCTTTGTACAAACGTGCATAAAGTGATAAATAAATAAATAAATAAATAAGACTCGTATTTTGAGGCCTATTTCAAATAGCTTTATGATGAGTTTATCTATCCATTTCGATACTTGTTCGTAATTTTTGCACTCGGCTAATAGTGCGAATCCCACAGGCTGCTTGTAATTTATGAAAATTCCATGTATCATTGCCACTAAAGCATATTTTGCTGGCTCTGGAGATTGTATTCCGTCTATTTCATGAAAACCATATACTTTGTCATCTTTTATATTGTAAAATAAATTAGCTTTTAGGCTCATCGAATCTATAACAAGAGAGCAGTGTCTCTCCATATCAGCCATACCGCTAGCTTTCGTTTTGAGAATTTCCATGAAATGACCATTTACTTCTGTACTAATAGGCATGTACATTCGCTTGAGTGTAGTTTTACTCGGCATATTTAGTAAAGATGCATTTAACAAATTGTATGCCTGTGGGCTTGTATAAAACAAATTTAGACAAAATATCTTATAATTTTTGCTGTATCTATTTCCAGGAGAATGAAATTTGAATTTGGCTTGTTCTTTTACAACTTTAGATAAGTTTTTAGTGAGAAGTAACCAATCCGTCGGGGCCTGGGTAAACTTCTATTACTCGACCCATTGCCCATTTCCCAGGCGGCAGGTTGCTTTCTTTTATTAGCACAATGTCCTCTGGTTTCAAGTTAGTTGTCGGCCTCTGCCATTTGCAGCGAGTTTGAAGAGTTGTTAAATAGTCGTTTGACCATGCTTTCCAGAATTGTTCCAGCATAAGTTCAGTAAGCTGCCACCGTTTCCGGAGGTCCAGGTGTCGATCATCTGGATGTGGTTGCGGCAGTTGAAGTGTAGGACTTCCCGCCAGGAAGTGGCCAGGAGTCAATGAGTTGTAAAATTTCTAGCTTCTAACAAATCGTCATCGTCGTCAACTACGACCCTATTAAGGCGATGATAAATGTGGTTCAACAATACTTCCGTTCTACAAAACAAGTTTTTATCAAAGTTAGATTTTAGAGATTTTAAATTTTTTAAAGATTTATTCAGAGCAAGTTCGATACCCTCAATATCCAAAACCGGATCCAAATGCGATACTAAAATATCTTCGGAGGGAAGCTCCTTAGATAGCTTTATAATTTGCCTCCGTAATTCCATCACAGAATCCCCCGGAGTAGCTCCCCGTAAAGCAACTTCGTAATCCAGCTCGGCTTTTTGAAGCGATAAAAAATTTATAATGTATTCTGCCATGGTCCAATCGAGTGTTCTAAACCTGGATGAGTTGTCTAGAGCTGGTTCAATGTAACTTAGCGAAATTAAAGTAAAAGAAACACAATAAAATTTAAGTGGGTGTCCGGAAAAAAAATATTTCACCGAGTAAAAATTTAAAAAAACTGAAGATTTTTCAAAATAACGAGGTTAGAAACGTTTTGAAATGAATAGGGATGAATAAATTTCTGTAACTTACTGTGTGATCGGATTTGAGGAACACACAGTGCACAAATCACAAAATAAAAGCTAAAATTCACTGACACCCACTTTCACTGTAAAAAAATATTAGTTAATAATAGTTAAAGAACGACACAGAGTGAGCTATCCTTAGCGAGCTGGGCGCCACTGAAACGTGTTTAGTGCTTCAGGTTAGGAATGACAACAATGTATTGGTTACAAAGTTTTTATTCCCTTTTAGAAAAGAAATTACAAGAACTCAGGGGGTGGTTCATGGATCGCTCACTCTGTCCGCTTGCTAGGACTTAAAAGGGGACTTAGCTTTAGGCTAATCTTCCTCGTAGACTGCAGCTACCCGGAACCTGGAGCCGGCAGGGTCAGTCTGCGCGCAGGGACGAAAGCGGAGTCGTGTACGCTAGGCAGCTGATCCACGCACGAGCTCTAGCAGGCGGGCAGGCAGCAGGCAGCAAGCAGCAGGCACAGCGCACAGGCCCAGTGGGTGTAGCCTGGTACAGGAACCCTGGAATACACCAAGAAAGGGAATGAACTTATGTTCACTAAGTCCCGGCTTTTGTGGCTGTTGTAGAACAGCTACAATTGAACCAGGCCCTCTTTACTAAGTAAAATTATGATTGGAAAACCGTTAGACAATTCTACAAGGAGACTACAACAAAAGCGGGTAGATATCAACATTGTAGTTAATGTGGTCTGAAACGGTAAAAACGACATTATATTAACTGGGAATGGTATTTCGTCCACGGGATCACAGGAACCTCGCGTCCTCCAATACCATTTACACATGTTAGACAGTAATTGTAACAAGACAGGAATACCAATTATTCCCTTTGAAGGTAACATGACTTTAAATGAATTATATTAATTTAGACTGTACGTTAAACACTAACAATCTATGCAATTACCAAACACTACAAAACACTAGTAATATTTGTAAAACTAACACACAGCAATTCAACAAAATAATTAAAGTTGGAAATATGGTAGACAACTCACCGAGATTTCGGGTTATATTTTCGCGCAGAATTTTAACAGTGCGACGTTGTAAGTAATGGTAGGTAGGCAAGCGGGAAAAGAAAGCTTTCACAGCGTGTCTCCCTTTTATATGAGAGTAAATCGCATAAAAAATCGATATGGCTGTTAATTTAAACACAGACGGACTTCCATACTGGCAGGGCCGTCGAGCAGAGACAAAAGCAGAACGACCAGACCATAGAGAACGCAGATCAATAATGGCTCGCTTACACAATCGCAAAATATGAGCGATACTCAATAATGGCTCGCTTACACAATCGCTTTGCAATTATAAGCGATACATAACTTTCTTCTTTATTATGATTTTCCCTTTAATCAACCTTATTTGATTAAAGGAAAAATTACCTTTAGCACCTCCAGATCAAATTGTAAGAGACCACCTCAATCCGGCTGGAACACGCTTTCAACGTCCCACACAAGTAGCTAACGACAGGATATTTAGAGTAAGTGAAACAAGCTCTGTTATTTGCGTCCTTGTCAGTTGTTAGATGTGTACAATTTGCTAAAATAGTTTTATTTACCCAGCAGTAGGACGTTTATAGTGAGATCATAGTGAGATCATTTGATTTGATATTATATTATTTAGGATTTAGTATTTGTGTTTAGACAGAAGTGCTACATTGTTCTCCTTTACCGACTGAGTCAAATCGACATGGTAGATTACTACCCAATACAATTCGTTGTGTCGTTTGCGGTCCGTCAAATTGTGGGAAAACCAACTTAGTCATAAGTTTATTACTGCATAAAGAGGGTTTACATTTTCGTAACCTGTATGTTTATTCAAAATCCTTGTACCAGGCAAAATACGTATTTCTAGAAAAAGTTTTAGATATGGTGCCAGGAATTTCATATAATAAATACAACCATAACAGTGAAATATTGAGTCCACATGAGGCTTTGCCTGATTCTATTATCATTTTTGACGACGTTGCATGTGAAAATCAAAATAACATAAGGGATTATTTTGCTATGGGACGTCATAAGAACATTGATTCTTTTTATATCAATCAGACTTATACGAAAATACCCAAACAGCTTGTAAGGGACAATGCAAATCTCATTATATTATTTAAACAAGATGACATTAATTTAAAACACGTTTATGATGAGCATGTTGGTTCTGATATTTCCTGGTCTCAATTCCGAGAAATGTGCTCAGCTGTTTGGAATAAGCCTTACAATTATCTTGTGATAAATAAAGATTGTGAAAGAAATAACGGATGCTACAGGTTGACATTTGATACATTTATAATACTAGACTAATGTACATAATAGGTTGTTACACTGTGAATGAATTACTCTCATTCGTGATTCAGGATCAAGCAGTACCCTATCTAAAATGGAGAAAAATTTGAAACAACAAATTATAAAATCTGCTGCAGCTGTAAAAAGAAAAGTTGAGATGATAAAGGAAGCAAGAAATTCGAATAATATGGCTCTGGAAACCATATTTAAGCCTATAGTCAACCCTCTTACCTTGTTAGTTAATAAAAATAAAGAAAAACATCAAGAGCATAAAAATCAATCTATGCCTTCTGTGAAAAAAATTAAGAAAGATCAAAGCGAGACCTTGTCCTCTTCTAGTGAAGACTTCAATGATATATATAGTGAAGAAGAAGAAATAGAATCTGACAATGACTTACACAAAAACAAAACAATTTCAGTATCACCATCCGTAGACCACAATGTCAGCGAGGGGTCATTCAAGTCCTTTCAGTCATCACCAAACGTTAAAGATCATACACTATCATGGTCAACATCATCGAGTGTAATGGGTAATATACCTTTTGGAATTAGAAATGAACGAGGGAAATTGATGCTTGGTAAAACCCGCGTTTATGATGATGGGAAAATCCTAAAAATAGGAACGTACAGATTGAATAAAACAGATGGATTGAAAGAGCTCTTGTTTAAAATGAAACCAAATTTAAAAATTACTACAGAGGAAGATTTAAATAATTATAAATTACTTTTATCAGAAACTAATGCACACAGACGCAATTATGATTCATCTAAACCAATAAAAAGCAATAAAGGATTTAAGAACATGAATATTATAAAACCTTTATTTAAGTTTGCTAGAAATGCAACTACAAGTGTGGAAAGTCTTTCACATGGAGAAGGTATTAACGTACTAAAAAAAGTTAAAAAAAATACGGACTTGGTTTATTGGGATGATCCGAATGAGTTAGTAGAACGTTTGAAAATACTATTCGCCTCACGAGATGCGGGTAACACTGGCTTAGATAATGAAATTATCGCAATTATGGAAGAACTGTGGGAAGCAGGAATAATCAAGAATATGAAATATAAAGAACGTTTGACAGGCAAATAGTTCACTTTGAAGAACGCATCAGTGCAGCAATGAACATTGACAAAGGAGATTGGCAGTCGTCCATGTAATCTCAGTATCGCATAAAGGCTTAGCGTATCGATATGTAAATATGTGGATTTTGTTTATAAAATATAAAGCAATAAAAAATGTAATCAGAGCATTTATTTAGCAGTTGGGAATAAAATGTTGTCTCCTATGTCTAACCTCAAAATCTTAACCCTTGTCGGGGCGGGGGCGGACGCCATTTTTCTACTTGTAGCCTTAGATTGAAACAAAAACAATTATTAATCTAAGCTTGTAGCGCATGAATCTAATCGGTATTAAATGGAAATATGATTTTAATACATTACGAGAAACCACTTTGTCTTCAGCTGACCTGATGTTAATTAAGTAAATGATGATAAGAATCTTTACCTAGCCACATACCAAAAGAACACGGAATACAACAACGCTACTGTAGTGGAAGGAACATTTTCCGAATACAGTAGGTAGGTAGGTACCTACCGACGACGTTACTAAATAAGGTTTATAACTTCATCATTAGCCAAAAGACGTCCCACTGCTGGGCTCAGGCACTGGATAATTCATTAAGTATTTTGAAATTAAAGAAATGCTTTTTTATGAATGGAACTCGCATTTTTAATAACATTCGTAAAAATAACTTTAAATGTGTTTATTAAACGCGAGTTTCATCCGTAAAAACGTGTTTAATTTCAATGTTTAGTGCTTGCGTTACCATAGAAAATATTATTATTTTAATAAGAAAATATGGCGGGCAATGACAAAATAGTTAGGAAGGTACTTAGAAGGCTGGCTTTCTTGAAGATCGATAGGTACTCTTCGTAACCGATAAATATCTAAATTAAATAGAAACTTCATAGGACATTACCCGATTTAGGTACTCTTTGGAAATATTATTTTACTTTAGGTACCTAAGTAGGTACTTACCTACCTACTATCTACTTTCAATTCAACCCTCGAAGGTTTTTCCCAAAACCAGTAAGTAACCGCTATTATTGCCGTAACCATGGATTTGGTGATTATATTTTTAATCATTAGACAAAATCACAGCGTATAAGACGCTGTGATTTTGTCTAATGATTTGCCTAAACTATAGCTGCTAAAGTGCACTGCATTTGTTAAGGTAGGTAATCGAAACCAGACACATTATAGAATTTTTCGATTTGTATTTGACTTCGTTCGACGTTCGACTCCCGGTCGGAGATGGCGATATCCATTTTTAGAGAAATAGGTACATGTTATTCTTTCAGTGACGTCAGATATTATAATTTCTCATTCAGCATAGATGTTTTAATTCTTTGATATTATTTAGTTATTAGATATAGGAAGACGGGTTGTAAATTGTAAAAATAAAAATAGTTTGTTTTAAAAATATTTTATTTCTTTTTACTCTACCCTTAACAAAACACGGTCTAGGAACTCTGCCGGAGCGGTGACGCCTTCGTGCCTCGCATATGCCAAATACCAGATGACACTCATTATATGCGAACAGCAGCCTACTGTTCGCAGACCCACTATACAATTGCAGCAGTAACTGATGATGGCATTTCTACCTTGTTGCTCTCTTTCAACTGCAATAAAAACGAAGTACGTTTTCCGTCCCACATGACGTGATTTTATCTTAGCCCGGATTAAGAAAGGATTTTCCCCTCCTAAACTGGACAAGTCCACCTGCTCGCGACCTATTTCTAGGGTGTATATACCATGTATGCGAAAGTGCTCTCCGACATACGATCTAGCTTGCTTGATTTGGTATGTGCCACACGCAAACAACACCAGTTCTTCAAAAGTTAATCTTGGAAATGAAATATTTGAGGCATCTATGCTTGTAAATAAAACATTGCAGCGATTCAGGTGCTCCATGGACACGATTGAGGCTAATCCATTGTCCATGAACAAACGGTCGTATATTATATTTAATATATCGTTTGCATTATGTGAATTTCTAAATCGCGTTCCAAATGCATTTAATATTGCACATGCAATTTTTAAATCTTTCATTAGATGTCGACATGCTCGGTTAAAATATTCATTCCTGAAAAGCCTGAAGTCCCTTTTAATTTGGCCATTCACTGCTTCCACAACCCATCTATTTATTGTGACACAACGTGATCTGTTTCCATCCAGGGTTGTGAATTGTGATTGACCAGGTGATAGAGTTTCAGGCAAAGGCCTATGAAACCTTTATCATCTAATTTAGCCATGGAGTCCCTGAAGCCCCTATCCAAAATGAATACATCATCTTCATTAAAATACTGCACAAATGCCTCTTGGTCTAATAAACTATTCATAATGGTGGCATTGTTTGTGGTGGCAGCATATGGACCAAATACATCTAGTATGTAACCGTCACAACATACAATCAAAAATGGTTTAACTAGATTTCTATACTTGTGCAGCGAATAAGTCTCTTTTTGGAACAGATAGTTCGAGCTCTTTTGAGTATATATGTAGGTGCCATCAGCAATTACTATTGCATTTTTTTGGTCATTAGGCATTTCCGAATTTCCACATAAACCGTCGGCAATAATAGAATTTCTTGCTGCAACTTCTTCTCTTGTAATGTGTCCTATGCCCAGATGGATTGTGCTAAAATCTTGAAACAAAATCTCCCTTGCAACATCTATTAGCGTCTCCAATGTTCGCCTTGGGACCTGGAAGAGTGCTGAAAGCCTTTCATTGGAATCGCCAGTTCGCAATTTGCACAGCAAGGCAGTAAGTGCAAGGCTCCCACGGCGCATGTTACCGAGTCTTGGTGTTTCATTGAGGATCTGTTGGTGTGTGTGTTGTGTGTGTTGGTAAGTCCTACAAAATAATGCACCCAGTGCTCTGGTAAAGTTTGTATATTACTAAGGTGCAAGGTATTTTGGTCTTCTGTCAAGATAAAAATCATATCCTCAATTTGGTTTGGATTAAAATAGTCATAACTATATTCTGCAGTGTATAGTTCATCATAATTGTTGCGGCCAAAATGATAGCTGCATACACGAGAGCCTCTGGGTATATAAAAATTATTATTTTTCAACACATGTTGACGAATAAAATCAGGTACGTGAATACGTTCTGTGTTGGTGCAACCACTAAATAAACAATGTCTAGTTGTATCTGAAACTCTTCTTATATTGGGCAGAGTAATTGTCTGGGTTCTGAGTTCATACGCAATGCTCCTACGTAAATCTTCATGTGCTCGTTCCCAACAAGCTACACATACTGGTTCATTGGATGTGACCTGTTTAATAATATAATGACAGATTTTAGTATTTGTGCGGATGATAATTTGTACTTCTTACTCACTATATTATTAGTGTTTGTTGTTGTTGTTGTGTGTTACGTTTTTTTTATTTCTTAATATTTTACTGTTTGGTCTGCTGTTTAAGCTGTTCAGTGGCAGCTCATTAAAAGAATACTACCCACCCATCTCTTCCCTTGGGTGTCGTGAAAGGCGACTAACGGACTAAAGACTGCACATATTATATCCAACAACGTATCACTAATCATGCTGAGCACATGTGCAGTGGTTATTTGTTAAATTGTGTCAGTTCACTGCTTTTGCGGTTCTCATTGCCTAGTTGTGAGTGTATGTATGTATTTTACACTTTTATTTGATTTCCACCATAGGAAGTCCACTGCTATAGGCTACTAGTTAGATGGCATGCATGAGGGCAAAATCCCTATATTCGCCACTCTGGCCAATCAGTATGGGCAGAGTAAGAATTGATAGAAACGGGAGAGCCATTGAGCACCACCCTCCCGAGAATAGGATACAAATATTTTCAACACAAACCTGACGCGGTTGGATCCATTGGGTAATTATGGCAGCTATTTGATTTTCTTCCTCCGATACATTATTTATAATATGATGTCCGATTTCATCTGTTGCAGTACCACAAGCAATGCAGGTATGTTGCAACTGATACATTGCAAGCTCCCAGCAAGTGTCACAAATCCAGTCGGCTGGGTTAAGCTATAACAACATTTTAAACAAATACATTATACATATTATTTAAAAAAAACATTAAAGCTTAAAATCTTACAAACTCAGTTTATCTGTATTGCCATTTTTCCTGGAAAACAAATCTGATACCTTTGGGTGTAACTCAAGTGACAAAAACACTACACTATACAGCAACTATAACCAAACGAAACAATAAAAATGTGCATGTTTACTTACAGGCCGTGGAAATGTCCAAAGCTTAATAATTGCCAAGAGATTTTCATGTTCATTTGACATGCTATGACCAGTTTCAGGAGCAATATCAATATCACAATTAATACAGGTGCTGTGGAGGTCATCTGGACTTTGAGGATTGTCCATTTCTTGTATCTGCAGCGGCTGATCTATTGAAGATCTAATTTGAAGCTGTTGACGTCTTGAGGCTCTTTGAGCCCGTAGCCAACATGGAAGACAGGCTTGGTCAGCAGAAGTGAGCTACAAATAAAAAGCAAACTTATTATAAAGCTTACCAAAAAATTAAATAAGTAATAATATATCATGCTTATCCTAACTAATATTATAAATGCAAAAATGATTTAGTTTGTTATCCTATCACGCTTATGACTTATAAACAGATTTTGATTAATTTTATTTTAGGTTTGTAGATTGATGGAACCTTAAAGACAGTTATAGGCTACTTTGTCCCATGAAAGCGAATAAAGTTGATAAACCTCATAACTTGAGGCCTAAAGTTGCTGGCAACTTGTGCATCTTTCGTGAGCAGTTACACTTTTGCGAGGCAGGTATTTTAGCAAAACACAGTTATATTCTTTTATGATTGGTCAACAGAGGCAGCTTAGCACATATTTTTCTGATTATGATATGATTATGACACCAACCAATACAAAAATATTTAGAACAACACTAACAAAAACATACTACTAATATACTATAGGTTAAATATATAGTAGTATGTAGCCTTTCTAGTGGCTCATTATCACTATATTCAATACATATTAAGGGTGAGTATATAGGGTACATTTTGATCAAACATAAACATACCTGGCGTGGGTGTATCCATGTAGATATAATAGTAGCCATCTGTTGCTCTTCCTCATTAGCATTTAACCTGATCACTTGTCGGCTACTGGCCCGTAAAATAGAACGTCCACAATTAATGCAGAGGTGATGATGACCTACTTGTTGTGTCATATGAGCTTGTCCATTCCCGAGCAATAATTGATAGTTAGCCAACTCCCAGCATGCATGACAAATGCAATCAGCTTCGGTCATCTGTAAAAGACGGGTTAGTTAGTATGTTTCAATGACTACAAAAATCTTAGATGAATTTGCCTACCGAAAATGTTTATAGCAAACCACTTTCTTACTTACATATTTCATATTGACAATACATTCATGTTACTCGTAATGCATGGAGGTTTTGTTCACGAAAACAATTTATGTATTCATTTATTTATTTGCTACACTTACAGACATACTACATTTATGTTCCTATTATTGTTTTTGTGTTACTTACGCCCAAATATAGTCAGAGATAATAAAACAATGAAATAAATGACTACATTAGATGAGAAACAAAAACAAAGTCCTCCGCATACCGGGTGGCAGCGTAACTACTCCGACACCGAGTACGCAGCCCAAGTTCTGTACTAAAGTAATACATAATAAATCCATAACAGTTATTTATAATCATTTACTTACATCTCGAGGATAAGTCCAGTGTTGAACTACAGCTCTGAGACCATCTTCCTCGCCAGATAAAACATGTCGCCTAAGGCGTCTTAGACGTATATCACAATTGACGCAGCGAAGATCTGTAGTCGACATTATAAGCAACAACACAAGAGTCAGTTTCTCAACTAAAGTAAAACAAGTATTATAATAAAACTATAGGTACACCGAGTCCTGTCTCACTGTCACTCAACCATGCGGAGGAACAAGATTGCTCAACTCAACGCAATCGTAAAATGTCATACACAAGCATAATGAAAACTCAAAGCTCGGAGTCACATTCACTACGAACAGCACAGAAATACCGAAAACTGTAAGCAAAGCAGGCAGGCAAAGAAAGAATGTGATGGCCGTTGAATTCAACAATCAAATCAATGATTTTTTAAAGATAATGTTGCCAGTATGCGAAAAAAATCGAAAAAATTGATAATCGTAAAGAGATAAATCGATATCTTATCAGGCTGAAAACATAGATCAACTATTTCTGTAATAGAACTGACGGTTAAATAGACACCAATTGTTGAAGGGAATATGTTTTGGGAAGATATCCTTCCATCTATTAATCACACGATTAATCAAAAATAAACAGTCTGTAAAATACTGATACTATTTGATCGATAATCACAATCGATTTATTTATATGTCTGTGATTTATTTACTGAGTATGGCAACACTGGGTTTAATATGGCGCTGTGCGTTTTGTTTTTGCATTTGAACTGTATACGGTTACACTGAAATTAACTTTTTGGATTTATTTCGTACTCCCAACAGCTATCAGAACATTTTGTAATGGAAAATATTATTAGTGTAGTGCCCTATAAATTGCATACAGTTTGATTTTGATACGCTTAAAATTTACATGATACCCAACTTGCCAATCTCCTTTGGTCATCATGTTCATAAGCGTCTACGCTTAGCGGAATATATTGATACCTTCAGCGATACATTGGTGAAGTCAGATACAGGACACTACGATTTGAAATCATCAAAACTGAAAGGTTTAACGGCTCCGGAAGAAGACGACGAAGCAGTAAATAAAGCTTATTTAGACAAAACAATTCAAGAATTAAGAGACGAAATAAAAAAAGTATCCCTTGATGTTAAGAAATACCTAAATAGCTTGGAAAAAGCGACTTCAAATCGTTTTAGTAATTTATATTATACTAAAACAGAGATTGATTTTTTGATTAACCAAAAAAATAAAAATGAGTAAAAAAGACATCGTCAATGAACTACACAAAGCAGCAAGAAGAAATTTCCCGCGTCGATGTACAATCATAAAAGGAATAGATGATTTATGGCAAGCTGATCTTATGGATTTTCAGAAATATTCACATTTTAATAAAGGATTCAAATACATTTTGATAGTTATAGATACTTTGTCAAAATATGTGTGGGTGAATCCTCTAAAATCAAAAGAGAAACATTGTGTTACACATGCGTTGCAAAAAATACTAACCAATTCTTTACGAATACCTAAATATTTACAAACTGATCAAGGCAAGGAGTTTTATAATGATACTTTCAAAAAATTATTAGTAAAATATAATATAGTCCATTATTCTACCTACTCTGTAAAAAAAGCTTCTATTGTAGAACGAGTAATACGAACGTTAAAACAAAACCTTTACAAACTTTTCAGTTCGCACGGTCATTACCAATGGCTGGGTCAAAATTTAGATTCG
The DNA here is from genome assembly GCA_963921215.1 of Scoparia ambigualis. Lineage (NCBI taxonomy): Eukaryota > Metazoa > Arthropoda > Insecta > Lepidoptera > Crambidae > Scoparia > Scoparia ambigualis. Next base: position 29,524,271 of record OY992514.1, read on the forward strand.
GTTGTTAAAAACTATAATAATACTACTCACCGTATAACAAAATTTAAACCTATTGAAGTTAACAAAGAAAACCAGATGGTTGTAAAATCTAACATAATTAAAACACAAAAACCTAAAATAGTTCGTAAACCTAAGTTTCAACTTGGTGATCATGTTCGTATTAGCAAATATAAAGGAGATTTTTACATAGGTTATACTCCTAACTGGTCAACGGAGATATTTGATATAGTTAAGGTAAATAATACGCATCCACCTACTTACCATTTAGAAGATAAACACAAACAGAGGATTTTAGGATCTTTCTACGAATATGAATTACAAAGAACTAACTTTCCTGATCTTTATCTCATTGAAAAGGTTTTAAAAAGAAAAGGTAGAAAACTTTTTGTTAAATGGTTAGGTCTCAGCAATGAAGAAAATAGTTGGGTGGACAAAAATGCGCTTGTTTTATAGTATAAATAAGGCATTGCTATTAGATATAACTCACTCGAAAGACCTCAATGAAGGAAGGAAGTGGTATTATTAACAACTTAATAAATAAATTACCGTTTGAGTTACATCTCCCTGGTTATCAGTTTTGTGGTCCCAGGACAAAACTTCAAAAACGGTTACAAAGAGGTGATCGAGGTATAAATAAATTAGACGAAGCTTGTATGTATCACGACATTGCTTATAATAACAGTGATTTGAGTGTTCGACATAAAGCCGATTTACAACTTTTGAATATGGCTAAGAAAAGGTTGAAATCAAAGGATGGTGGAAAACGAGAAAAAGTAGCTTCATGGATTGTAAAAAAAGCAATGCAAGCAAAACTTAAGGCTGGAGCCGGAGTTCGGTCATTTATGTCAGTTGTAAAAAAAATACGGTCACAATTAAAAAAACTAAAATCTATAGACAATCATACTGCTATAAAATTGGCTCATGCAGCTGCAAAAAAATTGTTTATAAATAAAAAAGGAATACGGTTGCCCCGGTGTATTCCTATTCCGAAAAGTGGTGGTTTCTTACCTCTGATTCCAATTTTCGCTGGATTATCAGCTCTTGGTTCACTTGCTGGAGGTGCAGCCGGTATAGCAAAAGCTGTCAATGATTACAAGGCAGCTCAGAAAAATCTTCAAGAATCTGAACGACATAACAAGATGATGGAAGCTGTGGCTCTAGGAAAAGGATTGTATATCAAGCCCCATAAAAAAGGAACTGGTTTATATCTGAATCCTTCAAAAAACTAATGAAACGGCTACCCAGACGCCCTCTCACTAATTTCGATATATTGGAGCATGCTACTGATATTCCACACTTTCGAGGAGTTTTCATGAGAGATGCACTTCCTTCAAAACCAAGAAAGATCGAGTGTGCTATTATAAATTTAGATAGTTCTGATAATCCCGGAACCCATTGGGTAGCCTACGTTAAACATAATGACTACTGTGAATATTTCGATAGTTTTGGCAATCTAAAGCCACCGTTAGAATTGATTAATTATTTAAGGTACATAACTGTAAACTATAATTATGTACAGTATCAAAAGTTTGGAACTATAAACTGTGGTCATCTTTGTTTGAAATTTTTAAAAGACTATTGGAAAAAACATTTAAAATGATAATGAAATAAAAAAACTCATCAGTACAAATATGTCTTTCACTGTGTCAATAACTGGCAGAGGAGAATCGTTGATAACAAATTACTCGCCAACCTTACAATTACGTGGAGAATATGAGTGTGGACTCTTATATTTTTCAACTTTCAATTCTATCCCGAACATAGATGAAAGAAATAATAAATTTTATTATGGCAAAGACAAAGTAATCGAAATACCTGAAGGGTCCTATGAACTTCAAGATATTTGTGATTTTTTGAAAAGTAATATTATGAATGCTGCACTAAAATTAACTTGCAATAATAATACATTAAAAACATGCATTTACTGTTCTGAAAATGTGTATTTCAATAAAAATTATTCTCTTGGTAAAATTTTGGGTTTTGGTATGGATACAATAACAGCTAATATAAGCACCGAGTCTCGGTATCCCGTCAGCATTTTATCAACAACTGTAGTGCGCATCGAATGTGATGTAATCAGCGGGTCATTTGTGAATGGGAAAGCAAGTCATATAATTTACGAATTTGTTCCTAACGTACCACCAGGCTATAGAATCATTGAAATACCTAAAAACCTAATTTATTTTCCCGTAAATCAAAGTTCAATCAACTCTATTAATATAAAGTTGCTAGACGCTGAAAATAAGCAGATCAACTTACGCGGTAAAGAAGTACAGCTGTATTTACACTTTAGAAAAAAATGTTAAGTTTTAATAAAACCCCATCTACATCTACTGTTCAAGTCATTTCCAAAAGATCCTCTCAGAAAAGAACACCGCTTCGGTTAAAGAAGAAGCTAACTAAAAGCAATAAGGAATTTTTAAAACTACTGGGTTTGTTAAAATGAATATTTTAAATATTACTCAACCGGCATCGTATGATAACAGCATCGAAAGTTTCGAATATCATTCGTATAAACCATATGTAACAAGTTTTAACAAGAACGATGAAATTCGAATACCTATTAATCAACAAGATTTGTATGTGTTGCCTGCACTCAGCAGTTTGTACATTGAGGGCAACGTCAATGTGTATAAATATGACAATACTACGAAACAAAAAGAAAGAATAACAAGTGTGTATTTTGTTAATAACCCTGCATTATTTCTTTTCCAAGACATTCGATATGAGTTGAATGGTGTAGAAATAGATAAGGTAAAAAATGCGGGGATTTCCACAACTATAAAATCTTATCTTTCGTTGAATGAAAACGAATCGAAATGTGCAAAAGTTTGGGGCTGGTCACCTACAGGTACGACCACCGGCAACAATGGAGTATTCTCCGCATCAATACCTCTGAATAAAATATTGGGTTTTGCAGAAGATTATGAAAAAATCATAATTAACTGTAAGCATGAGTTAGTACTGTTGAGGAGCAACACAAATCTCAATTCTTTGAAACTATCTACAGATGAAATCGTGGAGGATATAATAATAAGTAAAATTGTTTGGCGAGTTCCTCATGTTAAAGTATCAGACCGTGAAAGAATTAATTTATTAAAGCATTTAGAGAAAGATCGTCCCATTACAGTGGCATTTCGTAATTGGGATTTGTACGAGTATCCATTATTGCCTAAAACACGTAAGCACGCTTGGTCTATTAAAACTTCATCACAGATTGAAAAACCACGATTTGTAGTTATTGCTTTACAAACTAACCGTAAACATAATGCGACAGAGTCTATGGCAGAGTTCGATCATTGCTTTATTCGTGATGTAAGAGTATTTTTAAATTCATCTTATTACCCTTATGAAGGACTGAATATTAATTTTGCTGACAACAAATTTTCATTAATATACGAACAGTATGCAAGATTTCAGCAGTCTTATCACGGCCGCAGACCAGAGCCGTTGTTGAGTTTGAAAGAGTTTAAAGAAGTCGCTCCTTTATTTGTTGTTGACTGTTCTCGCCAACATGAAACGTTAAAAGGATCGATTGACGTACGCGTTGAAATAGAAGCAGATCAAGAAATACCTGATCAGACGGCTGCATATTGTCTTATACTGAACGACTGCATATTTGAATATAAGCCTCTTAGTAACATCGTTAAAAAACTATCATGAATAACGATACGATAATAGTGGACGTGCAAGGTTTTAAAAGTGAGAAAAATGAATTTATATTAAAAGAATTAGTTATATGCACATCCGAACACACTCAAATCTTTTTAATCAAACCTCCATATCCATTCTCAACATTGACTCTCGAAGAAAGGAAACATGTTTGGTGGATAGAAAGAAACCGAGGATACCGATGGAGTGAGGGATATATTGACTACAGAGAATTTAAAAGACTCATTAAACCTTACTTAAGAGAACGTAAAATTATAGTGAAAGGACAAGAAAAAGTTAAATGGGTGCGAGAATTATGTGGGCATGAAAATGTTTTAGATATAAGTGATAAAGGTATACCTAATCTCGAAACCCTAAGTAAACTTTACTGTAAAGATATGTTTGCATACAATTGTTTTAACCACATAAAATATTGTGCATTGAAAAATGTTATTTGTATAAGAAAATGGTTAATAGAAAATAATGTATCATTGTCAGATTTTTTTTTAAATAAATAAATTATTGTACCTGCCTGTAAAATGTGTTTTATTTTTAAATATTCTCAGTAATTAAAAGTAAAATAATACAACATAATATAACAGAGTATTATTTATTAAAAAACTAAACTAAAATACATTAATCAAATTAAGATTATATTAGACACTTTTTTTTTTTTTTAAATAAATGTTTCTCTCTGTAGGTTTTATACGTGACTAGAGATGTTACGTAAAAAAACCTACTCGAGATGTTTAATTTTCCAAAAAATATATATTAATAGCTTTACAGACTATAGCTATATCCACATATTTTTTTTGATATATTATTGACGAGACTTTCAGTCTGGTCCATAATTTGGTCCACGTGTTCAACCACCACATACTGTGCAGACAAAAGAGTTGAGTCATCATCATCGGATGCTGCGGCTTCTTGTTCGAGGTCTATAATTTTTATTTTTATTAGGCGGCGTCCTTTGGCCGGCGCACTTTTCACCACAAATGATTGCTGTGGGTTGTGGAAATGTTTGAGGAAGGATTTTTTCTTTATTTTTCTCTTGCGAGTATTTTGCGCATTCCGAATTTTGAGCTGCAACGGGGACTCTTGCGGCTCCACAACCCAGGGTGGAAACATCTCCGACCATCCTGCTAGAGGATCTTGCGCATCTTGTAGTTCAGGAGATGGTGAACGTTGTTCTTCGCGTGATAGGACGGTGCTATTTGACATATTCTGAAAATAATAATAAAATTATACATTTAAAATCAAAAACTGCGTATGCAAAATATAGCGCCAATAAAAAAATAACTTACCATATTCAACGTTCGTGGGAAAATAAAATTGTATTTTAGCAAAAATACAATATTTATACCTTAGGAACTTGTTCGTGTGTGTGTAGTATGTAAACACATCACATAGCTTATACAGCAATATGCCTGCATTGACAAGTTGAAACTCAGACAAGTTAAGACTTGAACATGAATCATAATGCTGTATAATATACTAGCGGCTAGAGGAGCTCGATGACGCAGAGGAGTTCGATGGCGCAGTGGTTAACGCGCCCGGTCTGTGAGTGCTGAGGTTAAGCAACATTCGCAAAGGGTGGTCATCGGATGGGTGACCAAAAATGTATTCTCGAGATCCTCCATGCTTCAGATGGCACGTAAAGCCGTTGGTCCCGGCTGCATTAGCAGATGTTAACAACCACCAACGCACTGGGCCCGCGTGGTGGTTTATGGTTCGTTCTCGAGCTGATGATGATGATGATGATATTAGCGGCTACCCACGGTTTCATCCGCGCGGTAACAGTTCCCGTGGAAATATCGAGATAAAATGTAGCCTATGTACTAATTCAAGGTCCTAGCTATCACCATTTCAACTTCAGCCAAATTAATTCGGCCGTTTTGCCGTGAGAGAGCAACAAACAACTAAACTTAGAATTTTTATTTTTTATAATATTAGTTCTTACTAATTTTACTTTTTTACTTTTTTTTATTTTAAGTGCTAATTGCTACACTTAAGCTGAATTAAATGTTTATATAAAATACAGTGAAAAAATTAAATGCCTACCTGACCCAGCCAGGAATCGAACCTGGGTCTTCCGCAATCCGGGCGGCTGCACTGGCCGCTATGCTACAGGGAAGGCTGACGTAAGTACTGAATTTTTCCACTGTATTTTATATAAATATTTAAAATATATATTTATGACTTAGTAATGTTTGAAGAAATAAAACAAAATTTGTTATATATTTAATTATCTATATTTATTTATGTTTACCCACACGTATCGAACACATTACATTACATAATTTTAAAATATTTTTAATATGTGTAGTCGACCATAAAATAGCTTTATCACCCTTAGGCTGAAAGCCATTTGCATAATTATCACAAATCAACAAAGTCAATTTTTGCTTACAAGACCAAGTCACATATAACAGATAACGTTTACGGAACAGGTGACGTTAATAGCACATTGAACATTAATTTTGAATCTTAGTGATATTTTATTTGAATTTAAGTTTTTTCAAAAGTGGTAAAGCTATTTTATGCTCGACTATACAAATACCAAATAGCGATTAATTATGTATACTACAAATACAAAATAGGTACTACAAATTATTTATTGTGTAACTAATAATTGGTTCCACTTTGATGTGACGTTCACTCACACCATTAAATGTTAAGTATAGATGCATGCCCCCAAGCTTTTGTGGACACCTTATCGAGCGTAACAAGTCGCTTATCATCGTTGCAAGATAACGCTATTTTATTTAGACTACGCGTAAAAATATCGTGTTTGATTGATTTAAATAAAACGTTTGTCTTTCGTATTATATCCCCGTGATATAAAGTCCTTTTATAATCCGATAATGTAATTTCATGAACGACAGATGTTTTTACACCCTTTGCTTTTTTAATAGTGTTTTCAATCGTTTTTATACAATATAATTTTGAACGTAGTCCCACAAATTCAGTAATGATATTCCCACCCATTTCGTCCTTAAAGAGACCGGGGACCTTTTTATTTAAAAGCGGTAAATTATATGAATTTTGTGTAGAAAAGTTACTTGTATCAAAATAATTTAGAAAATATTGTTTCAAATCTTCATAAAAGTCTCTGGTTTCGATTTGGTAAACAAAGCTATCTGTATCCGTATAGCACATACGTAAGCGATTTCTATATGACGGTTCAAAAATTGAATAATGGAAATCGTACATGTGGCTTTTAGACAATTCTAATACTGTAAATCCGATGTATATTGGCTTATCTAAAATTACACGTTCCGGTTTTGTTTGTATTGCAGCTAAATTTTCTGAAAAAACTGTAACGCTATGGAAACTGGAGTTCGCGATTAACTTAGCAGCACTATTTCTTTTTTTCGTTTTGTTATTCTGATCACTCCATTCATTAACTAAATGCACATTAACCCTTTTCTCATTGTTTTCCAATGTTTTGCCAAAAATACTATTATTAAGCAATTTAAAAAAGTCTTGTTCAAACGCAGACTGAGCTTTTTGTCTCAAACTGGTATTAAGATCGATGTATTGTTTTAAATAAGGACTTTGTCGGAATACTATAACCCGGTGAATTTTTTTTAATGTCAAACCATGTTTTAAACATGTCTTCAAATGAACATAATGAATGACGTAAAAATATTTATCATAAAGATTAGGTACAAGTTTAGGAGCTTTTCCTCCGGGAGGGATGCATTTTTCAGGACAAAATGGTAAGTCATTATGTCTATCGTGTAATTCTTTCGGATAGCTCAAGTCAACTTCCAAAATGTAACCGTATTCCGCGTCGTCGGGAATATTAACGAAATCAAGCTTATCAATTTCTTCACTTTTTAAAAATCTAAAATTTGATAATGGCAAAGACTGGCACATGCTGAATCCATACAAATTATTACAATCTATGTAAACTACATAGGTATCTGGTTTGAGGGGGTCATATTCAGGCATGTATTTGTTATTGGCTTTAGCGTGTCTGTGTGAGCACATACATACCCCTCCTCTTATACCAGATTGGATCATACGCACTATAGCAAGGTTATCGATGAGTTCTAATTCAACCCCTGTTTTGAAAAGCATCGCATCAAAAGACAAACTAGGTGCAGTTATATAGAAAGCCGGATCTAATTGATAATTAAGCTTACAAGTTTGTCTAAACTTTTCAAAAATATCTGTTAATAGGAGAACATCAGTTTTTAAATACAAGTCGGTGTATTCACCTAAGTTTTTTATGTTAAATTGAGTCCATACTGATTGTGCATGTTGAAAATCTTCATCAGTAATGTGCTCATTTACAAGAGAATTAAAAAACATGTCCTTTTCTGGAAGAGATCGTTCTTCAAAACGCTCCCAACAATTAACGTAGCCATAAGGGTAGATACCTTTTCGTGTAAGTAAATTGAATTGTGTTTGAATAGGAAAATGCGTTCGTAAATGTTCAAACTCTTCTTTTTTTATAGTTTTGCTTAACTTTTCTAAACTAGCCCCTAAGAATTTGAACGAGTCTACAAACCGTACCTGTATAAATTTCCCATCCAAAACAGGAATAAATTTCGTAAAAGACACATAATTTTCTTTCGTTTTAGGTATAATCTTAATATTTCCTCGCAATTTACCTAGTTCTTTAATAAACAAATGGCAATCATAACCACCCAAATTATGAAAAAAGATAGGAATAAACTTCGGTGTTTTGTATTGCAGATTACAATATTTATGTGCTGCACCCCGATATAAACCGGTTATATGACAATGATCACGCACTTTATCAGAAAACAAGAAATGCTGACAAATATGACACCGAGTGGCTTGCTTATAATCTGCGGCATCTTTTTCTGTAAAAATCATGGGAGAATTTTTGCACAAAATTAAATAAAGCTCTTGAACATCGCGGTAAATACACTCTATAAATTTACTATCACAGTCTTGACCTCGATACGTAACATAGCGATTATAACTTGCGTCCGTAGAACATACTATGTTATATGCAAACGCGGCTGGAATATGCCGTTGCAGTGTTTTTGTGTTTTCCGTATCTGAAATTGTATTATTGTCTTTATGTTCTACTAAAATAGTCTCAAAATCAGCATATATTACGAAAGGAACGTTTTGTTTTCGGCCATAATTTTGAAATTTAATTACTGACCCTTTTTCTGGCAAAACGGTAACGATTCCGCTACATACATGATTTTCAATTTCTTCACAAGTAGTAAAAAAAACTAAACACGTATCACAAAAATATAGTTTACCGTGATGAGCAGTAATTTGATTTCTAATAAGCCGAGATAAATCTTTGATAAGACAGTAATGAGAGGTCTGTCCGTTTTCTAACAGTAACAAATAAATAGTCTTTTTATTTTTATTGCTTTCAGATTTATACAAAGGTCCTATAATAGTTTTATTTTTCTTTAAACCAAAAATAACGAAACATAAGTTTGGATTGTTTTTTTCAAAAACATTAATGTCTGCAAACGTAACAGGAAAAGTTATGTGCTTGATATTTAAAACATCTCGGAAGTGAGGATAAGACGATATCCGCTCAGAGTGTTTTTGAGTTGGATACAAAGCCGCTGTTACGCTCCATAAAAAACAAAACTGATCCTTGTTTTTGACATTTACACAAGCTTTCTTATTTTGTATACATTTAGGTAGTTCTATGTAAGACGATCCTCCTAATGGCTGGTATTTGTTTATATTAATTTCCAAATGTGAATTACTCAAAAATGCCCAACCGCTATCACGCTCTTGAAACTCTTCTATTTTCTTTTTCAATGAATTAACTACTGTTGAAAATATACTACTAAAATCATTATAAGTGTAAATTATAAAATTTTTTGTGTTAAAGGATTTCATTTCCTGTAAACCATTTTTAAATAGTACGAAAATGGCAAAGAGTTCAAAATTTACTTTTAAGCACGTATGTTTGTTTAAAGTTTCGTCTAAAAGGTGCTTTATTTTAATAGAAATAGAATTTAAAAAAGTATCTAAAGAGACTTGATTTTCAGACTCGCAGGCGGTGATTCGGTACGAAATGATACGAGAGCGAAATGCTGAACCTACAATTTCCACACCATCGCTAATCAGCTGGCTAGAATTATTTTGTTTATGTACACGACTCCGTAAATGTCCTATCCATGACTTCGAACAGACAGATGTGTTACAAATAGCGCAAAATGGCATGTTGCAGAACCAAAAATTAGTTACTAGAATAACAAATTAAAAAGAGTACCTACCTAATTTTACCTATTTAGTAAATATTGACATACAAAAAAAATAATTCAAAAGTATTAAATTTATTAAAGTGGTAAAATGGTATGTTACAGAACCATAATCTAGTTACTAGAATAACAATTTAAAAAATAATTCTAATTTTTCCTTTCGGAAATAGTTACGAATATCAATACAAAAAATTTAAAAGTAAAAAATTGATCAAAGTAGATACTAAGTAAATAAAATATTTTGATAGCTTATATAAATTTAATAGCGTTGCTAAAATAAGTAGGCTCGCTGTCTTCAAATATCAAGTATGCCTGAACTAGAATAACAAATTACAAAAGAGTACGTACCTAATTTTACCTATCGTAAATAGTTACATACTTTAATCATTACAAAAATGTTAAAAAATTTATTAAAGAAAATAGTAAAAAGAAAAATTGATAATTTATTTAAATTTGATAGCGTTGCTGTAATAAGTAGGCTCGCTGCCTTCAAAAATCGTGTAAGCCAGACCCAGAAAGTCTTGCAGGACTTCCCACTCACGCGATTGCTCACCGCACTGTAGCTTCACAGATGCTAGCGCCTTCTTGTAACGCTCTTCTGCAGGACTGCTTCTCGCGTCGTCAGTATGGTAGATCTTCAAGTCCACGTAAAACTTCCCGGAAGTGGACGCGACGCGGCGACATTGGCCCGAAGAAACCCGGGATGTAAAACTCGATGCCAGCCCGCGACTGGTGTCCTTGATGCTCGACGCCTGCTCGTCCTTACTTATTATCGAAAATAAGTTTTTCGTTTTTTTCGCTCTGTGAACAAAAAAGTTTTATTAATATTACTTCGTTTTATTAATATTACTTCGTAAAAATATTTGTTTAGGATTAGGTTTTGTAGCATTCTAATTACCTATGTAGGTACATTAATGATTTTAGAATTATAAAATTAGACCACATTGCTTTATAATGTTAATAATTTTTAACAAGTTTAAATATTTATACGTAGTATCCATAACACAAGTTCTAAAGAAACTTGGGTTAAGATAAATTAGCTAGGCAGTAGTTGGTGGGATTGTAAGAAATTTATTATATTAGTACTTAAAAGTAAAGATAAAAATCATTTTTAAATATTCATATAAAAAATTACCTAGGAGCAGGAGACGTTGACAGAGCTTGGGCATTGGCGACTGGAGCAATGGTTGTCTTGCGTTTTCTCGGCTTGGGCACAGCCACAGGGACGACTGGACTGGGCGGACTTGTTTTTTTCTTGCTCGGCCTTGGTGATGGCACCTCAACTGGCGCTACCTCTTCAGCACTAGAAGTGTACTCTGAGTCCGACCTATGTATGGAAAAAACACGTCAATATTATAGTAGAAGAAAATAATTAAAAGAAAAAAGTTATATAAAATTAAAATATATACTTACTAACATTTTAATTGGGAAGCTTCTCGACTGCTCACAAGAAAATCACAGAAATTAATGAAATTATTGGGACAAAATCCGTAATTTATGTGATCAATAAATAAATCGTTAGCAAAAATTTAAATCAGTTTTTTAAAACCTAATTACTATGTAATTTCGTACAAATTTGTTACTTATTAATTTCTACATAATATAAAATTAAAAAACAAATTAGTAAAGCACTTAATACCTTTTGAATCAGAATATTGTCGTTCCTTTGATGCTACCTTCCGAGGAAACGTTTTGTATTACACCATGTTGCAGTTTGAGTAAAAAACAAAACTCCCACGTGTATGACAATTTCTTAAATGTCTAAACAAATCCTGTGGTGTTATTAGGTTTTGTTGAGTAGTGAATTAGCATTACACAGCACAACTAATTTTTTCCAAACACTAAAGAGAGGAGCTCGATGGCGCATTGGTTAACGCGCTCGGTCTGCGAGTACTGAGGTTAAGCAACTTTCGCAAAGGTCGGTCATCGGATGGGTGACCAAAAATTTATCACCTCGAGCTCCTCCGTGCTTCGGAAGACTTGTGCCCCAGCAGTGGGGATATTAAATGAGCTGATGATGTTGATGATGATGATGAATTAGCATTTACTACTCGGTCAACATAACTTAACCTGCAGGTTACTTGGATAAAAACTTATTATTATTATCAACTTCAATTATCAACTTTGAAAGAATTATTCTAGATTTATATAGCAAAGATAATATTACTAAAAACTCTGTCTCTCTTGCATCATGTTTTTAACCACACAGCAACGAAAACCATCTCCACCAAGTGGTGGAGATGGATGTGCAAGTGCACTATCGGACTCCACGAACTAATAATTCACCTTAATTAGTTGAAGTTATTTTACCAAATTCAAAATCATATAAGACCCTGATAATTATTTTCATCGCTTAAAATGCTTACATTTAGGCATTTTTTATATTGTCGGATTTATAATATCCATTACAACACGATGTAAATAACAAAACTCTAAAATTACAATCCTTACACACACAAACGTTCAATTAACGCTGAATCTGCTATAATACAATGTTAGACCAAGAGTCATCGTAACTGAATTAAAGCTTTCGTAATGTTATCATTACTATTATTATCATTTCATCGTATTATATCAGTGATAAAAAAAAAAAAGATATGTATTATATAATTATTAATTATTATTTATATTATATTATTTAATAAATAAATTTACCACAACTAAAATCTATTGTATATACAAACGATGGATATTTATAATAATTGTGTTATAACGAGCAGAATGATCAAGCCGACTTTTGAAGAAATAAATAAATAGTACCTAAGTAATACTCTTGTCTCTTAAAGCAGTTCCGATGAGACTCAAATACTGCTAAATGTACTTGGTATTTAGTTTGTCTAGGCATTTGTAAGTACATTAAATTAACCATTGATATATTTTATAACAGTATTAGTGGAAATACATGTTATTATTGGTCCGCAATTGTAATGTTCATATAGGTCTAGCTCTTGGTCTAATCGCTGCAGTGCACATTCCCACGACCGCGTCATTGTGCATGCAAGCATCAGTTGGAATACTTCTTCTTCTTCAAAAGTCACTGCACTTGTGAACTGTTTAAAATATATTGTTGGTGTAAGTGAAAGTTGGTGGTTTATGGCCCGTTCCCCTATCCAACCATGGGGAAGGCTCGTGCCCCAGCAGTGGGGACATAAATGAGTTGATGATGGTGATGATGAAGTGAAAGTTCTAAATTTGAATAAAAAAATATGAATTCAAACAAGAAGACCAGAAAATTGTGTAAGTAAACCTTTATACATTAGTTTAGTCTCAAAATAATTTTCTCTATGTAAAACCTTTTTTCTAAAAAAGGGCTCAAACAAGGTCGTATGAATAACGTCTATTATTGATTGAATAACTTTACACAATTGTAAAATGTGTTTAAAAGTTTTAAAAGTAAGACTTTGACTGAGCCCTTTTTTAGAAATTGGATATATTTAGAAGAAATAAAATTAAATCGATTTGTTGAGCTAGTTGGCTCTAGTCAGCCACTTAAGTTACTATTTTTTGCAATAAATAAAAAATAAAAAAATAAAAAGAGCTTGTTTTTCTTGTCAATGATAAAAGAAAAAGAAATCATAAAGTAATTTTTATTTCCAGGTTCTCAAAAAACGCTTTCATGTGTCTGAAGAAGATATTTGACCGTGAACATAAAATGTGAGTAAACATTTATAAAAAAACATTTTTAAAAACAAATTTTAAGCATTTTTTTATGTGATCGTTAAAAATACAATCTTTATTCTGTTATTTGCTGATAACTTATATTTTATTAACTTTTTATTTATCTTTTTGAGATTTACATTCTAATTTTAATTCAATAATTATTTAAATTTTAACTTTTAAGCATTCACAATACAATTTTTATTTTAAAATAATGAAAAAGAAGTACCTATAAGAAATCACATAGAAGTTGTGAGACGGCTCCACTATTTCGTAATACTTAATTTTCAATGTTTCAATACAATCATTATTTTTATTTTCAGATTTTTTCACTGACGAGCTCTGCAGAAATTTGTTTAAGACCACGACAAGGATATAAGTTAGTGATAGCTAAGGTAAACAAGGTAAGGTAAACAAGCTAAGGCAAACAAAACAACAAACGGTTATGCAAAAGGTAATTTTTGTAGTAATTATTTTAGTAATTAGCTAAACGAGGTTTGAATAGGTTGGTCGGTGCGTGATCTTACCACGGGCTCGCAGAGAGATACTTACCATGGGTCTCTCAACCGATACTGAGTTAGGAGTCTGTTCGATGCGTGATCTTACCACGGGCTCGCAGAGAGATACTTACCACGGGTCTCTCAATCGAACAGCTAGGCAGTGCTCGGTGCGTGATCTTACCACGGGCTCGCAGAGAGATACTTACCATGGGTCTCTCATCCGATACTGAGTTAGGAGTCTGTTCGATGCGTGATCTTACCACGGGCTCGCAGAGAGATACTTACCACGGGTCTCTCAATCGAACAGCTAGGCAGTGCTCGGTGCGTGATTTTACCACGGGCTCGCAGAGAGATACTTACCATGGGTCTCTCAACCGATACTGAGTTAGGAGTCTGTTCGATGCGTGATCTTACCACGGGCTCGCAGAGAGATACTTACCACGGGTCTCTCAATCGAACAGCTAGGCAGTGCTCGGTGCGTGATCTTACCACGGGCTCGCAAGAGATACTTACCACGGGTCTCTCAACCGACGCTGAGTTAGAATTCTGATTCGTAGTGTATTATTGGGCTTTCTGGCCAACCGCAGTGAGCGAAGCGAACGATCGGTAGCGAAGCGGACGAGTGGTGGGCCAGAATGCCCAATAATACACTACTGATGACGTCATGCATCTTCTTAAGAGAGGATGCGTTTGGTTGTTGAATGGTAGGAGGCTGCAACATAGTATTCATGAGATTAGTAAAGAGTAATCTACGATTGTCATAACGCTGGTTTAGAATCTCCCAGCAAGTGTCGTAGTTATCCGAGCTGATAACAAGATGTTGTAACAGCTTCTCTGGTTCGCCTTTAAGTTTGGCTTTCAGATGCTGCATCTTTTGTGCTCTGGAAACCGCTGGATTCTTATGTATCGTTTCCATAAACAAATCTCTAAATGAAACCCACTGAGTATAGTTTCCGTAAAACTCAGGTAAGTCGATTCTTGGCGTTGAAGACTGGTAGTAAGAGCTGGAGTGGATCTTCGCATTGAGCTGTTTTCTTATATGATCGTAGTTAATTTCTTTAGCATTAAATAAAGTATTGTAAGGCTCGTTCGACCCCTTCAAAATTGATTCTAGTTCCCAATGCGTTTTTTCTACAGCATCCCATTTATTTTTTAATATATTAAGATGATCTTCCATCTCCCACTTTTCCGTGATGGTATCAAGGTCTATCTTCATCATAGCCCGCTCCAATGCTTTTAGATTGCATTCTTGACGATCTAGTAGGTCGTTAGTCTTGCCCTCAGTCTCTGGACCGTGCTCAATAGCGACCTTGGGTTGTTTTTCTTGTACAACCATCAGACGTTGCAAGATGTCAGTTCTCGTAGAGTTGTACAGTTCTTTTGTTTTTTCATAAATTTTGTCTTTTAAGTACTGAAGGTCTTTGATTTGTTCAAGTTGAAAGCTTTGGTGCCTCTCATGAAAGTCTTGCCAGAGATTTTCCAAGGCCACGAGTCGCTTAGTTAAAAAATCAATTGTCTTCCTAGTAGCTCCGTCTTTCTTATAGTTAGAACAAAGTTGTTTGATGACTTCAAAACTTTCCATTTGTTGGTTGATGTTCATCTTGATAGTTGCTGTTGATGCTAAGTTAACAGTAAGTTGTAGTTAAGTCTTCAAACGACACGCAGTTCACGTTGCGGTTGAAGTTCAGTAATAAAAGTCGCTGTAGGTAAACCAAATTATTTAAACCTCAATTACAATATTTGCGCCTTCTCAATTAAACTGGTGAGACCCGCTTGTGGGAGGCCAGTCAACCGATTCGCTATTGCAAAGAAGAATAAATAAATAAATGTTAATACCTGTTCTTTTCTCGAAGGACCATTTGATGTACAGTGCAGCGCTTAGTTGACCACGCTGCCTCAGTTCACCATAAATTTGTCAGATGACGTTGATGTAATAGTTTTAAGTAAGTATCAGAGTTGTTGTGAAGTGTCGAGAAGAAAACCCACGGTATAAGTTTTCACTTTATTTAGTAGTAGTTTACAGTAGTCGAGTTAGTAAGACACTTAAAAATATTGGTGTTAGTCATACTATTTATAAACAAACATAATTTTGTCATGTAGGCTAATAAGCAGTGCAACGCACTCAAACGGCTGATTAAGCGTTAGGTCGGTATGTGCGGAGTTAAACCGTACAGGTAGGTAGGTAGGTAGGAAGGCTTACCTGGGATGATGATGGGTGATCGGGCAACTGTAGGAGACGGGGCAGCGAGCTGGCGGGCGGCGATGTAGGCGATTTGTCACGGCACAGCACAAAGTCACTTTACGTTATCACAGGCACTCAGGCGTTCTCTTCACATTAGGTTCAGAAGTCACTATAAATAAGGGCAGATACCAGCGCGCGTATTTTGTGGGCGTCTCGCGGTAGTTCACAGACAGACTCGTCGGCGCGGTATCTCACGAAGCCAGCGGCTGCGGGTCGCGCAGCGGTGGCGCCGCGGCAGATAGGCGGACGCGGTCGTCAACAACCGCCTTACCGATGGCGGTATAGTTTGAATGGCCGTCCCGGCTTTGGCGGGAACATCCTCCGGGGGCCAGGGTGGGCTCATCCAATGGGAGCCTGGCGATCCGGAATACAGGCCTCCGAAGATGTCCATTCGCGGTGTCCAGGTCCACCACCCGCACGACGCCATCCTTCCCAGGCAGGGTGCGAGCAATGCGCCCCAGTCTCCATTGGAGGGCAGGCAGGTTGTCCTCCTTGATGAGGACGAGCTCGCCGACTCGGGGAGGGGAGGATGGGGACAACCATTTGGAGCGGGTTTGAAGGGTATGCAGGTAGGACTGGGTCCACAGCGTCCAGAAGCGCTGGGAAAGGGCCTGTACCATCTGGAATCGCCTACGTGTGGAGATCGGCCTATCTTCCACGGATAGTTCGGGAAGGGCCGTTAGTGGGCGGCCTATAAGGAAATGTCCGGCTGTAAGCGGCTCAAAGTCTGAAGGATCAGACGAAAGTGGGCAGAGAGGTCTTGAGTTGAGGACCGCTTCAATTCGAGCTAAAAGTGTGGAGAATTCCTCGAATGTGAGGTGTTGTTCGCCAATTACGCGATATAAAAGTTGCTTTGTTGATTTTACGTTGATCTCATGTAACGCACCGAACCATGGTCCCTTAGGGACGTTCAACAACCAAGTAATGTGCTGACCAGCGAGCTTGTGCGCAATCGTGTCATTGTTTAAGGCAAGAAAGTTTTGTACTTCGATGAGCTGATTTTTAGCGCCTACATAATTTGTACCGCAGTCCGAGCGGATGAGAACCGGGGCACCGCGGCGTGCTATAAAACGCTGTAATGCCGCGAGGAACGCTTCCGTGCTGAGGTCCGAGACCGGTTCCAAATGAATTAGTCGAGAGGCACACGAATATACAAAAGTACGCTTTTAAGAGTTTAACATTACGTAGGGTACTAGATTTAACGAGGAATGGTCCGGCAAAATCGGTCGTGACTTGACTAAATACTGGCTGAGGCGTAACTCTATCGGCTGGTAGGTCGGCCATGAAGGGCGCTTGCGGCTGGGCCCGGCATCGAAAGCATCTAATGCATTTAAAGACTCGGTGTCTAATAATGCGGCGCGCGGACAATATCCAAAATTGTTGGCGTAGGATAGCGTGTAAAGTGTCAGCGCCAGGATGGCAGTGTATTTTGTGGTAGTGGTCAATGATAAGGTCTACAAGTGGGCTAGAGCTGGGGAGTATGAGCGGGTGCTGCGCGTCATATCGGATAGACGCATGGGACAGTCGTCCACCAACTCTAAGGAGCTCATCTTTAATGAGAGGTGACAGCCGCTGGAGTCTGACGGAGCAGATTTTGCCAGTTTGAAGGCGGTGGATGTCCTCCGCGAACTCATTGTGCTGGACACTGCGCACCCAGTAAAGTAGGGCCTCTCTTCGTTCACTGACGTACAAGGGGCCTGAGCGTCGCGAATCTGGGTGGTGTCTGCAGTTGTGCAGAAAGCGTTTTAGACAAGCTGCCACTCCGACGAGCTTGTCTAGTGAACTGAACCGAGTGAGCAGGTCAAAGTCAAGACCGGGCACTGTGACCAGTGACGGGACGTGTTTGGGCTTAAGGCCAGGCAGGGCGTGATGGCCCAGAGCTAAGGGCATGGCAGGCCAAGACTCACAAGGCTGTCCAAGCCACGTGGGAGACCACCATAGGTCGTAGGCTGACAGGGATTGCGCAGACATCCCTCTGCTTGCGCAATCTGCCGGGTTGAGCTCGGAAGGTACGTGTCGCCAGGTACATTCCGGTGAGCCTGAGCTGATTTTGACTACCCTGTTGGCTTCAAAGGGTTGAAGACGGTGAGGCGGTGTATTGAGCCAGGCCAGGACTATCGTACTGTCTGACCAACATATGTGTTGTTGTATACTGATATGGGCCGATAACTGAACTGACACACGGATCATCAGCTGGGAGAGTAGAGTGGCGGCCGACAACTCTAACTTGGGGATTGTGAGGCGATTCTTGATTGGTGCGACTCGCGACTTGGCGACAATCAAGTGTACCAAAGTATCTCCGGAGGCATTGAGCTCATGGAGGTAAACAACGGCGGCAAACCCGGCTGCAGAGGCATCTGCAAACCTGTGAAGCGAGTATGCAGCTGAGCCTTTGCTTGCACAAACGTGCCGAGGGAAGCGAATGCTAGACAACAGCGGCAGATCCTCTGAGATGTGGTGCCACTCCGTTTGCACTTCAGAGGGAGTGGGCTCATCCCATTCCAGCTTCAGTAGCCACAATTGCTGAAGCAGCAGCTTTGCGCGGAAGATAACGGGGGAAACCCAACCGTTTGGGTCATAAAGTGAGGCTACGGTGCTTAAAATAGACCGCTTTGTGACATGTGTGATGGGGGGCAGAGAGATGCGGTAGGTGAACTCGTCTGACTGAGGGCTCCACTGTATACCCAAGACCTTAATGGACGTGGACTCTGGGTTCATGTCGAAGTCCTTGGGCATGTCGCATTGGTTGTCGGGAAATCTCTCGAGCAGCTTAGGCGAGTTAGATGTCCACTTACTGAGCTGAAAGCCGCCTAGGTCTAGCAGACTTATCAACTCGTCCTGAAGTGCTTGGGCGGATTCAACCGTGTCATGACCACACAAGATGTCATCAACGAAGATAGACTTGCGAAGAACCTGAGCGGCTCCAGGGTAGCGATGGCCTTCATCATCAGCCAGCTGGAGCAGGGTGCGGATTGCATGATATGGGCTTGATCTTAAGCCGTACGTGACTGTATTAAGGGCGTAGGTGAGCAGAGGGTGATCTGGTGAGGACCGCCATAGTATCAGCTGATACCGTCTCTGGTCTGGGGCAACCAGCACATTTCTGAACATCCTCTGGATGTCAGTGCTGAAAACGACTGGATGCGTTCTGAAGGACATGATGATGTCCACAATGTCCTGTTGAAGGGCGGGGCCTGTGTGTAGGCATTCATTTATGCTGACACCATTGGAGCTTTTGCAGCTACCATCAAAAACAATGCGCAGCTTGTCCGACCCTGACTTAAATACGCCATGGTGAGGGATGTAGAAGTGAGGTTTATGGGCGAATGTATTTGGGTGACAGGGAGCCATGTGCCCTAAGTCGATGTATTCGGCCATAAAGTCGACGTATTTAGAACGCAGGGACGGGTTCGCCATTAGCTTCTTCTCAATATTGAGGAATCTGCGTAATGCGATAGGGTGAGTTTTACCTAGTTGAGGGGCGTCCTTTAGAAAGGGCAGAGCGACCGTATATCTGCCTGAGGGATCGCGTGTAGTGGTAGAGCGGAAGATTTCCTCGCATTGTTCCTCCAGGGGATCATTGTGAGTGTGAGATTGAGGGAGGGGCTCCTCAGACTCCCAGAACCTTTCCAGACTCTGACGTATGTCCTGGACTGATTCAGCTGAGTCTGGTTGTGAGCTGACGACGTGAGCTGAGTTAACCTGCTGCGCCGGCTGCGCATACAAGTCCTCAATGGGTCCTATCAACGCGAAGTCGAAAATCGTGCCGAAGGCTATGGGCTTGCCCGGGCCCAACGAGACCTTAGTCCCGTCCAACACCTGGCCAAGAACGTCCGACCCCAATAAGAGGTCGATCGGGGCTGGTGTGTGGTAAAGCTGGTCAGCCAATGGCACGGGTGGCTGGCCTAGCACGTGGGAAATGTTTGGTACCTTCGCCAAGGGAAGGTAGCCAGTGACGTTTTTTAAAATGTGAGCTGTGGCAGTGATTGTAGGAGTATCATTGTGAGTGGGTCGGCATACTATTGTTATTGCCGCCTTTGACTCATGTTTGTGCTGATTCCCAACTCCTGTAATTTTTAAAGAAGTGGGTTTTAATGGCAGGTTCAAAAGTCGTGCCATGCGTGACGTTATTAACGTCAGCATACTGCCACAGTCCAATAAAGCCCTAGCTGTGTGAAGATGGCCATGTACGTCCGCGACTCTTAGTGAGACGGTTGGCAACAAAATGGGTGTGCCAGTGGGCACAGAAGGTGAGTGAGCTGATTGAGTATCAGCTGAAATTGTATGAGCTGAGTATGTATCAGCTGTGTGGGCATGGGTTGACTGGGCATGGGCTAAATCTACCTCTTCGCTAGGGTGCTCTGTGATAGTAGGGAGTCATAATTGCTGGCGGCGTTCGCGGGGCCTACCTGGCGAACCGGACCTGGGCGGGCTGGCTCTGTGAGCAGGGCTGGGTTGCGCCTGTTTGGGATGTGCGGGTTCGTGCCGCCTGCTGTTTCTGGGACGCTCCCTCGAGTGCTCTGTCAGCTGTGGTGGGGGCACATGTACAGATGACGAATGAGCTGAGTGCGTTGGGCCGTCTGGTCGATGGAGGGACGTGTGGTTCGTGCTCCCACAGTTTTTGCATGCCCCCCTTGACCTGCACTTGCTCTCGTAGTGACGGCCGAGATAACGCTGGCAGCGCTCGCGTGCCTGTACAAAATCCCAACGGCCCTGTGTGGGCTGGGCATTGTACCATCTGCACGTCATGAGCGTATGTCCCCTAGTGGCACAATAGGGGCAGTAGGACGTCGAGCGTGAGGAAGAGGACGAGGACGATGATGAGGAGCAGCTTTGCTGGTAGGCCGAGTAGACGGGGAAGGGCTGACTGCGAGCCAGGGAGGTGGATGGGCGCTGACGCATTTGCTGAGCTGGGTGGAGCGGTTGGTGAGTAGGCTGATCATAGGCGCGGTGAGGCAATGGAGCTGAGGAGCGGCCACGGTAATGGTCGGGTTGTTGCTGAGCCATCTGAGCATAAGTGCGATGGGGCGACTGTGGAGGCGCGCGGCTACGAGAAGGGCCGTGCAGGGCGTGAATGGGCTGCGGCTGGGCTATGTTGGAGAACTCTGTCTCCACACAGCGCGCGTGCTCCTCGAGGTAGGAGATGAGGTCACTCAACGTGGGCAGGGAGCTGCTCGACCCGTGTCTGCGTTCAAATAACGTGCGGAGCTCACCCTTAAGCTTCCGCACCACTATCGACACAAACACGTAGTCGTCTCCTATGGGCAGATCCAAATTACTAAGGGCACACTGGGCGGACACCAGCGGAGTGAGGAAAAGCGTGCGTATGTTTGAGCGCGTGTGGATGCTCGGCAGCCCCAGGATTATGTCGACGAAACTATCGATGAGAACCCGGCGGTTCTCGTACCGCTTGGTGAGGATGTCCATGGCCACGGCAAAATTTCCATTGGTGACCTTTAAGTGGGACACCATACTTAATGCCTCACCGCTGAGACTTGAGAACAGGTAGTGGAGCTTGACTGCGTCCGACAGGGTCGCCATGTCGTCAGTCAAACTCCTAAACAGCGCAATGAAGGAAGGCCAGTCCTCCACTTTTGATAGCGCTGCCCAGGTTCACCTGGGCAGCGCTATCTTGGGGAGGACGGCTGTGGGCGTATTGACGCCGAAACTGGGCTGAGCACTATGGGTTGGGGACGACGTGAAAGAGGGTGAGATTTCCTCCCTCGCCACAAGTATCCCCAGGTATGCTCCTGAGGCTTTTGTGTGGTTCTCAGTGTATGTCCTCTCAACCCCCTCGTCTAAGTTCTCATCGTCGAGAATGTTGTAGTACACTGAGTCCAGCTTCTCCTTTATGCCCTGTATCTGTGCGAAACGCACGTTAAATTCCGTTATGGAATGTTTGGTGTCGCCAGCAATGATCAGTGATCCCATCTCTAGTAGCTGGTGTAAAGCTTTGGCGGCCTCCCTAAATATCGCGGCTTGTGACTTGGTCGGCATCGCGATGAATAAAAAGAGACAAAAGAAAAAATAAAAAAAAATTAAACAAATATAAAGGCAGTAAAAAGAACAACACCCTATATATATTTTATAGTTGGCTGGACGTATGTGTTTACTAAGGTAAGGGCAAATGGGCTAAAATTAACGCAACAATAAAGAAAGCAAAACTAAGTTGGGGCGCCTTGTATATGGCCTACGGGTGGGCAAACGCGTGTATGTGTAGGTATGTCTGTGTATATGTATGTATGCTTATTGAACGCGCGTACGTAACATTAGCCGACCGCAAAGCAAAAAGCAAACAAAACAACAAAAACAAAAAGAATCACGTTATCCGTAGCCCACTGTTGGGCAAGGTGCTCACAATCGGGCAGACCTGTTGCCGACACTAGCGCGAAGAATGAGTCAGTCGCAAACAAAAAAAGTAAAAATAAACTAATAATAAAAACTTAATTAAAAAGGTTGGGACACTCTGTCTGTGTCCCACAAGTGGGCAAACGTGTGAACGTGTGTAGAAGTACTGTGCTCTTGTGGTGAGCACGCACAAGAATGAGCCGATTGCCAAGGCAAAAATTAAAACCAAAAAAAAATATAAAATTAATACTAGCGAAAAATAAAGCACGCTACTTGACACGCGTGGTGAGCATGCACGAGATCTGAGCCGATTTAACACGACAAGAACATAAAAAATTCCTTAAAAAATAAAACGGGAAAAACAACAATATCGTCGTCTAGACGCGGGTGTGTTATACGTAACCAAAGTTATATGTGCAACCGATAAACGTAAAACGCAAACGTAACGCAATAATTTAACTACTAAACTTAATGTATCATTAGACAACGATCTTATAGGTAGGTACAAGTATTACACAATTAGTACACTAGCTCGCTCAAATCACAAAGACATTGTATGACACCATAAAATCAACATCAACAACATGCAGAAATAATTGCGTCAAGGTAACTCGGATGTCGTGTGGTCGCAATCCTACCACAAACAAATTATATCTACCTCGCCAAATTTTTATTGGGGCAAGGTAAAGTTATGTGAACAAATGAATTTAGAAATGATGGCACGAATTAGATATAAGATTCAGAAATAGAACAAGAATATGGGCGGAAATAATTATCTTTAGCGGACTGTATTAAAATTGATAATTAAAAGAAAGTTAGGTTCAGATTAGGGCTGAACCTTAGCGGTTATTCCGTGCTCGATTGGACCAAAATGTAGTCGCCACGTCAGAGTGGCGATTACGCGACGTAGGGAACTGGTAGGTAGGTAGGTAGGAAGGCTTACCTGGGATGATGATGGGTGATCGGGCAACTGTAGGAGACGGGGCAGCGAGCTGGCGGGCGGCGATGTAGGCGATTTGTCACGGCACAGCACAAAGTCACTTTACGTTATCACAGGCACTCAGGCGTTCTCTTCACATTAGGTTCAGAAGTCACTATAAATAAGGGCAGATACCAGCGCGCGTATTTTGTGGGCGTCTCGCGGTAGTTCACAGACAGACTCGTCGGCGCGGTATCTCACGAAGCCAGCGGCTGCGGGTCGCGCAGCGGTGGCGCCGCGGCAGATAGGCGGACGCGGTCGTCAACAACCGCCTTACCGATGGCGGTATAGTTTGAATGGCCGTCCCGGCTTTGGCGGGAACACAGAGCATTTGTCAAGATTTAGATATAGTTGATTTGACAAGCAATACCGAGATATTTGCGTCAGGTCCGATTGCAATAATAGACAGTCGGTGATTTCAGCAACAATTCTAAAGATTTTTGCATCATCCGCATATAAAAGATGATTCGAATTATGTAAAATATTCCCCATGTCATTGACATAGAGAATGAATAGTAACGGGCCTAAATGAGAACCCTGCGGAATCCCTGAGTGATTTTCTAGAAATCTAGAGATATAACCCTTTATTGAAACCGCCTGAGTACGATTTCTAATATACAAGTCGATCCGTCGCAAAAGATCACCATGTATTCCAACTGTCCAAAGCTTTTCTATAAGTATGTCATGGTTAATTTTATCGAAAGCCTTAGAAAAATCGGAATAGACTACGTCCACCTGCAACCTCTTATCCATGGCATCAACAAGAAAACCAGAGAATGAAAGCATGTTCGTTTCAACAGACCGTCCCATAAAAAAACCGTGCTGGTTAGGAGAGATGTGGTTCTGCAGTGCACCCATCAGTTTACGTGTAATAATTTTTTCAAACATTTTACCAAACAGATTAGTTTTAGATATTGGTCTGTATTGAGAAACATCATTTCTTTTGTCGTTTTTAGGAATAGGTGTGACAATAGCTTGCTTCCACATAGTTGGATATTTTCCGTCGTTCAAAGATTTTTGATAAATAATACTGAGAGGTAAAGCTAACTGATTCGCTAAATTTTTGATAGTCAGTTTTTTGAATTTTAGACTCTCTTTTACGAAGCATTGAAAAAGTTTGATAGTCTAAGGGATTACCATATCGTTTCCACTTAGTATGATATTTTCGTTTTTCTTTAGATATCTTAATCAGAGATAAGCCATACCAAGGTAGGAAGCGCGCTTTATTAACTGTTTTACGAATAGGAACATATTTTCGGATTATGTTATTAATGATATCGTAAAAGACATGCACCACAGAATCAACATCAATAAAATCTTGCAATCTAGAATGCCAGTCAATAGAAGCAAGCTCAGCTTTGATCGCATTGTAGTCAGCACGGTAAAAGAGTTTCCTATAAGTCAGGTTTGGTCGTAATGGTATATGAGTATCAAGAGTTAACTCAACCACCAGCGACTTGTGATGTGCGTCTTCTGCGGTGATAGGGTTTGCACTGGTTGTAACAGAACAATCTATACTACAAAATATCAGATCCAGTAATCTATTATTATTATTAAAAGAAGAATTAAATTGGCTTAAGTTAGCAAAACTCATAAAATCTGCTGTAATGTGTACTTGTAATGATTAGAATTTGGTTGCATTAACATGGACAGCGAGTCCGGATTAAAATACCATTCAGCGTGGGTCACTTTAAAATCACCAGTTATAAGGAATACGTCATTCGGATACTGTTCAATTAAACTACTCGTGTATTCAAAAGTTGAGTGTAATTCAGTTTCATGGCGATTTCCATGAGGTATGTAAACGCAGCAAATATGTAAATGGGTCGGAGCGGCGGTAGACGCATGAGAAACGTCAGGGGAGAGCGGAATACTTACCCATAAATGATCATGAGGAGCAGACGCATTCCACTCGTGACGCGGGATAGGGTTCAAATCACGACGTACAGCTATTACGACACCTCCACCCCTCTCCATACCCATCACTAGATGATTCCTGTCTCTTCGAAAGACCTCGTACCTATCGTCAAAATACTCGGTACTATAGAAATTGTTGTTAAGCCATGACTCAGTTATACAGTAAATATCATAATTATTAAGGATTATCTCATTCAAAAACGAATGAGATTTGGTACGGAGCCCGCTTACATTTTGGTAATAGATTGTGATTAAGTGCGCGTATTTAAAAAGTTCAGATTAAGAAAAATTCTATCAAAATAAAACAAAAAACAATAAATTCTAAAATAAAATATCCATATTATCATCTTTATTTGATAGTGAATCCTATAGGTACTATAAAAACTAGACAAAAATTTAGTGTAGCACAACATTTTCGCCTCACTCACAACAGAGTCTTAATAATTTTCCCGAATAACAGCCACCTCAGACGCAGTTAGATAAGAAACACAATAAATGATAAACAATAGCAACACAACTATGCGGTATAAAGGGTATATAAAAACACAGATCATTACACATTAACATACATTTAAACCTGGTGTTGAGTGGCCAAGGGCCATGACAGGCATTGCTCACTCCAGACACCAGCATTGGCATTACAATTATGTTGATTCTAAAAAGTGGTGGACTAGAAATACCGTTTAACATACCGTGCACATCAACAACCAAATAAAACACATAAAAGTTAGTTACACATAATACTCGTATCATTTTGCTGTGAATAGAGAGATAACTCAAATAGACTTGAATAGTGACACATGCTCAAAAATAAAACAAAGTCACTTTATATTATCTAGATTTTGCTCTGATGAGATGCGAATAATCCTAGATGAGCCCGATTTTCTCATAAATATCTTGCAATCACGGGTCCACAGGTAGGTATAGTTATGTTGTTGTTTTAATTCACGTGCACGCTTAAGTAAAAGTTTGTTGGTGCATGTTAAATAATCACCAACAAATATATTCATCGCGGGACCCGGTAAGCCTATGTCAGCCGTATTGACACCACGACGCGCTCGCACCGCCGCACTATGGTAAAGCTCCATACAAAGCCGTGCCGAAACTGTCTGTTACGTAAGTCGATGTTATGGGATAAAAATATAAAATTTAGTTACTACGATAAATGCAGTTTTCACTTGTGTATTTTTTATTTTTTTATTTCTAAGCATATCTCTTAGAATAGGCACCAAACCTAGCTCACGCTCGATTTGACGATTTTTTTACAATACTACACGATAGTTCAATGCCACGTTACTCGAAATTTTTCAATGTAAGTATATGAGTATTATATATTAACAATATTTTATTATGTAGTAGTAAGAAAAGTATAATAATTAATATTATCCAAGATAATAATATTTATGGTGATTTTTTTTTTTAACAGGAGGTTTACCGGTTACCGATGCTTGCCGATGTCGAGATATTCATTGTAATGGGATCTCTATACATCACTCACTAACTATAGAAAAAAAAAATTGCGCCTACTTGCGCCTTTTTTTACAAAGAGCAAAATAATATGGCTAGGTAAGTAATAAAAATGTAATTTTCACAAAAAAAAATATATTTTAAAATAACTATTTTGGCTGCGTACTGTTGCCGATTTCTTTAATTTAATGAATACAAGACCTAGTTTACCTAAAAATATTTAAATAAAATATAGTTACCACAGATAAGAAAAAAATTATTGATCTTTTATTAAAATCAATCACAATATAAAAGCTATCTATACAGTGGTCAATTCAAATAGTGTTTTAGCACATAAAAGCAATAATAATGTATAGTTTCTTTACTTATCTATTAAGGTCAATTTAAAAGCAGCATAAGGGAAGAGTGCAATTTGATGTGGTTAATTTTACACATCGCACTATTATTTATAAGTCTCATATAAAGCGAAATATTTACAGTTGTTATACAATTCTGTTGCTCTCATACAGCTAAAAGTATATACGTACCTACTTAAAAATTTTCAAAATTTTGGGAAATCAACCGATTTTTTTTTAGAAGACGCGCAGAAACCAGAAATAAGACTTACAAGAAGTATAGACTTCATCATTCTAGAAAGTGTTCAAGAGCGGCTACCAATGAAGACGTATTCCTTTGTTATATACTTCTGATCCATATATATCAAGCTTGAGAACTACCACAGAAAAAATATCAAAGGAGTTGTTGAATGAAGCTAAGGCTCTCCTTGCTATTAAGATAATCTATAGGAAAGTTATAAATATACTATACATAAACTGTTTTTGTGTATAAATTTCTTTCTAAAACATTTCATTAAACTTAGTCGTACTTTCGTAATATTATATAAAGACATTAAACTAATTTACTCGGTATAATCTTCTATGTTGTAGAAAATTATAACAAAATCTTAGTATAAAGTTTTAAAGTGACCAGACTTCCCAAACTGTTGAAAGTAGGTAGGAAGGTGGTTATCTTTTAGCTTTACGAAACTCTTTTGTCGAAATAAGAAATATTGTTTTTCTATTAAAATGTATAAATTTATAATGTTTTATTTTTTTAATAAATAAATAGTACACCAATTTTTTTTTAATATATCAATTAAGCCTTATATATACAGTAAGGTCTGTGCAAAATTATAGCGTTTTACAGTTGAAAACAACCGAGATATGAAGTTATGACACGAAACATACGCGATTTTCCCATAGTGCGCCGCCAACAGATGATCCTTGCAGCGCTGCCTGGTGTAACGCACGATAATGGCGGGCGGGCGGTTCGATCCACTTTTCTGCTCGAAACGACGTACACGGTGTATGTGATTTATATCGCTATTTTCCAACGACAGTCCTACCTTTAACGTAAATATTGCCGAGAATTGAATCAAGGTTTTCACCCTTATGGAACGGTATCCTAGAAATTTCTAAATTGTTTATTCTAGAATATTGATCTCGATCATCACTTTCTTTCCGAAGAACCTCATTGCGTAGTGTCTTAATAGTATTATTAGCAGTATTAAGTTCTTTCTGAAGTATACTCATGTGGGATGTCGCCAGTTCAACGTTTTCCAATCGGCTTTCCATAACTTCTAACCGCGTGTTCAAATCTTCCACTGACTAGCCACATCCTGGATTGTAAGTTTAAGGCTATTTATATCGGATTTCATCCCATCAAAACCACTGCGGAATCCCTTTAGTTCCTTCAGAATGTCAGCCAAACTGGGGGCGTTTTGTGGACCGATATTGCGACATTTAACACATTGCCAGTTATCCTTTTTTTCGGCGGTCATTTTGCGGTAGGTACTTTCTGCAAGGCCGGAACACGGATAATAAAGATGTTCTTGACATTGACTGCATAATACGCCATCCGTAACCTCATCATTGCACTTTGAACAGTAGTCACTCATTTTTAACCGACTTCAAAAAAGGAGGAGGTTCTCAATTCGGCTGTGTTTTTTTTTTTTTTTTTAAATGTTTGTTACCTCAGATCTCAGTCATTTATACACCAATTTGAAAATTTTTTTTTTTATTTGACAGGATATACTTCCAGATTGGTCCCATTTTTATCAAAATCCAGTTCTGATGATGAAATCCTCAGGAATTGAGGGAACTCCTCAAATATTGTAGGCATACCTATAGCGATTTTGATATTTTCGGTAATAAGTCAAGAATTTGCATTAAGAAAGTATCATTTGATGAAGTAGAATTGATGAAGAAGACCACAGAATGTCATTGGAACTTCTCAATGATAAGTATTTCACGAGTGGCGATAAGATATCTCGATTAAGATAGTTAAGCGACTATGACGAATTAAAAGAAGGCAGGTACCGGAACTCAGTTCTGATGGTGAAATCCTTGAGGAATTGAGGGAACTCCTCAAATATTGTAGACATACCTATAGCAATTTTGGTATTTTCAGCCATAGGTTAAATGAGATCCACTCCGGCAATAAATCCTTCCTGACTAATATTGTAAATGCGAAAGCGTGTTTGTTTGTTTGTCCGTCTCTCACTTGCGCATCGACCTGATTTTGCACATAGATAGCTAAAGAACAATAGTGACATAGGCCACTTTTTATCACTCCTTCCAAAACATTTCTATTAGGATTTAAAAATACACTATTCACACTATTAATTCTGTCACTTCTTGTCTAAATTCTTCTTAACATCTTTATGCCGATGACTTACAAATTTACTCTCAGGCCTCGGCTGAGAACCTCTGAGAAGCGATTGAGCAGATCAATGGTGACTTGGCTACGATCTACGTCTGGAGCAAGCCAAAAACGTTCCTCTAGTTTCCCTAACTGTGAACCCTAGTAACTCGCAAGTCATCATCGTAAGAGGACCCCCCTACGATGATGATACAGCATTCACGAGTAAATTCGGTAACTTGCCGTCTGTTTTGGATGTTGATTTCCTACTTTGTGATAGGCGTTTCTCGTTTTCTTCGCTTGTCGCATTTAAACGGCGCTGTCTCATACAAGTAGCGCGTTTTGTAGGTTTACTAATATTCACTTTCGATTTTCGGTGCCAACTTGTAGCAATACCTAATAAAATCTATTTACTAATGAACACGACAACTGTTAAAGGTTAATTAAACATATTTATAAATAAAAACGACAATGGGGTTAAACGGCAGCAAGGCCGACCCAGACGGAGGTGGAGAGATGAGTTTGATGCTTACGCGAAGGATTGGCCAACACACGCAAAAGACCGCGAATACTTGAAGGGGGGGGGGGGAGGCCTTTGCCCAGCATTAGGTCAATATGGGCTAATATGGGCTAATATAATAAATAATATAGTATGTCTTTTAATGTTTATGTTTACCTTGGCTGGCACCGACTCCAAAAATATTTTTTAAGATTATAAGATTGAGTAAAATAAAGGTTAATATTGCAAGTAAATTGAACAGGTAAAAATTAGGTAGGTAAATATGTAATAATTATCTAAGCGCCACCACTGTGAACAGAATAACCAATCGTGCAAGACACCGATTGAGTACGTAGTTTACTTCCACCGGATGTACGTAGTTGTTTCCGCTTCCCGCCATTTTGACAGCGATGATTGTCGTCTAGCCTGTCAACAAACTTAACCAAACCACAAGCCGCCATACTTTTTTCATTGTAAGTCTCATATTATAACGGTGGATGTTCGACCAGGAAGCCGTTATTGGGACTTCGGACGTCTCAGGAAACATAATAAAAATGTTATTGTAAGGTAAAATTTGTATATTATGTGTTCCGTTTACCGTCCGAAGTCCCTTATGAGAGATGTGTTTGTTATCTCCTGGTGGCTTGTGTAGATCATGCATGAATTAATAAAAGACGCAACAATGTTAGGTTTCTAATTATATTCTTAATAACATAATTATATTATGACACTCACAAGAGCTTGTTAATTAGCCAAAAATAACAAAGGTTTAAGATGTATTGAAATATTGTGACAAAGATTTTCCCGAAAATTGCGAATCATCTGCAGATTGTATATTTTTTTGATAAAATTTTTTAAAAGTATGCTCATGGCGCCAGTTAGCCTTATCTAATATTTCGTTTATGGGATAATTTTCTATCCAATTTAACGAGGCCACAGCAGATCTTAGGCTACCAGGGGAAGCCTGGATGCCCGCTTCAAGTAGAAGTTTTTTAATCCAACTACCAATCATGGTAGGAGTGGCCGGCTTGACCGGTTCTCTAGTAGAAATAAATACATTAGTGATTGAACCTCTACGATCTGAAGATATGTTTTTTAAACTTCTCAACCAGTAAATTGGATCAAGATTTTTATCTGGACAGGCCATTAGCTTCCAACTTGACTACTGATATGATGCCGAATCGGTTTTGGAACCGAATGCAGGGTGAAGGGTAATTGACATTGAATTATCAATAAAGTGACTGGGATCATAATGCAGTAGTGTTAAATCATGGACTCTTCGTCCAGATGCCAATTGAAGTATTATAGCTACACGTCTAGAAATATCATATAGACTAGATAAATTAAGGTCATTGTTTTTTAAATATTCTATAAATACTCTAGCATCCCAAATTTGTGCTTTGGGAGGCACCGGTCTTGACAGTGAGACAGCCTTCAACATATGTTTCACAATATGACTGGAAGAGATTTTGACATCCGATGATGTCTCACATATTGAAGCGATTACAGATTTATGCACCAGAATACTTCGGTAGGCTAACTTATCACAACAAGATAACTTTGCTATATACCTGGCTACATCTGCAGGAGCTGGAGAACTAGGGTTCACACTAATTTGACTGCACCACTGTGTCCTTTTACTCCAAATTGGAGTGTAGGTTTTTATAGTTGATGTGGCGGCCTGCGTCGCCACATAATTTATTATCATCACGTATTGGTTAAAGAGTCTGTAAGCACATTCCTAAACGCATGCAGATCCGATAAAGATATGACACGGCATCATCCCTCCAACATCTACGTAGTTATTATTGTATAAATAGTCTTGTAAGGTTTAGATAATAAGTTAGTCACAATGTAGTCACTGTGAATATACAACATCACATTAAGAGACGCAGTCGTTATTTACTATCGCCATGGAACCCTCCACCATCACCACCTCGCACTCGCACGACGGAACAGTTGACGCTCGCCAGCAGTTTGACAGTAGAGCTTTTCTTCAGACGACCAATCGGACGTTAATGTATCCCACTCGAAATGAGCCAGGCTTCTAGATGTAGGTGGTTGATGAAAGCTGGGGGTAGACCCGTTACAGTATCCACTAGACTGAGCTGTAGATCTGGAATCTTCTTCGGTCAAGACATGGTCCTGGCTTTCAGGTCTGGACGCCAAAAAGGTTTCTTCCATTTGGGTACCACAATTACGAAAAGTCCTATCGCTGAGTTGAGGTGGTGAAGTACTTGCGGTATGAGGCATGGCGGTGGAAACACCCAGGCTAGGTCGTAGTGCCAAGATCTGCTGAACGCGTCGTGAAAGCAAGCGTTTGAGTCGCACAAGTCAAGTGTAGCATAGTTTGGAACAACATGTGCTGTCTGGGAGGCGAACAGGTCTATTTGTGGGGTGCCCCACTGGTCGAAAATTAAACTCGTTGCCTGTTGTTTTAGGTGCCATTCGGAGCCGGCGCGACTACGCGATAGGCGATCGGCTTCCGTGTTGTACCTTCCTGGCAGGTGGTGAGCAAAAAGTACAATATTTTTTCGGCCATATTGTTTTGACACGCAAACATTTGCCTTTGTAATTTTATTACCGTTTACTGGTAAAAATGTCAAAGTTTAATTTGGAAAGTGCTTTTACCGATTTAACGATGAAAGTGACAGCGTTTTGACACTTAAAATTACAGCTCAATCGGCAACAATTGAAGCTCAGAATAAGAAAATAGAAGATCAACAGCGCATAGTCGATAACTGTTCGTCTATTATTATTGAACAAAAGAGGGTAATAGAGCAACTATCTTCTAAAGTTGAAGAACTTATCAGATCGCCTACGTTTATGAAGAAAGGGACGGATAAACCAATCCCACCGTTAACTTCGGCGCAAGTGAGCGAGACGGTGTCGCTATCGCAGAATGTAACGGTGCGTGCACACCGAGCGTCTGAGAGGTCGAAAAAGAATGTCAATGAAGGAGCCATTTAGAATAACTTGGCTACTACGGATCCGGAAAAGTGGTCGGTTGTAGATCATCAAAAGAGAGGAAAGAAGACTCATCTCAACACTATTAATAAAGGAGGGAACGCGCAGATTTCGTCGTTCCAAGCGGTTGAGAAGAAGAAATTCTTACACGTATGGTCGTTACATCCGGATACTTCTGAAGAGGCCATTACTCAGCATGTTACTAAAACCTGTGGTTCAACGGATATAAAAGTTGAGAAAATTATTCCTAAAACTAGAAGAGACTATTCTTCTTTTATGGTTGGTGTTCCAGAGTCTGATTTCAAAAAGATTAATAACATAGAATGTTGGCCATTAAATACGAAATTTAACGAATGGGTGTGGTTTCGAGCCTCTCGCAAAACAACAAAAAGTTGCGAAAACCAATGATAAAATTATTCAATTTTAATAAAATAACGAAAAAATTATTCCATCTAATTTCAAGATACTGCGATGTGATCGAGCGGACGGCCGCAAACAGGGAGGTGTTTTTTTGGCGGCATCGTCACGTTACGAACTGAAGCGCGTTCCAGTGGGCAATGTGGACGCGGCCTTATTCGAGATTGTCTGTGCGACGGTATACTGCAAAAACATTTTTTTATTTATGTGCTGTGCATTTTATATTCCTCCGAAATGTGATGAGAAGGAATATATGCATTTATTTAACATTTTAGAATCGATATGTGTTAAATACGATAAAGTTATAGTGTTGGGAGATTTTAATATGCCTTCAGCAACGGTGGAAATTCAAAGTTATATGGAATATGTGAATGCTTATTGTGGATTTCGGCAGGTAAATAACATACTTAATATAAATAATCGTACGCTTGATTTAGTATTATCATCATTACGGGCGAGTGACTTAGAGGAAAAATTGGCTGACGACACCTTAGTGCCTATAGACGTTCAGCACCCGCCGCTGGTCGCCTGGGTATCGGCAGGTACCTGCCGCAGCCAGAAGGCCTGTTTACCAAAATCTAGTTTTAAAGATGATGATTTAAATTTAAGTTACGTTACGCGTACGTGCTAATCATAGCGGCGTCGTGTGTGGTGTGGGCGGCTTACGCCAACGTAACTCCTCCCCCCTTAAGAGAAAAGCGTGCCGAAGTTAGCGGCTGATGTTGAGTTTCTTCATTATCAGCTATGGGAACTGAGGTCGTCTTTCTTCTTGGCAGCCACCAGAATTTGTACGCGATTGCTGCGCTTCCTGTTATGCATAATATGATGTACAATAGGACTGATGACCAACTAGGTGATGTTGATACCCATGGGATTGTCTCTATATGAGGTATTTCCTTGGTTTTTTGTATTAGTTCGTTTAGTCCGTCTAACTTTACGTCTTCTAGGTTTAAGGTTAAGTTAGATGATGTTGGCGTTTGATATGCTCTAGGTAATGGGATTGATTCCCTTATGTTTATGTACTTCTTGTGTGTTTGTAGCAATCTTTTTGCTATCTCAATTGTGCAATCGCAATCGATTGTTATTAAATGTACGCCATTAATACGTTGATATTGTACATCTTTTCCACAGGTTGTTTTAGCTACTTTCTCTTGTTTTATTATTGCTATCCAGCTGTTATCTTGTATTTGCTGTATTACGTTATTTTCGTAGTTTACTGCGGCATAGGTGCAGTTTTGCGGTTCTTGATGTTGTATGAGCTGTGCTATGCAGTCACTTGCTTGTTGTAGTTTCTGCCATTCCAGGTGCTTGCAGATGACTTCGTCTTCTGTGATCTTCTGGCATGCTTCGTGAGGGTATGCAAACTCGTTATTTCCCAAGATAAGGTAAGGGTTTTGTGGGATTAGGGTGGTGTTGTTTTTATTAGGGATGGAATATAGGTGTAGTAAGTTATAGGCTTGTTCTGTTACAAGTGGTATTTCTAATATAAAATTTAGTGTTTCGTTTGTGCCATAAGCTTTTACTGTTATTGCTTTTTCTAATAAATTAATATATTTTATGTTAGGTGAATAAGGTAATCGTAGATTATATTGGTTCTGTATATAATTTAGCTCTTCTATGAGGTAGATAGGGTCTATAATACTAGGGTGCATTATATTTAGGTGAGAAAATGTTATCGCGTTTTCTAATGTTGCTAATCTATCATAGAGCAATTGAAGTGATCTCTCTATTTCACTATAAATGTATTGTATTTGGTTATTTAAATCTACTGAATTTAGTTTTTCTGACATGTTTCTTATGGTTGAAGCTATTAGTTCTTGATTTGATTTTATTTGACGTAGTTTAGTTTCATATTCCTGCATAAATTCTTTTACTACTCCTAATGTGTTTTGTTGGCTATTAGCGTTGTTGTTAACTGCTGATTTTAAAGATTTTATCTCGTTTTCAAATTTTGTCGCGTCTTCTTGGTCTAAATTTCCTGTTATTGATTTTATTATCGATCCTAATCCGTCTATTAATCCTCTTTTTTGTCTATATTTATTTTTAAATCCTATAGTTTTTAGTCCTAAATATTCTAGTTTACTTTCTATTGTATCTATGAGGTATTCTATTTGTTTGTTAGTTAATGAATTCTTAGTAACTACATTATTTTTTATTTTAAATGTAAAGTAATTACTACATATATCTATATATAATTCGCGTAATTGTGTGATGTTATATACCACGATAAGGTGGTATGTGTTTATTTGATATTGGGCTTTTGCTTTGTTTAATACCAATATCCCATTATGATTATCTATTGGCTCAATGGTCGCCGTGGTTGCGGCGAGTCGGGCGACAATGGTGACGCAGGCGATGATGGCCCTGAAACATTTTCAGGACGTCTTAATAAACGGAAGTGCACTCTTATTGTTTTTGCGTTTATGTGCTTGCCTACTATTTCTGCTATTTGTTCCGGATGTATGCGGACTATTGTATAGGGTCCTAAATATCTAGGTTCTAGTTTATTAGATCGTGCTGTTTTTGCGATTTGTTTAAATACTTTGTCTCCTACTTTGAAACTAGGATTTTCTGTATTTTTGTTGTTTTTATCTATCACTATTTGTTTTTCCGTTGTCATTTTTGCATTTTGTGCACGTTTTCCATTATTTGTCTATGTTTTATTACGTATTCCTGGTAGAATTCTTTTGGAAAGTGTAACTCTAAGGGATTTCTGCTGTTTGTATGTCCGTATAATAACTCAAACGGTGTGAATCCTGTTGCTAAATGAATTGTGTTATTGTACGCTATTATTGCGTATTTCATAAGGTTAGCTGGTTCATTCTTATCTACTAATTAGGATACAGAGAATAACTATTCTCTGTATCCTAATTAGTTCTGCTAAAGTTGAATGTAATCTTGGTGAATTAGAGTTCGGGTTGTATGGTGTGGTAAAATGTATATTTATTTTGTGCATTGAACAGATTTCTGTTATTACTTCGTTGTCGAATTTTGTATCAGAATCTGTTGTGATTTTAATTGGTATACCTATAGTTGAGAATAAACTTAATAATGCTTCAGCTATGTGTATGCTGGTACAGGCGACAAGTGGTATAGCTTGTGCATATTTTGTGAAGTTATCTATGATAGTTAAAAATGTTGTACCTCCACTGCTATATAGGTCCATGAACATATGTTCCATAGGTTTATGTGGTGTATCT
The DNA here is from genome assembly GCA_963921215.1 of Scoparia ambigualis. Classification (NCBI taxonomy): domain Eukaryota; kingdom Metazoa; phylum Arthropoda; class Insecta; order Lepidoptera; family Crambidae; genus Scoparia; species Scoparia ambigualis. The sequence continues at coordinate 29,561,015 of OY992514.1, forward strand.
GTTAATGATAGTGGTAGTTTTAAAGGGTTACGCTCGTATTTACTTTTCAAACAGTTTTCACATTTATTTATATATTTCTGAATTGATAATAGCATATTTTGCCAGTGATAGTTTTTATGTAAATGTTTATATGTTTCTTGTATTCCTCTATGTATGGTTTTTCCTTCGTGATATTTTTTTATTAATTCTGTTTGTTCGTTCACGTTTTCTATTAATGTTACTGTATTCATGCATCTAATTAGTTTTGGTCCACGATTATTAAATGTTGTTTTATAGATTTCACAAAATAAGGTGTAATATTCTTCATGATGAAAATAACAATGAAAAATCCTGTCTGGAGTACCATACAGTAGTATGCTCTAGTAAAAATAGTTTTATTTGTTCTTTTGTGTTGTTTATAGGGATGACGACATCTTTTATTATATTTTTTCCTTTAGATCTATCTTCTACTGTGTATTGATTCCCTGGTGATTTTCTAATATGAAATTGTTTTAATTGTCTATCGATCGCGTCCTGTATTTCTGGAATTTTATCTATTTCCTGTTCTATATTTTGTTGCTCTTGGCTTAGTGGTATCTCTGTAGTCGTGATATCGGTTTCTATAGGTGTTAATGGCAAGAGTAACAGTGTACGTATGTCAATACTGTCTAGGTCGATTTGTTCCGCGGACGTGCTGGGTTGTTGCTCACTCACTTCGTTGTTATACACTATTTTAACGCGTGATAGTGCATCGGCGTTAGTGTTTAATTTTCCTTTCTTATATTGTACATCGAATTCGTATTCTGCTAGCTTTAATCGCCAGCGTGTTAATTTCGAATCAGGGTCTTTAAGAGACATTATCCATGTTAATGGTCTGTGATCGGTGTATATTGTGAATTTTTTACCGTACAGATAGGGGCGAAAGTATTTTATAGCCCATACCATGCCTAAAAGTTCTTTCTCTATTGTTGAATATCTTTGTTCTGTTTCTGATAGCGTACGTGAAGTGTATGCTATTGGCTTATCTGATCCTATTTTTCCTTGTGACAATATCGCGCCTAATGCAACGTCTGATGCATCTGTTGTCAATATGAATGGTATGTCAAAGTCTGGGTATTGAAGTATAGGTGCATTTATTAAAACTTTTTTACAACTTTCAAATGATTCTGTGTATTCTTTTGTTATTTCTACTTTATTTCCCTTTTTTAGACATTTCGTTAGTGGTTTTGTTAGTTTGGCGAAATCTTGTATGAATTTTCTGTAATAGCCTATTAGGACTAGAAATGATTTTATTTCTTTTTTGTTTTTGGTATAGGGATTTTTTTTATTGCTGCTATTTTATCTTCATTAGGTTTTAAACCTTTTTCTGTTAATGTGTGCCCTAAAAATTTTATCTGTTTCTGAAGAAATTCTGATTTGTCTAGTTGTATTTTTAAGTTGTGTACACGAAATCTGTTGAACACTTGTCTGCATTTATATAAGTGTTCTTCTAAGGATGTAGAGTATATTATGACGTCATCGAGTTATGTCAAAACGTTATCTATTCCCGAAGTACTGAGTCCATTAATCTTTGAAATGTACTGGGTGCGTTTTTTAGACCGAAGGGCATGCGAAGGAATTCGTAATGACCTCTGTATATTGTGAATGCTGTTTTCTCGATGTCATTCGAGTGCATTCAATCTATTGTTGTAAAGTATTGTGCGCGACCTAACTTGTCTAGCATGTCATCTATGTTTGGTAGGGGATATTTGTCTTCGATTGTTTTATCATTTAACTTTCTGTAATCTATAACTAGGCGCCACTTCTGTTGATTTGAAGCGTCTGCCTTTTTTGGTACTATATGAACCGGGCATGACCAAGGTGAACTACTTTCTCTAATGATTTTTTGTTCCAAAAGTTTATATACTTGTTTTTTAATTTCCTGTTTTTGTTTAGGGGCCTGTCTGTAATTTCTTACAAATATATGTTTGTCGTCTGTGAGACGTAAGTTATGTTTGATTTCATGTGTAAAGGTTAAAGGAACCTGTTCACAATGAAATATGTTTTTAAAGTTATAACATAGTTTTTCTATTTTTTTTTTCCTCAGAGTTCATATGGTCGGTTCTTAGTCTTTTTAGGTTTTCTTTCAGGTGGTTATTTATGATTATTTTTTTGTTTTATACTTAACCCGGCAAATGACCCCACTCCACCTGATGTTAAGTGGAAATGAGGTCCAGGCGCGAGGACAACTGGTGCAGCGTTAGAGACGTAGCATCAGTCATCCTCACACTGCCGGCCCACAAAGTGCTTCTTCACGTCTCGTTTGAAGGACCCTATGTCATAGGTAGGAGGGAATACGTGTGCTGGTAGACTATTCCATCTTTTGGAAGTGCGGCAAAGAAACGAGTCACCAAATTTCTTTGTGCGTGATGGAATGTTAGTGACTGTAAATTGGTGACTCCGGAGAGCAGCACGCGTACTCCTATGGAGGAAGGGAGAAGGAGGGATGAGGTCAAAGAGTTCTTCAGAGCACTCGCCATGGTATAAACGGTAAAAGACGCTGAGTGACGCAATATCTCTACGCAATTGCAAAGGCTCGAGAGTTTTAGTGACCTCTGCATTGCCGATAATGCGCACAGCGCGGCGCTGCAATCTGTCCAAGGCATCGAGAAGGTACTTTGCGGAGCCGTCCCAAAGGTGAGAGCAATACTCCACGCAAGACCGCACCTGTGTCTTGTATAATAGACACAACTGATCAGGCGTAAAGAATCGCCGCACCTTGTTCAGGACACCGAGTTTACGTGAGGCATTTTTAATCACGGTTTCGATGTAGTCCTTTTGGTTCAGATCGCAGCGGATATCCATACCGAGCATGTTAATACTGCTCTGCAGGCCTAGAGATGTACCCTGAAGAGAGGGAAGGGGAAAGAATGGCGACTTTTTCGCTGTGATCGCGCACACCTGTGTTTTCTTGGCATTGAACTCCACCAGATTATCGGAGCCCCATTTAGAAATGAGGTCCAACACCCGATCGAGCTCAATGACAAGATTTGCTCTCTTCATTTCGGTGTCTACCCGCCCAGCCGTTGGGTGCCCGTTATATCCCCCATGCACTGTGCTATCATCTGCATAGCAATGAATGTTTCCAAGAGGAAGCATGTCATTGATATGCAGAAGGAACAGCGTGGGGGATAGAACGGAGCTTTGAGGAACACCAGCGTTCACTGACATGAACCGCGAAGCGCATCCATCTGAAAGGACACGAATTCTACGCTCATGCAGGAAGCTGGCAATCCAGGTACAGAACTGAGCGGTCAAACCGTATGCCGGGAGCTTGGAGAGGAGAGCTTTGTGCCAGACCCGATCAAAAGCCTTGGCTATGTCAAGGCTAACTGCCAGTGACTCGCCACGCTTGTCAATAGCCTCACCCCAGAGATGTGTGACGTACGCTAGAAGATCACCCGTTGACCGTTTTGGCCGAAACCCATATTGACGATCGTGAATTAGGGAGTGATCTTCTAGGTATCGAATAAGCTGTTTGTTCAATATTCGTTCTAGGATCTTACACAACACTGAAGTTACGGCTATAGGGCGGTAATTAGTCGGATCTGACCGATCTCCTTTTTTAGGGATCGGTTGCACATTAGCTTCTCTCCAAGATTCCGGCACACAACCCGAAGAGAGCGAGAGACGGTACAGACGCGTTAACACAGGGGACAACTCCGCTGCGCACATTTTCAGGACTATTGCTGGGATGCCATCAGGATCGTTAGCTTTCCGGACATCGATTGACTGCATTTCCGCACGGACATCACACTGCCTGATTTTAATATCAGACATTGTGTGGCCACAGTAAGGAATTGAGGGTGGCTGTGCATCACAGTCATCGATCCGGGAGTTAGCCGCAAAGAGTTTGGCCAGGAGATCAACCTTTTCCTGCGGCTTGTGAGCTAAAGTTCCGTCAAGACATCTCAGTGGTGGCAGCGAGGGTTGGCAGAAGTTGGATTGCACGGCTTTGGCCAGACGCCAGTAGCTACGGCTGCCCGTAGGATGCGTCAGGAGTTCTTGGCCTACTCGTGCAACGCGCTGGGCATCCGCTCTAATGTAGGCCCTCTTACACGACTTGGTGGCATTATTATAGGCTGCTTTTAGCGAGCTAGTTTCGGGAGCCCCATGAGCTTTACCTCTGATCCAAGCGCGGTATGCCGTCTGTTTGCTCTCAACAGCGCTGGCACACTCGCGATTGAACCAGCGGTTGCGTCTGCCTTTGCTGATGACATAGGAGTGTGGAATATAGTATTCCATTCCTAATACTATCTCATCAGCAACGGCAGTGGCGCTAACGGTCGGGTCCTTCCCACTAAAGCAGCGCTGCCTCCAAGGGACGGATGCAAAATACTCCCGCATCCCGTCCCAGTCTGCCGACGCGTAGTGCCAAATCTGGCGTTTCGAAACCGCTGTTGGCGGCGCGATGCCAAGGACACTGTGCTGGATATGTAGCAGTGATCCGAGGAACCTAAAGGAGCTCGAATCTCCACCCGGTATCCAGCTGGGCGACTCGTCAGCAGAAGGTCGAGTAAGGAGAGCGCATGGCCAACTATGTCTGGGATCCTGGTGGGCTGGTTCACCAGTTGCGTCAGGTCATTCAGTCATTGTGAGAGCGAATGCGTGGGCAGTTCTACCAGCATGGTCTGTTTTGGAGGAACCTAACCACAACTCATGGTGGGCGTTGAAGTCCCCCAAAAACACCAGTTCCGCCGATGGAAACCGCTCCTGCGCATCATCTGCTACCCGACTAAGATGTTCAATTAGTCGAGTTGTCTCTATGTCGCCGTTATGGGATCGGTAGACGCAGACGTAGACACGGCAATGAGAGCCTAAGTCGTCGTGTACCAATAGGAGGGAGAAGGAAGGGTCCTCCAGACAGCGCAGACGGCGACAGCAAACATCCGCCCGAACGAATAAGCAGACTCCGGCTTTGGCTTTGAAGGATTCTTCAAGCACAAAGCCGGGATAGTTCAGGTGTCAGCTGGGCGGATTATTTGCGTCTCCGTCAGGAACAATATTGCTGGCCGTGCCGTCTCAAGATGGTGGTGGACGACATTGAGGTTTGCATGGAGTCCGCGGATGTTAGCGAACTCCACCTCAAACGGTAAGGTTTTGGTGGGGGTGTGCACCGCTGTAGTACCAGTTTTGTTGTTAAATTAATTTATTATATTATGATTAATAATTAAAATAACTATAAATTCCGCGCCTAACTGTGTCAATATTGCTTCCGCGTAGATCGGGGTCAGCGCATTGCGGTCATGCAATTGTTGACAATTTTACTCACTCAGTAACTGTTAAGTGATGTTATTTACGCAATAATGGAAAGTCTATTTAACCAGAGCAACATGACGTCCCGGAGCCCACCACGTCGACGACAAAATGAAGAAGATCCAATAGCGCCCACTATTGATGCAGTCTCGACTATGGAAATACAGAGCTGGCTGTCGAAAATCGAGCATTGCTATAATGATATTTCCTCGATCTCATGTGAAGGAAAGCTAAATTTAGAACAAAAGCTTAAAATCAGCAGCATCAGCAACAAAAACGTGCGAGGATACAAAGAAGCTCATTCAGACCGTAATTAAGCCAGAAGAGCTCAAATTACGTATCCGTGGCATGCGGAAGACCAAAGATGGAGGCATTATTATTAGCGCACAAGGGAAAGAAGACCTTGAGAAACTGAAACAGTCAGAGCAGTTCAAAACATCAGGGCTAAAGGTCGAAGAGACTAAAAAAAGGAAGCCAAAAGTTATTTAATTAGGAGTCCCCGCCAATAACACTGAACAAGAAGTTTTCGAATGTCAGTATAAACAGAACATCGCGGACAAGTATTCACACATACATCGAGACCAATTCCTTAGCTCTATTAGACTTAGCCACAAATCTGGTAAAAAAGATGCCTTATTTTGTAATTACATAATAGAATTACCACCTGAATTGAGGAAAGTTCTTATAGCACAGGAGCGACTGTTCATTAATTGGACATCTTGCTCAGACAGAGACTTCACACTTGTAACAAGATGTTACAAGTGTCAGCAGTATGGCCACTCCTCTAAGTATTGTCGTGAGTCAGACTCTACCTGTGGACACTGTGGATGCGTTGGACACTCCATCAAGGAATGCAGCAAACGCCAAGAACCTGCCGCGTGTGCTACATGTAAGCGCTTTAACAAGCCCAGCCACCACAAAACGGGAGACGAACAATGCCCAGCGGGAAAAAGTGCTGAAATTAGGTACCACAGGTCTATCGACTATGAAGGATAATCTACTCTTATAAACATAAATCAGTGAGCCTCTTAAAATGTTCCTCAATTACATAATTCTAGTAGTATCTAAGCATAATTATAAGCATTGTTTACAAAACATACGTACTGTAACTTTAATAGCATGCTAGCATTGTTAATAAGATATTATAATGTATTGTTATCTAATAAAATGTTAAGTAAGCACTAACCTACATTCATTTATTAGTTGCCTAAAAGACAGGTAAACTAGTTTACTTAGCTTAGGTATCATTTCGATTATTTATAATATACGAATACCTGTTAATGGCTAAGTAGATTTATATAAATGTATCTATATATTGTTTATGTGCTGTTGGTGTTCTGAACAAAAAAAATAAAAAAAATAAAATTAAAATTTTGCAATACTTACCTTAATTTTAAATTACTTACAATAATAGCGCACTCTTGTTATGCATTATTTTTATTATGTGGACAAATGATATTTATAAATTTTGATGTATTTAGACTAAGTTTTTATACAGAAATAAATAATTCTTATTCTTATTCTTACTAATATTATATGATGGTAATAAAATAGATAAGGTACTATAGTCGATTGCTATCGGCTTGTCCTCAATTATTATGCTTGTGTCTACTTTCTTTTTGCTAGCCATGTTAATCTATTGATCCGAAAATACCACAAATAACAGAAAGATAGATACTCCATTTTAGTGTGAAAAGGTAGGAATCTTGGGCGTTAACAAAGTTTGATGCTTACCCCACGAGCATAGTAAATGTTTGAGTCTTCCTTGTCTTGCTGCCGCTTCCCATTTTAGGTTATTGCCCCGCGTCACGGATACGAAGTCACAGAGTTTGATGTTGACCTGCACCGCTTGATGAACACGTGGAATGCTGACTGCGTCAGTTAGGATGTGGGTCCGGGCAATAGGCTTTTTAAAAAGCTAAATTACAAGACAAAGATGTTGATGCTCAGGAGAGCAATATCTTAAAAGACTGACTTTATTTTATTACAATTCAATCTTAAATACTAATGTTAATGGTATTGTTTACATAGAATATGTTATCTTACTAATGCGGATCATGTGTGGTCGATTGTTTCTCTCGCAATAAGGATGGTAATAACGTTGCGGTAATTGCGTCTGCTTCCGCGTACGTGTTATCTGTAACAGCTGCGTAGGTGGTGGTTGGTTGGTCACCACATGTTGATGGTTTACGCCAACATAACTCTCTTTCTAGAATAGTTTCCCAACTTTGAGAAAAAAAAATATTGTAAAAAAGTTAACTTGCTTTAAAGAGATTAAAAACGTGATTGGTAACAGAAAAAAAAATTGTTATTTTAATATTCGATAAAGTCGTGTTTGCGTAATATTATAGATGCTTGATTAACATACATACCCCGTTTTCTGTGGCAACATTATGGCTTCCGCTCGGATGACCCACACCCGAGGTTGGTCCATCCAAAATTCGGGTATATAGGTCCCCGTCCTACCTAGTTCCGGTAGCAGAGGCGGACGGCGCAGGCGACGGTGCCGCACCCGAAATTTTTGGCTGATTCGGATTTATAACTACCCTTTACTACTCTGATCACTGATTATAACACGCGAAAAGATTTTTTTTAAAGTTTGTATTGGTGCTCCAGCGGGGTCACCACTTTGGGGTCTCTTTGTTACGGGTATAATAAAAGTCAGATATTCTCATCAATTATCGCGTTTATTCGCGCCAGCGACCTATACGTGCCACTGCGCGGTAGGGACTCGCTTATAATTTATTTAGAAACGACATACCATAGTAATAGGATCCCCACATGAGCAAACTTAAAACTGATACCAAGTTGAATAATAATGGACTTAACTCTTTTTTAAAACCTATTTCTATCATTCTTTCTAACTCGGTCAGAAGAGGCCGAGAGAATACGTTACTTCCGTGATATTGTTTCCATTCCAGGTGAACAATACGAGGACGTGTAAGTCCGTCAAGGTTTAAATTACTGTAACTTTTTAATTATTATGTTTAGACTATTCAGCTCAATACAACAAACTTCAAGGTTTTCGTTTTTTTGGATTATTTGTAAGTTAAATTTATTATGATTGTTTATTTAAAAAAGGGTCCTCCGCGTTATTCTTGTAAAACATTGCAGTTATGTCGTAATGTTATGTTTTTATTGATAATCTGTAATCTAAATGTATGGAACATTTTAATTAAGACGCGTTACTGTCGTAGAAATCTCTTTATTTTCGTATTTTGTTTTACAAAATGAAAGATATTTTAGCGAAGTTATTGTGAAACTTTCGCTAAAATACAAGTAATAATCACATTTAAAAAAAATATTATAATTATAACCAGACACTAATATCTGTAGTTTTAATTTAATTCACAACTGTTAGCAATTATAACGTTATTAAATATTTAGGAATGCCATATTATCATAAACATCACAAGCCTCTGCTTATCTCAGTAATATTAGGAAACTAATCTTAATTAAGTCTCACATAAATCAAATAAACATCTTAACAAAATAAATCACTGATTAATCATTCAGTACAAAGATAATTATCCTCTAATCTTAAAATATTAGGAACATAACATTATTATTATTGCTTTTTAATGGCACAAAGTTTTAAGGCATTTCTGAATTCACAGTTCACTTAACAATATTACAATCTGAGTAAATGAAATAAAAAACTTAACACTTAAATCTACAAAGATTCGTAAAAATATCTGCAGTACCTTGGAATGTGGATTTTGTTGATCAGTTCCATTAGATCATCTTTCTTTTTTTCAGCTATTTCGGGTTTAGTTGTGTAGGCTTTTTAACCTCAATATCTGTACGGTTAGCAACCGCACATTGGAATTTGATTTTATTGTAATAATTAATTAACTTAGATAATTTAATGCTAAATAAGTAACTTCGAGAGCGACACGAAATCACGTACATTAGCGTGATGATTTTATTGTAATAATTAATTAACCTAGATAATTTAATGCTAAATAAGTAACTTCGAGCGCGAAACGGAGTCATGTAGATTAACGAAAACCAGTTGTCATATAACGCGCAACACAAACGCTAGTTTACTGTAACTCTAACTCATTGTAAACTCTATTACATCTCATTTTCCATATAATTCTTTTATTCTTGTCTTTAACATACATAACTCAAACTCAACTCGTACAATATCAATGTCTTTTTTCTGCTTTATGACTATAGCTCTTTTAAACTCCTTTTCTGCGTATGAGTTTTGTAATAAATTGCCCGAGCATTTTTTTTTTTTTTTTTATTGTGGCACGCCATAGTGGCTTCACTCTGCCTGATGAAAAGCAGCCAGTGAAGCCCAAGAAGTGAAAGCGTTCGTCACAGCGCTACCACGCTATGCCGAACGCTCTCACTATGGCGGCCTGCATAAATGCTTTTTCACGCCCCGCTTAAATAACCCGGGAGAGAAAGAGGAAGGAAACACGTGTGCGGGAAGCGCATTCCACATACGGGCAGTTCGGCAAAAGAACGATTGTCCAAACTTTTTGGTACGTGTCTTGATGGTCAGCACGGTATGAGGGTGGCTTCTAAGACCTGCACGCGTCGATCTGGAAAGGAAAGGAGAGGGAGGGATGAGGTCAAAGAGCTCCTCAGAGCATTCACCGTGGTAAAGGCGGTAAAAAGCACTAAGGGATGCAATGTCCCTACGTAGCTGTAACGGCTCCAGACTGGTCGTAACGTCATCGTTACCGATAATACGGACAGCACGTCTTTGCAACCTGTCAAGAGCTTCGAGCAAGTACTCGGCGGATCCGTCCCAAAGATGAGAGCAATACTCCACGCAGGAGCGCACCTGAGTCTTATACAAAAGACAACGTTGCTCCGGCGTGAAGAACCGCTTCACCTTGTTCAGGATTCCGAGTTTACGTGAGGCTGTGGTTATAATGCTCTCAATATAGCTCTTCGGGTTGAGGTCGCTGTGTATGTCCATACCTAAGAGACTGAGACCAGTCTGGATGGGTAATAGGTTGCTCTGGAAGGAGGGTTGGTGGAGAAATGCGGACTTTTTAGCCGTGACAGCGCAGATCTGTGTTTTTTTGGCATTGAACTGGACCAGGTTATCAGAGCCCCATTTATAAATGCAGTCTAACTCCTCGTCCAGCTCAATGACAATCTTCCGTCTCGACTCCACTACTTGACTGCATACATTCTTCCAGTCATAAAAATCTTCAAAGCACATTTCGTACACTCGGAATGGCTCACTCTTTTTACGAGCAGATTTGATAGCACTTATGAATGCATCGGGCGTGTACATAGGTCGTCTTCGCAATTCTCTTCGCACTTGTCTTTCTATTTGTGAGTGTGCCGAATCCCCTATAATTCGGGTATGTCCTCTGATTAAATATTTGTGTGTTATTGACTTTATATTTGAACATTTCTGAACCGCGATTTGGAGAATGGGCGATTTGGTAGCCTATGCGGCCACCTCTAAAAATAGTCTCATTCGACAGATTATGATGTTCTTTTTAAATGTTTGTACGGGCACGAATCTCTGTAACCCATAGTTTTTGAGATACAGAATTAAGAAAAAACGATTAAAAGAAAGGAATTTTATAGCGATATCGTCAAAATAAAACAACATTAATTATGAATTATTGTTATAATCATTTAAAATTACATTTTCTAAAGAAGCTGCTGATAAATTAAAACCTTGGTGCCATGCCCATCCCAAAGTACCACACGATGGACATCACGTGGGTACTGCAACCCAAAGTACGTTTACCGGGTTACAGTAAAATGTTGTATCGCGTCTCTCCCGAGGCCATTTCTATTAATTGTAATGTATACATAATAAATGCGTGCTCTAGCATGTCTAGACTGTATTCGGCCTCGACAGAGCCACGAATTTTCAGATACAAAACTTATAATTCGATTATCTCGAAAAACTTCTATATGATACATGCCATCGTTTCGGACGTGTTCGCTGCAATAGGAACGAGCTAGCTTTACTTGATATGTACCTAATGCGAAAAGAGTCATATCACTTTCATTTAATTGTAGAAAATCTTATAGATTGATTTCTTCTGCTGTCATTGAAGTAAAGCTAACTCGTTGCCTATTAAGATTGTTTTTAAACACATAGGTAGAGAGTTGATTTTCAAGATTGAGGCGCTTATTTATAATTTCTAATATCTCCTCAGCATGTCTATTATTTGTAAACCGGGTCTAAATGTATTTAAAAGAGCTACAGCAATTTTAAAGTCGTCTATGGCATGTGGCAAAGCTCTATTAAAATAATCCTGCCGAAATAACTTATATTCTCTCTTAAACCGTCCGTTAAAAACTTCGACCATTCATCTACATATTGTAACTAGCCTTGTTTTATTTGCTTGGATAGTCGAAAATAGAGCTTCATTGGCATCTTTTGTTTGGGGCATATGGGCTTCATAGCCACGGGATTCTATGAGCCTTAATGAATTCCTAAAACCCCTATCTAAAGCAAATACATCACCTAGCTTAAAAAACCAATGAAAAGGCGATTCCTCGGACATTAACTGTGTCATAATTATGGACTCAGAAGTTGTTGCGGCATATGGACCTACTACATCGATAATATAATCGTCGCTACAAGTTATAACAAAGGGTTTAATTAAATTGGTAAACTTGTGTAAACTATAAGATTGCCGCTGAAATATAAAATATTAGAGCTTTTTTGAATATATGGGTATGTTCCATCAAAATTTTCCTTTCTTCGACTTCTGCACCGGGGTTTCCAAATATACCATCTGGTATTAGCAAATTCCTATTTACTAACTCTTCTTTTTTAATGTGGTCAATTCCGAGATGTTGTGCACAAAATTCAGCCAAGAGACAGTCTCTTGCAATTTTTAATAATCTCTCCAAACAACGTCTGCTTATATTAAATAATGTCGATAATCTCTCGTTCGAATCACCTGTGCGGAGTTTCGTTAAATAGGCACTAAGCGCCAAGTAAGGACGACGACGCAAAACATTTAGTGCCGGAGTATCTTGCATTACTTGGTGGATGTCCGTATGTCTTAGCCCAGTATAAAAATAGAGATCATTTTCTGCAATTGTTGAGATATCGTCAAAATCCAAACATGTGTTTCTTTAGCTAGTTTTACAATACTAAAACATCAGTTATCTGATCCATGGTAAATGTGGGTATGACGTTACGAAGATCACGCAACGTGTCAAAATCATTTGAACATAAATGTTCTTTACATATTCGCGCTCCTTCAGGTATGTACAAATTAAAATCACAGAAAATAGGTGGTCTTACACGGATAGGGACTCTTAAACGTTGTTCGTTTCTGCATCCGAAAAATAAGCAATGAGCGGGATTATTGGGGGCTCGAGCATAATTCGGTACTGCAAATGATTGTACGTTCTCGTTTGCGTTGGCGTTTTGAGCAGCAGATGCAGGTGAGCTTGGAACGGCAATGTCATCTTCACGAGGAAGGCTTGCACGTACAGCTCTTTGCCAACAAGGACAGCAGTGTACGTCCCGTTGTTATGTAGAATTTATGAACAAATAAAACTACATATCATGTAAGTGTGTTGTTGTGTGTTTTAAGATAACATTTAAAAACTGCTTAAGAATTAAAAAAGCCAACAGTGCTGATTGGCGTCTGTTAATTATATTTCAGGATTTGAAAATAACCCAATATTGGTAATTTTATTTAATTTTTTAAGATAATTCTGGTCCTAAATGTCATAAAAGATAAAGAAAAGCGCAAGATAAAATATATTACGCCTTAAAACATTTTTAAATTAAATAAAGTCAAGCGGAACCCTTTTTTTAATACGACTGATATTATGACATTTATCATGACATTGACACATCCGCCATTTTGTGGAAACAAACATGGCGGATCTATTGTACATACTTAGGCTAGAGACTAGATCTTGTCTTAACTTTACACGCGCAATGTAAAATAATACAAAATTCAATAACGAAAACAGCGACATATTATTAGATGTCGTGTAGTGACGGGTTCGTTAGCTAGTTTAAAAGAGAGAGCACTATGGTAAAGAAGAATTTAAAGGCAGATGCTTAGATTTTATAAAATTCATTATTTGGTATAACTAGCTAAGTACTAACCTGATTTTCGTCTAGGCGATCTCCAATATAATCCATGACGTGAGGATTTGCTTGAAGTACATCTTGGTTCATCACATAATGCCTTCTATTTCTAATAGAATGGCCACAAGTAGTGCAAGTACCAGAATGTTGTTCCATAATAAAGTCCGTAAACACGCCAATTAGCAAAAAAATAGACCCAAGAATAAATATAGGCTTTCCATATAAATTCGGTCGCTCATTTGACAACATATTAGTGTGGAAAACTGTTTTTTATTTCTGGAGAATAAAATTATTAGTAAGTAAGTATTTAACTTTTTTTCCGCTTTGGCATAACAGTCGCAGAAGGTGTAGCTTTTTTTCGTTTTGCTGACTCTTTCTTGTTTATTGCGTCTAAAATATATTGTGGCTCACGAATTTCCATTTTCCTGTCCAGCCTTGAATCAATTAATTCTGGTAATAGACAATCAAAATAAAATGTTTTTAATTTTGGTTCCATACTATTCACCCAGAATTCGTTATCTCTCTTTATTGCTTCTATTTTCATATTTTTTTCTGTCCACACAACAAATAAACATACTTCTTTCCGAGTAATGTGAAGCTGACCCTGCACTTGGTAGAACCAATCATGTTGTTTATTTATTGTCAATTTCCCGTTCTTCTCCTGTTTGCAGATTTTGTACTATGCCTTCTTCGCCTGTTATGTCCTTCGCCGAATACGGACACTTAATTTCAATAATTTTATCATCTAATACTCCGTCTGGACTTGCCGCCAAAAATGGCAAATCAGAGTCGACGAATAAGCCACATTTCTGTATACCAATAAAGTCTGCTTCTTCGTCGTGTTTTAGTACTTCTGCCAATTGTTCTAATGCAATATGTTCGTGTTCCGTACCATAACGAATAGACTTAACGTGGCTTAGATCACCAGTAACATTTACGAGACTTTTTACTAGAAATGCACATTTTATAAGTCCTCTTTTGCATACCTTTCCGAAGGCAGACGCAGTGAGACGTAATTTTCTTTCTTGATGCCATTCAATAGAATCTGCTTGCAAAACAGTTCTTTTTTCAAGCGACTGGCGATCTTCAGCAGAAAGATGAATTTTTTTCATGTGTTCTGATTTAGCAAAATCAAAGTCAGCTTGCTTTAGATCGGGCTTTTGACAACAGTCGCCATAGTGTTTGTCATTGGCATTGCTTGAAGCCATTTTTTTACAAAAGATTTTGATAACCTGCGTTTTACATCTGCGATTCTTTTTTATTGTGTTTAATCTCTAACCGTCCTATACAGAGTGCATTTGCTAGTCCGGGACTAAAGTTAACCCACTGTACTAACGCCGTGTTAGCAAAAATCGTATTCAGAGTGACAGACTACGCTTAGTCCCAGTTTAGTCCCGGGGTTATGGCCGAACTAAAGCTATTCATTACTAAACCCGCCTCTAAGTAAGTTTAAGGATGGGTTAAGACTTGGTTGGTTATTGTCTTTGCGCCGTCAAATCTAACCTAAAATTGGTATTGGTATTGTTTAAATATTGTGAAAATGGAGGAATTAAACGAAATCAAAAAATACGAAGAAATGTTTGAATATTATGTGCCACAACCGAGAATATATAGGGAAAGAAAGAATCCATTTCAAGAATATACGGAAAAAGAGTTTAGAAGGAAGTACAGATTTACGAAAGACGAAACACGATACATAATAGATCTTTTAAAAATGGACCTAAAGGAAGGAACATCTGATAAAGGAAAGCCTATTAGTGCAGAATTGAAGGTGCTGGCTGCATTAAGTGGTTTTGCTCGTAATAGAGTGAGTAAAAGTTGTAAGTAATTTGTTTTCTTTCTAGCTTTTAGTATCTTCACTTTGACTAGCCTGTTAGCCCACCTCTGCCTTCTGATCTGAATCTGGCGTGTTCTTCCTCAGGACAAATATAAAAGTTTGAACTGTCTAGGTGTTATCTAGATATGCATAGTATACCTACAGGATTTGCTAGTTTAGTGTGAATTGCTCTGGATATTTATTTTATTTAGTTCCTTAGTAACATGTCTCTCTCTGTTATCTTTCAGGATCAGGACGATACAGGTGACCTGCACGGTTTCAGTCAGCCAACCATGAGTAGAATCAATAAAGAAGTTTCTCAAGCATTGGCTAAAAAAATGCCTGTATTTATTAAATTTCCAACATCTAAAGCGGAGCAGGCACAAGTTATGGATGACTTCAAAAAAATTGCTGGGATGCCACAAATTATTTGTGCAATAGATTGCACCCACATCAAGATTAAAAAAACCGGAGGAGATCTTGCTCAGTCATATATAGACAGAAAAGGAACTTATTCTTTAAATGTACAAGTTATTTGCGACGGTGTGGGGAAAATCACTAATATTGTGGCCAGATGGCGAGGTAGTGCACATGATAGCAGAATATTTAATGAAAGCTCAATAAAAGAAAGGTTTGAAAATGGAGAATTTATTGGGAAGTTGCTGGGAGATGGTGGATATGGTTCCACCCACTACATGCTAACTCCAATTTTGAATCCGACATCACCTGCTGAAGAAGCATACAACAAAGCCCAAAAATCCACAAGAAATCTTATTGAACGGGTTTTTGGTCAGTGGAAGCAAAGATGAGGGGCTTGTTGCGTGGCCTATATACACAGCTGGATACAGTCAAAACTACTATTGTTGCATCAGCTGTGTTGCACAACATCGCTATCGAATTAAGATCCAACAATGAGTGGTCTGACAGTGATGATGATGATGATTTAAGTGAAGAGGAAGTCAATCAAATAGAAAGAACAAATTCTACTTCATTGAATCATACAAGAGGTGATTACACAAGAGCACAATATATTAAAAGATATTTTTGTTAGTAATTTATTTTATTTAAGAATTAAAATAATGTACTATTACACAATTTATTTTTGTTTTTTTAATTATTTCAATTTCTAATTGAATTTTTTCTTTAACTAATAATAAGTTTTCAATTTCAATTCTTCTTTTCTTTAATTCCAACTCATGGATCTCCTTCATTTGTTTTAATTTTAAATCATACTCCTCACTTTTTCTTTCAACCAGTAATTGATGGTATTCTGACTATATCGCCATATTTCTTGTACGGGAGGACTGTAAACAGAGAATCCAGTGAATTACATAGTAAAACCGTCACGATATCATTCTATAGATAGCTAATAAAGTAGTGACAAGCTGACTCTAAAATAATCCATGCATACAACATTGCAAGCATAGGTGTTAACCAACCCTAATGGATGTGCGAGACCTTCGACTGAAGCCCTGCGTTATATTAACATCGTGGCGGCGAGGGGTCTGCAAAAGACAAAAGAAAAATCGGATAAGTGTTGCTATGTGATCACAAAAAATAATGTTTATTAATATATAACTTGAAATTAACCTGTACAGTGTTAGTCCCTCTACGTTCAGTATGAGCCTGTGCCAAACTTTGAGTAGTATGCACCGGTGTATTAATTGCAGCCTGCAAAATATTACCACTGCGTGCCTGTAAACAGAAATATGAAAAAATTAATACCCACAAACTGTTGCCTATGACTTAAGCCTACATGGAATTTCATTTGTATATAGTTATAAGAGTTGAAAGGAAGAATGTATTCGCGGGTCAGAAGACACCGCCAAATACAGCCGAGTAAAGAATGTTGATAGGTCTGGAGGCTTACCTGGGATGATGAGGCAGGAGACGCGAGGCGAGCTGGCGGGCGGCGATGTAGGCGATTGGTCACGGCACAGCACAAAGTCACTTCACGTTATCACAGGCACTATCATCCCAGGGTCACTATCAATAAGGGCAGATACCAGCGCGCGTATTTTGTGGGCGTCTCGCAGTAGCTAGCAGACAGACTCACTCACTCGCCGGCCGCGTCGTTCCTTCACCTGCTGCGCGCCAACTTCGCGATACAACCCTAGATGGCGCTAGGCGTATCTTAATACGCTTACAAGACGTCTCGCCCGTGGCGAGTACAGCCTCCGGGGCCCAGGGTGGGCTCATCCAGAGGGAGCCTGGCAATCTTGAGCACAGGCCTCCGGAGGTGTCCATTGGCGGTGTCCAGGTCCACCACCCGCACGATGCTATCCTTCCCAGGCAGGGTGCGAGTAATGCGCCCCAGTCTCCATTGAAGGGCAGGCAGGTTGTTCTCCTTGATGAGGACGAGCTCGCCAACTCGGGGAGGGGAGGATGGGGACAACCATTTGGAGCGGGTTTGGAGTGTGTGGAGGTAGGACTGGGTCCACAGCGTCCAGAAGCGCTGGGAAAGGGCCTGTACCATCTGGAATCGCCTACGTGTGGAGATCGGCCTATCTTCCACGGATAGTTCGGGAAGGGCCGTTAGTGGGCGGCCTATAATGAAATGTCCGGCCGTAAGCGGCTCAAAGTCTGAAGGATCGGACGAAAGTGGGCAGAGAGGTCTAGAGTTAAGGACAGCTTCGATTCGTGCTAAAAGTGTAGAGAATTCCTCGAATGTGAGGTGCTGTTCGCCAATTACGCGATATAAAAGTTGCTTAGTTGATTTTATGTTGATCTCATGTAACGCACCGAACCATGGTCCCTTAGGGACGTTCAATAACCAAGTAATGTGCTGACCAGCAAGCTTGTGCGCAATCGTGTCATTATTCGGGGCAAGAAAGTTTTGTACTTCAATGAGCTGATTTCTAGCGCCTACATAATTTGTACCGCAGTCCGAGCGGATGAGAACCGGAGCACCGCGGCGTGCTATAAAACGCTGTAACGCTGCGAGGAACGCTTCCGTGCTGAGGTCCGAGACCGGTTCCAAATGAACCGCCTTAGTGGAGAGGCACACGAATATACAAAAGTACGCTTTTAAGAGTTTAACATTACGTAGGGTACTAGATTTAACGAGGAATGGGCCGGCAAAATCGGTCGTGACTTGACTAAATACTGGCTGAGGCGTAACTCTATCGGCTGGCAGGTCGGCCATGAAGGGCGCTTGCGGCTGGGCCCGGCATCGAAAGCATCTAATGCATTTAAAGACTCGGTGTCTAATAATACGGCGCGCGGACAATATCCAAAATTGTTGGCGTAGGATTGCGTGTAAGGTGTCAGCGCCAGGGTGGCAGTGTATTTTGTGGTAGTGGTCAATGATCAGGTCTACAAGTGGGCTAGAGCTGGGAAGTATGAGCGGATGCTGCGCGTCATATCGGATAGACGCATGGGACAGTCGTCCACCAACTCTAAGGAGCTCATCTTTAATGAGAGGTGACAGCCGCTGGAGTCTGACGGAGCAGATTTTGCCAGTTTGAAGGCGGTGGATGTCCTCTGCAAACTCATTGTGCTGAACACTGCGCACCCAGTAAAGTAGGGCCTCTCTTCGTTCACTGACGTACAAGGGGCCTGAGCGTCGCGAATCTGGATGGTGTCTGCAGTTGTGCAGAAAGCGTTTTAGACAAGCTGTCACTCCGACGAGCTTGTCTGGTGAACTGAACCGAGTGAGCAGGTCAAAGTCAAGACCGGGCACTGTGACCAGTGACGGGACGTGTTTGGGCTTAAGGCCGGGCAGGGCGTGATGGCCCAGAGCTAAGGGCATCGCAGGCCAAGACTCAGAAGGCTGTCCAAGCCACGTGGGAGACCACCATAGGTCGTGGGCTGACAGGGATTGCGCAGACATCCCTCTGCTTGCGCAATCTGCCGGGTTGAGCTCGGAAGGTACGTGTCGCCAGGTACATTCCGGTGAGCCTGAGTTGATTTTGACTACCCTGTTGGCTTCAAAGGGTTGAAGACGGTGAGGCGGTGTATTGCGCCAGGCCAGGACTATCGTACTGTCTGACCAACATATGTGTTGTTGTATACTGATATGGGCCGATAACTGAATCGACACACGGATCATGAGCTGGGAGAGTAGGGTGGCGGCCGACAACTCTAACTTGGGGATAGTGAGGCGATTCTTGATTGGTGCGACTCGCGACTTGGCGACAATCAAGTGTACCAAAGTATCTCCGGTGGCATCGAGCTCATGGAGATAAACAACGGCGGCAAACCCGGCTTCAGAGGCATCTGCAAACCCGTGAAGCGAGTATGCAGCTGAGCCTTTGTTTGCACAAACGTGCCGAGGGAAGCGAATGCTAGACAACAGCGGCAGATCCTCTGAGATGTGGTGCCACTCCGTTTGCACTTCAGAGGGAGTGGGCTCATCCCATTCCAGCTTCAGTAGCCACAATTGCTGAAGCAGCAGCTTTGCGCGGAAGATAACGGGAGAAACCCAGCCGTTTGGGTCATAAAGTGAGGCTACGGTACTTAAAATAGACCGCTTTGTGACATGTGTGATGGGGGGCAGAGAGATGCGGTAGGTGAACTCGTCTGACTGGGGGCTCCACTGTATACCCAAGACCTTAATGGACGTGGACTCTGGGTTCATGTCGAAGTCCTTGGGCATGTCGCATTGGTTGTCGGGAAATCTCTCGAGCAGCTTAGGCGAGTTAGATGTCCACTTACTGAGCTGAAAGCCGCCCAGGTCTAGCAGACTTATCAACTCGTCCTGAAGTGCTTGGGCGGATTCAACCGTGTCATGACCACACAAGATGTCATCAACGAAGATAGACTTGCGAAGAACCTGAGCGGCTCCAGGGTAGCGATGGCCTTCATCATCAGCCAGCTGAAGCAGAGTGCGGATTGCATGGTATGGGCTTGATCTTAAGCCGTACGTGACTGTATTGAGGGCGTAGGTGAGCAGAGGGTGATCTGGTGAGGACCGCCATAGTATCAGCTGATACCGTCTCTGGTCGGGGGCAACCAGCACATTACTGAACATCCTCTGGATGTCAGTGCTGAAAACGACTGGATGCGTTTTGAAGGACATGATGATGTCCACAATGTCCTGTTGAAGGGCGGGGCCTATGTGTAGGTATTCATTTATGCTGACACCATTGGAGCTTTTGCAGCTACCATCAAAAACAATGCGCAGCTTGTCTGACCCTGACTTAAATACGCCATGGTGAGGGATGTAGAAGTGAGGTTTATGTATTTGGGTGACAGGGAGCCATTGCCCTAAGTCGATGTATTCGGCCATAAAGTCGACGTATTTAGAACGCAGAGACGGGTTCGCCATTAGCTTCTTCTCAATATTGAGGAATCTGCGTAATGCGATAGGGTGAGTTTTACCTAGTTAAGGGGCGTCCTTTAGAAAGGGCAGAGCGACCGTATATCTGCCTGAGGGATCGCGTGTAGTGGTAGAGCGGAAGATTTCCTCGCATTGTTCCTCTAGGGGATCATTATGAGTGTGAGATTGAGGCAGGGGCTCCTCAGACTCCCAGAACCTTTCCAGACTCTGACGTATGTCCTGGGCTGATTCAGCTGAGTCTGGTTGTGAGCTAACGACGTGAGCTGAGTTAACCTGCTGCGCCGGCTGCGCATACAAGTCCTCAATGGGCCCTATCAACGCGAAGTCGAAAATCGTGCCGAAGGCTATGGGCTTGCCCGGGCCCAACGAGACCTTAGTCCCGTCCAACACCTGGCCAAGAACGTCCGACCCCAATAAGAGGTCGATCGGGGCTGGTGTGTGGTAAAGCTGGTCAGCCAATGGCACGGGTGGCTGGCCTAGTACGTGGGAAATGTTTGGTACCTTCTCTAAGGGAAGGTAGCCAGTGACGTTTTTTAAAATGTGAGCTGTGGCAGTGATTGTAGGAGTATCATTGTGAGTGGGTCGGCATACTATTGCTATTGCCGCCTTTGACTCATGTTTGTGCTGATTCCCAACTCCTGTAATTTTTAAAGAAGTGGGTTTTGATGGCAGGTTCAAAAGTCATGCCATGCGTGACGTTATTAATGTCAGCATACTGCCACAGTCCAATAAAGCTCTGGCTGTGTGAAGATGTCCATGTACGTCCGCGACTCTTAGTGAGACGGTTGGCAACAAAATGGGTGTGCCAGTGGGCACAGAAGGTGAGTGAGCTGATTGAGTATCAGCTGAAATTGTATGAGCTGAGTATGTATCAGCTGTGTGGGCATGGGTTGACTGGGCATGGGCTAAATCTACCACTTCGCTAGGGTGCTCCGTGAAAGTTGGGAGTCATAATTGCTGGCGGCGTTCGCGGGGCCTACCTGGCGAACCGGACCTGGGCGGGCTGGCTCTGTGAGCAGAGCTGGGTTGCACCTGTTTAGCCTGTGCGGGTTCGTGCCGCCTGCTGTGTCTGGGACGCTCCCTCGAGTGCTCTGTCAGCTGTGGTGGGGGTACATGTACAGACGACGAATGAGCTGAGTGCGTTGGGTCGTCTGGTCGATGGAGGGACGTGTGGTGGTTCGAGCTCCCACAGTCCTTGCATGCCCCCCTTGACCTGCACTCGCTCTCGTAGTAACGGCTGAGACAACGCTGGCAGCGCTCGCGTGCCTGTACAAAGTCCCATCGGCCCTGTGTTGGCTGGGCATTGTACCATCTGCACGTCATGAGCGTATGTCCCCTAGTGGCACAATAGGGACAGTAGGACGTCGAGCGTGAGGAAGAGGACGAGGACGATGCTGAGGAGCAGCTTTGCTGGAAGGCCGAGTAGACGGGGAAGGGCTGACTGCGAGCCGGGGAGGTGGATGGGCGGTGACGCATTTGCTGCGCTGGGCGGAACGGCTGGTGAGTAGGCTGATCATAGGCGCGGTGAGGCGATGGAGCTGAGGAGCGGCCACGGTAATGGTCGGGCTGTTGCTGAGCCACCTGAGCATAAGTGCGATGGGGCAACTGAGGAGGCGCGCGGTTACGAGAAGGGCCGCGCAGGGCGTGAATGGGCTGCGGCTGGGCTATGTTGGAGAACTCTGTCTCCACACAGCGCGCGTGCTCCTCGAGGTAGGAGATAAGGTCCCTTAACGTGAGCAGGGTGTTACTAGACCCGTGCCTGCGTTCAAATAGCGTGCGGAGCTCGCCCTTGAGCTTCCGCACCACTATTGACACAAACACGTAGTCGTCTCCTATGGGCAGATCTAAATTGTTGAGGGCACACTGAGCCGATATGAGCGGTGTAAGGAACAGTGTGCGGATGTTCGAGCGCGTATGGATGCTTGGCAGCCCCAGGATGATGTCCACAAAGCTATCAATGAGAACCCGGCGGTTCTCGTACCGCTTGGTGAGGATGTCCATGGCCACGGCAAAATTCTCATTGGTGACCTTTAAGTGGGATACCATACTTAATGCCTCACCGCTGAGACTTGAGAATAGGTAGTGGAGCTTGATTGCGTCCGACAGGGTCGCCATGTCGTCAGTCAGACTCCTAAACAGCGCAATGAAGGAAGGCCAGTCCTCCACTTTTGAGCTGAACCTGGGCAGCGCTATCTTGGGGAGGACGGCTGTGGGCGTATTGACGCCGAAACTGGGCTGAGCGCTATGGGTTGGGGATGACGTGGAAGAGGTTGAGATTTCCTCCCTAGCCATAAGTATCCCCAGGTACGCTCCGAAGGCTTTTGTGTGGTTCTCAGTGTATGTCTTCTCGGTCTTCTCGTCCAGGTCCTCCTCGTCAAGAATGCTATAATACACTGCGTCCATCCTGTCTTTCACGCCTTGTATCTGTGCGAAACGCACGTTAAACTCCAATTTGGAATGTGTGGTGCCGCCAGCAATAATTTGTGACTCTATCTCAAGGAGCTGAAGTATGGCCTTAACTGCCTCCCTAAATATCGCGGCTTGTGACTTGGTCGGCATCGCGATGAACAAAATGAGACAAGAAAAAAATATAAAAAATAAAAAAAAATTAACAAATTTAAAGGCAGTTAAAAGAAACACACCCTGTATATATTCTATAGTTGGGCTGGACGTATTTGTATACTAAGGTAATGGCAAATGGGCTAAAATTAACGCAACAATAAAGAAAGCAAAACTAAGTTGGGACGCCTTGTATATGGCCCACGGGTGGGCAAACGCATGTGTATGTGTATGTCTGTGTTTATTGAACGCGCGTACGTAATATTAGCCGACCGCAAAACAAAAAACATACAAAACAACAAAAAAGATCACGTCATCCGTAGCCCACTATTGGGCAAGGCGCTCACAGTCGGGCAGACCTGTAGCAGACACTAGCGCGAAGAATGAGTCGGTCGCAAAAAAAATAAAATTAAACGAATAATAAAAACCTAATTAAAAAAATTGGGACACTGTCTGTGTCCCACAAGTGGGCAAACGTGTGTAGAAGTACTATGCTCTTGTGGTGAGCACGCACAATAATGAGCCGATTGCCAAGGCAAAAATCAAAAACAAAAAAAATATATTTAAAATTAACACGAGCGAAAAAATAAAGCACGCTACTTGGCACGCGTGGTGAGCATGCACGAGATCTGAGCCGATTTAACACGACACGAACATAAAAAATTAATTAAAAAATAAAACGGGAAACCATCTCTCGTTATAATACGATACGTAACGTAATAATTTCACAACAATTTCGATGCATACACAAAATCAACAATAAAAATAAAATAATTTAAGTGTACGTTGGCCAGCTATACTAACACAATTGTTTTCTGAGTACCGACAAAAACTTTTATTGGGGCAGGCCGTTTCGCCACGAGATATAAATCGTAAAGTTACGGGAACAAATGAATTTAGAAATGATGGCAGGAATTAAATTATGGGCGGAAATAATTATTTTTAGCGGACTGTAATTGAATGAGCTGATGGAACGTGAAACCAAGTTATGGTGAAATGGTAAACAGTTTACTGGTTACGGAAAGGTCGCCGGTATTTAATATTACCGGTTCGAAGATGACCAAAATGTATTCGCGGGTCAGAAGACACCGCCAAATACAGCAGAGTAAAGAAGGTTGATAGGTCTGGAGGCTTACCTGGGATGATGAGGCAGGAGACGGGAGGCGAGCTGGCGGGCGGCGATGTAGGCGATTGGTCACGGCACAGCACAAAGTCACTTCACGTTATCACAGGCACTATCATCCCAGGGTCACTATCAATAAGGGCAGATACCTTTTTTTTTTACCCGGTGTAATCCCTGCTTATGGATTCCAGCCTTCAGAAGGGAGACTGGATATGTGGGACTCTCCCGTCCCCCTTTCCACGGCGTAATCGTCGGGCGAGAGGGAGGGGCCTACCCACTTATCACCGGGGGACCAAACTCCGATAGCGTAGGGCTCTTAGGGTGGCGGTCACGGGTCCTGATCCACGGGGGAATTAACCTCGCGAGGCCACCCCGTCATCCGTGTGCTAGCCTATAACCACCGCATTAAGCAGTCGTTACGCGCCAGCACACGGCGACTACGCGCACACAGCACAACATAATTGCCCCAGAAGGGGGCGGACACAACACAGAGACAAAGACGACATGCCCGGCTTTCCCGGGCATGCGGACCACACAACAAACGGGACACACAAACAACACACATCCAGTGAGCCCGGGGCACTTGGGTTGGTATGGTGAAATACCCATGCCAGTGCCCCCCTCCTGACCGGCCCAGTTGGACACGGAGTCTCCCCTCGACCACTCCACACAAAAACAAAAACAAACGACCAAGACCCAACACACACAAACAGGGCGGCGCCACCTTACGGCGGCTGGAGGTCGGCGAATCTTCGCCTTCTCCTCCCCACCCTCCTCCTCCTCATTGGCGCGGCGTTGGCTGACTCCTCCCGGATGCGCTCGGCCTCCTCTTTGAGACCCATGCACCCCGCAGCGAATCCAGCCACCGCCGCCCAATTCTCCGCACTCTCCACCATTGCGGCTACCACATCCGGCAGAGCCAGAGGGCCTCTCCTCCCCAAGGCCACCTCCAGCGTACGCCTCTGTGGTGCGAAGGCACTACACTCCTCAAGCGTATGCTCAGGAGTGTCCTCTTCTTGTCCGCAATGGTGGCAGACCGGAGTCTCCTACCTGCGAATCCTGTGCAGGTAACTGCCGAAACACCCATGCCCCGTGAGGAGCTGGGTGAGATGGAAGGTCATCCCCCCATGTGACCTATTAATCCACCCCTGCAATACCGGGCGGATAGCCTCGATCGTGCGGGCTCCGGCTTCTGGGGTTGTGAGGTTCTCCTCCCATTGCCACACCGCCATGTCGTAGGCTAACCGCCTTGCACCCTCGACCTCTGCCTACACAGGATTCTCTCCCCGCGCCCTTGCTTCTGCCCGGAACTCGTACACCTCGGTCAGAACCTTGGCTTCGAGCTCCCACGGAAGCATACTCCCAATAGCCGTAGCCGCCGCAAACGATACCGTACGGTAACCCCGGATAGCTCGGATGGCCGCTGTCCTCTCCGGTCGTCGCAGGATGGCGACGTTTTTCCCAGACAGCGAATCGGACCACACCGGGGCACCGTACAGGGCCATGCTCTTCAGCACTCCCGCGAACAGTCTGCGGCAGCTATCGCCGAGACCTCCGACATTGGGCAGAAGCCTTCCCAAGGCCATCGCTGCTCCGACCACCCTCGGAGCGAGACCGTCAAAGTGGGCCTCAAACCTCCAGCGGCTATCAAGCGTGAGTCCCAGATACTTTATCTTGGACTCGACCTTGACACGCACGCCAGCCACACGGATATGTGCGCTCCTGGGGGGCTTGCCCCGGGGACCATGGAAGAGGATGGCCCCGGTTTTCGGCAACGCCACCTCCATACCGAGCATCCGGATCCGCCTCACCGTCAGGGACGCAGCCGCCGTCGCCTTCCTGGATACATCCCGGTAGTCACCGCCCCGTGCGGTGACCAGAGTGTCATCTGCATAACAGATGACACTCGTCCTCGGCAGTTGTTCGCACCTGAGGACCCAGTTGTATCCTAGATTCCATAGGAGTGGCCCCAGGACAGAACCTTGGGGCACCCCACACACCATGTTGCGCGCCACAATACGCGCCCCGCCAGGTTCGAGGAAGAGGATCGTCCTATCACGCAGATAGTCCTCGACGATCCTCCTCAGGTACCACGGTGTTCGGTGGTACCTCATGGCCTCCATTATCGCGCAGTATGGAAGGGAGTTGAACGCATTGGCGATATCGAGTGATACCGCCAACACCCTCTCCCCCCTCCCGATGGCCCGTTCGGTCGCCCTTTTGAGGGACAGGATGGCATCCACTGTCGACCTCCCACGGCGAAACCCAAACTGCGCGTCGTGCAGATCGCGACCTTCCCTGCTCAGATGTTCTGTGACTCGGCCAGCAATTATCCTCTCGAAGAACTTCCCAACCTCGTCGAGAAGGACAATGGGCCGGTAGGCCGATGGTAAGTCCGGCGGGCGCCCATCTTTCCGGAGAAGGCAGAGCCTGCCCACCTTCCAGGCCTTCGGGAACCTACCCTGCTGGAGACAGGCGTCCAGCAACTCCCTCAGCCTGGGTCCGACGCGATCGAGGGCAAGGGCTAGGACCCTCCCGTGCACCCCGTCCGGGCCTGGGGCCTTCTTTTTGAGGCGGAGGCGCTGAGTCGCCACCTCCATCTCCTCGTTCGTGACCCGCGGAATGGTCTGCGGGTCCACCTCCCCGTCGTGCTCGGGGGCGGTAAACGGCGTCACCTCGACTGCCCGATCCGGGAATAGGGCGTTCACCACGCTGGCCAGGAGTTCCGGCTGGAACGACTCAGTGGGGGGCGCCGAGCTCCGCATCCGATTCCGGACGAATCGGTATGGGCGCCCCCACGGGTCCCTATCCAAATCGGCCAGGAACTCCCTCCAGGCGTCCTCCTTTGCCCTCATAATGGCCACCTTTAGCCTCCACCTGGCCAGGCTCAGGCGGCTGTAGAGGTCGGCCTCCTCCTCTGGCGCGCGCCTCCTCCTCCTCCTACACCTCTGGTAGAGGCGCCTCTGGTGGATGCAGGCCGTGCGGAGACCAGCTATTTCCGCCGTCCACCAATACACGGCGCGACGATGCGGCCGATCCCCGGCTCGGGGCATGGCGGCGTCGCAGACCCGTGCCATCGACCTCCGGAAGATGGTGGCCCTTTGGTCGATGTCCGTGGTCCTGGGCGGTGGTAGCCAGCTCTCCACTATCGCCGCCTCCGTCGCAGCCTCCCTGTTCAGGCGCGTCAGGGCCCACCTCCTGAACCGCGCACCTCGGACACCCTGCTGGGGGGTAGGGCCAGCAATTGGGGGGGCGGATATCCTGAGCAACACGTACAAATGGTCGCTCAGGGTTTCCTGGTCCAGCACCTCCCAACTGGTCACACATGAAGCTATGGAGGGGGTCGCAAACGTTACATCCACGATGGACTCCCCCTGCCACCTCACGCATGTACTGACCGTACCCCTGTTCAGGACTACCAACCCGGCCTGGACAAGGAAATTCTCCACGACCTCTCCCCTGCTGGTGGTCACAGGGCAGCCCCAGGCCCTGGACTTGGCGTTGAGGTCGCCGGCCACAATCACCTGCCGCGGAGCCAATCTGCGCACGACATCCTGGACCCTCCCGACGTAATCCACAAAATCGCTGCGTCTGCGATTGGGCGAGAAGTAAAGCCCAACTAAGGCAATGCTGCCCCAGTCGACCGCCACGTACCCTTCGCCCCGCTCCCGCAGCGCCAGTGGAGTCGAGGTGGTGATGACCACCTTCCCGTCGGTGGATCCGACCCAGTTTGTTCGCGCAGGGATGGTGTAGGGCTCCGCTGCGATGGCCACGTCTATACCTAACGCCGCCAGCTGATGGACCATCAGGTCCTGAGCGTTGGCGGCGTGATTAAGGTTCGCCTGGAGGACGGACTTATGGTGAGCTGGCATTTGGTCCCTGTGCCTGGTCTGCTGTGTCCATGGGCGCCACATCTGGCGCTCTTGCCGCTGCAGGGGGGGCCCTTGTCCAAGGGGCCACCTTTAACTTCGGCTTGGTAATGGGAGGCCTGCAAGTCCTCCCCCCTAGATGGTGCTCGTGGGGGAGTTTGGCCTGCTTACACACTGCGCAGGAGGCCTTCTCTGCGCCGCAGTCGGCCGCTCGGTGTCCCGGTTCGCTGCACCTGAAACACAGGGCGCTACGGTCGGTCGCCCGGTCGCACGTGTACTGTGTGTGGCCCAACCCGTAGCACCGGTAACAGCGGACTGGAAGCCTCTCCAGTGCCACCACCTGGACCTGAATCCAGCCGATGACTAGGCGACCAGCCTCCGCCAGCGTCTTGGCGTGTCCCACCGGTAGCCGGACCAACATGGACTTGACTCCCCATGGTCCGGTCCGTACTTCGCCCAGCCCAATATGTTCAGGCGCGCAGCCTGACTTTGCCGCGACGGCCTGGCTGACTTTCTCCGGGCTAATGCCGTCGCCCAGGCCCACCAACCGGAGCTCAGCTTTGCGGCACGGCCTGCCAACGTCCGCGTCCTCCGACACAACCTCCCTAAGCCTCTTCGCTAGCGCATCCGCCCTGGGGCCGCTGGTTGCGCCCGGCACTTCCAACTTGCGCCCGCCCGCCGCCGTATTTCTCATTCTTACGGCCTCGAGCCCGAAGTCTTGCAGCTGGATGGCGCCGACTGCCTTCTCCATGACGGAGGCATAGGTGGCGCCTTTCGCCACGGCTTCGGGCTTTAGCGTAATTGTTACTACGGACGAGCGCGGTGGTACAAGCTTGGACGCAGGGGAGCCCGCGATGGCCTTCTTTTTCGACGCTGCCTTGGCGGCCTGAGCAGCCGCTTTCTTGGCCTTCCTTCTGGCGCTTGGGGAGATATTGGGCCTCCACTCATTTGCCGGGGTGGTCGATGCCGCAGCCAAGTTGGGGGAAGCCGGGCGCACCGGGGGGACACTCCAGTTGGGCTCTCTATGAGGCCTCGGTGGGCCGCTCCATTCAGGCCCCTGGCTCAGACCTGCCTCCGCCTGGGGAGCCTGGGAAGCACGAAGGGCTCTGGGAGGTGCGGCGGCCGCCTCGGCATAGGTAACCTCGGCCCTCTTTTCGTGCGCCAGTGGAGGTCTCAGGGGAGGCTCCGGTGGCAGACGCCTTTCCAACCCCTCAATCCTTGCATTGAGCATCGCGCCGATCTCGCGGATCAGTTCCACCCTGAACCCATCCATTTGACCCCCCAACGAAACAGCCACCTCCCTCTGTACATTCGCGGCCCTCGTCCGCGGTGTCCTGGGCTCTTGTTGGGCCTCCCTTATGGTCCTGACCTGCTCTTTCAGGGATTCGACCTCGCGGTTGAGCCTCTCGTTGTCCCTTTGGAGCCTCAACGCCTCATCGGACACAGACAGCTCTTTGAGAGACTCTACGCACGCGATCATCTCTTTGATCCCCTCGTTTAGGGCCTTCCTAACTCTCCCCTTTATTTGGGTGCTGAGACTCACATTGTGGGACACAACCCCTATGCTCTTGCTGGCTCTCGCCAGAATGTCTTGCCTGGACTTCATGGCCATTTCCATCCTGTGCTGCTCCGTCAGCCTGTCATTCAGGAGCTTGTCCGGGATATCCCCCTCGACATGGGGCTCCGCGTTCTTCAAAAAGGCAGACCTGCCGCTCTTCCCTATATACGCCCCCTGGATCCTGACTTGGGGGGGAGGCCTGACTTGTTGGCTGGGGGGTTCCCCATCCCCATCGTCACTACCCTCGTCCTTGGACGTCGAGGAGGAGGAGGACTCCGCCATGTGCCTCCTGGCCTCAGCCATCCCTACCGACGTGGCCAGAACCTCCATTGACCGACTCCGTTGCCTAGTCATGGACCTCTTCGCCCCTCCTCTCGTCTTGATTTTCCGCAGCCCGTGCTGCTCCCGGAGCATCTCCTCCTCCGCCATTTCCGTGGTGCCGTATGGCCTTTTCTTCCCCGCCTCCATGGCACCCAGGAAGCCCTCTCGCCGAGTCGCCTCTACTATCGAAGCGACAGTTTTAGCACTGTCTTCCTCCGACGACCCCTCTACCTCGTCCGGCTGGGATCTAAGCGGTACCGGCGATGGCGCCCCGCTGGTTCCTCCCCGGACCTCTCCTTTCCCCTTCTCACCTCTACTACTACCCCCATGGCAGTCTTCGGTAGCTGATTTGACACCACCCAGCCCGATAACTGGTTGGCGGCGGGCGTCAGCCGCAGCACATGACGATTTTCCAGGTGCATTACCGGATCCTGAGGCCTGGTCACCTACCTCAGGGCGGTCATCGGTAACTAATTTCTCACGCAGAGGCCCGGATACCTCTACGCGCCGGGTGCTAGCCGGATCGCATCGCAACGTCACTTTATTAATGGAACCTTTCATAATGATTTTAGAAATAAAAGGTTTCCATCCCCTTGGTCGCTGGGGGGTGGGCTGTTGGAGCCGCCCACCAACCCGTCCGAAAACGGGCGCCCGTCGCCGCGCCCCGCAACGACGGCACCTTTGCTCGAAACAGCGCCCAGAGGGGGCGCTGAACTACCCCAACCCACCCCGTGTAACGACGCCCAGAAGGGGCGCCGTCAAAGACCCCCTGCCACGTTACACGCCTAATCCTAACCCTACTACCCTAGCCCTAACCTTTACACCCTACCTACCTAAATAACGTGGCATCACCTCTTGCGCCCAAAGGCGCTAAAACGACGTCCAGAAGGGACGCCGAACTACCCTATTCCCCCCAGCGTGCGACACCCAGAAGGGGTGCCGGCAAAACCTCCCGCAGGCCCTGAAGGGGCCTGCCTATGGTGCGGTCCAGAAGGGACACGCCTATGGAGGCTGCGGACCCAGAAGGGGCTCCGCCTGTGCGCTGGGTTGTTGGCTATAGAGTTCCAATGCCTCTTACGAAGCATTAGAACCCTATAGGAACCAGAGAGCGCCAGGACCGACTCCATTGTTCGCCCCCAACGAATCAGAAACGACAAATGAGAGTCAGCCACACGAGGAGGCCACCCCACACACCCCAACACTACTAACCCTAGGATCAGTCACATGTTCCACCAGTGTATTATTATTATATTGCATAAAGTCATCGCGGCGAGGGGTCTGTAAAGTGAAACACATAATATGTAGGTATATATTTAGAATATTGATTTAATCTCTTGGATTGGATATTTCTGTAATATACTAACCATAGATGTGTCAGTCCCACAATCGGCAGATGTAGTATTAATTAAAAAAGCCTGTGATATATTAATATTATCGGGGTGAGTTGAACCATTTTGAGTGTTGTCATGTTCACTCATATTTACATCTGCAAGTATGCTATAGGAGTGGTGTAAATAATAATTAAGATCCATTTAAAAACTGAACAGAAATGAAGAGAAGGTAGGTACTGTAAAGTATACAATATACATACTTCTTCAATTGGTCCGTGTCCTAACTCTATGGGACAAATAAAATCATCGTTATTTTGTGTGTTTTCTTCATGATGCTGCAAAATAAAAATAGATTAATTAAATGTAAGTCTAGTAATGTTCAATACAATACAATAGATTTATTGTCAATCATAGTGAATAAGGTGTTACAGGTGTGCCTAGTACATATAAACCCTGTTGGGTATGACAATGATAGTGTGAAGCGTACCACTAGTGCTTGATGTTCTATTTCTTCCACAATAACTGGATCCTGTGACTGTGTGTCAATAACATTCTGAAATAGCAACAAATTATAATATTAAAGTTACCTTACAGTGTTTTACTTTAATAAAAATTGTGAAGGTACAATATGTACTTACATTTTCATGATCATTGTCAAATATGTTAATATCTTTAATAAATTCATGTGGCAGAAGACTGTGTATGCGCCAGTCCATTTCTGACACTGCAGCATTATTTGTGCCTCCTCCAGTTGCATTTTGTTTTTTTTTTATAATTTGCAATATTTTTTCTAGCGGCCACTTTCATTCGCTTCCACTGTTCTTTCAATTGGCTCACATTTCTATTTGTGGTAAACATCATATTAAATCTGCAAAAAATACAGAATAAAGCACAGTTAATAATCATCAATAGCAGACAGCCTCCCACATAATAAAGAATTTATAGTTTAAAAAACATGCTTTTATAAATGCATGTAAAAACAAAAAATAAATTATGGATCGTTCAAGTTGTCTCTATTTCTGGGCTAAAGTGTGAACTATGTGCTTTTAATTATAATATTTGATTGTAAAAGCGAGGGGCGCTGGAAAAGGAAAGTCAGATCAGATCAGTTCAGAGAGAGAAGAGAATCAGATCAGTTCGACAGTACCATATTATTGTATTGTCATCAGAACTACATACAGCTGCCAATTTTCATTACGCTACGACCCTTGGAAGATGGTTAAATTAGTTACCTTAGATTCCATTACATAGTTTGTTACATACAGGTCGACCTAATAAAAGCGTGTTAAATACTACCATGCATGTATTCATGTGGGGATTTTGCCATAATTACCTTGCCTAGCAGGAGGGTCTATAATCATGCATGGTGATAGCTTTTAGCTTTCTAGCTTTTTCCTTTTAGCAGAACTAAAAATTATACACACTTTTCTTCTATTTCCCGCCATGCCGATATCTTCCTTTTATTAGTGTTTGAATCAGTTTTCTTACACTCTATTGTTAGTACTCTCTCTTCGATTAACGTGAACAATGTAAATTTTTCATTTTCACCCCAGTTCTCACAACGTTTTCTTTTTGACTACGACTTTTGCACTATTGGATACGGACATTATTCTTGATTTAAGATTCAACTATTTGGTCCGAGGATTCAACAGTAAATTAAACACCACAAATTACTACCACGCTGAGTTGACATTGACACATGACATGATAACTTTTTTTCGGCGAGTGACGGGACAAAACCATCAGCAATCTATCGTTTATTTCGAATTCATTCACTCTTTAAAGTCAGTGTTGCCATTTAATTCCTTACTCCTTGGGTTAATTTGATCTCTAGTTTAAGTGTCACTCTGAATAACAAAATTGATAATCTGGGGACTAAGCTTAAAGCTAGGTTTTGTTAACCCAAGCTTTAACGCCGGTTTTAGAAAACGTCTCTGAATAGGACTGTAAGCGTTTTATGATAGGGTTAGGACTTCTCATCAAAAAGTTTTTGCAAATATAGGATTGCGGTGCTTTAGAATTAAATGCCACAACTGAGCCAGCACAGCGAGCTGTATAAGACTGGCGACCTGAATAATTAATTCGTTTACCACCCACAAATTTCGCAATAACGCTGTTAAATATTTCTGCAATATTACTATTAACATTATGTATAAGGCTTTTGGCATTGTTTACTAATCTAGACATAATTTTTATAATAGCAGCAAAAATATTGTTAGACTTCATTTCAGCAACAAAATTTTGAAAAGGTTCATTTTTATCAATATCTTGACAAAAATAAGGTTTACATGATTTGTGATCACCGAAAACATGATTTGGCGCATTTATTAAATCTTGTTTTAGGTCAATTACTTTTTGTTTAAAATTTGATTCTTTGGAGTTGATATGTTTGACAGCACCTTTAACTGATCTACGTAAGCGCAGTATAGATTGTCCAAGAAGTATGCGATATTTTACAGGATAGCTAGTGTTCTTGGTTAACTCATCAAGTTTCGTGCAAAAGTTTCTCAACAGGTGATTAGTGCATTCAATTTTTTCTACTAACAAGTTTCCATAAGGTTTTGCTTCTAATATGCTTTTATATGTACTGGAGTCCCCATCAGCAATCAACTTTGAGTAAACCAAGCCTTGATTCGGTAAAGAATGATTAAAGCCTTCGACTATTGCAACGGATTCCATACCACTTGAGGATCCTTCGTAATTTTAAAAACACATGTGATCGGGAGCCAGCAGTTTTTTGTTCTCTGACCGTGCACAAATCATACAGTATTTATTTTTTACTGCCATGTAAAGGACTTTTTTTGTTTTGTAACCAATAATTACTACAGCACCCGACAGAGCGTTATAATTCTTTTTAAATGATCTTTTAGACCAACATCCGTCAGCAACTACAGTAATTATAGGTACTCCATCTGCATTAATATTACCATCGCGTACAGCTAAATCGTATTCTTCTTTTGCAGCTTCTTCCATACACTTTACTTTTGCCGTTTCCTGTAGTTCACAGACTCTCGCATGACACTTGGCATACAAATGATCCGACATAGAAGGTATTTCAAGTGAACCTATATCTATATCTATACCTATAGTATCCTGCACCTATAGACAGGACCACTTACCGCATTTTCATTGAGATCAAGTTCATTTTTATTAATGTACGTTTTACAACTCTTTAAACTCAATCTAACGTTGCACATTTTGCAAACAATCTCAAATTTTGACACTAATCCCTTTCTTTTTTCTCCGACTAATTGTAAATGATTAAAATTACAACCTAATGGAGAGTTATGATGCGAAATTTCTTGCAACTGTTCAAAGAAATACATAAAATCTACAACTCTGTTTCCAGTTATTCTGATTTCTTCCTCTTTTTTTTCTGGTCTTATTATATAATCATTTTCTTTTTGATCTGAATCGGCTGGCGAATGTCGTGAAGAAAGCTAAAAGATATAATCAATTATGAAATCAAACAAACGTGTTAGCCTATTGATTTAACGACTAGGTTCAGGATACCTTGATAAATTTATAATTAACAACTTACATTGGGATTATCTTGCGTCCTAGGTATAGCAGCAAGCCTCTGTAAATTCTGTGTTTCGCTAAACGGAAGTCTAAAATGAAATAAAATATTTGTAAGAAATAGTTTCTAAGGATTTATAATATAAATTAGTGTAACAGTACGATTGTTGGAATATTTTATATTTATAGGACCATGGAACAAAACGCAGCTCAGAGCACTCAAAGTTTCAACCAATCACAGCTTTAAAAGTATATACCGATCTTTGGGTGCGTAAGTCATGCCATTGTCTATTTCTCCATTCACTGAAAGACAAGAATTTTGTCCTAGTGTAATTGGCACCCTATAATAAAACAACATTTTGATTTAATTACAAATACTTACTTTGTTTATTAGCAAAAGTAGAGTTTGGATGCAATTTGTGAAATTTATTCCATGAAAATAATTAGATTTTAAACTTACACTTCCAGAGTGTGATAAGTTTTAGATTCGGTGTCATCCAAGATATTTACCCTGTCAATTGAAAAATATAAAGATAAGTGAAGTGGTACACATCCTACTATTACAGTACAGTACGGTACAGTCAGCTTCATGACAGTCAATACACTCTAGTTCCAATCTAACCCTTATGGCGTATGAGATAAGAGCTGTGCTAATTTCAAAGTGTATCCACTGATATGACGTTGGCTGTACTTACCTATTCGTTAAAATATCGTAAAAAGGTTCCTAGCTACATTATGTAAGAGAAGCTATAAACTTTATTCTACGGATAGGTCTAATTATGTTAGTGAAACCTACCTACTTATTGAAATTAGTTGGTATACCTATAAACTATATTTATATATATCATTAGGTACTTATTATACTTACGAAGTCGCAGTTTTCTTTTCGTCTTCAAACTTTTCTGACTGTAGTTGTTTTTCTCTCACTGCGTCATCAAATGATTCAAATATATTTTGTAATAAAATGCCAACAACTGGTACATTTACCCTATAAATAGAAAAATGATGTGGTGAACTATTATTCATAGTTATAACACCACTATAGAACACCCGCATAAGATTACGGCACTGGCGATCGTCAACGCCCCCCAAACCTCACACCGCACACTCCTGCGCGTCGGGTTTATAAGAGGCCACCGCAGCGTTCAACGCCAGTCGCTCGCTAGACGGCACCGAGTACGATTGCTCCCGTAGTCTACTCAGTGTCTTCAGTGTTTGTCTTGATCGATGCCCCGCGTCATCAAGTTAAACTCAGCTAGGCGGACATCGGGTTGCGTATGCCACGCGTCCTTCCCAAGGTCCATAGTAGGTTACACCGTATGAAGTACATGTATGTTGTATGTCAAGTATAACAATAAATATTATCTCCGTACACCGTGGGTATTATTTCATACGCCAACCTCATATCTGGCGCCCAACGTAAATATCTGACTACCCTCATTTAATTTTATCTCAAGCAAAGGAGGGTATTTTTCACAAAATGACCAATAACATCGTTATGAGCGAAGAGCAACTCAGTCGCCTCATTGAATCGATTGCGTCAACATCATTAGCGTCAAACAGTGATCAAGTTGATCGACTTGCGCAAGTTATTGCATCTACATCTTTAATGAGTACCTGCGAAATGCCTAAGCCAAGTTTTAGTAAGTGCTCATCCCGCTTTGACGGTCAACGAAGACACGAAAAAGTTGAAGAGTTCATCAACACAATTACAACATATAAAATTGTGGAAGGCATACAAGATAGTGACGCTGTACAAGGTTTGTCATTGCTGTTTACCGGAAATGCTTCTACCTGGTGGCAGGGCGTCAAGTCAGAAGCTAAATCGTGGGACACGGCTTTGAAACTCATCCGCCTGGCATTTGCATCAAAAAAGCAGCCACATGAAGTGTATATGGAGATCTTTGCGACTAAACAACGCGACCGTGAGCCCATAGACGCTTTTCTGTGTACAAAACGAGCACTTTTGGCGCAACTCCTAACAAAGAGGTATAAAAAAGATGAGCAACTAGACCTAATATACGGCTTACTTAATATTTACATTCGCAAAAATGTGACGCGCTCGGAAGTCAAAACCTTTGCTGAATTGCTAGAAAAGGGCCGTCATACTGAAAGCATCCAAAGGAAGGCTGAGCCTATACAGCAGTCAACATCCTATGTTGAAGGCCCAAAATCTAAACGCTGCACATATTGCGGTAAGCGTGGCCACACCCAAGAAGAATGCAGGAAGCAAAAAGCAGACGCTGAAAAAAATACAGTCGGAACATCTGAGACCACAATAAAGTGCTATGGTTGTGGTGCACCGGGAGTTTATCGCAGCAAGTGCACTACCTGCAGGAACAAAGAAACCCCACCAAAACCTGTAGCATTTTACGCTGTAAAGTCTACGCTACAAACAGCGATTAAAATACCTACCATTGAGATTTCTATCAAAGGTGAAAGAGGCTACGCTCATATTGACACTACGGCCCGCACTAGCATTGCAAGTAAGCAGTTGTACACCACACTTGTACATCAAGGTGCTACATTTCACCAACAAACTGCTGACATAACACTGGCAGACGGAACGGTTAAATCATCTAACCTATTGATTACCACCGTTGACATAGTGATGGGAGGACGCATACTACCTGTAACATTCTCAGCTATACCAGAAGCATCCGAAAATAGAACTCTCCTCGGTATAGATTTTCTAGAAACCTCTGGCGTTGTACTGAATTTACCACAACGCACTTGGCATTTCGTAGACGAGCCTGGAAAACAA
Organism: Scoparia ambigualis; assembly: GCA_963921215.1. Lineage (NCBI taxonomy): Eukaryota > Metazoa > Arthropoda > Insecta > Lepidoptera > Crambidae > Scoparia > Scoparia ambigualis. Next base: position 29,598,486 of record OY992514.1, read on the forward strand.
AATAATTTTCTGCAACTAAGGAATGATATCATACCTTTAAAAGCCACCAAACGATTGTCATTTGAAGAACCAACTCAATCAATAAATGAGTCATATTCGCAGTTTATGATGTGGGCTAACGAACTTCAAATGTTGTCGCCAATGACCAACACACCATCACCACTCGAAGATCAAAACGGACCCTCAGAAAATAAGCGACCACGTTGGAATCTTAAGAAATTGGATACACCTCCACGCCCAACACGTCCACGTGAACCAGCTATTGATGACTGTTGTGAAGATCCTCGAATTATATATTTACCAATAAATCCTACTAAACTTTATTGTATTGATGTTCATTTACATCCCAATGAGGGAACCCCTTTTTCTAAATCTGAAAGAATCATATTTAATGAACTTTTATCTGAGTTTAAAGATGTATTCAATAAAAAATACTGTTCCAACTGCATATGCAGAACACAGAATAGATACTGGTAATAACCCACCTACTAGCATAACACCATATAGACCTATTAGACAAAAATGCAGATGAACCGTTTACAATTGAAACTGATGCAAGCCTATTGGCCTATTGGCTTGCTATCGGAGCAGCTTTGGTGCAGGGGGAGGGGGAAAACAAACATCCAGTAAAATATGCAAGTAGAGTACTTACTGCCGCTGAATGTAACTATACTGATACCGAAAAGAAGGCTCTGGCTATTGTATGGGGTATGTCACGTATTCGTGGCTACATAGAAGAAACAAAATTTATAACAATGACTGATCAGCAACCTCTAAAATGGTTAATGAACCTCAAAACTCCAACGGGTCGCCTCACTCAAAGAGCTTTACAATTACAAACTTATGAATTGCCCAACCGGATTCACCAGATAAATCGATGGGTAAATACCATACATCAGCAATCACAAAGTTTGAAAGAAAGGAGAATGTTCTACCCAAACCCATTAATCTAATTCGGCCAGAGGACGACCTTGCAAGGATCCTGGTACTCTGGTCGGGACGACTTCGGAGCACCAGGGGGGAGAATATAACACCACTATAGAACACCCGCATAAGATTACGGCACTGGCGATCGTCAACGCCCCCCAAACCTCACACCGCACACTCCAGCGCGTCGGGTTTATAAGAGGCCACCGCAGCGCTCAACGCCAGTGGCTCGCTAGACGGCACCGAGTACGATTGCTCCCGTAGTCTACTCAGTGTCTTCAGTGTTTGTCTTGATCGATGCCCCGCGTCATCAAGTTAAACTCAGCTAGGCGGACATCGGGTTGCGTATGCCACGCGTCCTTCCCAAGGTCCATAGTAGGTTACACCGTATGAAGTACATGTATGTTGTATGTCAAGTATAACAATAAATATTATCTCCGTACACCGTGGGTATTATTATTTCATACGCCAACCTCAAATAGTTGATTTAACTTAGTGAATTTTACCAACTTTTGGTAGGTAAGTTTTGCTGAAAAATCGTAAGTTAATACTCGTAGGTGTATTATTAATAGGTAGAGTAAGTAGGTAGGTACCGACTATACTTACGAAGCAACAGGGGTATTCTCTTTGTCTACGAAATTCTCAGCCTGTAGGTGTCTTGCTCTAGAAAGGTAAATTGATTTGTTTTTAACCTCCTATTTAAAAAAACACATCAAGGCAAATCTATAAAAAATACGCCTAAAAAATGTATGTAACACCATTGTATACAACAAGATGCAATAAAGGTATATCAATACATATAAGATTTATGATGAAATTTGACGCACATATAAATAAATATGAGACAACATCATACACATTGTACTGATCTCATAGTAAGTTGATTGTGATTGTAATATGGAAATTAAAAACAAAGACAATACCACAAGCACCCACACCCAAACAATACCTACCTATAGAAAACGATCGTTTCAATCGTTAGAGCCTCGCTATTGCCATGGTAATGCCGCGAAACCGCGGGCGCTAGCTAGTAGTAAATAAGGTGTAATAGGTACGAGTTTTACTTACTTTATTTCTTCATGCAAGCGTTTAGCGTTTTTTTTCGCCAACCCATTCTCTTCTTTGATTTGTTTACTTTGTTCCCCATTTAAAATATTATCGAATAACACAAAATACTCCGTTACGTTTTTAAAACCGTGCGTGCGCAAAACGACATAGGCTCGACGTCCGACGGCCGAAGCTGAACTAAAGCGGACAGGGGCGGTCTAGGATGGGCAGAATGTGCGCGACTTTAGGTATTTCTTTCTTATTATTTAAACAAATACACATTTTGAAAATGTAAATTGTATACGTTATAGAGAACATAAAGTTTTGTCATTATTCAAAAACTGATGACCTTCCGTGAAGTATTTACACCGTACTAAGGGTTTATTTTATTTTTTAACGCTAACTTTGGATTTTTTTTCTATCGAGGAAACTACAAGTAATCGTGTTTCTAAAAAGTACAAGTCAAGTCAAGTCAAGTCAAAATATATTTATTCAATAAACTCAATTAATAAGTACTTTGAATCGTCCAAATCTTTTTTAACCTACCACCCATTCAGGACATAATTTTTTAACTGTGGCAAAGAATGGGCGCAAGAAACCACAGCGCACAAAAGCAACGACATTTACAAACAAAAAAAAGAGTATGTCGTTACCAGGTCAATACAAAATATGAATTTAAAAATATAAAAAAAATGATGCAATACAAAATTACAATACAATGTAGTATCAATTAAATAGAGACAATTAGAAATAGCTGTTGGAGTGCTTGGAGCATTTCAGATCCAAGCTGTTTTGTCTTCTGTGTAATCTGACACTTTATAATAAGCTTTTTTATAAAGCTTTTCTTTGATTTTGATTTTAAATTTATTAAGATCTAATTTCTGAATATCATTTGGTACTTTGTTGTAAAATCTTACACACAGACCCCTAAAAGAATTATTTATTTTATGGAGCCTAGTATAAGGTACTGCTAATTTGTTCTTACTTCTAGTGTTTACATTGTGAATATCACTGTTTTTTGAAAACATTCCAGTATTTTTATGAACATAAATCAAATTTTCATAAATGTATTGTGATGCAACTGTCATTATATTTATATTCTTAAATCTATCTCTGAGAGAGTCGCCAGCCTTTAGGTTATAGATTGCTCGAATAGCCCTCTTCTGAAGCACAAAGATAGTTTGAATGTCGGCAGCATTTCCCCACAGTAAAATGCCGTACGACATTACACTATGAAAGTAACTGAAATAAACTAATCTGGATGTATCAACGTCAGTTAACTGACGGATCTTCATTACTGAATAAGCCGCAGTGCTAAGTCTATTCGACAATTTAGCTATATGTGGGCCCCACTGAAGCTTGGCATCTAACGTGATGCCTAGAAACACAGTGGTGTCCACAGGATTCACATTCTTATCTTTAATTTGTACACTAGTTGTTACTTGCTTAACATTAGGCAATACAAATCTTACACATTTGGTTTTTCCCTCGTTTAATAGCAAGTTATTTACACTAAACCAGTGAACAATCTTTGAGATCGCATTATTCACATCGTCATAATTTGGGTGTCGTCGTTTCACTTTGAATAAAAGTGAAGTATCACGAAAGTAAGTACGATTTATAGAGTGAATCCTTAACTATTTTACATATCAATTGCATAGCTAAACTTTCAGTATTAACAATACAGGAAGGGATCAAACGAACGCAATTATTTCGCCAGAAGCTCGGTGCCCTCTTAAAACCGACGACCTCATTGGTCGAGTGGTTTGTACACCGGTTTTCATGGTGTCGCCATCTCTGAGGTCCCGGGTTCGATCCCCGGTCGGGTCAATTTAAAAATTATTGTTTTTCTAAATTGTCTCTGGTCTGGGTGTTTTCTATGTATAATATGTATGTACTTATTAAAGTGTTTTAAGTATGTTTACCCGTTGTCTAGTAACCATTTAACTAGTTTCATAACGAAGCTTCTCTTTGGCTAGATAATTAGTGTGAATGTAGGAATGTGTGGGCACATAATATTATCTATTTAATATTACTGCACACTACATACTATATTCATCAAAATAAATATCAATTATATAATATTAATTATGTATGTAAAACAAAGGTATATACTTAGGTACAACATTTACTTAGTCTAGTTATATTTACTTAAATAAACCTAAAGTTACTTTAATCATATTTATACTTACATCAAAATATCTATTTACACTAAACAATAACGATAACATATTTATTCCTAATTCTAATTACACACAATATTATTTACAATCATAATAACATGCGACAATGTTATCTACCAGACAGCGAGGCGCCGTGCTTTGGAAACGCGCATCACAAAAAACAGGCCTATTGTTCGGTAGGCACTAATGAGTTGCCGCCGGCGCCGATCGCTGTGCGCCTGCGCACGTAGGCCAGTCGAGACCCTAACACGACGCGAAGCGCTTGCCTCTCATCTACCCGCTTTAACCTTGTCGCGACATCGTATAGCTTATACGCCTAAACGCTTTCCGCTTTTTATTTGTTATTTTGTACTTTCTTCCTTCTGCTTTCTAAACTGTGCTATGTTGTGTATGCTAATGCTATTCTCCTTCTATTTAAATGTGAGTGTATTCTGTGTATTGTATGGACGAACATTATACCACCTTACGTAAGTAAGCCAGACTATTATTTTTGCATCAACACCCATCACATACACCTAGACCCACAACTGGTGACCCCGAACGAACACTTTTTGAAGATAGTGAATTTGCAACAATGAGTGACAGCAGTGATTCGGCAAAATCTGCGGCATCGCACGCCAGCCGACGTCACACACGAGAGCGCGTTTCCACTGCACCATCCGACATTTGCCGTGTCGGTGTACGAGTGCCGCCGTTTTGGCCTGAAGAACCAGAGATATGGTTTGCCCAGATTGAAGGCCAATTCGCCATATCTGGAATCACATCAGACCCCACGAAGTTTAACTACGTGATCGGGCACTTGGATCCGCAGTTCTCAAAGGAAGTAAAGGACATAATCGTACACCCACCTGCAGAGAACAAATACGAGAAGCTGAAGTTTGAGCTCATCAAGCGTCTGACGGCATCCAGAGAGAAGAAGGTGCATCAACTCCTCATGCACGAGGAACTGGGTGACAGGAAGCCGTCACAATTTTTAAGGCACCTGCAGAGTTTGGCCGGTTCAGAAGTGCCAGAGGACTTCATCCGCACTATATGGAGCAGCCGCCTACCCAGCAACATCCAAACGCTGTTGGCATCGCAGCCGACTACTTCTTTGGAAGCGCTAGCAGACCTGGCCGACAGAGTGCAGGATATTGTGACACCTACGCGTCAAGTCGCCGCCACAGCCGCACCTGCTGCATCGTCGAGCACTACGGAGACAATGGCACTAGAAATAGCGGAATTGAAACAAGCGGTGAAGAACCTTACTCTTCACCTGAATCGTCGCGATCGTGAGGCTAGACCACGCCGCCGTTCAAGGGACAATCAGCGAAGCCGTTCCACGACTCGATCAAGCTCCAATTACCGCAAGTTTCCCTTATGCTGGTACCATTATAAATTTGGATCGAACGCGACCAGATGTGTGAAGCCTTGTGACTACGCGAAACCGGGAAACGCTCAAGGCAGTCGGTGATGGCGACAAACGATTGCCCTTCCTCCAGTGGTCGCCTTTTTGTCACGGACCTCACAACGAAGACCCAATTTCTAGTGGACACAGGGAGCGACCTCTGCGTATTCCCACGATCTGCACTACGCGAGCGACGTTCAAAGACTACGTACCAACTGTCAGCAGCTAATGGAAGTATCATCGACACGTATGGTTTCTTACAATTAAATCTAGATTTAGGCCTTAGACGAAGCTTTGCTTGGAATTTTGTAGTTGCTAACGTAACCAAAGCTATAATTGGCGTAGATTTCCTTAGATTTTACAATTTGATTGTTGATGTCCGTAACCACCGCTTAATAGATAATACAACTTCGTTATGTACTGTGGCTAATGTAAATTGTGTTTTAAAATCTGTGTTGTCTGTTAAGGTTTTGACTGGAGATTCGCGGTACCATTCTATTTTAAGGGAATACCCGGATATCACTCGCCCGTCTGGTACACCGCACATCACACGACACAATACAGTGCATCATATTCGCACCACTCCAGGCCCCACTGTCTTTTGTACCCCTCGCAGGTTAGCTCCCGACAAGTTAAAGATCGCGCGTAACGAGTTTCAGCTGATGTTAAAAAACGGCACCGCGCGTCCGTCGGAGAGTCCTTGGGCATCAGCATTGCATCTAGCGCCCAAGAAGGACAACAGCTGGCGACCCTGCGGAGATTACCGTGCACTGAATGCACGTACCATACCCGACAGGTACCCTATACGTCATATCCATGACTTTGCTCACAGCATCGTGGGCTGCAAGGTGTTCTCCACAATCGATCTGGTAAAGGCCTATAATCAGATCCCTGTCTTCGAGGAGGATATTCAGAAGACCGCCATCACCACCCCCTTTGGCCTGTTCGAGTTCCCATTCATGACCTTTGGTCTAAGGAACGCAGGCCAAACTTTCCAAAGATTCGTGGATGAGATGACTAGAGGACTGGACTTCTGTTATTCCTACCTCGACGATTTCTTGGTGTTCTCCAGGGATCAGGCCCAGCATGAGAACCACCTGCGACAGCTGTTCGAGAGGATGACACAGTACGGTATCCTGGTAAACACCTCAAAGTGCGTATTCGGCGCAAAAGAAGTCACCTTTCTGGGATACTACATCTCAGCAGAAGGCACCAAACCTCAGGAGACCAAGGTTCAGGCCATAAAAGACTGTCCACCCCCTAAAACTGTTAGGGAGCTGAGGAGATTTTTGGGGATGCTCAATTTTTACCGGCGATTTTTGCCTAACGCTGCGCAGAACCAAGCTCCTCTCAACGCTCTTCTTACTGGCTCGGTAAAAGCTAAACATCCAGTGGATATTACCGGTCCAGCACTTGCAGCATTTGAGCAGTGCAAACAAGATCTCTGCAACGCTGCTTTGCTGTCCCATCCCGACTGCGACGCTCAGCTGGCGTTAGTCACGGATGCATCTGACGTGGCATTAGGAGCGGTTCTACAGCAGTTGAAAGACGGCGTCTGGCAACCTCTGGCGTTTTTCTCTCGCAAGCTAAGTCCAGCTCAGCGTAAGTACTCGCCTTATGACCGCGAACTTTTGGCTATTTATGAAGGCATAAGGTACTTCCGCCACATGCTAGAGGCTAGGCATTTTACAGTGTTTACCGACCACAAGCCGCTTAGCTTCGCATTTAGTGATCGCAAAAGCAACTGCTCCCCACGCCAGTACCGACACCTCGACTACGTATCGCAATTCACGACCGACATACGACATATATCCGGTCGGGACAACGTGGTTGCTGATACGTTATCACGTATCGAGGAAATCCACCAAGCCATTGACTACGAAGTGTTGGCAAAGTCTCAATCATCGGACTCTGAACTTGCCAACCTTCTTAAAGATGAGACATCGATACGGCTGAAAAAGATGACACTAGAGGGCACCCGTCATGAAATATATTGCGACATAAGCAAGACACCTCCAAGACCTTTTGTGACCAAACCCTTGCGAAAACAGGTTTTTGACTGTCTGCATAGTTTAAGTCACCCAGGCCCAAACGCAACTGCTCAATTGGTAGCAGAGAGATATGTTTGGCCCGGCATCCGCAACGACTGTCGGGAATGGTCAAAATGCTGCATAGCTTGCCAACGCGCCAAGGTGAATCGCCATGTGTCTGCTCCATTGGGCACGTTCAATTTGCCTCGCACTAGGTTTTCAGTGATACACATTGACCTAATAGGTCCCCTACCACAATCGCAAGGCTACCGCTACTGCCTTACTGCTGTAGATCGTTTCACCAGATGGCCAGAGGTGATTCCAATCATGGATATGACAGCAGAAACGGTAGGCCGCGCACTATTATCGGGTTGGATTGCACGTTTCGGCTGCCCAACCGATATAATAACAGACCGTGGGCGTCAGTTTGAATCCAATTTGTTCGCATTCTTGGCAAAAATAGCAGGATTCAAACATCGTAGAACCACGGCCTACCATCCCGCGTGTAATGGCTTAGTTGAGCGGTTCCACCGCCAGCTAAAAGCCGCCATTGTATGTCACGCCGATGGTAACTGGACCGAGTCTTTACCGTTGGTCCTGCTTGGTATCCGTTCAGCGTTCAAAAAGGACTTACAATCCTCTTCCGCTGAGCTGCTTTACGGTGAACCCCTGCGTCTACCTGGTGAATTTTTCCAACACCAGGTGGAAGCCACTACGGATATAACCGACTTCACCGCACGCATCCGACTATTTGCTGAGAAATTACGACCATCTCCTGCATCTCGCCATACCCATAATAAAATTTTCATTTACAAGGACCTCAACTCCTCTAGTCACGTATTCCTCAGGGAAGACTCACTAAGAGCCGCATTAAGTCCCGTATATTCCGGTCCCTTTGAAGTAATAGAACGGGGGGACAAAGTATTTAAAATTATGGTAAAAGGGAAAATGTTACGGTATCAATCGATCGTCTTAAACCGGCGTATATTCTTATCGAACCCATCCATAATGACAGCAGCAATAATAACCCACGTACCAGTGAAAACGCTAAACCTAAAGAGGTAAATACTAAAACCACTCGCTCGGGCAGGCGCGTCAGGTTCCCCGATTTTTATCGCCCGTAGTGACGGTCTCTGGAGGGGAGTGATGTGGGCACATAATATTATCTATTTAATATTACTGCACACTACATACTATATTCATCAAAATAAATATCAATTATATAATATTAATTATGTATGTAAAACAAAGGTATATACTTAGGTACAACATTTACTTAGTCTAGTTATATTTACTTAAATAAACCTAAAGTTACTTTAATCATATTTATACTTACATCAAAATATCTATTTACACTAAACAATAACGATAACATATTTATTCCTAATTCTAATTACACACAATATTATTTACAATCATAATAACATGCGACAATGTTATCTACCAGACAGCGAGGCGCCGTGCTTTGGAAACGCGCATCACAAAAAACAGGCCTATTGTTCGGTAGGCACTAATGAGTTGCCGCCGGCGCCGATCGCTGTGCGCCTGCGCACGTAGGCCAGTCGAGACCCTAACACGACGCGAAGCGCTTGCCTCTCATCTACCCGCTTTAACCTTGTCGCGACATCGTATAGCTTATACGCCTAAACGCTTTACGCTTTTGTTTGTTATTTGTACTTTCTTCCTTCTGCTTTCTAAACTGTGCTGTGTGTGTTTGCTATCGCTATTCTCCTTCTATGTTGTATGTGAGTGTACTTCGTGTATTGTTTTATGGACGAACATTATATTACCTTACGTAAGTAAGCTAGACTATTATTTGCGTATACAACACCCATCACATACACCAAACACCCACAAATGTTTATTTATTTATTTATATCATAGAGGGAGTCTTCGGTACTGCGCTGTGGCACAAAGCCATATTGATAGGGGTTTAGTTTGGGCAGCACATACCATCTTATTCTTCAAATCAACAATTTTTCACAAATGTTGCCTAGGATTGCCAGGAGCCCTATTGGCCTGTAGGATTTGGGTTGCGTATAGTCGTCTTTGTTTGGTTTTCTGCGCAGGATTATTGTCGCAACCTTCCAGGGCTTGGGAAAGTGGGAGAGCTCAAGGCATTTGTTGTAGATAGCTAGGGATAAGGATGAGTCGGTGTTTATAGCTGCTGCGCATATGTCGGCCGTGAAGCCATCATCACCCAGGGCCTTTTTGGGGTTGAACGAAGACACCGCGTGAAAAAGTTCAGCCTCTATGAATGGAGGGTCACAGAGATCATCTTTGCTTCCCTCATTCGCTTTGGCTGCCCTTCTTCTCACTTCTCTGTGTTCTTCGTTCTCCGCCACTTCGTTATCCTTTGGGTAAAAGCTCTCGGCCATTATGCGCACCGACCACTTTGGGCTGGTGTTTTTGCCATCCCTAGCTATCGGCAGATCTTTGTAGGCCTTTTTTGTTTTCCCTATAACCCTGTAAATGCCCTCCCACATTGATTCCCTTTCCTGTTTCTCGCAGAAGTCTTTCCAACTCCTGATCCTGGCTCTTTCTATCTCCTCTTGGTATTTTTCCTTTGCTTTTACGTACTGTTCCACGACATGTGCCAAACGTTTTGGCGTCGCCAATTTTATTCTTTTCTTCTTCTTATTCTATTCCTTCTTCATTTCTTCTAGCTCCTCGGACTACCACGCAATCTTTATTTTTCTCATCGCCTTCTTCCTTTTTAACATTCTATTGCACGTCTCTTCTATAGTTTCTATAAATTTTCCCACTTTATCCTCTAAATCACTTACTTCTTTTATTTTAACTATTTCTTCCGTATTTAGTTCTAGTTCTACTAGTTCATTACAAAATTATCAGTGCATCTTTCGTTCAGTACCGTTCTGACTGTATCTGTAGTTCAATTTAGTTCGCCGTTCAGTGGCCAGTTCTTTCGTTCAAAACGAAGTAAATTTCCTCACGCTCGCCTCAGTTTGACCTTCGGCGCCTATCGACTTCTTACGGTTGGAGCCGAGTGTCGATAGTCGGCTGTCTCATTTTTTCTTCGTATTAAAAAGTGAAACAGATACCTACTTTGTTTGTTTACATTTCGCTCGAGCGAGAATTTGAAAATAGGTAGTTAGTTAGTTGTATTTTGTCATCTCATTTGTGTCACCGAATGACCGAATACGTGGTGGGAAATTGAGAAAGTTTTTTGGTATAATTACGTGACCTCTATGTAATATTCTTAAAAAAAACAGTTGAGAAAATTTGTTCCTTTTTTGATAGGTTGATAAGATGTAGTTGACTACACTTATACAATCCAAAACAAATTATTAAAATTATATTTTATTTTGTATGACTAAAGGTTGACAGTGCTAAGCCTGTCAAGTATGAAGGAAAATCAATTTTTAAGTACCTATCGATTGTTGCCCCAATTATGCTTTAGTTATTAATGTAAAGTTAACATAAGTGCGGTATTGTGCTCAAAAAGATTCAGAGATAATCTGATAGAAAGAAATGACCAATAAAGTCGATTAGCTCGTGTATGGGGGAGCTGATTGAAACGGCGAATTAAATGAACTAGTGAACTAAATTAAAGATGTAGTTCGTCGTATCGTAACGAACTGTATCTCTCATTTCACCTCAGTGAACTACAATGCGCATGTCTAGTTACAAGGTAGGGATTCCAGGGAGCGTCTTCTTGATTCGTAGAGAAAGTATTTCGTAACGTAGTGAAGAGAGTTGAGTGCGTAATTCGTAACTGCACTGCTGAAGTCATCGGCCTTAGCCGGTTCGGGCCCCGAGACATATGTGTCTCCTTACCCGGGCTGCTTCTCGGCGGCGCTAATTGCCGCCGGGTCTAGGTGGGAGTGCGACAGGGGTCATTTTTTAAAATCTTTTTGTGATTGTATTCTTTTTTTGTTTTTTTGATTGATTTTATATATTTTTTTTTTACATTTCTTGTTATTATTATTATTTTTTTTAATCAATATGTATTTTTTTTTTTGTTTGTTATTCTTTTTTTTTTTGACCTCTCTGTCGCACTACAGAGCTTTCGCTCATGTCAGCTGTGCCACCATCCCCTCCCATTCCCCTACGCAGTCCTCGGTTCGGCGTTTCGCGGATTCGGCGTTGGCCGAGGCCCGGTGAGCCGCCAGCGAGCGGACCGCGGTTTAGGGGGCATTGGTCGGTTAGGTAGCGGGTCTCGGAGTTGGTATGCGTGATGGTGGATTGACGTCTTGTCTTGAAAGTGTTAGTCCGGCCGCGGTATGACTCGCGTCCGGATTCTTGGCGCAGGTGACGGCGCAGGCACCGCAGGCGGCGCCGGGCGCGTTGCTGGCGTCGGCAGGCGCGTCGCCGTGTTTGGCGCACTCGTCGCTCGGCGTCTCGGCGCTACAGTCGGCGGCGGCGCTAACGCGGCGTTCACGGCGGCGTCTTGCGGCTGTAAGATAACCTGCGTATTATTATCGTCGGCCGCGGTCAGTAACGACCGCGGCAGGGGTCGGTAATTGGTCTGGTCGGGAGGGCGCGCGTGGAGCGGCGCGATGTTGCGGAGGTGCTCGTGCGGCCCGTTGTCCGCGCGGTCATACATGCCGCGCGCTAGGCGACGCACGAACTCCTCTAGAGTCTCGGTGTTGGTGTCACGGGCGATAACATCATTTCTGACGTATCGCCCTGCCCCCACGATGATACGGAGAGATATCGCCTGTTGGGCTCTTAGTTTGTTGCGCTGCGTGGCAGATAATAGCGCGTACCACGCAGGGGCTGCATAAGTGAGCTGTGGCCGGATGTATGCCTTATACACCATCAATTTGGTCCTCAGCGGCAATCTGGATGCCAGGATCGGGCGGAGTTGTGCTCTTGCGGCTTTGGCGCGGTTGATCATGTGGTCGACTTGCGGCGCCATTCGCAACGAGCGGTCGATCCGGCATCCTAGATAAGTGACGTTTTGCTGGTATGCGATGGGCGTGTTGCGTAGTCGTAGTGTGGGCGGCGTGCTGCGTTTGGTGCTGACAAATAGCGCGGCGGTTTTAGACACATTTACCGCCATGCGCCACTTGTCTAGCCAGTCCGGGAGTAGGTCCAGTAATTGTTGTAATTTCTTGTGGGCGATTCTGACGCTGGCCGACGACGCGAAGTATGCGCTGTCATCGGCAAACAGCGCCAGTACTACGTCCCTGTGGCCTTCTTTCAGACGTCCCTCGAGCGTTGGGGCGTCATTGGTATAGAGGGCGTAGAGGAATGGCGAGAGACAGCTCCCTTGCGGTACTCCCGCCATGATGGTTTTTGTGGTTGAGCGGGCCTCCTCTACGGAAACCACAAAAGTGCGGTCACTGAGGAAGGCCGCTAGTAGATGAGTGTAGGCAGGTGGTATGCTACTGGTGGCAAGTTTGTGGAGGAGGCCTGTGTGCCACACCCTGTCTAAGGCCTTTTCCACATCCAGGAACACGCCGATAGTGTGGTGTCTTTTATTCATTTCTGCGGCCAGGTGGTGAAGAACGCGCGTCAGCTGAAGTGTAGTTGAGTGGCCGCTGCGGAACCCAAATTGCTCGACCCTTAGGGGAGCGTGGGGGCGGATTCGCTGCAGCAGCAGTCGCTCAAATAGCTTGGCCGTATGGGAGAGGAGTGTTATCGGTCGATAGTTGCTAGGTAATCGGCGATCTTTGCCGGGCTTAGGCAAAAGTATTATACGCCCCTCCTTCCATTTCTGCGGGAAGTGCAGTGTGCGCAGGACGGCGTTGAAAAATCGAGTCAGTGCCACTACCGCGCGCCAGGGCAAGCGGGCAATGGCCATGGATGGAATCTCGTCGGGGCCAGCGGCTTTCTTTTTGGGGAGACGTCGAATCATCTTGGCTGTCTCCGTCGGTGAAATAAAGTCGTCTCCGCGAATGAGCGGAGGGGGCGTGGCCAAAAAGTCGGCTACGCCACGCCCCACCTCCTCGTAGTGCGAGACGGGGGCGTGGCCTGTGGCGGCGGGGTGTGGTGTAAATTGTTGCTGTAAGTGTTCGGCTAATATATTGGCCCGATCTTGAGCGGCCCATTGACGCCTGCCCGCGCTGTCTAACAGCGGGTACACTGGCGTAGGCGTCGCGGTGAGTTGCCGGGTCAGCTTATAGAGGTCAGCGGGGGCGCCGGAAGCGGTGTCAATACATCGTTCCCAGCCGTCCCCGCGCCATGCCTTAACCGACTCCGACAACTTAGCTGTGAGGCGATTTAAGTTCGCTTTGACGATCGGGCAACGCGTCTGCGCCCATAGGCGCCGGAGGTTGCGCTTTTGCGTGCGCATGGCGGCTAGTGCGGGCGGCAGCTCATCCCTTCTGCGTGACTTTGTATTGGGAGAGCTCGCCGCCTCCTTTGCTGTGTGTAGGGCCGCCGTAAAGCGGCCGGCGGCCGCTTCGACGTCCTCTGGCGTGTGAAGTGGCCCCTCTAGGTTAAAATTCTCTAGAGTGGCCGTGTACTTGTCCCAGTTTATCTTGGGGGCGAGGGGGCGTGGCGGCGCATGTATAGCGCCTGCTCCCACCGTGATAAGTATAGGTAGGTGTTGGGTATCGCAGTCGTATAACGCCTCAATGCTTAAAGGGTGTGTGAGGCCCTTGTATAGTGCGATGTCGAGGACGTCGGCTCGGTGCAACGGGTTAGTGGGGACATGAGTGGGGCTATCTGGGCCCGCAACCTCAATGTCCATGTCCTCCGCCGCTTGGTATAGAGCGAGGCCCGCCGGGTTGTGAAGATGTGAACTCCAGCTCCGGTGCTTGGCATTGAGGTCCCCTGCCAGCAACGTCGGAGTGGGGCCCGCAAAGATAGCTGCTAGGTCGCTTGGTGTAAACGGTGACTGTGGGGGGCGGTATGCAGCGTATATGAGGTGGTCGGCGCCCGCGATGTTGACGCGGATACCGACCGACCGTAGTGATGTGTAGACAGGAAGAGGAAGGGCATCATGGACGATATCTCTGCGAACGAGCACCGCGACGCCTCTGCAGGCTCGCCCGTTCGGTGACGTCTCATCTCTGCGGTAGATGATGTAGTTGGGCAGCTTAAAAGGCTGCCCTGGCCTCAGCATTGTCTCACCCAGGAGGATAACATGTATATCCTGCGACTGGGTGAGTAGGCGCAGCTCGTTCACTCTCTTTGTGACTCCACCGGGATTCCAATAAATTACTCTTAGGGAGAGTTCCTTAAGGCCTTTAATACGGCGTTCAACGATTATGCTCAGCCAGCCTTCCTCGCCCTGCTCGATCATTGAGCAGGCTATGTTGAGCATACTTGTTACATATTGAAGCCCCATACGTACATCGTCGCCTCTAATCGGGGCGGGTGCGCGGGGCGTGTCAGGGCGCGCCTGCGACGCTAATGCGTGCGGCTGCGCCGGGAAAAAATCAAGGGGACGGCTAACTGTAGCCTGTCCGGGGAAGCGACGCGGTCGTGGGAGTGGTTGTGGGTCGCTCGCGGGTAGAGACGGGCGTAACCCCACCTTTTCCTTAGGCGCCTCTGTAGGCGCTTCAGACGCCTCCGGGGCGCGCGCGGCTTGCGCTGCGGGCGCGGCGGGCGCGGCGCGCGCGGCTGGCGCGGCAGGCGCGGGTGTGGATGCTACTGCTGGGCCTTGCTCGGTGCGAGCGCGGCGGCGGCGGCCCCGGCGACGTTTCGCCTTGGGGGCCGCGCCGCGCTCGGTGGGCGGGTTGGCCGGCGGGGCCAAGGATGGCCCGTGGCAGGCCTCGGGCATGTTGGCCGATGGTGGCGCGGACGGCGCGGTGTTGCGCGCGATGCCGCGCGGTTGCGGCGGCTTGGAGGGGAAGGGGGGGGGACCTTCATCCCCCGCTTCCTTGCGGCTTTCTTAAAGGCCGGGCATCGACGGTCGTTTGCCGGGTGGGCCTTGGCGCAATTGGCGCAGGTGGGCGGCTCTTCGCGGGGGCGTGTGCAGTCTCTTGCGATGTGATATAGTGAATTACACTATCAGCACGTACTCAATAGTACGTGATAATTAAGGTCTTCCTGATTGACAAGGCGTCCTTCCTCTAGTCACGTATAGATGTGATGTTAATTAGTATTTAAGATGATACACTAGAGGATAAAGGAGAATTGATTCAACGCAAGACATTGTTTCATTTCGGGTCTCCGTCCCAACGCCATTACATGGCGACCGTGACATGGTGTCACAAGTCCGCGCCGCGAAATCGCTAGTTGAAGTCTACAAAATATCAGGAAAATAGTGCTACACGGGCCTACAAGAAGGACGAAGGAAATAAGAAGAAAAACTGTAAGCCAAAATTGTTTAACTATGGGAAACCCACAATCTAAAGACAATATTATTGTCAGTCAATCACCAACTCAATCGGCGGCAGCATCAACTCCCTTGGCCGTTGGGATGCAACTTTCAGAGATCTTTTTACTGACCATCGTCGTTGTACTAGCGGGCTATATAGTACTTAGGCTGCTACGTTACTTCAACGCACGACTATTAGAAGAGGTAGAACGCAGAGCGGTTCGACGGGCAATTGGACCAGCACAGAACGTGTAAGCCAGCACGAATTAATATAACTATGCTACCAAGAATCTATGTGTGTGTGTGTGATTTTTTTTTTTTTTCTCTAAAGTGTGTTCATGGCAAACCTGTCAGAACTCTTGAGTGAGCTTAAGGCTATTAGAGACTCTATTATTAAATTAAGTAAGGACAAACGTTATTCCGCTCAGGGGCAGAATAAGTTTTTAAGAGCAAAGGAAATTAAAAATAATTTTGAACAAATATCTGCAGACTTATGTAAAAAAGGGATAGATGCTGTAGAATTACAAATAACAAAAGCAATATCGTCAAAGTTTTTATGTAATTTTGAGGAAATCGAGTCACTCGTTAACCCGCATCATTCAGAAACGATCACAACCATGGCCACGTTCGATCTAAAAGTCGCGCTCACGCTCCTCCCAGTAGTAGATTGCGACGAAACGCAAATTAACCAACTAATAGACGGAATAGAGTATTATAGTAGTACCCTTAGAAACGAGGACCAGCCTCTGTTAATCAATTTTGTTTTAAAAACTCGTCTTTCTAGCAGTGCTAAAACAAAAATTAATAAGTCTTATGTGTCTGTGGCAGACCTAATAAAAGATATAAAAAATGTTTTAATTCCGATTAAATCATACACAGCCATTTTAGACCGAATGCTACGATGTAGGCAAGGAAACAAGACCATAGAAGTGTTTGGTAGTGAAATCGAAAAAATGTCCAACGATTTAAGTACAGCACAGGCTAAGGGAGACGAGTCGGCATATAATTTATTAAAGCCGATTAATGAAAAAATGGCTATCAAGCGTTTCGCTGACGGCCTAAACAATGCTCGTACAAGCATTATAGTTACGTCTAGGTCCGTAAGCACAGTTAGGCAGGCAATAACTATAGCCTTAGAACAAGAAGACTCGGTAGTGAAACCACCAATAAACAATTATGTTAACTATGTTTCGAACCAGCGATTTGAAAAGATAAATAAAAACTATCATCAACAATATAATAAGTCACGTAACAACAACGCGACGAGTCAGCAAGGTCGGGGTCGTGCCTACTATAACTCGAATAGGTTTCAGGGTCAGCGCAACACCAGGTTTACGTCACCTCATAATAAACGTAGGAATGTACATTTCTTAGTTGACTCAGCAGAACAGTCTAATGACGAGAACGAAAGTGAACGTCAGAGTATACGTCAGAACGAACATCATAGCGATGATTTTTTTCGTTCTGAATAGCGCTGAGGTAGATATTTGTAGTTATGGTAGTGGTAATTACGTTTGTTTTACTTGTAGTCAAACTCAAATTTCTCTATTAGTAGACACTGGAGCAAGCATTTCAATTTTAAAGTTAGATTGGTTAAATAAACTCCGTAGCGTGTCCCGCGACGCAAAGCTAGTAAGGGATGAAATTAAGATTAAAGGAGTATGTGGGGATTTAGTATCAATAGGTTATGTTTATCTAGACTTATGTGTTAACAATTATAATTTTAGGCATAAGTTTTATGTGTTTAGCAACTTCCACTGTAAAAATGATGGAATTTTAGGAGAAGATTTTTTATTAAAATATAGTTGTAAAATTAACTATGAAAATAAGCTGGTTACATTACAGGATAAGATAAGTCTAGAATTAGGCTTAGGTAAAAACATAATAACGACTATTCCAGGGAGATGTGAGGTCGTAAAATATGTTTCGTCAGAGATAAAGGGCGAATGTGTCATTTTAGCGGAGGAAGTTATTGCAGGCGTATTTGTAGCAGGCGCCGTGGTAGTAGGAGACGGGAAAAAGATTCCGGTGCGATTTTTAAACACACGGGAAGAAGATGTAAAATTAAATAACTTTAGCCCGAAAATTAGAAAATACTCGGATTATTTCGTATGCTCTTTTGATACGGAAAACGGAAAATCTGTCGAGAGGGTTAAACAACTATTCGATTTTCTTAAATTAAAAACATATCTTGGTGATGAAGAGAGACGGTCTATTGAGAAAATATGTGCAAAATATGCAGATATTTTTCATATGCCGGGTGATAACCTATCCGTTACAAACTTATACGAGTACAACATTAAACTGCAAAATGACGCGTCTCCTGTTTATGTCAAACCGTATAGAATACCGCACGCTCAGAAGGCTGAGTTAATAAAACAGGTAGGTAAATTGTTAGAAGAAGATATTATCGAAGAGTGTACCAGCGAATGGTCTTCTCCATTATTATTACTTCCGAAAAAAGCTGACAGTAGCGGTGAAAAAAAGTGGAGAATCGTAATAGATTATAGACTTTTAAATAAAAAAATAGTAGACGAAAAGTTCCCGTTACCAAATATACAAGAAATTATTGACTCACTTTCGGGATGCTTATACTATTCTCATTTAGACCTCAGTTCTAGTTATTACCAGCTAGGGTTATCACCAGAATGTAGGAAATTCACTTCTTTTACAGCTGATAAGCAATATCAACTGAAAAGATTACCTATGGGTCTCAAAACGAGTCCTAGCGTATTTTCTAAACTTATGTCTATGGCTCTATCGGGTTTAAATCACGAGATATGTTTTCTATATCTCGATGACGTAATAGTTTTCGGGAAAAGCCTATCGCAGCATAATACAAATTTAATGAGTGTATTTGAGAGGTTTAGGTCAGTTAATTTAAAACTAAACCCTTGTAAGTGCGAATTTTTGAGGAAAGAAATTAATTATTTAGGGCATGTTATTACGCCAAACGGGGTGTTGCCAGACAACAGTAAAATCGAGGTCTTGGAAAAGTTCCCAGTACCTAAAAATGTAAATGAGATTCGTCGTTTTGTGGCTTTTGCGAACTTTTATAGAAAATTCATAAAAAACTTTGCCACAATAGTGTACCCACTAAACCGTCTTTGTAAGAAACATGTCGAGTTTCAGTGGACGGAAGAATGTGACGTGGCATTTCAGACCTTAAAAAAGTCACTTAGTTCATTTCCTGTCTTAGATTATCCAGATTTTGGAAAAGATAATGTTTTCCGGTTGCAAACCGATGCGTCAGGGGTAGCCTTGGGGGCTGTATTATCAAATGGAAATAATAAGCCCGTAGCTTATGCAAGCAGACAATTAAACAGTTCAGAAATAAACTACCCAACCATTCATAAAGAGTTATTAGGGGTAGTGTGGGCTATAAAACATTTTCGACCATATTTATACGGACGAAAATTTAAAGTATTAACAGATCATAGACCATTGGTTCATTTATTTAGCATAAAAGATCCTAGTAGCCGTTTAACTAAGTTTAGACTTTGTTTAGAAGAATATGATTTCGATATTGAATACATAAAAGGTTCCGAAAATGTAACGGCAGATGCCTTATCGAGAGTCATTATAACATCAGACGAGTTAAAAAATCTAAATTCAAATTTTTTGGGGGTAGTAACCCGTTCAATGAAAAGAACCATGGAGCAAAATAATGAACCCGCTACCTCTGGAAGTAGCAGGGTTGAGCCCCCTGTTGATCATAGGCAACCAAGAGTGGTAGATATTATGCAGAAATCACAAAATGATGTAAGGTTAGATATTTGTTCGTATGAAAACTTCGTGAAGTTGAGGAAAAAGAAAAGATACGTCTCACAGACGGGTGATATGTTATTTAGTGACTCTACTATTTACATAAATCAGGAATCTCTACTAACGGAGGCGCGCCGAGACGCAACGATAGGAGAACTGAGTGCATTATGTAAAAAATATAATATTGTAGAAGTCGTTGTGATTAAAAATGGGTTTAATAAAAAGTTTATTAAAATTTTGACCCAAACTTTCATGAAACATAAAGAATTACCGCGGTTATGTATTATTAATAACCAAGTTGAACATGTTACAAATAAAGACTTGATACGTGTTATACTAAATGATTATCATTTATTGCCGACAAGTGGTCATGTAGGCATAAATAAAATGACTAAGAATATTCGAAAAAAATATTTTTGGAGTAATATGCAAAAAGACATAACTGAATATGTGACTCGCTGTAAAGATTGCCAAAAGCAGAAATTTTGTAATAAAAATAATAAAGAGAAAATGGTAATAACCACTACAGCATCTACTTCTTTTGAAAAATTATATTTAGATATTGTGGGGCCGTTGGAGGTCGATAATTTGGGTAATAAATACATATTAACAATACAATGCGAATTGACAAAGTTTGTAGAAGCTTACCCAATACTTGATAAGTCAGCTGAAACTGTTGCTAGGGTTTTTACTGAAAATTTTATTTTACGATATGGTAATCCCAGGGTTATTGCGACTGACTGTGGAACGGAATTTATTAATTCCACGTTAGAAACAGTATGTAAATTGCTAAATATTGATAAGTTAAATTCAACACCCTATCATCATGAGAGTATAGGTTCGCTAGAAAACTGGCACAAACATCTCGGATGTTACTTGAGAATACAAACACAGAATCAGTCGGCAAATTGGAGTACCTGGATACCATATTGGTGCTTTGCTTATAATAATTCTGTAAATACTAGTACCAAATACTCCCCTTATGAACTAGTTTTTGGGAAAACATGTAACGTACCTAGTAATTTAGTTAGTAAAGTTGATCCCTTATATGTATACGACAATTATCCATCGGAGTTAAAATTTAGATTGCAAAAAGCTCATATTGATGCCAGGAACAACTTATTAATATCAAAACAAAGTAGAAAAACTAATTATGATTTAGATTGTAAGGAAGTACACTACAAAAAAAGGTGATCTACTCTTGTATAAGAATGAAAATTATAATAAATTGAATGACTTGTATTTAGGTCCATTTGAAGTTTTAGAAGAGCTAGGTACTAATGTAAAAATATTAAAGAATAATAAAGAATATATAGTTCATAAGAATAGGACTAAGATATTTAGAAAATAAGAGTTTACTTTTCAGGGAAGGGATGCCTAGCTTTTTCAGGGGAGGTGTGATATAGTGAATTACACTATCAGCACGTACTCAATAGTACGTGATAATTAAGGTCTTCCTGATTGACAAGGCGTCCTTCCTCTAGTCACGTATAGATGTGATGTTAATTAGTATTTAAGATGATACACTAGAGGATAAAGGAGAATTGATTCAACGCAAGACATTGTTTCATTTCGGGTCTCCGTCCCAACGCCATTACAGCGAGATGCTCGCCACCACAACGTAGGCATGCAATTTTTTTGTAACAATTCGGCGATGCATGGCTGAATTGTTGGCAGCGGTGGCACTGCGGAGGGCCGTCGCGTCCCCTCCATGCCTCTATGACTACGCCTGGCATGAAAAGTAGAGAGTTGACCGCGTAAATGCGGGCCAACTCTTGTTGGTCTAGGTGTTCTAGCTGAATAAAGAATAAGCAGCCCGGGCGGTCTTTCTTCCCCGGTATGTGACGGAGGTGTGTCACAGGGAACCCTAGCTGCTCTAGGGCCCCTTTGATCTCCGTCAGGGGAGTATCGGCGGGGAGGCCTCTTAAGGCCACCTTTGTTGGGCGTTCACTGGCCGGCGTGAAGCAGTACCACTTGACCGCTGGGTTGGTTGTGGAGGCCTCTGTGAGGTGGGCCTGTATGGCCCGAAATTCCTCAGGGGTGCGCGGGAGGAAGCGGATGCCGCTTTGAAATGGCCGTGCGTTCGGCGGGCACCCGATCTTGTACGTCATCTCTCTAAAGTGGGCCGTCCAGTTGGGGAGGCTTTCAACCACTATGGGCGGGTATCCCTTTGCCCGCGGCGGGGCCTGCTGAGAGGCCGTCTGGGCTTGGGGATCTGCAACTTGTTGAGTGGTCAAGTGGGGTGACGGCGGCGCCTGCACTATGTCGGCGTATGAGGCCGACCGGGGCGCATCTTCCATCGCACCCGATAAGTGCGCTATCGAGGCGTATTCCGTTGAACCTGTGTTCAACGGAATGAGGACAGGCCTGCTCGGGTCATCCAATTCAGAGGCGTCCGCTTGGCCTCCTCCTTCATTGGGTGAAGCGGGTGGGGAACTGAACTGGCTGTACCTACCAGTAGGTGTGTCCCAGCCATGGGAAGTGGGCGACGGGCCTGTACGGGGACGCTTATCATCGTTCCCGAAGTCGTCGTCTGGGCTGCGGTGGCGGGCCTCTTTCACCTTCCCCCGTACGCCACCGGCGGCAGGGGATTCGCCATGAATCCCGCCAGCCGAGGCGAATGAGGGGCCGGGTTGGGGCTCCAGGAGGGTAATCGGTGCGCGCTGGGGCGCGGGAGGCGCTCGACCCGACGGTCCCGGTTGGGATTCGGGGAGTTGACCTTCCGGCGTTGTGGCGCGGCGCGCCGCGGGGGCGATCTCGCGATCGCTCATCGCGGCACTAAAGTCATGTGTATGTCAAAACAACAAAAAAAAAAAAACAAACACGCACTGACACAAATAACTACACAGAGCTCCGGCTATCAAAAGTCACGGAGGGCGCTAGACGCGCCAATTATATCCAAATAATTGGGGGTGGTCGCGCAAAACGTTTTTTACGTAGACCACACTGCACTTGCGTCTGTATCGCGGCGGGAGGTAACGGCACGTAAAAACGAGGGTGGGCACAAAAAAAGTCTACGACGTGGGTAGTCCGGGACCACACCACGGAGATCGATTTTTGTGCGGAAACACTTCGCGCGAACGGCTGGCCGGGCGTTCACGCTTACGCGGAACACACACCGGCTGCACGGGACGACGCGAAGCTGTAGTCGATTGCGGCGACTTAGCACGTACGGCGGCTCAACACGCTAAGTGAAGCACGCGCGAGTTGCGAGGCGGCTGCAGAACAATTCGTAATTTCTAAAAGCGCAGGTATGACCTACGCGGCAATACCGTATAGACGCCCCCTAAAAACTGGCCGTTTCGAATGTTTGTTTTCACTATAGATCTTACAGGTTATGTTACATAGGTGAAAGACTATGTTACTTATATACAAGTATTATATACTGTTATGACCCTTACGCTAATACCTACATATTGGTATATCGTACATTGATATAGCTTAGTAATTAACAAAGCTATGTGCATTTATGTATAGCTAGAAGCTATGTTAACTTATAGTTCAATGAAAACACACATTAGTGAACTTTTATTTCGTAAGACTTATTTACATACTAGCTATCTTAACAATTTTAAACATTTAAATTAAAGCGATACATATTACGTTATTACTAAGACATTTCATTTTAACTAACAAAACTTATTAACAAATTAACATATTATAGGTACACATATTATTTACGACTTATTTACTTGGTAAGGGTGGCCGTTCTGAACACACACGTTTAGGTCACAAGTTCTAAATGTCTATTTCATATTGTTACGACGAAAGGCGTTCGTAGTAACAGCAGCGTAATTAAGCTTGTGGACCCAGAACAAAAGGTTTGGTTAGGTTGCGGAAATGAGAGCATGCGACTTACTTGGTTGGGCAAGGCAGGAGACGGGAGCTGACCACGGCCAGCGATGTAGGCGATTCCTGACGCACAGTCACTTCACGAAATCACAGGCATTTAGGCTTTCACGTTGAGGTTCAGGTAATATCAATAAGTCAAAGGCGACACCAGGGCGCGTATGCGTGCGTACGTCTCAAGGCCGCTGGCAGACAGAGTGACGCCAGCGCTTCGTTTTACGTTCCTTTGCCAATGTTGGCATTAATCTGGCTAACAAAAACAGAGACTCTTCTACATCTTCTCAACCAGGGCTTTCTTTAAATTCGCTTGACGCCCCTCTTTGTTCCCTAGTCATGCTCCCCCCGGACGAGACCGATGTCCAGGTAGTAATCGATGGACTAAAAGAGAGCTGTGCTGTAGGAATCGATCAGATATCGGCAAAAATAATTAAAAGATATGCCCTCTTCCTGGTCACCCCGATCACTCATATATGCAAACTAGCTATTAATACTGGTGTCTTTCCCTCATCCTTTAAAACTGCGGTAATTAAACCCATACATAAGGCAGGTGGAAGGGACTCTGTGGAGAATTATCGGCCGATATCTATCCTCTCTTCTCTATCTAAAATATTAGAACGTATTATGAATAAACAATTAATAACATTTTTGGAGTCGAACAACCTTCTTTCTTCATCCCAGTATGGTTTTCGTTCAGAAAAATCTACAAGTGCAGCTGTCCATGACCTTACTAACTTAGCTATAACAAACCTTGACAAACGAAAGAAATGCTTGGCTATATTTCTTGATCTAGCACGCGCCTTTGATACGGTCTCTATCTCTCACCTTCTCCTAAAGCTTGAACACTCTGGAGTCAGAGGTATCCCCCTGAAACTCTACGAGGATTACCTTACGAACAGGAAACAAGTAGTCAAGATTGATGGCGTGCTTAGCGAAGAACAAACGACCTCCTATGGCTTGCCGCAAGGCAGCATAAACGGTCCGACCCTGTTTCTCGTATATGTTAATAGTCTCTGTGATATTCAACTACATAACGGCAACATCCTTACGTTTGCTGACGACACGGCCCTTTTCTTCAGCGGGGACACCTGGGAGGATGTTTATACTAGTGCGCAAAGAGGATTAGACATAGTTGTCAATTGGCTGCAAAGTAACATCTTAACGCTAAACGTCTCCAAGACCAAATACGTCGCTTTCGCTCACAGACAAAATTTGCTTCCTCCTGCGAATCTCTTTATATATGTCCATCAGTGCAATAAGTACATAGATATTCACTCACAGAATTGCCAATGACCGCCATTAGATAGAACTGAATCCATCAAATACTTAGGGGTTACCATCGACCAAACTTTAACTTTCAAACCTCACATCGAAGCTCTTGTGCCCCGACTACGTAAACTAATTTACGTTTTTAAAAATCTAAAACACGTAGCCAACCGGAAAACAATAAAAATGGTTTATTGTGCTCTTGGTCAGTCATTAGTGGACTATTGCATTACATCGTGGGGCGGCGCAGCCAAAACACTCCTCATCCAATTGGAAAGGGCACAGCGAGCTATCCTAAAGGTAGCTGCTGGTTTTCCATTTCGGTTTTCCACAAGCGCATTATACAAGCATTGGGAGGTCCTTACAGTGAGACAATCGTTCATTCTCCAGGCTGCCCTTTACATACACAATTCACTCTCATACGACCCTAACATCAACACTAACAGCCGGAGGAAGGGAAAAGTGTGCAACATACCATATACACAGTCGAGTCACTCTCACAACTTTATCTTTTTCCTTGGACCATTTATGTATAACAAACTAAATTCAAATTTAGGAATAAACCACTTTACAATATTTACGTGTAAAAAACTTATTTCTAGATGGCTTCAAACCCTAGAGTATGACGAAACCGAACAGTTCCTATTACCCATATCTTGATGTCTCCTATACCCTTTCATCGTACAGTCAAGAAGCACACACACCCACATTCACCCGCATACACATTTACTCACGCTCACACTTACACTCCCCCTCACACACTCATACCTAATGTCAGTTCAAATGTATTGTCAAACTTATCGAATAGTTTTAGACTAAGTACATTTTTATTGTTTTTGTGTTATTTTTATCATGTTTTCTTTTATTTCCTAAATTCTTTTCCAAATATAGTTGTTAGCTTCATAATACAACCAAAGTACTTGTTCACAACTAAAACCGGAGTTGCGGGGGCACTGGTGACCGGTAAAACGGGTTTTATACTAAAACCTTTCTCAGGCTCCAGTCTCTCACATAAATAACGGTACCTTTTCATGTTGTTACTTTTGTCAAATATTGTACCACCTTTATGTGAAAGAGAAATAAATGACTTCTTATCTTATCTTATCTTTGCGCGGGCGGGGGGGCCGGTTCGTTTGCGCGGGCGGGGGATTCGGGGATAGATGTTCATTTATCAAAAGGCGCTTGCTATCATATCTTTCACAAAGTAAATTCCAAGCGACTGCATAATTATTCGCTAAAACTCTAACGGAACTTATGACAGAACTAGCCGAACCTTCTAGATATGATTTTAGATAATGAAACATAATGACATTGTTCGTGACTCCACCTAGCGGTGCAGGACAGCACCACCGCCACCGAAAGCATCGCGACGTCGTCCGTGCTAACAAGCAGGAAGAAGACCAAATCGTGCAGCTATGGGTCCGCAGATGGCGCTGAACGAAGATAATATAAGCCCGCGCGCGCGACTTCGGAACCCTATTCCTCCAACAGACATTAGTTAGGCCATAACTTCCATTTAATTTATTGTTAAAATCTATAATTGAAGGAAATAAATTATTGTTAAAAGAAACTGGAATAAAGCATTCATTTCATAACCGGCGCAAACATTGGACCTTCGAAGCCGCATTGAAACGAAGCACGAGCAAAAACGAAGATCGCATCAGCCACGTGGGATCAGCAGAAGGGTCTGGCTAGTCGTTCCTTTCCTTCCACTTTCATTCGCACTGTACTAAAACCGTATCTTTTCCTAGTTATCAACCGACTTCGAGGCAACGGCGCTGGTGCGCATTATATCACCGGTGTGCAGGAAAATCGTAAGTGCCCTTTCCTTACTATAGATTGCCAAAATGAGTGTCGATAGTGTTCCAAAACGCGTTAAATCTCCGGTTCTTCAACTAGGCGTAGATTCGAACGATAATTTAGCTTATTTAAATAAAAAACGCGGTACAATTAAGGGTAGACTGACTTTATTTTCTAAATATGTATCCTCTTTTGAAGAATCTCAATTAACTGAAAAGAATCTTACAGAGATGAAGTTGCGTCACGATATAGCCAAAACGTTGATTACAGAATTTAATAGCGTGCAAAGTTCTATAGAAGAAATAGTGCCTGACAGTGATAGCTTTAATCAATTGGAAATCCGTCAATCATTCGAAGACTCTTATTACAAGGCCATGAGTGAAGCCACTAACTTTCTTGGAAATTCGCACAAACCTACCTTTTGTAAAAGTGACAACTCTAGGTGCAATGATTCGCTAATAAAGTTGCCTGTTATAACATTGCCTACCTTTGACGGGTCTTACAATGCTTGGTTGGAGTTTAGAGATACATACATTTCCATGATTCATAATTCTAATAAGCTCGATGAAGTTCAAAAGTTTCATTATTTGCGATCAGCGTTAGTGGGTAGTGCAAATGAAGTTATAAGATCATTAGAGTTCTCATCCAAAAACTACATAATAGCATGGGACTTATTGAACGAAAGATATAATAACACCAATTTATTGATCCATAATCACGTAAAAGCATTATTTTCCTTGCCTGTTATAAATAAAGAGTCACCATCTCAGATTAGAAAATTAATTGACGTTGTGCTAAAGAACTTAAGATCGTTAAAGTCCCTGGGTGAAGCCACAGATCAGTGGGACACTCTTATAATGTTTATGGTTGTATCTAAGTTGGATGTAGGTATTGAAAAAGAATGGGAACAATCTAAATGTACACTCGCCTCACAATCTAAAAGTAAATTCAACTTAAATGATTTGCTCACTTTCCTAAAAGGCAAAGCCGACACATTAGAAATGTTAAAAGCAGGTCATTCTTATAATTCTAACACTATTCGTTCGCATTCGCACGAACCGGTTAAAAAGCCACCACAACAAAAGGTGCATAGTTTTGTGTCTACGCGAAACAAGAATAATTATAAAAGTACCCGCGTTTGTGTAATGTGCAAAGGTACACACTCGCTATACGCATGCGATCAGTTTATAGATTTATCGAGCAAAGACAAACTCGCATTTGTCGACAAAAACAAGTTGTGTGTAAATTGCTTACGGGTAGGCCACGGAGTGTCGGATTGTTATTTCGGACCTTGTCGTCAGTGCAATAAAAAACATAATAGTTTGTTACATAACGAGTTTAGTGCTAATACGTCATGTTCTACGTTAGTACAGCAACCCCAGTTGTCATCTGTGTCCGATAATGCCACTGTAGTTTTACATACACATTCCCAGGTAAAAAACGTCGTTAACGAAGGCGCGAGTCTCTTAAAGACGCATGAATTTGAGACAGTTTTACTATCTACCGCTTTAGTTGAAATCGCACGTAACGACAACACTTATTACCAAGCTCGCGCTTTATTAGACAGTGGAAGTCAACATTGCATAATAACTGACTCCTTACGTAAAAAATTAAAGGTTGATTCGATACAGTCCACATATAAAATCGTAGGAGTAGGGCAAGCCGTTTCCCAGTCTCATGAGATTTGTAATATTGAATTTAAATCATTAATTGGTAACTACAATACTCGCATTAAATGTTTAGTTTTACCTCGCATAACTAGCCTACTGCCCGGCGTTCGCATAAATAACGTTGTAGGTATACCCGACAATTTGAATCTTGCCGATCCAACATTTTATGCCCCTTCACAGATAGATTTATTGATAGGTGCAGAATGTTTTTGGGATTTAATAGTCGATGGCAAAATCCGTTTGCCAAGTGGGCCATTCTTACAAAACTCTAAGCTAGGATGGATAATTTCCGGTCCCATTGTTACTAATAATAAGTCGCGCATTAAACAAGTACAATGTAACTATACGCAAGGCTTAGAGTTCAATGAGCAGTATACGCATAATTTAGAGTTAAATGAACAGTTGAAGAAATTCTGGGAAATGGAGGAAATTTGTTTACCTAACCCATTGTTAACTTCTGATGAGCAGTTTTGTGAAAATCTGTTTACCGCAACAACTAAACGCGAAAATAATGGACGTTTTTCAGTTCGCATTCCGTTAAAAGAATCTGCCGAGGTGTTGGGTGAAAGTTACGGTATTGCAGAAAAGAGATTCTTATCACTTGAACGCAAGTTTAGTCGATCAGAACCACAATACAAAAAAATGTATAGTGACTTTATGCAGGAGTATTTAGATCTCGGACATATGACGCGCATAGAAAATTACACGATGCCTTGTTACTTTTTACCTCACCATGGTGTACTTCGTGAACAAAGCACAACAACTAAGCTAAGGGTCGTATTCAACGCCAGTCAAAAAACGTCTTCTGAAAAATCATATAATGATATTCAGATGGTTGGTCCCGCGCTTCAGAACGACTTATTTTCTATTGTTTTACGCTTTCGCCAATATAAGTACGTAGTCTGTGCGGACGGGGAGAAATTTTTTAGGCAGGTACTTATCCATGAAGACCAACGAAATTTGCAATTGATATTATGGCGTGACAATCCGCAAGAATCAATTAGTGTCTATCGCCTCAATACCGTAACTTATGGCACGGCATCAGCGCCCTATCTTAGTAATCGCTGTGTGAAGCAGCTAGGGTTGGAGTGCAATGATAAGGATGTCGCTGTTATTATTTTAAACGATACCTACGTTGACGATTTAATTACAGGGAATGACTGTAAGGAAACCTTAAAACTACTTTGTGAAAAGATAACTAAAGTGTTTTCGTCCGGGTGTTTTCCATTACGAAAGTGGATTTCTAATTCACCTGATGTTGTTCCTAACGTAAACAATGTAAACAATGAATCAAAACAATTGTCACTAGAAAACTGTTCTTGTACCACTCTTGGACTTGGTTGGTATAATAATAGTGACGAGCTCCATTTTACTTCAAGTTTAAATAAATCCGCTAGTAAAGTAACTAAACGCTTAATTTTATCTGTTGTGTCACAAATATATGATCCGTTAGGCTTATTGAGTCCTATTGTAATAGTTGGTAAAATGTTATTACAGAAATTATGGCTCTATAAATTAAATTGGGACGATGTGGTGCCTCGTGACATTCAGTCGAATTGGGAAAAATATATTGCTTCATTAGCGAGCTTACATAGCATTAGAGTACCGCGTCGCGTTTTCGAGTGTGACAACCCTACGCGCATTGAGTTGCATATTTTTACAGACGCAAGTGAGGCCGCGTACGGAGCTTGCGCCTATGTTCGCACCACTAGTTTTGACGATGACGTCACAGTTAACCTGCTATGTTCAAAAAGCAGAGTTGCGCCGGTCAAACCTATCAGTGTTCCCAGACTAGAATTATGCGGTGCGTTACTCGGTGCAAAGTTGATGAACAAAATCGTAAATTCATTGAGATTAAGTTTTAGTAGTGTTTGTTTATGGACGGATTCAACTATTGTTCTCGGGTGGTTGCGAACGTCACCACACAAGTTAAAGACTTTCGTTCAGAACCGCGTTGTCGAAATCTGTGACATGACAAGTGAAGCAACATGGCGACATGTGAATAGTAAAAATAATCCAGCTGATTTAGTGTCGCGCGGAACTAGTTTAAATGAATTAAGTTCTTTGTCCTTATGGTGGAACGGACCTACATTTTTGCAGCAAATTAATACTTTCGTACCGTATAATGGAGATGGAGATGGAGAACAAAGTTCTAATTTACCAGAGCTAAGAAGTGTTAGTAATGTTGTGCAGTGTAGTAAAGAGGTTAGTTCTTGTGTTGATTTTCATAGATTTTCGAATTTTAGTAGGTTACAACGTACTTGTGCGTATGTACTTCGCTTTATAAATAATTTACATACGAAAAATAAGACAGAACGTCACACCGGGTCCTTAACCGTAAACGAGTTAGACAAATCTTTGATATTATTAACAAAA
Organism: Scoparia ambigualis; assembly: GCA_963921215.1. Taxonomy (NCBI): domain Eukaryota; kingdom Metazoa; phylum Arthropoda; class Insecta; order Lepidoptera; family Crambidae; genus Scoparia; species Scoparia ambigualis. The sequence continues at coordinate 29,629,019 of OY992514.1, forward strand.
ATAGCACAAGCACAATCGTTTCCTTCCGAGTATAGTGCACTTACAAAAACATGCGTATCAAAACCAAAACGTAATATTTCGGGTTTGAATTTATTTTTAGATGACGATAATATAATTAGAGTGGGTGGTAGATTGGCAAATTCAATTGATTTTACTTACAATAAGAAACACCCAATGTTATTATGTAGTAAGCATTACTTTACTGTTTTGTTGTTTCGATTTGAACATTATAAGTTATTACATGGTGGACCCACTCTCCTTCTTTCGCATATTAGAGAAACTTGGTGGCCCTTAGGGGGTAGAAACTTAGCTAGGAAGATTGTTCGACAATGTGTTAAATGCATGCGTATTAGGGGCAAAACAATACAACCTCTAATGGGAAACCTGCCTACTGAAAGATTACAATCAGGCTATCCCTTTATAAGATGTGGGGTTGATTATGCAGGGCCTATGTTTATTTTAAATAGAAGGGGTAGAGGGGCTCGATTGGAAAAGTGTTATTTGTGTCTGTTTGTTTGTTTTGCAACACGAGCATTACACCTAGAACTAGTCACTAGTTTGTGTTCCGAGAGCTACATCTTAGCCTTAAAGAGATTTATGTCTCGGAGGGGCAAACCTTTACAAATTTTCTCAGATAATGGTAGAAACTTTGTAGGCGCTGTAAAAGAATTTCCGCAATTTTTACAGGACAGCTCTCAGTCTATTATTGATTTCACTTCAGGTAACCATATAGAATTTAAATTTTCTCCTGCATATGCGCCTCATTTTGGTGGTCTGTGGGAGGCAGGGGTAAAATCCTGCAAACACCACATTACTAGAGTGTTAGGAAATATAAACTTAACTTATGAGGAGTTCAATACGGTTTTAGTGCAGATCGAAGCCGTCCTGAACTCCCGCCCTATGTGTCCTATGTCTTCAGACCCAAGCGACCTTACTCCGCTAACCCCAGCGCACTTCCTCATTGGCCGGCCCTTGACTGTCCCTGCTGAGAAGGAGGACTTCACGACTACAGCCACGCACACCTTGTCACGTTATAAACGTGTTGAGCAGCTGCGGCAACAGTTTTGGCAGCGCTGGTCTCAGGAGTATGTCACTGAGCTACAGAAACGTACTAGATGGCAGACGAAGAATGAAGACATAAAATTAGATGCCTTAGTCATAATCAAAGAAGATAACCTGCCACCGCTTAAATGGCGGATGGGCAGAATTTTGTCTGTTTTTCCAGGCAAGGATGGCGTATCCAGGGTCGCGTCCATACTTACCGCGACGGGTGTAATACGGAGGGCCTTTTCAAAAATCTGCCCGCTACCAGTCTCCGCTGATGATCCAGATGCTTCAGCTGAGCCAATACAATCCTGTTGAGAGATGGTTCTCTCAAGGCCCGCCGGCATGTTCGTGACTCCACCTAGCGGTGCAGGACAGCACCACCGCCACCGAAAGCATCGCGACGTCGTCCGTGCTAACAAGCAGGAAGAAGACCAAATCGTGCAGCTATGGGTCCGCAGATGGCGCTGAACGAAGATAATATAAGCCCGCGCGCGCGACTTCGGAACCCTATTCCTCCAACAGACATTAGTTAGGCCATAACTTCCATTTAATTTATTGTTAAAATCTATAATTGAAGGAAATAAATTATTGTTAAAAGAAACTGGAATAAAGCATTCATTTCATAACCGGCGCAAACAGACATCTTCAATACACTCAGTTTGATGGAATTATGACAAGTACGTATCTCTAAATGAAAGCCACTTATTAGGGTCCCCATTAAAAGAAGGGATCTTTAAAGGTGGTAATTTTAAGTTACCATGACATTTACCACTGTTGTTGGACGAAGATTCCACTTTATTTTTATTTTCAAAAAAGTCTAATAACGATTGACCTTTAGCAATCAAATTATAAAACAAATGTTCAGTACCTTCACGTTCCTGCATTTGCTTTGTAATATCTTCGTCCAGCATTTCAATTTGCGATTGAATTTCCTCATAAGTGCACGACACTTCACGCATTTTACTTAAACGGACACGTAACTCATTAATTTCTAACGCACTAATATCATTTAAATCCAACAAAGGGTTTAAGTATTTTTCAAACAAAGTAAATCGGGCCTTAATGTTGCCCCTTTGCTTTACTAAATCTTTTAACTCACTCATTTTGTAGGCACAAACAAAGTATCACTATAGAAAACACTAAAAATTATAAGATCGTAATAAGATAAAAACAATGCGTTACGAGTATTCCTTCGCTGCGTCGAGTTAGATAGAAAACAACAAACCGGTTTTGCTACGGCCGAATCGAGCGAATGCAATTGGAAGACAATAGAATGTGCACTGTGTGACACTGTGTCGTTGTTGGAATACTCGCTTGACACAATAGACGCGTTTTACCTGAAATAAAACGCATATTAAATACTTACCTCATTAGAAGCTTATAATATTGAGATAGGCATATCCGTTTCCCGTCGTATTTTCCTTCTCTTTCTTCCGGTATATCGCTGTCTCTCTCGCTCAATCCACTCAGTGGCGTCACCAGGTGGCGCGGTGGGAGAACCAGGAGATTTCACACCCGTGCCCATTTGTTCATCATTGCGTCGGAATATGCATTAAGCACCAGGCAGAAATAAAAACTAAGCTTCTAATGAGGTAAGTATTTAATATGCGTTTTATTTCAGGTAAAACGTGTCTATTAAACACTTGACCGTCATTAGAAGCTTATAATATTATACACAGGCGTAAAACAGACAACAATCACTTCTAAAGTAAATTTATTATTTAAATTAAAATATACTGTTTTAAATTGTAATTTTTAGCAGTAACTATTCCTTTTGGTCTATATTTCGTCATATATTGTAGTAAACACTGTGTGATGATCATTTAAGAAATTGGCCTACACTAACCTGCCATCACTTTATTCACCACTACATTTTCTAAAGTTGACACACTGCACTGCTTCAATCATCAATAATGACAAGTATTGCTGCAATCCTCGACACACAGAAGTCCTTGGAATCCACTTTGATGCAGAGAATGAAGGAATTCGAAGTGCAGCTCAAGTCATCATCATCTTCATCAGATGGGACAAATGTGGCGCAATTGCATGGTGAGTTCAAATCCTTCAAAGATCTCGTTTGGAACATACTCTCACTCTTGAGGCAGCAGATTGGTGTTGTCATTAAAACGCTTGACCATAACGAGGCACGGTTTCGAAGCAAACATCTTCTGCTCTGTGGCGTTCCGGAGAAGCCTGGTGAGAATTTGTTGTCTACAACTGCAACACTACTCCAGAAGCATCTAGGTGCCATAGATGCTACATCATCTTCCATCAAGTCGTGTTATAGACTTGGCACCTCAAGTGAAGGACGTTCTCGTCCTGTAGTTGTGCGCTTTGCTGACCGTGCTTTGCGTTCTGCTTTGTGGAAGAGCAAGACCAAGTTAAAGGGCACCTCATTAGTGTTGAGAGAATTCTTAACCAAGACGCGTGAAGCTGTGTTCTACGCTGCCCGGACTCACTTTGGAATGTCTAATGTATGGACAAGTGACGGAAATATTTTCATCAAAACTCCGGATGGAAACCGACTGCGAGTCACATGCGATGAAGAGCTGGCTGCGGCTGTAAACCAGTTCCCTGCAAAGACATCAGTCAGCGAGGGCATGACTGTGGGCGGTCCGTCGGCGTCCGGCTCCCGATCGGTGCAAACTAGATCAAAGCGCAATACTAAGGCCGCAAAATAGTGAGTTTATAATGCTTCTCTTAATTGCTTTCTTGCTGTATTGCTTTTTACTGATCCGTGGTAAGTGCATCATAACTTTATGTAGGTATGTAACTTGCTGTTAGTCAATTTTGTAATGCTGGCCTTGTATCTCTTGTCGGTATCGGTCGAGTATGTTTTAGTTACCTATTAGTTTACTGCTTACATAATGCTTTATAATAATTTGCACATTTGTAGGGTAAAACTATAATAATTAATTTTTTATACATTTCACACTAAACTTGTATTTGACCATAGTCAATGATGTTTTGTTTTGACTTAAATGACTTTGGCAGCTGTCATCCGTCATTCACTGCAGCCTTGTTCCTTCCACGTATAATTTTTTGATAAGAATAATAACATCGTAATTGAATTTTCGTTTTTTTTATTTTGTAGTTTTTTAAGTTAGTGCTGTTCCTTGGCACAATTATTTTTGATACTTTGCTAACTAGGATCAAGTGTTTTGTTATGCAGGTTACGCTTGATGATATTTTTTCTATTTTTAGGTCGGAATCTCACTGTGTGTCATTAAGAAATTTTATTGTTTTTGCCTTTAAAATTGTGTCTATTTTTATTTTTTGTAACTCATTGCCTGTTTATTTTCGATTTTGTGTCAACTTATTGTTAACATTTAACTGGCAGGATGTGCAGGTACTTATGTTTAAATTGTTAATTGTTTTAATTAATTCTATATTATTATAGATAGTGTGTGTGTAGGTATTATAATATTTTATTTTATTATTTTATATAAATTTATAAAAATGTCTGATTGTAGCAACTATGATTCTGCGGACGATGCTAACTCTTCGTACTACTCTCTTGACGCCTCCTCTGTGGATTTAGATGATCTTGGCACTCTCCTTGCGCGTGAACTTGCTTCCTTTCCTAACAGCCTGAAGATTTGCCACATCAATGCCCAGAGTATCCCATGCCATTACACAGACCTTCTGAACACCTTCTCCAAGAACACAGTTCAGGCTGTTCTAGTTTCCGAAAGTTGGCTCAAACCCTGCCTGAATTCGGTGTCCTACCAACTTCCTGGTTATGAACTTCTACGCAACGACCGTGTAGGCAAGGGCGGTGGTGGGGTTGCCATTTACTTATCAAGTGGCATTCCCTTTAAGTTGTTGGGCTCTTCTTCATCCAGGTACGGCTGTATGGAATACTTATTTCTCGAACTTAACGTCAAAGGCACCAAAGTGCTTCTAGGTGTCGTTTACTGCCCCCCCACTATTTCTTTTCTTTCCGAATTGGAATCTCTCCTTGAAACATATTCCACGGTTTACGAACATCGCATAATTATGGGTGATTTTAATACGGACCTATTAAAAAAGGATAGCCAATCCTCACGTCAGTTTCAATCCTTGGTCGCGTCTGTGAATCTCTCCATTCTGCCCCTTGGTCCAACACATCACAATCTTGACACAGACGATACATGGATTGACCACCTGATCACATCGTCTACTGACCGCGTCCTCAAACATGGACAACTGCCGGCCCCGGGTTTTTCCAAGCATGACCTTATTTTTATTGCGTATGGAGTTAAACCGCCCAAGAATAGGCCCGCGTTCGTGCGCATGCGTAATTTCTCTAGGTTGAACGTTGAGAAACTCGAAGAAGACGCGAATGCCATCGATTGGTCGCCGATTTTGAATGCGGACTCTGTAAATGACATGGTAACCTCCTTTAACGCCGCGGTTTTGGGGTTGTTTGACGTTCACGCCCCCGTTAGGAGTGTCAGGCTTAGGCGGCCACCCGCTCCGTGGATTACTCCTCTAGTGCGAATTGCGATGAAGAGACGCAACAGAGCTTTTCGTGTCTACAAGCGGTGCCGAACCGATTCTAACTGGGAGTCTTTCAAACATGCCAGAAACAGATGCAACCAAATGATAAGAGGAGCCAAGCGCCGTTACATTCACCAAAATTTATCAAATTCTTCTCCTGCTGACATGTGGAAATTTCTTAATTCTCTTGGTATTGGCAAGACTCCCTCACGACATTCCCCTTCCTTTCCTTTAGATGATCTCAATCGCCATTTCTCTTCTACTAAATCCCTTTCCGATACTGTAAAATTTCTTACTATTTCTAGAATTACTTCCTCTGCTCCATTATCAGCACACATTTTCTCTTTTACCCCTCTGACAGAGGATGAGCTACGTAAAATAATAGTGTCAATCAAGTCCAAATCTACGGGATTCGACAACATTAGTAGGGTTATGATCACATCATTACTTTCCTGTTTCCTTCCATAGGAAGACTTACCTTCATTTTCAATCATTCCCTCTCCACTGGTGTTTTTCCTGCCGTTTGGCGCAATGCGTTTACCATTCCACTTCCCAAAGTATCCAACCCCAGCTCTCTCAGTCACTTTAGACCCATCTCTATTTTACCATTCCTCTCTAAGGTCCTTGAAGCTGCTGTCCACAAACAGCTTTCCTCTTATGTCTTTCGTAACGATATTCTCTCCTCCTACCAATCTGGGTTTCGGCCTGGTCACAGTACTACTACTGCTCTACTCAAAGTTGTCGAAGATATACGCGATGGGATGGAGAATTCACGTCTTACTGTATTAGTCTTAATTGATTTCTCTAACGCATTCAACGCAGTGGACCATGACATTCTCCTCTCTCTCCTCTCCCTTTACGGCTGCTCATCCTCTGCACTTCTGTGGTTTACTTCTTATCTTCGGGGGCGCCAACAAGCGGTGCGAGTCAACCAGTTAGTCTCTAACTGGTCCAACTTGACTGCTGGTGTACCTCAGGGCGGCGTGCTCTCACCTCTTCTCTTCTCCTTGTTTATTAATTCTCTTACATCTATTCTTTCCTCTTCTTATCATCTGTACGCTGACGATCTGCAGTTGTATGCACAGAGTGATCTGCGCAACCTCGACAACGCTATAACACTCCTTAACCAAAACCTGAATAGGATACGTGCGTGGTCGGATAGTTTTGGGATCTCTGTTAACCCAGACAAGTGTCAGGCCATCATTATTGGCAGTTCTCGTCAGCTCTCACAACTCAATTTGAGTAATACTCTGGCTCTGACATTTAATGGCATTGCAATCCCATACGCTACTTCTGTGAGGAACCTTGGGCTTGTCCTTGACTGCAGCTTGGGTTGGGAGGGTCAAATCCAAAATATTAGTCGTAAAGTACATGGGACTCTTGGCGCACTTTACAAACTAAGAAACTTTATACCGCCCAGCACTAGAGTTGTGCTCGTACGAGCTCTTGTTCATCCGCTTTTTGATTATGCTGATGTTTGTTTGTCCGATATTAATCAAATCTTTCTCAACAAATTGGATCGTCTTCTCAACAGTACTATACGCTTTGTCTTCGGTCTACGAAAATACGACCACATCTCTGACTTTCGAAACCAACTTAAGTGGCTCCCTATTCGTGAGCGTAGAAACCTAAGGTTGGTTTGCCTTCTTTTTAATATCCTTTTCGATCCACGCGTCCCGGTTTATCTTAAATCCCGCTTTCAGTTCTTGGGTGCTTCACACCAACGCCATCTTCGCTCCAGCACTAATCTGGCACTCCAAACTCCTTCTCATAGTACTAATTTCGTTTCTAAATCTTTCACTCTTACTGCTATTCGACTCTGGAATGCACTGCCTTTTGACGTTAGAAATGCTTCCAACAAGGTTGCCTTCAAGAGTTTAGCGCGTGAGTACTTTCTGAAATCCGTCCAATAGTTTTGAGCTGATTTACACTATGTTTTTGTCGTTTGTATATATATATTTATATAAAATATAATTATATATTAAGTATAATATGTATGTGTATAGGTATAGATATTTTGTGTATAATGCATGTACTTATGTATATTTGTGCTAGTAAAGTTAAGTGTTTCATTTGTCTCTTTTTTAAATTAATTGTAAGTTTCTAATAATGTCACCGCCTGCAAAAAATTTACGTACACATTTACTGGTTGACTGTTAGAGAATGCCTTATGGCATTAAGTTCGCCATTTGCTGTATTTTAGGCAATAAAGTTTAAATAAATAAATAAATAAAAATATTGAGACCTATTTGTTATAGTCTGGTGAAAACGCCAATGTGAGAAATAAATTAAACAATAAGTGCGACAGAGTTAATCATATGATTATGGTTTAAACAAAAATTTATAATAAGAGATTTAATTAAGTACTCATTATTTACAATTTAAGTCATGTAAGAAAATAATTGGCCAGTCATTGATGAAAAATCAAATAATTTAGCTTGTAAACCATGTAAACGAACATTATTATTAGGAAATAAATATTGTTTACTATTTGATTTCAATCACTTTACAGGGTAAAAATAAAAATGAAAAACTTCGTGACGCCTGAATCAATATTTCACGACCATAAAACTTGTGAAAAGTATTAACTAATCTCCAATTACCCCTAGTTAGTATATCCTCAATGGGTAAATCATATTAATCTAGTTTGTAGATGCTACAGCGGAGCAAAACATAACCAGGTGTGCCTGTAATATCCATCTAGCTACCACAGTGCTTGAAACAGGTGTAGGTGAACCACTCGAAGTTTTAAATAAATTAGTTTAGCCATTTTGTACAATATTTATTGATCCTTTTAACCAGTAGCAATTTCCAGCTTGTTTGTCTGTAGTCCCTACAGTCAGTTTTTGACCCAAACTGTCGCTTTAATATTATTGCATTGTCCTGAACAAAATAATGTTTGGTGTCCACAGCAAGGTAACAAAGGAGCAATGCGACAATAATATTGCAGTGTTACGAACTGTTTGAAATCTAGTTGACCCTAGGTAGAAAACTTGGAGCACGTATTTAGTCCCAACGGTGTCGATAAAGTGCAAATTGACCGGCTCGAAATTTCGGAGCGTCATTGTCTACGTCTTTCGTTACCTCTGTTAGCAGAGAAGATGGACGTTTTTGTCCTGATTGAAAGAGCTGCCAAGCCTATGATCCTGGGCATCGAAAGTAAGAACAGCCTCCGTTGTTTATATTATAGCTACGATGTGGTTCGTAGCTGGCATAAGTATGTCCTTGCGGAGGACATTGTTTTTGGTAAGCGCCCTGCGAGGGCGGTTCATAGCCATGATGTGGTTTGTGGTTGGCATAAGCATGTCCTTACGGAGGACATTGATTTTGGTAAGCGCCCTGCCAGGGCGGTTCATAGCCATGATGTGGTTCGTGGCTGGCATAAGCATGTCCTTGCGGAATACATTGTTTTTGGTAAGCGCCCTGTGAGGGCGGTCCATAGCCACAATGTGGTTCGTGGCTGGCATAAGCATGTCCTTACGAAGGACATTGTTTTTGGTAAGCGCCCTGCGAGAGCGGTTCATAGCCACAATGTGGTTCGTGACTGGCATAAGCCTGTCCTTGCGGAGGACATTTATTTATTTAATTTAATTAAAAACGGTTACATAACCATTTACAACAATTAAACGTATTATTAAAATTCAAATAAAATAAGGGACATTTAGCATTACATTAACATACATGCATCTTCTCGCAAAAACCGCAAACACTCAAGTAATATATTTTTTTTAAATTTATTTAGGAACAAACAGTTACATATTTTTTAAATTAAATCGATCAAATTATTACTTATAAACCTAAAGTTCCCTAAATTAAACACATAATTATATAAGGCAAACAAACTGTACAAAGAATAACAGGCAATGTACGTAATACCTATTAAATAAAAAAAACCAACAAACAATTCAACAATAAGTACCAAAATGACGCACAGCGAGCCCCGCCCGGTCACCGGGACCGGGACCGGCCACGGCCAGTTACGCCATTACGCCAGTAACAGTTCACTGCGCCTAGGGACAGACGTGCTCGCTGTGACAATACAAAACATTGATATAACACAGTTAAATTACAAAAACTACACTACAATATTTTAAGCAAAAGACACGAAGGCCTCAATGAGAGACTAAGAAAATAACAAGAACTAATTAAATAACATATTTCTACGAGGTAAGTACATATTATGTAAGATTAACATATCTAAAGTTGAAATTAAATGTTTTCCTAAATTTAAGTTGTTTTTCCAGTTGAAAAATAAAAGATTTGGCTACTTGAATCATCTTAGTGCATACATAATCGTATTTGCTGTTGTATTATAACGCGGAAAGGATGCTGCCGATAAAAACACATACCACTATATGTCCATAGGCCAGAAACTTTGGGTAAGATGTTAACAAAATTATGTGACTTATCTATCGTTTTGTTTACATTGCAATATGGTTATTTAAAAATATACATATATTTTTTTTCAGGTTTGATATTAAAACGTGGATGAGCAGTATCAAGAAACAGCAAATAAGTTGATGAAAACAAGCTTATGAAAAACACAATCTCATTAAGATAAACCAAACAGGCCAAACCAAACAGGCCACAGGTCCTAACTTAATACAAACAGTAAGTTAAAAAACAAAAAATCATTATAGGTAAAAAATTATGATAAGTTAGGTGCACTATTATAATAATATTTTATTATTATTTTAAATTTATGTGTCAAAGTCATGGCCATGGATGAGTTCAGTGATGCGATGCTTAAACCTAACTAATGAGGTCTCAAAAATATCGACATTATTATATATGTCATTATACAAAGCACAGGATCGTTTTATAAAGCTGTTGCTTCCATAACAGGTTTTACTCGCTTTCACAGTAAACAATTCTTTCTTGCGAGTACTCTCTTGCCTTCTAGGCACGCGAAAATATATATTCTCTAAAAGATAAGGAGCGTCGACCATATCATGTAATATTTTAAATAAATATGTTATATCTATAAGATCCCGTCGACGCCTGAGAGATACAATATTGTGGAAAGCAAGAGAGGTCTCATAGTCAATATGTGGATTGCCAGTCCTGTAATCTAGTGATCTAATAAACTTTCGTTGTACCTTCTCAATTTTATGCTGATGTACTTGATGGTAAGGATTCCAGACAGGGCTTGTGAATTCTAGCCGACTACGTATGTAACTATTAAAGAGTAATTTGTATGTTGCGGGATTTTTAAAATGTCTACCTATGCGCAATATGAAGCCTAAGAACTTGAATGATTTATTAACAATTCTATCAATGTGTGGAACAAATGTAAGACTAGAGTCCATTATCACGCCTAGATCCCTGATTTCAGTTACACGGCTTTAAGATCCTTCCACACAACTTATACGGGAATTCAATTGGATTTCATTTTCTAGTGAAAGTAATTGTGTGGCATTTGTCTTGATTTAAAAACAAATTGTTTCTATTACAGAAGTCCTCAAAGTTACTTAAGTCGCTCTGTAATAATAAAGTGTCTGACGTGTCTCGTATAACTCTGAAAATTTTAGTGTCGTCTGCATAAAGAAGCACGTTGGAGTGACTTATGGCCTTGGTAATATCATTCACATACAAAACAAAAAGTAATGGCCCTAAGTGGGACCCTTGCGGGACTTTTAAGTATTTATTTATTTATTTATTTATTTATTTATTTATTTAATTTAATTAATTAACACGGTTATATTACCAATTACATTAATTAATCTATATGAATTACAAAGAATAATAAATACTATTAAAATTAAAACATTAAATTAAAATTAGACGTTACTATTACGAAATGATCAATTAAATTATGATTGATTGATTTAATCATGTACGGATTCATGCATCCCTCTCACAGAATAACAGGCACTCAGACAGTATTTCCACCCATCCGTCCGCAAACACATCACAGGTAGAGTTGGCCTCAAGAAGATCGTTAAGCGCGGCAAGTGTGCGTGGGATTGGCGAATAGCGACGCGCAGCGGTGCGGGTCGGGGGCACAGCAAATAGTTTGTGCTTTCTATTCCGCCGATAGTAGTCAGGCGTAAATAGTTGGCACAACTGATTATTCAGACCTGGTGCATCAATATTGCCACGTAGTATTTTGCACATGGTTGTCATCTGATCCTTGTTCCTCCTTACCTCCAACGAATTGTAACCTAAGCAGCCCAAAATAAATTTGGTCGGGTACATATACGGATAGTATCCATTGGTACGCTTGTAAAGGTATCTGAGAAAAGCCTTTTGTACTTTTGTATGTATTTGTATGTGGAACGATAGCCAGATAGTACGACAGCCTGACTACGATTTCCTACGTATGATTTGATCCAACGGAACAGATCAACTCAACAACATTACGATTGATTATCAACAAATATTACGATTGATTTTGGTAAGCGCCCTGCGAGGGCGGTTTATAGCTACGATTGGTTCGTGCTGGCAAAAGCATGCCCTTGCGGAGGACATTTATTTATTTAATTTTATTAAAACGGTTAAATACCAATTACAATAATTAAACATATTATTCAAAATCAAATTAAATTAAATAAGGTACATTTAGCATTATATTAAAAATAAAACCGCGAACACTCATGTAATAACCATTGATTTTGGTAAGCACCCTGCGAGGGCGGGCAGATTATAGCCACGATATGGTTCGTGGCTGCGATAAGTATGTCCTTGCAGAGGACATTGATTTTGGTAAGCGTCCTGCGAGGGTGGTTCACAGCATACTGTGCGTGTGTCTGTCCCATGAACCAGAATCACAACGCGATGGTACACTATAAGAAGTTTGCTCTTGCGAAAGGTAACCGTTTGTTGTTAGTACAGGTTTTGCTTGCGTGGCATTCCCAGTACCAGATTTAATAACTGGCCAAAAAGTTTTCTAACAGGACAATTTTTTTTCTGATGCAACTGTAATCTGTTCAGAATTAAACAAATGTGTGTTTGAAGGTAGAATCTTATTCAAAGTAGCAAGCATTAGAGGGTCTTTTACATTTTTATGAGTACCTATCCTCTTTTCGTATATTTATAGTTTCAGTCTACAACCTAATCACCACTGAAAATAAGACCTTTAAGAGAGGCATCAGATGTTTGCGACCAACTAGTAAACTGCGCAGACAATTATTAAAAATATCTTTTTAGTTTTAAAATACCGAAAGTTATTGGTGCACAAGATTTATCAGAATATTAGTGCTTAAGGCCTTGTTGGCTCTTTTAGTTTACTTTTAAAATCAAAAATCAAATCTATCACTACACGGAATATTTAAATTGTTAACTGTTTTAGTCAGTATTGGTAACACCTGCGAGGTGCAACAATCGTTGTAAGATTTCCTCTAACGTCCGATAAAGCAGACACATTGTCGTTATCGTCATGAAAGGCGGGTACGATGACCATGTTTCTTTGAACGATGACGACTAACTCGAACTCAACCTTCGCCGATGCGATCGGGATTGTTAGAAGGACCAGCTATAGCCGTTTAGCTACAATTCATTTTTCTCATTATCTAATGTAAGCACTAATTATCGGTTTCTTATCTAAAATAAAAAGAAAAAGTGCCTGGAGGGTAGATACCACGTATTAAACACAAAAAACACTTTTAAAAATACTATCTTTACTCGAATGCTTTCTTATCTTGAAAGAAAAGGTGTATCTATCTACATCTCTTGCGGGTAAAATAAAAAGTTTGATATACCAGATAAGTTTAAATTATAAATTCAGCGAACGGTAACACCGTTAAGTTAAGAAACTATTCTAAGTACTCACGTGTATTGTAGAAAGTCACGAGAACTGTGTTGCAGTTTAAACAAAAATAATTTTATTTCTTTGTCACTTGATCACTATGTAGGTAGTGCACAAGTTACGCCGACGGGAAATTTCACGCCAATGATGAACAAATGGGCACGGGTGTGAAATCTCCTGGTTCCCCCACCGCGCCACCTGGTGACGCCACTGAGTGGATTGAGCGAGAGAGACAGCGATATACCGGAAGAAAGAGAAGGAAAATACGACGGGAAACGGATATGCCTATCTCAATATTATAAGCTTCTAATGACGGTCAAGTGTTTAATATATCAAAAATCTTTGTAGCACCTGTTATTCCTCGTATATTAATTCTGTTGAGGACAACCTCACAAGTAATATCAAATATTTCTGGACATATGTGTCTAATCGTAAGTGCAGATCTGGAATTCCATCATTAATGCAATATCAGAATGGTAAATCTAATGATCCAAAGGTAGTATGCAACATGTTTTCTGATTTCTTCGTATCGGTGTTTGAACCTGCGTCTCCAACTTTGCCTACTTGGAGGGAACCGGTACATATTAATGATACTAACACCAGCCTAGTGGCAAACCTGTCTATTGATGAAAAGAAAATCGTGAAGGAGCTTACCTTGCTTGATCCTTCCAAAGGGGCAGGTCCTGATGGTTATCCATCAGCTTTCTTTAAGCACACTGTCGAAGTCATTGCTAAGCCGCTTTTCATCATATATAACAAATGCCTTCATTATGGTGTATTCCCGAAATTGTGGAAACGCGCTAATATCGTGCCGGTGCACAAGGGAGGATCGAGACACGACGTTGAGCAGTATCGGCCTATCTCTATTCTTTCAGCCTTGTCAAAGCTTTTTGAAAGACTGTATTTGCAAGTTATCTTTTCAAGAATGCTGATAACCGTGTACAAGTTGATGCGGTGTACACGGACTTCAAAAAGGCCTTTGACAAGGTAGATCATGAAATACTTCTTAATAAAATTTGCTTTTAACGGCATCCGTGGGAATTTGCTCCGATGGTTTAGCTCTTATATTCAAAATAGAACACAGATAGTGGTTGTAAACGGCTATCAATCGGAAAACATATACATAACATCTGGAGTACCACAAGGCTCTATCTTGGGACCACTGTTGTTTGTTCTTTATGTCAACGACATTGCAACCTGCTTCCAGAATTCTTCTTTTCTTATGTACGCTGATGATTTGAAAATCTACAAGTGCATAAACACATCTGAGGACAATCAGTTGTTCCAGGAGGACCTTGATAGACTTACTGCCTACTGTGTTCGTAACAAACTTCAGTTCAGTATTCCAAAGTGTTACTACATTCACTTTACAAAAAATATTAACATTATTCACTATAACTACCAGCTTTGTAATACTGAGTTGAATAACGTTGTAACAGTTAAAGATCTCGGCGTAACGTTTGATAGTAAACTGATAATGGATCGACATATTCAGAGTATAGTTAATAAGGCATTTAAAATGTACGGTTTCGTGATGAGATCCTCAACGGAGTTTAAACGAGCTTCAACCTACCTTTATTTGTTTAAAGCTCTCATTCGTGCACAGCTCGAATATGCGGTTGTAGTTTGGAACCCTTTTTACCATAAATATGGAGATGCGATTGAGAAGGTCCAACATAAATTTATGCGCTCAATGCACTATAGGTGCTGCAGGCATTATTTATCGTATTCACAGTTGCTAAGCAAATATAATATGTTGTCCTTAGAGGACAGACGTAAATACCTGGAAGTTAACTTATTGTATGGTATTGTTAATAACCAATTTGACAGTATTGATCTAACTGATGGGATACATTATACTGTTCCACGATCTGCTAACAAACGCAAGGTCCGTGGTGAAAGTTTATTTGCCATTAACACTTGTCGTACAAACACTGGATTGCGTTGTCCTATGCGTAGAATGGCTGAGTCCTATAACGTCACTTTTATAACCATTGATATTTTCTCTACTTCGAAATGGAAATTTAAATCAGACTCCCTTAAGTTTTTGTATAGACAAAGGCAAGAGAGGGGAATGGTTGGGGGGTGTTAGCAGGGTTCTGTTTTCTTCTCTTATTCTTGCAATATTTTGTAAACTTGCAATATTTTGTAAACTTACAATAAAAATAAGTGAATTTAGCTTAGGTATATTTTGTAAACTCACAATAGGTGCAGCATTTTCAAATCTTTTACTTTTGTTTATTTCAGAATTATTCAATGTTTCAAATTAAAATATAAAATTGTATTGTTTTCATAAGCACTTGCAGTGGCGCAGGATCCACAGTAGCATACTTTTTCTTTATTAATATGTGGATAATGTCGTGGGTTACAATATTGTATTTGCTGATGTGGTGTATTACACCAGATATATAAGATTTTATGTTTATATAATATGTTGTAACTGTTTGTTGTCCCGAAATAAATAAATAAATATACTTAAATCGATTGATTTCGTAAACAAATGAACTTGAAATTGACACAAATAGTAAATTTGTTAATATTTTCTTTATTTTATGAAATTAAAACTGATATTTAATGTAAAAATCGAAACATCTTTTTTATATTTTAGCTGGGGGTATACTCACGTTGGTTGGAGTATCGAATCAATTAACACAAATTAAAGCAGAAAGGATAGATGATTGAAAAGGATATTTTGCGGAAATATGGTTGCAGCTATCGGCTGGCGGTTCCTGAAGGATTTCGATGATTTTGTGGATCGAAATCTCGCTCGTCACTGCGGTCTCGATATCACGACGGGGTCACCAAATTTGATCGTGCTGATGATGTCGCTTTGTAATGTAAATGTAACAACTTTTGAAAGGTATTATGTAACTTGATATGGCATTTTAGACTTTAGTGAAAAAGTGTGATACAGAATCTAATTTCAAAACTGGTAAACATTTTCTGACCGCGACCGTACCTATTTCGTTCACACCTCTGCTTGCATTTGCTTCATCCCATACATAACATTCTACAGTATTCTTCTGGACGTCATATACTGTGAAATTGAGGTCATTCAATTTGGATTTGTAGTAAAACACGGATATCTCGCCTTTCGGACACTGAAATACTGCTTGCAAGTCATATGCGCATACTGTCAGTTCTTCGTTTTTCTTGTCTTTTTCTAATCGTGATAGCCTCTTCTCTTTATGATGGTTTAGTCCTTTTTAGCTTCTTCTTTTTCGGGTGATAAATTTTTAAACGCTTCGCATACGTCACACATATCTTTTTTTGTTGTAAAAAATAATATGTTGTGCTCTTGAGTAAAAATCCGGTAGAACATTACATAGTTGATGAAAGAAACTTTCTTTTCCTTACAGATTTCGACGTAATCGTGGTGCAGATGAGCAGTGGTTTTGCTTCCATCAATGAAGGTTCAATTTTGGGTATTGAATCTATGAACTGCTTGGCTCCTTCTTTAATATTATCATCAATTTTTGGTTGCTTTCCATGTTGTCTACGGTTATCTGTCATCAATGAAATATTTGTTTCCTTATTTTTCTTGCTTAATGCAGTTGTTATTAGGAGATTATTGATACAAAGCGTATTTTTGAAAAACACCCTTGCACACTATATTTTTTCCCCTTCGAAATCAAATAAAAAGTATTATTAGTTCGCTTTGGTTCAATAACACAGGTTATTCCTTAATAACCTTCATTATCGAGTTTGACATAACGTTTTGCTGGAATGGCTTCTTCAATGGATGCAGCAATGAAACTCCATTGCTTCTCGATCTCTCCTAAATTCCACTAATTTTTCAGTATGTCACGGCGTTGTTCTTCGGAAAAGTTTTGTTGACACTTGAAAATGCAGGTTTCCTTGTCTCTTAGTTGACGGGGCGGAACAGATTTTTGTGATGCTTTTGTAGGACTGTCTTGACTGACTGCATTTCTTAACTGTTAAGTAATGTTTTTTCCCATTTTTCTTTATTCAGTGGTTTTTTTTTTCTTTTTTTTGTAGGAGTAGGGTCTTCATTTGTGCTAATCTGTACGTCTGCAGGTGGTAGTTGATTTTTAGGTTCAATTTGTTCATTCAACGGTTTGTTTTTTAGCAGGTGTTATTTCTTCATTGGTGCTTATCTGTAAGTCTGCACTCGGATATCTATTTTCAGATACAAATGTTGGTGTTTCTCTTCCTGTGGGCACGATGCTTGCAATGGCATCCAGCATTCCTTGTCTCATTCTATCGTCATTTCCTGTCATCATTTGTTTAACTGTGTTATCTATTTCTTCATTTAAAATCGTATTTTGCATTATATTTGTTGTGTTCTCATTTTTTGTTTGTTATCAGTCTGTATAGTACGTATATCAGTCTTATTAGGATTTTCATTTTCGTCCATAATTGTACTTCGACGTTGCATCCTCGAGATTTATATTCACAAGGTAGTCCACTCTTCAATGTACCAGGCATCCAACACATATTAAAAGCTATCTAAAAGAAATTTTATTAAAAAAAACATAAAACGTTACCCATAGTATAGACACAGGCGCCATCTAGTGAAAACCAATCGAGTGCACGAGTTTGTTACCCGCGCTGTCATCGTCATTCGCTTTTCGTGTTCGGGCATCCGCACATCGTTACCTTATAAGTGTTTTGTGTAACAAAAAACTATGTGCAAAAGGAAGCATGGATAATCATATACGCATGTGGAAAAACTGCGTAAACGACGATCGCCAAGTAAATCAGGTCAGTCAGTGTTTTAAATATTACATTTTGTCGATGTTATGATTAAATTACAAAGACAAACGATTTTTTAAAAATTATGTGATTCGTTAGCAAATATACGACTCAGAACCTCTTAGTGAGACACTCAAAGTAGAAACGTTATTGAAATATATTTCATAGTACGTTTCCTTCTTAATTTCGATAAATACTTTCGCTAGTGCCTTTGTGGTTACCCACATTTTTTGACTTTTTCACTATTTATCGATTTTTAAGAATACATAAGACGTTTAGCTTTTTTAAATAATAATAAAAAGTAAAAAACACATAAGTAGTACCGTGAAGTGATTACGGTCAGTGCTAGTATGAAATCTGTATCGTGACGAGATTACGATCGATATTAGGGGTACCTCCCTATGCTGTGACACGATTACAGTAATTCTATTCTTCGGTCATTCCTTCCAAATGACTCTTTGTTTGCGCGAGGTAGTAGTTACCTACATTCTATTTTATTTTTTTTACTAATCTTTTTGTTGGAGCGTTTTTTCGTATGCAAGTGTTTTCTACAAAATCCTACAGTGCCGCCTTATATCCTGCACATTTATGTATTACCGTGATGTGATTACGGTCAGTGCTAATATGAAATATAGTATCTTGACGAGATTACGATCGATATTACGGGTACCTACCCTATGCTGTGACGCGATTACGGTAATTATATTCCACGGTCATTCCTTCTAAATGACGCTTCGTTTGCGCGAGGCAGTACCTACATTCTATTTTATTTTTTACTAATCTTTTTATTGAAGTGTTTTTTGTGTGCAAGTGATTTCTACAAAATCTTACAGTTCCGCCTTACATACTGCACACTTATATGTAGTACCGTGACGTGGTTACGGTCAGTGCTAATATGAAACCTAGTATCGTGACGCGATTACGATCGATATTACGGGTACCTACCCTATGCTGTGACGCGATTACGGCAATTCTATTCTTTGATCATTCCTTTCAAATGACTTCGTTTGCGCGAGGCCTCTCGCCTACCACAAGGCTTA
The DNA here is from genome assembly GCA_963921215.1 of Scoparia ambigualis. Classification (NCBI taxonomy): domain Eukaryota; kingdom Metazoa; phylum Arthropoda; class Insecta; order Lepidoptera; family Crambidae; genus Scoparia; species Scoparia ambigualis. The sequence goes on from OY992514.1 coordinate 29,648,051, forward strand.
GTGACTCTGATTTCAATAAAAAAACCGTAAATAACGGACGTATATAAATCTAATATTGAAAAAGACAAACGATCTGTCATGACCGTAGCACAAGTACACAGTCCGGATCTTACCCAGACCATCCAGGACGCTAGGGATACCTAGTCGTAATAATCCAAGCGCAGCAGAGGAGTTTCCAGTTGTAAATCCAATATCGACGGATTTTCGTGACGTTCTTGGAGTTTCTAAAGTGAAGGAGGTACCATTGGGACCCAAAATACCAGAAGAGGTCTCTAAACGCTAGGGAAATCCTCATAGGTGGTATGAACAAAGATAATAAAAAATAACTGTTAGCAACAACTTTGATACCTGTTTGAAGTTGGCCAAATTATGCTGCATTTACATTACGAAAATACCATGAATAGAAAAATGCTTACACTACCTGCCTACTCTTGATAAAAAATTCTTGTCAATGACACAAGATGTTAAAAGAGACGCACACTCTTTTGGAGAAAATTTGGGAGAAAAGATAGAAGCTGCTAAGGCCGCTGAAAAATCTGGTTTGCAAATACGGAATACTAACAACATTGGACCGTCAACTTCACCAAGAACTACGTCGCCCAGCAGGGAAAGTGGCAAGACCCATCCAAGCAACAAGGTCATGGGTTGCCAGGCCGGGTAGGAGCAAGCAAAGATTCCCGTATCCACCTCCGAGGCGATCAGCGCAAGCACCGACGTCCGCCCGCTATCACACCACGACAGCAGTGAGACCGTCATACAGACCGATGATGTTGCGTAAGTAACAACCAAGACCAACACGCTGTTCGAATAATTTTTTCTTTGTTGACACATGGTTTTCAATCGCAAATGACCCGGTAGTCTGACAGTACGATACGGGTTACAAAATACCATTTAATAATACTGTAAAGCAAGCTACTGAACTAACTTTTCTTCGGCTGAAATAAGTAAGTTAATCACAGCTTTATCTGACTTGTGCCAGTCAGGAGTAATATGCATATGAGAGGATGTCAAAGACCAATTTATTTCTCCCATATTCTTAACACCTAAAAGTGATGGATCGTTCAGATTTATCTTGAACCTAAAATCATAGAATAAAGCTGTCGCCTCATACCACTTTAAAATGGAGGACATACGGACAGCAAGCAAATTATTGTTCCAAGACAATTATATGGCCAACGTTGATATCAAATACGCGTATTTTTTCTTTAGTTCCTATTGATGAAAACTACAAAAAGTATTTAAGGTTCAAATTTTTGGGACACAAAAGTAATACGTATGAATTTTAGTGCCTACCGTTTGGACTTAGTTCAGCACCTTATTATGTCTTTACGAAACTCATGAGTCCGGTCTATCTACCGGATTTATCTTAGAAACAGAGGTTTTTTAATTCTAATATATTTAGATCTTGTGCCTTGGCCATTCTTATGAAGAATGTAAAATTTTTGTTCTCGAACCTGTTTGTTTATTACAAAATCTAGGCTTTGATAAAAACTTCAAAAAGAGTAGCTTGGAACCACAAAAGACTAGAAAATTTCTCGGTTGTGAATTAAATTCAGAAAATATGTGTTTGCAATTGCCAATAGGAAAACGAAAACGCATTCTTGAACAAATAAATATCAATAGAATGGGTGGAGTACAATAAGTTCCTTTAAATAATATCACTTGTCGTCTATGGCAATGGTGCGAGAAACGCAAAATATTTGTCTTTGCATCCTACATCACACTAATATTATAAAGGCGAAAGTTTGTGAGTGACAGAATGGATTTGGATGACATTCGGCATACTGATAGTTTATAACCTGGATTAACACATAGGATACTTTTTATCCCGTTATTCCCATGGGAACGGGAACAACGCGGGTGAAACTGCGAGCGGCCGCTAGTAAAATCTAAAAATAACTTCGAGGCTGATAAGGAGTCACGGCGTATGAATATGGATACAGAATGGCAAATGTCGGCACCTGTGTTCGAATAAATTGTTTAATCGTTTGGGACACTTCTTAAAAATCTCTTTGCTACTTACCAAAATTATAAATGCAATAAATACGTCTCATGGCAACGAGACCCCTATGCCTTTGACATAGATGCATTCACCTTAAATTGGAATATATTTTATTTTTATGCTTTACCCCCTTTCTCGCTCATATTAAAATGCTTCAGGAAAATAATTAACGACGAAGCCACTGGTGTACTAGTCGTATCGTATTGGCCGAGTCAACCCTGGTATCCCCTACTTAGCTCAGTAGCTCATCACCAATACTTCGGCCCAAGTGACGATATGTTATTATCACCTTTCAGGACCCAGCACCCCCTTTGCAAGAAACTTATCCTGGTAGCATACAAATTATCAGAAAAGCATTTCAAAGACAATCGTTATGTAATGAAACCATCGAGGTGATGATTTCCTCATTATCTACATCCTCACTAAAACAATACAATGTCGCTTTTACGAAATGGTGGAGTTATTGTGATATTTATAAAGTTAATTTCTATAACTCCCCACTTCCAATTCTATCAAAATTCCTTACGGTCAACTGTTAAAAGCAAAAATTGGTTGTAGTTCATTAAATATGCATCGTTCTGCTCTAGCTATTTAGGGCAAACGTTATAGTGAAGCTGATTTAGTTGTTCGATTTTTTAAAGATATTTACAGGACTAAACCTAGTCATCCGAAATATTCGGAGACGTGAGATCCAACGATTGTAATCGATCACCTTAGTAATTTATATCCAAATGAGGAACTTGCTCTGGAGTTTATTACTAAAAAAATAGTAACTCTGCTCGCATTGTCAACCGCACAACGAGTACAGACGTTATCTTCGAATTTCTAATTTAAAAATAAATAATAACTATGTCGAAAATTGTGGATGATTTAATTAAAACATCTGCTCCAGGGCGACGACCGCCTTGTTTATTTATACCATTTTTTTCTAAATAAGATTGAGATCTACCCTGCAAAAACATTACTGTCCTACTTAGATATGACTAAAGTTTACAGAGATAAACCTAGAACGGAAAGGTTATTGCTCACCTAAAGCCTATTCATAATGCAACTAGTTCTACATTAAGTCGTTAGTTTAAAAACACCCTATTTAACAGCGGTATTGACACTTCTTTATTCTCAGCACACACGTGTAAGACACGCGTCCACACTACGTCCACCTCGGCAGCAAACAGAAAAGGCCTTTCAATAACTGCAGGATGGACGGGTAATTCTCTGTTGTTTGCACGGTTTTACAATCGACCCCTTACCATTGAGAATGACGATAATGCCTTTGCAGCGGCTATTTACATTGATTAATTTCTAGCTTATCATTAATTATAATATATCATACTGGTTTGTACTAATATGGTACCTACCTAATTATATTTAATCGGTTATACTCGTAAATACTCAATTATAATAGTTGAATTAAATCATATAGGTACTTAAATTATTTCGCAAAATTTGTGTTCTAAACATCTACCTTGTGAATATAAATCTCGAGGATGCAACGTCGAAGTACAATTGATGGTTAAACAAACTTACCTGAAGTGAAGTTTGACCGTAATTGTACGAGACGTTGCATCCGAAGAGATTTATATAAAGATCCCTCCCTTCCCTTACATGCTGGCCCCATATAAAATAATTTTGCAAAAAAGCTCTAAAAGTGAATGACGATGACAGCGCGGGTGACAAACTCGTGCACTCGATTGGTTTTCACTAGATGGCGCCTGTGTCTATACTATGGGTAACATTTATGTTTTTTTTAATAAAATTTCTTTTAGATAGCTCTTAATATGTGTTGGATGCCTGGTACATTGAAGAGTGGACTACCTTGTGAATATAAATCTCTTCGGATGCAACGTCTCGTACAATTACGGTCAAACTTCACTTCAGGTATGTTTGTTTAACCATCAATTATATCTTCATCTTCACCTTCACTAGAACTCTCAATTCTTCGTTGATCTTGAATTAATTCGTAGTCAGGATCTTTCGATGTGTCGTCAGACTATGCAGCAAAAGTTTATCAAAAATTTTTATTATTACAATACTGTGTTATTGTAATACCGCCTCTGTGGTCTAGTGGCTAAACCACTGGTTTTAGACCTGGGTCTAGTTTAATGCTAGCAAAACCCAGGTTTGTGCATTCTCGTCCAAGGTAACTCCCTTCTTTACTCCTCCCTCTCTTTAGAACTCTCCGTTACCCATTTCTCTGAACCTCAGCATTCTTGGCATAGACATCGGCCAGGAACTGAATCCGAAATGCTACATCGAGAGTGCTATTTTAACTGCCTCCCGGAAGTTGGGTATTCTCAATAAGGTGAGGCGGTTTTTCACTCCCTAGCAACGCTGTTTGCTATACAAAATTCAGGTGCGAACGAGTATGGAGTATTGTTCCCATCTATGGGACGGCTCCGCTAAATACCTCCTCGATGCACTTGATAGACTGCAAAGGCGAGCGCTACGCATTATTAGTGATGCTGAGGTTACAACTTCCCTTGAGGACCTCCAACTGCGAAGAGACATTGCTTCTCTCAGTGCCTTCTACCGGAACTACTACGGAGAGTGTCTGAAGAACTTTTTTATCTAATCCCGCCCTCTCCTTTCCTCTCCCGGACTACACGTGCTGGTCTTAGGAACCACCATCATACTGTACAGACTATCAGTACTCGTACTAAAATATTTGGCAAGTCGTTCCTCTGTAAGACCATTCGGCTTTGGAATTCTTTGCCGGCGCATGTGTTTCCCAGCTCCTACAGTTCGGGGTCTTTTAAGCGGGGCGTGAAACGGCATTTATGCAGGCCGTCATAAATGGGTGCGCTTGTTATTGTGCTTATTCAACGGTGGGAGCGCTCTCAATATTTTGGACTGCATCGGCGGCTTACCATCAGGCAGGATGCAGTCACTATGACGAGTCATAATATTAAAGAAAAACACTAAAGGTCATAGAATACAAAAGTTCTGCCTGTTTGACCATTAACAATAACATGCAAATATTATCTTAAATCAAAATCAACAAGTACTACTGTTAATCGAAAATTAACATGTTTGTATATATTTCATTGTGTATCATCTTAATGTTTAACGCCTTTGCGTTATCGATCTTACGTTCAAAAAAAAGAATCACTTGTCATTCAATCAAAAACCTGTCTAGTTTATAGTAGTAGATAGATGTGATTAAAGATGGCAGTCGGCCATGCATTGGTTTTCTCATAAAAGGCGTGTGTACGCCATGTAATATTAATTATATTAGTTAAATCAGTTGTTCATTGGTTTTGTCATCAAGGCGTGTGGATGCCAGTTCAATATTCATTATAGTCATTCATTGGTATTCAAATTCAAAGGCGCGTGGACGCCATTTCATGTAAATTATAGTAGTTAAATCTTGTTACCTATTAAAATCAGTGTGACAAAGTAAAGTGTTCATCTTTCATCATTCATCATCAATATTTTGGTGGTACCCACGAGGGGAACCGTTTAAAAACCCAGGACGGGAATCGTTCAAACCCAGGAAGGGATAAACAGCATTATAGGTACTGGACACGCGGTTGCCGTCCAAGGTCATTGCCGGCAAACTCGCGTCTAAGCTGCCATCAAGATTATAAGTTCAGTGTGAAATACCGAATATCAAGTCAATCTCGGAGTGTTTCAGTGTTTAAATTCAGTGGTCGTAATAATTCATCATAATTATCACCTTCATCAAAGGGTCGAGATTCGACGGTGCGTATTTATTGAAGATAAAGATACGCCATTTTGTAATTGTGTATCGCATCGCTACGCTACGCAACGGGAACACAGACAGCCGACGCAAGAGGGCGCGCGCTGCGGTTCACTCATTCTTACGGACTCATAAGTTAGTGTTATTGTGTTGTGATTGGCCAATAATTCATGTAAGTACATTCATTCTCATCAAACCAATCTCAATCGCTCTAACGTCATTCAATCTTTACGAATATTGAATCACTCATTCAGTCAATGTCACTGTCATGTCAAGTGTCTGTCAATTAAATAACTAGGTTATTATCTTGTTTCTTTACATATTCTAAATTTATGTTTCGTAAGTTTTAAATTTGTTACAAGTGTAACTGATCTTAAGTGTTACTGTTTATTACGTGCATTAGTCAGTAGATAGTCATCATGGCTTCGCGTAGGACAAGAAATCAGTTTAGAACTCATCATAGAATGTTGTTGGATTTTGCCGCGACGATCGACGAACAAACTGGGTCTGTCTCTGCTTCAGTGGCAAAACGGCATTTTAATATCTACTATAAAGATTTGGTTTTGGCCTACGAAACATTATTGGGTTTTTCTAGTGACGAAGTGTCTGAATCAGACATGTCGCTGTTCGAGGTGCAATTCACGGAGGTCAACAACTATTGATAAAACTGGACCAGGCGTCGTCGGAGTCAACCGCTGGTACTTCTATATCACACAAGTTCACATCAAACCAGGTAATGGCCAAATTACCACTTATAGAACTTCCCAAGTTTTCCGGTAACCTCATGGACTGGGTTCCATTCTATGACTTATTTCATTCATTGGTTCATGAGCGTGATTTGTCGGATGCTGAAAAGCATTATTATCTTAGATCACCACCAACAGCTGCCGGTACTCGTAGATGACAAGAATTATTCAGTGGCGCTTAACTTACTTAAGTCTAGGTATCAGAATACTAGATTACTACTTGATGCTTATATCGGTAGGATAGTAAATACACCTATCATCACATCAGCAGTCACTCACCTGCGTTCACAATTGTATGATCCACTGCAGGAAGCTCTTCAGGCGTTAGAAAAGCTAGATCAGCCTGTCAAAGAGCGGTCATATGTTATATTGTATTTAACATTACAGAAACTGCCTGTTAAGCTGCGGTCACTGTTTGAGGAACGCTACGGCACGTAACCCTGATGCATTGCCTACCATTAGTCAACTAATGGAGTTGTTGGACGAACAGTGCCGACTGCAGCTGACAGTGGCATCAGCACCCGAGCCTGTCAGGAGACCACCTCTGGCTTCACTACCAACGGTGCGTCCACCAGCTCCACGATCAAGTCAACATCGGATGACATCAGGCAAGGCGTACCAGGTCAATCAGGTGATGTCATCATCAACAGATCAAGGATCATCAGCTCGTCAGGTGAGGCCTTCATGTTCATTTTGTAGTGCCCAGGGACACTCACTTTATAGATGCCCTGCCTTTCAACGGTTGTCACGATCTGGTCGTAAGTCGTGGGCGACTAAGTCGGGACACTGCTATCGATGCTTGAGGAAGCACTATGCAAGTGACTGTACTCATAGGAACTGGTATTCTCATTGTGGCTCCCAGGATCATAACTCACTCATTTGCAACGCAGATGAGAACATCGGTGCTCCCCGGCAGCAAAATCAACCTGCTGCTCGACTGATCACCCAATGCGCAGGTGGTCGAGACACGCCAACTTCGTCAAAAGCGCGTCATGTCTCATCACCAGTGCATATCACTGGTGTGATCCAGGAAGAAGCGAACCCATCGTCAGCACATCATCATCATGAGGCCCCACCGGTGCAATCCATGGCTCATCACCAGCCGAGGCCACGAGTCGGTGACAGAGCGCATCTTGCTCAGACCACCTTTCATTCACTCAGGTTTGGGTCACGTATGAGCCCTGATAGGGCATGAGATAAGGTAACTGTTGGTGCATCTATGGGACCATCACTCCCCATAACTATTTGTCCTACTGCAATAGTAATGGTCAGGTCAGGTGATGGTCAATTTGTCAAGGTCCGGGCCCTGTTAGATACAGGAGCCTGTGTTTCATTTATCAAACAATCATTAGTTCATCATTTAAAATTGCACCAACAGGGTAATAGTAATATTCTTTACGGAGTAGGTCATCAAGCAGTTACTACACCGGGCACTGTTGTCAAATTAGTCATTAAACCCGTAGGAGCTCATTTACCAATACAGCATGGCCTCGATGATCCGCGGGTCTATCGGCTAAAAAATATGAATATGAACATGGGCTTCATTTGACATTTGAAGCCCATATATGAAGTTGGCGGTATCGCCTAACTACCTTAACTTCATATTTTTGACGAAAGCAATAGAGTGAATGATTGACTTCATTTTCCTATACGATTAGACAGAAGTCGGTATCGCGTAAAAATTAAAAAAAAAAATAGCCGGATTGTAATGTCAAATGAAGCCAATAGCAAACTTGTCATTGACTTCAATTTTGAACCGACTGTTTAACTCGACTTGAGTATAAAATTTGCTTTTTTAACTTCTTTATTACTTAATAGACTTAATTTCGGCCGTATGCCGTCATCACGAGCGATCTGCCGAGCTACGGCAGAAGAGAAACGCCTAAAACGGAGGTAGGCGATGGAGCGGTAGATACTGCGGGATTCTAGCAGCTTGTGCCCGAAACTTCCTTTGTTTCGTCATTTCGTCTCTCGAAGTCGCAATTTACTTCTCTATGTGAAGACATCATTCCACTTCTACCAAGTAATCGGAGGTGTACAGCCGTGCGCCCGGAGATTATGGTAAGGATTCAGCAAACAGACCCACTTAGAAGCTCACCTTATTTAATGCAAAATTTCATTGATCTTACTGTTAAAAAAATATTATGTTTCAGGTTTTAGCTGCATTGCATTTTTATGCAAGCGGTGGTTACCAGCAGAATGTCAGGAATGAAAGGTCCCTTGGCCTCTTACAGGCTACAATGTCTGAGTGCCTTGCAGAGGTAACCAATGCCCTTAATTCTCCTCTAATCTTGAGAAAATATATACATTTTCCAAGATCTCAGAGTGCACAAGCAGCTGTATCACAAAGGTATGTTGTATGCATTCATTGCTTAATACAACTTTAGTAAATAATAATAATAAAATAAACTTTATTTTCTCATCACAAACACATGTAAGTATACAATCTTTGTTACAAAAGTAGTAAAGATTTGTTATGATTGCTGTTGTTTTAGATTCATGGAGAAATTCGGTTTCCCTGGAGTTTGGGATGTGTGGATGGTACACACTGTGCCATCATCCAGCCCAAGGATGACAAATAGGCTTATTTTAATAGAAAACACTAACATTCTTTGAATGTGTGGGTTGTAAGTATACCCAGTCAAGATGATCCTTTAAATACTCATAAAGAATTTACATTGTTTAGGTATGTGTGATGCGGCATTTGGTAGTGTGAGTCATGATTCCTTTGTATGGAATGCATGTCCTGTAAAGGGAGATATGCAGCGACTTTATGAAGAAGGCCACCACTTTTGGCTTATAGGTGTGTGGCTTTGTATGTTTCTACTACATAATAAAATTTTTACTTGAATCATGGATAGAATACAAAACTTAGTGACATTATATACAATTATACATGATAGAAATAGAAATAGGTAAACAATCTGTAGCAACATAAATGGAAGTAAAGGTAGTTTGTTTTTAAAAAGTCTGTCATTGAATTGAATTATACAAGTATTACCATATCCCATGGAGACTTTTAGCAAAGGACTTTATTAATTAATATATATATGTTTACTTAATACTATTCTTTTTTATCAGGAGGATTGTGTCTGCTATCAAAGGTAATGGGTTTCGAATCCCATGGTCTGGAGCCTAAATAGAAAAAATATTGTGTTATTTATTTATTTGTTTTTGTTTCAGATATATCGTAATGATTGGTTCAACTTCTCCTATTATTGGTCTAAAAATTGTCAACTAACTTGCTTTGATTATTGTAAGAAAATAAATTGTTAATTTTTTTTTATTGAAAATAAAACAAAATATTGAATTATGTCGTATTTTTATTTACTCATACTCAACTCAACTCAAAATTTATTTATTCAATAAATTTAAAATAAGCATTTTGGATCGTCTAAATTTATTTGGATGGATGGGCTCCCGCCCACCCATTCAGAAAGTCTTTTAGCTGTGGAGAAGAACGGGCGCAAGAAACTCCACAGATTTATAATAATACTAGCGGCCGCTCGCGGTTTCACCCGCGTGGTTCCCGTTCCCGTGGGATATCTGGATAAAAAGTATCTTATATGGTTAATCCAGGTTATAAACTATTTGTATGCTGAATTTCATCCAAATCCATTCAGTAGTTTTTACGTGAAAGAGTAACAAACATCCATCCATACTTACAAACTTTCGCGTTTATAATATTAGTAGGATAGAAATAACGACATTTACAAAACAATATGTCATTACCAAATTATACAAATTACTAATATGTTATGCTCATCATAGTGCATGTACGCACTATGTCCATACATATTTGTCATTTACATCTTCCACTTCATAATAACCTTTACTCATGAGGGTTTTTTTAACAAGGGCTTTAAATGTATGAAAAGGCATTTCAGTAATATTTAGTGGAAGTTTGTTAGAAAACGTTACACATTTACCCATGAAAGTGTCACCTGTTTTATGAAGCCTTAAACTAGGGACGGCAAGCTTATTTTTCCTACGAGTGTTTAAGTTATGAAGATCACAATTTTTAACAAATGTCTTTTCATACATAAGGTTTTCAAAAATAAATTGTGATGCAATAGTTAATATATCGATTTTTTAAACACTTCTTTGTGAGTACCTAGACTTGATATTGTATAATATGGCGCGGACTGCTCTTTTCTGTAGAATAAATACATCGTCAATATTAGCAGTGGAGCCCCACAACAGTAAGCCATAAAACTACTCTTGCCGTCTCAACATCAGTTAGAAGCCTTATTTTCTTCACTGCATATGCAGCTGAACTCAGTCTTACAGTAGAATCTACTAATTCAACTACATTATCTTTCATCTTAATTTGTGTGCTGACCTGTCTTACAGTAGGTAAAGAAAATTTAACACACTTTGTTTTTGCTGAATTCAGTAATAAATTATTAAAAGTGAACCAATGTAATACCTTTGAAAGTGCACTATATAAATAGCTTACAAAAAGAACAACTATCGATAAAATTACAAAAAGTGATGGACACCTTTTAAATCAAACAAAGAACGGCGAGACAACTGCTCTATGCACTAGCTCACAGCGAACTGTCTGCTAACAAATACATTAAAATAATATTAGTAACATGATATTTCAAAATGACGTTATTATTAAGAAATATTGTTAACACCTTGCCACCATTGCCAAAAGGCACATGGATAATAGCCATGAAATTTGTATGAAACTTTTTATGGCGTCGTCGGTCGTCCGATTTGCTTCTTACTTTACAGAAATATTGTTTATAACAAAATAGAATATAGTCTACTAAGGGCCAATTTTTAATCCTCAGATAAAACTTATCCGTTTGATAAAATATTACGAGATGTCACATAAACAAAAATGAAAGACATGATATTATGACAAAACTTTTTCAAGTTTTTTTCAAACTACTCCGAAACTGAATAAGGCAAACAAATTGATTGACAAAATAACGAGTTTTGATATAAAAGTTAGTATTAAATAAGAAGAATGGTTTTATTATATTATTAACACCGTTATATTAAACATCAAGTACGAAAACAGTCCATTATCAATATCAACTCCTACCACATTACTAATTCCAATCACAGCCAGAGTTACCTACACCTCCGCACCCCCCTGAATTTTGCCGATTGCATGTTTTAGTAAAACTCGCTGAAAACGAGTTATGTGGTCTGTGGCGTACATGCAGGCACTGTTTGCGACCTCATTTCACTACATAATTCTTTACATTGATAACTTTAAAAGAAAAATGATATGCTGTTTCCATAAATTGTACAAAATATATAAATGGACGTGTTGGTGCCATGAAAGATATATTATTCACTTCTAAATAACTTTAAAATAATTTATTACAAAAGTTCTAGGAACTTTACTGCATACGATAACACAGAAGCATAGCAGCATGCCTTTAATAATAGTTTCTCCTCTTGTCTAAAGAGGGCGCGGGTGTTGTTTTTTAGATATGTAAAAAACATCGTGAATTATACATATACCTTAGAAAATTTTAAATACAATTTAAGAGGCCTATTACATCTCGACTGTGATTTTTGCGTAAAATGACCAATTTTGGCGTTATGGATCTCTGAAAGAAAAATACATTAACAATTATGACTTATTGAATAGTGTAGGATAGCTATTGGAATAGTGCGTAGCGGCCTCGCTTTTTGTAAATTTTGCTTAACTTTTAATTAAACCCAAAATTGCAGAGAAAGATTTTCATAAAGTGCGCGAAGGCACTTTTTTGAGCTCATCGATTGAACTACTGTTATAGACAAGTAAAATAAAAAAAATATAGAGTTATCTCTTATATAGTCGAATAGTGCGTAGCGGCCTCGCAAAGTTTAGATATCATTGATTTTATATAGGAAAAAAATCTTATTCTAAACCAAAAAACTTCGAAAATTGCTATAAGTTAACTGTGAATATCTCCTATCTTCGATAATATTATTGAGTAAAATTTATACCAGAGTAATTTTTACTTCATGAGGAATAAAGATTTTATAATGAATTTATTATCCTATTTCGATAAAAACGATAAATACAACTGCAAAATTACTACAAAATGCGATGCGCCGGCTGTCCGAATTCAACTTATGCTCACAGAATGGAGATTTGTAATATTATGCACAAATTTATTATCCTATTTCGATTAAAACGATAAATACAACTGCAAAATTACTACAAAAAGCGAAAATGGGCATTTTACGCAAAAATCACATTCGAGATGTAATAGGCCTCTTAAGTAGATTCATTTAAATGTTTATTATAATTTAGTTTTATTGCTTCTAACATTATTTTTAAAGATTGTAGAACAGGCCGCATGCCATTTGTTGCGGAGAAGAGTAAACATACAGACTGAATATACAGGGCCTCGGTATATTGCACCTAGTTATGAAAGTACACTAGCGACCTCAAGCATGAAGCAATAAACAACGCGTCTTTACATACAAAAATAAAACATATTAAATATATTTTGCTCCTAGATACATTTTTTATCTAGGTGCTAAAATATTTCGCGATGCGGCTATTAGAGCCTCCCCAGTGGCCTGTATAGCAGCCGTTGACGCCACTTGCGCAGCTGTAGCGGCTTCCTGTGCAGCTGTAGCTGCTCGGGTCGCACGGGTACGCTCCCGCAGGGCCGCTACCACCTCCCTCGAGCTGGCCGCCTGCGACTCCCTCAGGGCAGTCGCCTCTGCCACAACTGCGGTTAGAGGCGGCCGTGTCCCGGCCGCAGAGTGCCAACGTCTCCAAAGAAGCCGCCTGGCGCTCTTCGAATTCGACCGCCCACTGTGGAGGCTGCGCTTCACCTGAAAAACTGACTTCAAAATGAGGAGGAGAAATAAATAATAATATATGTTAGAGAAGTAGAAAAGGGGAGTAGAAATATCATTTGATGCATTTATGTTTTGTTTTTTGAATTAGGTTTTTGTTTTCAGAAATTAGTAATTGTTCATGTAGTTCGCGAACTATCAAGGCGCGGGCGCCCTCGTCAGAGGTGTTTCTAAAAAAATATTAGTCTGTCACTGAGGTACAATACTGCCGTTGCAGAAAAACCTAATAAAACAGAAATATTAATTTAATTTATTATACACTTTATCTCCCCACGTGCTTGTGCGTGCGTGGGAGGCCTGTGCTCAGCATTGGGACGTTTATAGGCTGATGATGATGTACACTATACTAATGTAATATTTACTTGCGCCATTTACTCATGACAATATGAAACCTAGTGGCACTAGATGTTAAATTACAAGTTTTAAATATGTAAACCCAAAGGTGTTTGACATAAAGACAGATAAAAAAATTACCTGAGTGCAGTTGGCGCGGTGTATAGTTTATTTGGCCATGCTGCGATGAGGACGGGCCCGCATGCAGCTCCTCCGGCGCTGGACTAGGAGGCGACACTGGCGGCGGAGAGGGCGACGCAGGTGGCACTACAGGTGGTGGTGGCAGGGGAAGGTCGTTGGACTGAAATTTATATATTAAACACATGGGTTAATAAAATTGCCTATCCCGCTATTGCAATATCATTATCTGTCACACTCACTGTAGTTACTAACTTTGTACTAATAAACTTAAGAAACTAACATCATAGGGAACTCGGACTCCTTCATTCCCGTCAACCGCCACACTCGAAATTAAGCTGAGGAATCTCTCCTCTACATCTGTCAGCTTAATCTGAGATGGTGGCCCGCCACCAGTCCCCCGTGCGTGCACACTCCGTGCTTGTGCCCTCTTCCGCACAGCACATTTCTTTAAATTATTCCAAACATTAAGTAAAAACAATGACATGACTCATATTGTTTTCTTAGGTTTACGTGAACACTAGACATTGAAATAAACCACTTTTTACGGATGAACTCGCATATATTATGCCACAGACCCTGTAAAGGGTTTGAAATGTCAGGACTAAAAATAAAACTTTAAATGTACCTAGTTAATAAACGTCAGTTCATATGTAAAAAGTGTTTCATTTCAATTATTTGACTCCTTTGCACTTTGCATACAGTTATACCAAAAAGTTGTTAATTATTGTTAAGCTAATAAAAGTAAAACATAATAAGTTAGACTTTAACATTACGCAATGAATTGAATAGGCATGTAAAACAATGTGATAACTTTTTTGCATGCAGTGAAACCAAAGTAAAAAATGAAACACAATATGTTAGTAGGAGACAACACTAAGCAATGGATAGGATACTTACGTGCCTCCATTTACCACTAGTGGCGCCAACGCCAACAGAGTTTAGCTGGGTCGCCAGCCGCTCCCACTTGTCGCGGACCTGCAGCTTTGCCAATGGTGTTCCAAAGCCGGCCACTAGCGAAACCGCGGTCCGCCTCCATGGCATCCAAAAGCATTTGAAGCTGCTGTTCACTTATAATTTTGCGCGCTGGCATTCTGTCTGAAACATTACAATAGGAACCGTAAATAGTACAAACGAAATGTTAGAAAACATAACTACATTTCGCAACTACTTAATCTCGTTGTTGAATAATTTCCACTATTACTTTTATATAAAATAAAACTTATGTACTTACTTCTCTTTCAATTATATTTAAAATTAAACTTTTGAAATCGTTTTTTCACCCAAGTCACAAACAAAGCAGCACAGACAGACAGACGTCAAAGTCAGTCAAATCAAATATTCGCGCGCTTCGATAATAAACCACAGATTATCGTATCAAACCACGAGCTGCGTTTTGATCGTATTTTTTTTTGCTTTTTCTCATTTAGTTATCGAGCATAAGAGGTAAAGGTTTGATATTTAACTTAGTTTTTATAAGTTTTTGTATACCATAACACAATTTAAAGCCAAAAATCTACATGTAACACAATTAAGAAAAAAAAACAGAAATTTTATAAAATTGATGCTATAAAACGTAACCATCATTCACTCATTAACTTCATGTCCATACAGAATTTTAGGCGATACCAACAGGCTGAAGCCCATGTTAAGGACATTGGCTTCGATGAAGTTCATTTACATTGGCTTGGATTTTTTAGGCGATAGACCCGCCGAACACCGAAAATTTATACCCTGTTCGGATGCACGAAGCGTTCGGATTATAGTATGTTAAAATTTTGAAAGGGATTTTTCGAAATAAAACAAAAATATTTTACATTATAATGTGTTTATTGAAGTATGTATGTTAGATACAATGCTATTAATCACACTTTTTTAAAGAATTCCAATATAGTGCTCTGACGAGTAGTATTTAGTGACATAGAAAATGCTTTATCCCTTAATTTACGTAACAGCATTTTTTCCGGAATAGAAATGTCGACTTCATCTGCCCATTCCAAACAAGTATTTAACACGTTAGCTGCGGCACCAATTTTTGCATACTTTCCGTTCCTGCGGCACGAGGTATAATCGGCCCGTACCGTGACCAGACGTTAGGGCGACACGCGGTCTATTAGACCCCACCTCCTTTTACAGACTAAAATCCATTTTCTGGCGCGAAATCAAAGATAAATGAGAATTTTGGTCCTTATTGATATAGACAGTGAATTGATGAACCCTAATCCACCGTCGCCCCGGGATCTGATGGCTAGTTTAGGAATTATTAGCAAAACAAAATATGGGATCTTATACACCTCGTAACGCACTGAAATAGGGCAAATTTTCGCTGCGATTAGTGATGGGAAAAATAATATCGACGTTTTTAAACTGTCTTAACTACGCAACGACTTGACCGATTTTGATCAATTATATCTCATTAGATCGTTTTAAGGGCAAAACCTGGCAAAACAACACAAAGCTATCAAAGAATACATTTTTTTTTAAATAATCTAAATTGTGCTTGAAGGCGCCATAAAGAAAAAAAAACCGGCCAAGTGCGAGTCGGACTCGCGCACGAAGCGTTCCATTCTATACCATTAAGAGGCACCTATTACAGACTTATTATTGGAAAATAATGGATTACGGTTTATGCATAAGGTTTATCTTTCTATTTGTATATGAAAATCTTAATGCGGTTCACAGAATAGAAAAAAAGGCAACCAGAAGTAGAAAAGAAACTGTCCTATTTATTCTGCCTCGGGCTTTAAAAATACAATTATTAGAACTTGAATTAACATTAAAAAATCAGTATCAATATACTTTTTTTATAAAAATCTCAATATATATGTTGTACTTATTTATGAGTGTTTTTCATTGAAACAGGGTAGACAATAAGATTTTTTGCACTGAGTGCACTGAGTCAAAATCTTTTTGGATTTTTTATCAGCTTCACGAGATGGTAAAAATGTGCGTAGTTTTTGGTAACAACCAACACATCTTCTCCTTTTTTCACCCTTTTCGAGGCAATGGCGTGCGCTTTCAGGTGCTGAAAAATAACAAAAATGTAAAGATAACGTAATAAAACTGACATTGTTACTTAGGTTAGATCGTAGATGAGAATAACAATGATAATGTAGGTATAACTGCATCAAATGAATGTGTTTGTTTTATACTTAAAATGTTGAAAGAGTAGGTAGGTAAGGTAGCTTAAATTCAGAATAATTAAAAGGAAACAATAATAAATAACTTAATAATGACCAAATGTCAAGCTTAGTTTATGAAAGCTTCAACACTTTTTGACTGTCAAGAAATATATCTAAGCATTACATTACCTGGCGTCTCATCGATTTCCTTTTTTATTAAAGATTCTATAAGTTTCTCCACAAAGAGTCTTTTTGGTAACTTTTTTCCATCAGTTTGGATTGAATTAAACACAATCCAGGCATTAATTAGCGCCGTACCAAATATTAGCTCCATTACAACTTTTCTCCACCATTTGATTCCTCTCTTCAAAGTTGTATAATAAGAAGACATCTGGTCAGAAAAGTCAATGCCTTTTTTTGTTTTATTGTACAGCAAAACACATCCCGGTTTTTTTATGCATTCGTCGGTTCCTCTCTTCTTTTTTCCAGTATCTATCAGGTTATCATCGTGATCTTTGCACGTAGTCAACATCAAAACATTCCGTTTATCCATCCATTTCATTACCTTTACGCCCTTTTTGTTCATTTTTCCAATAATTTCGCCTTTCTGCAATTTGTAACTAGTAACTTGCTTTGGCAGATATTTCCGTATTTTATTAAGTGTTCCACATAAAAATGTTTTTTGTGATAGAAGATCTTCTGCCAGGCCCAACGAAGTGTAGTAATTGTCTACTATTACGATTCTACCCATTTCTGTCAGATTTGTCATCAATCTTAACACTACTTTTTTACTGTGTTCTAATTCTTTTTTCTGATTTTTTTTCCCTGTATGAACCTCTAACTCAGAAGTATAACCTTCGGGAGTGCAAAGCTTATAAAGCTTTACGCCGTACCGGTGTGATTTGTTTTTTATGTATTGGCGAAAACCTAGTCTTCCTCTCCATGGTATCATGGTTTCATCGATTACCACATACTTTCCAGGATTTGCAATACGTCGAAAGTTTTCTGTAATCTTTGTGAGCATATTTCTAATTTTATATAGTTTGTCAGTTTGGTCTTCATTACTTACATCACTGACATGCCAGCATTTAAGTAGCAATAAAAATCTGTCTCTTGTCATTACTGAAGAAATAAATTCGTTTCGATACAATTTGTTTCTGCTCCAGTATAAATTTAAATTAGGAACTCTACACAAACCCATTGCCATTAAAACAGCCAAAAATGTTCTCATTTCCTGAGAACTGGTGTCACTCCATTTTGTCATGCGTGAATTACGTTTCATATTTTGTTGATTTATTTGTATATACTTTTGTGCGTAAGCATTTGTTTCAGATACCATTATATCAATCATGTCATCTGTAACAAACATCTTGTATATATCTTCAGGTGTAACTCCCACAAACGGGGGTAAATTAAACGTACATTCTCCAGCGAATTCATTAAAAGTTATGGGACTTTCCGATATATTTTCCCACTCATCGTGATCTTTAGCTTGCGTGCCGGGTAATGTTTCGTCCGTGACTAAAATGTCATCTTCTGTAGCTTCTTCATATTCACTATCTGGAGATAAATCCTGATCTGAATGAACGCAATTTTCCATTGAAGCATACTCTTCCGAATCACTACACTCTTCCTCCGAAGGACTATAATCATTGTCAGTACCGCTAAAATTATCATCTTCCATATTATTACTCTCATCCAACTCAGGTGATTTTCGAATATTCTGCACACTGTGACATATTTTGTTTGTTTGTATTATATTATTGTTTTCGCAGTCTATATGTTCAATAATATCATATTCGACAATATCAGGTGATTTTAGAACAGTTGGCAATTTGTTATTCATGTCTCGTTTTCCTTTAACATTGTCATCAGGAATACTTTCTATAATTACAGAGACCTCTATTTCATGACTTTTTTTGGATTTGGACGGATTAAAGTCTTCTGAATATATACATTCGGATGTAACATTTTCTCTCGGTCTTTTTTGTGTCGGAGTACGAAGTAATTGTTGAATGTTGTCCTCACTAAGTGATATATTACAATCCAGTAAATTGGAGCGTGAGATTTCTGACAAAGATCCAGCTCTGCTCTCCGTAGTTATATGAGGAAAATCTTTTGAAGGGGAACCTATAGGATTTTGTTTTTTTATTGGTGAGGTTGAAGCACTAGAAGCGGACAAGCGAACATTCTGCAATATTTGACAAGTTTTTCCGGTACTAGGACTGAGATACACTGTTTCTTCTTGTGTTTTGAGTTGAATAGTTTTTCGGATGTTTGGACTGAGGTTAACTGTTTCTTCTGGTTCTTTCACTTGATCAGGATAAATTGAATTTTTTTTAGTGGCAGTCTGAGCACGTGTTTTTGCTTTGTGTTGTAATGTTCTTGTATTTGCAATAATTATAGAGCTTGGGTGCCCATGTAAGAAAGTATATTGTTTTGTATTGTCATACTGTTGTTTATCAATGACACATTCTTGTTGTGAGCTAAATTCATGTAAAGGTACGATTTTTTCAGTTATATTTGGTTCAGTAGAAAAATATGTTTTTTGACGTTTATTTGTTGGAAAAATCTCTTCATCACTCTCATCGTCAAACACATTTTCAATTGGCAATGTTGGCCGATTGGTTGGTTGGACATCACTTCTCGGTGGACTCTGAAAAAAATGACTCACATATTGTATTTTGCATAAACAGGCAGTTCTCAGCCACCAGTAGCTATTTATTGAGTGTACTGATCAAAACACGGTAAAAAAATAGAATAGAAATGACAAGAAAAAAAAACGATACGCAAATAAAGCTGTGTGGTGCCGGCGGCGAATATTACCAACCCATTTCATCCCGTGGGTGTCGTAAAAGGCGACTAAGGGAATAAAGGAACACAGAAGACGGGCAGCAGCGTCTCTGAACCGTTTGACATCTTACTGCGATCGCCAACCCGCCTGCCAAGCGTGGCGATTATGGCAATTCCTCCCAAATGTTTGGGAGAGGCCCTTGCCCAGCAGTGGGATCCCTACGGGCTACTAAAAAAAAAAAAAAAAGCGGGCTCACCGACTAGTTTAGGTATTATGATATTCAAAGTAGGTACTTTTCTTTATAGACTATTTAATAGATCGCCAAAAATGTCTCTAAGTTCAATCATTTTCATATAAGTAACCAGGTTTGTAAAATATCAAAATGTCTTCGTCATAGTGACAATTCAGTACCTAATTAAAAATATTGGCTTTGTATGACCGGTACACTTGAAAATAGAATTAATTAATAAGCTGCTAGAGAAAGCCTTTGCTTGGTGATAGTTTAAACAAAGTGTTATTCTTAAATGAAAACCCTCTTTAGGTGGTGATACAACTCGTGAAAGTAAACAAGTTTCATCAAAATAAAAGAAAGAAAAAATATAATACTTCATATACAAAGTCCCAAGAGTAAGTTTTGTGTGACAAGTTAATTTTATTACCAATAAGTATAGGTATCATAATTAAGGCAACCAGTTGGAACAACTGATATTACCTGTATACAAATTTTCTTAAAAAAGTATTTTTACAAACGATAAAAAAGTATTTTTATCGTTTTCTTTTGAAAGTTGTTCTATTTCGCGAGTGGTTACAACCTAGGAGGGATCGCTTTATTAGATGTTATATTATTATTCATGTAAGTGGTGCAAAATATAAACAGCAGTTTAAAAATAGAGATGAATTTGGCATGCTTATTCATTACAAAAAACAAACTCACACACACACACACCACACACTTTAAAGAAAGTTTTTAAGATTTGTTTTACAATAAATACTTAGAATCCCAGTCCCACTCCGTAAACGCTTTATTCATGAACCGATAGCAGATTTAATCGAGACGCATTAAGCCTAGATTTCGAGTGAAGACTGAAGCGAGTGAAGCTGCGGTATATTATATATAATATACTGTCATTTTATACCAAATAGTCTGTATGCTACATTTTTCTTCTCAAGCTTTATTATGGTCCAGATTATTTACATGCGATTACATTTGGCAGCACCTTATGTTGTTGAATATTATGTTAAAGGTTTAATATAAAAACGGTGTATTAGTTAGTGCAAAATTAATTCTCGTATCAAGCTTTTCACACAAGTAATCTTATAGATAAATGTTAGAAATATCATATCCACGCATGCTTATACAAAACGTACTTACAAACACTGTAATCCTTTATTTAAGATGGCTAAAAACAAAACATTTCATATTAAAATATTGAGTTTCTTAAATTACTAACACAATAATTTCTGTACTTTTACCATCGTACAATAATATACTCCGCCTGGTGCTCTCTTCCGACCACGTGTCATATATCGTAAAATTTACATAAGTCGAATCTAACACACTTAACAAACTTGGTGATTAAAAATATCCCTTTACATAGGTATTTTGTTGTTTTTAACTTTTTAGTATTATTGTAATAGCGGCCTACATAATTTGAGAAAACTTCAACTATCTATCTATCGCGACAAACGGACAGACAGCGAAGTCTTAGTAATAGAGGGTCCTGTTTTTATCCTTTCGATACGGAACCCTAAAAATCTTTAATATTTATATACCTACTTTCAAAACCTAGACAAAGAACTACTGAAATATTAATTATATTACTTACCTGTTTTGTCAACGGCTGCTTTGCGTTTCTTGTTGAGTTTTTCACTACCTACAAAAATATCAATTAAGTGTTAAGTCCTAATAATAATAACATTATTATCACGATATAGAATAATAGGTAATTCTAGATATGTTGCAAAGTATTAGGTACGTCAATAATCGTTATTACCAATAATATCTTTAGGTATAATATACTTAAGTAATAATATCTTACACTTACTTTAGGTACATAGCTACCAAGATAAGAAAAAACTAGGTACTTACGTAAGATTTTTTCATTAAAAACTTACCTGTTTTGGCTCTGTTTCTGGGTTTTTTAAAATTAACTTCTTCCGACATCGTTTAGACATGTTCGGCGCTGTAAAAGGACGTGCTCTCCAATCGACGTGATGCACAACACTGGTCGCGGGAAGCTCGCGTTGAGTGCGGTACGAGGTCAGGGGGGATATGGGACGTTTTAGCCTCGTTCCGCACTGCATTAAAATTATATTAATTCAGTGCGGCACGAGGCCTAAGACATCCGGTACCAAGGTAGGTACACCACCGAGTCCGGAACCATTAGTGATCTCAAATATATATTTATCTCTTTCCTACACTGGACCAAACCAAAGCTATGCCATTCGCACGACAGAGAAATTCACTTTTTTGCTTGCCGCACCACAGGGAAGTTGCATCAGGGGTGATTTAGGCCTCGCTTCGCACTTAACGTGTTAAGCAAGACACAGCTTGAGTATGTGGGATCCTTGCAACTGATTCCGATGTCTCCAATTCTTCTTCGTTTTCGTTGTCTTGCTGATCTGTTACTTGTCTTATTATGTCTTCATCAGTCAAGGGCTCCTGACAATCAATGTCATCATTGCTAACCAAGAAATTATTAATATCTGCTTCAGACAATCCTCTGTTCTGGAAAATACTCAACGGTAAGTCATCTTCAGGATCAAAATCTTCCACATCTTGACCAGACATACCCTCTGATTCGAAAAGCAGGGGCCACAGAGGCTTCCAATGAGCTACCGAGCGTCACTGCGAGCAGACGTGTCGCAGTGCACCTACAGTTTACAAATTTACATAAGCAGTAACGTAATCCGTATTGTTAACGCAAAAGTGTCCACAATCGCGCATTTCGGTTTTCCTGTTCCCGTGCATCACCGTACCGTGCGCTGGCGCCACTTCGTCTGCCTCACCCCCGCGTCACAATTGTTCGTCCTTTTCGCACCTAATCGCAGTGGTCTGTGCGTCAAAGAATAAGCATCGAAGATGTGGCGGTCTCCAAGCAAACTACACAGTTCGGACACGGACATTTCGAAGGAAGATACTATTACAATCCGGAAGCGCAAACACGGAGATGATTTCAGCGATATGTTTCAGTCATTCTCTAAAGAACTTCTTACAAACATTAATAGCTTTAAAGTTGATATCAACGAGAAGATGTCGGAGATGAGTAAAAATATAACTGGTGTAATTAAAGAAGATATTGCAAAATTGTCCGAAACTACCATGGAAATGAAAGCGGAAATGCAAAAAATTCGGAAAGATCACACAGAAATCAAACTAAATGTACAGGCACTCAAAAATAAATTAACTGATCTCGAAAATGACGTAACTTCTCTCAAAGAATCCACGCAGTTCAGCTCAGAACAAAATGATGATCTTACGAAAAAAATAAGTGAAGAGACGAAGAAAATATCCCAAACAGTCGCAGATATCGTAAAACTTAAGGCAGAAAATGAATCATTAAAATTTATAGTTAATAATAACGAACAAAGAGAACGCCTTTTGAACTTAGAGTTTGTTGGGATACCAGAAACTAAATATGAAGATCTAAGAGTACTGATTATTAATATTGCTAAGTCTGTCGGAGTGGAAGTGGCAAACAACGATATAGTTCACATTAACAGGGTTTCGCCAAGAGTGAAACTCCAAGGACGTCCGAGAGTAATAGTCGCCAAAATGAATAACCGCTTAATAAAGGACAACTTATTATCCTCCACCCGAAAAAATCGTATTACCACTAAAACCGTCGGCATGCCTGGTGATCCCATACCCATATACGTGAATGAACATCTCACTCATTATTACAAACAACTGTTAAAGACTACTAAGAGTTATGCAAAAACGAAGCAGTATCAGTTTGTTTGGGTAAAAAACGGCAGAGTTTATGTTCGCAGAGACGACACTTCACCTCTAATACTAATCACAAAGGAGGAGGATTTGAAGAAGATTATTTAATGTGTTTTGTCTGTAACCACATTTATTCTCACTTTTTGCATTTAGCTTTGTTAGATTTACATATTACTTTGTTAAAAAAATAGAAGTCATTGTATGTTCTGCGCCTTTACATTCTTTGACGCAGTGGATAAACTGCATTAACATAATACTCATGCGCGAATTTGTTGTGCACCCGTTTGGACTACTAACCGTAAGTAATAAAATATTATTTTATATTATTCGCTCATGTTATACTGGTAGTATATATTTTATATTGCACTTATTATCGTTATATTTTTATCATAGTTATTTAAAACACAGGTATATATTTACTCCAACTGTTTTGTTGTATAATCGTAAGAATCAATTAATTACATTTTTCTCAGTACTTTATTTTATCTGGATAGGCACACTTGCCGATAAAAACCACTACACGTTATGGAACCTTATATTTTTTTGCCACAACTTATCAATTTTCGGTTACCATTTTCTCGCACCCATAACTAGTGAACGTATGATACTCAACTTGTTTCCGTGTGACGGTATCTTTGCAATAACTTACCCACATCTGGTTATTTACAAATTTTATTGTTATCACAACTTCAAACTAATTGAAGTTATTATATTTATACAAAGTTTTAATTTATTAAGATATCATGTCCGGGTGGCGGTTATAGACACCACATATTACTTAAATGTGTCTAAGAGTGTTTTAAAGTGTTGTGAATCTGAGACATCGTATTATTTATTTACTAAATATTTTACTATTTGTGACTGGTTGTTGAGCTTGGCACTTTATGGCAACTTATACTTTACATATAATACATATAAAAGTTATTTCACGTTAAATAATGGATTTAGGCATTCATAAATACTTAAGTATCTATTACCAAAACGTACGTGGGCTAAGAACTAAGTGCCTTGACCTTATTCATGGTTTATTGAGTAGTGATTACGATGTCTTAGTTTTTACAGAGACTTGGTTACATGAAGGTATACTGGATCGAGAATTTGCTGATGCTAGATACACGGTGCATAGACGCGATCGGGACTTAAAAAAATCCGGAAAGAAAACGGGTGGCGGGGTCATGATACTGATAAAAAATGATTTGGACTCCAAACTTGTCGATATTCAGTGTCCCGAAGGGACCGAGCTCCTGTGGGTGAGTTTGCCGGCGCGGGCGGCGGTTGCAGGCGCGTCTCGCGCTGACCCTGCTCGCGGCGGCGGGCGGCACGGCGCCGCCGACAGTCGCACTCGGCGGCAGATGGCGGACTTATACATCGGCGTAGCATACTTACCACCAGATTCGCGACAAATGACGTCTAATATCGAGAGTGTTGTGCGTGCAACCGAATGTTTAATGAATTCTAATCCCTCGCAGAATTATTTATTGGTCGGAGATTTCAACCTGCCATGCGTCGGGTGGAGTTGTGATGGGCCTATTTACATGAAGCGTGGCTCTGTAGAAGTGCAAAACGCAGCCTCTTATTTAATTGAAAATTTAAGTATAATGGGTTTTAATCAATATAATTTTATAACAAATGAGTTTAATAATACCCTGGATTTGGCGTTTTCGAATTTGGAACTTAATATTAACACCTGCTCCATCCCACTACTCAAGGTAGATAAGGCACACCCACCACTCGTCTTAGATATTTTTGATCTAATTGTTACCCCTCTTTCTGAAGCTCCCTTGCCTAGACGTGATTTTAGGCATGGCAATTACGAGCATATTAATGTAACATTAAGCAAAATAGATTGGCTCTCTCTATTTAACAATTGCTCAACTGAAGATGCCACTCTCATACTGTATAATCAATTATACGAGTGTATAGAAAAATACGTGCCTCTTAAACGGAAATCAGGTAATTACGGGTATCCTGTTTGGTATAGCCTCGCTTTAGTACATATTATAAGGGAAAAATCTAAAGCTCACACAAGGTGGAAAAAGTATGGTAATTTGCTAGACTACGACGAATTTTCATTATTGCGAGCAAGACAACGACGTGTTCAAGCCAACTGCTTCTCAAAATACACATCTAATATTGAGAATTCGGTAAAAAAATCTCCTAAAGCTTTTTGGTCTTATATTAAAGCCATGCGTGGAGGTTCCAGCTATCCAAAAACCCTCACACACCAAGGGGAAAGCTACTCTGAGGGTAAACTTATATGTGATGCCTTTAATGGGTTTTTCCAAAGTGTATTCGGCCAGCCCTTGAAGGAACATAATTTAATCGTGCCAACAGATGATGGTGTTCAATTAATGTCTTCCTTACAAACTGACGTTAAGTCAGTGATTAAACTGCTGGAAAGCCTAGATGTAACAAAAGGGGCTGGTTGTGACGGCATATCCCCTCTCTTTTGGAATAAATGTGCAAAATCTCTTGCTCTGCCCTTATCTTTTATATTTAATCTTTCATTGAGAGAGGGTGAATTCCCTAGCACCTGGAAAAAAGCACATATTGTGCCTATCCACAAGAAAGGGCCCAAAACCATTATAAGTAACTACAGGGGTATATCAATCCTAAACACCATTGGCAAAGTTTTTGAACAAATTGTTTACAAAGCCATATATCCTATTGTAAAGCAGGGTATCCCTGAAGGGCAGCACGGTTTCCTCAAACGTCGGTCGACAGTAAGCAATCTTGCTTGTTTCTCAGACTACCTGACTCATGGATGAGCGTGGGGGACAGGTTGATGTGATCTACACAGACTTCGAAAAAGCTTTCGATCGTGTGGATCACATCATACTTCTCGAAAAACTATATAAATTGGGCATTCGTGGGGATTTACTGCGATGGATTCAATCTTACTTATCTAATCGATCCCAGTCGGTAGTTGTAGGGGGATTCAGATCTGATTTCATAAATATACCTACGGGTGTACCTCAGGGTTCGCATTTGGGCCCATTATTCTACAACGCGTACATTTACGATATATCGGACTGTTTCAAAACTTCAAGTCATTTGTTGTATGCGGATGACAAAAAAATATTTTATAAAATTCGAAATGCAAATGATTGCTCAAATATACAGACCGATTTGAACCGCTTATTTACATACTACCAAGATAATCGAATCACAGTTAACGTCTCAAAATGTCAATGTGTGAGCTTTACGCGAAAACGGACACCACTGATCTACACTTATAACTTTAATGATATCCCTATTGAAAGAGTCAATGTAATACGTGATCTCGGTGTTCTTTTCGATAATAAGCTATTATTTCAAAACCATATTGATACTATCACTACTAAAGCTTTCAAAAATCTCGGTTTTGTGATTCGTGCATGTAAGCCTTTTCGTGATCCAATCGCTATTAAATCCGTGTATTACGCATTTGTCAGAAGTACTTTAGAGTATGCAAGCTGTATCTGGAATCCTTACTATGAAATATACAAAAATAAAGTAGAAAAAATACAAAAGAGATTTGTGCGGTATCTTAACTATCGCTTGCGTATTTCATCGTCATCTTACAAAGACAGTTGCGAACAACATAACATGTTGACTCTGGAAGACAGACGTTATCTTCTCGACATGTGTCTACTATACGATATCATTAGTGATAATATTGATTGTCCTCGGCTGCTGAGTGGGATTGGATTCAATGCACCCACCTATCGCACACGCCATACCCCCTTGCTCAATGTTCCTCGTTCAGCCACTAACTATGGCAAAAATGGTGTCATAACGCGTATCACCCGGACATATAACACCAAGTTTGCGGATGTGGACTTGTTTATTCACTCCAAAGTAAGTTTCAAAAAACAAATTATAAACAAATTTCTTACTAACTAAAACAGAAACGGGCTCCGTAGTGTATGTATGTGAAGAAACTGTGACATACAGAATGATGTGACCTATCCAATTTATATAATTTATATGTTTTATTATATTAATCTCCTTAATTAAAATGTTTTCATTAATTAATTTCTATAATACTATCTAAGTATATTATTATTATTTATACCTTCGTTTTATCATTGATTCTAGTAACTACACGGTGCGTATTTATTACTTATTAATATTATTCTCTGTTTTTTTTTTTTAATCTAAAAATACAGATTAAAATTTACGAAATATATTATTTAAGTATTTTTGTTATTTATATACTTGGCGCAAATACGGATACACAACAATATCTCATTGTGTTGATCATATGGGCTTCTGTTCTTAAATAGTAAGTTTGTATTAATTTAAAAAGGGAAACCTATAATTGGCCTTATTCTTTAACTACCTGAAATATTGTAAACATTTTGTAACGCTGTTGGTTTTCTTAATAAAATAAATAAATAAATAAATAAATAAATAAATAAGACTTTTTAATTAGATTTAGTGACAATTGCTCCCAAGATTGAGCTAGTGAAAACACTGCATCTTTCATTGTGTTTTGTTTAAGCACTTCAGTTACTGTACATTCTGGATTAACTTCTTGCTGGCCAAAAACTTGCAACAGGAGTTTTTTCTTGTAATTCACTTTAATGTTCTGGATCACATTTTGATCCATAGGTTGAATAAGGGCTGTGCAGTTGGGGGGCATGTACAAAATGGTAAAATTTTCATCAATCGACTGCAGATCGTCTTCGAGTGGATGGGCTGGTGCATTATCAAGAAGTAACAGTGCTTTTAGCGGTAAGTTCTTTTTTGATAAAAATTTCTTTACTTCGGGAATAAAATGTTCCTTCAGCCAATCCATAAATATTGGTCTTGTAACCCAAGCACTTCTTTGACCTGTGTAATGAACCGGTAATTTTCTGACTGTTGCAAATGCACGTGGCCTTTGTGCTTTGCCTACAACCAGCAAGGGCAGTTTGTGCGTTCCGGTTACGTTCGCGCATGGCATAAATGTGATCCTCTCCTTCGACACTTTGGAACCTGGGGCCCTAATTTCTGATGCCGACGCCAATGTTTTATCTGGTATCGATCTCCAGTACAGGCCTGACTCATCAGCATTATAGATTTGGTCTGCAGACAGATCCTGTTCCCTTATTACATCCATGAATTTGTCCCGGAATGGCTTTACAGCTGCTTCATTATTCGACAATTTTTCGCCACTTACCTTAAGTTGGCGTATACCATGTCTTTTCTTAAAATTATCTAACCATCCTCTGCTAGCCACAAACTCTCCTCTTCCAAGTCGTTCATGGAAAAACATAGCCTTCTGCATCAGTATATCACCAGACAAAGGGACGTTCTTTCTTCGCTGCTCTATGAACCACGTAAATAAAG
Source organism: Scoparia ambigualis (assembly GCA_963921215.1). NCBI lineage: Eukaryota > Metazoa > Arthropoda > Insecta > Lepidoptera > Crambidae > Scoparia > Scoparia ambigualis. Next base: position 29,676,973 of record OY992514.1, read on the forward strand.
CATCTTCAAGTAAAGGATTTTCAGGAGTTTTCAAGGTTTTCCTAGCACCTGGACCCTTTTCTGTGTTTATTACAAATGATCGTATTTTTTCCTCCTTGTGTTTGATATCTGTAATTGTGGCTTTTCCAACGTTATACTGCTGTGCGAGAATTGATGACGAGATGCCTTCTTTAATCTTGTCCAAAATCTCGCACTTTTCTCCAATTGTTAGCGTCACATGTTTTCTTTTCTTCGATGTTGAGGCCATGATGCAAATTTGAGACGCCAACACAATAAAATGGCGAAAAGGCGCGCGGGCGGACGAAAAAGCGATACGTGTGTTATCTAACACGCACTGCGTGGCACTGCGGGACAGAAACTGTGAGAAATCGCGGTTGCGCAGGGGTAAGGGGAGTCGTTCGGATTATAGAGGCGTTCGGACGAGCTGGGGTACGGATTATCAAGGCCGTGCTGTAGTTGGTACCCGGGCAATGGTTATGTTCACATTATCAGGAAATATTCCACCATATGATATTAAATTAAAGAATCAGTTAAAGGCATCAAATATTATTCTTGCTGATAGCAACTTTGATGAAGCTCGAGATGTAGATATCATACTTGGTACAGATGTGCTCAATTATGTACTTGATGGTTCAAAGATTTCAACCAACATTCCAGGGATAGCGGCTTATGGATCATGTTTCGGTCACGTCATCATGGGAGCGATACACACTCAACAGTCACCATCGACGGTCACATCACCCGACCAGTCGGCAGGCACTTCAGTAGAAGACTATGGACTCCATGCAGTCAGACTGGAGGAAGTCTTAGAAAAGTTTTGGAAGGTGGAACAGCCCCCTTCGAAGCCAGCTGTTCATCCGGATTACTTGGAATGTGAAAGGTTGTATAATTCAAGCACTCCACGTATGCCAGATGGCAAATATTTGGTTAGGTTACCATTACTTTCAACAAGGCCACCATTGGGTGAATCAAAGGTTTTAGCCATTCAACGATTGCGATCTTTAGAAAGAAAGATGGCAAAAAATTCAGTATTCGCAAGTAAATACAAAGAATTCATGAAGGAATATGAAACTCTCGGTCATATGTCAATATCGGACTTTCAGTTAGACTCCGAACATTTCACCATCCCTCATCATGGCATATTCAAAAAGGGAACGGATAAGATCCGTGTAGTATTCGACGGGAGTGCTCGTTCATCAACAGGAACATCACTAAACCAGTGTCTTCACACCGGTCCACCACTTCAAAATGATATTACCCAAATATTGTTAAATTTCAGACGGCATCAAATATATTTCACGACCGACATCAAGCAGATGTTTCGAATGACCTGGATACTCCCTGAAGACAGGAAGTACCAGCTCATCTTGTGGAGAGAGGACCCGTCTGACCAAATTCAGGTATATGAGTTGAATACTAATACCTACGGCCTACGATCAAGTCCATTCATTGCAATTCGAACATTGTTACAACTCGCCGATGATTGGGAGGCTAGTCATCAGGAATCATCGGCTTCAACCGTCATCAGACGAGACACCTTCGTTGACGATATTCTCACGGGCGCAGAATCGTTATCAGAGGCTCAACACCTCAAATCAGAACTCATCGCACTAATGAAAAGCACCAAATATGAGCTCAGGAAATGGTCATTAAATTGCAATGAATTACTGCAGGATTTGCCGCAGGAAAACTGCGAGCTGCCCCATCAGTTTGATACTGACGATAAAAGCTTTATTAAAGTATTAGGTATTCAATGGGACCCAGTATCAGACTCAATGTCATATCACATCAATGTCCCGCTAGGACAAGCAATTACTAAGCGTCATATCCTTAGTACAATAGCACGCCTGTATGACCCGTGTGGATATTGTGCGCCTCTTGTGTTTCGATTCAAGGTGTTTCTTCAGACACTATTTTCAGATGGAGTCAAATGGGACGAACCTGTCAGTAATAGTCAATGTTGTCAGTGGGACGAACTCATTCAAGACCTTAATTATTTGTCAAACTTGCAGATACCTAGATGTGTTGCACTGCCACAGACTGTCTCATATTCACTTCACGGATTCGGAGACGCTGCAGAGACTTTGCCGCGAGCGTCTACCTCAGGACCGTGGACGCGTCAGGAAATGTCATGGTACGTTTACTTATAGCTAAATCAAGAGTAGCTTCTCAGAGATCAAAGCAAACGATACCAAAACTGGAACTCAGTGCTGCTCATCTAGTGTTCAAATTATTGAATCATGTATCAGAGTCATATGACAGTTCAATTCAATTTGACAGCATCAATGCTTGGTCAGATAGCACAATCGTGTTATCTTGGATAAACACAAAACCATACATGCTTCAAACATTCGAATGTAACAGAGTTCAAGACATTCAAAATTCAAAACGTTCTATGATATGGAGACATGTACGTTCCGAATTAAACCCTGCAGATGTCGCCTCACGAGGCATGGCGGCTGAAGATCTCATACATTTCAATTTATGGTGGTCCCCAGACTGGTTACTTAAGGAGGAGTCACAATGGCCTTCGTTACCAGTTACTATGCCTTACGATTTACCTGGATTCAAGAAATTGGTCAATCTTGTTACTCCTGTCGAACCATGGGAAGACGCGCTGTTATCACATGTCAGCTCGTTCAGTAAGCTCATCAATATTACCTCATTGGTACTTAGATTTTGCCGAAATATTAGATTGCCTAAAGAAAGACGGAATCTTAACTCTACACTCTCATTAGACGAGACTCGTGAAGCAACCAGACATTGGATTAAGAAAATTCAAATGGATTCATATAAAGATGAAATTATATTAATCAAGCAAGGAAAATTGGTCTGTAAATCGCTACAGAAATTAAAGTGTCTTCGTGGATGAAGATCACTTTATCCGAGTCGGCGGCCGACTACGGAAATCAACATTGCCTTACGGAGCCAGGCATCCATATTTGATACCTAAGGATCATAGGGGGGGTCAATTACTCATAGAATATTATCACAAGTCATATTCTCATGCGGCGACAAACGCGCTCATTGCTATACTGCGGCGAGAGTATTGGATTACGTCAGTCAGACGTCAAGTATCAAAGGTCATAAGAAATTGTTTAGTTTGTTTCAGGTTCAATGCTTCATCTCAGCCACCATTTATGGCAGACCTACCAGCTGATAGAGTCACGGCCGCACGACCATTTTCAGGCGTAGCGACTGACTTTGCTGGACCTTTCTTAGTCAAAAGCAGTTTACTAAGAAATGCGAAATCACTCAAAGCTTACCTGTGTGTTTTTGTATGTTTAGGTACAAAAGCTGTTCATCTCGAAGTGGTCTCTGCATTGACCATCGAGGCCTTCATCGCGTCATTCACCAGGTTTGTCAGCCGACGAGGGCTGCCTTCACTAATCAGATCGGACCGAGGTACCAATTTTACTGGTTCTAATTCGAATCTAAAGGAGATCACTCAGTTCTTGTTGGACAACCAGATTATCCTCAAGGAGGAGTTCAGAAAACAGAGCATTCGCTGGAAGTTCAATCCTCCTGCATCGCCCCATATGGGGGGACTATTTGAGGCTGCAGTCAAAAGCGCTAAAAACTTCTCAAGAGAGAGATGGGCGATACCGATTTTAACATTCGAGGAACTGTCTACTCTATTTACTAAAATAGAGTCTATACTTAATTCACGGCCTCTTGTGCATATGTCAGAGGACCCCAGTGATTTAGAGGTTCTCACGCCAGGTCATTTCATCATAGGTCAGCCCTAGTTGCCTTGCCAGAAGCTCACTGGAAGGAGACTAAAATGTCGCGATTGTCCCGTTTTCAAGTTATTCAGAAATTGTACCAGACGATCTGGTTGCGCTGGCATGTTGAGTATCTCAGTACACTACAGTCACGTAATAAATGGTATAAGCATATTAACAATATAGAGCTCAACGATTTAGTTCTTATTATTGACGAGAACTCACCCCCTCTTCACTGGCGAAAGGGTAGAGTTATTGAATTATTTAAGGGATCAGATCACATTGTTAGATCAGTTAAATTAAGGACTCAAAGCGGAGAGCTTGTAAGACCAGTGGTCAAATTGTGTAAATTACCGATACCAATAGAAAGTAATTTAAGTTAACCACTTCTGTGTATATATAGTGTTTTCATTCTTAAAGTTAAGTCATGTGTATGAGTCATATTATGTGTTATTGTAACTATAAATAGAGCGCATTAAGGACTTCAAGTATTCAATTCATTTCCCCCTGGTGGCGGGAGGAATGTTAATCGAAAATTAACATGTTTGTATATATTTCATTGTGTATCATCTTAATGTTTAACGCCTTTGCGTTATCGATCTTACGTTCAAAAAAAAAGAATCACTTGTCATTCAATCAAAAACCTGTCTAGTTTATAGTAGTAGATAGATGTGATTAAAGATGGCAGTCGGCCATGCATTGGTTTTCTCATAAAAGGCGTGTGTACGCCATGTAATATTAATTATATTAGTTAAATCAGTTGTTCATTGGTTTTGTCATCAAGGCGTGTGGATGCCAGTTCAATATTCATTATAGTCATTCATTGGTATTCAAATTCAAAGGCGCGTGGACGCCATTTCATGTAAATTATAGTAGTTAAATCTTGTTATCTATTAAAATCAGTGTGACAAAGTAAAGTGTTTATTTTTCATAATCTGAATTACCATCATCAATTATCAGCGCCTCAAGGGTCTAAAGCGACCGCCTTAAAGCGACAGCGTACGCCGGCCTTTGAGGAAGTCATCAACGTGTGCGATCCTTGGCCGTCGCGATCACGGCTGGCCGAGAAAATCTACGCACAACTATTTTGTTTTTTTTACATAATTACATTGCAGATGTCAAATACAGTTTTTACAATTTACAATTAATATATTAATATTAATATCAAAACAAATAAATAAAATACAAATGATATAAATGTCAATAAGAATCAGAATTATAATACAACACAACATGAACATAAACAACAAGAAGTAAACACTATTTTTGATGATCATTATGCTTTAAAATTTGCTAGATAAATATTCATTAGTGCTGTAAAACATTTTATCAGATAGCCATCTGTACAGAGCTGTCTTAAACTTAATAAAAGGCAATTGTTTAATATTATCTGGTATCTTTTGCATACTCATCCAATAGTGTTCTTTCTGAAATCTACTGCTTTTTGGAATAATTACAGAGACCAATCTATTACAATTTCGTGTGTTTCTTGGATATACATCCTTAGTCTGGCTGAAACGGCGTATACAGTTTAACAAATTTAGAGGTTTCAAAAATGTAGATGCAGGGTAATATGGGGTATAGCTGCCACATATTATTTCTATTCAACAGAATATGGTCATATTATATTGCCCACATGATTATTTTCCTTATTTATACAACTTCGCAAGAAATCATCAAGAAATAATATAAATCTTATTAGAAAAACTCAAAATCTACAACATTGCACGACTTACCTTTCTCTGTTTCGTTATAATCAATATAAATCTTACACATTCACCGAAACACCTGTTCAACGGTTAGTCAAAACTCAAATGGCTGTCATTGTCACACACGTACGGATACACCGAGTTTGCGAAATTGGGAACCATAGAGTAAATAGTGAGGATTAAATTTTGAAAGATTGTGGGCTTATTATTATTGCCAAAACCTGAAAACAGCATCGAAAAATCTATGTGGGAAGCATATGTCCGCAGCTTGCTTAAGGGTTAATATTGTTGCACTGTTTTGCAAATAGTTCTACCTATCTTGTGGTTGTGTCTTCCACGATGTATATCCACTTTTCTCCTCCTTTTCCTTTTGGTAAGGGACCAAACAAAGAGATTGATAACTTTTAGAACGTTTGATAATTTGGTGTAGATTGGTATAGTCCGGGTTTATATTTCTGGCAGTCGACACATGTTTTGATATATTTAACTACATCTTTTCGGAGTCAGAACTTATTTGTAATGTACGTCCTAACTCCACCCATGTGTCCAGCAGTTGATGCATCGTGAAAATACATTTCGAGAAAACATTTGATCTAAAAAAAACTGACAATGATTTAATAATTCAACAACTCCTTAAACATTTCGAAGTGACATCCATTAATTAAGTATGGCAATACTTAGGAACTGACTTTCAATTTAATAAAAGTAAACGTAGGTACCGGAAAAATAACCAACAATATATTGATTAATGTTTTATATTTTAGCGTTTTTTTCTTATTAACGCTTAAATATACTTAAGTAAAATTTAAAAAAAAAAACTTTTAAAACAATATATTGTTTTAGCTGTTTTTGCAGTGAAATTTTGATTAAAGCATTCGAAGTTAAAATAATAAACAGTAAAGCAACAAATCTAGATAGTACCATTTATTATAATGCGAAGACATTATTAATAAGTAAGTACATACAATTATCAAACAATTATAGTATGACGATATAATACATAAGTCTGTGTAACATTTTTAGTGGTCATGCTCTATGATAGCACTTAAATCTGCTGCTGGTAATCTTATGTTTTCAGTTTGATATATATTATGCACATAAAATGTACGCAACATCCTATTGTGCGCCTTTCACTCAGACATGAACAATAATAATGAGCGGTAGCTTTTCTTGCGTCTCTTTGTCGATCAATTACATTATAGGAATTATATATCCTGGACCTTACATGTCTCGACTGTATTCGAACACGTAACAAGCAAACGTCTTGCTCTTCTATATATTCACTAAGACGATTTATCTGTTGCTCATGATACACTTCAATATTATATAAGTCATGTCTTAAATGCTCATCATAATAACTGCGAGCTAACTTGACTTGATACGTACCCAGAGTGAAAAGGTAAGATCATCTTCTTACAGATTTGGTAAATCGTCGAAAATAGGCTGATCGCCGATCGACAAACAATGGCGGTTGCTTTGCTTACAAAGCTATCAACCTGTTTTGTGTTGATGGCATTGTAATCGTTTTCAGAAGATGAGGCGTTTTATCAAAACGCATTACACACATGAAATAACTGTTTTTATGTTCTATGAAATTCCATTATGTTTTGAAATGAAACACTTTTTTACGGATTAAGTCGCGTTTCATTTACTATTTACGTAAGTTAATCGGTCAAAAAGTGTTTCATTTCAATGTGTAGTGCTCGCTTAAACCTCAGAAAACAATATCCATTATGTTTTGTTACATGTAAATATAGTTTTTCCTAAATTGATTGCAGCGAAACGTTCTTAGTAAAAGTTGTTCCTAGTTATCAGTACTTTCATTTGACACTACTTCAGTAATGGCCGCCGACCGCCCAAAAATGCCCATTCTCCTTTATTATTTATTATGTAGGTAAGGATTAAATAAAATAAAAAAAAGTTTTAAACATGGAATTCAACATCCTTAAAACCCTGTTCACACAAATGTTTGAAGTATGAGGATTGTGAAAGGCAAAATTAAAGATGTTGTTTCTTTGATGGTTGTGTATTATGAGAGCCCACTCATTATATTTCTAATTAATATATAATAACTTAGAACTACGTCATGCGCGTGATGTCGCGTATGTCATCGACGTCGACGTCGATGCACATACCTAGGTATTTCTATTGTCATAGTGAATTAGGGTATACGTGTATTTAAGTTACAGATATAGGCTTATGGACTATACTGTTTGAAAGGCGGTGACGAATACAGGATGAGGTTTTCAACAGTTGCCATATTGTACACAAGTGTAGTACAAATAGTTATGATTTTAATAAAAATATATTAAAAAAAATTACCTATTCGTTGGTGTCCTATATTTTTCGTAACATCTCACGTTTCTATTCAAAATTTACATGTACTACTCTGAGGTCAACAACCGTTAACGTGAACAAACATTGGCTTCGTGGCTATTTCACGCTACTAATTACATCATAGAAACTCAATAGGTACCTACGTTATTTAGTCTAAGTACGTGTCATAGCCACTTCCTAATTAAAAGTTTCTTGGTTCGATTGCCAGTCGAGTAATTCAGAAAAAAGTTAAACTACGTTCCTTTGCCAATAGTATGTAGGTAAGGAAATGAAATGAAATAAAAATGTGCTTAAGTTAAACTGTGTTACCTATGTTAATCGTAACAAGTGTTCAAAATGTGCCCGCCGAGAATTTTCTTTTAGTTGGTTGAGGACGTAAATGTATTCTCTCACCGTTTCAAAAGCGGACACCACTCGCGTACGCAATTGCACAACACTTGTAACCTCCTCAGCATACACTAGCCTTTTTACATCACCCTACAAATAAAAGTCTAGAGGACTAATCCGGTAGGCGTTGTGTAGCAGCCAGCATCGTCGTTCGGGACGGCGTTGGTCGGTCTGGCTACCTCTCCGCGAACATCTGGAATAACGCGACATCGTAGGTACCTACGTTTGAAAACGGCCCGGAAAATTCTTTGTCAACTGTATGCGCGCGCTCACGGTCACGGGTAACGGGAGACTGACGTCATTAATGACGTGTGACCTCGCGTCGGCGAAATTGAGTTGGCTCTTGGACAGCTTAAAAACGGAAAAGCCCCAGGTGAAGACGGTGTTACATCTGAGCTCCTGAAAGCAGGCGGTAAACCTGTGTTAAAGGAGCTCCAATACATCTTTAACACCGTTCTCTTTGATGGGAGAACTCCGGAGGTGTGTAGTAGGAGTGTCGTCGTGTTATTCTTCAAAAAAGGAGACAAAACCATTCTGAAGAACTACCGACCCATTTCGCTCCTGAGCCACGTCTACAAGCTGTTTTCAAGAGTCATCACAAACCGCCTTGCGCGAAGACTTGACGAATTTCAGCCCTCGGAGCAGGCCGGGTTTCGAGGAGGATACGGAGACCAACATAGACCACATTTTGACAGTGCGGCAGATTATACAGAAGGCTGAAGAGTATAATCGGCCCCTGTGCCTTGCATTTGTGGACTATGAGAAGGCATTTGACTCTATCGAGACCTGGGCTGTTCTTAAATCCCTGCAACGATGCCAAGTCAATTGGCGATATATCCAAGTATTGAGGTGTCTCTACAATGCCGCCACCATGGCCGTCCAAGTACAGAACCAGCAGACAAAACATATCCACTTACATCGAGGTGTGAGACAGGGGGATGTGATATCCCCAAAACTATTCACAAATGCCTTAGAGGATATGTTTAAAACGCTGGACTGGAAAGGACGTGGCATCATCAACATCAACGGCGAATACATCTTACACTTGCGATTTGCAGACGACCTCGTCATCATGGCCGAAACGTTGCAGGAGCTACAACACATGCTGAACCTGGACAAAACCAAGGTTATGTTCAACGAACGTGTCGTCCCGGAACCGATTGCAATACAAGGCAGTGCTCTCGAAGTTGTTAAAGAATACGTCTATATCGGGCAAATTTTACAGATGGGTAGAAACAACTTCGAGAAAGAGGCCAACAGAAGGATACAGCTGGGCTGGGCTGCATATGGGAAACTACGTCGGGTCTTTACGTCGCCAATTCCGCAATGTCTAAAGACGAAAGTCTTCAATCAGTGCGTCCTACTCGTCATGACATACGGAGCCGAAACGTGGACACTGACGGTAGGGCTGGTTCACAAGTTTAAAGTCGCTCAGCGAGCTATGGAAAGGGCTATGCTCGGTGTTTCTCTGAGTGATCGGATTCGAAACGAGGTGATCCGGCAGAGAACCAAGGTAATCGACATAGCCCACCGGATTAGCAAGCTGAAGTGGCAGTGGGCCGGCCATATCAGTCGCAGAACCGATGACCGTTAGGGTAGACGAGTTCTGGAGTGGAGACCGCGTATCGGCAAGCGTAGCGTAGGACGCCCTCAGACAAGGTGGAGCGACGATCTTCGCAAGGTGGCTGGCAAGAGCTGGATGAGAGTGGCCGCGGATCGTGCTCAGTGGCGTGTTCTTGGAGAGGCCTATGTCCAGCAGTCGACGAGTATAGGCTGATGATGATGATGATGATAAGAGTGCAACAAATTATAGATATATTGCGATTTAAAGTCCACTATAGAATGTTAAAAATCACAATAACTCGCCATATCAGTCGCAGAACCGATGACCGTTGGGGTAGACGAGTTCTGGAGTGGAGACCGCGTATCGGCAAGCGTAGCGTAGGACGCCCTCAGACAAGGTGGAGCGACGATCTTCGCAAGGTGGCTGGCAAGAGCTGGATGAGAGTGGCCGCGGATCGTGCTCAGTGGCGTGTTCTTGGAGAGGCCTATGTCCAGCAGTCGACGAGTATAGGTTGATGATGATGATGATGATGATAAGAGTGCAACAAATTATAGATATATTGCGATTTAAAGTCCACTATAGAATGTTAAAAATCACAATAACTCAGTTAAATAAATATTTTTTTAAAATGTTTTCAACAAACTATTTAGATCCCTGTGTTTTACTTCAGCATGCAAAGTTTCATCAAAATTGGCTTATTAGTTTTTGAAAATTCGACTTGGAAGTTTGTATGGGAAACCAAAATGCGTAAACCCTCTTAAGTTATATATTCGAAGTAAAGAAATACTTAATACACTAACCGGCACGGAAAATTGGCCACCCTTGATATCTGCAGTAATTCATATTTAAGAATTGATTTTTGTTGATTTTTTGAATATAGATAGAATCCGTTTTGGTTTTTATAATGTTTTAAACACTTTTTTACTCATTTAATAAAGTTGTTGAAGTTACAAACTCGTTATTGTGAAATTGCACGTTTTCACAAAAAAATAAGACTTCGTTTAAAAATACTAGAAAATTTTAAATTACTCAAATTCTTTAGTTTTTTTGATTCCTTAATAACAAGTGTTTCCCCCCCTAGCCCAGATGACCACTTGCATCCGATTTGGCATACTTTTAATTACGTTTTTAACATCCACCTGCGATAGGTTTTTCCAGATGTTTAATGTTCGTTTCAGAGCGCAACCAGCTCTTGTAGGGGGTTAGAGGAATACCTTTTTCTTTTTTTGAGCTTGTACAAGATATGCTCTACTGGATTTAAGTCATAAATACGTGCATGCCATTGCAATTTTTCAACACCAGCTCCTTGAAGGTATTCATTTACACAATTTGCAATGTGCGGTCATGCATTATCGTGCATTAGCAGGAACTGATCGTACCCTATATATCCAATATAGGATAAAACAGGTTCCTGAAGGATTTGCTCGATGAACCACCTCGCAGTTAATGGGTTATCGTCCACAATCAACACCGGGTATTCCAGATGTTAAATATCTTAAATAATTTCCAGATATTAATGTTGCGTTTCAGAGCGCAACCAGCTCTTGTAGGGGGTTAGAGGAAGACCTTTTTCTTCTTTTGAGCTTGTACCAGATATGCTCTACTGGATTTAAGTCATAAATATGTGCATGCCATTGCAATTTTTCAACACCAGCTCCTTGAAGGTATTCATTTACACAATTTGCAATGTGCGGTCATGCATTATCGTGCATTAGCAGGAACTGATCGTACCCTATACATCCAATATAGGGTAAAACAGGTTCCTGAAGGATTTCCTCGAAAAACCACCTCGCAGTTAATGGGTTATCGTCCACAATCAACACCGTACATATCTCCGAACTTGTTCCTTCCAACACCATTATAGAGCCTCCGTGAGAATTGACTGTCTCTGTAGTGTTAATGAGTAGAGACCGCCCTTCTCTTCTTCTCTACACACGTTCTTTACCGTCTAGTGCACGCAAGACAATTGGGACCTCATCAGTTAACAAAACTCTTGCCCACTGCTCGTGAGTTCAGTTTACATGTTCTCTAGCAAGTCGTACTCGGGCTACTCAATGTTATCTGAGCAGTTGTGGACCGCGTGCTGGCCTGTAAGCTTTTAAATTAACTTCCTCCATTCGTCTTCTTATCGCACGTACGCTTTCGTTGACCCTTCTGGAAAGTTAGAAGCGCTAGAGGGTTTCAACGACACTGAGAAAACAATTTTTAAAATTTTCTAAAACAATAAAACGATCATCATGACCCGAGGTGCATCTTACACCCGCCTTCCTGGTCTTAGGTTGAAGCTGCCTATACCCCGATATCGTTTAAGGGCATACTGATAGGATAAACGCGGTACACCACGCGCGAAGCCACTTCGCGTTGTGTCAGTCTTTGGCTAAGTATAGCTACAGCCTATGAAAACCGGCAGGTGTTGAAGGCATATTTTATGCTCTTTTTACAAGTTAAAGTTTTAACAGACAGACATACACAGCGATATAAACCCGAAGAGCTATATTAAGAGCATTATAACTACAGCCTCACGTAAACTCGGAATCCTGAACAAAGTAAGGCGTTCCTTAACGCCGGAGCAACGCTGTGTTTTGTATAAGACTCAGGTGCGCTCCGCGTGGAGTATTGCTCTCATCTTTGGGACAGATCCGCCAAGTACCTGCTCGAAGCTCATGACAGGTTGCAAAGACGTGCTGTCCGTATTATCGGTAACGATGACGTTACGACCAGTCTGGAGCCGTTACAGCTACGTAGGGACATTGCTTCCCTTAGTGCTTTCTACCGCCTTTACCACGGTGAATGCTCTGAGGAGCTCTTTGACCTCATCCCTCCCTCTCCTTTCCTTTCCAGATCGACGCGTGTAGGTCTTAAAAGCCACCCTCATACTGTGCTGACCATCAAGACACGTACCAAAAAGTTTGGCCGATCGTTCTTTTGCCGAACTGCCCGTATGTAAAATGCACTTCCCGCACACGTGTTTCCCTCCTCTTTCTCTCCCGGCTTATTTAAGCGGGGTGTGAAAAAGCATTTATGCAGGCCGCTATAGTGTGAGCGTTCGGCATAGCGTGGTAGCGCTGTGATGAACGCTTTCACTTCTTGGGCTTCACTGGCTGCTTTTCATCAGGCAGAGTGAGGCCATTACGTCGTGCCATAATAAAAAAAATTAAAAAAATTACCACTACTAAAACACAAAAGTTTAATAAAGTAACGTTATTGTTTACATAATTCCAAATTTTGACATCAATTTTATTGTACAAATTCTCCATTGTGACTAATGTCTAAAATAGTGCACACAGGGCATTCAAACATTATGAATAACCTCCTCAAAATAATGCTATACGTAATTTTAACCTAACCTAACAAGCGACAATTATAATAATCACTTAAAACTTTTGATTGCGCAAGATAAGAGCTTGGCCAAGATTCCATGCCGCTGAATGTATTTAAGTTACAGATATAGGCTTATGGACTATACTGCTTGAAAGGCGGTGACGAATATAATGATCTTGTTCTAGCCTCAGCAGTTCTATTTATACTAAGATTTCTCTATGTGCTCTTAACAAAGACCACGATTTCACGGTCGTAACTATGGGTTTATCTTAAACTTTCTTATCGCTACTGTGATTAGTTTAGGTCTTAAAACATGTGTTAATCTGACAAATTTTACGACTTAAAGCGTGACAACGATAATAATATTTAAATATTGAAAATAATTTATCGAAGGTTAACGGTTTGAGTTCATGGGAGCATACCACATGTGGTGCATTCCTTAACTCCTTCCGCCCTAAGATCGAAATTATCTAAATGATATATTTGTGACATTTAGAATGATTTTGATTAGACGGCCATCATAGAGAAAAACATATTACAAAATATTGTAAAAGGTTTTCGTAATCCTACCTAAACTAATCACAGTAGCGATAAGAATTAATAACTTATGCTAATCAATTTTTTAAACAATACAATGTTAGTTTTATTTTACTCTATTTCGGTATAATGCGGTTCTAAATTATAAGTTTAACGCTAAACCCGTATCCACTTAATACTAACATAAAATTTTGACATAAGTATAAAATTATCATGTAACTAATGTAATCTTTCTTAAAATATTATTTATCATATTTTTCTTTACATCCCTCAGATAAAAATATTGTTAGTCATCATATTTTTTTGACTTTTGAGTTTGATCACTGTGTTTGATGTATACTATATTACACATTTATATGATTTTTCCGTAGAATACTATATGGTACTTTGTCATAACAAAATTTTTTACCCCAAAGAGTTCATAGATCACTTCTACTACAGATTTTCTAATCTAAATCGATCTTGATCAATGATTAATCAAAAATATCTAGTAAACCGCATGCATCGTTTTTGAGGTAAATTATTATATATTTTTGATATGCATATTATGCCAATAAAACGGCACTTATGACATGGTTATTTTTTGGCCATCTCCTTTATATGATATAAGCGTAATTTGTTTAGGTTTTCTAATTGATCATAATCATATATATTATTTAAAAAGAATAATTGAATTTTATTTGGTTCCTCCTTTATTTCAAAAGGTTTATGAATTGTTAATATTTTTTTAAATTAATTCTGTTACTGTTGTAGCATAATCCTTCTTACAGTTGACTAATTACGAAGGCTTCAGCCGAAGGATGCAAAATAAACAAAAATTATTTAATTAAATTTAATGAAGTAAAATCATTACAATATACTAAGTCTAAAAATAGGTGTCTAGTGGTCGATGGTAGAGCCAAAAGTGAGCGGCTCCGTGGCAACCCGATGCGGTGTCCGGTGCGCTGCACGTTCTGCTGCGTCGGCGCCTCGTGTCGGCCGCTAGTGTGTTTGCGCAAATGAGTTTAACACGTAGTCAGCGGATTCCATGTGAAATCGGCGCGTAGCTTCCCCCTCAGATCAGCGAATATTTGAGGTTCTTGGCGAAAATGTAGCTGAGATTTCCGTGGTGTCAATCTCCACATCTTTCGGATCTGATCTTTCCCAGGAATCTGAGTGTATATTTCTTGCGTGGGATGCTCGGAGAAGCTGCTTGATTGTGTCTCCAAATAGTTTTTGCATTACATTTGTAACGACATACTATGGCGATAACAAGTACAATCGCACTCAGTAATATGACGTAGATGGGTATCGTAGTATGATACAGGCTGTAGTCAGTTAGCTTATTGAGTACTAACGGAGCTTGTACGGATATCTTCTGGTTACTAGCGTGAAGATTCTCAAGATGTAAGAGTTGAGAATCACCTTAGGCTCCTTGCTTGCTTGAGATGATTCGTTGAACGGTAGTATATCTGTAATCTACATTGAGAGAGAATTGAGACGTTCTTAAGAAACAGTTAGTCGGTACTACAGCCAAATAGCTCTCTTTAAGATATTTGTATTGTTCTTGGTTGCAGGACATCAGCTATGCGATTATCTAAGCGACACATAGACGCTGCGCTCACGGCTGTGATCTGCTGTCTCTTTCCAATTCTATGATTATGAAAGAGACAGAGTCATTTCTCAGCGCTGCGGCAGCCGCAGCTATCAAGTCGTCTAGTTGTCCTGAGGCTTCTTTAGTTAGGATGACCGTGGTGAGTCTGCAGGCTGCATGGAGATGTTGCTCGGTGATAAGCTGGTTTACAGTATCGGGTTGATCTTGTAGTTTGTAGTCTAACTTTCCTTTGCAGAGATACCAGCTATCAATCTTTGGGCATTCAGCCTCCATGTACAAAGATTCTTTCTCATGAATTGCTATATAAGGTAGAGGAGGTATAAGGGATTGATTGTAACGGTTAGGGACTATGGATAACTTATATAAGTCATAGGGTTCGGCTAGGACAATCGGCACCTTTATAACTAGTATTATAGTATTATCTGAATAGTAATAACCTAATTTAATTATATCATAATAACTTCTTAATTCTATCTCTAAAACCTCATCCTTAGAATAGATTTTCCTTAATTTATTTAAAAGGCTCTGGAGGGAGAGAGAGCGTGACTAAGTACTGAATGTGGCGTACTAGACGCATGAATAAAAGCTAGAATATTGTCTAATCTATTTATTTCAACAGATAAGCTATCAATATAGTCACTTAAATTATGCAGATATTGAGCCAAATGGGCGTATTTTATCAAATTATCATCTCTAGTAGCATCTCTGGCTATAACTAATTATAAAAATGTATCTATCTCATCTTGATTTTTAACTTTATTTTTTAGAATGCGGGAATGTTCCAGCATCTATTCTTTATTTATATATTTAGACTTTATTGACTACAGTACAGCAAATGGCGGACTTAGTGCCATAAGGCATTATCTACCAGTCAACCAGATCAGATGTACAGAAATTTTTATAGGCGGTGACATCTAGAGACTACTTAATTATATTTAAAAAAAAATTAATTTATAAACCATAATTTTACATACATAAATTATACACACATAATACTTATAAATAACAATACACATACTTAAACCATATAATAATATAATATAACATGTATAAATAAACCTAAGTGATATATTTGTCAGTTTAAGACTACTGGACAGATTTGAGAAAGTGCTCCCGTGCTAAACTCTTAAAGGCAACCCTGTTGGGAGCGTCTCTGACGTCAAAAGGCAGTGCATTCTAGAGTCGAATAGCAGTAACAGTGAATGAGTGAGAAACGAACTTAGAGCTATGAGAAGGAGTTTGGTGTACCAGATTATTGCTGGAGCGAAGATGACGTTGAGCGAATTAACGCGTAGATCAAAAAGAATATTAAAAAGGAAGCAAACCAACCTTAAGCTCCTACGCTCACGAATGGGTAGCCACTTAAGTTGTATTCGAAAGTCAGAAATGTGGTCGTACTTGCGTAGACCGAAGACGAAGCGTATGGTGCAGTTGAGAAGACGATCCAATTTATTAAGAAATATTTGATTAAAATCGGATAAACAAACATCAGCATAATCAAAAAGCGGATGAACAAGAGCACGTATGAGCACAACTCTAGTGCTGGATGATATAAAGTTCCTTACTTTGTAAAGTGCGCCAAGTGTCCCATGAACTTTTCGACTGATATTTTGAATTTGACCCTCCCAACCCAAGCCGCAATCAAGCACAAGCCCAAGGTTCTTTACATAGGAAGCAAAAGGGATTACAACGCCATTGTATGTCAAAGCCGAAGCAAAACGCAAATTTAGTTGAGAGAGTTGACGAAAACCACCAATAATGATGGCCTGATACTTGTCCGGGTTAACAGAAATATCAAAGCTATTCAACCACTCACGTATCCTAGACAGGTTTATGTTAAGAAGAGTTATTGCCTTGTCGAGGTTGTGCCGATCACTCTGTGCATATAACTGCAGGTCGTCAGCGTACAGATGATAAGAGGAAGAAAGAATTGGTGTAAGAGAATTAATAAATAATGAAAAGAGAAGAGGTAAGAGCACGCCGCCTTGAGGTACACCAGCAGACAAGTCGGACCAGTTAGAGACCAACTGGTTGACTCGCACCGCTTGTTGGCGCCCCCGAAGATAAGAGGTAAACCATCAAAGAGCGGACGAGGAGCAGCCATACAGGGAGAGGAGAGGGAGGAGAACGTCATAGTCCACTGTGTTGAATGCGTTAGAGAAATCAATTAAGACTAACACAATAAGACGTGAACTCTCCATGCCATCTCGTATGTCCTCGACCACCTTAATAAGAGCTTTGCTTAATAAGAGCAGTAGTAGTACTGTGACCAGGCCGAAACCCAGATTGATAGGGAGAGAAGATCGTTACGGAAAATAAAAGAGGAAAGCTGTTTGTGGACAGCAGCTTCAAGAACCTTAGAAAGGAACGGTAAAATAGAGATGGGTATAAAGTGACTAAGAGCACTAGGGTTGGATACTTTGGGAAGTGGAATGGTAAAGGCCTTGCGCCAGACAGCAGGGAAGAAAGGGAATGATTAAAAATGAAAGTATAGGAAGAAAACAATACAGTAATTTAGTGATCATAACCCTACTTATGTTATCGAATCCCATCGCCTTGGACTTGATGGACATTATTATTTTACGAAGTTCATCCTCGGTCAGAGGAGTAAAAGAGAAAAGATGTGTTGATAATGGAGCAGAGGAAGTTATTCTAGAAATGGTTAGAAATTGAACGGTAGCAGAGAGGGATTTAGTAGAGGAAAAATGGCGATTGAAATCATCAAAAGGAAAGGAAGGAGAATGTCGAGCAGGAGTTTTGCCAATACCAAGAGAGTTAAGGAATTTCCATATGTCGGCAGAAGAAGAATTAGTCAAATTTTGTTGAAAATAATGGCGTTTAGCTCCTCTTATCATCTGGTTGCATCTGTTTCTGGCATGTTTGAAAGTCTCCCAGTTGGAATCAGTTCGGCACCGCTTATAGACACGGAAAGCTCTGTTTCGTGTCTTCATCGCTTTGCGCACCAGGGGAGTAATCCATGGAGCGGGTGGCCGCCTAAGCCTGACATTTCTAATGGGGGCGTGAGCGTCGTACAACCTTAGAACCGCATCGTTGAAGGAGGTTACCATATCGTCCACAGAGTCCGCGCTTAAAATCGGCGACCAATCGATGGCATCCGCGTCCTCTTCAAGCTTCCTTACGTTCAACCTCGCGAAATTACGCATGCGCACGAATGTAGGCTTATTCTTAGGGGGTTTAACTTTATACGCAATAAAAATAAGGTCATGCTTAGAAAAACCTGAGGCTGGCAGTTGACCATGCTTGAGCACGCGGTCAGTAGAGGATGTGATCAATGGTCAATCCATAAATCGTCTGTGTTATTATTGTGATGTGTAGGACCAAGAGGCAGAATGGAGAGATTCACGGACGCAACCAAAGATTGGAACTGGCGCGAGGAGTGACTATCCTTTAATAGATCCGTATTAAAGTCTCCCATGATTATGCGATGTTCGTAATCCGATGAATACCTATTAAGAAGAGATTCCAATTCGGAGAGATAAGAAATAGCGGGGCGAGGGGGGGGGGGGCAGTAAACGACGCCCAGAAGCACTTTGGTACCTTTGATGTCGAGTTCCAGAACTATGTATTTCATACAGCCCTACCTAGATGAGGAAGAGACCAATAGCTTAAATGGAATGCCATTTGACAAGTAAATGGCAACTCCACCACCGCCCTTACCCACACGGTCGTTACGAACAAGTTCATAGCCAGAAAGTTGGTAAGACACCGAATTCAGGCAGGGTTTGAGCCAACTTTCCGAAACCATAACAGCCTGAACTGTGTTCATGGAGAAGGTGTTTAGAAGGTTGGTGTAATGGCATGGAATACTCTGGGCATTAATATGGCAAATCTTTAGGCTATCAGGAAAGGAACTAAGTTCATGCGCAAGGAGAGTGCCAAGATCATCTACATCGCCAGAGGAGGCGTCAAGAGATTAGTTCGAGAAGTTGGAATCGTCCGTAGAGTCATAATTACTACAATCTGACATAAATTAATATAAGTAATAAATATAAATAAATTAAAATATCTATAATAATATATAATACACACATACAAATTCTATCTAGTAATAATGATACATATATATGTGGGAGATTGGCATTTAAATGTAGATTACTATCAATATTAGCATTAAAAACAAATGTTTGAAGAAAGCAAATTCATCGCAGTAATTAATACGAATAAGAAAACACGTGCTTGCCAATTGCCACGCTCCCCACGCCATGCGTCATTAGCGACTTGTTTGTGCTTCAGTATAAAAAGGTCATGCGCTAACGCCTTCCGGGCATTCTGTATTCAACTGCGGAGCATGACGGAGCTCTGATTGTCGACATAGTATTGAGGTATGCTATGATGGTGTAACTAAATTATGTACCTATTTTAGTACATAACTGTGTATATTACAAGAAATAGTAGTAAGTACCAATTTTCATCATGTAAAATGACAAATGGCTTATTATTTTTATAAATTGATATTACTGTAATTATAATTAACACTAAATGTGTGTATATTATTACTGTCTGCCAATTAATCTGGTTTTTATGAATATAAATTGATCCAAATCATTACTCTCTTTTCTTAATCTCCCACATCAGAATTGGGATGAACCAAGTAATTACGCTCACAAATTCACTACTTAATAAATTGCAAGGTTAATTCGGTAGGGTGACATAATCATTATAATAGATTGACGATGCACATACATAATCATTTACACGCATAGCACGTGGTCGAGGCTACCCTTCGATGGTGCACATACAAATCATTTACACGCATTGCACGTGGTCGAGGCTACTCTTCGATCGTGCGCACTTATTATTATGCAAATCTGACAAGTATACTCTGACATTACACATTTGACAGTAAGTGAAAAAAGGATCATTGTTGCTAGCACTGAGCAAATAAATATGTTGCTAGAAAGTTGCTAGCTGACAGTTCTGTGTACTTTATATCTTGTGTAAGCAACGTTACATCTTGCATGATAATCCATGCTATTGATTTGCCACTAACATTATTTTTTTGTTTTCCCTGAGTTCTAGAAACACGATATTGCGTCATGAGCATCAGCCTGGAGATTCAGAACGTGTCTGATCGGCTGGATCCTGGTACTTTAGGCGGAGGGTCTACCTACTTCAGCTGTTATTGCCAAAGCTACCCAACGCAAACCAGAAACGTTGGCAAGTGAGGAACGGGCAGGTTCTGATGGATTGTGTCATAATACTGGTGCCTGTGTTCAACAGGTTTATGAAGACAATGATGCAAGATATGATGACGTTTTTTCAAACAGATGCAAATGTTTTCCTTTACCATTTTTTTACCTCCATTTGACACCGATGGTCGTACTGTCGTCATACCTACAGCCGCTCTAAAAAAGTGGCAAACGCTCCATGTCTATTCATTCATTAGCTTTTGCCGATAGCAAAATTAGTAAACAAGTTTAGTCGATCGCTTTCACAGATATATGATTGAATGAAGCTAATAACGAAGTACTCTTAAATTACTAAATCTTTAAATTAACAATTTCATATTCGCTAGATAAAGTATCGATGACACGAGTCAAATCCCATACATGCCTTCAGATCTTTTGTCCCCATTTTGAACACTAGATATATGATGGTCAACTTAATGGAAAAATATAAACTTGTAACGAGCTTAAAACTAATCTTATTCACATTTGCAGATGAGACCAGGCATTACGACGATTTGGTTCTTTTTGTGGAATATACAAGCGATAAAGTGTCTAGCCTAGCAGAGTATACAACCTGCAAATGGGAACTTGCCAAAAGGAAACGGTTGGTATCAGGGTGACCGAGTCTCATTTAGTAAAAGGTATGTCAGATTTTCTATTAACTCGGATTTGTTACGGCTGACACCTAAAACATTACTTACCTCAGTTAAACAAACCTTAACTTTTATAAACGCCAAATTCCAGTGCTGTGTGCTTATCACTGTGTTCCTAATAACATTTAAAAATCTTACCAACATGACTAAGATTGAAACGCTGTCTACATTGTATTAAGTTAGGACATTCACAGTAACATAGTACTAATGAAAGTTATAATTTGTTACTTCAAGTTATTATGCAACTCGTACCTGTACTGTAGGTACAGCCTGCAATATTAAACGAATTTAAAATTCTCTAGTTACCTCCGTAGTATTGACTAAAGTGCCATATGTAAATTCCACATAATTTCAAGACACTTTCTAGTATGAGTAAGTTATTCAATCTTTCATTAGTTATTTTGAATTTTGCATTAAAAGTAAATCTTTTATGTCACAGTCTGAACGTATAGATATGATGAGTAGTCAGTTGGATAACATATCAGCCTAATGACATGCAACGTTAAAAGTTGCCTCCTATTGAATTGTCTAGCCTTAACGGCAAGACAGAAAATTGGCATAACATTCTAATTAATCGAATATTACATGAGGATTTATATTCGAATAACAAATCAGTGATATTTGAATGATTTTATTTTGACATATTTTCCTTTCTTTTCACTTTCAAATATAAATACAATGATTGGTTAAAATATTGATTTTGAAATTTAAATAATTAAGTAGTCAGAAGTTAAGTATGACGACATCCGCGGTCGAGCGGTAAACACGCTAGTTCTGGCGTCGCCACCTTTGAGGTCCCTGGTCCAACAACTGGGTGTTTCTATGTGCACATATATGTTTATCTGTTATTTAGTTTAACAATCAAAAACAGGTTTCAGTAAAGAAACTTTACTTGAGCTAGACTAGATAATAGTGTGAGTGAGAAAGTTACTTTAATTTTTCAATCCCCAGATAGAACTTATTCATCTGATAAGGTATGACGCATCCAAATTAAAATGTCACTTGTCAAAAAAGAATTCCATCCCAAGACTCGAATTGTGTGGGGCTGTTCTTGTAAGTAATTTGTTAGTAGAGGTGGCTGAAGTACTGGGTGTTCCAAAGTCCCACTTACGTGCGTGGACAGACTCTACAGTGGTACTGGCGTGGCTAAACGATCATCCAAGTCGATGGAAGACGTTTGTAGCCAACCGCACTTCGGAGATCCTTAATCTTTTGGACAACGCACAGTGGTCTCACGTTCAGTCAAAGGACAATCCTGCTGACATTGCGTCGCGAGGTGTAACACCTACTGAACTCCTACATAATCCTCTGTGGTTACAAGGGCCAGGTTAGTTACGCAGCGACTCCATTAACTACAGCAGACCAAGTTCTATTAATCACAACGAAGAAGAAAGAGCAGTTCACGTCCACGCGACTGCGATAACTCCCGAAGATGATGATGACTGGTTATGGAGTAGATTTTCTTCGTTGAGAAAACTGGTCAGAGTAGTCGCTCTTTGCAAAAGGTTCCTAAGAAAAGGTCGAGATCCCAATGTTACATACTTGGCTTACCTTACTGCATCTAAAATAAGAGATTCGTTAAACCTGTGCATTCAAAAATGTCAAAAACGCTTGGTTTCATGATGTAATTAGAACGCTCCGAGCAAAGGGAGCGGTTAGTATAGTTAGTCCTCTTTGTTCCACATCCCCGTTTCTTGATGACGATGGAATATTAAGAGTAGGTGGAAGATATTCATCTCTCAGAATTGCCACCTGAAAGCAAGAATCCGGTTGTTGTCCCCAACAAATCAAGACTGGCTTCTGAATCAAACCGGCGTGGATTCCCCGTCTCGTTAAAATTTTACGAATTATTCTAAGTCCAAGATCTACTAAATTTTTCTAAGTCAATATTCTTCTAACACTTTGTTTTAATTAACACAGAAAATGTACTCACGGTTTCACTTGCACTTTTTCTACTTAACACTATGACTGCCAAGACTCCTTGCTCATCCAGCTTCCAGCCAGCGCCAGCGACGACAGTGCTTGCACAGCACGGGGCAGCTATAGTTGCTCAGCGTTGGTAGGTGACTCCTTGCAGTAGTTAGTTAGTTGGTGACACAGTTTTGTTTGTGTCCAGGCACTTCAATTACTTTGCATACTAATCGACTAATTTATGGGGGGATTTGTGCGTCTTCATTCAAAAACCGTCATCCGGCTCGAAGGACCTTGTACAATTTCGGTACAAAATCCCAAAATCCACGAGTTATAGAAATAAAACTACAAACTCTGAACGGAGGCCCATTTATTTTGTCAACCAGTCACCTTAGTACAAACGGAAAATAACTTCGATACCGCGATTCAGAGTACACACAACGCCATCTATTGGCAGCGTAAAGAACTAAAAGACGCCACGCCTACATTGGTGGAGTGCGGAAATAAACTTCTTTGTTTACATTACCTTAGACAGTATATTTTTATAGATTTACAAATATGTATTTATTTATTTATTAGACTAAACATACCGCCCACTAAAGACTAGTCTTTATAATCCGCACACTATGAAAGCAGATAGATACAATTACAAACTATTTTTTCGTAACAAGCCAACAAATGTGATAATAACTACATCTAGTAAATATACAAGGTTTCTTATAACTAGAAGCAGATATACTTTATTTAAAGTTAAACAGTTGTGATTCGGTTACAAACTAATGCGATAGCTAACAAAAAAATACAATAAAAAGGTTAATAAAAACCATAAAAAAACAATTTAAGTTACATACAATTCAGTCCTCTGTAGGCAAAAGACACAATTTCGAAGTTGGACGCTTAAGACGGAATTTTTACAACGAATTGAGACTACGCGCGTGATCTTGTCTTCACCCGGATGCAATTCAACAACTTTGCCGTACAACCACTTAGCTGGAGGTAGATTATCCTCTTTAATTAGGACTATGTCCCCTACCTTAAATCCACGAGTACGTACAGACCATTTGTGTCGTTGGAAAAAGTTTGTCAGGTATTCGGCCGACCACCGTCGCCAGAAACATTGCACCATCCTTCGTGTTAATTGCCAACGCCTTAAAGTGCTGAGATGTGCATGTTGACCAACAAGAAAATGTCCAGGAGTGAGAGGAGCTACGTCTTCTGGTTCACAACTAGCTTTAGATAAAGGTCTTGAATTAAGACAGGCTTCTATTTGGGCGAGAACTGTACATATCTCTTCAAAAGTAAGAGTGCTGTCTCCCATCACACGCTTAAAATGATGCTTGACGCTTTTGAGCCCTGCCTCCCAAAGCCCTCCAAAATTTGGAGAGTGAGGAGGGATAAAATGCCATTCTGTGTCATTATTTGCTAGAACTTTTGCTATTTCGCGAGCAACTTGACTTCTTTCGTCATTGAACAGACAGCGCAATTCACGAGAAGCACCCACAAAATTTGTGCCATTGTCGCTCCAAAGGTGGCTACAATGACCACGTCTGGCGACAAACCTTTTAAAAGCAGCGAGAAATCCTGCTGATGTTAAATTGGAGACGGCTTCAATGTGTACGGCGTGGGTGGCCATACACACAAATAAACAGATGTACCCCTTGTACGATCGGTGACCTCGACTCTTTGATACCCGTATATTGATGGGACCTGCAAAGTCCACGCCTGAGTTTAAGAACGGTTTGCTAGGTGTGACCCTACAAGAAGGCAGTTCTCCCATCAATGCATTGCGAGATACGCCTGCATAACGAATACAAGGTACACAGTTGTGAATATGCGATCTAATTAAACTTTTAGCCCTCAATATCCAGTACTTCGTTTGCAAGAAACGGAGCATGAGTTGTTGTCCACCATGGAAAGTTCTTTCATGGGCATCAGCGACTAAAAGTTTAGCCAGTCTTGATTTGTTGGGGACAACAACCGGATTCTTGCTTTCAGGTGGCAATTCTGAGAGACGAATTCTTCCACCTACTCTTAATATTCCATTGTCATCAAGAAACGGGGAAATGGAACAAAGAGGACTAACTTTACTAACCGCTCCCTTCGCTCGGAGCGTTCTAATTTCATCATGAAACCAAGCGTTTTTGACATTTTTGAATGCACAGGTTTAACGAATCTCTTATTTTAGATGCAGTAAGGTAAGCCAAGTATGTAACATTGGGATCTCGACCTTTTCTTAGGAACCTTTTGCAAAGAGCGACTACTCTGACCAGTTTTCTCAACGAAGAAAATCTACTCCATAACCAGTCATCATCATCTTCGGGAGTTATCGCAGTCGCGTGGACGTGAACTGCTCTTTCTTCTTCGTTGTGATTAATACAACTTGGTCTGCTGTAGTTAATGGAGTCGCTGCGTAACCAACCTGGCCCTTGTAACCACAGAGGATTATGTAGGAGTTCAGTAGGTGTTACACCTCGCGACGCAATGTCAGCAGGATTGTCCCTTGACTGAACGTGAGACCACTGTGCGTTGTCCAAAAGATTAAGGATCTCCGAAGTGCGGTTGGCTACAAACGTCTTCCATCGACTTGGGTGATCGTCTAGCCACGCCAGTACCACTGTAGAGTCTGTCCACGCACGTAAGTGGGACTTTGGAACACCCAGTACTTTAGCCACCTCTACTAACAAATTACTTACAAGAACAGCCCCACACAATTCGAGTCTTGGGATGGAGACTTGTTTTATAGCAGCTACCTTTGATTTAGCGGTGATCAAATGGGTCTGGACATTATCTAATGAATCAACAACACGGATGTAGACGACAGCTGAATAAGCGACGTTAGAGGCGTCGCTGAATCCATGCAGTTCAACTCTGGCGTCACCTGTGGTAGTGTTTATCCATCTAGGTATGTGAAAATTTATCAATTTGATCAATTCACTGCAAAGTCAAAGTCAAATTATTTATTCAATGTAAACCTTTACAGGCACTTATTGACGTCAATACTAATAATAATAAAAAAAACAGTTAACTAACTTATAGTTAAGACTTAACAACTAATCTAACGAGCTATTATAGTCTGTGCCCAGACAAATGCGCATTGCTACCCCCAGTACCACTGCACGCCGAAACAGAATCGCGTCGAACCGAAATATAAGCCGTGGTCATAGAATTGTGTAATATGATTTCCAATTATCGTATTGATACTGTGGTAAGTAATATAAATTAGAGAGTTTTTGAAGTAAAATAAATTAGCGGCTGAAATGAGTTTTGGAAAACATTAGTACCTAGCCAATAAGGTTGACATTATTAATCATTCAAATATCTTTTTTTATAAAAACTTAAGCATAAAAGAACGTCAAAAATTAATAAGCATAAACTTGTGTGTTTTAAAATTGTTTTGTTTTTCGTCTTGGTACAAGCACAGAATAACTAATACTACTACCGTACAGAAGGTTCACCCTCCAACGACCCCCACGCGAAACTGAAACCTATCTCGTGACCCGAGCGTTCATATTCCGATAAGCACAGCCGACTCGATATCGATTTGACGTCCGTCAGGTGCGCAGGGTTTACGCACGCGCGTAGGGATTACGAGTTAAGAGGAAACACCACGCCGACGCGGCACCCAAAACTCCCACACAAAACACAGAAAAACGACGCCCCGCAGCCCCCTTCCAAAACCGGACCAACCCTCACCACCCCTTTAGCAACGGTTAGAGAAAGAGACCCTCCACGTCCGTATGCTTGATTCCTTTGCATTAAGTCATTTATTTAATAACCAGGAGCCTTCAAAATTAAGCGAAATCACTTCGTTTTAAGGCGTCTTCTATAATGAAACAGCGAGTATTGAGATTCAAACGGAACTGAGCCATACTTTATTGATAGACAATTACACAAGTTACAATCACAGACAATATAGAGTTGTGCGTTTTGATACACAATAACACCCCCACTATCAAAACATTACACACTTTCAATCCCCAATATATTCATAAATCTATAATGTTTTACAGAATTAAGACTCTTTGTCAACATGTCCGCAGGCATATCAGCTGTTGGCAAATATTGAATTTGTATTATTTTATCCGCTATCATTTTTCTGCAAAAATGGTACCGAACATCTATGTGTTTGCTTCTATTGTGAAAAATAGGATTTGCTGACAACTTTTGTGCACTTTGATTATCATTACATAAAGTGATAGTATACATCTTTTCTGTTATCTCAAATTGCAAGTTCCTAATATATATATAGCTTCTTTACAAGCCTCTGAAATAGCTATATATTCCGCTTCTGTGCTCGACAATGCTATTGATTTTTGTTTTTTACATTCCCAAGAAATTACACAACCTGATAACATAAAGCAGAATCCTGTGTATGACTTTCTATCAACAATATCATTAGCCCAGTCGGCGTCTACAAAACCTTTAACATTAAAATCTTTATTTTTACAATATTTTAAACCAAAACTTTTTGTATATTTTAAATATTTAAGTATTCTTTTTGCATATGACCAATGTTCATCACCATGACAATTATTGAACTGACTTAAATATCCTACTGCATAGGCAATGTCTGGTCTAGTAAGAACAGCAAGATACATTAAGCTGCCTATCAGTTCTTGGTACGGATTCTGGTTATTAACATTTTCACATTTATTAACAATCAGTTTACTCTCCATAGGAGTCTTAAAAGTTTTACAAGCAGACAGGTTAAATTTGTGTAACAATTGATTAATATAACTTTCTTGGCTCAAAGTAATTACATTATTTTTCTTGTCAATTTTAACATCCATACCTAGGCACTGCTTAACTTGCCCTAAATCTTTTATTTTAAACTGATTATTTAAAGTCTCTTTTAACTGAAGCATTTCCTTCTTATCATTTGAAAAAATAAAGAAATCGTCTACGTAAAGAGTTACCATTGTCTTATATCCATTTACAACTTTACTATATAAGCATGGTTCCAATTTAGATTTTGTATAGCCACTAGAAATCAAACAATTATCTATTTTTTCATGCCATGCCCTTGAGGATTGCTTGAGACCATATATTGCCTTTTTTAATTTAAGATCCTTTTTACTGTCTTCTTCGGAACAAACAAAACCATCTGGTTTTTGCATATATATAGTTTCATTCAATTCTCCATTCAAAAAGGCGGTTTTAACATCTAAATGTATTATATCAAAATTTAACTGAACAGAAATTGCAAATAGTAATCTTAAAGTGGTGTGTCTCACCACGGGTGAAAAAGTTTCATCGTAATCTACACCATATTTTTGACTACAACCTTTTGCTACTAGTCTTGCACGATAACGTATTTGGTTTTCACTATCACACTTTTTCTTTAATACCCATTTGCACTTTATAACTGTTCTATTGTCTTGTGGGTCTACAAGCTCCCAAGCTTTATTGTCCTCAAAACACTGTAGTTCTTCTTCTATAGCTTGTAACCAAAACTCTTTCTCCCGACCATGTATTGCTTCTTGCCATGATGTGTTGTTAATATGTAATCTGTCACCTTCGGTACACATATTGGAGAAACCATATCGCTCTGGCTTTTTCTTTTGTCTAGTAGGCAATATGACTGATCTTATTTGTGTATTGGCATTTTCACTGGAACTGTCAAAATCTTCATTGTCACTTGGCACATATGTTTCATCATTTGGCCCTGTAGTACTGGTAAATAAATCATCTGACGTTACTGGAATGTCCCCCACTGAATCTGCACACACATCTTGTAGGACAATATCAACGTCATCTTTTTCTTCAACTTCTATAACTTTTTCACTATTTAAATTATTTTCTATGATTATAACATCTCTACTGGTTGATACTGACTGAGTTCTAGGGTTATAAATTCTGTAACCCTTAACATCTTCTGGATAGCCTACTAAAATGCACTTCTCAGATTTCTTGTCCCACTTGGAGCGTCTTATTTTGGGCACATGGACTATCACAGTACTGCCAAAAATTTTTAAATGACTGATATTAGGCTTGGTATTAGTCCATAGTTCATATGGGGTTCTGTCATTTAATCCAGCAGCTACTGTTCTATTCTGTAAATAAACAGCAGTGTTAGTAGCTTCTGCCCAAAATTTATTTTCTAAATCAGCATCAAATAAAAGACATCTGGCTTTTTCAATTATGGTTCTATTCATGCGTTCACATAAACCATTTTGCTCAGGAGTGTAAGGATTCGTTTTTTGGTGTATTATTCCCATTTTATTTAAATAGTCATCAAACTGTTTATTACAAAATTCACCGCCATTATCACTCCTTAAAATCTTTATTTTCTTGCCCAGAACATTTTCAACCTTAGCTTTATATTCCTTAAAATTTTGAAAACTTTCATTTTTGCTTCTTAAAAAATAAATATATGTCATGCGGCTGTAATCATCAACAAATATTAGGAAATACCTTGATCCTCCAAGCGAAGCATTTTCCATCGGCCCACAGATATCTGTATGCACTGTATGCAGTAGCTCAGTACTCCTGCTACCCACATGAGGGAAAGGCAGCCGACTCTGCTTGCCCTCACAACATATGACACATGACGACTTACTTATATCTGTCTTCTTGTCTAGTTGAAAACCTTCTACAGCACTCTGCATTTTGTTCATATAGTTACTATTAAGATGTCCCAGTCTTCTATGCCATGCTTCTCCAGAATCTATGGCAACAGCTGATAAATAACTTGGTTTTTTTAGTTTATACACTCCATTAATCAGTGTAGCTGTAGCCACTTTTTCTCCTCTTCTGTTGAAAATATTACATCTGTCGCCGGTAAAGGATACTCTGTTGCCCTTGCTGATTAACTGACTCACAGATAGGAGATTTGTTGTAATTCTTGGAACACACAACACGTCTTCGATGGTCACATCAAACTTGTTGTTTTCAGTTAGAGTTACAATCTGCACATCACCGCAACACTCAACGGGTACCTTATTATTGTTAGCCACAACTATTTCTTTAGTACAATGATCGTATGAAACATTTTTAATCCAATGTTTATTTGTTGTCAAATGAGCACTTGCGCCCGAATCTATGTACCAGTCATTTTTACTGAAGGTTCCATTTAAGAAAACAGCACTAAAAGCATTGGTTGTTTTGTGCTCACTGTGCTTTGTAAACTTATTTTTGATAGGACATTTATTTTGATAATGACCAGTTTGTTTACAATTAAAACATTTGACGTTTGACTTTGACACTTGTGCTTGTGCGCCATCTTGCCTATGTCCAATCATAGACTTTGCATTCTTTTTATGTTGGTATTTCCGAAAACTAGCAAATGCACTATTTTCTTTCGTTTCCGGTTCCATGTCCAACAACTTTGTTTTAATGGCGTCCGTTGTTATACAAATACCTGAATTCTCAATGGCCATAATCATTGGCGAAAATCTCTCAGGCAATCCCGCCAACAATAATGACCCAATCCATTCATCACTAATGTTGAATCCTGTTCCAGCTAATTTTTGCCCGTTTTCGACTATTTGCGTTACGTACGAATTCATGGAGTTACAACTTTCAAGGCGAATTGATATCAAATTTCTTAATAGACTTATTCTTCTAGTGAATCCTGAATCATCGAATAACTGTCTTAGTTTATCCCATAGCTCCATTGTAGTGTTCACGTTTCTGATATGAACGTATATCGAAGAGTCTATTGTTAAAATCAATTTGGCACGAGTTTTTGCATCATCTGCAGCTGCGATCGACGACTGTCCTGGTTTCTGTTTGATGCATTCAAGCATGCCTTCCAACACAAGGAAGTTCTCTGCTGCGAAACACCACTCGCTATAGTTTCCGCGCCCTTTTAACTTCGGCACACTAACCACATAGTTCGACGCCATAGTTGTTAGTTGTTACCGACCGACTCACGCACACCACGTGCCCACGACACAATTAGTACTTCTCCTACTGCGAATCTAATTTATACTTAGTTCTCAATTATCGACTATTGATCACTATACAAAATTATCGCGAGATTACTTATAATTGCTAGATTTACTGGGGTCTGCGGTCTGGGCCCATAACCTATAATGAAACAGCGAGTATTGAGATTCAAACGGAACTGAGCCATACTTTATTGATAGACAATTACACAAGTTACAATCACAGACAATATAGAGTTGTGCGTTTTGATACACAATAACATCTTCAGAAACATTAAGTGGCTCGTTTAAAAAAAAAATCAAACATACAGACACAGAAAACCTCCTTCCCCAACCGACGCAAACAAACAGGGGACCACGAAACGCCGCTCCCCCGCGCCCCGCATGAGAATCCCGAACGCCACGCCGACGCAGTGTTCCTCTCAAGGCTAGATAGATCGCGCTTTAAGTTTTTTCAAACCATCTGAGACATAGAAAATAATGGTTTAAATTCTGGAGAAAAAAAAACTATGTATTAGTTATGGATCCAATCTATTCAAAGTCTCATTCAGTTACAAAATCCAATAAACATCACAAAAAAAAAAAACCTCAAAGTTACCCCTTTTTGTAATGTTTTTTCAATATTATGACTAAGCTGATAGATAGAACTGATAGATAGATAGATAGATAGATAAAAACTTTATTTACTGCTAAAAGACACACACATGTTGGTACACAAAATCACAATAAAAAACATAGTACAAAAAAAAAGAAGAATAAATATGTGTGTGTGTGCTGCAGCAGCAAAAGGGTGGCAGCTCATCGTCATATTCGCTAGCCGCGAATCGCTGGTTTTCAGCTACAACCGTGAGTGTAAACGCGAGTACGTTTACCAACGTTAGAAAAAAAAAAATCAAAACTATAACTAAAAATTAAATACTAAATATTAAACTTAAATAACCTGTGATGATTGTGCCTATTTGCTTGCCTAAATTGCAGCTGAGATGAGATATACGTAATAAATAAGATATAAAATTATTTTAAAATATAATATATATACATGCATACATATATATCCACACATACAATACATTGATACACACTATACACATATATAGATACGATACTGATACTTTACATTTAATTTTTGTACTCAACGAAAGACAAATAATTCGCAGATAAATTAGCAGAGAATCCTATATATAAAGTCTATAAATATAGGCAATAAAACCTATAAAAACGCGCCGCTTCGCTGTTATACCCGTCCCGTACCGTCGTACTATCGAGAGAGCGAGAGAG
This sequence comes from Scoparia ambigualis, assembly GCA_963921215.1. NCBI lineage: Eukaryota > Metazoa > Arthropoda > Insecta > Lepidoptera > Crambidae > Scoparia > Scoparia ambigualis. The sequence goes on from OY992514.1 coordinate 29,709,067, forward strand.
AAGCCGCGAGAGAGAAATACCTGGCCTTAAGCGACGACGCGCGACGTGGAGCGTGAGAGCCGAGCGGCAACCTTTACTGTCATACGCCTAGGCGGCCTTCCTGGGAGGCACGCCGGCCGAACGTACCTAAACTGCAGCACCCCACTGGTACAAATGGGGTAAATGACCCCTCATGCACATCTAGCTGGCACAGACCATAACCTACCCTACCTACCTAATCTACCTACCTAACCAATCTACCACCAGTTCGGATTTTGGGAGAGCCTTCGACCGAGAAGAGCTGGCAAGAAACTCAGGAGGCCTTACTTTTTTCTCCCTCTAAGTAACAATGTTACTTTATTTTATTTTATTTTTTTATTTATTTATTTATTATCAGGCAACAAAGTTACAATATAACAGGCCCATAGATACATACCTTAAAAACTAACATATACATAGCTTATAAACATTTATTGTTAGTATAATAACTTAAAACTATGTTAGTAATTTACATAGCACTGGCTTGTGCTGTTTCGGTGGTGGTAGGCAATCTCCCGCGGAAACGCCGGTACACCACGCCCTTCGGCCAAAAGTCCTCCTTCATAAAGGTGTCGTCCAGCTTAGCTGTTGGGACTCGCACCACAAATGCCTTAAAACTGACATTATGTCGCGATTCCAGCGGCTCCACCCTCAGAAGGAAGTTGGTCTTTGTCTTAATGTACTCAACCACATCCTGCACTGTGATGGTGTGGTGCAGGCGCGACAGGTACATCGGCGTAGTCGGCGTCGCAGCACGCAGCAGGAACTGGGGCCCTGTCAGTGCGGTACCGCAACGGTTCTGATTCGGCCTGTGATGGCGTGCCCTCTTCCTTTGGACCTTGACGAAACCGTCGTCGTCTCGTTCCACGGCGGCATGCTTTGACACTCTCTGAGCGCTTAGGTTGGAAGCAGCAACAGAGGCGTAGTCACGTCGGCTGGGCTTCGTTTGGATGGTGACAGGCTCAGGCTCAGCTGTCACGTGCGGCACCGCGGGTGAAGGCGCGGGGCGGGTGGACGGCGGAGGCGGCGCGAGGGGCGCGACGACAGCGGGTTGCACGGCACGGGGGGCCGGCGACTGCAGGGCGCGGGGGGCCGGCACCGGCGTCTGCGGGGCGCACCGAGCCGGCGTGCGCGCGGGGGCAACGGCTGCGTCAGCGTTGCACGGCGACGAGGTCGGCGTCGATAATGCTGACTCGAAACTCAGCCGCGGCGCGTTGACGAATGCACCGCGCCGCGTGTTGACGTTTGAGTCATCGACTGACCTACTTACTGCGAGTGATGCGCGCAAACTATCCACTTCCTTGCGCAACTCACTCACAGTATTCTGTGATGCTTCGAACTTTAGCACCACGTCCGCCAAGCCCGCCTTTAAGGTCACAATGTCCTTCAGCAAGCAGGTTACGTCGACTTTACAGTGTCATAGATCTAATTAAGTAGGTACAAATTATTAAACAAAATTAAGTACAATTTGTACGCATCAATAAAATTAATAATAACTAAACTAAATAATTTCAACAATTCATAATAATTGAATGAAAGAATAGTTAATAATAGACTAAAAATACTAATAATAAACACTAGTCAGAGTAGACTTATTTCCATGCATTTTTGTCTGCAACATAGTCATTGATCTTATAATAAGCTTTTGCAATTAACACACGTTTAATGTGCGTTTTGAATTTGATGGCTGTCAATGCAGTGATGTCGTCAGGTATTTTGTTATAAAAACGAATTGAGTTGCATATAAAAGATTTACTACTTTTGCTAAGTCTGAACTTCGGAGCACACAGTTTGTTCCTGTTCCTTGTGTTATATCAGTGAACCTCATTGTTTCTGGTATAAAGGTGTAGATTTTTACGAGCGTACATAATATTTACAAATATGTACAAGGACGGTAAGGTAATGATATCTATATCTTTAAATAATTCCTTCAACGAATCACGTGCTTTTAACTGATATATAAACCGAACTGCTCTTTTCTGGAGAATGAAAATTCTACTAACGTCTGCTGCCGTTCCCCATAGTAGTAATCCATATGACATAACGCTATGGAAATAAGCAAAATAAACCAGCCTAGCAGTAGACTGATTTGTAATTTTTCTTATATTTTTAACAGCAAAAGCAGCCGAACTGAGCCTCTTTGCCAGACCCTCGATATGAGAACCCCACTGTAATTTAGAGTCTATCCTAATACCAAGAAAAGACGTTTCATTAACAATTTCTAACGTTACCGAATCTAATTCAATATTTAAATGACTGAGCCGTGTATTAGGTGGAGAAAATTAAAGAAATTTAGTTTTATTAGCATTCAGTGCTAAGTTATTAACAGAAAACCATTGTGATACTCTGTTAAGTGTTTCGTTAATTTTTCCTTCTCCAACCTTTGGGTCTTTCCTATCTAAAGAAAATATTAAAGAAGTGTCGTCAGCGAATAACGCTATTTCCGACATTTCCTTAACCATGAATGGAAGGTCATTAAGATAAACAAGAAACAGAAAGGGACCGAGAATAGATCCCTGGGGTACCCCCATTTTGACTATCGAACCTCCTGATACTACATTATTTATACCTACTTTCTGACTTCTATTGTGCAGATAAGATTTTATTAATTTTAGTGCATTACCACGAACGCCATATTGAAATAATTTACTAACTAAAGTAAGTTGAATTATCAACACAATCAAAGGCAAAGAGAGGTCGCAGAAAATACCTACTGTATCCTGCGAAGATTTCCAAGTGTCAAGTATGTTTTTGACCAGTTTTGCTCCAGCATCTATAGTTGACCGTCCTTTCGTGAAACCAAACTGATCACTGTGTAAAATTTTATTCATTCTAAAGTGTGCATTCATTTGCGTATAGATTCGAAAATTTTACTAAGTGCCGGAAGAACAGAAACCGGTCTATAGTTAGCAGCGTTAAATTTATCACCTGATTTATTAATGGGAGTTACTTTACTATTTTTCATTAAATCTGCAAATGAACCTACTTCGATACATTTATTAAATATTCCTGCTAAAATCGGTGCGATTACTTCTATAATAGGCTCCAAAACTGTCACAGAGAGACCCCATAAATCTTCCGTTCTTTTCTTATTCAAGCTTTTGTACGTTTTTATTATGTCTAAATATGTTATATCTCTAAAATTAAAGATCGGTTCTTTTTTATTAAAATTAAGTTTTAATAAACTTTGTGCTACAGTAGAGGACGATTCTAAATGTCTAGTTGATTCAATAAGTATATTGGCAAAAAAGGAATCAAAAATGTCAGCAACTTTAAGATTATCTTTAATAAGCTCATCATTCAACTTAAGCAGAAAGCCTGACTCATTTTTACTAATTTTGCCAGTCTCTGAATTAATAATTTTCCAAGTAGTCTTGACTTTATCTTTAGACTTTATAATTTTGTTGCTAATAAATTTAGACTTTGCAATAAAACATACATTTTTAAATATTTTATATCGTCTAACATAATCATGAAAAGCTGGATTAGAATTGAAAGATTTCTTGTCATACAGATCATAAAGAAAATCCCTACTTTTTCTTATTCCCTTCGTAGCCTAGTCACTAAACACTGTCTTTTCCTTTACATTATCTTTTTTTTTGTATATATTTTGTCAAATTCTTTAGTAATCACACCAAATAATTTATTGTAATATTTATTTGGTTCATTAACATTGCAATCAAACAACGAGAATCTCTCAATAATTTTATCTTTAAATATTGCAGATCTACTACAAGTTAAGGGCCTATAAGTAATTACTTTATTTTTCGACAATTTTTCCTTGCAAAATAACTCTGTCTTTTGAGCTTTATGGTCAGAGGGTACCCCATTTATCAGTTCCTTGCTTTTGATTTTACAATTTAAAAAAATATTATCAATACATGTCTCTGATTGAGGTGTAATACGAGTTGGCTCATTGAAAACATAATCTAAGTCATAACATTTTAGCAATGAAATAAAGTTTTCCTTATCCCCAGACTCAGCAAGTAAATCTATGTTAAAATCTCCACATACAACAATGGATTTATTGCAAGCAAATATCTTGTCAAGTAAATTTTCTAATATTCTAATGAAATACATAAAATTGCCTGAAGGCTGTCGATAAATACATACTATAAGAAAAGCGTCTATCTCTGCACTAGCTATCTCGAAAACGCGTTCAACGGAATAACTTACTATATCTTTTCGTTCTTTACATTTAATGGATTTGACCAGAATTATGCAACCGCCCCCCATAGCAGAGTTTCTGTTGAACACACTAGCGACTTTACAATTATTTACTGAAAAGCACATAGTTTCAGATTTCAACCAGGTTTCTGTTAAACATAATATGTCCACATTATATTTGTCTAGCATTAATTCAACATGTAATAGCTTGCCAGAGAAGCGATTTACATTTTGGTGAACTAAAGTAAAATTATTATTACACTTCTCTTTAGTCAACCTTACATTCCTAAAAAAGAGTTTGCCTCAGTGCCTTTAGTGGTACTACTATTGGTCACTGTCTTGTTATTGCATTCTATGTTGATATTATTTGCTAATAGAGTAGCTATATTATGTTTACATCGTCTAGACAGATACATATTATCTTTAGTCAAGAAAAAGTTTTTAATAAATAAATTGCTATCAAATAGCTGGAAGTCACCATTGTGAAGACTGATCATGTGATGTAACATATTGTTAAGTTTATAAATTTTATTATTTTGATTGTCATTTAATGACTTTGAATATGAAAACGTACACCATGTTAGTTTCTTACAGTTTATCTGGCTTAATCTCGTAAAGCTGTCAACAATATGTTTTGTTTGCAAGGCTAAACTGTCCCCTACAAGCAGAACTATTGAAGTATTACTGTTTACATTTGCAGAACATACCTCTGTTACAATCTGTTGCAGCGTTGCCCCAGGCATACATTTATTCAACACAGAACCTCTTGTATGGTTATTCAAAATAGAGCCAAAGTCCTTCCCAATCTCATCAGTGAAAACTAGGGTGTGGGCAAAATTTCTTATTTCTTCGTGGTATTGAGGCTGGTCAATAGCAACCTCAGGCAACGCTACACCTGAACAGTTGAAGGGGAACTGAGAGTCCGATGTCGGGGCAGAGTGGTCAGGTGTATAAAAGTTGTCACAAGGACATGTCGAAGACTCAGACCTTTCTGTACCGAATTCCTGCTTTTCCAATACCGGACCCCCAGTATTATAAGAGTGATCAGCAACACAACAAGTACGCTTTTTATTTAGAGATTCAAATCGCTCAGCATTATAGTTGCACATATCAACCATGTCATTTGCAGCAACAATCTGATAATTTAGGTGTTTATGTGACAGATCGCTTATATTGTCATACATACTTTTCAGTGACCTTTCTAAGTTATCAATTTTATTAATTATGATATGTGAGTCGCTGTCATGTTTATCATTCCTATCAATTGTGCTATTACTATACAATTTCAACTTTTTTAATAATTGAATTATTTCCTTCCTAAGTGACATATGCTTCTGTAAATGATTTTGCCTATTGACTAGTTTTTGGGTCTTAGAAATATACCTTTTAACACGGATATATTTTTTTTACTTTTTGACACTTCTAAAATTATGGTTGTTTTTACACAGTGATTTATTTAAGGCTGACTCTTTTTTACATACCGGACTATCCATTACATTTAACCTGTCCGTTAATTCTTCAAAGTAACTTTGATTATTAATAAAACTATTTCCATGACTCTGGTTTTCGAGAATGTCCGAATTACAAGATAATAACTCGTCGAACAGGCTCTGAGAATGATTTACTTTAACATTATTACAGCTTTCATTTTCTAACTTTAAAATCGTTGCATGTGCCTCACATAAACTCATTTCCAGATCACTTATACGCTTCAATGCCTGTTCATGAGTGCTATTACATTCCGTAAAAGAGGTGATTACGTCCTGCATCTGGCTACATTTGTCAACGATATCTAAGTATTTGAGATGTAAGTCAGCAAGTTCACTCTTTAGCTCTTAATTTTTTCCAATGATCTTCATAATTTCCTTTTCGCTGTCATCCCTTTCTTGCAACAAGTTAATATTGAGGTCTTTTGTTGCCTTCAAATCCAGTAGGGTCTGTTTCAGCTTCATCTCAACATCCTTTGCAGTTGCCTTGCGGGTCATCATCATGCCTCAACTGTTTCCCCAACACAGCGATAAGGCTGAAAGAGTAATGTATAAATATGAGTAAATTGTTACTATAATTGTTGCAAAGATGAGTGGATAATATGTAATAATTATGTATTATTCAATCTGTCCGTTGTATAATGTAAAAGAACACTCAACAAAAGATACAACAATCCTATAGAAAGATTTGCTGTTATGACGTGAGGACGTGGGTAGGTCACATGTAAAAAAAAGATTTACCTATTAAAAAAAAAGCACTTTAATAAGTTTCTAATACAATTGTGAAAATAATCAACTTTTAAATGTGCAGTCAAGTTCTGATGTATAGTGTTGTAGTGTGTGAAGGTCTGTAGCAAGACAATGTCACCATCAACTTCACTTCCACTATATAGTCAAGTCAAGAGAGGTTACCAAGCCAAATCGTAATTGAGGTGTGACGATACTCACTATTATGTGAGATTTGTAAAGTTGATAGATGTATTAGTGTGAGGAACATGTAGTTACAAATTAAAGAAAAAATAAAATAAAAATAAGACCAATCAATATGTAGTGGAATCAACTTTCACAATGATAACTTGCTAATTGAAGGTAGGTAGTGTTAGGTTATTTTAGGTCGATTTATCTAGTTAAATTATGTACTAAAGGAAAAATTATGAAAACAATACTCCCCGGGTTTTAAATGCAGCTCTTTAGCTCTGCAGCTTTTGATATATTATACTTTTCTTCAAAAAAGTTATTTATTTTTGCCGGCCGTTGACAGCTCCGGTATAGTCGAAAATTTCAATAAGACGAAATTCAAATATTTTTGCATAGACACTGATGCAAACACTCGTACTTATATTTTGTCACCACTTTGTCACACTGCGGTACGATTCCCACTGTTTCAGAAGCTCCGGCGGCAGCTCATCATCCCATACCATACCTGCGATCCAGTCTCTGGATGAAGACCTTTGAGGTAATTATACATGGTGTGATCCAGCCAAGTGGATCAAACAAACGTGATATCTCTGAGATAATTTTTCTCTTTGTTTCAGATGCGGATGTGGCGGTGCGCGGAGGCAGCTTCACTGAATAGTCAAATTCGTCTGTGGTTCTGTTCCAGGTAAGTCCTAAAACCTTTGTTACTTGATCTTGTTTTATTTCTACATCTCTTCCAGTATCTTCTTTGAAAACATCTAAAAGCTTATCGGCGTTGCTTGTCCATTTCTGTTATTTAAAGCCACCCTTTTCAAGTAGTTGGTTTATTTGCTTATAAACTTCAATTGCTTCAGTTTCAGATTGACAGCCAGTCATGACGTCATCAATATAGACATCTGATTTTACCCTCTCAGCAGCCAATGGATATTTATGACCTTCATCACAAGCTATTTGCTGCAATGGCTTGACTGCTAAGTACGGCGCACATGAAGTACCAAACGTGACAACCAGAATAGGGTAGTCTTCCATTTCGTCTTCAGTTTTACTTCTAAACACTATAAACATTTTGATGACGTCAGCAGCTAGGCATATAGGATAGCTACGCCATTTCATAAGAATATGTCGTAAATCTGCCTGCAGTGTGGGTCCTACCATTAAGGTATCGTTCAGGGAAATACCATTCGCTCCCTTGCACGATGCATCAAAAACAACCCTCATTTTGGTAGTGCTCTTATCCTCCCTAATCACTGCATGATGCGGCAGATATACGGCATCTGGTTTATTCCTTTCCGTTTCATCAGAGATTCTTTCCATGTGTCCAAGGCGTAAGTACTCGTAGATCACCTCTACATATTGTGATTTGATATCAGGGCTGTTCGCAAATTTACGCTCTAGGCCCTGTAATCTCTTGACGGCGATGCTAATCGAGTTTCCGTATTTACATGGAGGATCAGCGCTTCGGAAGGGAAGACTGACCACGTATCGACCAGATTCATCTCTTTTGGTAGTCTCTGCATAATAATCTTCACACGCTTGTTCTTCTTGCGTTAGACGTTTCTTAGGCGAAAAGGGCTCTGGTTCGAGCTCCCATATTCTTCTTAGCAAGTCATTTTCTTCGACCTGTGCATGCATGCTGACGATAACGTTATGACAGTTCTGGCGCAGATCTTCAATCCCTCCAGAAAGGATGCATCCAAGGTAAGTGTCTTGAGCAATTAGACTGCCTTTAGGGGCTTTAATCAAGCCTTCCTTTAAAATATGGCAATAAGTCTCGGCTCCTAACAAAACGTCAATTTTGTTAGGGGAATTAAAATTTGGATCAGCTAATTTAATGTTAGAAATCTCAGGCCAATCTACTAAAGCAAATTTCCTTTCAGGCAAAACTGAAGTGAGAGTTCCGAGCACATGGGCTCTAACCTGAATAGAAAAGGAGGGATCACAACGTGACTGAATGTTAAGCATTACCGTATATTTAGAGGTAAGGTTACTTTGCCCCCCACCCAATCCTGATATAGCGCTTTTAGTAGCAGTCTTTTTAAGCCGCAGTAACTGCACTGCAGCTTCCGATATAAATGAAGCCTGGGACCCTTGATCCAGCAGTGCTCTCAAAACTTGAGACGTCCCATCTTTCGATTCAGCTTTAAATAAGGCTGTTGCCAATAATATTTGTGTGTGGACTGTACCTTTCGAAAAATGGGCGGCAATATTAGTGACGGCCTCGCTTTCTGACACAGCATCGGTAGGTCTGTTTACTGCAGTTGTTGCTGTGTCAGAGTGGCTTTTGGGATGCAAAAGGCTGTGGTGTTTCCGGTTACAAATACGGCATTTGGTGAACACGCGAAAAACCTTGTTTGAATGGTTGTACCCTAGGCAGTTGAAACATAGCCCTAATGTGTGAACAATGCTACGACGTTTATCTACATCCTCATTGGCAAACTTTTTACATTTGTACAGCTTATGTTCTTCAGAGCAATGTGGGCACGAAATATTAGTGGTTGCATGCAAAGCTTTTGTATTCGATACAACGTTGGGAGAGACTTTTGGTTTAGGTTTAGGTTCAATAAATTCGAGAGCACGGAAGCGGGTGCCTAAAAATTCTTCAAATTGTTTTAATGTAGGCAAATCAGTAGACGAGTTACTAACCTGCAATTCCCATTGCTTGCGTGACTCAGCGTCCAACTTCAAATTGACAACGTATAAAACAATAACGTCCCAGGAGCTTACGTCGATACCTAGATTTGACAATTCATGCAAACAATCAGTGGTTACATCTAGCAGTTCCTTAAGTGCGCCAGATGATTCATGTATAATAGTGCGTTGACTAAAGAGGCGCTTAAGAATACAAAAAGATATGTACCTTTTATTATTGTATCTATCATTTAATACTTTCCAGGTTTTGTCGTAATTATTGCTTGTAATGGGCACATGGCGTATCAGTTGCTCTGCCTCACCTGTCAACTGTGTTTTTAAGTAATGCAGTTTTTGTACGTCGTCAAGAGACGCGTTATTATGGACCAATGACGTAAATAAGTCACGAAACGACGTCCATTCGACGTACTTGCCGCTGAAAGAAGGCAGTTTAATTTTTGGTAATTTTAACACTGAATCACCTTTAGAAGTACTGTTATTGACAGGTGAGCCATCGACAGCCTTTTTTACAACCAACTTGGAAAGTGTATCCTGGAGGTTAACCTTATAAGTTAAAAATGTCTCAAAAACCTCTTCAAATGTACCATTCTTTATGTATTTTGACGTATTTAATTACTCGATAGTAAAGTCTGCAATCAGTTTTTCATGTTTCTCAATAAAGCTTTGATACTGTCTCTCTAGAATTTCTAATCTCGTCCTAATGTAATTTTCATTTATTCTATCCTTAGGTGATTTCTTAAAGTTCGTATATCCACTCTCAATCTGTGTTTTCAAATTATCTAATACACGTAAGTCACTCTCCATTGTAATAAATAATCGAAGTTCCCTAGCGATGAAATTTCAGTGAAGTGACTGGTAGGTATCCCAAATGTTCAAGTGTGATTGTGAAGCGTCGAGTCAAAAATTGTAAGTCCGGTCCAATTTTTGCATAAAATTTTCTAAGTGTTTTGAGCGTCTTGTATCGCTATTAAAACCGGAGTGGATTCCCCGTCTCGTTAAAATTTTACGAATTATTCTAAGTCCAAGATCTACTAAATTTTTCTAAGTCAATATTCTTCTAACACTTTGTTTTATTTAACACAGAAAATGTACTCACGGTTTCACTTGCACTTTTTCTACTTAACACTATGACTGCCAAGACTCCTTACTCATCCAGCTTCCAGCCAGCGCCAGCGACGACAGTGCTTGCACAGCACGGGGCAGGTATAGTTGCTCAGCGTTGGTAGGTAACTCCTTGCAGTAGTTAGTTAGTTGGTGACACAATTTTGTTTGTGTCCAGGCACTTCAATTACTTTGCATACTAATCGACTAATTTATGGGGGGATTTGTGCGTCTTCATTCAAAAACCGTCCTTCGGCTCGTAGGACCTTGTACAATTTCGGTACAAAATCCCAAAATCCACGAGTTATAGAAATAAAACTACAAACTCTGAACGGAGGCCCATTTATTTTGTCAACCAGTCACCTTAGTACAAACGGAAAATAACTTCGATACCGCGATTCAGAGTACACACAACGCCATCTATTGGCAGCGTAAAGAACTAAAAGACGCCATACATTGGTGGAGTGCGGAAATAAACTTCTTTGTCTACATTACCTTAGACAGTATATTTTTATAGATTTACAAATATGTATTTATTTATTTATTAGACTAAACAGTAATCTTTAGTTCAAACTCAATACGAGATCGAAGAACATTGGCTACGGAATAGATAATATCGTTATCTTATTGGATAAATAAATCGGCCCGGATTTGCCGCTTGGTTGCTGTTGTAAATGTTTTTCTAAGACAAGATCGTACTTTGCTAGAAAAGTTACGAGTTCTAAAAAGTTACCTTTATTTAAAGAAGTGTTTGATTCATCGTGACCTCTAAAGGACAATTCTTGTTGTGCTAAGTGACAAACAATAACAACTTATCTTTGATAAACACTGCGGTTGTGCTCAATTCGCAGGTTGTGTTTTGAGATCACGTCAAATAACTGGCGAGATAAAGATGCCTCTATACGTTGTTTACCAAAATTATGGAAGGAAATTAAAGCGTTCATGTGCTTTTGAGAATTCTGATGCCTTTTTAAGGCACCAGCTTAGTTATTTAAATCGTCATAACCCGTAGTATTCCAAACGTTTTTATCTTTTGAAAAAAAAAATATTGTTGGTGTTGCACACCAACAACATAATTTATTAGAATGGGAGCAACCAACAATTCAACGAGTTTTATACACAGATCTATTGAAATTCCTTTTATGATTCTTAATAGTTTGCGAAATACACGAATCTGGAGTAGGTTTGTGTGGTATTATGAGCTGATTAATTTCTTGAAAATTCAACGAATTTGCTTTACTCTCGCCGATTAACACTGCAGCACATCTAAGTCCTTCACATGGGACAATATTATGCGTCTGACTAGACTCGAAATGCATTCTAAATCACTAAATAAAACTTTTTTAAAAACGGAGCAGTCATAAAAAAACAATCTATAATTATATAAATAATCGTAGGTTATATTTTTTTCTATACTTAGTATTCGAACACCTTTTCAAATAAAAAAAACTAATGACTAGGTAGTATGGTCTCCGACCTTAGCTTGTTCTTATAAATTAAAAAAAAATGTCGTCACCCAACTCAACTGCACCGTGTGACGTAGGGGTAGGTGAAATGATACCACTCTTACGGTCATACAAAATTTATTTTATCTTTGTCTCAGGACGTGGAGTACGTAAAGGCCTAGCTGGGTAGTTTGCTCTCGTCCCTGACTTAGCTTGGGGAAGCGCCAAAGTGTTGGGAGGCGCGTCGAAGCATTGCGAGAAGAGAAAGCATTGCAATCAATGAATCTTTTGTTGGTTTGGGTGATTCTACGAGATTGGTTAATGGAATGTCTGATTGTCTGCGTTCGTGTAGGTTTCCGCTGATTTTTATTTTTAATATTTTATAAAATTTTAAGATTACAAAGAAAATTACAATTAAAATAATAACTAAAGTAAGAACGGAATAATGTGCCCCGTATTTAAAGATATGCGGTTCTTGGATAATTTTATCTAATTCTGTGATCATTGTGTTATTAATATTTTTAGTGAAATCTATTTTATCTAAATCTAAATTTTCTAATTTAATACTGGGTACATCATTCGCTATTTTGTTGAACTTATGAATATTACAACATGAGTCATTAATTAAATTAAAATCTAAATTGTTTGATAGTAAAGTGATATTTAAAACATTATATATTGGCAAAAGTTGGGTATTGAAATTGGCTTTCTCGGTAGTGCTGTAATTGGATTCACTCTTATTAAGTGTCCTTGATGCATAGGCAATTGGTTGATCCTTTTCAATAGGACCTTGGGATAGGACGGCTCCCACAGCGTGGTTGGAAGCATCGCATGTGAGCACAAATGGTTTTGAGAAGTCAGGGTAGGAGAGGAGTGGTGCAGAGGTCAGTTTTTGTTTTAGAAGGTCAAATGCGATTTGTTGTTGATTTTCCCAGTTGAATGGGGTATCCTTTTTAAGAAGAGAAGTGAGGGGTTTAGCGAGCTTTGAGAAGTCAGGTATGAATCGGCGATAGTAGGAGACGAGTCCTAAAAATGATTTGATGTCTTCCAGATTCCTAGGAGTAGGAAATTCGACAACGGCTACGACTTTGTCAGGGTTAGGTTTGACTCCATTTGTCAATATTAAGTAACCAAGATAGGCGACTTTTCGTCTGAGGAATTCGCACTTATCTGGTTGTAACTTGAGATTAGATTCTCTAAGTCTTTGGAATACGGCGATCAGGTTTTTAATCATAGAAGGAAGATCATACGAATAGGTCACAATATCATCAAAATAAACGAAGCAACGAAGGTTTTGTAGCCCAGATAAAATGGTATTCATTAGTCTTTGGAATGTGGAAGGTGCATTTTTTTTAGCCCAAACGGCATACGAGTGAATTGGAAATGACCTTGTGGTACATTGAAAGCGGTTTTTTCAGGGTTATTGACTGGGATCTGGTGAAAACCGGAAGCTAAGTCAAGGGTGGAAAAGTATTTGCTACTTCCTAACTGATCCAGAATTTCGGTGATGTTAGGAATAGGATAAGTGTCCCCGATTGTAATATCATTCAGTTTCCTGTAATCGATTACAACACGCCATTTTTGTTGGCCTGATGCGTCGAGCTTTTTGGGCACCACCCATATGGGTGATGACCAAGGAGATGTAGATGGTTCTATGATTCCCTGGTCGAGCATTTGGTTAACTTGCTTATCGACTTCTCTCTTATGGATTTCAGGAAACCTATAAGTTTTGGAATGGACAGGGCCTTCAGATGTAGTTTTAATGTCATGCCGAAGGACGTTAGTACACGAAAGCTTTTCATCAGGGAGATGAAATACATCAGAGTAGTCTGAACAGACTTGGAAAAGAGCTTCTTTTTCTTCATGATTTAGATGGTCTACTCTTAATAAATTTAGTACTTGTTGGGTCCTCTCAACTGAATTTTGGTTTTTGGGCTGGTAGTTGGAATAGTTAACTAATGCTACGTCTACTTTCCCTTTATGTTGAATCGATTCAATGGGAGTGAGTGTGAGGTCAAGATTGACTTTCACATTTATTGGAGTTTCAAAGAGATTTGCGACTGTTATATTTACTTTTTTATTGTCTTTTACGCGAACGAGGCAATTGGCGATTAGGAGATCTTTTGACGGACTTTGATCAAGGATAAAGCCTTTTGTAACGTCAGGATTTGACACTGAGCACTCTATTACTTTTCGGAACGTGCTGAAATTACGAAGTAAGGATTTGTGAAAAATAGTTTAATATCAGAATTACTTAGTCTTAAGAGTTCGCGAGTGAAGTTGATTCTGCCATGAAATTTGGTTAGGAGATCGTTTCCGATAATGCTATCGTAAGGTAAGTCTACATCAACGATTACATGGAATTCGTGCTTCAAGGGGTTATTAGATTTGTCATTCAGATACATTTCTAATTCGAGAGAGCCTAAAGTTGGGACAGTGTCTTCATTGGAATTGAAACCTTTTAGTTTTAAGAATTCTTTACGAAGTGGTGATTTAGATTCTATTACAGAGTTTTTTAGAAGACTGATCGAGGAACCGGTGTCTACTAGGAGAGATAAAGGTAAGCTGGAGACAGTGGTTTTGACAACAACGTGAGGTAACGACTTCTTAGAGGGGTCGAATGAAATTTCGCAGATTTTTGCTTCCGCAGGCTTAGGGTTTTGCGTAGTAAATGTAGATGGTTGAAATGCAGTGGATTTGGATTTAGGATTTGATACAGCGGATTTAGGATTGGATACAGCGGATTTGGAATTGGATACAGCGGATTTAGGATTGGATTCAGTGGATTTGGAATTGGATACAGCGGATTTTTTTTATTTTTATATTTATTTATTGGAAAACAAACAGCATTTTACAATACACTTAAACTAAACAGTTGGGCAACAAATTAGCCAAAAGAGTTTTCACAAAAAGTTTAGCCATAAGTAAGTTTCTAAAAAAGTTGAGTAAACATAATATAGTTAGGAATTACTTCAGGTATTAAATCATTTAAAATGAACAGTCGCGAGCACTAATTTCTTCGACTATCCACATTTAATTAATTTATAATTTCATTATCTCGATTACAAATTCGTGTGAACACCTATAGATAAGTACATACATAATCCTTTGTACTGCAGCCACACACGACCGAACATTACAAACATAACATTTGTATTAGGTAAGTAAATGTATATAAAGTTTGTAGTGACAATTTAAGAAAAACGAAATAATTTATTGCCTTAACAAAAATTTGAATTTCGTTGGCTTAAGGCCAAAAATATCGATGTGACTATATTTAGAATTATATAATTTCATACTTCTAAGGATAAAACGATTACATGCATAGTTAGTACGGCAAGTTGAAATTGAAAATGTATCACATGATCTCGTGTTAGCTCTTGGACATCGCAATAAGATTTTGCTCAATAGATAGGGCGAGTCAACGTAGCTATTTATAATTTTGTATAGTAAAAATTTATCACAGTGCTCCCTTCGCAAGGCAAGGGACCGGATACTATATGTGTTAAAATTTTTAAATTTGTATCTCAATCTCCTAAGGAACTTACTCTGAATCATTTCTATAGAATTAATATATTTATAATACTGTGGATTTCAGACAGTTGAACCATATTCAAGTTGAGATCTTACAAGGCTATTGTATAAAAGTATTAATGTGTTAACGTTTTTAAAATCGACACTCTGCCTAAATACAAATCCCAACATCTTGTATGCTTTAGCGGTAATTTTATTTATGTGAGACGAAAACAACAATTCACTATCTAATGTAACTCCCAGGTCTCTCACCTCGGTCGACCGCTTGAGATTTTGACCAAATATTTCATAATTATATTGCAAGGGACGCTTTTTTCTACAATAAGAGATTATACAGCATTTTTCTATGTTGAGGTGCAGTCTGTTTACAACACAATAGTTACATAACCGATTTAAGTCAAAGTCAAAGTCAAAGTCAAATTATTTATTCAATGTAAACCTTTACAGGCACTTATTGACGTCAATAATAATAATAATAAAAAAACAGTTAACTAACTTATAGTTAAGACTTAACAACTAATCTAACGAGCTATAGTCTGTGCCAGACAAAATGCGCATCGCTACCCCCAGTACCACTGCACGCCGAAACAGAATCGCGTCGAACCGAAATTTAAGCCGTGGTCATAGAATTGTGTACACAAACGTGTCCTGGTACGAGACAAAAATAGCGGGCAAGTGTCTCTCCCCTAGCGACACAAATGGCTAATATTTATAGGTAATTTATCGTTTTTTTTTTAGGATGAAAGGTGATAAATCACAATGAATTGTTAACTTAAGTTATTACTTTAAGGAATAAAATTAAATGTGATTTCCAATTATCGTATTGATATTGTGGTAAGTAATAGAAATTGGACTGAGTTTTTAAAGTAAAATAAAGTATCGGTTGAAATGAGTTTTGGAAAACATTAGTACCTAACCAATAAGGTTGACATTTTTAATCATTCAAATATCTTTTTTTATAAAAACTTGAGCACAGAAAACATCAAAAATTAATAAGCATAAATTTGTGTGTTTTAAAATTGTTTCGTTTTTCGTCTTGGTACAAGCACAGAATAACTAATATTACTTCCGTACAGAAGGTTCACCCACCAACGACCCCCACGCGAAACCGAAACCCATCGCGTGACCCGAGCGTTCATATTCCGTTAAGTAAAGCCGACTCGATATCGATTTGACGTCCGTCATGAGCAGGGTTTACGCGCGCGCGTAGGGTTTACGAGTTAAGGCTAGATAGGTCGCGCTTTGAGTTTTTCAAACCATCTAAGACATAGAAAATAATGGTTTAAATTCTGGAAAAAAAAGTATGTATTATAGTCTGACCGCCACCGCCGCACCGCGCCCCGGGCACGCGAGCGGCAAGGCGGGGGGGGCGAAACAGTTGCTCCATTTAGTTATTCTGCCGTCATCGCTCACGGCGGCAACTAGTGTGTCAGACGCACATGAGATAAAATATTCAAAATGGGTCGTGCATTATCACGAGATAATCAAGACAGTCATTTTTAAAGTGGCCGAATATTTTAAGAAAAGAAAAGCAAACAAAGTTTATATTATATAAGGTGACTGCCAGAAACCGCAAGAAACTTCAAGGGCCGATCAGGTCAATGACAAAAATGGTATCATTGCAGATTAACGTAGGTACTTATCGCCCAGCTGACGCGAACGGGTCAACAGACGGTCGACCGGCCGGCCGTTGCCCGCGCGTTGTAAATAATTGTTTTTCATTTAGTTTTCTTATGTTATTGCTTTAAAATAAATTAGATACTCAAATAAATACAAAGACTATCCAATTAAAATTCACAAAAAGAATTATTTAATTAAAAATGAAAAAAAAACACGAATTCCTTTTTTGTCATCTCTGTCATGTTCAAAACACCCGACCCGACCAGCCCCCGAAGCCCCCACGGCCCCTAGCAGTCACCCCATATATTTCCAAGAATTAAAGATTTATTTCATTTATATTGGTTCTTTAATTCAAAAACGGATTGGATGTAATTATACTCGTAAATATAAAGCTTCAATAAACTGTGCTTCGATATCGTAAGAACTGTCTGACACTACGAATCTTATGTGAGTTCATGCTCTTTACTTCCCACTCCCCCCACCACCCGCGCATACCCAAGGCGCGGCACAGCGGCTGCGGCCAGGCCATAGTTAAGGATCTAATCTATTCAAAGTCTTCCTGTAAGGCAATACAATCCTCAACACATTTAACAACTGTAAAAAAATTCGTATCATCAGCAAATAGAAGACATTTGGAATTGCGGAAACATTCTATTACGTCATTTATAAAAATGTTAAAAAGCAAAGGGCCGAGATGGGAGCCCTGGGGTACGCCAGAAGGCACTGGTATGAAACTGGACATAAAGCCCTTCAGTGTAACCGCTTGAGTCCTGTTATGAAGATAGGACTGCAACCATCTCAGGAGGTCGCCGTGTATACCAATGTACTCTAACCTTCTAATAAGAATTTTGTGACAGATTTTATCGAAACACTTCGAGTAATCGGTATACACTGCGTCCACCTGAAAACCTCTGTCCATACCCTGAAGTACTTGGTCCAGAAATTCACACAGATTGGTTTCTGTAGACCGTCTGTTAATAAAACCGTGTTGTTGAGTCATTAGAAACGGCCTTATGACAGAAAACAGAGTATCAAAAATTAGTTTTTCAAAAAGTTTAGGAATTATTGATAATTTAGATATACCTCTATAATTGCGAATATTGTGCTTGTCTCCACTTTTAAAAATAGGAACAACAAGCGATTGTTTCCATATAGTAGGCATCACTCCGCTTGCAAGCGAGAAGTGAAACAGAAAAGAGATCGGGATCGCTCGTTCCGCACAGCACATTTTCAAAAAATGAGGATGGATCCCATCTGGCCTTGAGCCTTTACTAGCATCAACGCGTGATAAATATTTCTTCACTATTTCTGTAGTTATTACGACAGATTCAATAAGACAACTAGTTGACTCACGATACTCTATGTTGACAGAATCCACAGTATTGTCATTTTCGAACACGGATTGAAAAAAAGAGTTAAACATATTTGCAATCGTTAAGCCGTCGGCCCTAGTTGAATCATCATAATACAGATTTAGGATTGGATTCAGCGGATTTGGGATTGGATACAGCGGATTTAGGGTTGGATTCAGTGGATTTGGAATTGGATACAGCGGATTTAGGGTGTCTTTCTCTTATTAGCAGGCGA
Organism: Scoparia ambigualis; assembly: GCA_963921215.1. NCBI lineage: Eukaryota > Metazoa > Arthropoda > Insecta > Lepidoptera > Crambidae > Scoparia > Scoparia ambigualis. Next base: position 29,727,593 of record OY992514.1, read on the forward strand.
CTCGTGCGACACCTGGATGAGGCGCTATCTAGTTTAAATTTTCACATCATTAGGCGAATCGAAGTCTGTTTCATCATGACCTTCGTCTTCTTGATTATGGTTGAAGTTAACTCTCCTAATAGGATTAGGGTTAGGACCTGGATTCTGCTGACCGCGGAGCCTATTATTATACTCTCGCTTTCGGCAGTTTTCAATAGTATGGCCAGGGAATTTGCAGTATCTGCAGGAAATAGTGGATGCTTGTGATTGATAATTAGGAGAATAATTCCTATTTGGACCCGAAGTAGAAGGTTGGGGTCGATACTGTGAGTTTGAAGTATTAGGATTAGGGTTCATACAAGTATGGTCTAAAATACTTAGTTGCCCATATTACGGCTAATAATTCTTTTTCAATTGCACTATATTTTGTTTCCGCTTCATTTAGTACTACTTGCATATGCGATTGGTTTATCTATTCCAATTGTTCCTTGTGATAACACTGCGCCTAATGCAATATTTGATGCATCGGTAGTTAAAATAAAAGTTTTGTTAAAGTCTGGGAACTGTAGTAACGGAGCATTCACTAAAAGTTTTTTACATGTTTCGAATGATTTTACTTATTCTTCAGTTAATGTTATATTTCTGTTCTTTTTCAAACAATTCGTTAGTGGTTTTGTAATTTTAGAGAAATCTTTTATAAATCTTCTATAATATCCTACTAATCCCAAAAATGATTTTATTTCTTTCGATGTTTTTAGTAATACTGCAGAGATTTTATCATCGTTACGTTTTAATCCTTCTTTAGTGATAGTATGACCCAAATATAAGACTTCTTCTTTCAAGAATTCTGACTTATCTAATTGAATTTTTAATTTGCCCTTTCTAATGTTTCAAAAATTATTTTTTGTTTATCGATATGACTTTCTAATGTATTAGAAAACAATATTAAATCATCTAAATAAATCAGACAATGCTCTCCTTGTAGTCCTTTTAGAACGTTATCCATCGTTCTCTAAAAAGCTGCAGGTGCTGTCTTCAAACCAAAAGGCATTCTTTTAAATTCGTAATGACCAAACTGAGTAGAGAAGGCTGTTTTAGGTCTTTCCTCCTCTTTTATCTCTAATTGATGTTAGCCACTAGCTAAATCTAACGTAGTAAAATAAGTACTATTACCTAATTTATCAAATAAGTCATTAATATTCGGCAATAGATATTTATCATCTATTGTAATTTCGTTTAACTTTCTTTAGTCTATAACCATTCTAAATTTTTGTTCTCCCGTGGCATCTAACTTTTTCGGTACTAAATGCACTGGTGCACTCCATGGTGAAAAGCTAGGTTGTATCACATTATCTTCTAAAAGTTTTTCAATTTCTGATTTAATTTCAGCAGTTTGTGCTGGTGGTTGTCTATAGGGCTTGACGAAGATTGGATTATCATTTGTTGTCCTTATGCAATGCTTTATTTCGTTAGTAAAAGACAATGGAATTCCTTCGCAATAAAATATGTCCCGATAATTATAGCATAAATTATATATTTTATGTCTTTCATTTTGATTTATATGATTTAAACGTAAATTATTTAAATTTTCAATTAATAAATTATCAGTATAATCATTATTTATTTTATTAGCATAGTAACACGAAATCAATTTTGTTTCACTCATTATTTCAAAAGGAGTAAAAAGTTTAAGTAACATTTCTTTATCAGTTTCGTTTTTGGTTAAAGTTGTAGCATAACCCTTAGAAAAAGTTTACATGTTACGAATGAGCGAGGCATCATGACGTTGGTCGTAAACTCGACGGCGGGTAATAAACCGTAACCGTTGTAAAGGTCATTGGGAATTCTCACTTCTTGTTCACAATGCGGTCGTAAAGTTAATAGTATCGGTTTAAACTCAGGATTGAAATGAATGGACATGACTATGTTTCCGATTTTTATTTTATAATTTTCTAAATCTAAATGCGCTCCTAGGCGTGACATTAAATCAATTCCGATTAATCCATCATATTCTGCCGAAATATCATAGATGTAGAGTTTATGACATTCATTGATATTAAAGATATCTTTTAATGAAACTAGTACGCACCCGCTATGCCTAGTGTGAGCATGCGTGCTAACTATTTCAAAATCCTCGTTTTCTTTTGAAAAGTATTTATTTGCCAAATTTTTACTTGGCAAATCTATCTATCTATCTATCTCGCGCTCCCCGTATCGATCATAAAATGACCCTTAAACTTATCTATTTTTAAAAATGGTAATGTAGGTTTATTAACGTTTATCTCTGGGCTGAAGTTGAGGCTTCTATCTGAAAACCCTTAATCTTGGAAGATTAAGTAATGTCTTCTGTACCGTTCACGTTTAGTGTGTTAATAGGCTGCTGCGGCATGGGTCTTTGACCACGTTCCCTTTCCGGCCTGTTACCGTTCCATATATTTGGTCGTTTTGTATAATACGATTGATTATTAAATTGATTAGTGGGTTGATTAGCGCGGTACTGATTAAACTTATTATAATTCGGCCGCGCTGACGTTTGATTGAATGTATTATAATTCGGTCGCGTTGACGTTTGATTAAATTTATTATAATTTGATAGGTAATAAGTTGGTCGCGTTGGCATTGGATTATATTGGTTTTGTCCTTAGTATTGATTTCGGGGGTGCCCATTGGTTTTGAGGTAGTTTTGGTTGTATAAAATTATTTGACTTATGATACAGAGATACGAGACAGACATTAATAATACAATTGACATCATAATACAATGGCTAGAATTTAATAATCTTAAAATTAATCTTAATAAATCAAAATATATACAATTTAATAAATCAAAACATTCTCAATACAATTTTAATTTGGACATTGCAAAAATACAAGAAACTAGCCATATTAAGTTTTTAGGTGTCATAGTTGACCAACATCTGAATTGGAAAGAACACGTTGATGGCCTGTGTAGTAGGATTAACAAATTTGTATATGCTCTAAGGGAAGTGAAACGCATTATAAATAAACAGGCAGCAATCACGTGCTACCATGCTTATATAGCCTCGATACTTCGTTACGGGATTTTGGCATGGGGTAATAGTACTGACATTAACAGGGTGTTTATTTCCCAAAAAAAATGTATAAGGGCTATATCTGGAATCTCCCCTGACGAGTCTTGCGAACCCATATTCAGAGAACTTGGTTTATTGCCACTGCCATCGCTATACATTTACGAAATATGTTTATTCGTCAAAAAACATAAAGTGCTTTTTAAAACAGCAGGCGAATCTAATTCTAGATTAAAAAGAAATCCACACAGACTCGTGCATAAAGCCATGCCGAAGTCTGCAAATTTTGTTAATAGCTGTGTAGCATTGTGTGTTCGTATATTTAATAAACTACCTGATGACATTAAGAAATCGAATGACAATTTATTTAGTAAGAAATTGCTGATATTTTTAAAAAGTAATAATTTTTATAACATTAATAATTTTTTGAATAATGTATAATTTAACATTTTGTACTTGTTTGTATTTTGATATTTTATGTTATTTATAAATCCTAGAATAACTCAGCCATTAATTTGCATGCTAAACCTGTATTAGCTTAACATGTTGATCTGTAATAGTTTTGTAACATCTTCTATACCATGTTAAATGCAAATAAATTATTATGAATTATGAATTATGAATTATTATGATAATTATTTGAATTATTAGGCTTATTATTGAAAACCTTTTTATTACTTCTATGCTTATAATTGTATTGTTCTTGGAAGTTTTCCTCTTCAATTACTATCTCAAGCGCGTGTTCTAAAGTTGTTGGATCTCGAATTCGTACTGTTCGTACCAGATCCTCCGAAAGGTTAAATAAAAATACATGTAGCGCCATGTGATTATAAATTTCTATCTTGTTATCCCTCAAGTTTTTATCACTTATTGTATTAACTTTAAAGAATAAATTACTCCGTATGCTTTGAATACGATTACAAAAGTCTAGATATTTTTAGTTAGGTTTTATTTAAATTGATTCTAATTTAATTGCTATGCAGGCTTCGGATCGCGGATCGCCAAAGTGTCGGCTTAAAAGATCCTTTAAATGACTATACGATTCTATATCTGCTTCCTCACTAACCAGCGCTGCTGCCTTGCCCGATAGACGACTTGTAAGCATGTGCATTTTATATGTATTTTGTTGCTTTTCCCCTTTATACGAAAAAAGCACATATTCACATTTCTTTAAATATAAATTGAGAAGACGGTAATCTCCGTCAAACATAGGGATAATATCAATAATTTCCTATGGGATCAACTTGACTCGGTCCATGGTTAAATAAAAATTCGCAATTCAAAATTACTATCAAAGTAACAAAATCGTAGTTAGATTCGCTAACAAATCACAATTAAATTTAAAACGGTACTTTTAGTAACTTTGCGAGTACAATTAAATTAAATGCTTTATTATACAATTAAGTTCAGTGCGGCGCGACAATTAAATTCAAAGTTTAGTGATGATTAAATTCAACGCTTAGCGACAAAAAGAATAGCTTTACTACAATGTAAGTTATAGCGTATGCCCGTTCATTTTCTATGACGATATACGATCTCAAGACACAAGTTTAAAATAATTATACAATTCGCTTAAAATTGTCGCTAGGCAAAGAGATTTCTGCTCTTATCTACACGTACTTAACGTGTAGATTAAATTAAAATTAAAGTTAAAGTTAATTAAGGATAGGTATGAGGATTTCGGCTCCTCTATATACCTAACCGATTCTACCAATGATGATAAAGATAAATGTAAGATGAAATACCGTTGCTGTGGTTGCTGTAGCACTACGTCCTCTTGGTCTGCTCACCCGGCCGTTGCGACGACTGCTATTCCTTCGTAGAGATGTACTCGGGCTGCGGCTATGCTGCACTGCGTCACCTCGATGTACCTCGTGGAATGGGTAGAGACTTACGCCCTCTTCTTAATCTTGCTCTTCTTCGTTGCGTTAAATAATTAATTTGCTGGAGGTCGCGATCGTAGTTGTATCGTTGAAACGAATTACTTGCTATTTTAACAAGTCACGACGCGATCCTACCGACTGCGCCAGTTAACGGTCGTGTCGAGCTTCGGGAGATTATGAAGAGATGAGGGAACGCTTGAGTCAATCCAGCAGCGATTAAGTATCAAACTGTATTTAAGTAAAAGTACAAAGTTAAAAGTAGACTTAGCGTATGGTCTTAACTATACGACTGGAAGACGTGGATGGAATAATGATCGTTGGTAGAATGGTCTACAGTCGACCCTTGTTAGCCTTATATATGGCTTCGCTGCCACGCCCTGGACTGGCGTCACATAGCAACACTCGGCGTCGAGTCGCCTCATTTCTTGTACCACAGTCGTAAAATACATTGTAACTTAAAAATACATTTTTATTATCAGCGCGTGTGCTGAGGTACGGCTCACAGATTTCACGGATATAAATCATTCGCTTATTGCTTGCGCTGTACGCTTACAAATATTAAACGTTCTATGTCTGTGATACGCATATTAGGGATTATCTTAATTAGATGGAGGTGAGGTGATGGTGTACACATAACTAACTTTCCTATTATAGGTTATAAGTGTTATTGTTACTGAGTCTTGTAATGTATCTTTAAGTAAAACTAGTAATTCTATAAATATTTTTAGCCAAAATATTCGTAGTATTTACAAAAATTATGATAACTTAATGACACACTTAACTAGGTTTACCTTTGAATTCGATATAATTATTTTAACCGAGTGCTGGTTGAGCGAACTCAAACCAATTCCCCTTATTGATAATTACGAAACCTTCTACTCACAGAAATGCTTAAATCAAAATGATGGTATTGTCATATACGTAAAACAAGGTATCAAATGTTCCGTAAAACAACCTGAACCAGTTGGGGCTAATTTTCTTTCGCTTCAACTTGACCCTGACTTATTTATTCTTGCTGCTTACAGGTCCCCTTCATTTCATTGTATTGACTCTTTTCTGGACTCAATAGATAGTATCATACGACCCATAAATCACACTAGAAATGTTATACTTATTGGTGATATTAATATAGATATCAAAGCGAATAATTCGGATAAACATAGCTCTCCATATCTTAATATGACAGCGGAGCTTGGTATGTTACCGGGTCATACATATCCGACTAGACTACATAACTGCCTGGATCATGCTATGTTAAAAACTGTGTTGAACGCTTCTATTCATGTTCTGGACTCGTCTATAACTGATCATAGCTCAGTGGTAGTGAGTCTGAGTCTTCGGGAACGTGTTGTTAATAGGGAAAAATCTTGTAAAAGAGTCGACATCAGTTCAGCTGTTAAATACCTTGAAGGTGTAGATTTTTCATTTGTTAATTCTGAATCTGATGCTAACATTGCAGCTACACTATTTGTAAATGAACTATCTGCTGCTATCAATAACAACACTAAATCATACAATATCCCAAGTAGAAAGAGAATAATAAAGCCTTGGATAACCCCTGGCTTACTTCGTTGTATCCGGCATAGTGATAATCTCCATAAGAGACTTATGAGTGATCCTAACAATAGTGCTCTTGAGGTGTCATACAAGCGATACCGTAATTACTTTAATTCCTTATTGAAAAAGACCAAAATAAATTATGAAAGGTCTCTATTGAACTCGGCCAAGTCTAATAAAGAGACGTGGAGTGCTATTAAGTCAATAGTGGATATCTCAAAGCCAAAAACATCTGCCAATGATCTTCTGCGTTCTCCTGATGAAGCTACAAATGACATCGAAAACATAAACCGGTACTTTTCGAGTATTGGCAAGAAATTAGCTGACGCAGTGGTATTTCCTATGGCAATCAATCCTGAGCGATATGTTTTTGATAATCCACCTGTCTTGAACTCCATTGCTCTGCTGCCACCGGATGCGTCAGAAATAGAATCTCTAATTATTAGCATCAAAAACGACTGCGCAACGGGTTGGGATTCTATACCTGCAAAACTTTTAAAATTGGCTAGACATGTCATAGTTGCACCACTCACAAAACTTATTGAACTTTGTATTATTCAAGGTGTTTTCCCTAAGGTATTTAAAAGATCATTAATCACGCCTGTGCACAAGGGTGGGACTCGAGACGATATTTCAAACTACAGATCTATTTCTGTTTTAACGTCACTTTCCAAAATTCTAGAGAAGTACTTAAATAACCAATTAATTTCATTTCTAAAACATAACGGAATTCTCGCTAGCTCTCAATTTGGCTTTAGGTCTGGTAGAAGTACTGACGATGCCGTAAGTCAACTTACTGAGTACGTTGCTGCTCAAGTTGATTCAGGTAATAAATGCCTAGGTGTATTCCTAGACCTTGCTAAGACATTTGATACCGTCTCGATTCCCACACTCGTGAACAAACTGAATCATATTGGTATTCGTGGTAACGCTCTTTCGATTTTCAAAGACTTTTTATATGACCGTAATCAACAAGTAAAAATGGGAGAGTTAGTTAGCAGTGATGTCCCGGTAATATATGGAGTCCCTCAAGGCAGTATTCTGGGTCCTACCCTCTTTTTGGTGTACATAAATGACCTGTGTCAACAAAACCTATCTAACGGAAAAATATTTACATATGCAGATGATACAGCGCTTATATTCTGTGGTAGAACCTGGGAAGAGGCTCAATGCAATGCTGAGTTAGGACTCCACCACGTTTATCATTGGCTAAGGAGAAATCTTCTCACCTTAAACCTATCTAAAACTAAATACCTACAGTTTTCCTTTGCAAACACACCCTCTCCTGATACGGAGTTGCGAGCTCACTCGTGTATGACGTTCCCGGATAAGTCTGAATGTAATTGTGTAATTATAACTAGAACATCTTATATTAAGTACCTTGGGGTCGTATTGGATGATAGGTTGAGCTGGCGCCCACATATTGAGCTGACTACATCCCGTATTCGAAAACTAATTTGGGTGTTTAAAAGGCTGAGACATGTCGCCCATATAGAACTTCTACGCCAAATATATTATGCACTTGCGCAGTCAATTCTTGGGTACTGTGTGGGGGTGTGGGGTGGTGCCTGCAAAGGAATCCTTATAGAACTGGAAAGAGCTCAAAGATCTTTGTTAAAAGTTATGACTTTTAGTCCGTACAGGTTTTCGACAAGGGCACTCTATGAAAAATGTGCAGTTTTATCTGTTAGGCAACTTTATATACTGAATGTAGTAACCAAGCAACACAAGCTCACCCCTTTTAATAGCAAAGAATATAATAAAAAGAGAACTATAGTCAATGTTTGCCAGCCCATAAGACGACGTACAGCTTCAGCTAGACGACAACAGTGCCATATGGCGGCATATCTGTACAATATAATTAATAAGAAATTAAGTATTCATCCTCTAACAAATTTTGAAGTTAAAATAAAAGTTAAAAATTGGCTGTTAAAAAAGGATTATTTGGACACTGAAAATTTATTGTGTACGCTTAAATGAGGTTCACACACAGAAACATACTGGCACGCACCCACCCTATACACACACACACACTCACAACACACACACACACCCACACACACACCCACACACCCACACCCACACACACACACACACACACACACACACACACACACACTTACCCCCACACACGCGCACTCACACACACAGACAAACACGCTTTATTTTGTTTGATTGTATTTTTTTTGTAAGTTTGTTATAGTTACCATAAATGTGATTCGTTAACAACTTGGGAGGGGGAACTGGCTTGTGTAACACAGGTGTTAAACCTAGCACAGATGTCAGGGATACCAATATTGTTCTGTACAAAGCGTTTTTATGGAAATAAAATTAATTATTATTATTATTTTTCACGTGTTTATTTATTTTCTTAAGTGTAGGTTTTTTATAATATCCCATATAAAAATAATAAACAAAACTACTATAAAAAATAAAACATTTAACATTATAAAAAACCTAAACCTAGGGTGCCGCCAGCAGCGGGGCAGGGCCCAAGCTACCGGTGGTTAGGGCTGCAGAGAGAGGAACCTCCTGACGATGCGTGCCGTGTCAAGAAGTACCGCCTTCTGTATCTGGCCCTTGATCCAGCCGTCTAGCGAGAGTCTCTTGAGATGTTGGTCGAGACTCTTCGCTATTAGGCCGTTTGCAGATACGACTATCGGGACAATGATAGTCGAGTCAACATCCCACATGGCGGTAACCTCGTAAGCCAAGTCAAGGTACTTGCACAGCTTGTCCTTCTCAGCCTTCACGAGGTTCTCATCATGTGGGAAGGTGATGTCGACTAGCACTGCCTGCCGCTGGGACCGATCGACTATCACGATGTCAGGCTTATTGGCAACAATAGTCCTGTCCGTGATAACCGATCGGTCCCAATAGAGCAAAGCACGACCATTTTCGAGAACTGGCTCAGGTGCGTATTTATAGTACGGCACCTCGGACTCCACAAGACCGTATTGAAGAGTTGCAAGTTGCTGGTGAATGATCCTGGCTACAAGATTGTGTCTGTGCAAGTACGCGCCGTTAGCAAGATGAGAACAACCGGAAATAATATGCCTGAGTGACTAACCGGGACGGCGGCATGCTCGACATATGTCGACCGTACCGTCCTTCAGGATATACTTCCGGTAGTTGTTCGTCTTGATAACAAAGATTGCACAATTGCACAGACAAAACCTTCGGTTTCCCCAAAGAGGTCCCCGAATCGTAGCCAGTTCACCGACGCGAGCAGGTCCACATCGGGCCCTGTTAAGGCCCGATAGAACCGGCCGTGCAGCTCCTTGCTCTTCCATACATCTTTGCGATCCTCGGTGCTCAGCACCTGAGGCTTGCGCCAGTTCTCTTTGCCTAAGGAGAGAGGCGTAAAGGTCCTGTCAACTGACACCACATCGCGATGCATCCCACACTCGTTGTTGAGGAAATATTTTCGGAGACTGCACACCTCACGGTTGTGGACGGTCTTGGCATTTAAAAAACCTCGACCACCCCATTTCCGCGGGATGTACAGTCGCATAACAGACGAGCGTGGGTGGAGCATGCGATGTGATGTCAGTTGCTGTCGAACCTTTCTGTCCAGGGCGTCTAACTCGGTCTGAGTCCACCTTAGTATGCCAAAGGTGTATACCAGTAAGAGCATAACCCAGCCGTTGAAAGCGCGCACCCTGTTGCCTCCTGACAAAAGACTGTTAAGTACCTTTGTCAGGCGACCAAAGAAGCGTTCTTTCACCGACTGTTTTATACCCTCACTCTCTATACTCAATGACTGTGACATACCAAGGTATTTGTAGGTGTCGGCTTCGGAGAGAGATCTGAAAGTCATCGTCTCAGAAAGTTGCAAATTCGTAGAATTTACAACTTTCCCCCGCTGTACGTGCATGACCGCGCACTTGTCTACACCGAACCCCATGTTGATGGCGCTGCTAAAAGTCTCAGTGACTTTCAGCAACGCCACCAATTCATGACGTTTCGGTGCAAATAGTTTGAGGTCATCCATGTACAGCAAGTGCGAAATAACTTCACCCTGCCTCCTAAGCCGATAGCTCAGCCCTGAATCCTCTAGCAATGTGCTAAGAGGATTCAGGGCTAGACAGAACCACAACGGACTCAGACTATCACCCTGGAAGATGCCTCGCTTAATCCTTACGAAGTCCTGCGGACCAGACGGGCTGTCTCCACCACCCGGTTGACGAAGGACTGTGGTCCACTGTCTCATACAAGAACCTAGCAAAGATCTCAGAGTTGTATTAATTTTATACAGCTCTAAGATCCTCTCCAACCAGGCATGAGGCACCGAATCATAGGCCTTCTTATAGTCAATCCAGGCGGTGGAGAGAGCCCCTTTGTTCCGCCGGACTTGTTGGCAAATGGTCGTGTCGATGAGGAGGAGCTCCTTAGTACCACGAGACCCAACCTTACATCCATTCTGAGTGGGAGCCAAAATATTGTGCGCAACAATGTGCGAATTAATTTTAATTCTCAGAATGGATATAAGGAGCTTGTAAAGCGTCTGCAAGCATGGGATGGGTCTATAGTTCTTCGGTTCCGTGGTACTACCGGACTTGTGGAGCAGGAAGGTGACACCGGTTGTCATAAATGTTGGCAAGGAACCGACCTCGAGGGCTTCTTGGAATTGCGTCGCTAAGCAGTCGTGTGAGCATCTAATCCACTTTATCCAAAAGTTATGCAACCCGTCCGGTCCAGGACTTTTCCAGTTCTGAGCCGTACGGGTCGCACAACTAACGTCTTCGGGGCTAATGGTCACAGGCCCCATGGATTCGATAGATTCACACGCACGCTCAACGACGCTAATCCAATCACCCTCAGTGTGTTCGACTGGTTCCGACCAGATACTACGCCAAAAGTTATTTATGGTAGTAGCATCTGGACACTGCCCGTCGCTCACACATTGGTCGGTTCTTTCCCAACTCCGGTACACCTTCCTTTGGTCATTTTGAAAGAGGCGATTTTGACAATATCGATCAACACCCGCTCTATAGCGACGAATACGGCTTGCCAGCGAATAAACTTTCTGCTTCAGAAAGTCAATGCGCTCCGTGACACAAGCTATGTAGTCCCGGGGTCTAATCCCGGTCCCAGCAAAGGCCTGGTTCACGAAACGCATGACTCGTGGACGATGATTGCCCCCTCTGAAGCATATTAATTTTGCAATGAGAGTCCTAAACGAGTTGATACGACACTCGATTCTTTTTTGCCACGCGGGGACAGCTGGGTGTCGCGGTGCTCGGTCAGTGTCCGGAAACTTAACACGAGCGATGCGACACGCCGCTATGGCAGCGCAGTACAAAATCGAGTGTGTATCAACTAATGTTTCGCTAGTCCGCATATAGGGGACTAGCAAAACGTTTAGGGCTCCCATTAATGCCAGATTGCGTTTATTCGTTGGCAAGCGTGGTAGTCTCGGCCTAGAGTCGGTGGAACGATATTGCAAAATTGCGTCTTCCAAAGCCCTCCTCAATTGCTCATTAGTCTGGATACTTACGTTCGTATTCATACAATCATCTACGTCCAGTGCGGGATCCGTCAGGGCAGTCCTCGAAGCCGAGCCTGTCGGCCCCTGCGTCAACAACGCCACATGCGAGTCCCGCGCTAAAGTAAAGGTAGTATGAATAGGTAACGCCTCCAGACGCAGTCGATCAAGCGTAGAGTCATCCAACAACTTGAGCCGCTGGATGGCCCGCACCTGATCCGACAGTCGTTGTGCAGAGACGACGGCGGCTGGTTCAAGGGACTGAAACAGAGGCAGTATCCTATCGCGGTACGCGGTCAAGTTAGTTCCTCCCTCTGTAGCCCCGTAGTAGGCGCGCATGCAGTTCTCATTCATAGACTGTGTCCATCGCATGCGACGCGCTACACCACCGGTAGCGAGGGCCGGGCGCGGAGCAGGTTGCCCCACAGGCCCCAAGCGTGCCGGCAGCGGTGGCCGTCCTCGTCGTCGCGCAGGTGGTGGTAGCGGCGGCGGCGGCGTAGGCCCGTCGTCATCACTCGACGAGCTGCCCTCCGTGGGAGTGACGAAGTCGTCCTCCAACGATGAGCTCGGAGATGACGCGACGGGCGGAGGTGGTGGGTGCGCGCTAGTAGATTCCGCTAGACGTTTTTGGGATCTTGTTAACATTTTTATCACATTTGCTTGTAGTTTGTTGACAATGATGACATTAATGTCAAATGCATAAAAATAGGTGTAGATCAAATATTATAATTTGTTGCTGGTTTTAGCATTATTTCTTTTTTGATATGTTTGTGGCATTGTTTACTTAGTTATATTATAGTTTTGGCTGTCGTAAAGGGTGGAAAAAGCAAAATTGCAATATAAAAAGAAAATTTTCCAAAAAGACGTCTTGTTTGAGCGGTGTCAATTTTTTTTTTTTATTATTATTATTATGTTATTTTTTATGTGTTTTTAATAAAACAATCACATTAATTAAGTACGTACTTTTTCATTTTTAAAAGACAAAAATAAAATCAACCTTTTTATTTTACTATTACCTACAACATTAAAGAGATACTTATTTTCAATAGTACGACATAATCTCAACTTCGGTAATTATTTCACAAGTAGGTACATAAAAGTACAACAACAACATTTTTTTCAACAGTACCTACCGCATAATTTTTTTTTTACTTTTAGAGTTGAAACCACATTTTTATGTGTAGTTATGTATAATTATGACAAACAATATTTCATGTAAATATTAGATCAATGCTACTCAACGTTTATTAATGACAGGGTTAGAGTGTGAGGAACTCGATGAGGTACCTAGTGGTGAACTCGATCTGTGATTGTGGTGGTTATGAAACTCAATTATATATTTATTTCTTATGAATTGTACATATTTTTTTTTTTTTTTTTTTTTTTTTTTTTTTGTTTTACGGGTAACGGGTAAGCGCTTGGCCTTCATCTCACCTGATGGTAAGTGACGATAAGGCCGAAGGTGGAAGCGCGCTTCACCCGGAATCCTCAACCACTGAGGAACTGGCTATCTTATCTCTAACTGTCGGAACACAACTATGCTATAAACATCGTTGTTATGGCGATAGACTTAGATAAGATGGTGGTAGCTAGCCAGGCGGACTTAACAGCCCTACCACCAACCAAACCGAGCACACAAAGATGTACCCCCCGCTGGGAATCGAACCCGGGACCTCTGGGTCTGAAACCGGTGGCTTAGCCACTAGACCACGGAGGCGGCAAAATATTACTATTCTTAATAGGTAATCAGTCTTAAAATATTAAAATCTTGGTCATGGAAATTAAGATTGTACATGCCTAACCATATCCATTCACTAATCAACAATTGTACATTATTAATCACACTAGGTAAGTTATCAGTCTTAAAATATTAATTTCTTGGTCATAGAGATAATTTACTATAGAAATCAACAAATTGTACATAATTATTCGCACTAGTTTAAAATATATAAAAATTTTGATAATGGAGTTAAGACTCAGTCATAATTATAGAATAAACAAATTTTACATAAATATAAAAGATAATTATTTAGTAATAAGTCATAAAATATCACAAATCTTAGTCATGGAGTCAGTACTCATACAGAAATCAACAAATTGTAGGTATATAATTATTCGCACTAGGTTAAAATATAAAAAAAAATATAATGGAGTTAAGTAAGACTCGGTACGTACTAATTATAGAAATCAACAAATTTTACATAAATATAAAAGATAATTATAGTCATAAATATCACAAATCTTACTCATGGAGTCAGTACTCATTACAGAAATCAACAAATTGTACATAATTATTCACTAAACAACAATTGTAAAAAAATAGTTGCACTAAGGCCTACTACTATTCGTGCAGGCGTAGCTTCATAGACGCGTATTCGTCATTATACGCTTATTGTACGCCTGCTTGCAGCTTACATACAAAACTATGCTACTCTGTCGACGGAGCGGCAACGTCACATGGTGAGACATGACATGCAGCGACGCGAGCGCGACGTTGCCGCTCCGTCGACAGAGTAGTATAGTTTTATATGTAAGCTGCAATGCAAGTAGGCGCACACTAAGCGTATAATGACGAATGCGCGTCTATGAAGCTACGCCTCCTTGGATAGTAGGCCTTAGTAATCACTCTTAAAATATTAAAAATCTTAGTTGTACATTTTTTTATGCATAGCTTAGCAAATGACTTCATCCTACCTGATAATAATATAATCTAAAACCCTGTATTTAATAAAGCAATCAACAAAATTACTTCATCAATCAATCATTGGTACTTGTTTACCTACATAATCTAAGTCCTGAAATATTAAAAATATTATGGTTTAACAACGTAAATATTTAGCTGTCAGAAGCAAAATAACTGTAAAAAGACTAAAGAATCCTACATCACTGAGGCAGAGCGCAAAGCTAATCGAAAAACTTTGGTTTAAGTAATAATAACAATTTTAAGAATGATATTACTCAAAACAAGGCGCCGCACATAAATAAACATTGCAAATGTTGCATGTAAAGCGAGTATGTTTTCTTTCTTTTTTAGTAGCGCATTGCTTACATCTTTGGTATTTAGCCATTTGTGACGGCATATGTTTTGTCGAGTTTCCCGTTATTTTGCGAAGGGGATTGTCGCTGCTGCTTCTTGTTATTGAGCTGGGTCGTCCCAAAATATTAGTAGTGTCAGAATGGTATCGTTCTATCACCTGTCGAATAACAGACAGCTGGAATTCGGAAAATTTTAAATTCGGTGTATCCTTAAGTCTTTTGTAACAATAGAATGCATTTAAAAGATGCATATCAAATATATGGAAAAATATTTTTTTATACCACTTAATGGTTTTACGTATGCACTGCAGGGACGACAATAGCATGTCCGCGGTATCCACACTCCCCATATTTTTTGTATAATCTAAAACTGCTTTTGGCTTCATTACAGGGAGTCCAGTATTTCTATTTTCCCGCATTGATGGTTCCACATGACTGTCATGAATAGTGGATAACATGTTAATGTATTTTTTATCTTTCCACTTCAGGGCCATCAATGGTGCAGAATACTTCGCCTCCACTTCATGCAATTGTAGTCTACTGTCAAGTGCTGGCATTCCTTTTCTTTTTTTGTTTACAGTGCCACAAGCAAAGATGCCATGCTCGTAAAGATATTTAAATAATGCAGGGCCTGTGTACCAGTTATCTACATATAAATGTCGATTGGAGCCAAGGAAGTCTTTAAGTAAAGAATTAACAACAGCCCCCCCTACGCCTTAATTACATGGGTCAACTATATCTGTAGATGCGCCACAATAAACAATTAAATCAATAATGGCACCGGTGTTTACATTGCACAAAACAAATAATTTAATGCCAAACCTGTTTCTTTTTTTTTGGAAGATATTGTTTAATCGACAATCGACCTTTGAAAGGTACGATACTTTCGTCAATACACAAATTCTTAAAGGGCGTTATACAACTTTTAAACTTTTGTCTTGCGTGATTTACAACTCTTGCAATCTTCGATAATAATTCATTTTCTTCGCTCTTAAGCGAAAAATGTAGCATCCCCAGAATCATACAGAATCTCTTTCTTGACATTAATTTTGAAAATATAGGTGCTTGGAGTAATATATCACTAGACCAATGCTCTTCGATAGATAAATGACGGTTTCTGGTCATTAACATCATTATGGCTAAAAAAAATGAACATTTCCGCAGCCGTCACATCATACCATCTCTGTAAACGGGAATGGACTCGTAAATTTACATTTAACACAAAGTAATCGTGAAAAGTATTGGTCATTTCGACAACCATCGATATAAATGCAGTATCTACAAAATATTGGAATATACTAATTTCAGTTATTTCCTCGGATATGTTAAAATTAAAGCCAGACTGGAAATCTTCGAAAACTGGAACTTCGGGTGTAGTTGGTTCCGTAGTCCATTGAAATGATGGTGCTAGCTCATTACTTCTGTTACGAGCCCGCTGAGATGTTGAAGGTCTAGTCGAATGTTGGTCGGCGGCGCTGCTATCGACCTGTACAACCATAAAAATCTCTTGGTTTTTTCTTTCTGCATATGTAAATAATTTCAGGCTGCGATACAAGTAGCACTTAAAACTTATGAGAGTACATAATACTCGTCGGACATAGTTATTTAAAACTTTAAATTAGTAATATTTTTAATACATAAATATTATTTATAAGTAATAATATTAACACACGGTAAGAAATAAGTAAGTACCTGAAAATTTAATTATTACTTACTTATATAGGTATATTATATATACCTATATAATTACAAGTTTCAAGTTTCAGGACAAGATTTTCTATATATAAGTATATACTTATATATAAAATCTTGTCATTATTGTAAGTTAAATACCTACATAACTGTTAACATTATAATATAGAAATATTGTCTATAGACACGACATTATTACACACATCCCTCTAGCGCAGTACTTTTGCACGGTGCATGCTGAAGTTCCTACATATACCACGGTAATATCTATCAGTATTGTAACTTCATATAAACGGACGAAGCGCAAGCCTATACCTACGCGCTCGGATCTCGGCATGCACCTAGTATTGATGCTTAAAACTCGGAAATTATATTTGACCAATATCACACTGGTGACACTCCGTGTACGTGAGAGCTCGAGCGCCGCTGACCTTGAGCGGAACGTGTAAACGCTAGGGTTGATACCGAAATGGAATTTAGACTTGTGCCAAAGAAGACGTTTAATATGTTACATAGTATGTATGTTATGTAATGTAAACCTGTACAAGGACAATTAAGTAGGAAAGTGAATAATACGGATGATAGGTAAGAAGTAGGTACAGACGGATAACGTACTACCTACCTATACTTCTTCGATTTTATTTTATATTCTCGTAGTAGAATTAGCAGTTACTCCATTAAGTAAGTACCTACCAACCTAGTTAGATATTTAATAATTGTAGGTGACTAGGTAATAGAATTGATATTATAATACTTAACGAAGTAAATATGTACCTATTTACGTAGACCTAGACGCGGGGGGACTTTAATTTATATTGAGTAGGTAGGTAGTGATGAATAATGTTAGTGATAATACGAGTACCTACTTACCTACCTACTTCAAACTTCAAGAGTGATTTAGGTATATACTACGTGTAATACAAAAAGTACTTACGGACGGACGGACCGAGCGTGTAGGTATATAAATCGACCGAATTACGTAGTGACACGGGCCTGCGCTGATACGCTATTTTAGATCAATATATCGTTTTTAGTCTACTCACAATACTTTTCGGCACGAGTGTAATGCCGAAAGTTAACAAGTCGACACCTACTTACCCGTTATTTTAGACCTTAATGCTTACTTACGGTTACATACCTATTTTTTTGAACGATTATATTGAACTATGGTTTAAGAGATTTATTTCTGTAAAGAATATTACGCTAATTTATTATACCTATATGCATACATTAATTATCGTTAAACTATAAAAATACACCAAACACATTGAGAATTATCCGCTCGCGTGATCTCGAGATGATACCTAAAAATATTTATAGTGATTTCGTCCTTTTCTTCGCAGCTGTTACGAACTACAATTGCGGCTCGCCTTAGAAAAACCTTTGTTATGATTTTTAAGTTGATATTGGTTATTTTAAACTCGAAAACAAAAACATTAAAAATGTAGGTAATTAGCGAAATAACCTAGGCTTACAAGAGTTGCAAGGAGTTATTTTGTTTCGAATATTAATTATAGCTACATACATACAATTAAACAAAATGTAATAAAACAATTGTTAACCTATATAATAATATATAAAAGGTGTTGCAAAACTACCCGTTATACCTAAAGGGTGTTAAAGTACATCTTATAAACGGTCTTCTGTAGATTTCTTAAAAACTTTGCATTAAGGTTTCGTTTTTAATAAAAAGAGTTACTTTTCATGATTTATAAAAATATCGACTATGTTAAGGCACATGACTATTTCAGGTTCATTAACCTTACTAACTACCAGGAGTAATAATGACTTCTGTCTACTTTCTACCTAATCTGTGCTCCAGACGATGTATTCTGTGCTCCTGGTACATACACACAGGACATCATAATAACACATAAGCCACACCTACTAGGTACTAGGTACTTCGAAATAACATTAGTTGGTACTAAATTAATCCTTGTTTAGGTTTTTAGGTAAGGTAAAATATTTTAATGAATCTTTAAAAACTTGAAAGTTTTGTCAAAATCGGCTATAATCACTAAAAATTACACGTTTTTAGGTTATACAGTACCATAGTAATAGAACCGAAGCGGGGGGCGGGGGGGGGGGGGGGGGGGGGGGGCATGAAAAAAGTCTCAAGAGTTAATTAGGTCAGGTTAGGTTAGTATGTTTACCAAAAACGCGCGAGCCGAGTGAGCGAAGCGAGCGTGCCGCGGGAGCGGCCGGCGGAGCGCCAGAAATCACATTTTTGTAAAATTTCCATATTTAAAAAAAAATTACATAACATAAAAACTAACTTGTCTGTGGCAGGAGGGGTGAGTGGGGGGGCACTCCTTATTCCTCCCCTCCCCTTCCCCCACCAATTATGGCTACTCGATTCAATTTTTTTACTACGATACATAACCACAAAATACAAAAATTATCATAACTTGAAAACTACTTGTTGGCGGCAGGGGGGGTAAGTGGGGGAGTACTCCTCCCCCTCCCCCTACCATCTCCACCCCCACCCCACCCCCGATTCAGGCGACTCGATTCAAAAGGTTTACCATAGCACATCTTGTTTTGTTGGCACATTCATTTGAAAACCCATTTTAGATGTATTACATTGATTGAAATTTGGTTGGATTATTATATAACGGTTTATACAATAATAATAGCACATTTTGTTTTGTTTGTGCCTTCATTTTTGAAAACCAATTTTAAAATTTAATTTGATTATTACATTGGTTTTAAATTGATTGATTTATGCATAGGGACTATTTAATAATAATACTTGTACATTATATTTGTTAGTGCGCTTCTCGTAACAAACACGTATAAGTTTATATTGTACTTATTAATTTTGGTTGTGCCTACATTGTAATTAAAAGGGTATGTGTGTAGGAAATATTATTCTGCCATATTTGTGCTATTGTTGGACATAAAGCTCATCCCTCTTTTATTTGTTTTTTGTTGACAACGCGATGGCGGAGGCAGCTTTGCAACGCAGCTGCGCTGGTTCGTGCACACGCAGGGTCTGCTGTCTCGGAGAGATTGCGACGATGTCATTCTCGAGCGGGCGGAGCAACTGAAGCAGCGGGTGTCTTCGGTTGAGACACGCGCTTCCATCTTCAACGTGTTACTGGCGTTGAGGAATGGGGTAACGTGTGACCTCGGAGGGACGGTTAAGCAAAAACGAGCACAGGCATTCTGTACTCGTTGTATGAGTTTGGCCGTTCTGGCCAGTAGACATGGCCCGTGTCGCAGTAGTTAAACTTATTGAGTACTAGGTTTTCACAGAGGGCAATCCTCAATCTCTCACACAAATATGGTCTCAGCTTGTATAGCAGCTTCAATCTGTAAAAACAGATTACGTTTTTGCACTGCAGATCTCTGAGGTTTATCTTCCTTTTCCTGTTGACATTTGAATTTATGTGGAACTATACCCTGTTTTAGTTTATTTCGTATCGAAGTAATTCTTTCACTAGTATTTTTTATTTTTGACAGAGAATAGGGAGTGCTAATAATCAAAATTAGTTAACATTCTTTATTGAATTGCGGCAATTCTGCTAAAAATGTGACCATTTTAGGAAAAATAGAGGAATCGTTTCAGATCTGCAAGAAATAATTATGGAAAAAAATTATTTTTAGCAATGTTGCGCAACTTGGCCTTTTTAGGTCCCCAGTTCATTCGTGTTTAACTATCAATTGAGTCCGGCTCAATTTTTTTTTAAGTTAGTATGTTTTGTTGTTGTTTTTAGAATATTAACAGATTATAGGTATATTAAGGGTCCATATTGGCTCACATAAAACTATTATTCCTATTTTTTGTTTTACTACCGATTTGTGATCATAATAATCACTCTTCCTAATTTTTATCCTCATACTTTTTTTGTTTATAAATTTTTATTACTACAATCAGAACTCATAACAGACAGTTATCATATATTTTTTATTATTACTGTCATTACTAAGAACAAGCTTACACTCATAATCTATTTTTTCATAATTGTTTCCTTCATAACAGTCAAATATCATAATTTTCTTTTTAATAATAACATTACTAAGAAAATATTTAAACTCATAATATTGTTTTTAATACATACACTGATAATTAAGAAATAGAGGGGGTCGGGGGGCCTGCGGCCCCCCTTCTTCATTTGTCAAATGTCTATCCTGGGGTTCCGGCCTCTGTAGTAAGGGCCTCTTCCCATTGCCATATCGCCATATCGCGGGCTACCCTTCTTGCCCCCTCGATTTCCGCCTGCGCGGGATTCTTCCCTCTGGCCCTCGCCTCCGCTCGGAACTCGTAGACCTCGGTTAGCACCTTAGCCTCAAGCTCACACGGGATCATGCCTGCTATGGCCGTCGCGGCCGTGTACGATACCGTACGGTAGCCCCGGATGGCTTTGATGGCTGCCACCCTCTGTGGTCTGCGCAGAGAGGCGATGTTTTTCCTGGACAGGGAGTCCGACCAGACTGGAGCGCCATATAGAGCCATGTTCTTTAGAACTCCGGCGTAGAGCTTGCGACAACTGTCGCCCGGGCCACCCACATTGGGCAACAGTCTCGCCAAAGCCATGGCTGCTCCTACTACTCTTGGAGCAAGATTAAGATGTTAGAGGAATTTTATACATTTAAAAAAAAATATCTAATTTCTTAAACAAATTATTCGTGTAATCGGTCGTTTTTTAAAAGGTATATAATAAGTATTTTGTTCATATATCGAAGAATACAAGGATACAGCTCTTATTAGCCGCATTCAGCAAGCCATCTAGCCTCAAGGTTCCATCGCAGCAACGTAACGCTTCCTGGATCCTCGGCATCACTCGACGGTCAAAAAAGTACCGTCGCACTCGACACGTCTCGACTCACCCCAGACATGGTAGCACACGTTCGTCTCGAGTCACCGAAGACTGGAGAATGCTCGTATTGTCAACGAAGACTTGAGCACGCTCATCACGACTTACAACGCCTGTGTTTTGCCGCGCGCGGCCGGTGCCTTACGCGCTGCGCGAGCGCGTCGAGGCGGAGCTAGACGGCATGCTGCGCGCCGGCGTCATCGAGCCCGTGGACAGCGCCGACTGGGCTACTCCGATTGTACCGGTGCGTAAGGCTGATGGTGGACTCCGTATTTGTGCTGATTACAAAGTAACATTAAATCCAGTTTTATTAGTCGACAAGTGGACCCCCTTGCCGCGAATAAGTAACTTGTTGGTTAATGTAAATGGCGCTAAGATATTTTCAAAAATTGACTTAACCCAAGCCTATAATCAGGTGGTTCTGGATGATCCTGAAAATTTGACTGTTATTAATACACACAAAGTTCTTTTTAAGTATAAACGATTAGTGTATGGTTTATCCTCAAGCCCGGGGATTTTCCAACGAATTATGGCAAATCTTTTCAAGGATATACCGAACTGTTATAAAGCGGAATTGAAATGCCTTTTTAAAAAACAATTTATTTAATAGCTGTAAGTGAATTGAAATGATTATATTTATTTGGAATAAAGACAGTGATTTATTTAATTAAGACGCGGAGCAACCACTCCGTTCGCGGACTCAGGGTAGACTGGCTCGCAGAGTCAGTCTGCCGGGACGCGTAGTTTCATGAGTTGCCAAGTCAGCATAAAACTGTCATCTCAGCACTTTAGGTAACTATCCCACACCTCCCCCCTTAAGAGTAAACTTTGGATCAGTTTTCCAAAGTTTATTTTTGAATTTACATATTATTTTATTTCATAATTTTAACTGAAGTTGAGGGGATATCCGGGATCGAATCTGATTCGGTTATATTAGTAGTTTCTTTTTTCCTAAATAGAACTCTAAGTACGGGTTGTTTGCTTCTACGTTTACAAAATATACTTATTTTATATAAAATAACACTAATTAAAACTAATACAATAATAATAGTTAAAACGGAATAGTGAGTACTATATTTTACAATATGCGGATTTTGTTGTATTTTATTTATATCTATTACAATATCTTTCAGGTTACTATGTTCTAAATTAATATCTTTAATATCAATGTTTTGTAGTTTTTCTATGTGCCAATCGTCCATCCTAGAATGAAGTTTTTGTAAATTACAACATTCATCATTTATTAAACTAAAATCTGTAAACAATACAGGAGATGTTATGTTTAAAACATCGTTCTGAGTAAATAATACAGTATTTTTAGAATAACCAGTACAATATTTAGGTAATGACAAAATTCCAACTCCTTGAATATTAATTTCGAAAGGTTTCTTATCTAAACAATCTAAAGTTAGTTTTACAGAATCGGTTTGAACAAAAATCCATTTATTATTTGATATTGGTTGCCATAAATCTAATTTTCCAATTATAAATTTAGTTTTACATTCTTTCGGTATTTTATTAAGTACTTTTATGAGTAAGTTACTTTCACAGCTAGGTTTTACATCAGATGGGTACATGTTTGGAATCTCACAAACATAATTGCTAGGATACAGTACATCACATTTATTTAAATTTTGTAAATAGTTATATCTAGTATTATCTTTACTTAGTATGATATATTTAGCATTAGGAATTATAAGACTAAAGCTATTCAAATCATTATCGTTATGAGGTACAGGTAAAGACAAAGTTTGAAACAATTTATATTCGTCAATCATTACTTATGGGATTTGTAATATAAATACAATTTTATTCTTTACATAGTAACACAACACGTTGGATATTCTTTGGATAATATTTATGGTGTTAATATCTAATTTAATTGGTAATTGCAAGTTATTAGGAAGGTGTTTATAATTATCACTTAATTCTGCTTGTAGTTTTGCAGGTGTTATCACTGATGGATGAATAATATTCTGACTGGTCAAGATGACGGCATCAGTCACATCTTCTACTTGGAATGACAAGGTAAGTAATGCTGTTTCTAAACTATTAAATATAAAATTTATTTCAGATTGTGTTTCCAGGTCATCGAAGACAGCAGTTATATTTTTTAGTTTAAAGGTAAGTTTTTCTATGGTTTGATTCATATTTGCTTCATTTGTTTTTATTTGGTGTAAGGTTTTATTGTAAGATGTAATTATAGATGAAGTTACTAATATATTATTTTTCATTAGGGATGCTAGCTTTTGTTGATCATTTTGCATTGCTTCTATTGCTTCGTTAAATTTTAACCCATCGCTTTCGTCTAGGTTAGCGAATACTTGTTTAACGATACTTCCTATTCCTCCTATCCAAGCACTACGTTTAATTCTATTTTCTAACAGGTGCGAGACAGAATCGAGCCTTTTGATAATATCGAGATATCGTGTTGATAGTGGATCTAAAATGTTCATACATGCTATCTCTTTCATAATTTTGGTTTGACTACATAGATTTTTAACTGTTCTAAGAGCTAAATTTATATTTTCTAGATGTATATTAAAATGGGATATATCTACGGGCATGACGACGTTTAACCTATTATTCTTAATTCTAACAGTACCTAAATAATCAAAATGTATTCCAGAACTTGACGTTATTTGTTGAACGTAATCTTGAATACTCTGGGACATGACCAAGCAAAAGGCTGCCGCAGCAACTCTGAAATATGATATTAATATAATTATACTCTAAGTTAACATTATTTATTTAAAACTATACTTACTATTTACTTAAACAGAAACTTCTGCTAATTTTACTTCGTCAAAGTGATGTTTGACGTGTCTCCTATTTATTAGTAAGGTAAGTGTATTATTACCGTTGATCTTTACAACCTTATAGGGACCTTTCCATATTGGAGATAATGCTTTACGGAGACGCAGATGGTTCTTGACATAGACCATGTCTCCGGTTTTATATTTAACTGGACTTGAGCGTTTATCATAATATGTTTTTGATGTAATTTTGGATTTTAGAATATTTTCGATAGCTTTTTCCCTAGAAAATTGCAGTCTTTGTTGTAAAACTCGAACATAATCGCTGTATGTTGATTCTAAAGCCGTATCATAAACTGAAGATGGAATAAAAGGTTTATGTCCGAAAAGTAATTCATACGGTGTATAGTTAGTAGTACTATGAACGGTTGTATTGTATGTTAACATGGCCGTATAAACGTAACGGGGCCAATTACTTTGATTTTCATCGACAAAGGATTTTAGATATTCTTTCAAGGTTGAATGACTCCTTTCCAGAGCACCTTGAGTTTGCGGGTGATATGGCGTTGACCAAAGTTGTTTTATCTTAAGGAAAGTACACGTTTGTTTAAAAAGCTCTGCTGTAATGTTGGTACCTTGGTCAGTCAGGATAGTTTTTGGGATACCAAGTTGGGAGATAAAATGGATTAGGCATTCAGCAGTTTCTTCTGCCGTCGCATTTGGCATAGGATAACCAGCAGAGTACTTTGTAAGATCGTCTTGGATTGTTAGGATATATTTAAGTTTATTACCACCGGCTTCCGGTAAAGGTCCTACAATGTCTAATGCAACCCGCTGATACGGTTGTGTTGATGTTGTCGTTATTTGCATCGGGGCTCGGTTACATTTCCTTAAAGCTTTGTTTGTCTGGCATTGCTCACATTTACGCACATAATTTTCTACATCACTGCGCATGTGGCGCCAGTAGTACTTCTCTTGGATTCTATTTAGCATTCTGTTACTACCTAGGTGACCAGAAATAGGTATGTCATGATTTTCCTTGAGGATTCTTGTAACTTCACTAGTACTCGGATATATGATTGTATTTTTATATATATGTACAGTTATTCCTGTATTATGGAACAAGTACATAATAAGGTTATATATTTTTAAGAAATTATGAGCATCGAATTGATTTCGGAAATCACTCGATTTCGATTATATTTCTTGACAGTAATTCTGCTTTTAGACATTTAAGACTTTTGAAAATATCTTCATAGCTACTATTATCGAAGTAGTGAACTTTGAAAAAGAGAAAGAAATAGTTAGTGTTATTACTTTCGAATGATAAAAAGGAGTTTAGTGTCTTGTCTTCAGAAAGTGATTCTTGAGATACTAGCCCATTAGCAATTATCTCTGACACGTAGTGATTAGACTCGTCGAGGTCTATAGAGGTAGGTATAATTATATTTTTTACTTCAGTTTTAAATAGATTTTCATTATGTTTTTCAATTTTAGCATTAGAATCAAATGTTTAGAGTTTAGAGTGACATTAGAGTAAGTTAGAGTAAGTTTTAATAATGTAATAAACATTTAGAGTAAGTTTTATCTGCGGTATGGTCACTTGGAGGAGACAAAGGAATTACGTCGAGATCGTCGGGAATTTCGAAATCATCTGGAAGATCAAAGCCACCAGGTAAGTTAAGGAGCTCAGGTAAGTCGATTAAACCAGGACTTTCAGGATTTATAGGTAGAATTTCATCAGAGGGAACTACTTCGACTTCTGGTAGAACGGATGGATTTTCGGCATTTAAATCAAAGTCTGGATTTTCGGATACAATAGGATGAACAGGATAACGCGAGAGAGCATCAGCTGCTGAATTTAATCTTCCTTTTTGATATACTATGTCATATTCATACTCTTCGAGTTGAAGTCGCCAACGTTGCATTTTGCTACTAGGATCGGTATGGTTGAAAAGCCATTTTAAAGGACGATGGTCGGTTACTATAATAAATTTACGGCCAAAGAGGTAAGGTCTAAAGGTTTTACAGCCATATATAATTGCTAGCAATTCTTTTTCAGTAACACTGTAATTTATCTCTGCTTTATTCAAGGTTCTAGACGCGTATGCTATAGGGTGATCTTTACCAACTGGACCTTGGGAAAGGATGGCTGATATGGCATAATTGGATGCATCACAAGTAAGTAAAAACGGTTTTGTAAAATCTGGATATATAAGTACAGGAGCAGTTATAAGTTTATTTTTTAAGGATTCAAATGAGAGTTGTTGTTCGTTAGACCAAACAAAAGAAATGTCTTTTTTGAGTAAAGAAGTAAGAGGTTTTGATAATTTAGAAAAATCAGGTATAAATCGTCTGTAATACGATATAAGCCCTAAAAAGGATTTTATGTCTTTAGGACATTTAGGAATAGGAAATTCTCTTACAGATTTAATTTTGTTAGGGTCAGGTTTCACCCCATTTTCAGTCTTGACATGACCTAGGTAACCGACTTCCTTTCTTAAAAACTCACACTTGTCGGGTTGCAGTTTAAGGTTAAAAAATCGGAGTTTTTGGAAAACTGAAGTTAAATTTTCAATATGTGATTGGAGATCATGAGAGTAAATAACTACGTCGTCTAAATATACGAGACATCTCTCTCCTTGGAGACCGGTAAGGACATTATTCATCAAACGTTGGAATGTTGAAGGTGCATTCTTTAAACCGAATGGCATCCTTGTAAATTCAAAGTGCCCTTGAGGGACGCTGAAGGCGGTTTTGCAAGAATCGCGAGGAGACATTTTTATCTGATGAAATCCAGAAGCAAGGTCAAGAGTTGAAAAATACTTAGAGTTCCCTAATTGGTCAAGTATTTCGCTGATATTAGGAATCGGATAAGTTTCGCCAATGGTAATATCGTTAAGTTTTCTATAGTCTATGACGATACGCCATTTCTTTTGGCCTGATGCGTCAATTTTCTTAGGAACAATCCATATAGGAGAAGACCAGGGAGACAGAGAAGGTTGGATGATGTTTTGTTCTAACATCTTTTGTACTTGGGATTGCACTTCTTGCTTGTGAACTTCAGGAAAACGATAGGATTTCACGTTAACAGTTTGATCAGAGGTAGTTCGGATCTCATGTTGGATAGCATCGGTTGAAGACAGTTGATCATGAGGTAAGTGGAATATATCAGAGTATTTAGAACAAGTATCGTATAATGCTTCGGATTCTTCAGGATTTAAGTGTGATACGCGAAGGAGCTTAAGAACTTCTTCAGTTCTGTTCAAACATGACTGATTGGAATGAGACTCAGGGAAAGGTTCATAATCAATCGGATATAAGGTAAGGTTAAGATTAGAGTTTAAAGAAACAGGATTTTCAGACGTATTTAAGACTGTTATATTTATTCTATTATTATCTTTTACTCTGACTAAACAATTGGCTATTAAAAAAGTATCGTTAATATGTTGGTCAACAATGAGACCTTCTTTTATTTTAGGGTTGAGAACGGAGCATTCTATTATAGTTTCAGATCTGGATTTAATAACGTAAATTGGTTCGCTAAATTTTAATTTTAGTTCTGTTTCATTTATAGTAAGTGTTTCTTCTTGAAAATCAATTTTACTTTGTGAATCTGATAGAAAATCGTTCCCAATTATTCCATCGTAAGGAAAATCTACCTTGCCTATAAGATGGAATTGATGCCATAAAGAATTGAAACTGACGGGAATGGTGCCTAGTGATTTCATGGGGTTGTCTTCATTCCCAAATCCGGTAAAATTAACATAATTATTTGACATTATAGGAGGCATCATCTCTACTGAGCATTGTTTCACTAGACTTATGGATGCTCCGCTATCAACAAGCAACGACAAAGGTTTACTAGATATTGAGGTTTGAACTACTACAAATGGCAAGTATTTTTTCGATGGATTAGTGGTAATATTATAAATTTTTCTAGATTAGGATTAGTATTAATTGTATTATTTTTCTGTTTCAGGAGACCGCGAGTTTGGGGCTGGTTACCCTGTCCATGGGTCGGCGATTGAGAATGACCGCGAGTTTGGGGCTGGTTACCCTGTCCATGGGTCGATGACGGAAGTTGACCACGAGTTTGGGGCTGGTTACCCTGTCCATGGGTCAATGACGGAAGTTGACCACGAGTTTGGGGCTGCTTACCCTGTCCATGGGTCAATGACGGAAGTTGACCACGAGTTTGGGGCTGGTTACCCTGTCCATGGGTCAATGACGGAAGTTGACCACGAGTTTGGGGCTGGTTACCCTGTCCATGGGTCAATGACGGAAGTTGACCACGAGTTTGGGGCTGGTTACCCTGTCCATGGGTCAATGACGGAAGTTAACCACGAGTTTGGGGCTGGTTACCCTGTCCATGGGTCACATGTTTAACGAAACGGTGTTGAGTGGTGTCGATACTATGGTTGGCTGGATATTGCCCCGTGCGACACCGGGACGGGACACTTACTAGTTTAAATTAGTATTATTACTGTACTCAGCTTGGTTCTGATCATGATATTGGTTTTGGTTTTGATCATCTTCAATGAAGGTCACGCGTGAATCATATCGAGGTCTAAAATTTGAAGAAGAAGGCTGAGCCGGAGTGAATGGTTGGCTACTGTTATTAAATCGCTTATTGTTGTGTTCGCGAAGCCTGCAATTTTCAAGTTGGTGACCTAGCTTTTTACAATATCTGCAAAATGGTAGGTCCCTAGATTGATGTTGTGGATTTGCTACGTTAGGCCTCGATGGATAGAATCTGTGAACGACGGGATTAGGTGTCCTAGGTTTGACAATCGAAGTATTATTATTTCGGAAAGAGAACTGCTGAATTTTCTCTTCCGAGATCGCATGGTTGACTGCTTCGTTAAGATTCTTAGGATCCCTACATCTGATAATATTAGACAATCGAGGATGTAGTCCTAATGTAAATGTATGAAGCGCTAATTCTTCCATAGCAGCTAATCTGCCCGAAAGTTCGCTTTTCTTGGAATTAGATATTGTAACCTCTGTTAATAATTTGGATAAACAAGTCTCGATTCGTAATGAAAATTGGTTTACTGATTCATTATTTAATTGTTTACATTCCTGTAAATCGGTGAGCAGATGTGCATAGTGTTTCCGTTCACCAAACTGGTTTTTCAGGAATTCTTTGAGTGAATTCCAGGTGTTGAAATCTTTAATAGAGCAGGCACTTTCAGCTTTGTCTTGTAATTGACTCAAAATGAATTTAAAAATAATTTCTTCTTGCTGTGTAGACGCAAGAGAAATCGCGTTATCACAATTAGTTAAGAATGGATTTAATTTATTACGTGAGCCGTCAAACGGCTTAATGAATTTTAAAATTACACTTAAAGGTACTTCCTGCTCTTTTGTATCGTTCTTGGCGTCACTCTTAGACATTTTGGTAAATAAAAAGTTACGAGAAAGGAAAACACAAAATTAAATCAAAATAATAAACACAAAGAATAACTAACGTGCTGAAAAGTAGAAGCTTAAGATTAATTGTCTTATAATATTCAACTCTTGTAATGCTGCAACTCGGCGACGCGTCGGAAATACGTGGGCGTATGGTCTAGACGGCCACGGCGCGTTGCGATAAGCGTGAAGAATGCACAGATTGATAGTAACTGAACTCAGGAATTAATTCACTCACAAATACAGTTGCACTTTCATTTCTTCGGATTTATTTCTTGACTGTCAGGAACTGAGTACCAGGAAATGGATTCCAGCAGATAGCAGGAATGCGCAGATAGCGACAGTTTCCGGCTCCTGGCACGATGGTTGAATTTCTCGATGTCAAAATGGGTTGATGAAAGGATGGAGTCTACCCCATTTGACTTTCACTTTCACTTTGGACTTTTGACACTTTGTTGTTAGTGAAAAGTTATTAAAATGGAAATATTTAACTTTAGGCACTTTAAACTCAAAGTGTTTCACAATTCACTTTAGACAGTTTTAGATTTAAAGTATTTCACTTTAGAGGCGTTCCGAGGATCACTTAATTACACTTTCAAAATCCCTTTACGCTGCCACCAATGTTATAAAGCGGAATTGAAATGCCTTTTTAAAAAACAAATTATTTAATAGCTGTAAGTGAATTGAAATGATTATATTTATTTGGAATAAAGACAGTGATTTATTTAATTAAGACGCGGAGCAACCACTCCGTTCGCGGACTCAGGGTAGACTGGCTCGCAGAGTCAGTCTGCCGGGACGCGTAGTTTCATGAGTTGCCAAGTCAGCATAAAACTGTCGTCTCAGCACTTTAGGTAACTATCCCAGGATATAACAGAACGTAGAAGTGTTTTTAGACGATGTTATTATTAGTACGCCGAGTATTAAAGAAAATTTATTTATTTTAGATAGAGTGTTAGAACGGTTACAAAAGTACGACATGAAATTAAAAAAGAATAAGTGTTTGTTTATGACAAATGAAGTTAAGTATTTAGGATTCATTATTTCCGCAGAGGGTATTAAAGTAGATCCGGAGAAGGTGGAAGGTATTTTAAATATAAGCCGCCCTAGTAATATAACGGAGTTGAGAGCTTTTTTAGGAACAATTAATTTTTATGCCAAGTTTGTAAACAACCTGAGCACTATTCTGGCGCCTTTGTACAAGTTATTAAAGAAAGGGGTGACATGGCAATGGAATAATGAATGTGAGCTAGCTTTTAAAAATATCAAATCTATATTAATAAGCGCCGATGTCCTCGCACATTATAATCCAAACAAACCTTTGTTTTTAACGTGCGATGCAAGCGCGCGGGGAATATGTGGCGTGCTGAGTCAGCTGTGCGATAAGGATGGCTTAGGCGGCGCGGGAGGCGCGGGGGCACTGCGCGGGCGCGCGGGGGAGCGGCCAGTAGTGTATGTATCGTGGGCGCTGACGGCTGCAGAAAAACATTATTCACAAATAGAACGGGAGGCATTAGCTATTGTGTTCTGCTTAGAGAACTTACACCAGTATCTATATGGTAGACGTTTTACATTGCGCACTGATCACAAACCATTAGTTACGATTTTTGGACCTAAACAGGGAATCCCATCGATGGCCGCAAGTCGGTTACAGCGATGGGCTATTAAGTTATCGGCATACACATATGACATCGAATATGTAACTTCAAAGCAGAACGGGGCCGACGGGTTGTCACGATTGCCAGCCCTGCCTACAGGGAAACAAACCGTTACTTTGCCGGAACAATCTTACTTGCATTTTGCGCAAAATGCAATGTTATTAGACTACGAGTATAATGAAATTAAAAAGCAAACGAGCCGTGATCAACTACTAGGCAGAGTTTTAGGCTATCTTCGGGATGGGTGGCCGGCGGATAATGAAATAATAGGTCTCCGACCTTATTTCACTCGGAAAAAAGAGCTGTATGAAGAACTGGGTTGTGTGATTAGGGGCCATAGAATAGTCGTGCCGGAGGCCTGCAGGGGCAAAGTGTTAACGGTTTTACACGATGTTCATATGGGAATAGTAAAAACTAAATCTTTTGCGCGAAGTTATGTATGGTGGCCAGGAATGGATGAAGGGATTGAAAAGATGTGTCATGGCTGTCGTGTATGTGTTGCAGAGAGTGACGCACCGCCGCGCCACAAGCCTTGTCCGTTGCCATGGCCGGACCAACCATGGGCCCGAGTACATATAGATTTCCTAGGACCTATCACGGGGCGTATATTTTTAGTAATAGTTGATGCTAGGACCAAATGGCTAGAAGTGAGTCAGGTACCGAGTACAGCGGCTAGTCACACGATTAAAGTTTTAAGCGAACTTTTTGCGCGTTTTGGTTTACCCAGACAAATAGTTTCCGATAACGGACCACCGTTTACAAGTTATGAGTTCTCACAATTTCTGACGTTTAATGGCGTCGAACATATATATTCAGCGCCATATCATCCTGCTTCCAATGGGGCGGCGGAAAATGCCGTACATACCGTAAAAAGGGTAATTAAAAAAGCGATTAGGGATAAACAAGAAATAAATTTATTTATCAATAATTTTTTATTATATTATAGAAATACGGAACACTGTACTACAGGAGAGACACCATCATCTCTCATGTTAGGCCGCAGGGTGCGTACGAAGCTGGATGCCTTAAGACCTAGTAGGGAACTTAAAGTTAGAAACGCTCAGGAACGCCAGCAAAAATATGGTGCCAGTGGTGCACGCGAGTTGCGCCCGGGGGATGATGTTTGGCTGCGTTAATTTAGTGGAAGGGATAGATGGATTACGGGGAAGGTAACGGAAAGGATAGGGATCACGGATTATAGGGTTGTCGACACTTTAGGAAGGGAGACCTAAAAACATATTGATCAGCTCAAACAACGGATGCGGAGTTCATTAATCAGTCCTTCTAGCTCTGTGGATCAAAGTACGGCGAAGCATGAGGGAGCTCGGAATCACGAAGCGCTGCCAGACCCAGACGTTCGGGGAACCGATTCATCGGCGAACATGGTAGACGAGAACAATGATGACGGAAACCAAGATAAATTCGAAGATTGTGTTTGCGAACCGCTGATTCAAAACAAGACACAGAATCCTTTGCCTCCCTCTGAACCGACCCGGTCTCGTCCCATGCGTCAATGTCGGATAAATAATCCACCTAATTATAAGTTTAATTAAGTATAATATAATACGTTATTTTATGTCTTTGCATTATATAGTATAGTAATTATAATTTTTTTTTATTCAATGTAATTTTTACTACTACGTATAATGGGCTTTAGATTAAGGGTGGAGGTGTTATGTATGTGGGTAGTTGTACGTGCGCGCAGGTGTGCGTGCAGGCGTGTGAGCTAGTCTCGAATAAACCGCATGACTAGCTATACGTTGTTTTATTGCATATATCTCACAAGCTACTAAGGATAGCAATTAAAAATGTCCGTAGTGGAACATTGGACCAACAAAACATACTCAGCTACGTTTAATAATGTCAGTTGTGGCACATCAGACAAAAATAATGTAATAAACAACATTTAACAATGTCGGTTGTGGCACTACTGACATAAATGAATTAACTTTATCGATTAAAAATGTCGGATCTACCATAACCAACAGTTTTAATCGCATCGGAACTTAACAAAGTACACGGAACTAAACAAACCTAGTAACAACTAGATAAATTTATGTACTAAACTAAAACAAAAGTAATGGTATTATGCTATGTCGTTAAGAGTGTATTGCAACTTTATAATAATTTTAATGTAATCCTTACCAGAATGAGTGAAAATATTATGATTTACTTCACATCTTCGTTTCTTTGGGGGGACTGACCTGGCCGGAGCCTTAGTTATTAAGTCTATAATTCGTTTTGAACGATTAGACATTTTTATTAGTCACTATAATAGGTAATAATCACAGTAATACACATTGAACAATTCGTAAACATCGAGCGTGCGCTTCTCCCGCTGACAAAGTTGTGAGTGGCAGATCCGCGCTCGCTCTGTGCAGTCCTCGCCCCTTTCCCCCCGCTAAAAACGACGCGTTGTTTCTTCCTACATTTTTAATAGGACGTTTGAGTTAAAACAGACTTTATTAAGTTGGGTAAATTTGTTATAATAAAAAGTAGATTATTTTTTATTACTGAATATTAAAAACCTTTGTATTTAGAATACGAAAGTGTAAAGAACTGAAAATCGACCAAAACGTACTACCGACATTCTTAATAGGGACCAGCGATTTGTCTTTAACTGATAAGTACAAAGTATAATGTAAGTTAAGTATTAGTATTTTTATAAGTAAGTACAGCAATAAATTATCTTATGTTATCTAATTAAATTACTAATTATAACAGCAATGTAACAAAAGACAAAATGGTATATGACTCAGTGATTGCGGAGAGTCCACAATCCCTGCTATCATGTCATCATGTCACCCTTTCACTAATATTTTAATAGATTGTTTTTAACATTGGGTAGATTATGTTACTATATACTATTAAATATAGCCCTAAGCGGATACCACAGATTGCCTCTCGAGTAGCCACCTGCGACATGCTTTACGAAACGTCGAAAGTGATCGATCGAGAATTGCACGAATGGGTGGCGGCAGGTCATTCCATATTTTGGCAGCAGCATACTTGAAGCAACCCCTGGCCCCGCTTAGTCTAATGGTAGGTACATACAACCTGAACCCTCTATCTCTAAGTGATGTTATGCTCTTTTTTAATAACAATTTTGTTGTATAAGTATGCAGGACATTTAGCATTAAACAACTTAAATAAAAAACATGTGTACTTTAGTGTGACGCTATTAGACATATTTAGGATATTTTTTTCAATTAGGTATGGTGTGATTCTATGCCTTCTGGGAATCACATAACAGAACCGTATGCACGCGTTCTGCACTCTTTGTATGCTTTTAGCGGTTTTTTTATACAAACATGGCTCATAAACAGTATCACCATAGTTAAGATGTGACAATGCATTACATAGTTGAATTCTGGTTTCTTGTTTTAGGTATTTCCTAATTTTGAACAGAGCTTTTAGTGAGCCGAAACATTTTCCAATCTTGTTTTTAACGTGTTGTTCAAATCTTAATGATTCGTTCATCATGAGCCCCAAATTGCGTGCACACTCCCCGTACGGCACGGAAGTATTATGTACCATTACCGACGGTCTTCTATCATTAATGGATTTTACTTGCGCGCTAGTACCAAATGTGATACACAGGCTTTTTCCTGGGTTGAGAACAAGTCCGTGTTATCGCGCTTTATCGCGCAAACGTTTGATATCCCACAAGGTGTCCGTCATCCAAGGGATAGGAGGACGTCTGAACTCGCGAGTCTTCCTTGGAGCGAATGTGTCGATAAGGTCTAGAACCAACCAATTAAAAGTGCTGACCATAACATTAATATCAGACTGCGCCAAGACCAAGTCCCAAGGCGTATATTGGGCAGCGTTTGTTATAGCTACCGCATTATCAGATATAGACCTATAAGAGACCACACGTGGTTGTGGTTTATGAGTTTCAAAATGAAATTTCGCTAGAATTAGTGCGTGGTCACTTAAGTCATCATTATGTGTTACTTCTAGAGACAAAGGATCTATAGATTTCTTAGTGAAAATGACATCGATAAGCGTTTTAGTATTTGTGGTAACCCGAGTTGGTTCCGTCACTATCTGAGGTTGTTATGGGTATAAAACAGTCTGGCAGTATGATATTCCCGTCTTTAGCTATGCAGTTGATATTATGGTCACCAAGCAAAAACAAACCGTCACTCTGCGGAGCAAATTGTGAAAGCGAGTCATTAAGGCATTCTATAGCGGTACTTACACGAACCGATTCAGGGCGATACGCTGTACCTATGACCATAGTACGACGTTCAAGTTTAACGGACAACCAAATCTGCTCGAGTTCACCTATGGGATGATCCAAACGTTTGGTTCTCAGATTAGACCTAACATACACGCCTACCCCGCCACCCCGTCCCGATCGAGGAATGTGCACCAACTTATAACCCGGTATTGAATATAATTTAAGATTAGAATCATGTTTCAGCCATGTTTCCGTTATACACAATACATCCAAATCAGCAGGTCAAATACATGATTTCAGTTCTTCCAGACCTGTATTAAGAGAGTGTACGTTTAATAGCCCTAAAATGAAACTATTCTTGGTTTTAGAGTTACCCATTAAGGAAAAATAAAGATTTACAAAAAATTGTTCAAAGTTGACCGTTAATTCCAAAAAAAAACTATTGTTAGGTGGCAACCCTAAGTTAATGTTTTTAAACAGTCCTGGCTTTTAATTAGAATTGGTGTACTGGTTTCGGTTATCTTTACAAATATGTTTCCTCTCTTAACCCACACAAACTTAAACTGTTTCTCCTTTCCGATCTTTCTTGTTTCCTTAAAAAGTTTTTTGCATTCAAGAGATATGTGTTCTGACAAGTAGACCTTATTTTTCGTACCTTCTATACCGAGGTGGGAGGTATTCAGTTTTTCTTTTTGGTTTTTATTAAACTTAGCAACCGCTGCAAGGATATAGTCGCGTGTCTGTGGTGAAGATAAGGTGACGATGACGTTGCGTGGCCCTGGTGCCAATTTGTCGTATTTTGCCACACGGCGACTACTTTGTATATCACTTTCGGGAACAGATATGTTAATTGTATTGCATAACGTTAGGAAAAGTTGTTTAAGGTTTTCATTTTGATTTTCATGAAGGCCATGAATCCCAATGTTTTTGTCACGAGAAATTTTTTCTAACGTTGATAACCGGTTTTTTATTTTATTGATTTCTGTCTGCAGTTGTAGCTTATTAATTTGTAGCTCATCGATTTCTTTACTTTTTTGTGTAAACCACTTTTTAAATCGACTTGTTCCCCGAAAAGGAAGTCAGTAGTGGTGGTGAAGTCGGCCTTAAGTTGGGATACGACTGTATTTAACTCAGCAGTGATCATAAGCTTTATATCCTCCCGGAGCGCTGCTCTTAAATTATTTATAATGGTGGAGGTCGGGGATAGTTTCCTATCTATTAACTCACTAATGTCTTCTATGGTAACCGGCAACGAACTTGTTACTTTCTGAGAACTGGTTTGTACTGGTTTATTTCGTCGCGTAACGTTACTATGTTCTGGTGACGCACACTGTACCTCTGATGTCAGTACATCATCTCATCATCTGGGTAACACCGATACCGCAGCCCCGCGTATGGGTGTGTTCTGGTTATCGGATTTGGGTTGACGGTTTTTGCATGCCTGACAAGTCCAAGCCGATTTACGATCTTTATCCATCAGTTGGAAGAGCTTCTCGCTAATATTTAGACAACTTATGTCGTATCTGAGTTTACACAGACAGCAGCACATAAATAATCTATTTGTAATTTTATTGTTACATCCTGAGCAAACTCCATTAGATGCAGCCATTTTATTTGATATTTTACTAACATTTGGCAAAAACGATACCACTAACCGTTCGATGATCACTCCGCAGAAAAAGCGCTTTGACACTCCCGGCGTTCACGGCTGTATTGGTGTAGCAGTGATGAAAGCGCTTAGAGATAACTAAGCGAGCGCTTCACGAGTTGCCCTAGGTCAGGGCGGTTGCTGATTGATTGTTATTAACAAAATGTATTCCTTTATATTTCGTCACTAACAATACACATCACTGTCACATAAACACCATTTTATGAGAAATTTCATCAGTTTTATTTTAGTATATAACACGTAGACTAATAATTGATTTATCTCCACTAATTCAATTAAAACACGGAGCAAACACAAAACAATTGTAATCTACCCGACGCGACGTCGATATATTATAAGTACATGTTTGTGATTAATATATATATATAAATAATAAGTTAATAAACATAACAAAATTAGTAAGTAATTAGTTGTTTTACAGTTGTTAATTTTCCTTAATAAAAGTTCATATTCAAAATTGTTCATAGTAAATTAGTTTCAAAAAATGTCAATCAATGGCGTTGTACGCTTCTACATCGTGCTATCAAAGTGTATTTTTCAAGTTTATTTTTTTTATCAAGTTTATTTTTCTGAAAACTATAAGATCAAATCTCGAGTTCAATATACCTCTCTCTGTTTTTTTTAGTACAAACGGTAGTTTTAATTTTATTACCCGAATACATAGTGCACTCAGTGGAGCAAAAGGTCAATCTTGTACTTTCCAGTACAAATTTTGTTCCTTCGGAGCCGGACAGGACGGCCTGAAAACAACTACAATTTTGAGGATAGTGGTCAGTAGACCACACCCCGTACTCGCAGTGGATCGCTGTGGATAAAGTCCGGGTTCAGTTCAGTTCAGTTCAGCCGCAGCAGCAGCTGTTGGCGAGCGGAGTGACGGTGTCCAGCGGCGCGTGGTGACGGCGGTTCCGAAACCTGGGGAAACGGCCAGCGGCGCAGCGAACGACGCAGATACCATCAGGGGAGTGAAGCCATCCAGTCCAACAGGAGCAGTGCAGTGAGTAATAAAAGTGCAGTGATCAAGAAATGTGAGTACAAAAAAATTTAAAACTTTGTCAAGTGATTTGGAACTTAATTTCAAACATTTAAAAAACTTAGAAGATTGCATTAAAGGGGATTGCCCACTTCAGGCCATTCTTTAACAGGATTTAATCAGAAAATCAAATTAACCAATATTTTCCTTTCTATTTTATTAATTGTTATTCCAAATTTGTATGAATCGGCATTGTTAAAGTATTAATTATGTTAGTATGTATGTTTATTTCTGGTGTAAAAACTAGTACGGTACCTAATTTGATTTTCAGTGTTGTCAGAATACGATTGTCATATTAGTTGAAAGTTACAATCGATTAAAAAATCACCAAATTAACCATTGTCGTTACATTTTGATATATTGTCGAAATTTACGTGTTTTAATGTAAAAATATTATTTAAAGTAATGTTTTAATAATTGATTATAATTAATTTTTAATATTTATTACAAAAAAGTAAAAACACAAACCGTATTTTAAAAATATCGATTTTTTTTATCGATTAATCTGATTTTATACTATTTACTAAATCACTTTTATATGGCAACATTACGCCTAAACGTAATGATGGAAGCGCGGTTCCCGGCCGGCGGCGTCAGCCGTCATTCGCTTTGTTTATTTTGCATCGTGAGTGTTATTTTCGTGTTTTCTTTTTTTTTCTTTTTCTGTTTTCTGGCTTGAATGTGGACATGGAACCTGCAGTATCTTACGGTGATTTATCGAATGAACCGTCACCACAAACAGAGGAGGTGATGAGGTGTTTGAATTGTGGTACTAATGTGAGCCAACAAAGAAGACATCAATGATATTTGATGCAGCTTGCTGTAAGACAGTGGATCGCCCCCCGAGTGGTAAGTGTTTATTTTATTTCATAGTGTTATAAAAAGCTGTAACTATGAATAATAAATAAAAATGTAATGTAAGCAGTAGTAAATCTGACAAGAACCAGATAGTTGGGTCCGTAAATAAACAGTACCTATCATTGATTAGGTGTGTGTGCATCATACACATATTAGAGGTTGATCTCGCCAAACCAAACCAGAGCACAAGATTACCCAGCTAACCATACTAATAAAATATTCGTAACCCTAACTAACATGTTTATTTTGATTTTAGATTGAAAATGAGAATGTAGTATGTCACTCATGCTGGACTACAGCTCTTCATCAATCAAGAACACAAATAGTAAATGAAGGAGCAACAACTAGCAGTGGACATCATCGTAATGTTTGTGTTATCTGTAGACGCTCGTTATTACGAACGAGGTCACACAGGTTGCATTCCAACACTGAAAAGGAATCCCGTATTAGGAATGCTGTGATGGAACAGATTGCTCCCCGCCAAGTAAGTGCTGCACTGCCACAATATTTCACTTTGTTCAACTTATATCAGATAATTGCTAATTTTTTGTTTATATTTTATTTTATTTTGTTCCAGTTGCATGGGTCTGATCAGTTATGTCATCCTTGCTGGCAGAGAATAGACAGATCTGCTGCCCATTCTGAAGTAGGTGAACGGCCTAGAAATGAACAACAGCAACTTGTAAACCTACCTAATTATACTAGAGCTTCTGGACTCAAAGGTACTGCTGTTACCCTGAATGCCATTCAACCCAACGGCTGGTGGTTCCCAAATGGCTAAGAGTAAAATTTTTTACTGATTTTAAGTTTATGTGCCCCAAAACATTAGGATCTGTTCATTTCATTTGTACAATGACAATTGGGAGGTTTTAACAAATATACAACAGCCTATTCAAAGTTTTACTGTTGAGCATATTGAAGATTTTGCGACATTTGTGAATGAAAGACAAATATTTCTAGATTTTTTAAATGTAGAATGAATGACAGATGAGGCTATTCATTATTGGGTTAGATTAACCAAAGAACAGTTTTGACAGCTCTATGCAGGGCTGCCACGTCTGGCAAATATACGTAATGCCAAGGTAGCACTTGGTGCATATTTACTAAAATTACGAACGGGTGATAGTGACCAACGGATCTCAACAATGTTAAACATTCCTAGGACAACACTCCTGCGTTTAATAGGGAAGGCTCGTGAAATATTAAAACATGACTTTGTTTCAAATAACTTGGGAATCAATAATATAAGTAGAAATGAAATATCGGAAAGGAATTTGATAATTCCTAATGGGTTGTATGGTGGTGAGACTAGACAGCCAATTGTAATTATTGATAGAACTTATTTATATGTGCAAAAAAGCTCAAACTATATGTACCAAAAAGATACTTATTCTTTGCACAAATATAGAAACCTAATGAAACCATTCCTTATTGTGTGTTCCGATGGATACATTATAGATGTATTGGGCCCCTATCCAGCAACAACATCTGATGCTAATATTATTATTATAAACGAATTTAATGATGAAACTAAACCATTGCGAAGTTATTTTCAGACAGGAGATGTTTTTATTCTGGATAGGGGCTTTAGAGATTCTGTTTTATTGTTACAAGAATGTAACTATTCTGTACATATGCCTGCATCTCTACAAGAATGTGAAACCCAATTATCAACGCTTGCAGCGAATAAGTCTAGAGCTGTCACAATATGCCGTTGGGTTGTTGAAGCAGTTAATAGGATTTTCAAACAGTCATTTAAACTTCTCAGACACGAATATTTTAATCTGGCGTCGAGACATGCCATGACAGACTTTCGCATAGCTGCAGCGTTGATAAATAGGTTTCATCAAAGAGTCAGAGACAGGGAGGATGCAGGCCAAATATTGGAAATCATTAATGAAAATATGCATCGAAGTAATGTACTTGCTGACTTTGTAATCCATAATAATGTGAATAGAGCCGAACAGATTTCCAAAATATTCATGTAAACATAAATAATGTATCATTTCCAAGACTGGAATATAGTGAGCTAATACTGGTTGCGTGTGGTACTTACCAATTAAAACAAGCTCGCTCTTACTGTACACATAAGACAGGATGGTTCATATACAATTGAAGTGTTACACTGAAAGCAACCTACTGGAAGGCTTTCCCCTTCCTTTGGTCAACAGTCGATTATTGCGAGGTAGAATCCAGAGCCGACATATAAGTAGGAAAATATATTTTGTTTATATAATTTATGAAAATAATACCGAAGGAAGGGAAGCAATAAAACAATATTATTGCAATTGTATGGTGGCACAGAATAAATAATAGTACTACGATGGTGGGCCGTAGAATAGTATGTTGCTGTGCACATGTAATGTCAATTATTTGGTATTTGGGCTGGGGACGGTATCAAGAACACTTAAGTCCTCCAGCCCAATTTCTTGATCAATTGTTATTAACTTATGATACAGATTAATAAAAAAATATATTTTCTTATTATTGTTTTATTTAATATCTGGCCCCTCTTAGATATTTTGGTTATGATCTAAATATGCATTTTGATACAAAATCACTTTTATATTCTCTTTCTATTGGATATTATCTAATAAATATGTCTGAAAATTTCAGCTTAAGTTTCTGTTCACGAGTGGCCTAAGCGTCATACAAAGTGGACATTCTCCTTTGGGACTTGTAAAATTTTCGTGTTGCGTTAGAATAAGTTGCATGTTAGTTAGGACTTCGAATAGTTTCGAGAAAAAACGAAGGAACGGGGAATTCATGCCCGATGTTCGACAGAATTTAAAAGTCAAAAAGTCTTGTAAAGGACATGTTTTTTTTTGTATGGAACTTGGTACTAAAACCAAAACTCTTTGAACCAAAGCATGTTATGTTAAAATCAGAAGACTAAATTATCTCCATCTCATAAATGAAAGCAAAAATAATTTAAAGTCCCCGTTTTTTTATTATTTAATAAAACAAGTTTATTTTTTTTGCTTTAAATAGCAACAGTCTATTTAATTGGCAACACCTGCAATTCAAATGAACAACGTTTTATTTTTGCTGTAAGCGCTGTGTGAAAGATACAGCGCTATACAAATAGTCGGGGTGTCTTTTTCAATCTAAGTATTAGAATAGTTACTTGTTCGCTAATAAAACACAAATGACGTATGTATGACGTTTTGAAAACGTCACTTTTCAAAATTGAAATAATGTCATCAGATCAGACGGCTACCACACGTTCTACTTGCTCGTTGTGTTTCGTTGCGTTTATTGTTTTGAGATCTTTTACGACCTAAGCTTACTCCCCTAACTTGAATCTTGCCTAACGTTGACTGTGCTGTGCTTCTGGACTCTCGATTTTGCCGAACGATTTGAAACCTGCTTTTCTTCCCCTGACTTGAACCTTGCCTGACGTTGACTGTGCTGTGCTTTTGGACTCTCGATTTTGCCGAACGATTTGAAACCTGCGTTTGTTCCAAAGTCTGTT
Organism: Scoparia ambigualis; assembly: GCA_963921215.1. Lineage (NCBI taxonomy): Eukaryota > Metazoa > Arthropoda > Insecta > Lepidoptera > Crambidae > Scoparia > Scoparia ambigualis. The sequence goes on from OY992514.1 coordinate 29,770,145, forward strand.
GGTTAGTTAGTGATGATTCTTACTTTTTATGTTTTGATGTAGATTTTAACATAGCCTGATACCGTTTTTTGTGTATAATGACCTTACAGCCTGATACGTTTTTCGTGTGTATTTTATAATCAATTCTAAAACTCCTTGCACTACATCCAAGTTGAACCTATTCAGACTGTGCGAACTGTACCTACAGTCGTATCTTATGATTTATCGTTTTTGGTTTATTTTCAGATTCACTTGGCTATCCTTACAACAACCATGGTACTGTGTTTTAACCACAACATAGCTTTAAGAGCGAATAGCCAATCTTTTGACATATTAGACATGGCTCCAGAAATTGTTTCTATAATTGCTGTGGACTGCTCGAGAGTTCAGTAACTTCACTGTTATATTTGTTATGCAACATCTATCTTTCTCATACAGCGATAAGTTACTCAGTGGTTGCTGTAACCCATACTTACTACTTTAACCTTAATTCTGACTTATTCCCTTATTTATCAACACCTTACTCACATTTGGGGTATTGAAAGCTAAATAGTATGAACATTGTTAATTGGTATTTATGCAAATAATGAATATTTTGTTTTAGATATCAAATGCAGACCAATTGTGTGAAGAATGCTTTGATTAGGTTATTGCTAAATCAATTAAAAACCAAGGTACACCTGAGCAGCAAGTTGGACATCAATTGATTTGTGTAAGCTGTGGAATTTCTATAGCACCAAGAAGTGGAAGACGCTCTCGTCCTTTGCCTGAGGGAAATCCTGAAAGGACTTATGTGGCAGGACTTATCCTTCCTCGTGAGGTATGTATATCAATAAAAGAATATTATATTAATATAAAATATGAATGTTTGCCCACACCAATTGTCATGGTATCAAAGTAAGCCACTGAATGTTTGTGTTACGAGTAAGAGACAACGGATTTTTGTTTTTGTATCACACACGTATCCTATTCGGGTTTTGGTTAAGGAGTGTTACGGCGTTGTCGAGGTTGCGCAGATCACTCTGTGCATATAACTGCAGATCGTCAGCGTACAGATGATAAGAAGACGAAAGAATAGATGTAAGAGAATTAAAAAACAAGATGAAGAGAAGAGGTGAGAGCACGCCGTCCTGAGGAACACCAGCAGACAAATCGGACCAGTTGGAGACCAACTGGTTGATTTGCACCGCTTGTTGGCGCCCCCGAAGATAAGAGATGAACCACAGAAGTGCAGAGGATGAGCAGCCATATAGAGAGAGGAGAGAGAGGCGAATGTCATGGTCCACTGCGTTGATGCGTTAGAGAAATCAATTAAAACTAACACAGTAAGAATTCTCCATCCCATCGCGTATATCTTCGACAACTTTGAGTAGAGCAGTAGTAATACTGTGACCAGGCCGGAACCTAGATTGATAGGAGGAGAGAATATCGTTACGAGAAACAAAAGAGGAAAGTTATTTGAGGACAGCAGCTTCAAGAACCTTGGAGAGGAATGGTAAAATAGAGATGATTCTAAAGTGACTGAGAGAGCTGGGGTTTTGATACTTTGTAAAGTGGAATAGTAAAGGCATAAGATACCGTGCCCTACGTAGACTAGACATTGTGTCGAGGGTTGGGGGGTTCTGGCAGAACCACGACGTCAGTGCTCCGCCCATAAGTATGAACAAAACACGAATGCAACTTATACCCCCTCGACCGGAGATTTATTTATTTGACTCACAAAACATCTATGTACACAATAGTCAATACACAATATATAACAAGGTTACACGTCAGTCATCTGACTGACGTGTAACCTCCGTCATCTGACTGACGTGAACCCGTTTGTGTATCTACACAAAGCACAATTTAGATAGTGTTTATAAAGTTTCCCAAAATACTAAACTTCCCACAAGGGCTCTAAACTTTACTAGGTATATATATAATACTTCTTGGGTTTTCTGATTTTCCATAGATTTCTGGTTGATTATTTTGCTACTTGGATTGCTGCTTGAAGTGAATACACACAAAGCATAATTTATACAGTGTTTATAAAGTTTCCCTAAATACTCAACTTCCACACTGGCTTTAAACAGTTTTCTGATTTTCCAAAGGTTCCAGTTAGTTGCTGCTCGGTTGACTGCTTGAAGTGAACATGATGACCGAAATCCCGCTCGGCCCTTTTATACTAAAAAGCTTCTAAAAGATTTGAATTATTCTAACCAATTAGAGATCAGAGAAGTCAGAGGTAGGCGCCCCTTTTTAATTACAAAAATATTCTGAATGCACATTCAGATCCACTATGAACTGACACTTTAAAATCGACTAAAATTCCATTTATATCCATACGCTCTGATTATAAGTTATACAACAAAATATAAGTCTAGACCTATCTTAAAATATATTTGCGTATGCGATTTGTTATAATACATCTAAGCAAGTGCATATCTTAGGCGAAGGCTACACGTTCAATAAATATTGTGATCCACGGCTATTTATTCCTTATCGTGATATTTATTGAGACTGAAGTATTGACGGATCGCGATACGGATCACAGGATTTCTAGAAATCCGAATTACGGATTATCAGTCCATGGAACATGATAAATATTGAACGTGTAGACGCGCGGTCAATATTTATCACTTCAGTTCGCTCCGCGGCAGCCATAGAGTAACTTGCTATAGAGAAATATTTTTTTAATTAAATATGGCGGCAGCGATGGAAGAGTTGGAATTGGAAGACGTAGTGTGTTCTGTGGATGAGTCATGCGATGCCGACGATGCGCCTGCGGCGCCGCCGTCACCCGCGCTTACAAATGACCAAAAATACCTTAGAGAATTCATACTAAACCTGGAAATACTGCCCGAACTGTGGGATAGTTCATCGAAAACTTTATTTCATTGCTAAAATGTTATGACTTAGATTATGTTTTCAATGAGCCAACTCGAATTACACCTCAATCAGAGACATGTATTGATAATATTTTTGTAAATTGTAAAATCAAAAGCAAGGAACTGATAAATGGGGTACCCTCTGACCATAAAGCTCAAAAGATAGAGTTATTTTGCAAGGAAAAATTGTCGAAAAATAAAGTAATTACTTATAGGCCCTTAACTTGTAGTAGATCTGCAATATTTAAAGATAAAATTATTGAGAGACTCTCGTTATTTGATTGCAATGTTAATGAACCAAATAAATATTACAATAAATTATTTGATGTGATTACTAAAGAATTTGACAAAATATATACAAAAAAAAGTTAATGTAAAGGAAAAGACAGTGTTTAGTGACTGGGCTACGAAGGGAATAAGAAAAAGTAGGGATTTTCTTTATGATCTGTATGACAAGAAATCTTTCAATTCTAATCCAGCTTTTCATGATTATGTTAGACGATATTCCAAAATATTTAAAAATGTATGTTTTATTGCAAAGTCTAAATTTATTAGCAACAAAATTATAAAGTGTAAAGATAAAGTCAAGACTACTTGGAAAATTATTAATTCAGAGCCTGGCAAAGTGAGTAAAAATGAGTCAGGCTTTCTGCTTAAGTTGAATGATGAGCTTATTAAAGATAATCTTAAAGTTGCTGACATTTTTGATTCCTTTTTTGCCAATATACCTATTGAAACAACTAGACATTTAGAATCGTCCTCTACTGTAGCACAAAGTTTATTAAAACTTAATTTTAAGAAAAAAGTACCGATCTTTAATTTTAGAGATATAACATATTTAGACATAATAAAAACGTACAAAAGCTTGAATAAGAAAAGAACGGAAGATTTATGGGGTCTCTCTGTGACAGTTTTGGAGCCTATTATAGAAGTAATCGCACCGTTTTTAGCAGGAATATTTAATAAATGTATCGAAGGTTCATTTGCAGATTTAATGAAAAATAGTAAAGTAACTCCCATTTATAAATCAGGTGATAAATTTAACGCTGGTAACTATAGACCGGTTTCTGTTCTTCCGGCACTTAGTAAAATTTTCGAATCTATAATCTATACGCAAATGAATGCACACTTTAGAATGAATAAAATTTTACACAGTGATCAGTTTGGTTTCACGAAAGGACGGTCAACTATAGATGCTGGAGCAAAACTGGTCAAAAACATACTTGACACTTGGGAATCTTCGCAGGATACAGTAGGTATTTTCTGCGACCTCTCTAAAGCCTTTGATTGTGTTGATCATTCAACTTTAGTTGGTAAATTATTTCAATATGGCGTTCGCAGTAATTCACTAGAATTAATAAAATCTTATCTGCACAATAGAAGTCAGAAAGTAGGTATAAATAATGTAGTATCAGGAGGTTCGATAGTCAAAATGGGGGTACCCCAGGGATCTATTCTCGGTCCCTTTCTGTTTCTTGTTTATCTTAATGACCTTCCATTCATGGTTAAGGAAATGTCGGAAATAGCGTTATTCGCTGACGACACTTCTTTAATATTTTCTTTAGATAGGAAAGACCCAAAGGTTGGAGAAGGAAAAATTAACGAAACACAACATGAATGCTAATAAAATTAAATTTCTTAAATTTTCTCCACCTAATACACGGCTCAGTCATTTAAATATTGAATTAGATTCGGAAACGTTAGAAATTGTTAATGAAACGTCTTTTCTTGGTATTAGGATAGACTCTAAATTACAGTGGGGTTCTCATATCGAGGGTCTGACAAAGAGGCTCAGTTCGACTGCTTTTGCTGTTAAAAATATAAGAAAAATTACAAATCAGTCTACTGCTAGGCTGGTTTATTTTGCTTATTTCCATAGCGTTATGTCATATGGATTACTACTATGGGGAACGGCAGCAGACGTTAGTAGAATTTTCATTCTCCAGAAAAGAGCAGTTCGGTTTATATATCAGTTAAAAGCACGTGATTCGTTGAAGGAATTATTTAAAGATATAGATATCATTACTTTACCGTCCTTGTACATATTTGTAAATATTATGTACGCTCGTAAAAATCTACACCTTTATACCAGAAACAATGAGGTTCACGGATATAACACAAGGAACAGGAACAAACTGTGTGCTCCGAAGTTCAGACTTAGCAAAAGTAGTAAATCTTTTATATGCAACTCAATTCGTTTTTATAACAAAATACCTGACGACATCACTGCATTGACAGACAACAAATTCAAAACGCACATTAAACGTGTGTTAATTGCGAAAGCTTATTATAAGATCAATGACTATGTTGCAGACAAAAATGCATGGAAATAAGTCTACTCTGTGCTAGTGTTTATTATTAGTATTTTTAGTCTATTATTAACTATTCTTTCATTCAATTATTATGAATTGTTGAAATTATTTAGTTTAGTTATTATTAATTTTATTGATGCGTACAAATTGTACTTAATTTTGTTTAATAATTTGTACCTACTTAATTAGATCTATGACACTGTAAAGTAACATTGTTACTTAGAGGGAGAAAAAAGTAAGGCCTCCTGAGTTTCTTGCCAGCTGTTCTCGGTCGAAGGCTCTCCCAAAATCCGAACTGGTGGTAGATTGGTTAGGTAGGTAGATTAGGTAGGTAGGGTAGGTTATGGTCTGTGCCAGCTAGATGTGCATGAAGGGTCATTTACCCCATTTGTACCAGTGGGGTGCTGCAGTTTAGGTACGTTCGGCCGGCGTGCCTCCCAGGAAGGTCGCCTGGGCGTATGACAGTAAAGGTTGCCGCTCGGCTCTCACGCTCCACGTCGCGCGTCGTCGCTTAAGGCCAGGTATTTCTCTCTCGCGGCTTCTCTCTCGCTCTCTCGATGGTACGACGGTACGGGACGGGTATAACAGCAAAGCGGCGCGTTTTATAGGTTTTATTGCCTATATTTATAGACTTTATATATAGGATTCTCTGCTAATTTATCTGCGAATTATTTGTCTTTCGTTGAGTACAAAAATTAAATGTAAAGTATCAGTATCGTATTTATATATGTGTATACTGTGTGTGAATGTATTGTATGTGTGTATATATATGTATGCATGTAAATATATTATATTTTAAAATGATTTTATGTCTTATTTGGTGGATTTGGATCGGTCGTATTCGGTTGCATTCGCATCACTGTCGATCGAGTTGGACTTGTGCCGATGCTGCGTCCCTGGCCTGGCTTCTGCTACCCTCGTCATTTTTTGTCCTCGGTCCTGTGGGGGTGGACCGGTGTCGCGTCGTGTCGCGTAGGCAGGCTGGATCGGAAGTGAATATGGCCGACGCGACGCGACGCGATGTTGGTTTGCCCCCGTAGGATCGGGGATGGGGAGTGGTGGGGGTGGTGGAGGTTGGGTTGGAGGCGTGGCGTCGGTGCGAGTCTGGTTCGATTGATGGTGATGTGAATGTGGTTGAGTGTGATTGATCTAAATCTACCACTTATTTATTATTATTATTCACGTGTTTATTTAGTTTCTTAAGTGTAGGTTTTTTATAATATCCCATATAAAAATAATAAACAAAACTACTATAAAAAATAAAACATTTAACATTATAAAAAACCTAAACCTAGGGTGCCGCCAGCAGCGGGGCAGGGCCCAAGCTACCGGTGGTTAGGGCTGCAGAGAGAGGAACCTCCTGACGATGCGTGCCGTGTCAAGAAGTACCGCCTTCTGTATCTGGCCTTTGATCCAGCCGTCTAGCAAGAGTCTCTTGAGATGTTGGTCGAGACTCTTCGCTATTAGGCCGTTTGCAGATAAATTTTTCTTCATCTATAAAATTTACTGCAAAATTAGAGAGTTTGTATTTTCTTATGATGTTGCTAAATATTTAGGTCACATAGAAAATAATACAATCAGACCTTTGAAAAATTATTTAACTGCCGTCAAAAACTTTCCGGTTCCAGAAACAAGAAAGAATATACGCCAATTTTTAGGAAAAATAAATTTTCATCATAAGTTTGTACCACAAAGTGCAATTATCTTGGATCCGTTACATAACTTATTAAGGAAAGATGTTAAATTCATATGGTCTGAAGAATGTCAAAAAACATTTGATAAAATTAAAGAATTGCTATGCTGTGAACCAATTCTAAAAATATTTGATCTTGAACTACCAATAAATATTTACACAGATGCTAGTATCAAAGGAATGGGAGCAGTTTGAAACAAGAAGATGCTAATGGAGTCAGGAAGCCGGTGGCTTATTTTTCAAAAAAATTAAGAAAATCTCAAAAAAAGAAAAAGGCAATATATTTAGAATGTCTGGCGATAAAAGAAGCTGTGAAATATTGGCAGCACTGGCTTATGGGAAAAGAATTTGTAGTTTACTCAGATCATAAACCATTAGAAAATATGAACATCAAGACTAGAACGGATGAGGAACTAGGTGATTTGACATATTATTTATCTCAATATAATTTTAAAATAAAATATAACCCAGGAAAATCAAATCAAGAAGCAGACTGTTTAAGTAGAAATCCAGTTCTAGAACCTCATGACAATACTGATGACTTTTTAAAAGTAGTAAATTTAATAAATCTAAACGATATAAAAAATGACAATATTATTATTATTATTATTTTTTTTTTTTTATCGAGTGATGTTTATTGGATTTTGTAACTGAATGAGACTTTGAATAGATTGGATCCTTAAGTAATACATAGTTTTTTTTTTTTCAGAATTTAAACCATTATTTTTTATGTCTCAGATGGTTTGAAAAAACTTAAAGCGCGATCTATCTAGCCTTGAGAGGAAACACTGCGTCGGCGTGGCGTTCGGGATTCTCATGCGGGGCGCGGGGGAGCGGCGTTTCGTGGTCCCCTGTTTCCTCCTTCAGGTGGAGGTGGACCAATTTTTATTTAAGCGTCGGTTGGGGGAGGAGGTTTTCTGTGTCTGTGTGTTTGATTTTTTTTTTTAAACGAGTTACTTAATGTTTCTGAAGACGCCTTAAAACGAAGTGATTTCGCTTAATTTTGAAGGCTCCTGGTTATTAAATAAATGACTTAATGCAAAGGAATCAAGCATACGGACGTGAAGGGTCTCTTTCTTTAACCGTTGCTGAAGGGGTGGTGGGGGTTGGTCCGGTTTTGGAAGGGGGCTGCGGGGCGTCGTTTTTCTGTGTTTGGTGTGGGAGTTTTGGGTGCCGCGTCGGCGTGGTGTTTCCTCTTAACTCGTAATCCCTACGCGCGCGCGTAAACCCTGCGCTCCTGACGGACGTCAAATCGATATCGAGTCGGCTGTGCTTATCGGAATATGAACGCTCGGGTCACGAGATAGGTTTCAGTTTCGCGTGGGGGTCGTTGGAGGGTGAACCTTCTGTACGGTAGTAGTATTAGTTATTCTGTGCTTGTACCAAGACGAATAACGAAACAATTTTAAAACACACAAGTTTATGCTTATTAATTTTTGACGTTTTTTTATGCTTAAGTTTTTATAAAAAAAGATATTTGAATGATTAAAAATGTTAACCTTATTGGTTAGGTACTAATGTTTTCCAAAACTCATTTCAGCCGCTAATTTATTTTACTTCAAAAACTCTCCAATTTATATTACTTACCACAGTATCAATACGATAATTAGAAATCATATTACACAATTCTATGACCACGGCTTATATTTCGGTTCGACGCGATTCTGTTTCGGCGTGCAGTGGTACTGGGGGTAGCAATGCGCATTTGTCTGGCACAGACTATAATAGCTCGTTAGATTAGTTATTAAGTCTTAACTATAAGTTAGTTAACTGTTTTTTTATTATTATTAGTATTGACGTCAATAAGTGCCTGTAAAGGTTTACATTGAATAAATAATTTGACTTTGACTTTGACTTTGAAATACTATAAAAATATTACAAAAAGAAACCTTAGGCTACTACCTACTACTAATACCTTCCCCCTTCCCCTTCCCTCTCTTCAGGGTACATCTCTAGGCCTGCAGAGCTGTATTAACATGCTCGGTATGGATATCCGCTGCGATCTGAACCAAAAGGACTACATCGAAACCGTGATTAAAAATGCCTCACGTAAACTCGGTGTCCTGAACAAGGTGCGGCGATTCTTCACGCCTGATCAGTTGTGTCTATTATACAAGACACAGGTGCGGTCTTGCGTGGAGTATTGCTCTCACCTTTGGGACGGCTCCGCAAAGTACCTTCTCGATGCCTTGGACAGATTGCAGCGCCGCGCTGTGCGCATTATCGGCAATGCAGAGGTCACTAAAACTCTCGAGCCTTTGCAATTGCGTAGAGATATTGCGTCACTCAGCGTCTTTTACCGTTTATACCATGGCGAGTGCTCTGAAGAACTCTTTGACCTCATCCCTCCTTCTCCCTTCCTCCATAGGAGTACGCGTGCTGCTCTGCGGAGTCACCAATTTACAGTCTCTAACATTCCATCTCGCACAAAGAAATTTGGTGACTCGTTTCTTTGCCGCACTTCCAAAAGATGGAATAGTCTACCAGCACACGTATTCCCTCCTACCTATGACATAGGGTCCTTCAAACGAGGCGTGAAGAAGCACTTTGTGGGCCGTTAGAGTGAGGATGACTGATGCTACGTCTCTTACGCTGCACCAGTTGTCCTCGCGCCTGGACCTCATTTCCACTTAACATCAGGTGGAGTGGGGTCATTTGCCGGGCTTAGTATAAAAAAAAAAAAAAAAAAAAAAAAAAAGAAGCCCTAAACAAGTTACTGGACAAATATAAAAAAATTAAAAATAATGCTACTATAGAAGATGTCAGGAAAAAAATTAATAGTCTACGGTCTAATTATAGAAAAGAAATGAAAAAAATTGTGGACTCCAAGCGTTCGGGAGCTGGCAGCGCAGACATATATAAACCAAAATCATGGATTTTTTACATGTTACATTTCTTGAACAAAACTGAGCAGCCAATAACTCCGGTAAGTGTTATTTTTATTTTTATTCTAGTACTACGATGTAGTGTTTGATAGTGTTCTTAATTGGTTCTTAACGTCATAATAATGTAGGACCCTAATTAATACCATTTTTAATATATTTCATAAAGATTGTGCTCTTAATGTCTTACTAAGTTAAACTACTTAACTTCAAAGTGTTAAAGGGGTTATAAATAAAAATAAAATCATCGTGCATAATTTTTGTTTGACATTTATTTAATAGCGAAGTAATCCTTCATTGTTGTAGTAATGGCATAAATTACCTCTGGTGGCTTTTGCGTTAATACTTGAATTTCGATTGGATGTCCGCTGTATTTCTTGAAACTGAAAGTTATCGTTGACTTCAGAACTCGACGATATGTAAATATGTGGTATCTTTTTAATTAGGTAATTATGTATATAACAGCATGCTGCAGTTATAATTGTAGCTTTTTCTGGACTGACACTAATGGCTTTATGAAAAACACCAAATTTAGTTGCCAAAATGCCAAAAGCACATTCGACTGTACATCTTGCCCTAGACTCGTCCGAATCGTTGGTTAAATATTTGTTGTTCTTTTGTAGCTGACTTTTGTGAATAAGGTTTCATCAAATTAGGCTTCAGTGCAAATGCCTCATCCGCTACAATTACATAAGGAAATGATTCAATACAGTTTGGCAATGGTGATGGTTGTGGCACGTTTAAACAGTTTTGTTCGAATAATTCCCAAAACTTTGTATAAAATAGAACACCACCGTCTGATACTCGCCCATTTGATCCGATGTCAACCATTATAAATTCTTTCTTGGCATTAACCAAAGCCATAAGAACTATACTATAATATCCTTTATAATTGTAATATAATGAGCCTGAGTCATGTGGATGTCTAATTTTTATATGCTACCCGTCAAGAGATCCAAGACAATTGTAGAAATGGTGTAATGTTCCGAAGTCATCGGCTATATTTTTCCATTCTTCTGCCGTAGTTGGTGTCTGAAAAAAGAATCAATATCAGTACCGTAAATAGATGTTTTTTTTTGCTTTCAGAGTTCTCCTGGTATATCTGAAGAGTTGCAACAATACGACACAACAGAACAAAATGCAAGAGCGTTTTCTTCCCTTAATGTTCTGCCATCTCCAAAACAACGAAAAAAAGGACCATTAGCAAGGCAGAATGAACTTCTAGACAAAGCGTGTTCATTCTTATCTACTGTAAATTCACCATCAGATAATACTTATTCTGTAAATCCGACAGCCTTATATTGGAGTTCCAAATTAGGTAAACTAAATCCCACGCAAAAATTATATGCAGAAAAATTTATTAATGCAATTTTGTTAGAAGCTGAACTTGGAAACCTAAACAGAAATTCAGTACGTATTAATCAATCCCCACGTAATTTAGTCATATCGCCATCTCCGTCACGGTCACCTGGACCATCTACTTCTAGTACACCAACTTACATATATGCACCTTCTCCATCATCTTCATCGCTCAATATGGCCATTAAATCGAAAAATTCGTCAAGTGCTCTATCATCAACAGCAACAGTTGTAACTGGTTTGCCTTCACAATTATTCATTGCAAGGAATTCTCAAAAACCACATTATACAAACAATATGACTTTACATGGTCCTACCACAGGTCCTACACAGGAAGAGATTGAAATACAACAAGAACCAAACGACAACATTACTATATATGCATCCGGAGAGGATGACTTCTCAGAAGACAACAGTAATAATTATACAGCGGGAACTCTTTCCAATTCTTTCAGAACCAATTAGTTAAAGTATGGCTAAGTTTGTTTAATTTTAGTTAATTATTCTGATTTGTGTAATTTTTTGTAAGTAGAGAACTTATCTACTAGGTAGGTACCTAGGTACTTAATTAAAAAATTCTGATTATAACTTTTGAATATTTTTTTTTGTTTTATTTACCTTTATGTAGTCTCGAAGCACATAGATCAATGCTTCACATGTACTTATCCATAATGGCTGGTCTAGGTCATCATCATCATCATCATCATCAGCCTATAAACGATCCACTGCTGGGCACAGGCCTCCCACGTGGACAATAGCACGTGAAGATATTGGGCCATAACCCACCACGCTGGTCCAATGCGGGTTGGTGGCTTTTAACGACTGCCATCTTACGACAACAACCGGGACCAACGCTTAACGTGCCTTCCGAAGCACAGGAGCTCGAGATGTTTTTAATGTGGTCACCCATCCAGGGACCCGGCATTGCGAAAGTTGCTCAGCGGGCAAAATCGCAAGCCGAACGCACTAGCTTCTGCGCTATCGAGCTCCTAGGGTTAGGGAATTAAGTACCTAGGCTCCGAGCGTACCTAGGTACTTAACCCTAGAAAGATAATCTGCGCTTCTAAGGCGCCTGCGAAACATATATATTGCTGTCTTTTTCTAATTTACGCGCGTACAAGCTTGTGTTTCGGCGCCAACTCAGTCGTCGGTCAACACTCCCGAGAGGCGACCGCTCCTGTTCGGTAAGTACCATAGTTTCGTTGCTATGACAACACGTTGCGCTCGAAAGGCGCCACTTTATCTTTTGTGCAACTTTTAAACATTTCTTTATGATTTGATTTTTGTTGTTTTTTAATTATTTCTACTTATGTACGGTAAATACAAAAGTAGGTTATGTATTTTTTTTTGTGGTTTTAGGATAGTTACAACATCATGGCGAATAGGAGAGCGTTGGAAGAGGATACAATTTTGTCATTATTGCATGGAGAAGAGGACGAAAGTGCACAGGATGACAGTGACAGCGAGCTTGAGGACCATATGAGCGAAGATGAAGTACAGAGTGACACTGATGACGAGTATGTAGACGAAGTGGTCAATCAAGACTTGTCCGACCACCCCCAACCACCGCCTGAAGATCCTGGACATGACCATCGCATAGTGATACCACCTCATAGAATAATCAGAGGTAAGAACAGGCACGTTTGGGCTACATCTAAAGGGCAAAATAGTGGAAGAACATCTGCCATAAATATAGTTCGCTCTACTAGAGGTCCTAGTCGCATGTGTCGAAACATTTTTGAACCACTTTTGTGCTTTGAACTATTCATCACAGATGAAATCATTCAAGAGCTTGTTCAATGGACAAATGTAGAGATGTCCAGAAAACGTACTGAGAGTATGACTTGTTCGACATTTAGAGACACGAATCCAACTGAACTAAAGGCACTCATAGGAATACTTACCCTCAGTGCTGCAATGAAAGACAATCATTTATCAACTGTGGAGTTATTTGACAGTTCATTTACGGGTACGAGATATGTGGCAGTTATGAGCAGAGACAGATTTGATTTTATTGTACGTTGTCTAAGAATGGACGATAAGACTTTACGTCCCGATCGCCGTCAACAAGATCCGTTTATTCCGGTTCGAAAGGTTTGGGATATGTTTATAGCTCAATGTAAAATGAACTACTCCCCGGGAAACAATGTCACTGTTGATGAACAATTATTAGGGTTCCGAGGTAGGTGCCCCTTCCGGATGTACATACCTAATAAACCGAATAAATACGGTATAAAAATCCCCATGATATGCGATAGTGGAACCAACTATATGATAAATGCTATGCCATACATTGGAAAAGCTACAAACACAAATGGTTTGCCGCAAGGAGAATATTACTTGAAGGAGCTATCGCGACCAATTCATGGCACCAACCGCAATATAACGTGTGATAATTGGTTCACGTCCGTTCCTGCTGCAAAGTCATTGCTTCTTGAACCATACAAATTGACAATTGTGGGCACGATAAGATCAAATAAACGTGAAATTCCTGAAGAAATGAAAAACGCCAGATCTCGACAGGTGGGTACGTCTATGTTCGTGTTTGATGGACTTTTAACCCTAGCCTCATACAAGCCGAAGCCGTCCAAGATGGTGTACATGTTGTCTTCGTGCGATGAAGGTGCCGCTATAAATTCTAGAACCGGTAAACCTGAAATGATTATGTTTTATAATCAGACCAAAGGAGGAGTCGACACGTTTGACCAGATGTGTTCTTTGATGTCTTGTTCAAGAAAAACTAACAGATGGCCTATGGCTATGTTTTATGGCATGTTGAACATTGCTTTTGTCAACTCATATATAATGTATGCTCACAATGTTATATTAAAAGGAGATAAACCGTTAAACCGAAGAGAGTATATGAAAAAGCTAAGTACTGAACTGTCTATGCCGTGGATGAAGTCTAGATTGGAAATCCCTAATTTGTCAAGACGTTTGAGAGAGAATATTGAAAATATTCTGCCACAAACCACTGAAGAGGTACCTGTAGAAGCTGTTGAGGGACCCCCAGCTAAAATGCGGCGCTACTGCAGCCTATGTACATCAAAAAAGAAAAGAATGTCAAAGATGACGTGTACCAAATGTAAAAAGACTGTGTGTGGTGAACATAAAAAAGATGTTTGCAACAACTGTATATAAAATTTAGTTTTTTTAGTATTTTTTTGTTTTATAGACTGAATATTTCATAAGTCACTAGTTAGTAAGATAAAAAACTATAAATGTTATATTATTTAAAAAAAAATGTACCGCCACACGGAAGACATTTTATTTTTGTTGATATTTGTAAGGGATTTTTAAAATGCCTAATTTTTCATTATAATTAAAAAATAATAACTTAAATTGGTGTTTTATTTACTAATTAATAATGTAGCATTTCACAAAGTTATATAAAAGTTAAATCATTATTTAAATTTGTACAAAAAATTGATATTGAAAATTGAGCGCCTCTAAGGCGCATCTTTATCTTTTCAGTAGCAAAAAATAACGTTATCTTTCTAGGGTTAATTAAAAATTCTGATTATAGTTTTTGAATACTTTTTTTGTTTTATTCACCTTTATGTAGTCTCGAAATAATATGGATAATGCTTCACATGTATCCATAATGGCCTGGCTCACTGACTCTGTTGACATAATTGCCGAAAATCTTATATCTTTAAAATGTCGCCAGGTTGCTAAGTAATGCAATGTTATAGCTAATTTTTCTTTAGGGGAAATAGATTTTCTCATAACAGTATCTTTTTTGAGTAAAAAGGAAGTAACTTTTTCCAGAAGATTGTCAAAACAGACGCCGGGCATTCGAAAATAGTTCATATAGTCGTCCATTTCACTATGAAGTCTGATTTCATCCAGTAATTTCAGATGTGTGTACTTTTCTCTCTGTTGTAACCAATTTTTCATCCATCGCTTTCTTTTAACTCTTCTCTTTAACGATATTGCTAAAATAATAGCTATACAGGCTTTAATTTTATTTGTTGTATCCATGGTAGCGTAGCGTCCGCACCGCACAAGGAAGCCACAATACTGACGTGATAAATATTGAACGTCTAGGGTGTGACCGCGATCCTCTACGATATGTCAATCCAGATCGCGATATAGATCGCGATAAATACTTTACGTGTAGCCTTCGCCTTAGAGCGCTAGTCTAGTTTATGCGAGAATTATTCCTAAACAATGCTACGTGCAGATTACAATAATTCCGCGCGGCTAATTTTGACTACACCATCACGTCGGTCGTTATGTCTACCATAATTCTACATAAACACCATTCACGTGGGCTTAGCCGTTTCGGAGAAACAATAATATACGTTGTCCGTCCATAAAACATTTACAAGTTTACCACGATCGCCATGTTAGTTTTATCTCCTATTATTATTCCGTTCGTACTATGCTTACATTGTATGACTAATTATCATTTACAGAGGCTACTTGTTAAGCTGCCCATCAATAACAATCAATAACAATCAAATTCGTGACAGTAATTAAAACTTTCAAATTACGTAAATAGCAGCTTCATCTACTCATCAAGAGAGGAAGCTGTAGCAAACCTATAATTTCCTAGAAGGCGATGGTAACTTTTTAACCGCTACGTAAATACGACGTCTAAAATTTCCTAAGTTTTTTCTTTTATTCGTATACAATCACACGCAAGCGGCTATGCTTACATGGTATGAATATCTATCCTATTCAGAAGCCACTTGTTAATTTAAACATCAATAACAATCAATAAGTAAAACTTTTTAGTTACGTAAATAGCATCTTCAGTTTTTTATCAAGAGAGGGCGCTGTAGAAAATGTGTTACTTTCTGAATCGCGATGGTAACATTTTTATTCACTACGTAATTACCACGGCTAAAATTTTCTAAGTTTTTCCGTTAATATTTTATATTTTAGCGTTTTATTAACGCTTTTGCCGCCGCCCGGAATGCGGAAGGTGCGTGGTTCGATTCCCGCCTGAGGTTGTCGTCTTTTTTCAGTGTTTAAAATTTTACTTAAGTATATTTAAGCGTTAATAAAACGCTAAAATATAAAACATTAACCTATAAACGCAGCTTCATCTTAACCGATTGTTCAAATATTTGTAAAAATATTTCTTTCGGATCTCAGAGGTGAAAACTTCTAAGATTTGATGAAGCAATGTTGACTAAAAACATAAGCATCAAGCACTGACAAATTTCGACGGTTGAAAGCCAGACCTCGGTAGCCAAGTGGTTAAGGCAGTCGCCCGGAATGCGGAAGGTGCGTGGTTCGATTCCCGCCTGAGGTTGTCGTCTTTTTTCAGTGTTTAAAATTTTACTTAAGTTTTTCCGTTATTCGTATAAAATCACACGCAAGCCGACCGGATGTGGTATTGTTTATCAAACCAATCAGTAGCATCTAAATAGCAAACATCGGCATAGTCGAGAAGAGGGAGCAAAAGGGACTGAGCAAGCATAATTTTGGTATTGTACGGTAAGAAAAACTGAAGTCGCTTGAGGGAATGATAGGAATAGTGCATGCGCCGACTCACCTCATTTACCTGTGATCTCCAAGATAGCTTGTGATCAATAATAATACCTAGGTTCTTGGTTTTTTCGGCATATGCAAGCTTCACGCCATCATACGAGATATCGAAAAGATCATTAAAATCCAATTTTTTTTTTTTTTTCGTGGAAAACAAACGGCTATTTTACATATACAATAGTGCAGTGTTTCTTAAAAACAAAAAGCCTTCTACAGTTTCACACACACACACACACAATTTGCTATACAGCTACCTATAATGATTGCTTGCGACTTCGCTGGGTTCACTAGTAATCCAAATGCATCGGCTCAAGTCTTCACCAAGAGAAGATCTTTGTTAATCGTTTCGATAGCGGAGCGTGCGTTGGCTGCATTAAAATGTTTATAAATTGGAAATCGAAGAAATCGTCTGCATATAGGTGGTACGTGGATGAAATTACTTTAGCGAGCTCATTTATAAATAAAAAGAAGAGGAGAGGTGAGAGTGTACACCACCTTGTGGCACACCCGTATTTAGAGAAGTCCACTCTGAAAAAGAGTCATCATTCTTAGTTCTCTAGCAACGATTGCAGAGGTAGTTTGAGAACCAAGCTATCGCAGCGGGGATAAAGTTAAGGGAGCGGAGAATGGAAAGAAGGATGTCATGGTCAACAGAATTGAAGGCACTGCCAAAGTCGAGTAACAATAATCGTAAACAATCGGTTGTCAACGGCATGGCGAATATCGTCTGTGAAGTTTAGCAACGCGGTAACTGTGCTATGGCCTGGATGATAACCAGATTGGTATGAACTTAATAAGTTATTTTGTGAAACAAATGCACACAGTTGTTTTTGAACAGCACCTTCAAGGACCTTGGAGAGGAATGGAAGGATAGAGATGGGACGGAATTGAGAAAGTGTTTGAGGAGGAGGTCTTCGGGATGTGGATAACATAGGCCAATTTCCACTCACTAGGGAAGACGTTGGTTGCTAGCGAAGAGTTTAAAATGTGAGTGATAATTAGCACCACGTCGTCAAGGATAGGTATAAGCATGTCACGGAAAATGCCATCCTCACCTACAGCTTTGGAAATTATAGATAGGATGCTCTTCTTAACTCCCCTACAGCGGCCTCGTGAAATGTGAAAGGCTCGCAGTCAGGACGGGCCGCGCTGTCTGGCATGGCAAGCGTGGCTGCTTTGGTAGAATCGGCAACAGTAACTGGTGAGTTAGTAAAATGTTTGTTAAGCAGAGTAAGGTCAGTTAAATCACCAGAACCGCTGCGATCCCCATCCCTACCCATACCTATCGTCTTGACAAACTTCCAGATTTGAGCTGGAGGTAGGTCGTGTGGTAAAGAATGGATGTATCACCTTTTGGCATCCCGACAAAGTCTGTTGCAGAGGTTGCGCAACTTTATATAGGAGTGCAAATTATCATCACTTGGAAACCTCTTAAGAACAGACTTGGCCTTATCCCTGCGTTGCATGGTCCTTTTAATTATAGTGATAGCCATGGCGCAGGAAGGTGTACTGGTCTGAGAGGAGCGTGTGTATCATATAATGTATGTTAATTTTTTATTGAAAATATTAACTTTCTCATTAACTGTTCAAGCCGCAAACAATGCAGACCAGTCAATTTCAGAAAAATCATTCCTCAAGCGTTCCACACATACACCACCAAAACTACGGAGGAACGGAAGTAAAAGGAGACTACAGCCTCGATTCGTGCTGTGTTGAGTTAACGTGTGGGAGTGTACATGATGAGCTGAGAGGAATGCACGTGTGTGATTGTATGAGAGCTGAATGCCTGCGCGGGGGCGCGTGGGCGCAACGCGCAGGGAGGCGCAATGCGCAAGGGCGCAAAGCGCAAAGGCGTGAGCTGAAGGCAGGCACCATATAGGCACGGAAGGCGCAATGCGCGCTGTGGCGCAAAGCGCAAGGGCGTGCGCTGGGCAGGTACCATATAGGCACGGAAGGCGAGCGCTGGGCAGGTACCATATAGGCAGGGAGGGCGCAATGCGCGCTGTGGCGCAAAGCGCAAGGGCGCACCGTATAGGTGCGGGCTGACTTCATGTTTTTGTGTACTACTGTGTACGGGCTTTGAGAAAATCGAGCAATAAATTCTTTGCAATGAGCAACGTGCAGAAATAATTACGTTAAATAAAAGTAAAATAAATTAAGTGCACGTTGTCCCGCTATACTACCACAATTGTTTTCCGAGTACCGACAAAAATTTTTATTGGGGCAGGCCGTTTCGCCACGAGATATAAATCGTAAAGTTACGGGAACAAATGAATTTAGAAATGATGGCAGGAATTAGATTATGGGCGGAAATAATTATTTTTAGCGAACTGTAATTGAATGAGCAGATGGAATGTGCATCTGTGGTGTACTAAATGGGCTGAATAAATTACTGCTGCGACTCATGCGGCTGCCTCGCGTGCGCGGACGTATGCAGCGGGCTATCGCTGGGTCGCTGCTTTGGGGTCTCCCGTAGGTGGGGCGGCAGCCACCGCGCCGCCGACTGTGGCTGGCACTGCTGCGTCGTGTCGTCCGGTCGGTGAAGGGACGTGTGGTGCTCGGCGCGGCCACACACCCTACAACCCTTCACCGACTTGCACTCCTGTTCATAGTGCGGACCTAGGCACTTCTGGCACCGCTCGCGCGCCTTTATGAAGTCCCACCGGCCATGTGTCGGCTGGGCATTATAGCGGGCGCACGTTATTAGCTTGTGCCCCCTTTCCCTGCAGTAGGGACAGTAGGGCGTATTTGGGCTAGGCCCGGCTTGCGCGTGCATTGTGTGAGTGTAGGTGTATATGTGTTATATGCGTGGCACGAGTCGAGGCGAAAAAATTAAATGTGGCGGGTAGGGTTTAAATAAGTGGACTGTTACTAAGGTCTGGTATCCAGGTCAAAGGATCATAAATGTTGCCGCGTGAGGCGCGTGCAACATACGACGAGGTTAAGGAGAAAGGCGGGAAAGGCTTACCTGGGGTCCGCTGAGTAGGCACGCGCACGAGCTGAACTGTGGTCGCGGATGGCGCTAGCGGCGCGGGCGATGCAGCGGGCTTTCGCTGGTGAGGGCAGTAGTACACACACTTCACTTGTTTCACTGTACTGGTCGAGGGCGTTAGGGGCGAGCTGATAGCACTAGCTCTTGGCGTCACTATACACTTCACATAGGGCGAAGGCGTTTGGGCTGAGTTCAAAAACGCGGTTCGGATGCGCGGCACGCGTGGGTTTGCTCTGAAGCTCGGTAACACACTGTCCGGCGGCAGTCAGCGCGGGCGACGCGGCGCGCGCTTCGCGGCGGCGGCCCGCTCGTCTCTCATTGGCCGTTGCGGTTGTGGCGCAAACATCACTTCTAAGTCACGTATATAAGCTGTTCTCGAGAGTTATAACTAATCGTCTCGCACGCAGGTTTGATGACTTCCAGCCAATCGAACAAGCCGGATTCCGAAAAGGCTTTAGCACCATAGACCACATATATACGCTGCGGCAGGTTATACAGAAGACCGAAGAGTATAAACGGCCACTTTGCTTAGCGTTTGTGGACTATGAGAAAGCCTTTGATTCGATCGAAACATGGGCCGTGCTACAGTCTCTCCAGCGGTGCCAAATTGACTACCGGTACATCGAAGTGTTGAAGTGTTTGTACGAAAACGCCACTATGACAGTTCGTCTTCAGGACCAGAGCGTATATTAACGGCGTGTACATCAGTCACCTTCGATTTGCCGACGATATAGTAGTCATGGCTGAGACCCTGGAGGAACTCGGCACAATGCTCGGTGATCTCAACAGAGTCTCTCAACAAGTGGGTCTTAAAATGAACATAGAGAAGACAAAAATCTAGTCTAACTCACGTGTCGTACCCACTCCTCTGAAGGTTGGAGACTCTGCTCTTAAAGTTGTTGACGAATATGTATACCTGGGACAAACAGTCCAGTTAGGTAGGTCCAACTTTAAGAAAGATGTCAATCGTCGAATTCAACTCGGCTGGGCAGCGTTCGGTAAGCTACGAAATATCTTCTCGTCCAAAATACCGCAGTGTCTCAAGACGAAAGTCTTCGACCAGTGTGTGTTGCCAGTGATGACATACGGTACCGAAACGTGGTCGCTCACTATGGGCCTAATTAGCAGGCTCAAAGTCACGCAAAGAGCAATGGAGAGGGCTATGCACGGGGTTTCTCTACGTGATCGAATCAGAAATGAGGAGATTCGTAGACGAACTAAAGTAACCGACGTAGCCCAAAGAGTCGCCAAGTTCAAGTAGCAATGGGCAGGGCACATCGCCTGTAGAACCGATGGCCGTTGGGGCAGAACGGTTCTCGAGTGGCGACCGCGTACCGGAAGACGCAGTGTGGGCAGGCCTCCAACAAGGTGGTCCGACGATCTAGTGAAGGTCGCGGGTAGCCGCTGGATGTAAGCAGCACAGGACCGGTCGTGGTGGAGATCCTTGGGGGGGCCTTTGTCCAACAGTGGACGTCTTCTGGCTGATGATGAGGTAAGTCTTAAGATCACCCATCAATATTACATGGTTGTAAGAAGAACTAAGGAATTCAAGGGTTGTCTCAAATGATTCAAAATAATTTACATGACTACTGGGACTGTAAACCGCTCCCACCAGAATAATGGAGTGATCTAAGCTAAGCTCCAAGAACAGATATTCCAAGGACCCGGTGTATGTACCAGGAGACTGGCTGACAACAGAGCACGGGATGTGGTCCTTGATGTATATACAGACACCACCACCACCAGCCCCAACCCTGTCGTTACGGATAAGCTTATACCCATTAATTGAGAAAAGTGGAGATTGAAGAGACGGTTTAAGCCAAAACTCGGAAACTAATATTCCATTGACAATGCCGCTGTTAAAAGATACATTTAAATCAGCTATATGTGCAGGGACACTCTACGCGTTAATGTGCACCAGGTTAAGGAAGTTAGATTTTCTATGGAATATTGATTGCAGCTTAACATCCAGTAAGAGAGCATCGGTGTTAGAAGATGTGGAAACATCGCAACAAGCACTTTCAAATTTGTCTGAGCTATCAGAAAAATAATCAGAATTAATAAACATACTTACAAATATATATATAAACCACCAGCGAGCGTTGGCAAGACATTAGAGAATTACATACACGAAACATCGAAATAAGATTACAGTTCAAAATGGTTTCCGAACGCAACATTCACAAGACAGGGAGATGACATTGACAGTTGACAACTTGACATTGACAGTGATTAGCAAACAAAAGTACTTAATTTTACAAAAATTGGAAATAAGTTCTACATAAAAAAGTAAAAGTGGGTAAAGCAAAGTAAAACTAACAAAGTGCTACGCACCAACAACAATTTTAAACCAACTCATCCAAGGTGCAGATACCCTACAGCAAGAAATGAACAAGTTTAGGCGAAAGATAACCTATTTGCCTGCAGTGCATGGAATTCTGGCCTGGAGTAGTTGAAGTTTAGCAAATGATGTAATCTTCCGCCTGGTTTTGTCTGGTAGCAGCACCACAATAATGCCATCAGACGTCCAACAGGTCTTGATGCCAAAATGTTTACGGGCTGCCGCTGCAAATACGTTCTGTCTGGACTTTGTTAGAAATTCTGATACGAAGATTCTCGAGCCTTTCAACGTAGTCTTTGCATTCCATACAGCATATCTATGACTGTTTCTTGCAAAACGGAGTAATACGGGGCGAGTCCTATCTTTTTTGGCAGCTCCAAGACGATGGCAGGTCTCGATACACTCGGGTCGCACTTGAGTCAACTTTATCCTGCCACTCAGCACCTCCTGCTCTCTGGCGGCCACATTTTCCTTGAATCCTCCGCCAAACCATGGATCAGCAAAACCTTGCGACCTTGAGTGGGTTTCTATCCGGTCCATACCCGTGTTAAGGAGATCCAGTTGTTGCTTCAAGGTGCTGACTGCTTTCACAACGAAGCTCTTAAATAGTTGATAGTCAGCCGGTAGAGCCTTTACTGTTTGCAGCTGATCTCCAGGTACCGAAGACTCCGCATGCTGCTGAAGAGCTTTTTCGAACTCCTCTATGCAAGAATGGAACAGAGTTGTGAGGTCCTGCAGAGTCTCGTTGACATTGATGTTGTCCATTGTCAGCAAATGAAAGCTTTCAGATGCGAAGATGATTGATGAGTAGTGCAGCAAGGACGTGTTATTGATAAAGGTGTTGTAAGTGAATTTGTTTAAATGCCAACACTCACTGGCACATTTATTAGCACATTTAAGTGAATTTAACACTCTTAAGTTCTTTAAAACAATAAAACTAAATTAAATTCTATGACGCAAATTTAAGATGTCTATCTCTTTCAAAGTACCCCTTAGTAAAGTAGTATGCCGTAAGTCATAGAATAAACATAGAATAACAAACAATACATAAATCTAATGATTCCAAAAAACATATTTTTCGACAACGTTCTTAATTTTACTCATAATCAATAATTCTTACATAAAAATAGTTGTATTGATATTCCGCAGGGCACCCCTTCTTAAAAAAGTAAATTTTAATTTTTAACACAAGCGCGTAATGGTTTTGCACATTTCGCAGAATAAAAACATTGGTCTAATTAAATTACTAGGTCAGAAATTTCAAAGCAGAATTGTTCTAATTATAAATATCAATATGATTGATTTTTCTTTAAAGTTCATTGAGAGACTTATGTCAGTTTTTGCGATAGCGCGGCACCCTCTTAAACCTTTGCAGAGAACGTCATCATTTCTTGTTGTTATATCGGTGACATACTTAGTGTTCGTAGAAGTCTGGTAAGAACACTCCGGATTTAAACTAAGGCGGGAAGGCTTGTGAAACAAATCCGAATTTTGTTCAGCTGCTTCAAGCCGGCGCAGGACAATCTGTAATTCCTGTACCGATTTAATTTCTGTAAGAGCTAATTGATTTGTGAAACTAGGCCGAATATTATAAAGAAAAATATCTAATTGGTCTTTATCACTAAGTTTCTTCTTCAATCTAGAGAAGAGACTAAACATGTTGGATGATTAAATGCAGGGTCGCTTTGTAGAAACTTTTTATTTTAATTTTTCTCTGTATCGTAACGTTTCTCTGTAACTTAGTCTAATCTGCCATCATAATCGACCGATGCATTCTCTCTATACCATTCATCTCACTCACTCTTCATCTTATTCGTTCTATCTCATTCATACTTGACTGCGTTCATAGAAAATAAAATACAATTTAGGCTGCGTTCAGTACGTTCTAATAATTTAAATCCTACAGACTCGACCATTCGTGCAAAGTCTGGTCCCCAGACTAACATAGAATAATTACTAATAACTTTAAATAATCAAAAAAAACTTTATTCATCAACTCACTCTACACTCTATATAAACTTTTACTGTGGCCGGAACTTCCGTTTGAGCAGATAGTTACTCGTTTCGGGAAGCACCGCTCTTCCATTGAGAAATTTAAAATCTTAAACTAAAATACAAAATTACCATATTAAGGCCAGTTATTATGTTTTAAATGTGTGTATTAACCATAATATGCCGCAGTGAGTGTGTGGTATGTGTGCTATGTGAGTGTGTGGTGTGGTGTGGTGTGTGTGTTGTGGCGTAGAGTGTGTTTGTATGGGTACAGTGTGTGTGCAATAGTAACCATGAGTGTTTTTTGATGTTAGAAATTGGTACAATTATCTTGCTGTTGCTGTTGTTGTTGTTGTTAGCCTTACGACAGTTTTTGGGATCGAAGGTTATCATGTTGAAGAAACATGGTAGCCTTCACCAAACAACTGTGCAACTGTGGTAAATTATGTGTGACGAATGAAACATTCAATGTCATCATAACTTTTTAGAAGTAACCAATCGACTATTTTCTTTTTACAGTTTTGAATAGTTAAGGGATAAATACTAGCTATTCCTTATTTAGCCTGTTGTATAAATATGCCGACTGCATATTGTATTGGCTTTCTGCAAAAGTAGATTAAACACGGGATTGCAAAACTATATTACACATTCTTCTACGGTTACATTTAGTTGACTCAAAAGGAAGCGATTTGTGTCTTTTTATAGTAGTGTGTAGTAAATATAGTTTGCGGATGGACAGAATGCCACCAGTCGAATACAGACTCTCTGTAGGGTATCGATAGATTTTGAAGAACATTACATTTAGGAGCATTCTCTGTATTCTTTCTAGGCTTAGAAATCTAGTTTTAGTTGCACCACCCAAAGCCGGTATACAATATGATATGACTGACTGCGCTAACCCTGTCTAGACAGGGATGAATTTTGTATAAAATAATCACCTTGGCTACTGTCCTCAGATCTTCTCTGTTTTTTGTAAATTCTTCTACACATTCTTCTTGTAAAAGTTTAACTATTTTGACATCTTCCTTCTGTTTCATTTTAGTCTCCACCAACAACTCAAAGAGGCCGGTTCCAATGCGCTTCCGGTCTGTTAGAACTGATTCCTATATTGTACTGATCTCATAATGAACAAAAATCAAAATCACCTTTTCCCATAATGACTGATTTTCTAAATCAGTTTATGGGTGATATTCTCATCCTTACAGAACTCTGCGAACTCATTACTCGTGAAAGCAGATCCTTTGTCTGTTATGATCCGACTTGGGTTCTCAAACGTCTGCTGGTGAATTCTCAGCTTATCTATGGTTTCTCTAGCCGTTGTAGACTTTGTAGGAAAGAGCCTAACAAACTTTGTGTACGCACCTACTACTGTGAGTGTATAAAACCAATGAACTGCAAAACTGCACAGGAGAGGGTATAGAAAAAAGAAACTGTCAAGAAATGTCATGTACGGTCTTGACATTAACAAACGGTAAAAATGTCATGTCTTTGAATTAGAAAAATATAGCTGTCTGAGTACGGTACGCTGAATTAGTTAAACATCTAGACTAAGTAGCCGCGACGAAGGATTTGCTACGAGCACTGCCGTACGACTTAACAAAGCTGTCTCTGCTTGCTGGTGAAGCAGAAGTACTATTTCCCCCTATAAGAGAACTCAGGACCAAAGCATTGGCGTAGCACGGTCTTACATTGTGCGATAAAATTTCTAACTTATCCTCCTCCGACAAGGACCTCGATAAACGTGCAAACATACCATCCATTATCGCTAGGTAGACGAATATATAAAAATATTGAACACAACTTTTATTTTACGTAATTTATATTGAGTGAGATTAAAATTTGTATTTTTATTAGACACTATTGGTAAATTACAATAAATCACAGATAAAAAGTAGTAACCTTTTTAAACTTTATTTTTCTCATAATTAAATCTCTTTAAAATAAGATTCATTGGTAATTAGCATCCTTCAACCTACTTTTAAAGAAATCACAAGGGTCAAAGTAACCATTTTTGTAACAATTTTTCCATACTAACAGTAACTCTTTGTTATGAGCTTCAAGAGCTTGTGTTGCCTGCTTGTGAGTCTGAAGTTGACGGGATCGAAGCTATATCAGATTTTCCGTCAACTCTTTGAATTGTGCATCTCAGTTCCCTGGGAATTTTTTCGTTGTAGACTCTCAACTCGCAGAAAATCTCCTCGGTTGATATTTTTTGCGTTTTCGCAACCATTATGCAGTATATGTGCATTGATACCGCTCATATCAAGCAGCCGGTAAAGATAGCCATTGGCCAACGTCTAGTCATCAAACTGGCTAAAATCTGAATCTGTGTCTTCCTCTTGGATCAAATCACAAACAGTTTCTTCTAAATTTTTAAGAGGTTATAGGTTGTAGGTTCCTGTCACCTTGATATTTCCTTTGTTACATTTGAGATTTTGTCCCTTTTGAGGAAAAAGAAGAAAATCCCAAACGCAAGCTTCAGTGGGTTGTTATAAAATAAAACCATAAAATGTTCAACAGCTAGGCAGGATATTGTAAAAGAACAACTGAAAACACCCTTTTGTTCCATATCAATAAAATAAAAATTTTAATTTTTAAGTCACTTCCATTATCAAAATAGGGTGTCAGTAACAATTTCTCCTTATATTATGTTAGGTAGGAATCATTTACATTACTCAATTTTAATTTATTAGGCCGAAAATAACAAAAAAAACTATCAAACGAAATTGCCATGAATGACGGGTCAGTTTAAAATTAAATTACAATAAATTTTCTAATAATTTTGTTAACTATAATTTACTGTTTAAATTGATCTAAACCTTATCACAAAGCTATTCAACACTCTAAAACACACGAAAATCCTAAGAGTCAAATTTTAATTTCAAGTAAATTTTATAATATTGTTCCTTCTACTACCTAACTAGCCAGCTAATATTTCAGTGGTAAGAGCTATGTATGGTCGTGGGTGGTTGGGATAAAACCAGTACCGTCCGGAGTAGGAGGTTGAAATAAAAATTAAATTACTCCGTCTATAAAAAATATTAAAATAAATGTTTTAATTTGATTAACCGTATAAAAACCATCAAACGTTTAAAGCCAATAAACCAGAGAACCGTGGGGTTATAGCAAAACACAATTAAACAATCTGGAGTCGACGTTACCATACAATTTAACAACACAGGCCGAACTCGAAGATCCTCAATGTTTCACAACTTCACCAACGCTTGGTGTAGTTAAAAAGAGGGTATGATACCCTACTTAAAAATTGTAGTGTTTAATGAAAGTTATTAATTATTATAAAAACAAGAAAACTGGTACTTAAAAAAACCGTCTACGTCTGCGACTCTAGGCGTGTCCGCTCGTCTTGCAGCAGGTGGCCGCTGGTACCCCCGAGGAAACAGGTCTCGCGTCCAGGCTTTAGGGCCCAGCTCTAAATTCTGGCGGCGAGACGAGCTTCTAGAAGCACCTGGAATTGTCAACACGGGGCCTTATTACTACATTCCACACTTAGGTCAGAACTGTTAAATGAATTGGGTCCCGCAGTCTGCTATCTGTAACCGGAGCTGCAACCTATCATAATCAGGGACTCGCTGCTCAACGGGGGTCTCAAAAGCTTCCCAGCGTTGTTGTACAACTATAAACTAACACTAGTTCTATACTATTTACCACCATTGCTCAATTTTAGAGATTTTCACAGTTAACTCGAACAAAAGGTACCATAATGCTATTTGACCCGACCAACTATGAGTTTGGTTCTTTGTTGGAACATGCACAGAATTAACTGGCTAAGGATTAAGTAATAATGTGGAGGCCACGTGGCCCACTATGTCTCTTGGGGCTTAGGAGCAATTCTAAAACCTATAAAAATCGAATGTCTGGATTCCTAGTAAAAGTTGACAGTTTATTTGTTAACAGAGCTCAAGGAAAACATTTAGGAACAATGATATTGTAATTCTTACGCGCTGTGGTAACTTATCGTGGCGCGTAGCAGGACGCGGCGACAGGCACTTTTGCAGAGGGCACGGAAATCCCTGGATATAAACAACACATTGTAGACCACAAAACTCTCTCTAAAAACCCTTTTTCCTTCCCTGATATCATTTCACAATAAATTCCTACCTCGGTAAAATGATTCTCCCAGCACTTATACTTGGACCACAACGACGAGAATGAATCTCGTTTCGGCGGTCGTCTTTACCGGAAGTCCTAAAAGAGGACGGCCAACCTAGGAATTCTACCCGAAAACGTGGAAATAAATAGCATTGTGGCTCTTTGAGAATTTTTTCTTCAAACTATCAAAACGTCAAATATGACGTTTTCACCTCTCCTTCTGACACAGAATGAATCTGTCAACCATCTAACTACATTAACTATGGATAATTTAACGTTTAGCAATCTGAACTGCGTTTTATTTAAATTTAAATTAAATTTACCGGACTAATTGCCCTGTCTTAATATTAGGGAGTATTAGTTTCCTCTCTGGTAACCCCTACGGGCAGAGACAATATCCAGATAAAAAATATTTATCACAATCGAATGTTCTAGATAAAAGTCTTTATAGAAAAAATAGTTCCATTTCCGGATTTGTTTGAATTTAATTAAATTACTTAAAGTAAATATTATACATATTAATTTATTATGTAATTTATTATCGGAACTGTATCGGCTATTTTTAAAATTGAATCTTTTATGTGAAACGAAAAGCTGACTGCAACTTCGCTCCGCCACCGCTAGCTGTCGCTACGGTTGCTGTCATTTCGTCTTTGGCGTTATGTCAAATACCAAACGTAAACACACAAATAAATTATCTCAATTGATTCAAATCTAATGAAAAGGCTTGACAAAACAAATTTCCAAAGGTGTATTAATTGAAAATGCAAGAAAAATGTGTCTAGTACTATATCAGCCAAGGCTACATGTCTATATAATGAAGAAAAAATGGATTTAATTTTAACAACCTACAATGACTAATGTTTTTGGAAACCCGATCATTTAACATCAATGATCACAAGTAACTATTTTTTAATTATTGCGAACCTTTATTGTAGATTAGCAAAGGCAGACAGGGCCCTGAATTTACAACGTAACACCTTTTTTTGACGTTGATCCGAGGTTAAGACATCTGAAAACATAATCAAAACATTATAGCGTATACACCGTCGTAACAACCGCGAGACGTTAAGTAAAAAATACATAAACACTGTGCAGGCGTCTTTCAGACGTAAAGAGAAAATAACACTATAACCGACCTTGCGTCTGTGAGACGTCAGCTGCAGCGTAGCGGGAACCTCACACGTTCTTGCGCCACACTGCAGGGTAAAGAGTGGGTCCGAGCGAAGGTACTGCGGGGGGCAAGGGAGTAGCGCGCGCAGCAGTCAAAATATGAGCGGGAGAAGGTACGACAACGTCTGTCAGACGTATTTGTATTAGACCGGGCCGTGTCCCGTATGGGCCCAGACGGGACACGGATCATGCACTGTGTAATATGTACTGCTTCATACAAAATGTATGCAACGTCTCAAAGCAGTGCCCCGTCCGGGCCACGCACACGGCATGCCCCGTGCACGGCCCGGTCTAATATAATTCATCCCTGGGCCGGGTTTGCGATTGCGGAGCGGCAACATGATGCACGAAGCGGCAACGTCTTGCTCACGCTACGAGCCGCGCGCAATAATATGTAATTATTTGCAAGTTTCGTATTATGTAGGTAGGTAATTAGGTAGGTACATATTACAAATAAAACAATTTAAACACAAAAACTGTAAAAGCGTAATCACTTTCAACCGTTGTTTATAGGTTGTTATCGGCTACTTTAGATAAATATCCGTTGACAACCGTTGTTTTACAACTGTAAAACACCCTTAACCAATGCAGAGCTTCGTCAACAAAAATTTCAAAGCCGAATGATTATACTTTATCGTGAGAAATACTTCTCGATTCAATGTACTCGTCAACCCTTTGTGTGAATGATCGCACACACGTTTTACCGTTAAATCTTAGTTTAGTAAAATCAGCCGCGGCATTACGTTCAATATTTAGATTTATTATTGATTTCTCCAAATCGATCAAGCCTTGGCTGCTTAACAGCTTCAGGTTTTAGCGACAATAAAATTTTATATTGGGAGTCTGAATTCTTCCTACACTCCACCAAGTCGTCATCGTCGTCGACTACGACCCTATTAAGGCGATAATAATTGTGCTTCAACAATACTTCCGTTCTACAAAATAAGTACTTAACACTAGAAAAATATACAATAACGTTACTTAAGTATATTAGAACATAGTAAGTACGTACATATTTGTAAGAAAATTAGTTTACTCTTTTTAACAACATAGTTTATTTGCTTAGTCTTTGTAAAAAAAATCAAAGTAGATAAGTAACATATAAACTTTGTAAAGTATAGATACGTATTTAATTTAGTACATTAGTTATTATTTATCTAATAGAAGTCTAATAGAATAAAGTCGCACGTACAATTATCACTTCATCACAAATCCATCAATATTAAACTTAAGCTGTAACTACAGATTGATGATTTAGAATACAGTTATTTTACAAATTTTTCTTAATACAATCTTGCTTTCTCGGTTTATTATAATAACAAACACATAAGTAGTTAAATTAACAGATTAGGTACCTACACAATAAAATATTACTAAAAACACACACTGATATTAGCAAACCTGATAGCATGATTAAGTAAATGATTTTTACTCTCAACCCAAAAGTTACAAGATATAAAAGAAATAACGTAATATATAACTACAAGTTGCATCATTTAAGCAGCGTAGCCCTACGGTAACAGACCTTGGGATGAGGTGAATTCCACGAAACGTGAGAAAATCTCCTACGCACTAAAAGAATCAACTGCCTAATACAACTTAAAATGATTACTATATATGTGGGAGATTGGCATTTCAATGTAGATTACTATTAATGTTAGCATTAAAAACAAATGTTTGAAGAAAGCAAATTCACCGCAGTAATTAATACGAATAAGAAAACACGTGCTTGCCCATTGCCACGCTCCCCACCCCATGCGTCATTAGCGACTTGTTTGTGCTTCAGTATAAAAAGGTCATGCGCTAGCGCCTTCCGGGCATTCTGTACTCAACTGCGGAGCATGACGGAGCTCTGATTGTCGACATAGTATTGAGTTACGCTATGATGGTGTAACTAAATTATGTATTGTAGTACATTACTGTGTATCTTACAAGAAATAGTAGTAAGTACCAATTTTCATTATGTAAAATGCGAAATGGCTAAGTATTTTAATAAATTGATATTACTGTTATTATAATTAACACTAAATGTGTGTATATTATTACTGTCTGCCAATTAATCTGGTTTTTATGAATATAAATTAATCAAAATCATTACTCTCTTTTCTTAATCTCCCACATCAGAAGTGGGATGAACTAAGTAATTACGCTCACATATTCACTACTTAATAAATTGCAAGGTTAATTCGGTAGGGTGACATAATCATTTTAATAGATTGACGATGCACATACATAATCATTTACACGCATAGCACGTGGTCGAGGCTACCCTTCGATGGTGCACATACAAATCATTCACACGCATTGCACGTGGTCGAGGCTACCCTTCGATGGTGCACATACAAATCATTTACACGCATTGCACGTGGTCGAGGCTACCCTTCGATGGTGCACATACAAATCATTTACACGCATTGCACGTGGTCGAGGCTACTCTTCGATCGTGCGCACTTATTATTATGCAAATCTGACAAGTATCCTCTGACATTACACATTTGACAGTAAGTGAAAAAAGGATCATTGTTGCTAGCACTGAGCAAATAAATATGTTGCTAGAAAGTTGCTAGCTGACAGTTCTGTGTACTTTATATCTTGTTTAAGAAACGTTACATCTTGCATGATAATCTATGCTATTGATTTGCCACTAACATTATTTTTTGTTTTCCCTGAGTTCTAGAAACACGAAATTGCGTCATGAGCATCATCCGGAGATTCAGAACGTGTCTGATCGGCTGGATCCTGGTACTTTAGGCGGAGGGTCTACCTACTTCAGCTGTTATTGCTAAAGCTACCCAACGCAAACCAGAAACGTTGGCAAATGAGGAACGGGCAGGTTCTGATGGATTGTGTCGTAATACTGGTGCCTGTGTTCCACAAGTTTATGAAGACAATGATGCAAGATATGATGACGTCTTTTTAAACAGCTGCAAATGTTTTCCTTTACCATTTTTTTTACCTCCGTTTGACACCGATTGTCGTACTGATACCTACAGCCGCGCTAAATAAGTGGCAAACGCTCCATGTCTATTCATTCATTAGCTTTTGCCGATAGCAAGACTAGTAAACAAGTTTAGTCGATCGCTTTCACACATATATGATTGAATGAAGAAGAAATAACGAAGTATTACTCTTACATTAGTTTAGTCTTTAAATTAACAATTTCATATTCGCTAGATAAAGTATCGATGACACGAGCAAATCCCATACTTGCCTTCAGATCTTCTGTCTCCATTTTGAACACTAGATAGATGATGATCAACTTCATGGAAAAATATTACTTGTAACTGTGACGAGCTTAAAACTAATCTTATTCACATTTGCAGATGAGAGCAGGCATTACGACGATTTGGTTATTTTTATGGAATATACAAGCGATAAAGTGTCTAGCCTAGCAGAGTATACAACCTGCAAATGGGAACTTGCCAAAAGGAAACGGTTGGTATCAGGGTGACCGAGTCTCATTTAGTAAAAGGTATGTCAGATTTTCTATTAAATCCGATTTGTTACGGCTGATACCTAAAACATTACTTACCTCAGTTAAACAAAGCTTAACTTTTATAAACGCCAAATTCTAGTGCTGTGTGCTTACCACTGTGTTCCTAATAACATTTAAAAATCTCACCAACATGACTAAGATTGAAACGCTGTCTACATTGTATTAAGTTAGGACATTCACAGAAACATAGTACTAATGAAAGTTATAATTTGTTACTTCAAGTTATTATGCAACTCGTACCTGTACTGTAGGTACAGCCTGCAATATTTAACGAATTTAAAATTCTCTAGTTACCTCCGTAGTATTGACTAAAGTGCCATATGTAAATTCCACATAATTTCAAGACACTTTCTAGTATGAGTAAGTTATTCAATCTTTCATTAGTTATTTTGAATTTTGCATTAAAAGTAAATCTTTTATGTCACAGTCTGAACGTATAGATATGATGCGTTCAGTTTGATATAATAATGGATAATTATTATTTGTAATACCACCAGCTATCTTTAGACTTCACATATCAGCCCAATGACATGCAACGTTAAAAGTTGCCTCCTTTTGAATTGTCTAGCCTTAACGGCAAGACAGAAAATTGGCATAACATTCGAATTAGTCGAATATTACTTGAGGATTTATATTCGAATAACAAATCAGTGATATTTGAATGATTTTATTTTGACAAATTTTCCTTTCTTTTCACTTTCAAATATAAATACAATGTCTTTATTATTGAAATTTTTGCATTTACAATGCTATATAGATAAATATGATAAAATGTTTAGAGCAGTGGACCGGCAATCCAAAGGTTCGAGTCCCGTTTGAGCTTTCCTGAGACTGGTTGTTTTTTTTTCTAGTAAACATTATATCATATAGATACAATGATTGGTTAAAATATTGATTTTAAAATTTAAATCATTAAGTAGTCAGAAGTTAAGTATGACTACATCCGTGGTCGAGTGGTAAACACGCTAGTTCTGGCGTCGCGTCGCCACCTTTGAGGTCCCTGGTCCAACAACTGGTTGGTCCATTAAGGAATAACAGTCTTTCTATATTGATTTTTGATCTGGGTGTTTCTGTGTACACATATGTTTATCTGTTATCTAGTTTAACCTTCAAAAACAGGTTTCAGAAAAGAAACTACTTGAGCTAGACTAGATAATAGTGTGAAATTTTATCGTCTCCCGTATAAAGCTAAAGAGGTTCTGATGATATGATTTGGAATACTTTGGCAGGGGGAAGTAAATGTTCTTAAAATACTACGCCTTTATTGAAAGATATGCTTATTTCATGTCTGTATTATGACAATAAATAACTGTTAAAGGTTTAACAGACTTTATACTTATTATTGTGTGTTCAGAAAATTGATTCCAAACTACCCGCTTCAATACGAACTCGCATGTCGCAAAGACTGACTAATCTGTTTATACCAGCGCGCCTAGTTGTTGCACCTGGCACCCCTGGGTCGCGCATTAATGGCACATGATGACATGAGTAATTTCTTTATTCATGTGTTGATGGGTCCAATAAGTTAATATTCGCATAGACTGTGAAAAGACCTTAAATCAGTTACTAACGATTGAATGTTGTCTGGTTTACGACAACTAACAGGATAGTAATCCTTTGTTGTCGTTTGTGCTAAATAGCGAACTGAAATCAACTTCTTCTAATTTGCTGTTAACCGCTCAAATTTATGCCAAGTCTTACAGTAGCAAATACGATTATTATTCGTTACCTTATTGACTTCGGTCATCTGCGTACTAGATGCACAATCGCATATAAAATGCGTTCGAAAAGGTGTTTCCAATTATTCTACACAATTTCGTTTTCGATTAATCACAACTAGTTTTGATACTCAGACCTATCATCACAACAATAGGTTTTAGAAGAAGATATTTTAAATTTTTAAAAATAATAACTGATAGCAATCCAATGCTCCCTCTTGGTCGGAGAGTTAGTTCGAGGCGACACTTTGAGAGCGCTGGTTGTGTGTCTGGTGTTTAGATGACCGAAGCTTATTGATAATGACCCTCTAAATAATTTAGTTGCAGTCGATTGTTGTGAGACGTTTAAATTAACTATAATTTCTAACCTAATTATTTTGCTAAAGGAATTGGTTTTGCGTCTCGGTCGATTTAGGGGTACTTTAATTTGGATATTATAATGCCGTGAAACCCAAACAACAAATACATTATGCATACCTTTACGTTGACTATACTATAGATTATGGGTCTGTTAAAGTCACGTTGTTGTGACTGTTGTGACAGGTATACTGTGACAATACAGTAAAATGCTGAAACATAATGTCCGCATCTTGGACCAATATTTGGTCCGAGGTTCGCATTATCATTTATGGCATTTTCCTCTGAAAGAGGTACTGAGCTGTCTGATATCTTAAGATATCTTACAGACAACCTATAAAATCTCCTGGTAGCCTTAACATTTGACCATATTATGTCATCTTGGCAGCACTAACACCAGTGTCGGCACGCGGAGCTGCACGAAGTCCTAGCAACACTATAAGTAGTTCCTCAACCTACGTTTTAGAATCCAACCTAGCCATAAGCGCGGTCTTGAGAGATCTATGCCATCTCTCGATCATCCCATTACACTGGGGATGGTAAGGAGTAGTTATATCTACAGCACAGCACTTTGTTAAATATAGGCCAAAATTTCTATCTCTCCAGCCTACTAATAGTCTCTCTTCATAACTCCCAAGTCTAAAAGGTGCAAAGAATCACCGACAACAAAGTCATCTATCATATTAATAGGGAGCTGGAGAAGTGGAGAATCGTATTTATGGTGTTGTCCATAATTTTTTGACCTAAAGTCTACATCATTTCGTTTTTGATAATCTACATCTAGAAAAGTCACAGTATGCGATGTATGCGAATACTCCAACGATTGTGCACTTTAAACAGCCATGTTTGCCATTGAAATTGCAAGTGCTTGAAAAATTTATCATAATCTTTATAAGTAAGTATTATATAAGATTTCATAAATACTAATTTAACTTCTGTTATGGTAGGCAGTCATTTTACCTTTAATCAGAGCCCGAGCAGGAGAATCACAGACAAAATGTCCTAGCTTTATTTTAACATTTATTTGTGGATTCTCAATAAGTTCCTTTGTTTCTGCTATAAATGCCTAAGTAAGCTTCTAAATCAGTTGGTTTACTATTCCCTTCATAAATGCCGATTACAAAAGGAGCTACATCGCGATTTTTAAAAATTGCACACAATATGGGCCATACTTGCTTTCTAGATCTTTTATATAGTGGCGGACCATCAATATTTATTATTTAAGATATGTGATCTGCCTCCTGAGCACGGATCTTTTATCGACCGATAAAGTGACATTAAACGATAAAATTTGACAGTTCAAGTACTGCCGATGTCAATTTGTCGACGTGTAATGTCACTTTATCGATCGATAAAAGATCCGTGCTCGCACTGCTGGAGTCTTAACATTTTCTAAGATGTTTTTAATGGCGTTGTCAGACCGTTGTGCCAGTAGTGACCATTGCCTGCTGTAATTGTTATCTTCTGATAAATACCAACGTATTTAGTAATGTTCTAGGATCTGTGGGAAGAATAGGCAGTCTCTTATTAATAATAATGTTTAAATTGTTCAGTGTTTCATGAAGAATATTACAACTGATAGCCCGTTCTCTTAAGTTCTGGCGGAATTCGTGGTCCTTATTTTCCTCATCGGAGTTTTGAGAGCTTTCTTTCATCTCAGAGTTATTTAAAATATCCACTTGAGATTGGTCTGAATTAGTCAAATTAGATGCGTTGTCTGAAACTAAACACATCAACGTCAGTTGTATTTATTTATTTATTTTTATTTTGCTTTATTTGGAAAACAATCAGTGACAAATTAACTATTATTATAAACTTACTTAACACTATGCACCATTAAAATGTTTTCACATATGTTTAGCTAAAGAAAAAACACACTATCGTCACTTAGAAAGAATATTTAAAAAAATATAAAATAAGTAACTAAGAGAGAAAAAAATAACAAACAGATTAACTGAACAATAAGATGACTTAACAGTTAGAGAACCATTAAACCAGGATTTAGCCAATGTATCTTTGAATGTATGGGCTTTAGAATTAAATAAATCAAGTTTAGGGTGGACAACCAGCTTGTTCATTTCCTTTGCTGATCTTATAAAAAATGATGCAGTCCTGTTTGAAGTTTTCAATCAGATTTTTGCAAGTAAGTCTGAGGAATCTATAAAGTTTTGTGCGATTTTTACCAAAAGAGCGATATCCGCAATTCTTCTTCTTTCATGCAATGGTAGAAAATGATATCGGCGACATCTAGCGTTATAATCAGATTCGAAGTGTTTAGAACAATTAGATGTAGCTATCACCTCACTTCATTCTAACTTGGCTGCAATTTGTGAATGGAGCAAATCTTTTGGACTTCAAGTAAATCCCACCAAAACACAAATCATATGTATTAGCAGCCCTAGAATGACATGTAGAATCGATGAGTCATTGTTACCTAAGATTTATTTTGATGGTGCTGAGCTGTATTTGAGTGACTGTGTCAAGAACTTAGGAATCATGTTTGACAAAAATTTAACCTGGAGCCCTCAATCACAAGAACTTAGTCGCAAAATGTTTGCTTCTGCGGGGTCTTTGAGAAGACTTCGCAATTTTCTACCAACCGCCACTAAAATTGCTCTTGCACAGTCTCTTCTTCTTCCCATATTGGATTATGCCGATGTCAGTTATATCGATCTCACAGAGGAGCAACTTAATAAACTTGAACGTCTTCAAAATTTTAGTATACGATTCATATTTGGACTT
The DNA here is from genome assembly GCA_963921215.1 of Scoparia ambigualis. NCBI lineage: Eukaryota > Metazoa > Arthropoda > Insecta > Lepidoptera > Crambidae > Scoparia > Scoparia ambigualis. The sequence goes on from OY992514.1 coordinate 29,807,663, forward strand.
CGCAAATATGATCATGTTTCCGAGTTCCGTACGAAACTCAAGTGGTTGCCTATTCGGCTTCGCCGGAATGCTCATATTCTGTCCCTCCTTTTCAATATTTTGTTCACCCTACCACTCCCTCCTATCTTAAAAATCGTTTTAAATTCTTGTGTGACTCCCACTCACGATCATTAAGATCTGCAAATAACCTGACACTCGAGATGCCCGTACATTCTACAATATTTTATGACAGGTCTTTCACAGTACTGGCTGCTCGTTTGTGGAACAATTTGCCTTTGACAATCAAAATGGCCAAACGCTCCCGATTTTCAAGAAACTGGTGAATGATTATTACTTGTCCTTAGAGCCACCCGTTTAGTAAAATCGCTACATTATGTAGTTTAGATGCTATTATTTCTAATTATATAATATGTATGTATTTATTTAAGTATTTTATTTTTTTATTAAACATTAGTCTTACTATTATTTATTAATTATTATAATAATATCCATGGTGCACTACAAGCCCACTTTTAATTTTAAATCAATCTTGTCCATCCAAAGGTTGTCTGGAAGTAATCACTTCTAGTGATAAGACCGCCATTTATACGTCTACTTATATATAGTTGTATTTTTATTTGTTGTATTCGCGGGTCAGAAGACACCGCCAAATACAGCAGAGTAAAGAAGGTTAGGCGGGAAGTAGAAGGGAGTTTACCGGGAGCAGGCTTGACGAGGTCGCTGGCACCGGGACACGAGCTGGCGGGCGGCGATTAAAGGCGATGTGATGGTCACGGCACAGCACAAAGTCACTTCACTTGATCACAGGCACTATCATCCCAGGGTCACTATCTATAAGGTCACTTCATCTAGGGTCAAACTTTCACGGTCAGGCTGTTGCGTGCGCGCGGTAGCTAGCTTGCAGACGAGTCCGGCGCGGTATGCTCACGAAGCGAGCGGCCGCGGGTCGCGCAGCGGTGGCGCCGCGGCAGATAGGCGGACGCGGTCGTCAACAACCGCTGAGTCAACCACCTTACAGCTGGCGGTATGATTTAAATGGGCGTCCCGGCTTTGGCGGGAACATCCTCCGGGGCCCAGGGTGGGCTCATCCAATGGGAGCCTGGCGATCCGGAATACAAGCCTCCGAAGATGTCCATTCGCGGTGTCCAGGTCTACCACCCGCACGACGCCATCCTTCCCAGGCAGGGTGCGAGCAATGCGCCCCAGTCTCCATTGGAGGGCAGGCAGGTTGTCCTCCTTGATGAGGACGAGCTCGCCAACTCGGGGAGGGGAGGATGGGGACAACCATTTGGAGCGGGTTTGGAGGGTATGAAGGTAGGACTGGGTCCACAGCGTCCAGAAGCGCTGGGAAAGGGCCTGTACCATCTGGAATCGCCTACGTGTGGAGATCGGCCTATCTTCCACGGATAGTTCGGGAAGGGCCGTTAGTGGGCGGCCTATAAGGAAATGTCCGGCTGTAAGCGGCTCAAAGTCTGAAGGATCAGACGAAAGTGGGCAGAGAGGTCTTGAGTTAAGGACCGCTTCGATTCGAGCTAAAAGTGTGGAGAATTCCTCGAATGTGAGGTGTTGTTCGCCAATTACGCGATATAAAAGTTGCTTTGTTGATTTTACGTTGATCTCATGTAACGCACCGAACCATGGTCCCTTAGGGACGTTCAACAACCAAGTAATGTGCTGACCAGCGAGCTTGTGCGCAATCGTGTCATTATTCAAGGCAAGAAAGTTTTGTACTTCGATGAGCTGATTTGTAGCGCCTACATAATTTGTACCGCAGTCCGAGCGGATGAGAACCGGGGCACCGCGGCGTGCTATAAAACGCTGTAATGCCGCGAGGAACGCTTCCGTGCTGAGGTCCGAGACCGGTTCCAAATGAACCGCCTTAGTGGAGAGGCACACGAATATACAAAAGTACGCTTTTAAGAGTTTAACATTACGTAGGGTACTAGATTTAACGAGGAATGGTCCGGCAAAATCGGTCGTGACTTGACTAAATACTGGCTGAGGCGTAACTCTATCGGCTGGCAGGTCGGCCATGAAGGGCGCTTGCGGCTGGGCCCGGCATCGAAAGCATCTAATGCATTTAAAAACTCGGTGTCTAATAATACGGCGCGCGGACAATATCCAAAATTGTTGGCGTAGGATAGCGTGTAAAGTGTCAGCGCCAGGGTGGCAGTGTATTTTGTGGTAGTGGTCAATGATAAGGTCTACAAGTGGTGGCTAGAGCTGGGAAGTATGAGCGGATGCTGCGCGTCATATCGGATAGACGCATGGGACAGTCGTCCACCAACTCTAAGGAGCTCATCTTTAATGAGAGGTGACAGCCGCTGGAGTCTGACGGAGCAGATTTTGCTAGTTTGAAGGCGGTGGATGTCCTCTGCAAACTCATTGTGCTGAACACTGCGCACCCAGTAAAGTAGGGCCTCTCTTCGTTCACTGACGTACAAGGGGGCTGAGCGTCGCGAATCTGGGTGGTGTTTGCAGTTGTGCAGAAAGCGTTTTAGACAAGCTGTCACTCCGACGAGCTTGTCTAGTGAACTGAACCGAGTGAGCAGGTCAAAGTCAAGACCGGGCACTGTGACCAGTGACGGGACGTGTTTGGGCTTAAGGCCGGGCAGGGCGTGATGGCCCAGAGCTAAGGGTATCGCAGGCCAAGACTCACAAGGCTGTCCAAGCCACGTGGGAGACCACCATAGGTCGTGGGCTGACAGGGATTGCGCAGACATCCCTCTGCTTGCGCATTCTGCCGGGTTGAGCTCGGAAGGTACGTGTCGCCAGGTACATTCTGGTGAGCCTGAGCTGATTTTGACTACCCTGTTGGCTTCAAAGAGTTGAAGACGGTGAGGCGGTGTATTGAGCCAGGCCAGGACTATCGTACTGTCTGACCAACATATGTGTTGTTGTATACTGATATGGGCCGATAACTGAACCGACACACGGATCATGAGCTGGGAGAGTAGGGTGGCGGCCGACAACTCTAACTTGGGGATTGTGAGGCGATTCTTGATTGGTGCGACTCGCGACTTGGCGACAATCAAGTGTACCAAAGTATCTCCGGAGGCATCGAGCTCATGGAGGTAAACAACGGCGGCAAACCCGGCTTCAGAGGCATCTGCAAACCCGTGAAGCGAGTATGCAGCTGAGCCTTTGTTTGCACAAATGTGCCGAGGGAAGCGAATGCTAGACAACAGCGGCAGATCCTCTGAGATGTGGTGCCACTCCGTTTGTACTTCAGAGGGAGTGGGCTCATCCCATTCCAGCTTCAGTAGCCACAATTGCTGAAGCAGCAGCTTTGCGCGGAAGATAACGGGAGAAACCCAGCCGTTTGGGTCATAAAGTGAGGCTACGGTGCTTAAAATAGACCGCTTTGTGACATGTGTGATGGGGGGCAGAGAGATTCGGTAGGTGAACTCGTCTGACTGAGGGCTCCACTGTATACCCAAGACCTTAATGGACGTGGACTCTGGGTTCATGTCGAAGTCCTTGGGCATGTCGCATTGGTTGTCGGGAAATCTCTCGAGCAGCTTAGGCGAGTTAGATGTCCACTTACTGAGCTGAAAGCCGCCTAGGTCTAGCAGACTTATCAACTCGTCCTGAAGTGCTTGGGCGGATTCAACTGTGTCATGACCACACAAGATGTCATCAACGAAGATAGACTTGCGAAGAACCTGAGCGGCTCCAGGGTAGCGATGGCCTTCATCATCAGCCAGCTGAAGCAGAGTGCGGATTGCATAGTATGGGCTTGATCTTAAGCCGTAGGTGACTGTATTGAGGGCGTAGGTGAGCAGAGGGTGATCTGGTGAGGACCGCCATAGTATCAGCTGATACCGTCTCTGGTCTGGGGCAACCAGCACATTTCTGAACATCCTCTGAATGTCAGTGCTGAAAACGACTGGATGCGTTCTGAAGGACATGATGATGTCCACAATGTCCTGTTGAAGGGCGGGGCCTGTGTGTAGGCATTCATTTATGCTGACACCATTGAAGCTTTTGCAGCTTCCATCAAAAACAATGCGCAGCTTGTCCGACCCTGACTTAAATACGCCATGGTGAGGGATGTAGAAGTGAGGTTTATGGGCGAATGTATTTGGGTGACAGGGAGCCATGTGCCCTAAGTCGATGTATTCGGCCATAAAGTCGACGTATTTAGAACGCAGAGACGGGTTCGCCATTAGCTTCTTCTCAATATTGAGGAATCTGCGTAATGCGATAGGGTGAGTTTTACCTAGTTGAGGGGCGTCCTTTAGAAAGGGCAGAGCGACCGTATATCTGTCTGAGGGATCGCGTGTAGTGGTAGAGCGGAAGATTTCCTCGCATTGTTCCTCCAGGGGATCATTATGAGTGTGAGATTGAGGGAGGGGCTCCTCAGACTCCCAGAACCTTTCCAGACTCTGACGTATGTCCTGGGCTGATTCAGCTGAGTCTGGTTGTGAGCTGACGACGTGAGCTGAGTTAACCTGCTGCGCCGGCTGCGCATACAAGTCCTCAATGGGTCCTATCAACGCGAAGTCGAATATCGTGCCGAAGGCTATGGGCTTGCCCGGGACACAGTAAGCCCATCTATCCCATTTTTCCTTTTCCCTGCGCCGCATGTTGGTGCCTTAAGCGCCAACATTTATGGACAACATTTATTTACAACTGGATCGTGCTGAAGGTGGACGTGACTGGCGCTCCTGTCGCGGGCGTTAGCGGGCTTGAGGGCGGCAACACACACACAGTTCAATGAGGGCACTGCTGTTCGTTAAGTGTTAGGGGTGAGCTGGTAAACCTAGCTCTCTCACTGCACACACTGTACACATATGTGACGTGGTCACGGGCTGAGTTCAAGGGCGCGCGACGCGTGGGTTCGCCTTGAGATCTCGAAGGGCACTGGTTGTGGTTTGGCGCGGGCGCCGTCAGGCGACGCGCCGCGCGTCTCCCGCGGCGGTCCGCTCGCCTCCTATTGGCCGCCGAAGGGGCGGCAGCGATTCGCCGTTGCGCTGTGGCGCAAACATTTGTTGTTAAAAATGTTTTTCTTGTGGTGTACAATAAAGTATATTTATCTTCATCTTATTTTTATCTTACACCTGTATTGCAAATATTTTAGAAATTTGCGCTGAATAGACACCAGCCTCTCAATATAAACATTTTAACGCGGATTCCAAACTTAAGAACAGTATTCGAGAGTGCTACGCACCAAGGAACAGTATAATATTTTGAGCGCTTTAATGTTAGTAAATTGAGAACATGTTCTAATGATGAAACCCATCGCTTTGCGGGCCTTTTTAGCAATATGATTAATGTCATGTATAATGCCCAGGTCTCGGATTTCTTCCACTTGTTGCAATTCATGTCCTCTTAGAAAATACTTGCAGACTACAATCTTCTTTTTCCGGGTGAATCTAATGAAGTTACATTTCTTTACATTTAAATCTAATTTGTTTTGAGAGCAAAACTGATCAAATCTATTCAAATCTTCCTGTAGAAGCTGACAGTCGTTAAAATCATTAATTAATTTAAATATTTTCATATCATCCGCATATAATAGAAATCTTGAATGCTTGAAACAAAGGTTAACGTCGTTTATGAAGATATTAAAAAGCAAGGGTCCCAGCTACGAACCTTGTGGAACACATGATGGTACGTTATTCCAGTTAGAAGACAAACCATTGACCACTACAGCTTGGAAGCGATTTTCAATATAAGAGGAGAACCATCTGAACAGATTCACATGAATTCCCGCAGATAAAAGCTTTCGTAATAAAATCACGTGATTAATTCGGTCGAAGGCCTTGCTGTAATCAGTGAATACAGCATCAACCTGACCTCCGGAGTCCAAGCCTGAACTTATGAAGTCTGAGAATAAGAGTAGGTTAGAAGTAGTGGATCTCTTTTAAAAAATCCGTGCCGTTCAGCGATGAAACTAACTGATAGTGTTTAATACACCTGAGTGAACAATATTCGTTCGAAGATTTTGGAAAAAATGCAGAGTTTAGAAATGGGTCCATAATTTTTTATATTATTTTTGGAACCGCCCTTATGCACCGGTGTGATAAATGCCGATTTCCAAACCTTTGGTACATTACCTTCAGAAATGGAACGTTTTAATAGGATAGATAATGGTTGCGTTAGACATTTAGCACACTTCATGATAAACAATGGGACAATTTCATCCGGTCCGGCACCTTTAGTTAGGTCTACAGATTTTAAAAGTTTAAAAACTGTATCAGAATTTATTTCAATGTTATGAATAGTATTCAAGCTGATATTGTCTGTTGAAGGATACTTAGTGACAGGATGAACATTGCTCGACGACGAAGAAAGAAACTGAAATATTTTTTTCTACTGAAAATAGATTACAAAGTGCAAAGAGATTACATATTCCTTCACCAGTGTCGGCCGACTGTTTTTTGTAATGTAATGACGAGGGAAGTGAATGAGAACTATTTTTGTTAGACCTTACAAACGACCAAAACATTTTAGGTTGTTTGATTATTGCATCTTCTACATGCCTAATGTAATCGTGGTAGCACTTTTGTTCGGCTCTCTTAGCCCTTTCACGAAGTAAACTAAGTGTGTCATAGTCGTCACTGTTCCCGTAAGTTTTGTATTTTTTTAAATATTTGTACTAAGAATCTTTTTTAAATAAGCACTGTACCAGGGAGGAGGAGGAGGGAGCAAAGGTCTTAAACTCCATGTCCCCAAACAATAAATCGACTAGACGCTGTTGTGTAGCCGGAGCATTGGTAAGACCAAAGGCAGTAGTCTTAAAACGCAGTGTACCTCTGCCCGGAATGTAGAAAGCAGTCTTGTCTCTATCCTCCGCATTTATAGGGATTTGCCAAAAAGATTTTGACAAATCGACGCTTGACAAGTACTTAGCGTCACGAAGGCTATCCAAAATCTCTGAAATGTACGGCAGATTATAGGCATCTTTTCTAGTGACAGCGTTAAGCTTACGACTGTCGAGGCAAAATCTCGACTGTCCGTTCTTTTTCTTGACGAGAAGCACCGGAGAAGCCCATGCACTCTCGCAAGGTTCCACAACGTCAAGAGACAGCATTTCATCAACCTGTTCAACTAGAATCCGCTGTTTCTCAGGTGACATCCTATAATATCGCTGTCTTATTGGTTGAGAATTACCGGTATCTATATGTTGGTTTATTAGGGTTTGTTCTTCCTAACCCTTTTTCTTCGGTAGATATCGACTTCAACTGAGAGATTACGTTATCCGCTATTAACTTCTCCGAATCAGACAAGTTCTCGTATGAGTGAATATAAGTGTCACTAGAGTCTATTTTCACCTTAGCTAACTGGTTATCTGAAATAGTTATACTACCTAAATATTTAGGGCATATTTGGAAAAGACGCCAAAAGTCAATACCCAAAATAATAGATGTTTCGACCTCGGGAACAACATAAGCTTTGACAATGTGAAACTGCCCTTCAAATGTAACCGGCAAATTCATATAGCCTATGCTTTGTAGTGACTGACCACCAGCAGCTACCATATTAATTTGATTTTCCTGGTGCAATGTACAGTCTATGAAATGCTGATGGGAATTATTGCCCAAAATTGAGACTGCAGCGCCAGAATCAAGCAAAGCAACAGCATGAACATTGTTAATTTTTATATTAATATAGGGTCTAGAATCATTACATGGTTTTCTCAGAATTGTAGAAACTTTGTATATTGTATTAAATTGTTTTATAAAGTTAAGCCAAGATTCCCAGTCCGGTTTGTCAAAATTACTACAATTCTGAATTACTAGGTTTTTGAACTTGGTTTATCTTTATACATACCGGGCAATCAGGAGTTTTAACGTCCTTCATGCCGCACTTAAAACAAAACACATCACGTTTGGCTTGACATTGCCGAATATGATGCGAATTATCACGACATCTAGGGCAATACGGAAGGCTTTTATTCGTATTCACTGCATGTATATAATTTGTTGCTGATTTTTTCCTGATTTTTATTACTTGAATTATAGTTATAATTTTTTGAATAATTTCCCCTATTATAATTATTGTTATTGTATGAATTTCCCTGTTTATTATAGTTATTATTAAAATTATTACTATTGTTTCTATTTTTATTTATTTCCTTAGTATAGGCAAATTCTGGTGCAAGAGTTTCCGAAGTAACCTTGGGAGGTTCATGGAACTGTGAAACACGGGCCTGTATAACCTCGAAGTTACGACATAAGCAGCGTAAGCAATCTATTGACGTTATTTGACCAGCAGAAGCTAGGGTACCGGCATAACAAGGTCTAATGTTGTGTAGGATAATTTCGAGTTGATCTATTTCTGAAAGAGGCTTCGACAATCGCGAAAACAACCCATTCTTAATCGCAGGATAAATGGTAATATTTTCACGTTCGCCCTGTGAGCGAGAACGAATTTCAGAAATAAGTCTGTAATCGTAATCTAGTTGGTCAAAGTCCTCCTTCAACTTTATTACCAACTCTGGCCAAGAAGTTATCGCATCTTTAATTTAACGATACCAATGCAGTGCATCGCCTTGAAAAATTTCAGAAGCAAAATATAAAACTTTCGAAGATGGAATATTGCGAGCCATTGTAAATGCATCAACACGCTGTATAAAAGAACGCACACAAAATGTACCATTGAATTTAAGTTTGATTAAATCCTCCTCGATCGCACGTCACTGAAATTAAGTTTTGAATCTCAGGCACTGCGGATGCGGTATCGCTACTAGGACTGGCAGTTGGGCCAGAAGAAGAACCAGGAACAGGCATCTTAGCTTGAAGAGCCGCAAGCCTCTGAGAAAAGAGTTTGTGTCTTTCAATGATTTCGTCAAAATCCTTTTTAACATCGTCGCTGCACGTCAACCTCGCAATACGATTATTTAAATGGTTTATCATGTTCTGTGTTCTTATAATTATAGGAATACTAGGATCAGCAATCCCAAGATTAGATTGAATTTTATTAAGCACTACTATACAGCCTAAAAGATCTATTCTGATATCAAGTGGAGACTCCAATATGTGTTCGGATGAAAATTCTGGTGCTAATTTTACAATTTGTCTGCGCAACTCCTCAACAGAAGATGCAGGAGTCCCTAATTTGAACCTCATATTCAAGTTCTGTTTTTTGTAGTGACAAATATTTTTTAGGTAACATATTGACAAAATTAAAAAAAAAACTAACTAAATGGGTAAGTGGTACTGATGAAAAAACTAACTAGTTACTAAGAATTAAAAGAAAAGAACATTTCTCCGATCCGTTACAAAATAATTAATTATTGAAAGAAAGTGACTTTTATTTTTTTTCGCATAAAAAAGCATAAAAAGTCAACTTAAAAACAAAAAAAATATAAGGCAACTAAAAATTACAAAAAGGCAACAATAAAAATTTTATGAAACTGAAATGCAATATTCTGTAATTGTACAATATCTGTTGTTTTATACAAACAACAAAAACAAAATAAAAACAATTTATTGTTGAATTACCATTTAGGCTAGTAGTAGTAACAATAACAATAAAATTGATAACAACTCTTACAATATAACAGGTGTGTTTGTTTGAAACAAATATTATAATCCAAATTTAACTGTAGTGCACTTCGGTATCGTAAAAAAAGCATAAGAATAAAAAGAAACGCTTTACAAACAATAAAATAAAAAAACACCACACACACACACACACAACTAACTACAACCAAGAAGGAAAGAGCCAAATTTTATACACCACGTTGTAGGCGCCAGTGTCACGGTCAGTGCTTGCTACACCCAGTGTCCCTACAGGATTGGTGTAAAAAAGACACTTGTTCGTGCTTTACAATCAATTTAATGGTTGCCGGCTGGCACAGCATCAAATAGTAGGAATAGGCGTGGGAACGACCTCAATATAAAATAATTTGAACTTGGGTCACTGCCTTCGTAGCAGGCAGTGAGCCAAGTAGCCCTTCGTAGCAGTACTTCCCTGAATAGTGCCGTAGGTGGAGACCGTGGTGAGAGCTGCTTGCTGTAGGTCTGGGACGATAGCCAGAAGACAACAGGACCAACCAGGACAGGTGTTGCTTCAATCCGGAACTCAAACCCTGGAACGCGCCATCATGGAAACTTTATTTGCCGTCCACGTCCAGTACCAAAGTCGATTTGTGAACACCAACGGCACATTGAAGGCAAGGAAAAGTACCTTAGTAGGTGCCGTGGGTGTTCAAAATCGGATACGGAGATCAACACGATAATAAACGATGATAAAAATGAAATGAAATAATTTTATAAAATATCGAAGGTAGAAAATTAAAATGACATATCGGATAAAAATGTTGCAGTTGGAATTCGTAATTAAAACAATAATGATGATTACTTTGACATGTGAATTTAAATGATTTGTACGATTAGATCAAAGCAAAAGCAATAAAATTTACCAACTCAACTAAGTACTAACTAGGTAAAGCTAAAACTACGCAAACAAAATAGATATTTGTACCACTCACCCGATTGGGGTAATTATCTCCTTTTGGGTGTTAATTAAGGGAACACACAATCACTAACTGATTTTAAATCGTTGACCAGGTAAACGTTCAGAGACGACACTGTCGGATGCAAAATTTATTTTGAACCGCAATCCGAGTGACGTACGTTATTCCCAGTAGCTTAGCGCAGCCTGTCAAAACCGAGAGCGCGGGCGCCGGTCGCCGCAGACAATGATTCATTCAAATGTCACGATTGAGATGCGTTTAGAAACAGTCGTTTAGTTAGTGTGTTGATGCGTTTATATAGCTTATGAAGTTTATAAATTGTTGGTTTTAATATAGTGTTAGATTGAACTTAGTTATAATCTTAATAATAAATAATTCCATGTACGTATAACGTTACAAGCTGACATTAAAATCCCTTTGTTTGTATCGAATGTTCATAAGGACACTTTAGAGACTGATATAGTGGATTTTATTTTACACAAAACAAAGGAAAATATTCTATTACAAAAGATAAAAATGACAAAAGATAGGCCCTATAATGCCTATAAAATAATGGTGTCTAGGCATAAACTGGACATGTTTTTAAATAAGAACTTTGGCCAGATGGCATAACATGTCGACGATTTATGCCATACAGAAGTGCAGAGCCTAGAGGCGAAGAAAAAATTGGATTTGAATAATGTGTAATACAAATAATACAAATTTTGTTACATTCAATTGCAAGAACGTAAAGCGCTCTGTGGAAGGTACTAAACAGTTATGTGGTTTTGCGGATATTGTTGCACTCCAGGAGACATGGCTGCTTCCACATGAGTTACCATTTTTATCCAGCATTCACGAGGAGTTTGGAAGTACAGGTACATCAGCCGTCGATACGTCTGCCGGTATTCTTAAGGGACGACCTTATGGCGGCGTAGCGCTGTTATGGCGAAAAACAGTGTTTCCGTTTGTGTCTGTTGTGCCGTGTGTGAACCCGCGAATCTCAGCCATACAGATTAGGACGAATGACAGACCGGTGTTAGTTGTAAGTATTTACATGCCAACTGACTCTATTGAAAACGTTCCCGAGTTCACGGATTGTTTGAGTATAGTTAGTGCTATGATTGAGGAAAGTAACATTGAATCAGTTTTTATCAGTTAAAGTTACTCGCGTCCGTAGGTTTACACTTGAGACCCTACACGTGACCCCTGGGTGGTGCTAAATGAGTGACACTGACTGAGTGGTAGAGCCACGCTGCGTTGCAGCACGCATTGGGCCGGCTCGCCCGGCGTAATACCACCTTCTCACGAATATCGGGCGTGAAATAATGGCACTCGGTGCTGTTGTGTTTCGTTTGGCCAGTGAGGGTTCCGGAGGCCCATCCCCTTCCCCTCACAATTCTTATTCCTTCCTTAACAATATTCCTTCCTAAAAGGACGGCATCGCGCCTGCGATTTGTCTGGTTTTGCGGGTGTCCATGGGCGGCGGTGATTACTCTCCAGCAGGTGACCCGCCAGCTTGTTTGACTCCTTTCTTTTATAAAAAAATTAAAAAATATGTGATTGTTTCTAGTATTTTATTTAATATATTGGTCAATAAACCGAACTAATTTATGAAAATGAAAATCAAATAAATAGGTACTTATATTTGTCTTTAACCGACTTCAAAAAATATTATGGTATTTTGTTTTCAAATTCAAAAAGAATTATTCAAATAGACTTTTACAGGCACTTACTGACGGCATAAATTATGTTTGTGAATAATACTACAGATACACAACCGTTATCAAATTCAAAAAGAATTATTCAACATAGACTTTTACAGGCACTAACTGACGACATTAATTATGTTTGTGAATAATACTGCAGATTCACAACCGTTTTCAAATTGAAAAAGAATAATTCAACATAGACTTTTACAAGCACTTACGTCAACGATTTACTCGGAAACGTTATAAATATGCTCAACAAATAACAGATCTGGAACGCGAAGAAGTTTCGAGTAGGCACATGAGTGTGATAGGATTAAATGACATGTTTGAAAACATTCCATGAATTGAAATAGTAGTCAAAGTCAAAAATGATATTAAATTAAAAAAGAATTATTCAACATAGACTTTTACAGGCACTTACTGACGACATAAATTATGTTTGTGAATAATACTACAGATTCACAACCGTTTTCAAATTGAAAAAGAATTATTCAACATAGACTTTTACAGGCACTTACTGACGGCATAATTTATGTTTGTGAATAATACTACAGATACACAACCGTTTTCAAATTGAAAAAGAATATTCAACATAGACTTTTACAGGCACTTACTGACGGCATAAATTATGATTGTGAATAATACTACTGATTCACAACCGTTTTCAAATTGAAAAATAATTATTCGACATAGACTTTTACAGGCACTTACTGACGGCATAAATTATGATTGTGAATAATACTACAGATTCACAGCCGTTTTAAAAACCGTTATTAAAAATGTAAATTCTAAGAGGTATGATTATTGCTATAAAAACATAAAGTCAAAAGCGTTGAAAAATTTCGTCGGTCTAACAAAATATTTAATTAACTACTAATATCTAATATTATTAAATATCACAGTTAAGTATCAACTTTACTGTGATATTTAATAGAACATTCGTCAACGCAGAGGGGCACATTACAAGTTGGGCAGTATGTTGACTGCCGCTTATGGCAGAGAATACAATTGCTCCAAATTAAGTGTTTTAGCACGTCCTGTGACAATATGGGCGCGCTTTTATCTGGAGTGGCATTGAGCTCGAGAGTTGGGCGTTTGTGGTGCCGCTCTAATATTTCTGACACCAATTTCTTCCTAAAACTCCTATGTTTTATTCGTCTCGCTCCGCTGTCCCGATATAAAATAAAAGCGTTTAAGACGCTGACGTTCAAAAGGCGCCTGATAATTTTTTTATACCAAATGTGAGTACGTTACCTTTCAATAGAATACATAGTCTTTTCGATCTACCCCGCCCATACAGATATTATAATCTAGGATGACGATGGGCTTCGTTTTGTCATCCTCCGTGTGAACAGCGACACCGTGGTATGTGGAAATCATCGCTACGCGATTTGTATCTCGCTGTTAATCGAAAATTAACATGTTTGTATATATTTCATAGTGTATCATCTTAATGTTTAACGCCTTTGCGTTATCGATCTTACGTTCAAAAAAAGAATCACTTGTCATTCAATCAAAAACCTGTCTAGTTCATAGTAGATAGATGTGAAAAAAGATGGCAGTCGGCCATGCATTGGTTTTCTCATAAAAGGCGTGTGTACGCCATGTAATATTAATTATATTAGTTAAATCAGTTGTTCATTGGTTTTGTCATCAAGGCGTGTGGATGCCAGTTCAATATTTATTATAGTCATTCATTGGTTTTCAAATTCAAAGGCTCGTGGACGCCATTTCATGTAAATTATAGTATTTAAATCTTGTTACCTATTAAAATCAGTGTGACAAAGTAAAGTGTTTATTTTTCATCAATTGAATCATCACCATCATCAATTATCAACGACTCAAGGGCCTAAAGCGACGCTTCGAACCCGCCGTACCGCGGTCCTTGAGAAAGTCATCATCACCAGTGTACGATCCTTGGCCGTCGCGATCACGGCTGGCCGAGAAAATCTACGCACACTCGCCATACCACGACGTCGATATCCCCACTTGTGAAGCCTGAAATCTGGCCCACCGCCATGTTTTGTTTGGTCAACGATTTGATTTCTGGTGGTACACCTCGGCGATTGGTCCTAAGTGTACCAACACAATCAAACTGTGGATTTAAGAACTCTAGCAAGGACGGGGCTATTGTAAAAGTTGTCCATCCATACACAGTGGCCCTTGTTCTCGAGGCCCTTGAGGAGTTCGAGAACAAGAGCCGCTATGTATCACGTTACTGGCGTTACCTCAGTCACCTCATCTTCCGCTCTACCCACATGCACCTTAAAGCGCCAGAGGTAGCCCGTGTGCGAATCGCACACCTCGTAGGTTTTAATACCAGTGCCAGCAGCTTTATTTTTGATAAACTGCTTTATGGCAAGCCAGCCGTTCCACTGGGTGAAGGATTCATCGAGGGCAATATTTTTATTTAAACTGAAACCGACTGTTCAGGTGCTGTATGACCGGATCAATTTTAAAAATCTTCGCTTGCGGCCGAGTAAATGCCCGTGTATCTGTAGCATTATTAGCAAAATTCAGTAACATATTTAAAATAATGAATCTGTTATAACTCATATACCTCCCAATAAGTGGAGTCGACACTATGCCATCATTGGACCAGTACTCCTTGAATTCACTTTTGATGGTAATGCCAGTGATCAGAAGAATGGCGAATAAACAAAGTTCATTAACATCAACATCCTCCCATTTCATTATTCAGCTGGTTAATCCGAGGTCGCCCTCACGCATTTTACGGTCTGTTGTTTGTTGAGCTTACCTATTAGTTTCATCGGCGATCTTCTGCATGAATTCCGGAGTCCAAATGGCGGCAAATGCCTCATATGGGCTCTGGAAATCTGCAGCTGGACCCACTGGTGCCTGGAAAGCTTCCCTTCTAATAGTCGGATGCACTGGGTTAGAAGGGAAACTTTCCCACTCGAAATCAAAGAGGCCTCTAGGTCTCAAATCCTCAAGCGAAGTTTCATCGACGACCATGGTTGATAAGACCTCGCCTGGGAACTGGAGGCCTGAGGTGAGAGGCTGGGGAGGAAAGCTCGGCGGTGACAGAGCAACAGGTGGTTCAGCCGAGATGGCTTCTTCATCTTCGTCATCATCCATGAAGAACATGCGTTCCAATCTCGGCACGAACGTCGGAAATACTGCCTCCTTGTCGTCGCTGTTGTCATCGTCGCTGTCCCCTTCACTTCCTATGATGGTAAGGACTTAGTTACTAACTGGGTAACTTACAATTTACAGCATTAGGAACATAATTAAATTACTTACCACAATTTATAAAATAATCTATCTCTTCATCGCACAAAATCCTTTTGTTGGCTGGCGGAACTCTCGAAGGAGGAGTGCTCGTGCTACATCTGTGAAATTATGTTTTCTTAGCACAAAATAAATAAAGTCTCATTGAAACTTAAGAACAGAAGTATACAGAACAATCGACTAAAGGTCGGTAGTAAAGTAAACCAGGCAAATATAAATAACAATAATTGAAACACTTACAAATAGAGTTGTTCAAAACGGCTATAAAACAATAGCACGCGAAAGACTATAAACTATAAATTTATAGCACGCTAAAAAATACGCTATATTTTTAGCGCGCTATGACTTAGGAAGCGTGTGGGCGCTCGACAGGCGCGATTAATCATAGAGCACGCTAGATCTCGTAGCACGTTACCTTACATATCGTTCGTTGGACAGACTACGTGCTATACAAAAATATTATTTTTGAATGCGTCGCATTTAGTCTTAAAGCTTACATATTTTTCTAGCTCTTCGGCAGCTCTTCTATATATACATAAACTATACTACCTCACACATTGTCACATAACGAGGTCCGTATGCCATACTTTTACTATATTACATTTAAAATATTAACTAATCTTACATTACAACAATCGCGCGCGATACGTACCTAACGTTCTGCGCGAAAAGATCGCGCGCGAAACGTGTATAATGTGCTCCGAGAGAGAATAAATAGATCGCGCGCGAAACGTACCTAACGTGCTGCGAGAACAAACGTAACGTGCGTCCGATAGCATTAGCGCGCACGCGACGATTGCCAGCGCCGCTGCAGGTTGCAGCGCGCGATCGCGCGATATTCATAGCGCATAGCGCCAACGCGTCTAAATAAATAGCACGTGATACGCGCGATTTACAGGCAGCGCGCTAGAATATGGCGCTATGCGCTATATTAACCACCTCTACTTACAAAGGGGCAAATAAAATGGGCGTCGATCGGCTACTGCTAGGAGAGCTAGCATCGCTACCACCATAAGTCTCGAAACTGAAAATAAAAGTTTACATAAAGGGAATGACAAAAGAGGGCGCGATGATGATGATGATAGTTAGTGAAAATTTAAATATTTACGCAGCAAGAGATGGTGGCAGGACTTCATTCTCCGTCGGCATTGAGGTCTTTAAAATTTCCGAGTCGGCCCTGAAAAAGACATTAGTGTTTCACTAAATAGCTCAGACTTGGTGTACCTAATGAAAAAGACGAATACTTACAGCTTAATCTCCTCGTCTGTATGAGGCACAAACTGATCCTCAAAATCTATTAAAACACTGAAAAAAAAAATTGCTTCGTATTCTATCTAAATAGAATAAAACTCAAAACAAAACATACTTCACTGACTCATCGTGGAATTGATAGATTCTTTGGCGCTATAGGCTCAATGGCGTCTCCAGACGTTCGCCGGTTAAAAGCGACTCCCTTCACCCTCGGTATATCCGACAAGAAAAAAACTAAAAGTACAAAACAATAAGTTATAAACTTTATTAACTTTATTTGAAATTATTTTTTATTTTTATTATATTTTATTTCTATTTAAAAATCACACTACAAAAAAAAATATTAAAAAAGAAAAAGCTTATTAAATTTCACTCGTTTGCTTATTGGCATCTAACGCTCTTCGCTTCATCCCCCTAGAAACCCGACCCGTTCCCCTAGAAACCCGACCCGTTCCACTAGAAGCCCGACCCGTTCCCTTAGAAATCCGACCCGTTCCCCTAGAACCTCCACTCGTTCCCCCAGATTTTCGCCCCATTCCCCTAGATCATCCCCTAGAACCCCGACTCCTTCCTATACCAGCTCGCCCACTTCCAACTTCACCGCGCGTACCACTTCCAATTCTTCCACTCATGTTTAATACTAAAGCAAAAAAGCACTTTTCTGACACCAAATATAAAGCGCAAAATAAAATAAAAAAGGAATAAAACATCAGACACCAACAGAAAAAAAGCCAAATTGTGTCATTTTTAACGAAACTTAACAGTCATAGACAGTCTTATCAACATTATGCTTGCACCTTCTAAACACTCGAAGCGTCGCGTGCCGACCATCGGCACGCGTAGGTATTAGGCTAAAAAGTTATTAAATTCGTGGATTTAACATAATTTCTGTGCATGATGTATGTTTTAAATAATGATTTATGATATTGTTCACACAATCGATAGGTGTTTTACAAGAAAATAATAAATTTAGAATGCCAATCGTCAATATGAATGCAAAATTTTCAAGTGGTTTCTTGTTCTGGTTTCTTCTTGTCTTTCTTGTTTCTTGTGGTGGACTTGTTCGTATTTGAAGTTAAAATACGAAAGAAACTTATTAAATGCATTGTAAACTTTTAGTTAAATTAGTTAAATATACATTTTACTTACGTTTTCAGCCTTTTCCTTATCAAAGTAATAGTTAATTTTAGTGAAAACACACACTGTGAATTCCACTGAACACTGAGAAAGTTGCCACGAGATTACACACTTCATATGATATTTTTTGTCTCTGCACTACTAGCAAAACTGTCAAAATATAGCTATCGCATTCCTACCTAAACAAAATCCCGTTCATTAGAAGATGGTAGTAGACCTATTCGTTTTTAAAATAAAGACCGTCAAACACGACTCGACCGACCTGCCGACCATCGGCACGCGACGCGCGAGGGCTATTTTTGACATGCCGACTATCGGCACGCGACGCTCAGGAAGATATATAACAGGTTTACAGAAAACTGTATGTATTGTCAAAGTTTCTGATTATACCGATAACATTTCGTTATCGGTATAATCAGGACTAAGCCAACGCTGAGCGTACTGACTGTACTCATCTTGTTTGTTTCGTAACTAGGGGAGCTGCAATTTGTGGCATCATCATCAATAACTTCTGAAAGTTTCTTTTTCTTTTTGGGAATATATTCAGCATTTTCTGTGAACAAATTCTCTGATTAATTGGGCTTACGATATATATTGCCGAAGTTATTTTCAGTTTCACTGGCAGAAGACTCAGATTCAGGTATAATCTTTTCTAAAAAAAAATTACCTCTAAGAAATATGCTTTGATGGCAACGTCTCAAGCCGGATCTCCTGCGAAACTGTTTTGTGTTTTTTAACACCTAACATAAAACATCTAACTAAATATGGGAGTACATTTTGTTAGATGTTTGATGTTAGGTGTCGCAGGAGACACTACTTCAGTCTTAAATAAAATCTATATGTATTAGTAATATAATAGTAAAGTAACCGACCCAAGACCGACCAGAAGTTCGGCTTTGGTTTTGACCAGTTTCGGCAAAAAAAAATCGAGTTTCGGCCTTAGTTTTAGTTCGATATTACTTTTTTCGTAATTTACTGGTAATGTGTTTGTCAGGTTATAGGTATAGGTACTTAGTTTTTGACATCGTGGCCGCTGTCGCATTTGTCTTTATTATCTTTTTCTTTATTAGTTGTCTGTATTAGTTTCGTCGAATAACAAAACAATGGCAGTTTGCGGGCAGGATTATTCAATCTAACTGTTTATTCTGTGTAGTCTATTGTATGGTAATCTAACTGTTTAGTCTATGGTACGTATGTTATCGATGTTTGGGAATTTCCCGGCCGTGTCTAACTGACTAAATTTTGGTAGATACTTTATTCGGACTCAGCTCAGTCAGTCGCTCGATTAAATGTGAAACTGTGCAGGCAGTGTATGTCCAGATTCATTTGAAGTGCAAGAATAAAAGTAAAATTGAATAAATGAAAAAATTGTGATTTAATTTAGGACGGAAATTATCTTTTATGTAGGTATGTACCTGTTTTTTTATACAAAGCCCGGCAAATGACCCCACTCCACCTGATGTTAAGTGGAAATGAAGTCCAGGCGCGAGGACAACTGGTGCAGCGTAAGAGGCGTAGCATCAGTCACCCTCACTCTGCCGGCCCACAAAGTGCCTCTTCACGCCTCGTTTGAAGGACCCTATGTCATAGGTAGGAGGGAATACGTGTGCTGGTCGACTATTCCATCTTTTGGAAGTGCGACAAAGAATCCAGCCAGACGCGCCCGCTTCTCGAGCGCGCCAGTCTTAATCCAACCTCCGCGACGGCTGCCGATTTTATTCAAATCATTTGAATATTAGTTTTATTTCTATTTCCTTTTTTTAAAACCCTAATCGCGAGACTCGTTCTATCATTTGATGGCAGCGTAAAGGGATCCAAAAAGTAGGATCCTCGGTCCGTCTCAGTTCCAAAGTTTAAAAAAACTTTTACAAAAGTGAAATTACTATATCAATATAAATATATATATAACTATATTCAGTGCAATCGTACTTCTACGTCAAGTGAGAACTTACCTCTGTATCCAGTGCTATCGTACTTCTACATCAAGTGAGGACTTACCTCTGTGTCCAGTGCTAACTTTCTCTACGTCAAGTGTGAACTTACCTCTGTATCCAGTGCTATCGTACTTCTACGTCAAGTGTAAACTCACCCCTGTATCCAGTACAAACTTACCTCTGCGTCCATTGTAAACATAACTCTGTGTCCAGTGCGAGCTTAGCCTCACTTGAAAACAAGAAGAAGAAGAAGAAGAAGGAAGAGATCGACATCCAAAACCCTCTTCATACTCCGTACCACGTCTACATTTACATCGTCGAAGCCGTCGTTAACCTAAAATTCTGGAAGAAAAGTCTCATCGACACTCGAAATCCACGAAATAATTCATACGGCTGAACATTGAATTACGAGTATTCACAATAAACACTCTTCACAGTCGTCCGCCAAATTCATCTCCGAGAGCCCGCAACATTGTTGCAGTTTTACTAAGAAATCATTACATCCAACCGTAATGAACCTTATCGCAGCCGTAGCCGCCGTCGTGTCCTGCGTACTGTGAGTCGTGCTATAAACTATCATTTGTTATTGCATGTTGTTTTAGTTTAATTGTTAAATGTCCTTCATGCCAAGAGAACAAAGCCCTCAGACGACTCAATCGCGCACTAATGCAAATAACTACTACCTCTACCAGTCCTTTTCAAATAGTAGCATTAGATATTCTTGAACCTTTACCCGAATCCGGCCCTGCCAATTTAAAATATATCATGACCCTTCAGGACGACCTTACCAAGTTTCTCTGCAGCCTATCCTCTACGCAGTGTCTCGTCAGAAGAGACCACCGATTGCCTCGTGCACTTTATTTCCCTGTTCGGTATCCCTCAGACTATTCTCACCGACCAAGGTACCAACTTCACAGCTGATCTATTAAAAAAAAACTGCAGCTTCCTGAAAATCAAACAGCTGTGGTCCACTCCTTATCATACGCCAACCCAAGGAGCCCTCGAAAGGAGCCACTCCACTCTCAAGGAATACCTTAAGTCCTACGTAAATGAGAATCAAGACGACTGGCCTCGATATGTATACACTGCGATCCTAGCCTATAACACAGCTATACACAAAAAGACAAACTTTTCACCATACGAACTATTGTTTGGACATAAATCTTTTAATCCCGATTCCTTCTACAGCCAAGACCTTACCACATATCCTGACTACGTCAGAATGCTCCAACATCGCCTTAAACTATCCTGGGAAAAAGCATTACAAAATATACGGCATTTAAAGCATAGGTCAAAAACCTATTACGATACAAGAACTCAACCCATTCGATACAAAGTCGGTGATTACGTTTACCTGAAAAATCACCTAAGGCTCCGGAAAGCGCTTTCCCCTATTTGGAAAGGTTCCTACAAAATCCTCTCTGTTCACGGAAACAATACCGTAACATTATTAATAAATAGACGCCATGTAAGACACCACTTTGATGAAATCAAGTTAGCGGGCGTCTTCCCTAGTAATCCATAAAATATTACAGTCCAATATATATAACATAAGAATAACTTTTAGAGGATATCTAAAACTCATTTGTAAATAAATCAACAACAATAGTAGTTTAGTAATTATTTAGGGATATAGCTATAGATAGATATAAAGATATATATGGTCACATCATATACATATATTTAGATAAATTATATAGGTATATAATACAACTATAATTGTTAAGTGTTAGTAATATAGAAAATAGCATGTGGATAAGCAAGTATCACAAAGCAAAGTAGATATTATAAATGAACTTACCTTAATTACTTTCAGCATCTTACCCGGGATCCACTGTCAACAGGAATACGTGAAACAGATCAAATCAAGCCCTGGATTATACTTTGATTATCTTGGAAAACTTAAAATTAAAAATGGTCAGTTAGACGTTTTAATACTACACACATCAAAAGTGTCTAGGGATCAACATATATTTTTGCAATAACTTTTCTCCTGATTGATATTAATTAAAATTTTCTTTAAGGATTCATCAAATAAAGTGTTTTCGTTTGTCTACAGCAACGATAAACCAAGTCACCTTTGCATTAATAAAGAAATTTGCCATTTTCCTAATAAAGGGATTTTTGACATTTGAACCACTAACATTAAAGTTCGAAAAAAAGACTGAAATAACAGTTTTCTTTAAAATTTTCTTGGGTAACTTAAACAATTAATAATCCGTGTTTCTACCGCGAACACTAACAACACAAGAACATCGGTTTGGCATACTCAAAATGAGTTCATCCAAATCACGCTGTGGAATGGCCGCCCATGTTCGTTGCAACAACAAAAAAAAGGTCTTCTTGCGACTGGATACCCTCCATATTCGGCAGAGCTCTTCTCTGTAGCATATCCCATGCATGCTCAATCGGGTTCAAGTCTGGCGACTGAGCAGGCCAGGGCATGACATTGATGTTAGCTGCGGCGAGAGTCTGTCTTACAACTCTTGCGGTGTGCGGTCGTGCATTATCATGCATTAACTGAAATAAGGGACCGATTTGCACTTGTAGAGGAACGATGACGTCTGATACAATCGTCTCAGCATAAATTTGAGCGTTGAGGTTGCCTCTGATCCAAATCAACTCAGTTCTTCCGCCGATCCAAATACCCGCCCATACCATGATGGTTCCACCACTATAAGGATGGACTTCCTGGCAGGATTTTAATCGCTGTTGGCGTCCAGGGGTTCTCCAGTGTCGTATACGTCTTGTATCCGGTCTCACACCAAAACGAGACTCATCAGAAAAGCACACGAAACGCCATTGTTCTTCTGCCCAATTTCTGTGTTCAAGAGCCCATTGATATCGAATCCTACGATTGTGCATTGCTATAGGTGGTACCCTTAGCGGTCTTCGGGAATGAAGGTTCACTTCATGCAAGCGGTTTCTGACTGTTTGGTCGCTAATTAAGTTCCCTGAAGAGTGATGAAGCCTCACGGCTAACATCATGGCGGTTATTGTTGGAGCTCTTCGAGTTGTGATTTGAATGTATCTGTCTTGTCTCCGTGTGGTGCAGCGATACCGTCCTCCATGGCGCTCAGCCACGGTACCAGTGCTTCGGTAACGTGTCCAAAGTCGACTGATAACACTCTGACTTGTATTCAGAGCTAAAGCCACAGTACGTTGCCGGGAATCAGCTTCTATCATTCCCACGGCTCTGAGCATTTCTTCCCTGCTTAAATGACGTCGCCGCTCCATAATAACGTTGGTTTTAATCAGTAGTAGGGAAACAGTAGCACTAATAATGTCTTCAATGCGTTGTATGTTTTTATAGGGAAAATATTGACAGCTGATTTTCATCTTTTACTAGAAATTGATTGAAAGTTCCTGTTTCAAATTATGAAATGCACCAAAAAGGATCCATATAAATGTATAAAATCATAAATTTATTACAAAGCCACATCTCAATCTCAAGAAATCCGCATAAAAATGCTTGATCCCTAGACACTTTTGATGTGTGTACATCTACTACTACTACTACTAGACATCGCACACCTAAAACCTCACGTGGAAAACATAAAATCTGCCTTAAGCAATACCGTAAAATTGTGTTTACAAACCCAAACAGTTGAATCTTTGGAATGTCATAACGTACTGGAACCTCTGATAATAATGTTTAATAGTACTATTCAAAAATACACCTCCATCTCGCACCTGCTTGTTAATAGAAACAGAAGTAATGCAATAATAGGAGGAATTGGCTCCGCGTTTAAATATATATTTGACACATTAGATGAAGCAGATGGCATTAGATATAATGAAGCTATAGAAGTCGTAGAAAACGATCAGGAAAAATTTGCTACCTTATTGAAACAAAATATTCTAGTAACTACTTCCGTAATATCAGCATTTAATAATACCTTAACAAAAATAAAAAGTAATGAAGCTAAATTGAACGATGCTATCGACAGACTCTCAATGGTTTGAAGAATGTGTCGATACATACTGATAAGCTATTGATACAATCATATCAAAATCAGATTTTAAATAGTCTAGAAGCTGCAATATTAGCAGTATCTCTACAACTGGAAGACAAAGTAGATGCCATACTGTTTTGTAACCAAAATATATTACATCGATTTGTATTTATTTATTTTTATTTATTTATTTTATATTCACAGGTGAATCAACAGTTCTATAAAAAAAAGTATAAGACTGAAAATGTGAAACAGCAAACCATTTACAGATTCACACAAATAAAAATGTGATAGTAACATTATGAACTCAAGCAACAAATACAATCGATTACTTCACAATCGCCAAATAAATAATAACTAAACTATTACAGAGCATGCTATAGATATGGAACTTAATTTGTATTATATGTATTAAACCACCTATTTTAAGAGGAAACAAAATTATAACAAACACAATAGAACCCGCCAGATTTAATAAACGGATAGTAATAATGCAAGTTTACGCCTCACCGCATCACATTTAGAACCAAAAAGATCCATATCAAGTCTCTCGCACAATTCGTTGAAACATCTGCCTGCACGGAGAAAGAAGGCATTTTGCCTATAGTTAGTATTTGAAAGTGGTAGATGAATTGGTTTATAGTGACGCAGGTTTTTATTTGGAACATTCAAAGTTAATAAAGATAGGAACTCGGGGCAATCGATAGCACTTGTGGCAATTTTTATTAAAAAGGTGATGTCAGCTATGGTTCTACGACTTTCCAAAGTTAAAAGATGATGTTTGCTACATAATTGGAGATAATCACTAGAATGGTATCGCGTTCCAATGCGGTAGCACAGATACTTTAAAAACTTTTTCTGAATATTTTCAATTCTGTTGATATAAACAGCGTATCTTGGATTCCATATTTGCGAACCATATTCCAAATGACTTCGAACGAGCAAACAGTACAGAATTTTAAATGTTTTTGCATTTGTAAAGTCTTTGCAATTACAAATCAAAAATCCAAGAGCCTTAGTGGCCTTAGAAATGACAAGGTTTATGTGCTCATCAAACAGCAACTTACAATCATGCGTTACTCCAAGGTCTCTCATAGAATAAACACGCTTGAGGCTGTTCCGATGTAGTGCATAACTGCAAGTTATCGGATTCTTTTTTCGACTGAAGGTCATGACTGAGCATTTTGTTGAGTTAAGGTCTAAATTATGATCTTTGCAGTAGGTCTCAAGATGATTCAGGTCACATTGAAGCAATTTAGCGTCGTCAAGGTTACGAACTCTAGCAAATACACACATCAAAAGTATCTAGGGATCAACATATATTTTTGCAATAACTTTTCTCCTGATTGATATTAATTAAAATTTTCTTTAAGGATTCATCAAATAAAGTGTTTTCGTTTGTCTACAGTAACGATAAACCAAGTCACCTTTGCATTAATAAAGAAATTTGCCATTTTCCTAATAAAGGGATTTTTGACATTTGAACCACTAACATTAAAGTTCGAAAAAAAGACTGAAATAACAGTTTTCTTTAAAATTTTCTTGGGTAACTTAAACAATTAATAATCCGTGTTTCTACCGCGAACACTAACAACACAAGAACATCGG
The DNA here is from genome assembly GCA_963921215.1 of Scoparia ambigualis. NCBI lineage: Eukaryota > Metazoa > Arthropoda > Insecta > Lepidoptera > Crambidae > Scoparia > Scoparia ambigualis. The sequence continues at coordinate 29,832,921 of OY992514.1, forward strand.
TTTGGCATACTCAAAATGAGTTCATCCAAATCACGCTGTGGAATGGCCGCCCATGTTCGTTGCAACAACAAAAAAAGGTCTTCTTGCGACTGGATACCCTCCATATTCGGCAGAGCTCTTCTCTGTAGCATATCCCATGCATGCTCAATCGGGTCCAAGTCTGGCGACTCAGCAGGCCAGGGCATGACATTGATGTTAGCTGCGGCGAGAGTCTGTCTTACAACTCTTGCGGTGTGCGGTCGTGCATTATCATGCATTAACTGAAATAAGGGACCGATTTGCACTTGTAGAGGAACGATGACGTCTGATACAATCGTGTCAGCATAAATTTGAGCGTTGAGGTTGCCTCTGATCCAAATCAACTCAGTTCTTCCGCCGATCCAAATACCCGCCCATACCATGATGGTTCCACCACTATAAGGATGGACTTCCTGGCAGGATTTTAATCGCTGTTGGCGTCCAGGGGTTCTCCAGTGTCGTATACGTCTTGTATCCGGTCTCATACCAAAACGAGACTCATCAGAAAAGCACACGAAACGCCATTGTTCTTCTGCCCAATTTCTGTGTTCAAGAGCCCATTGATATCGAATCCTACGATTGTGCATTGCTATAGGTGGTACCCTTAGCGGTCTTCGGGAATGAAGGTTCACTTCATGCAAGCGGTTTCTGACTGTTTGGTCGCTAATTAAGTTCCCTGAAGAGTGATGAAGCCTCACGGCTAACATCATGGCGGTTATTGTTGGAGCTCTTCGAGTTGTGATTTGAATGTATCGGTCTTGTCTCCGTGTTGTGCAGCGATACCGTCCTCCATGGCGCTCAGCCACGGTACCAGTGCTTCGGTAACGTGTCCAAAGTCGACTGATAACACTCTGACTTGTATTCAGAGCTAAAGCCACAGTACGTTGCCGGGAACCAGCTTCTATCATTCCCACGGCTCTGAGCATTTCTTCCCTGCTTAAATGACGTCGCCGCTCCATAATAACGTTGGTTTTAATCAGTAGTAGGGAAACAGTAGCACTAATAATGGCTTCAATGCGTTGTATGTTTTTATAGGGAAAATATTGACAGCTGATTTTCATCTTTTACTAGAAATTGATTGAAAGTTCCTGTTTCAAATTATGAAATGCACCAAAAAGGATCCATATAAATTTATAAAATCATAAATTTATTACAAAGCCACATCTCAATCTCAAGAAATCCGCATAAAAATGCTTGATCCCTAGACACTTTTGATGTTTGTATTTTCATATCATCTGCAAAGCAGAGAAGATTCGAAGTATGAAAGCATAACTCAATATCATTGACGAAAATAATAAACAGCAACGGACCGATTAACGAGCCTTGAGGCACGCCACTAGGAATTGGAACCCAGCTAGAGATATAATTATTTATGACCACAGCCTGGCAGCGATTGCTGATATAAGAATCAAACCAGCGCAACAGGTCACCATGAATACCGACTAATTTAAGTTTTTTAAGGAGGATAGAATGCGGAATTCGGTCGAATGCCTTGCTGTAATCTGTGTAGATTACATCTACTTGACACCCATCATCCATCGCTTCAGTGAGGAAATTATTTAAGAGTGCCAAGTTAGATATCGTAGAGCGTCCCTTGAGAAAGCCGTGCTGAGACAAACTGAAACCGTGTGCCAGAGCTGAATATACTTGTCTGTAGACCAATTTTTCGAAAACTTTAGCAATTATACATAATTTTGAAATTGGTCTATAGTTTGATACCTCCGCCCTGGAACCTTTTTTGTGGACTGAAGTGATGTAAGCACGTTTCCAAATAGACGGCACAGAACTTTGAGCCAAAGACAGTTTAAATAGAATCGTAATTGGCTTCGCCAGAGTCTGCGAGCAGTTGATTAGAAACTGCGACGGTAGCTTGTCAGGTCCTGCCGATTTATAAGGATCTAAGCTTTCAAGTAGCTTGCATACCTCAGCTTCCGATACCCTAATGACGGAAATGTCACCAACGCACGAAACCTCAGGCTCGTCAACTAACAGGAAGGAGTCGCTACTACTATCGAGATGGAGAAACGAGGATTTGAAAAACTCCGAGAAAGCATTACATATTGACTCACCTGTGTCATACTCAGATCCTTTATGATTAAGGCTAGATGGTATTTGTGACCCTTTTTACTTAGATTTAATGTGTGTCCAAAACTGTTTCGGGTTGTCCTTAATAGACGCTTCAACAGATTTCATATAATTTTTATAACAAATTATTTCTAAAGATTGTCTATTGTCTAAGATATTGATCTATCTCTTAGTAATTTAAAGGAATGTTGATCAGCAAGGTTACCATATAACTTAAATTTACGAAAATACTTGTGCTTTTCCTTAAGAAGCTTTTTCAATGGCGAGGTATACCACGGCGGGAAAAACGAATCTGTCACTAATTTAGAAGGAACATACTTTTCTACGAGTTTATTTATAATTGAGTAAAAATAATCTATGGAATCATCTAAACCTCTCGTCGAAAGTTCCACATCCCAGTCAATCTCGCTAATTCCACTATTAATTGACATATAGTTCGCACCGTTAAATAAAAATTTAGTTCTTGGCGCAGTACTTAGTGGTTTTAAGTTGAAGTTTGGAATATTTAGTGCCATGATGGTTGTCTATAGGCACTAATGCGCCGCCACTGCAGTCAGTTACATTAATCGCAATGTTAGAAAGCACCAGATCAAGGATCCTACCATGACTATTTAAGTTTCCATTATACTGACGCAGATTTAACATATTAATTTCGTCAATCAGCAAAGTTTCATTTTGAGAATTATAGTAATTAGGTTCATATGACATATCTGCGCTCGTACTAGTTGACCAGGTTATATTACTTAAATTAAAGTCACCTACAATAAGATATTTACTGAGTGGATTAGTCATTATAACATTGTTTAGGGAAGCCAAAAAGTTTTCTAGTTGTTGCGAAAACGATAAGCCGTGACCCTCCTTGCATAAGTATAGAACACATAGATTTATGTCTAAGATACGCTTTGCGGTAGAATCATGTGCGCTAATCGAAACCCATAAGTCCTCCGCGGAGGAACAATAAGTCAACTTCGGAACGACTTGAAGGTCACGACGCACCGCGACCAGCACGCCACCACCTCTAGTTAGTCCTGTAGCGGCATAATCCCGATCCCGACGAAAAACAACATAGCGTTGGTCAAACAGCTCAGCATCTAAAATACTCTCAAGAAGCCACGTCTCCATGTTATTACAATAACGTCAAATGCGGTAGAACACACATTACGGTAAAAAATATTCGTTTTTGAGCGAAGTCCCCGAGCGTTTTGATAATAGATACTAAGATTATTAAGCCCGCAACAACTTTACCTTGAACTTACGAATAGTTATAGCCACTTACCTGATAATTTGAAATTACCAGTAATATTAGATTTTAGTACTATTCATTTTGTTTTAAATATATCTAAGCTAATTTGTTATTATGTAAATAAGAAAATTGTATTCGTATTATAAATTCCTTTAGTTTCCCCTGACGAATTCATGTTATATCATAACATTGCATTACCTACTCCGTATTATTAAAATAACCTTTTCTTTAATCTTACCAGTTTTCAAGTTTATTGCTATGACCAAAGACAAACTCCATTTTTGTAATTTAGATAGTATTAAACATTGTAAAACCATTACTTCCAGCAATTATATATGTGATGTTACCAATGTATATGCAACCGATGCTAAACCCACTTGCGCTAGTGAATTAATGTCAAGAATAGTAATAAAATCCCAATACAATGTAAAACTTTATATATGGAAAAGTAGATATTTGGAAACCGATAAGTAATAACAGATGGTTTTATATACAAACAGAACCAAACAAAATATCTATTGATTGGATAAGTAATAAATTGTATGAAAACAGTATTATGGGGACTGGCATAATTACCATTCCCAGAGGTTGTATTGCATATTGTAGAAGTACGACACTTTTACCTAAAAATAAAATTATTAATATTACTTCACCCATTCAAATCACAGATTTCAATCTTATTAATGATGCTTGGTGTAATATAATATGAAAATAAATAATGTGGCTCCTGTTGAACTAACCAATATAGATTTGGATAATTTAGATTTACATAAGAGAATTTTAATAGACGCTACATCCGAGATTGATAAAATCAAAGATGAACCACGTATAATTCAATATGGGACACATTATTCCATTCTAGTACTTGTATTAAGGTTTATTGTAATTTCTTGTATATTTTATAAATTTTAAAAATATATAACCGGCAGTCGCTCGCGCTTTAACATATTTAGAACTAAAGATTTATTACCTAATTCAGATAATTTACAAACAGACATACAAAGTTTAAACTCGGAACCTATCCCACTACCAATTATTAAATCTAGAATTAAAGACTCAGATAACTTACAACCAGACATACAAAGTTCAAACTCTGAGACTATTCCATTACCAATCATTAGATCTAGAATTTAGTACAGAAACCTCTTTTTTCTCCTAGAAGTTTCCTTTTAAAGGGGGAGGTGTTACATCCCTATGATGTTAGTATATCTACTTACAGCCTTAACTTACTGCTGCATCAGCATATTGCTATCCAGCCAAACGCACCCGCTTCTCGGGCGCGCCAGTCCTAATCCAACCTCCGCGACGGCTGCCGATTTCATTTAAATCATTTTAATATTAGTTTTATTTCTATTTCCTTTTTTTAAAACCCTAATCGCGAGACTCGTTCTAACAGTGAATTAGGGAGTGATCTTCTATCTGCAGCTCCGCACGGACATCACATTGCCTGATTTTAATATCAGACATTGTGTGACCACAGTAAGGAATTGAGGGTGGCTGTGCATTACAGTCATCGATCCGGGAGTTAGCCGAAAAGAGTTTAGCCAGGAGATCGACCTTTTACTGCGGCTTGTGAGCTAAAGTTCCGTCAGGATATCTCAGTGATGGCAGCGAGGGTTAGAAGAAGTTGGATTGCACGGCTTTGGCTAGATGCCAGTAGCTACGGCTGCCCGTAGGATGCGTCAGGAGTTCTAGGCCTACTCGTGCAACGCGCTGGGCATCCGCTCTAATGTAGGCCCTCTTACACGACTTGGTGGATCCCCATGAGCTTTACCTCTGATCCAAGCGCGGTATGCCGTCTGTTTGCTCTCAACAGCGCTGGCACACTCGCGATTGAACCAGCGGTTGCGTCTGCCTTTGCTGATGACATAGGAGTGTGGAATATCGTATTCCATTCCTAATACTATCTCATCAGCAACGGCAAAGGCGCTAGCGGTCGGGTCCTTCCCACTAAATCAGCGCTGCCTCCAAGGGACGGATGCAAAATACTCCCGCATACCGTCCCAGTCTGCCGACGCGTAGTGCCAAATCTGGCGTTTCGAAACCGCTTTTGGCGAGCGCGATGCCACTGGCACTGTGCTGGATATTAAGCAGTGATCCGAGGAGCCTAAAGGAGCTCGAATCTCCACCCGGTATCCAGCTGGGCGACTCGTCAGCAAAAGGTCGAGTAAGGAGGGCGCATGGCCAAATATGTCTGGGATCCTGGTAGGCTGGTTCACCAGTTGCGTCAGGTGAGAGCGAATGCGTGGGCAGTTCTACCAGCATGGTCTGTTTTGGAGGAACCTAACCACAACTCATGGTGGGCGTTGAAGTCCCCCAAAAACACCAATTCCGCCGATGGAAACCGCTCCTGCGCATCATCTGTGCTACCCGACTAAGATGTTCAATTAGTCGCGTTGTCTCCATGTCGCCGTTATGGGATCGGTAGACGCAGACATAGACACGGCAATGAGAGCCTACTCGTAAGTCGACGTGTATCACTAGGAAGGAAAAGGAAGGGTCCTCCAGACAGCGCAGACGGCGACAGCAAACATCCGCCCGAACGAATAAGCAAACTCCGGCTTTGGCTTTGAAGGATTCTTCAAGCACAAAGCCGGGATAGTTTAGGTAGGTAGTGTCAGCTGGGCGAATTATTTGCGTCTCCGTCAGGAACAACATTGCTGGCCGTGCCGTCTCAAGATGGTGGTGGACGGCATTGAGGTTTGCATGGAGTCCGCGGATGTTAGCGAAGTCCACCTCAAACGGTAAGGTTGTGGTGGGGGTATGCACCGCTGTAAGCAAATGGGGAGAGATTACTTTTAAGTAAACGCAGCAAGTTAGATACAGTGACGCAGACCCGAATATCCGAACCGTTCGTGACGTGAGCACACGCGTAACAAGAATGACGGCGGTCTCCACCGTCGCACCCAACGTCATCTCGAATTGTCAACCCCCACTCATCAGTTACTGTCACTTGTCAGCCAGAGACAACTGTCAATGTCATCGCCGCTGTATCGACCTTACCCAAGTGTCTAATAGACACTTGCCGTTTCCGTTTAATTAAATCTGACATAGCTCAATAAATAGCCTAATAAATTGGAAGAATAACGCGACAGCCTAGAAGTGATGCTGCGACATACTTATAACACTGTTGCAAACAACACTTGCAAACAACACTGTTGCATACGTAGTCCATAGACTATCCCCATGGATTAGGTATTAATAACAATGTTTTTATTAAAAACGTATTTAGGTTTATTATGTAAAACAAGATCGAAGTCGTAATGTAGGTGAGTAGGTACATTTTTTTCAGATGGGTTAATTAACCTTTCTGTGTTAAATAAATGTATGCCTGGGGCAACGCTGCAACAGATCGTAACAGAGGTATGTTCTGCAAATGTAAACAAAAATACATCAATAGTTCTGCTTGTAGGGGACAGTGTAGCCTTGCAAACAAAACATATTGTTGACAGCTTTACGAGATTAAGCCAGATAGACTATAAGAAACTAACATGGTGTACGTTTCCATATTCAAAGTCATTGAATGACAATCAAAATAATAAAATTTATAAACTTAACAATATGTTACATCACATGATCAGTCGTCACAATGGAGTCCTTCTGACATTAAAGCTCAAAAAATATAGTTATTTTGCAAGGAAAAAATATCAAAAAATTAAGTAATTAATTATAGGCCCTTAACTTGTAGTAGATCTGCAATATTTAAGAATAAAATCATTGAGAGACTCTCGTTATTTAATTGCAACTTTAACGAACCAAATATTACAATAAATTATTTAGTGTGATTGCTAAAGCATTTGACAAAATATATACAAAAAAAAAGTCAATGTAAATGTAAAAAACCGTCTTTAGTGACTGGGCTACGAAAGGAATAAGAGAAAGTAGGGATTTTCTTTATGATCTGTATGATAAGAAATCTTTCAATTCTAATCCAGCTTTTCATGATTATGTTAAAAGATATTCAAAATATTAAAAAAATTATGTTTTATTGCAAAGTCTAAATTTATTAGCAACAAAATTATAAAGTCTAATGATAAAATCAAGACTACTTGGAAAATTATTAATTCAGAAACTGGCAAAGTGAGTAAAACTGAGTCAGGCTTTCTGCTTAAGTTGAATAATGAGCTTATTAAAGATAATCTTAAAGTTGCTGACATTTTTGATTCCTTTTTTGCTCATATACCTATTGAAACAACAAGACATTTAGAATCGTCCTCTACTGTAGCACAAAGTTTATTAAAACTTAATTTTAATAAAAAAGTACCAATCTTTAATTTTAGAGATATAACATATTTAGATATAATAAAAACGTACAAAAGCTTGAATAAGAAAAGAACGGAAGATTTATGGGGTCTCACTGTGACAGTTTTGGAGCCTATTATAGAAGTAATCGCACCGTTTTTAGCAGGAATATTTAATAAATGTATCGAAGTAGGTACATTGCCAGATTCAATGAGAAATAGTAAAGTAACTCCCATTTTTAAATCAGGTGATAAATTTAACGCTGCTAACTATAGACCAGTTTCAGTTCTTCCGGTACACAGTAAAAATTTTGAATCTATAATCTATACGCAAATGAATGCACACTTTAGAATGAATAAAATTTTACACATTGATCAGTTTGGTTTCACGAAAGGATGGTCAACTATAGATGCTGAAGCAAAACTGGTCAAAAACTAATAAAATTTTATCTGTACAATAGAAATCAGAAAGTAGGTATAAATGATGTAGTATCAGGAGGTTCGATAGTCAAAATGGGGGTACCCCAGGGATCTATTCTCGGTCCGTTTCTGTTTCTTGTTTATCTTAATGACCTTCCATTCATGGTTAAGGAAATGTCGGAAATAGCGTTATTCGCTGACGACACTTCTTTAATATTTTCTTTAGATAGGAAAGATCCAAAGGTTGAAGAAGGAAAAATTAACGAAACACTTAACAGAGTATCATAATGGTTTTCTCATAATAACTTAGCACTTAATGCTAATAAAACTAAATTTCTTAAATTTTCTCCACCTAATACACGGCTCAGTCAGTTAAATATTGAATTAGATTTGGAAACGTTTGAAATCGTAAATTAAACTTCTTTTCTTGGTATTAGGATAGATTACAGTGGGGTTCTCATATCGAGGGTCTGGCAAAGAGGCTCAGTTCGGCTGCTTTTGCTGTTAAAAAATATAAGAAAAATTACAAATCAGTCAACTGCTAGGCTAACTGGCTGCTAGGCTAAATAAACTTATTTTGCTTATTTCCATAACGTTATGTCATATGGAATATTACTATGGGGATCAGCAGCAGACGTAAGTAGAATTTTCATTCTCTAGAAAAGAGTAGTTCGGTTTATATATCAGTTAAAAGCACGTGATTCGTTAAAGGAACTATTGAAAGATATAGATATCATTACTGTACCGTCCTTGTACATATTTGTAAATATTATGTACGCTCGTAAAAATCTACACCTTTATACCAGGAACAATGAGGTTCACGGATATAACACAAGGAACAGGAACAAACTGTGTGCTCCGAAGTTCAGACTTAGCAAAAGTAGTAAATCTTTTATATGCAACTCAATTCGTTTTTATAACAAAATACCTGACGACATCACTGCATTGACAGACAACAAATTCAAAACGCACATTAAACGTGTGTTAATTGCGAAAGCTTATTGTAAGATCAATGACTATGTTGCAGACAAAAATGCATGGAAATAAGTCTACTCTGTACTGGTGTTTATTATTAGTATTTTTAGACTATGATTAACTATTGTTTCATTCAATTATTATGAATTGTATTTTATTGAAATTATTTAATTTTATTATCATTAATTTGTTATATAATTTTATTGATGCGTACAAATTGTACTTAATTATGTTTACTAAACTGTACTTAATTAGATCTATGATACTGTAATGTAACTTTTGTTACTTAGAGGAAGAAAAAAGTAAGGCCTCCTGAGTTTCTTGCCAGCATCTTCTCAGTCGAAGGCTCTCCCAAAATCTGAACTGGTGGTTGATTAGGTAGGTAGAGTAGATTATGGTCTGTGCCAGCTAGATGTGCATGAAGGGTCATTTACCCCACTTGTACGAGGGGGGTGCTGTAACGGTACAGAATGAATGGTATCTGTCCGTTAATAAGGAATACATGAGTGTAGCACTAAAATCAATATTAATGCGTTGCACCATTATTGTGATAAGCATAAAAAAGGAAAAATAAACTAGTTTAAAATAATTGACATGTGGACAAGTGGCTTTATGGTTGAAGGTTGTAAGAATGAGTCAATGGACTAGGGGCTTTATTTTTATTTGAATTTCGCGGGGACTGTTCCATGCGTCGCTTGCGAAATGGGCGCTGTCTATTGGTTTGGGTTGATGGGGGGGTTCGCCTGGATTGGTTAGCGCGTCCCTCGCGACATAGGCGCCGTCTACCGTGCGTTTTTTACTTGAGTTTCGCGGAAGACGGGATCGGGTCGATAAAATCGTTTCAAAAAACAACCAGGCGCCATCTGTGTTCAGAATGCTGAACTTTTAAAATTTTACTAAATTCGGGATTATTAGGATAAGTGGGTGTTTATTAAGAGGGAATTGTTGATGGAAGGCTACATCTAGATTTTCAAACATGTAATGTTAGCTATATATAGAGATTTGGTTGATTTATGGTAAACACTAAAATTTACGCGAGAGTGTCGGTCATGAGAGGGCGGAAGGTGAGATTGAAAGATAGAAAGAGAGAGGAGATTTTGTCTCCACGTGTAAGCGCGTGAAGTTGGCCATTTAACAAAAGATAACAAGGGTGAAGTAGAGGCGAGTAAGCGATAGGTCTAGCGATTGGGTGAAAGTAGGAAAGTGGATTTGCGCGGGCAAATGTCGGGCGAGCGTGGCGCGAAATTGGAGGGCTTTTGGCATCATTGTAGGGAAGAAGGGCATTCGGCATCAACGGGGCATCAACACAATGCTACTACAAATGTTTCATTTACATTTCTAATCAAAGTATTTATTTTTGAGAATGAAGAAATGAGAGAAGATATTCGCTTACACACTATTTACGCGCACGCTACTGTACAGTCACCAGCATTAAGATGTGACTATCGACGGCCTGCAAAAATATCTGATCATTGGTGGAAGGCATATTATAAGCATATCACATCTTAATGCTGGTGACTGTACGTACGCGCGGTCGGAATGGAGCGTAAGCGAATATCGCTGAAAGGTGGTCTACCGGGATCTTACTCGACTGTAAATGAGCACAATACAGGCCTTTTGTAGTTAAGCAGCCAGGTATAGCTGAGAACCACAGAAATATCATATTTGTATCATATCTATGTTTGTAAGGTAAAAAACTTACACATGCTGCTCTGATATCTGATCTTGCACCATCAGGATATTGTCATCGGAAACCTGTTAGTAAACAATCATTATGAAGTTGGCATCAACAAGCAAAAATATAGTGTAGAGTAAATATAAGAGTAAAACATCAAAGAGAGTTTAATGGCAAAATGGTATACCTGCAAGAAAGGGTTTTGGGCAACATTGGGAAGAGGCCCACTATCCCTCCTAATGATATCTGCTACCTTCTGCTCGATGTTAGTGAAGGTAACATTAATATTAGGCCCTCCTCCAGTGCCCCGCTGTAAGAGGGTACGGCATGTTATTTTAGACCTAACTTTGCATTTTAAGTCTGTCCAAATCTGACACAAGTAAATATGTTTTTATTAATTTATAAATGTACACAAGAAATATTACAATAGTAAAAGTAACAGTGACTGAATAACAATCCGAAGTTTGTGTACACAGAGAAACAAAATGTCTGATGTGAAAGAAAAAATAAAAATGTATTTCTTTTATTTACAAATGCTAGGCTAGGCGCTAGGCCCGACTCGTGGAGGTCTGACCTATAGGGTTAGTAAACTGACAATGTAGCTATTTGTCATGAATTATAATCATACAGTATAATCTAATAATAACATACAATCAATTAATCATTGGCCCCGACTGGACCGGACGGTGCAAGGATCAAATTTTAATATGGATGTATGTGATGTGGGATATTTTTAAGAAAATTAAATGCTGTAATTTTACGAGAAAAATTAGTTATTTTATAGGTACTTTTATACAATATTGCTGCGACTTCCCAAACATTTTATACTATATTTTATAGTTAGGTAAAACACTCACTTTGGCCCACTCTTTAGGCAGTCTCGCTGGACCCTCCACATTCAAGTCTTCAGCGCATTCTTGCCATAGTCTTTTTGACAGCGCACGCGACTCTTTTGAGCCGAGAGCCAAATCTCTGTTGGCTTCGGCAAACTCCACTAGCAGCTCTAGCTGGCGCACAGTTGTTGTGCGGCGACCTCCCTCTATTATCTTCAAGCACAGAATACATAATAATATAAAAGATTTAGAACGTGATAAAGTGTCTGGGACAATTATGACTAATATATTTCAATTTTCAACTCTAACAACAACTAAGTGGATGTTTTTATTGTTTTGACCAAACAAACGCTATCTTAGTCTGTTTGTTTTTGTTTTCCATAATTTTAAATTCTGAAAATGAAAGGAAAAAGTTCGTTCAAATACAAATAAAGCAGTGATGTACCCTATGCAGCATTCATAATCGAGTGTCGATTGTAAAAGTCACACCTAGTATTTTTTAATACTCGTTCCAGCACTAAACGTCTCAACTTTGGTTGAACTTTGGTAACGTCAACGATAAAGTTACGATTTAGTCGTACAAAAAAATTACTGTGATACCGTTTTTGACATACAAACCAAAACTAAACTAAAACCAAACTATTCTAGAACGAAAGGTAATGTCGTCCGTAGTTAGCGTAATTGGGGCCCTAGGCGTTCTCTTCGAAACAAAATTGACGTTTCACGATGACATTTAAAAGGTAGCATCCGATAATTTTCGACGTCTAGGATTTCTAGTGCGTAACTGTAAGGAGTTTAATAGTGTATTTCCCATAAAACTTGTAATGGATTGCGGGCGGGGAGTCGAACCCCGGACTCTCGTGGCGGGAGCGCGCCGAGAGTGAATCCTACATTTCCTTCCGCCGGAGGGGCTTAGAAGGTTTCCTAGCTAGCTCAGCGTTAGAAGGGTTAGCCACGGGGTGCGACAAATAAACACGGGAGTAGTGATATTATTGGGAAGTCTGGCTCAAAAATCAACACAACCACGCTCACTTCGTTCGCTGCTTCACTCCGTTCCGCGGTTGTGTTGATTTTTAAGCCAGACATCCCAATAATATTTCCATAAAACCACTTTAGAACGATCAATCGATCGCTGCCTGATGCAAATATTTAATAAAAGACGCTGATGTTTGAAATATTATTGGGATGTCTGGCTTAAAAATCAACACAACCGCGGAACGAAGTGAAGCAGCGAAATAAAATTAATGTTCCGTTCAACCGATGGCTATCATAAATAAAGCACGCAAATCTTCTGTCAAATAAAACTAAACTTACATGCCGTATGGTAGCCGCAACAAAACAGCACTTTCAACTCTCTATAGCACTGTTATTCATATTAATCCTTGAAATATTTAGTCCCAAAAAAGGGTTGTAGAGGTTTAGCACTACTACAAACTGTACATTAATTACATTAAGACTTAAAAAATGACATAACACAACACAAGCAATGCGCTTGACATCGACAACTACAATGATCAATTAACTCGATTCTGCATGATCGCACTACGTAGCAGTAAAGCGGAGTTCACAATATGTAATTTATTTAGATAATATCAACCTATTTTTAAGCATATGGTAGGCATATTACGTTCGGTAAAAATAAAAATAAAGGATAACCTGTACTTATGCAGTCCCACTGCTGAGCAAAAGCCTCAATTATTGGAAATAAGTTGTCGCTATAATTTAGGAGTATGCGAATAAGCATTCACCAAGATTACCAAATGCCGCTTGGTGATCACAAACCCATCGAAAAATTATGATAAGTAAATATATTTTTTGTTCGATCGGGAGAATTGAACTCGCGACCAGGAGGTCTACTACGAAACGCCGCAACTTAAAGTATCGGCCGATTGTTCGCACGTTTCTTACTACGAATCTCTATCGTTCGGTCGGTCGGCCCGCACTTATCATTCCTTCCGACCGAACTTCGTTTGACGTTTGAGGCATCGTAAACCCTACTCTGAACGCACGAAGTCCAAACGATAATTTAAATTTGACAAAAGTTTCGTCGGTGATTTACTGTCAAAATTCACGATAGCAAAATAGTTACCTTGTGATTATCGTAAGTAGAAAGTTTTATTTAATTAACGCAATTATGAGTGTTTTGTTTGTTTATTTTATCGTTAAATGTGATTATAATTGCAGTAAAATGGCAGCACGTATGTGTTTAGTAGAATTGGCCCTCCTTGAAGAGCGTTTGGAGCGCCGAAGAGATCGCAGACGGACCCGCGACTCTTTTACTGTAAATTTAGTGCCCGACGTAGAATTCATGTCGAATTACCGCCTCAGTCGGGCACTTTATGAGGATTTCTGCCAGGACGTGGTGCCTCTTTTGCCAGCAAAACGTAATCGCCGTGGAATAGACCCCGCGACTAAGGTATATAAAACAGTTTTTTTTACACATAAAGGCTTTTTTTTGGATATAATACATTAGACTGTTTTGTATTGTAGATTCTTGTTGCCTTGAACTTTTATGCTCGGGGCAGCTACCAAGGTTCTGTGGGGCAAAATAATGACGCACCAATGGCCCAGCAGACTATCCCCCGCTGCTTGAGGGAGGTCACAGATGCCATCAATACACCCAGCATTCTACGGAAGTACATAAAATTTCCTCAAAACGCAATAGAGAGAAACGTTATTAAGAGGAAGTGAGTTATACTTAATGATTTTAGTATATTTAAGTAGTGCTCTAAGCTATATTTTATTCCCGATATTCCCACGGTAACGAAGTCGCTAGGAAACAATAATTATTTAACATTCACTTAAACATAATTTTTCTTACAGATTTTATGAGCGTTATCATATACCGGGGGTGATTGGGTGTATTGATTGCACTCATATAGCCATTGTAAGGCCTAATGAGCAGGAGGTCCATTAACACACAAGTAGTAAGATAATGGCATACATTTAGCAGCTTTAAAATACTATATTAATGTAATGTATGACATAAAAGTTAATTTTATTTAATGTCTTTTCAGATATGCAATAGCGACTGTGAGATCCTTAATGTGGATGCATCATATGGTGGAGCGACCCACGATTCGTTCATATGGCCACAGAGTGAAATTAAGGGTCATCTGGAAAGTCTGCAAACAGAAACAACATACCTATTAGGTATATATTTATTGGGTATACTAATTAAATATAATTTGTTTCCATTGGCTCGCTACCCACTCTGCTGTACTGTTCACCTATGTAAAAAAATGTAGGAGTGAGGTTTGATCCACACTTATTGATATTGATTGTTAAGCTATTCAAAAAATGTAATGAACCTATTAAAATTAATTGTTAATGTACTCGTAGGGTCGATTTTGGTTTTTCCAATTTGACTTTACATAGTTTGTTTGTTGTACTTACTTCACACAAAACCTTTGATGGGTTAATATCAAATTTCACTTGTATATTAACATAATTGCATAATATGTGCATAACGGCTGGACTTAATGCTCCTGAGCTTACTGAGGATGATCTCCAGGTTGAAAACTCCCGCCAAATCAGTGAGTCAATGCCACTATCATCAGTCATGTCATCTACGGAAGCACTGAGAAGAGGACAAAGAGCAAGAAAGAGAGTCGTACAATTATTAGATAGAAATTAATCCTAATTTATTTATTTTTATTTACCACAAATTGTTTTAAGTTACTAAAAAATTAGTAGTGTAATCTTTACTTTTTATACAACTTGTTTATTACTTACTCATAGTTACTTTATCAGCTAGTTTAAATAATGCTGTTAGTAATTATTGTTTTAGTTAGTATTTTTTGTTTTTGTACTGTTTATTGCTACTATTGATAAAGTAGTGAAGTTAATTGCACCCATTTCTTCTTCATAACTAAAACTAAGTTCTGAATGGGTGAAATATGAATAGGACTATCCAAAAGAGTTAAGCAAGTATGTTACATAAATAAAAATATTTTAACTTTTACTAAAGTAGTTTGTTTTTAATGTGTAAGTAAATAAAAAATACACAGGTAGGTCCTAGATTTTTATTTACTATTGCAAATGTTGTCTAACAAGACTACACAGCTCCAACAGAGCTACCCTGATGCCCGCCAGTTCCCTAATTGTCCGTTCCTCTCGCTCAGCGCGGTGGTCTTCAACCCGAAACAGCCGGTCCCGCACTGAGCCATCACCTCGAGGGAGAAGTTGCCTACTAGGTCTCCTAGGATGTGTGGCTGTAAGAGAACAACAAGTTTATATTAAAGTCATGTTTTAATTATATTCTGTTGTAAACAAAGTTCACAAAAGGTATTTAAGTACTTGTAAAAAACATATAGATTGTCACAAGATTTTTAAATTTAACATCAAATAAAAATAGACCATTTACAATAAGTCTTTCTTCCAATTTTTTATTTGTTCGCAACAGTATTTGCGTAAAATTATATATTTAGACCATTCAGTTTTATAGAGTTAAAAAGTTGAAAATTGTGAAAATTTATATTATACATACAACGAACTGGTACTGTTCCACTTTGGTCAGGGATAGATAGGTCAGTAGGTCTCTCTGCTGTTTCCTCTCCTGACTGCGGTTCCAATAGCAAAGTATCTGTAAAATTATTACACCTCCATTAATTATGAAGAGTAACTACAGAATGCAGATTACAAAAATTGTTTAATACTAGGTAATGTATATGCCGTTTTCCTTTACTTGTCCAATTTAGTATACAATCTTGATATCATGTCATTAATAAAATTAGTAATTAGAAAAAAAGTGAACACAGACGGTAGCTAGGTACAACAAATCATTATTTAAATAGTCCTTTTGTTCCAACCAGAATCCTTTTTGTTTTAATTATTAGTTTATTTTATGCACTCCTATTTCAATAAAAAGATAATACTATGCCAAGATTGCTTACTTATGTGAACAAGTAAGTTATAAAAAATTGACTATAGAGAAATATAAAATTGAATTTGTCTGTAATTGGATAATGGAAATTAATAAAAATTGTGAGATCTACTGGGGTCAGAGTAGTATATGTTTAACCCAGTTTGTTATGAAGTAACCATTAGCACAGACCGACCCTAATGTACAATAAATTAGGTATATTTTTATTTAATTTTACATACCGTGAATGATATCTCTTTCCTGTAGTATCTCCAAAGAGTCAGCAGGCGGTTCGTTTCTTATTTGCTAGAAAATACAAATTATTGCATTACAAACAAAACTCGATTATTAATTACTTAGATTATTTTTAACTTGTATTTATTTAGGATAAAATATTTATTTATTCAAAATCCATATCTATTAATTTTCAAAATTTAAGTTCTTGTCTTACAGCAAATTATGAAATCTACCAAAGTTTATTAAAATACATTTATGTAAGAGAAGAGTTACATAATGTATATCAATAGTAAGTATACAGTACATACACACAAACATTAAAGTTCATTATGCAATGCTTCAAAGTACTTACCTCATCAAAAGCAGGCACTCTCGCTGTAGTCTGCGGTTCACCAAATCCCTCTCCCATAATGGAAATCACTTTAAGTTCACACTGGGAGAGCTGTGGGGCTGTAGACGGGCCACTACCAGTGGCAGCCGCAGACTTCCGTGCAGCGGCTGCTGCCTTCTTGGCCAGATATTTTTTATCTGTCCATACCTGTAATAATATAATGATGTTATAGGTACATAATGGTTATTATTAATAAATTCTTATAATGTTAATAGGTAAGTATATCAAGAATAGTAAGTATACAGTACATACACACAAACATTAAAGTTCATTATGCAATGCTTCAAAGTACTTATCTCATCAAAAGCAGGCACTCTCGCTGTAGTCTGCGGTTCACCAAATCCCTCTCCCATAATGGAAATCACTTTAAGTTCACACTGGGAGAGCTGTGGGGCTGTAGACGGGCCACCACCAGTGGCAGCCGCAGACTTCCGTGCAGCGGCTGCTGCCTTCTTGGCCAGATATTTTTTATCTGTCCATACCTGTAATAATATAATGATGTTATAGGTACATAATGGTTATTATTAATAAATTTTTATAATGTTAATAGGTAAGTATATCAAGCATACAGTCATTTTACAATGGATAGAACTTACTTTCTGCCACTGCTTCGTGGTTTTAGTGCACCCACCCATGGCATTAAGAGTTGTGCACATCTCTTCCCACAGCCTGTGGGATCGCACTCGGCCCTCCACACTCCTTAAACTTCCTCGGGCCAAGTCGCGATGCTCGTTAAGGAAATCGAGGAGTGCCTCTATTTGCGCCGCTGTTGGACTTGTCATGTTGCTCCAATAAACGAATATTTTTAAAATGAGCTTCATTTCCAAACTCCCAACACACGTTAATATTCAAAACGATAAATCAAAAGGCACAAACACTTCAGTCTTATTATTTAGTGAACGTAATGAATAAGTTGCTTGTTTTTGTTCACATTTCTCAGCCAACCAAAGTTTCACACACTTGAAGTTTCACCACTTAGCGATAACGATTTACTAAAGTGTCTCAAACTGCGCAATCGAGTTTTTGTAACAAAATATGGTTTTTTGCGCTTTGAAATGGAAGGAAAAAAACAACCCCACTGTTTTGTTTACTTTATTTTACTTTTTAAATATCTCAATGGACAGAAGACAAAGGAATTAATAGTATACGGTTTTAATTTCGTTAAATATTCTAAAACTTTACAAATATTACAGTTTTATTGTCTTAAAATAGTCAATGTGACACATAGCTTTCTAATTTGTCTAAAATAATTTAATTTAGTCATTAATTTGATGTATTTCTTTAATTAAAAGACTCAAATGAGCATATCGATAAAACATCGATATTTTGATTTTCCCTATCACTTTGTTTCATTCGTTCCGATGTTCATGCGATGATTGTCTATGGTTTTGAAGGTTTGTACAGAATCCGAACAAAGTTCAGAGTAGGGTCATAATGTAAACATCGGTCGAGTTTCGGTCGGGCCCGAATGTTCGGAATCGGCGTTTCGTAGTAGAACTCCTGATTTTGTGTAGAATTAAAATGATCAATATCATATTAATATGTTTGCCTATTTATTTCTCCACTACAACAAATCTGACTGCAATATATTTTTGTTTTGATTGAGAATATTCAAACTTTGCTCATAGTTTTAGAATAAATTACTGTAAGTAGTAGAATAAATAATAATAAACGATTGTATTTTAACGTTGTGCACTTGCCTTAATGTTGTATGTTACAGTCACTTGACTGAATATAGGTTTTAATGAAGTTATATAAAACTAATTTATATAAAACTAACATTTAATGTGGAAATTTAATGTATTTAGTTAATAAGACACATGTTGCTTAATGAGGATATAAAACATCATAAAAAACATATATTATTACTATCCTTACCTTAATTTATTATCAAAGTATGTTACACGATTTATTTATTTATAGGGTTAAATAAATCTGATGAATAAAGTTGTTTTTAATGCAGACATTATTGAAATTTTATTTTATCACTTTTACTGTAACATGCCATGCAAACAATGCAAAAAGCCTCGCAGTGCGGGCGGGCTCATCCGCTCAGCTCGCCACCAGGAGCGCGATGTCAAGTAAGCACTTTTTGTGGGAACATGAATTTGCATTGCATAGGTGTTTTATTCATTGCGTTTGTATTTCAATCATTGCATTATTTCTAAACGTAAGGTAAGAATCGTAGAAACATCAACTGGTTCCGTGCACACCAAAAAACAATTTATGAGGATTTCAATATCTTTGCATCAGCCATTACTGCAACACGAATTTTTAGTTTTATCTAGATGAACGATAGTAGTAGTGTACAATTGAGAGCAACTATGTAAAATGTAACCCTTTTATCAGGTAGTGGTACCCGTGATAAATACTTTTACCTTTAATCATTCGAAAAAAAATGTCAGCCACTGACTATGAGTTTGACAACAATTTAACATCTGCTTCTTAGCTTTATCATCAGCCTATAAACATCCCACTGATGGGCACAGGCCTCTCACGTGGACAATAGCACGTGGGGTATTGGGCCATAACCCCCCACGCTGGTCCAATGCGGATTGGGGGGTTTTAACGACTGCCATCTTACGACAACAACCGGGACCAAAATATTCACCTTCCCAACCCTAAAGACAATATGATGACTTGGTAATGTGATTAGGTAAAATACGAGCATGTTTTATTTAAATTTGCTGATTTAGAATTTACTTACATTTGAGTGAAATAATATGCGTTTGTGTTGTGTAGAAGAGCATAAGAAAAAACGTATATAATAAGGGTTTGATTGCTAGGTAATTATCAGTATTTCACTGTCGCTACTCCGCTCTACAAAGTGATCTGTCTTCGTGAAGTGAAGTGTCTTCGGAATTCAACAATTCACAACAAGTGTTTGTGTGTCGTTACTCCGCTCCCTGGCCTGCAGCTGCTTGACAAATTCGTCATCAGTCGCCTTCAGTCTTCAACAATTCGCATCAAGTGTGTTGATATAATGTTCGTAAGTTTTTTTTTTTATTATAATTTTTTTACGATTTCTATCTGGCGGCCGGGTGGTCGAGTGGGCAGCGGTCCTGACTACGCAACCCACGGTCCCCGGTTCAAATCCTGGAAGAGGCAAATGTTTGTGTGGTGAGCACGAGCATTTGTGACCGAGTCATGGATGTTTATTAGTATTTATGTATGTTTATCCGATATTCAGTCACCATAGTTCGGGCTATACTTAGTTTTGGGCTGAATGGTTAGTGTGACAACTATGAAATTTATTTAATTAATATTTGTGTTTACTACCTATGTATTTACTACTAGTAGAAACGTATTGTATTGTTTTCTTGTTTGTTTTTATATCCGTTGGATATAATTTAGTGTTCAATTTATGATTTGTAAATTATATGACGTGTTACTCTTAAACTTGTATGTCACTCATAAATAGTTATGCAATTGCATAATATAAACCTAATTTACTAATTAGTGTTTTATTATTTTAGGTCTGAATCCCAGTACATCTCCCGTAAGCGCAACGCTGCCGCTTTCGAGTCGGACGAAGAGTCCAACGTTGACGATTTGGACTTGGATGTCAACCGGTAAATATCTAATTATCTACACGATAAAACAATAAAGTGTGAACGTGCTAGCAGTATATTATCTTTATTTAACACTTTATTTCAATTATTTCAGATCTACAAAAAAACGGCAGCGAAACCTAAAGAAAAAAAGGCACGTGTAACCAAGAAGAAATCATTGAGGTTAGTATTATAAAATTTAACAAGTTTATTTAACCGAGTCCAATGAACAACTTATTTTAATAACATTGTCTCATTGTCTTAAGGTACAATAAAGTTTGTGCGCAACTAAGGTGCAGCCGCAAGGCCCACAATCACTTGAATCACGCGCACTAAGGCGTTTGCAGCCCATGGGCTGCACATTAGTGCACACAAACTTGCTTTGCGGTGTCTTCTCTAGTTAGTTGTACCTCAATGGTTATGATATTACTTTATTTGCGGTTTATAGCGAGGTCAAGATTGTAGTGATAACTTTCTATCAATAATAGAGGCCTTTGTCCCGCAGTAGGTCAGTACCTATATAGACTGTTTACTTTACTATATTTTGTTTTATTTTTTGTTACAGTCCTGCTGCAGACGAAATTGCACAACAGTCACAAACGTCACAGTCATTGATTGCTGACCTCTTCGGCGACGAAGAGGAGCTGGCAAGAGCACCTAAACCGTCGCAGCTGTGGTCGTCGCTGACAAAGCGCGTAGCAGGCGGCGTCCTGCGCCAGGCCGCTCTGCTGGAGGGGGACCTATTTTTTGAAGTACGCGCATACCAAGTGGCCGACATTGTCGATGTCAACTCACGTGATCGTTGGGAGAAGGCGAGCGCGCATCTACGGCTGCAAGTCCACCCAAATTCAGCAGAGTGGAGCTTAATTAAAAAATTATTTACTGAAGGTAAAAAGAAATTTGATAAGGAGGCAGTGTTTTATGGGGACAAAAAGAAATAAATTATACTTAATGTATATTTCATACACTTCCTCTATTTAATTTTCAATTGTTTTAAATACATATTACTTAATCATATAATAGTATATAATTTTGTTCAATTGTAATAAGTAGGTATATAATTGTAAAGGCAAGCGCGCATCTACGGCTGCAAGTCCACCCAAATTCAGCAGAGTGGAGCTTAATTAAAAAATTATTTACAGAAGGTAAAAAGAAATTTGATAAGGAGGCAGTGTTTTATGGGGACAAAACGAAATAAATAATACTTAATGTATATTTCTTACACTTCCTCTATTCGAATTTCATTTAATTTTCAATTGGTTTAAAGACATATTACTTAATCATATAATAGTATATAATTTTGTTCAATTATAATAAGGATATACAATTGTAATTGGTGGGAGTGGAGTTTGATTAAACAATTATTCACAGAAGGTAAAAATAAATTTGATAAGGGGACAGTGTTTTATGGAAACAAAAATAAATAAATAATATTTCTTACTAAAACACATGAGTAAAATGAATGATGTTTTTTGCTCAGATTGTCAGATACTAATACAACGAAAAGCTTTACCAGGACATTTACGTAGCATCATTCATAAAAATAACTCCGCAATCTTAGTTGAAACCGGAATTGAGAAAATTAGCTCCGCGTTCCGCAGTCGGATTGCTTCGTATCGCGTACGGGACCAAGTGTCTCACGGCACGCCGACGCCGGCGTCGGCGGCGGCGTCGACGAATATATCGCCCGCGCGCTATTTGCACGCCTGCGCTGACAGGCTGCGACGCCTGCTCGATACAGCGCTCGCGACCTATACCAATATAAGGGTAAACATAGAGATATTTATCCAAGTTACCTTGCCTAAAGACGATACTATAGAAATTAAATCATTCGCCATTCAAAATATATCTTTACATCAAAGTAATGATTTCAAAGAATTTTTACAAAAAATTACAGATGTCCTTAGTAAAAAAGTGGATGAATTTCCAGAGAAAGATAGCGGTTGGTCTTTGTTAAATATTTTGTATGTTGAAGTGAACATTAATAAGTATTCCCCACTAAGGGGTTCATCTTTTATAGAATTACCTAAATCAATAAAAGCCAAAAAGGCCTGCATAAATGTAAGAAATAATGATGATTATTGTTTTGCTTGGACAATAATGGCTGCGTTATACCCTGCTAAAAAAATGCTCGCCGTGTGAAATCATACCCTCACTTTAGTAAAGTGTTAAATTTGAGTAATATTACGTTTCCAGTATCCTTAACTGACATTAAGACATTCGAAAATAATAATAATAACATTAGTATCAATATTTATGGATTGAACATAAATTAAATTACAGGTCCGTTGTACAAAACAAGTTCACGTAAAACACGCCATATTAACATGTTGCTATTACAAAATGAGTCCATGTCCCACTATTGCCTTATAAAAAATTTGCCAAAGTTACTGAGAAACCAAATTACGAAGCATCATGGTAAAATTTACTTTTGCGATGATTGTTTAATGTTTTTTAAAACTGCCAGTGTATACGAACAACATGTCTGCGGTGGTGTTTCGACTGTTTTACCTGAGAGTGGCACTATTCTTCAATTCCAAAATTACCAACGTATGCAAAATGTACCTTTTGTAATATATGCTGACTTTGAGTCATTTTTACTGCCGTGTGATGAAAACCTAAAAACTGGAAATTGTACTTTGAATATTCAAAAACATATACCGGCCGCTTTTGCTTATTATATTGTTTGTAATTATGATAGCTCGTTAAATCGTTTAGTATCTTACCGTGGTAAAGATTGCGCTGAAAAATTTGTATTTCTTTTGCAAAAGGACGTAAAAGCTCTCTATAACATACTTTGTGATAAGTCAGAAAACCCTGAACCAATTATACTGAATGATGATGATAAAATAAGTTTTAATAGTGCCGAATACTGTTATTTGTGTTCTAAATTATTAATATCGGACAAAGTGAAAGATCATTGTCATTTTACAGAAAGATACTTTTTTCGTGTCCTTAAACAAAATGTTCTTATTATTATTTGGAGGGGGGACGCCAGCGAAGTCGGACGGGTGATCCGTCTCCATAACCGGAACCATTTCACTCAGTTTCCTAAGAATACAATACTTACATAAATCAACAATATAGATAGAACTCCTGTACCTACGGCAGCTTTTATAAACGTGAAATTAAAAGTGACTAGCCGTAGCGGACTCTATGACTTCACAAGCAGTCAATCTTTAGCATTGTTAGGTGGAAGAGACGAGATCTTCAATGCCGTTTTACTTGATTTATAAGAGTTTATTGACGAAGCCATTCATAAAAAGAAGATGTCTGGAATTATTCGCATATCTACAGATTCGCATCTCTTCAGATTCTCGTTTCTTCAATCACAGTTATTCAGAGTACAGTTATAGCAAAACGCGAATATGTTAAAAACTAAACATTTAAAACAATAACATACAAACGAAAAAATGTAATAACACAGATTTACAAACGAGATAC
The DNA here is from genome assembly GCA_963921215.1 of Scoparia ambigualis. Taxonomy (NCBI): domain Eukaryota; kingdom Metazoa; phylum Arthropoda; class Insecta; order Lepidoptera; family Crambidae; genus Scoparia; species Scoparia ambigualis. The sequence continues at coordinate 29,856,898 of OY992514.1, forward strand.
CTAATAAAATTATACATACAATAATGGTTATATCTCCTGATATGCATGCATTTATGAGTTATTTCATTTTGCTCCTGATATTTTGTAGACGGCTTTGTAGATACACAGCCTTGAACCATGTTGCGTAGTGGTGAAAGTATACTAACACCTCCCCTCTTCCCTTGGGTGTCGTAAAAGGCGACTAACGGACTAAAGATTGCACATAATTCCAACAGTTCAGAGCGGTGATGGGCCCACCACCTGTCACGCTGAGCACATGTGCAGTCACTATTTGGTGAAAAGTGGACTATGGCAGAGGACTGCTTTTGCGGTCCTCATTGCCTAGTCTCTGACTAACCCTTCGGGGATAATAGTTGTGATTATATGTATGTATGTTTCATAAAGAAATAAATAAAAATAATTTTGGCTGGATACCAATGATACCTACTACTATGTGTTTTTGCGTCGCTTGTACAAATATAGTAAAATGAGATTTCAAAACGAGAATCAGAGATGCGAATCTGTAGAAATGCAAATTATTTATGTTATGTAAGCATCGCCTGTAGTTACATGATAGAAAATGCATAAGTATAATTGGGTTTATAACCTGATAAATAAATAAAACAATGTCATTTTTATTAACTTTCTTTAATCATCCTCCATCACCAAAACACCATCTAAAAATGTAGCAGGTGCCAATATGGAATCTTGATGCCGAGCCCAGCCAAGGTACCAAACTATTGTCATAACGTGAGCACAAGTACCAACTGTTCGTTTACCTATTATACATGAATAGTAATAGCCACAGATCTGGTCCCACCAATTAGCTTCTCCTGAATTTAATAATATAATATATGCTTAGATTAATGATTGGTCACGCTGCGGAGCGCAGCTAGGTCAATCATTCATCTAAGTATTGTATAATAAACTGTATTACTATGATGACGGGACCTAATCCTTCCTCTAATTAATAATGTGTCATGTGATGACGATATTCCTGGTACGTTTGTTACAGTTACACTGTCATTTACTTCTATTACAAACGTACCATTTGTTCGGACATGTTCCCCATAATAAGACCTGGCCTGCTTAATTTGGTAGGTCCCTAATGCAAACAGAACCAAGTCAGACATTTCCATTATAGGGAACATATCCAATTGAGGTACTTGGCCATCTATTCTTATGAAATTAGCCCTGTGCCTATTTTAATGTGCAACAACATGATCAGCTAAATGGTTTGGCATATCCAATCTTTCTAAGGCTCTTTGCAAAATAGGCTCAGCGTCAGGCCGGTCGGTTATAACGGGATGAAAATGTTTTATTATTGCTGCTGCAATTCTAAAGTCTTGCATTAGATTCTCAGTCATATCATTAAAGTAATTCGCTCTAAATATTTTATAATCCCGTTTAAACCGACCGTTTACAACTTCCACTACCCACCTGCACATTGTCACTAATCTTGATTTATTGGCTTTTATGGTCGAGAGCTGTGAACCTTCGTTTTCAGAACGTGTCTCTGGATTATATACCGAATATCCTAAAGAATTGAGTAACCCTAAAGCATCTTTAAATCCACGATCTAAAATGCACACATCATTCTGTGTAAAGTTGCTCCTGAGGTCGGAACTATCATTTTCAAATAATTGTTTTATTATGTCAGCATCAGTAGTGGTAAGGTCTATATGCATCTACAGTATGACCATCAGTAGCTACAATCAAAAATGGTTTCACTAGATTGCGGAATTTGTAAAGGCTGTAGAATTTTTTTTAAATAAGCAGTTGGACGACTTTTGGACATAAATGTAAGTTCCATCCATGATCACAATAGGGTTATTCAATTCTGTACCTAATAAACCACGAGGTATAATAAGATTCCTTGCGCTCAATGCTTCACATGATATATTATGTCCTTCACCCAGATGTAACGGTACATATACAGATGTCAGACAATTTCTTACGTTTTTTTACATATGATCGAACTACAGAAGTTGTTATTTGAAAAATGCTTGCGATCCGAGCGAATGACTCTTCTGTCCTTATTTTTACTAAGTAGAGCGCTAGAGCAGTCTTCTTTCTCTTGCAATTATTGAGTCCATTGTATATCAAATTAAATAATACTAGGAAATTGACAATAGACAAGCCAGTCCAGTAGTGACAAATACTTGGTTCAATGTTTTCTACATTTTCAAAGTTTAAAGAGTCAGTTTTGGACTCACTCAAAATATTTAACATATCTATGATTTGAGGTGAAGTGAAGTTTGTCATATATATTCATAATCATTGAGTACATCCCAGTTGTACACTGTACTATGTATTCACAAAAACTCTTGACTTAGCAGGTATAAAAACTTTGTAGTCAGCTAATATCCTTTTCTTAAATATTTGGGAACTCTGAATCTCTCCATGTTTGTACACTCTGGTACAAAGCAGTGACTTGCAGTATCTGAAGTGCGACTATAGCCGGGAAGAATTATGGTAGAGATGAGTTCATGATGCAACTCATCTTCTATGTCAGGTTCTTGTAGATCTGCATTGTCAGGATCTTGTTCATCCCCATGTTCAATAGGAAGGTCATGAACCTCAGCATCTCGTTGAACTCTATAGCGAGCTCGTAGCCAACAAGAATTGCACACTCAAGCATCAACAGAAATCTGTAAAATTATAAAGTATTTAAATACATTGTTGTACTATCTCTTTAATATTAGGTATTGACATTATTTGTCCTTTGTGTAGTCATTTAAGGCAAAGATATATTACATACCTGTCGAGGAAATATAGTTCTAGCTATATACACTCTCTCAGGACATCCATCAAGCAATGGTCGAGACAGTCTTCTACTTCTTTGTGCCAGTGATATGCCACAATTGACACATAGTGAATGATGACCCAATTGCTGTTGAGGTCTATTGTGATCATCAACAACTTCAGCAATCACCAAGTCAAAACACTCCTCCTGGCACAATCTGTCTATGGTTGACACCTAAAACATGAAATTATTTACATTATAAACAATCCATTTTGCTTTATTGAGCAGAAACTATTTAAAAACATAACGAACATTTCAAGATCATTGAGTTTAAGTAGGTACCTATATTAAGTTTAAGATTGTTTTAGTAGAAATATTAAAAAACATCTGCCATAAATCTCTATTAAAAGTGTATCATACCTGTCTGGTACTCCACTCCTCCAGCAATGATACAAAATCTGGACTCATGTCAAGTAAATCATAAGACTGACGATTGGCATAAAGTCGTATGTTGCAATTAAAACATTGCAGTTGCGCAGTCATTATGAATATCTGAAAAAAAAATTATAGTATAAAGAACTGACAAACCACTCATACTTCTATTACCATTGGGTATTGCTGGCAAATGTGGTTATTATAATAGAAATAGCTTCACAACATGGTCAATGATAGTTAAAGTTTGTCTCCATAATGATATAAATCAATCTTGACTATGAATTACATTTTATTTGACCAGTTATATAATAACCAGTGTAGTTTAGGCCCCACTTAGGTATGGTACAATGTGAAAAACTCACACGCATTTGCATTAAACTTAAAAATCGCCTAAGGCAATTCTTATCTATCATATTATTTTATGACATTCGTTTAATAGAGAATAATAGGTACCTTAAGCCTTAGGCGCTCGATATTGGGCCCGTAAGTTAAGAATAGGCTTAGTGGATTAGATATGAATGAATAGTCTTATGTGATTCTTAAGTTTAGTGCAAATGGGTGTCAGTGTTTCGAAAGCCACAAAGTTCAAAATTGAATCTTTCTGCGAATGGAAAGAGTTTAACTACAGCCAAACTGTTGTAATCAAACAAAATACCTACTTACATTTGATATAGCACGAGCAGGAGGCGTCGTTGTTGATAATCGTTGGGGAAAAGAGGAGTCCAAAAGAGTAGCGGAGGTCGTCGTATTAAACACCGGGTCAACAAAACACAGTCGAAAGGCAAAGATCGGGTCCAGAAAGCACAGCAGAAGTCGTAAACCAGAAAACAACACGAGAGCGAGAGCACAACGAAACATCACAACAGCACATGGGCGAGGGCGAGATCCACAGAACACTATTACTCCTAGCGGCATTGAGATAGATCACAATGCCTAGCGGAGAGCGAGATCCGTCTGACGAAGTTCACGACATGACAGTGGCATGACAAGACATGCGTCATCTGTCACTGTCAACGACTTCGATGGGTTTCGATAATAACATTTACGTTGTGTCGATAATTATTTTTATTGTTTAATAAATAGTTAATTATGTAAAAAGTTCCATGTGTTTTACTACGTAACTTCAGAGGTAGTACAATGTTTTAATATTAAAGCAACCGTAATTCTAGTTGACAATTAATCAATAACAAAACGCAATGACCACAGTCATTTAAAAATGTCATGAAACATTTTTTATTTTACATATTGCAACATTAGTGATAACTTACCAGGTAATGTATTTTTTAATTTGAATTAGATTAAAATGGGCATCGATTTATTTTTAGAAATAGTTTGTTCGTGTTTCTTAAAATTTATTCTTTAATTTAATATATCATTTGCATCTGATCATTGATTTTTTATTTCAAGCCCAGCTCCCATACAAAAAAAACCTTCTCCTTTAAGTATATGTTTCTTTGTATAGTTAACTAAGGCTTGAGCAAAACAAAAACAAAATATATTGGTTTATTTATCGTACGATACTTTACTTCAGCGAAAATGATGAGTTTTTGAGATATTATTACGTATATATTTTTACGTAATTGAGCCTTACGCATAAAAATACAACGAATATATTACTATGATTATTGAGGGACTGGACGTAGGACGAAGACCATATTTCAATTGAGTATTTAATAATCGAATTATAAATAAAAACAAATTTGTAATTTACGTCATTTACTTCTGCGCTAAGCGTGTTGAAGCGGCGCACGCAATATAATTTTTTTATTTTTTTATTATGTGTGTTTATCTGCAATCAGTAGTCAACTGTAAGCAGATAGTCTGTGTGTTCTTGTTAGGTCGAGTGCGTCCTCCAGCGAGGGCAGCTACTCATTGCACTTTGGAAGACAATAATCTTAGGGTAATATGTCTTTTCTTTTAAGACGTTTATGGTAACTGCGCCTGGTTAAACCCACAGCAAGGGCGTTTGGGTGTTTTTCGAGTCGCTTTTTGTATTTTTCTATGGATTTCTGAATCTCTTCTTTCACAGTAGCTATATTCAGATTTTTGTGGATTTCGGTGTTTGTAATGAACCAGGGAACCTGAGCCATTGTCCTTAAGATTACATTTTGCATTCTTTGCAACATTGCGATGTTTGAATTGCTAGCACTCCCCCAAAGTTGAATGCCATACATCCAGGTAGGTTTTAAAATAGATTTATATATGAGGAGTTTGTTATCTATGGATAGCTTGCTGTTATGTCCCAACAGCTTTCTATGTCGTATATTGATTTCGTCTCTCTTGCTTTTAATATGCTGATTCCACGTCAAACGACGATCCAAGTGTAGGCCCAGATACCTGACACTATCTTTATTTGGTAATATGGTATTTTCCAGGTGCACAGGAGGACAATTTGCTCTCCGAAGTGTGAAAGTGACATGCACAGATTTAGTCGCGCTACTTTTTATTCTCCATTTTTGCATCCACTTGGTAACAGCGTCGAGCCCTAGTTGTAATTGCTCTGTAGCTGCATTAGGGTCTTTGTCGCTCGCCATTATTGCGGTGTCGTCGGCATATGTAGCCACCATGACTCCGTCTACCTGTGGTAGGTCTGAGGTGTATACAATATACAGGATTGGACCAAGCACCGAACCCTGAGGCACTCCTGCTTTTATTTCGTAGAATCTAGAGGTCGAATCTGATTCTTTTACTTGAAAGATTCGCTCAGTTAGGTATGATTTCAGCAGAATAAAGTAACTGTGAGGAAGGCTTTGCTTTCCTACAATCACACCAATTATCTAGCCCAAGAGAAACTTCGAAGAAACTCGTTAAATGGTTACTAGACAACGGATAAACATACTTAAAATACCTTAATACATTCTTATTATACATAGAAAACACCCAGACCCGAGACAATTCAGAAAAACAATAATTTCTAAATTGACCCGACCGGGGTTCGAACCCGGGACCTCAGACATGGCGACGCCATGAAAACCGGTGTACAAACCACTCGACCAAGGAGGTCGTCAATATAAATATCAATATAAATATTCAACCGTATGACTGCAGAAATAGAACTATTCTAAAATCTACGCGAGCGCACTCTCAGTCCCGCAATGTGCGTCATGAACGGTGGACCTGTGCAACTCGCTCCCGCATGTACGACTAATTGTTTAGCAAATCGTTTGTGCTAGCCAAATTATGGGCAACAAAAAAAATAAAAAATATGTTTCGAAGAAAAATACTGCCAGGCGCAACAAGGAGTTTGCTAGAATGGCAAGAGATTCGAAGTATAATAATGCGTGATGTATGAGTAAAAGTATAATTTTAAATCACTTATTAAATTACTTATCTATTTTGTTATTATTATTGTTTGTGCTAATCTGCGATCAGTCCTAAAACTATGAGCAGATTTGTTATGGATTTTTGACTTACCTATTTAAAAAATATATTCGCTGTTCAACCATCGCCACGGTGGTCTGTAGTCCTTCAAAAATAATAATAATCAATGTACATACAATAATAAAAATGATACTAAGCGCTTTGCATAAACAAAATAATACGCTTTCTCTAACTCAACAAACAAAAGTACCTACTTCGGAACAAAAAGAACGCGTGGAGTCGCCAAATAAAATAATACATTTATTACCGATTCCAATTTGTTTAGAGGAATGTTCAAAGGAGTGTTATTCAAATCAAATAGTATCTTATTAGATCATTTCAGCAAATTTACTTTTTTAATACAGATCCAATATTTAAAGAAAAAAAATTCTTTATTAATTTGATTATTAGGACTTTTATAGTTTATTTTGATATTTAATTCTAAATACTGTGTTAGTGTTTATTTCAAATAACCTGAATTGATATTTTTAGATTAACGTTACTAGCTAGGAACTTAGCCTAGGAACTGGCAAAAATAACGCTAATGTTAAAGCGCAACCATTCTATTACTGTCTATGGAATGGTTGCGCTTATGTGAAGATCTAACTCAAGTACGTTTTTTGTTTCTTGTTTATAAACATAAGATACATTTCAGCGTTTCAAATTGAACAAGTTTGATCTGTACGAGATAACGCAAGGACAAATTACATACTCTAAACAGTTACTTACCTATCATTTGACGTTTCGGTCTATTTTCTATACCCGGTAGTTGTGAGCGGTCTAGCTAAATGTTTCGGTGTCAGTTATCTTGTTGTTTCTTGAGCTTCGATATACTTAGGAATTAGGTTGTAAGTTTAAATTTTACAGAGCCACTCAAAATTTTATAGCTTTTTTATTTAAAGTTCATTTCTGGAAACGTGATAGGAATGGCCAAATGAGTATTAATTTATACAAATATAATAATAATATAATATATTATTATATCAGTTATAATATATTGTATCAGTTGAACAGAATAATTAGATATGTCACATATTTCGTATATGTATCTTGTCTCTTTTTATATTTTCAGGTTTCAGGTCATATTTACAGTAAATAAAAATCGGATTGGTGATATATACAGAATAAGTGACGGCTAAAACAATTACTCCCACTGACATTATAGCTATACGTAACAATAATGAAGACTCGTCCGTAGTCTCCAGTTGCAAGGCTCCAGCAGTAAAGCGACGAAAGTTAGGCTTTACGGAATTATAATTCTACCTCCATATTAAAATACATATTACTATTGACTGGTTGGATTTTATTTGAATGCCACATGTTTATTTAGGACTTCTGGTTTGTGTAGAGCTGCAGTTACATCCTTTAGATTATTACTAACACTGGCTTGTGAGATTGGGTGGTATTTGCAATCTCCAACAATAATTGTTTGATATGAGCCAGTGGCGTAATAAGATAATGCAATCAAAATCTGAAATATAGGTTCAGTAAGTATGTAGTAGGTAGTAAATCAAACACTACAATTTTAATACACTTGATTACAATATTTCTATATTAAATTATTTAATGTTTTTACTATCGTTCTTATATCTAAACCATCAGATCAACTTATATTAGACGTGGGGCGGGTATGTGTGGTCGGAGTTCTTCAACCAACTCGTTAAAACATTCTTAGAAAGGCGATACCGCTTTCTAAACTTCGATTCTGATAGATTTTGCATCAATGATCGCATTGACTTATTCTGCCTGCGAGTGGCTAATCTTTCCTCAGCGACGTCCACGGTAAACGCAGCATCGAACATGTCGAAATAAAGAGAGATCATAATAATTTTCCTTCTTACTTAAAATATTTTTTATTTATCCGACACTAACGGAATGTTTATCGTTCCGCTAAAAGTTACTCCAAACAATTTTTTTTTAAATCGTTCATTTGACAGCGGTAAATAGATTCTCAGCGGTATTACAACATCAAAAACGCTGTCAAAAAATTAGCGCGATACCGATTTCAATGGTAAAGTTAGTACGTTTTTTTATAATAATCGTACGCAAACGTATTTACCAAATCATTATCGTACAAATTTGGTACAAAATTTTAGTATGGTACGAAATGTGCTGAACGTGACAGTTTTGCTCGAGGTTTAGTTTTGCTAATATGTGCTTATTGTGATTGAGGCCCAGATCGGTTAAATTTGTCGCCCGAGTTACAAGTTTTGAATCCAGTCTGTATTGAAAGTGACTAGGTTTTTTTTAACGTGTAAAAGACATAACGCAACATTTGGAATGGTTAAATAGAAGTTTGTTCTTCTAACTCCAATCCAACACTGCATTCATGTCTGCCTGTAACTGTTTATGGTTAGATTCGTTCTTAATTTTTGAAATTATCTTCAAGTCATCGGCATACAGAAGACACGTTGAATACAAGAGGACACTTTTGAGGTCATTAATCATAAGATTGAACAAAAGAGGCCCAAGTATAGATCCCTCAATCACTCCCGAGCGCGTGCGATATTGGTCAGACACAAAACAACCATGCTTAACAAATTGTTTACGATCTCGTAAATAATTTGCGAAGATATTCAATAAGCGGAGACTGAAACCAAATGAACAGAGTTTATTCAGAAGAACGTCTCTTCGTGCATCATCGAGACCGCTCGGGTGCCGCCGCCGTGCGTCGGCGGGTGTTCCCATGCGAACTTCACACCACCGCGGGAGGCGCCGGGCGCCTTACTTCACAGCAGGCAGACCACTTCGCCACGGATCACGGACGATACCAGACGCGCGCGCTTTATATAGTTAGCTTAATATAACCAATGTTCGTCTATAATACTACATTATACTATTTATACAGTCCACGTCTCTCATCATTTAAAGTCCTCTTCTAATTGAAATGTACACTGTGGTCATTTATCCTTACTGAAATATAATGAGGAGGTATCTTACTTACACTTCTATAAAAGTAGATTTTGAATTCAGTGTTTTCATCTACAACTTCCTCTTCCTTAACTTCCTTTTCATCAGAATGAGCACATCATGTTTGTTTGTCTCTGTTTCCTGGGGCACGTGCGATAAATTCGTTGGGAACAGAATTCAAACAGGGTGTCTATTCCAAACGAAGTGAGACTTAAAAACGAAACGACCATTGGATGCCAGATAATTTGTGATTTGTTCTCGCGGTATCTTCAGACTGTCTACGTAGCCAGTCACACAGCGAACATACATAGCTAATAATAGGAGTTGTGCGGAATTAATAATAACTCTTCTGATTTCAGCCTCGGAAATCAACAGCTTTCAATCTAATTGCCTACGATAACGAGGTTTGCAAGGTTGTTAATGGACGGGGTGAAGTGCATGCTGTATATATGGATTTCACGAAAGCTTTTGACCTTGTAATTCACGATCTCTTACTTTATAAATTGGAAAGTATGGGAATACATGGGTCGCTTTTGAGATGGTGCGAGTCATATCTCAGAAATAGATGTCAATTAGTATCAGTACACGGTTACAAATCAATGGCTAGAGAGGTCCCGTCTGGAGTACCACAAGGATCCCATTTGGGTATTTTATTCTTTTTAATTATTTTATTTATAATTAACGCCTTGTCTTATAAAATAAAATGTAAATTTAAAATGACTGCCGATAATTTAAATACATACATTACAATAAATAATTGGAATGATATCAGTGCTCTCCACTCTGACTTGGATAGACTCAACGATTGGTGCAGCAATGGTGCGAAAACATAAAACTTTGCAGAAAATTGAAATACTTACTTCATTCAAAACTCTGCTTTGAAAGAAGGTTTGGGTATGATTATTGACAATTCGATATCATGTAGATTCTATAATTAGTAAAGCTTCTAAGCTCTCCGGTTTCATAACGCGACAAATGAAAATACTGCGAGACCCACAGCTACCTATTCGCATTTATAACTCCTTAGTCCTAATTGTCCTGGAGTCTGAAGTGCAGTCTGGAATCCAGGTTATCAGGTCCACTCTAACAGATTGGAACAAGTTCAGAAGCGATTTTTATACCATTTGGCGTATTCGGATGGCATGTGTAAACAGGCTACCGTTATTGCACGTGCGTAGAAAAGTGTCGGATGTCATGTTTTTGTACAAACTGATCCATGGCCACATTGATTCCTCTGAGACTCTGGAACTAGCACATTTTACGATTTCTAGAGTCAACAGATCTTTGCACTTCCGTTATTTAAGACTCGACTTGGACATCACTCTCGCCTGTACCGTATATGTTCAGTTAAAAATTGAATTCGTACTGAATTCGACGTTTTTGATGGTTCTGTGGCCTCTGCCAAGCATTGTTTAAGGACGTTTTTTTCTTATTTAGTATTGCATTTTTATTCTCCATTCGTTTGTTAAGCAACCGAACTAAGCCCAAGCGCGCACTGGCGGCCAGGTCGCAGCGGCCAGGCCGCGGCGGCCAGCGAAATGTATGCATTGTATCGTCAGATTCGTCAGCGCGCGCACTTGGCCGCAAGCGGCCTGCGGCCGCGGCGGCCAATGAGATCGTTGCGACGTAACCTGCGGCCCGCTGGCCGCTGCTCGCACCGCGACCACTGGGATTCAAAAGATTGTAGGATCGTGCGCCTGTATGCGCGCACTGGCCGCGGCGGGCAGACGTGTTATTTGTTTACAGAGTGTTTAAATTACATCATAATGTCTTTTGACACGGACAGGTTTATTTGCGGGCTCGAGACTAGACAGGCATTGTAGGACATGTCGTGCGACAACTATTTAAACCGAGACATAAAAAGGATATTGTGGGAGGAGATCACAGAAATATTTGCTAGTGAAAATTCAACTATAAATGAAAAAAAAAAACTTTGGAAGTATTTATGTTTATTTCATTGCCTTCTCAGAGCAAGTCTATTTTGCCACGGAACTGCTCCTTCGCCTACGAAGTAGTCAGTAAATCGATCCCTGTCTTGTGTAGCTGTTCTATTTCCTCGTGTCAGTAAAGTATGTCTAAAATAATCCTTTATAATGTCTTTCGCACAGTAATGGATGAATCCAGAGTCTTTTCTTCGTGTTTTTTCGCTTCTTACTTGCAAGATAAACGATCACAGCTATTTAAAGTTAAAGGGGGTTAAAGTTACTCGCGTCCGTAGGTTTACCCTTGAGACCCTACACGTGACCCCTGGGTGGTGCTAAATGAGTGACACTGACTGAGTGGTAGAGCCACGCTGTGTTGCAGCTTGCAGCACGCATTGGGCCGGCTCGCCCGGGGTAATACCACCCTCTTACGGTACTTAAATTTCTTTTTTACTTACAATATCCGGCGTGAAATAGTGGCACTTGGTGCTGTTGTGTTTCGTCCGGCCAGTGAGAGTTCCGTAGGCTCCTTCCCCTCCCCCCTCACAATTCCTATTCCCTTCCTATCCCTATTCCTTTTTAAAAGGTCGACAACGCATCTGCGACTCCTCTGGTTTTGCGGGTGTCCATGGGCGGCGGTGATTGCTCTCCATCAGGTGACCCGCCTGCTCGTTTGCCTCCTTAAATATAAAAAAAAAATTCCTCGACATTCATTTCGAAGCACTCTGTACTTGGAACTGACAATTTTGGCCGCAGTTTGGCCCCATGTATAGTCGCAATACTTGCGGCCTGGTCGCAACGCTGGCCGCTGCGACCTGGCCGCCAGTGCGCGCTTGGGCTAAGAGTATAAAGACAATGCCGGATTTTGTATGGGAAGTGGCGTCTTTTTTTTTTGGGCGGCCATCAATCAAACCTTTTTTTTCTAGTACAGAATAGTGTAATGAACCAAACTTACTATGTCATGTATACCTCTAAACTCAGTCTGAACTGAGTTACGAGACTTTGAAGTTTGCATGTATATCTATTAGGTCTAAAGGTTATTTTTGTCTTTTAGGGCGCAAGCTAAGTGAATTGCAATAAAACAAAATAGTGTCTTCGTATGTGTAAACATCTGTAACTAGGTACTTCCGTTAAGGTTATGCAGTCTGCACACTAGCGCCGCTAATGAATTTTTATTAGTTGTGATGATTTTAAGACATTCACTCACAAAAACTATCTGGAGTGAAATCAAGTTTTAATTTATAAATAAATGTATTTATGAATTGAATGCACTTCAGAGATTTTTGTTTTTCTAAATGTCTTATAATCGTGTACCTACGCCTGGCGTACTCACCATGGAATTCCGTTATTTCAAGAATGCCAAAAAACTGTACCCAAATAGTACCAAATAGTGCCCAAAGGAAATAAATAGTACCCTTATAGTTAAAAAGTTATAGACATAGTTTGGTGAGTACGCTAGGCGTAGCTTCTACGCCAAGCGCAGTCACCTCGTTGCGCGAAAACAGAACCACCAATGGCTCTCATTTCTATCTCAATAAATAGTACCGAAAATAGGTACCCTTTAAGAGTGTAATTTTTATTTGACTTTTACACTAGAAAGTCATTAAATTTGATAGCAAACTTCTACATCCAAAAATTACGTGTGGTACAGTCGAGCACAGTGAGTGAATGGTAAAATATTATTTTTATTACCAAAGGAATTGAGATTGGAATAACTATGGAATTCACTAATAGATTTTATTCGTATTTTAAATACCAGAAAAATAGTAGTAGTTTCGTTTATACCTACCTTATAGCCTGCCTTAGGACCTTATAGCCTGTTTATTAACGATAAATTTTCACTTTAATTTATTGTGCTAACTAACGTTACTCTCGAGAAGAAAAAAACCGCTAATATCTTCCGAATACAACTGCAAACCGTCCGAAGTTACCCCAACGCCCCTTACGCGAGACAGTAAAACACTTTATACATTAAAACTGTTATAACGGGACTAAAAGAGTTCACTTGTGACCACGGCCGCAGCATCGCGGCCGAAACGTCAAGCAGTAAGTAGATATGTACTTACTTACAAAATTAATCGTGTTTAGTCCCGTTAAAACAGTTTTAATGTATAAAGTGTTTTACTGTATCGCGTAAGGTGCGTGGGGGTAACTTCGGACGGTTTGCAGTTGTATTCGGAAGATATTAGCAGTTTTTTTGTATACTTATACATAATATATTCAAACTGGTAGGTACCTACCTACCTAGCTAATGAAAGATCAACTGCAAATCGACATGAACATAAATAGCTATTCATCATCATCGTCATCATCAGCCTATAAACGTCCCACTGCTGGGCACAGGCCTCCCACGTGAACAATAGCACGTGGGGATATTGGGCCATAATCCACCACGCTGGCCCAATGCGGTTTGGTGGGTTTTAACGACTGCCATCTTACAACAACAACCGGGACCAACGGCTTATCGTGCCTTCCGAAGCACGGAGGAGCTCGAGATGTTTTGAATTTGGTCACCCATCCAGCGACCCGGCATTGCGAAAGTTGCTAGCGGGCAAGATCGCAAGCCGAACGCGCTAGCCGCTGCACCATCGAGCTCCTGCTAAAAAATGCTATTACAGATGAAATATACATAGGTACTTACTCATTTAAAGATCACTTTCACATCACAATGAAACAAAATTCACAAGTTTTCTCCATTAATTGTTTCACAAATTACTATTCGCAAACCTTTGCGGTGGCAAGGCAAAGTAATCAAGTAAAAAAATCGGTTCCAACTAAACCAAATATGCTTTTATACTAATACAAAAAAATATGTACTAAATGGGACTTTTTTTGCTGAAATCGGTTGTTGAACGTGGTAGATCGGAAATTGTGTAATTTTCATCTATACTAATATTATAAAGAGGAAAGATTTGATTGTTTGTTACCGATATACCGATTTAAAAAATTCTTTCACCGTTAGGAAGCTACACTATCTCCTGGTGACATAAGCTACAATATATTTTCAAAAAAATTAGGGATCCTTACTAAAACTCTAATAAATTTCTTACATCGTGTGCGCTACGAAAACTATTGATGATAGAACAAATGCGATATAGGCGTCGTCACTAGGGTACGCTAGGGAGTCATTTTGAAAATTCGTCACGGGGTCCACGCGAACGAAGTCGTCGGCGGTCTGCTAGTATTTTATAATTTCTTAGTATCTTTGCATATTCCTGTCTATCAGGAGATTAATTATCCATTTACGATTAAGAAGAACTCAATTGATACTAATAACATACATTTCATACCTATTACTATCCTCAAAATTACCCTTAATAATGAGAGAGCCAAAATAAAACTCAAAATGCAATAAAAATTTAATATGTTTAAAATGCCGGCCACCAAACGATAAGCACATTCGGCACCGCCGCAAAAATGTTTTTCTTAAATATTTGCGGCGGTGCCGCATTTTGAGTTTTATTTTGGCCCTCTCATTATTAATGGTATTTTTTTATATTTAAACTCAAAAGGCGGCATAGCCGTGACGACGCCTACATCGCATTTGTTCCATCATCAATAGTTTTCGTAGCGCACGCGATTTCTTAGAGTTTTAGTAAGGATTCCTAATTTTTTTTAAAATATATTGTAGCCTATGTCACCCGGAGATAACACTATCTTCCCAACGGCGAGAGAATTTTTTAAATCAGTCTATTAGTTTCAGAGCCTATTCAATACAAACAACAATCAAATCTTTCCTCTTTTTAGTACATCTTTTTTTATATTAGTATAAAAGCATATTTGGTTGGGCAGTTTTTAAGACTAGTCAGAAGCTATGGAAAATGTATTTTAATTTTTTTTATCGAAGTTGAAAATTTCATTTAGTTCTGATTAACCCACTTTTTAAACTTAGGATCAAAATTTTAGTACTATTGGTTAAAGTTAGGAAGGAGATTTTTTTACTCATAAAAGTGCAATCAATAGGCATTGTTTAAAAAAAAAACATCAAAGAAAAGTCGACCCAAAAAAAAGATATAATTGTTTTTGAGCCATCTCTTCGTTGAAACATAAAATAACGAAAAAAAATTATAACTCGAAAACTACAAAAAATCGTAGAACATACATGGGGGACCAATGGATAGGTATGGTTGTTCCCTATCACCATACATCGGCTCGACACCTTACAAGAAACACGCTGTATATAAGAAAAATAATTATAATCAATTACATAACTGATATTAAACTTCCTCGTTACGCATATCAACTATTAATTTCAACATAATTAAAAGTAATATGTTGTAGGTACATAATAAGTAATAATATTAAAATTATTATGAGTTCGCCTGTACTTCATGTCAATGTATGTAGAAGTTTGCTATCAAATTTAATGACTTTCTAGTGTAAAAGTCAAATAACAATTACACTCTTAGAGGGTACTATTTCCGGTACTATTTATTGAGATAGAAATGAGAGCCATTGCTGGTTCTGTTTTCGCGCAACGAGGTGAGTACGCTAGGCGTAGAACCTACGCCTAGCGTACTCACCAAACTATGTCTATAACTTTTTAACTATAAAGGTACTATTTATTTCCTTTGGGCGCTATTGGGTACTATTTGGGTACAGTTTTTTGACATACTAATTATAGTTGTAGCTTACTCAGATTTCCCAAACTGAGGTGAGTACGCTAGGCGTAACCACGCCTAGCGTACTCACCAAACTATGTCTATAACTTTTTAACTATAAGGGTACTATTTATTTCCTTTGGGCACTATTTGGTACTATTTGGGTACAGTTTTTTGGCATTTTTGAAATAACAGAATTAATTCCATGGTGAGTACGCCAGGCGTAGGTACACACTTATAATCTTCATTATTAACAACGCATTAGCGGTGCTAATCAGCAGACTGCGCCCTCTTAAGGTGTCAGTCGTGCGTGCGACTCGTGCATAGAGTAACTTATACATACAGGTATAGAGATCAATCTTCGGCCTTTGTATTGGAAGTACATACCTAGCGCCATCTGTTTTGTCAAGTATGCAACTTTAAAGTGAAATACATAACTATCCAACAATACGTAATGTATAGCACAATAGCCAGGTATTTTATGCCTACTTATGGATGCTTCACGTTGAATGAAAAACAGGTTAAAATTTCACATTATTTATTTCAAATAAAACATTAAATACATCAGATCATAATGAAAAATAATAAAAGAGATACAATACAATAAAATTTGCAGACAATCGAACTTTGTACACTTTTCATGCGTTTATAGGAACATCATTGCATTTCATACATTGTTTATTTGTTTCAAATGTAAAAGTTCCGGCCAAAAAAATACTAATAAGTATTACTTTTATGTCTAATAATTTATTAACATGACATCAAAGTTGTAAGCCGTGTTTTCTTTCATATAAGTATTTGGAAATTTACCTATGGAACAAAGAAAAGAAATTAATTTTAACACCATTTAATAAATACCAAGCACATTTTTGGCAAAGAATCATTTTATAAAGCTAGTTATTGGAGATTTTCTTTTAGTTAAACATAAGTAAAACAAATATTTATAACTTCATCAAAAATTTACCTTTTTTAAACTAATAAACGTAAAACTAATTACCCTACAGCTTTGGTGCGGTAATAAATAATGGTCAAACCAAACGTACAGTGCTCTTTTAACTTTCTTTGACCGGCACTGTCTATTTATTTGGGAAACGTACAAGTAGATAAGACACTGCTAATACATAAACCAAAAATGATAAATGATGATGTCTTTTACATAAGTTATGCCATTTCGCTTATCAAACTAACATAGATAAAAAAATATATAAAGCTTATTTTATTCATTAGATTGTATTATAACGCCATAAACTTAACATTTTAATGTTAAATCGCACGTCCTCTAAATAATAACCATAACCCAAAAAAACGGTTTTTGAGTAAAACGCGATTTTAGTTTTTTTTTTACTTTGTATAGGTTAATCGTATGTTGTTGATTTTTAACATTTTATAATTGTAACTTACAAAAAACTTAATAAAACTGTATTTCTATTTCAGTACAGGTTTTTTGTGTTATGGCGGTTTTAGAGGATGTGCGACATATTAAATTATCAATAAAATATTAGTACTCATTAAATATAATTTTTACCCAATCCATATTATGACGCATTTTACATAAAATGAGAAGTTATGGCAAATATATTATGGTAGGCGTTTTAAAAAAAATAGAATATTAATAATATGCCATTCTCATTTGCCAAATTATTAAAACTTCTGAGCTACACTGACTCCACTCCAATGTAACTGATAAGTTTTAAGATTTTTTTTTGTTCTCTTAGTACATTTATTTAAATGCTTTTTTGCTTTGGTTTGAAATTTGTCATCATGGTCAGCAACATCTCGTCTCCCAGTTAAAATTTTATTTATATCTTTGCAATAATTAAATAGAAGACATCTAACTACAATATTAATTAAATAATCTAATAATTTGTTTTTGTGGATAGTACACTTAATAAAATTAAAATCAATTAACATAAACATAGATGTTTTAATTATTTCTTTTATATAACTTTTTTCGAAGTTTTCTTTAACCCCTCAGTCTAGGAAATTGTATGTCAAAAATAATGACAGCAGGTGCGCCATAATTTTTTTGAATTACGGATGACGTCACAAATGCCCCCTTTAAAAAAAAACATATTACTCTACAATCAAACCATATTTTGTCGTTCTGTAAACGACAATGTACTAACTGATATATTTCCTATCCATCAGGTATCAAAATAAAGTGAAATCATGCAACAGTTAATTGGTACTTCACGTTCAAAATTTGGAAACAATGTTGCGGGCTGGATAACAAGAAATAAATGAATACTCAAACGATATCAACACAACAGGGGCCTTTGCTATCTAATTATGTAAACAGTTTCAAGAGGACTACTTGTTTTTTTACAATAACATCAATTGAAACTCAACGCGACGAAACATAAAAACAGCTAGTGATGTTCCTTCTCCTTTTGTAATTTTATCGATAGTATCTATAGTTCTTATTTTTGTAAGCTGTTTAGTATGAGTAAATTAAAATACGACATAATTCAATATTTTGTTTTATTTTCAATAAAAAAACTATCATTCAATATTTTGTTTTATTTTCAATAAAAAGTAATAAAATTAACAGTTTTATAAAGAAGTTAACGACATTGACAAAACAATATGATTGCTTGACCAGTTAGTCATCCGTGAATCCTCGCCTAAGGTACTCGCGCGTCTGCGATACGCGCCTTGTAGTATTACCTGTAAAATTAAACAGCTTTATAAAAAAGAAGTAACGACATTTACAAAACAATATGATTGTTTGACCAGTCAGTCATCCGTTAATCCTCGCCTAAGGTAAGGCCTGTGCCTGAGCATTAAATAACGACGATTACATTTATTCAATATACGATCATATCGTAAAGATAAGGAAAATTACATATTTATACCTATTTATTCTTTACACTATCACACTAATATTATAAAGGCGAAAGTTTGTGAGTGTGTATGTTTGTTACTCTTTCACGTAAAAACTACTGAATGGATTTGGATAAAATTCGGCATACGGATTGTTTATAACCTGGATTAACACATAGGATACTTTTTATCCCGATATTCCCACGGGAACGGGAACCACGCGGGTGAAACCGCGAGCGACCGCTAGTAAAGAATATCAGCAGAAATATAACTTACTTGTCCGACGAAGACGAATCATTGAAATAAATAGGCGACCGGGACCTGTCGAGGTCTGAAGGCGCTTCTTCTTCTTCTAAAAATACCTAAAACATACAAAACAAATGTGAATTAAATTATTATCACACTAATATTATAAAGGCGAAAGTTTGTGAGTGTGTATGTTTGTTACTCTTACACGTAAAAACTACTGAATGGATTTGGATAAAATTCGGCATACGGATTGTTTATAACCTGGATTAACACATAGAATACTTTTTATTCCGATATTCCCACGGGAACAGGAACCACGCGGGTGAATTCGCGAGCGACCGCTAGTAAAGAATATCAGCAGAAATGTAACTTACTTGTCCGACGAAGACAAATCATTGAAATAAATAGGCGACCGGGACCTGTCGAGGTCTGGAGGCGCTTCTTCTTCTTCTAAAGATACCTAAAACATACAAAACAAATGTGAATCAAATTATTATCATTACAACCCAATATAACAATACCGTATACTTTACACAATAATGAATGCATTACCATTACGGACGTGAGAGAAAAGTAGCGTGGAGCCACAGGTGAACGATCGGGACCGATCTAAAACACACAAAAAAAACATGTACTGCACACCATAAGCTATAAATACAGCATCTCACCGAGAATTATAATAAACGCATAACCAATGGAGGGGGGCTCTCCCAGCGTTCCGGCGAGTCTGGCCGATAGACCCCGCGATTACTCGCTTCATCCTTAAACATGAAAAATGACATTAAAAAACACCCCCAATGGAATAACCGCCATCACCATGATTAGAAACTCTGACACAAGTGCTTGACTATCCACACAATAAGTAGTAGTAAATGAAGTAATATATCAAACAAGAATAAATAAGTAACCAGTACCACAAGGCAAACAAATTATTAGGCAAACCCATCTCCTCAATTTCGGATTCAAAGTCACTCTCTCTCTCTCTCATTGCTATCCTCATCATCATATAAAAGCTGGAGGAAGTCTTCAGGCGGCTCCTCATTGACTCGCCAATTTGACATGCTATAAACAAAAAAGATACAACTATCGTTATAGTACATATAAAGCTACTAAATAATTAAAAATTAATTGTAAAATCGTTTATATTTTTAATTAATTTTTAATTATTTGACATGCTATACCTACAACAAAAAAGAGACAACTACCATCGTTATAGTACTTAAATAAAACTACTAAATAATTAAAAATTAATTCTAAAATCGTTAATGTTTTAATTAATTTTTAAATATTTTATACCTATTTTATTTATAAATATTTTTTTCTATAATATACTGTACTACTAATCAAGCTCTTTCATTTGATACCCATATTGAGGTAGTAAAACAACAAAAATGTAATCTACAATTTTGTGGAGGCGGCCATTTTAAGTTTTTTTCTTCTATAATGTACTGTATACTACTAGTCAAGCCTTTTTAGTTGGTACCCATATTGAGGTGGTTAAACAAAAAAAAATATAATCCACAATTTTGTGAAGGCGGCCATTTTAAGTTTTTTTTTATATAATGTACTGTATACTACTAGTCAAGCCCTTTCATTTAATACCCATATTGACGTGGTTAAACAAAAAAATGTAATCCACAATTTTGTGGAGGCGGCCATTTTGGATTTACAATGATACTGAATATACATAATTGTATTGTCATCAGAACTAAAGGTGTGTACCAAATTTCAAATCAATCGGTCAGGTCAGGTCCAGGAGGCAAAATTTTAAGTACTAAACATGGTTCTACGACACACTTTGCAATAAATAAAACTATAGTATTATCTTCTTTTTATTCTATGTGGCCAGTAAATCCATTGGATCTACGACACACTTGTCAAAACTGCATATTGGTCAAGCGATGCTAAACTCTCATTTTTACTGTCTAGTTACTCGTCAAAATCTTATTTCTGCGTACTCGTCAAAACTGCATTTTGGTCTAACTTATAGAATCGTCGATTAGAGTTAAAACCTCTTTGCTTTAAATTCCCTCGTTTTTTACCTAAAACTGGCCACATAGAATAAATTAAGCTAATGCTATAGTTTTATTTATTGAAATATTTCAACTCTAATCGACTATTCTAAAAATTAGACCAATAAGCAATTTCAGCGAGTATGCAGAAATAAAAACTTGACGAGTAGACAAGAAGTGTTATTTTGTTTTAATACACACATTATGCTAATATTATTGTTTTATTTCTTGAAATATTTCATCTCTAATCGACTATTCTAAAAGTTAGACCAACATCCAGTTTTGACGAGTACGCAGAAATAAGGACTTGACGTGTAGACAGTAAAAATAAGAGTTTGGCATTGTTTGACCAATATACAGTTTTGATGAGTGTGTCATAGATCTCAATTTGACCCAACATCAACAATATTCAACAAAAACAACAACAAACATGCTAAAAACCCAACATCCAGTTTTGACGAGTACACAGAAATAAGGACTTGACGAGTAACAGTAAAAATAAGAGTTTAGCATCGCTTGACCAATATACAGTTTTGATGAGTGTGTCATAGATCTCAATTTGACCCAACATCAACAACATTTAATTAAAACAACAACAAACATGCTAAAAACCGTTTATAAATAATAAAGTTATCATGTAAGAGGAAATATGAAATCATTACAATTTACCATTACACTATCGATAAAAACAAATTTTATCGTAAAACTGCCGACGCGCTACCGATCATAGCGTCTCTCTAGGCAATACGACAGACAATCGTGTTTTCGGTATCGGCTAGCGCAAACTATCTACTTAGCCCTATACAAATAAAGACCAATATGGCTCGCGCTGATGCAACGTAATTGTGCGTACATTCGTACAATGTCAAGTACTACAATTTTCATTGTAGTAAAACTGTATAAATACGTTGTTATTTATTGTGTAACCGTGTTTCAAATTACTTTTTATAATGTTCTTGTAGTATTTGCCAACAAACATTGTAACAATTCACTCGGAAATTAGAAAAAAGCTAACGGGTTTCACCGGTTTCAACGTGTTTTATTTAGTAATTATAACGATGTATTTCTTACAACTTACACACATCAAAAGTGTCTAGGGATCAACATATATTTTTACAATAACTTTTCTCCTGATTGATATTAATTAAAATTTTCTTTAAGGATTCATCAAATAAAGTGTTTTCGTTTGTCTACAGTAACGATAAACCAAGTCACCTTTGCATTAATAAAGAAATTTGCCATTTTCCTAATAAAGGGATTTTTGACATTTGAACCACTAACATTAAAGTTTGAAAAAAAGACTGAAATAACAGTTTTCTTTAAAATTTTATTGGGCAACTTAAACAATTAATAATCCGTGTTTCTACCGCGAACACTAACAACACAAGAACATCGGTTTGGCATACTCAAAATGAGTTCATCCAAATCACGCTGTGGAATGGCCGCCCATGTTCGTTGCAACAACAAAAAAAGGTCTTCTTGCGACTGGATACCCTCCATATTCGGCAGAGCTCTTCTCTGTAGTAGCATATCCCATGCATGCTCAATCGGGTTTAAGTCTGGCGACTGAGCAGGCCAGGGCATGACATTGATGTTAGCTGCGGCGAGAGTCTGTCTTACAACCCTTGCGGTGTGCGGTCGTGCATTATCATGCATTAACTGAAATAAGGGACCGATTTGCACTTGTAGAGGAACGATGACGTCTGATACAATCGTCTCAGCATAAATTTGAGCGTTGAGGTTGCCTCTGATCCAAATCAACTCAGTTCTTCCGCCGATCCAAACACCCGCCCATACCATGATGGTTCCACCACTATAAGGATGGACTTCCTGGCAGGATTTTAATCGCTGTTGGCGTCCAGGGGTTCTCCAGTGTCGTATACGTCTTGTATCCGGTCTCATACCAAAACGAGACTCATCAGAAAAGCACACGAAACGCCATTGTTCTTCTGCCCAATTTCTGTGTTCAAGAGCCCATTGATATCGAATCCTACGATTGTGCATTGCTATAGGTGGTACCCTTAGCGGTCTTCGGGAATGAAGGTTCACTTCATGCAAGCGGTTTCTGACTGTTTGGTCGCTAATTAAGTTCTCTGAAGAGTGATGAAGCCTCACGGCTAACATCATGGCGGTTATTGTTGGAGCTCTTCGAGTTGTGATTTGAATGTATCGGTCTTGTCTCCGTGTGGTGCAGCGATACCGTCCTCCATGGCGCTCAGCCACGGTACCAGTGCTTCGGTAACGTGTCCAAAGTCGACTGATAACACTCTGACTTGTATTCAGAGCTAAAGCCACAGTACGTTGCCGGGAACCAGCTTCTATCATTCCCACGGCTCTGAGCATTTCTTCCCTGCTTAAATGACGTCGCCGCTCCATAATAACGTTGGTTTTAATCAGTAGTAGGGAAACAGTAGCACTAATAATGTCTTCAATGCGTTGTATGTTTTTATAGGGAAAATATTGACAGCTGATTTTCATCTTTTACTAGAAATTGATTGAAAGTTCCTGTTTCAAATTATAAAATGCACCAAAAAGGATCCATATAAATTGATAAAATCATAAATTTATTACAAAGCCACATCTCAATCTCAAGAAATCCGCATAAAAATGCTTGATCCCTAGACACTTTTGATGTGTGTATTATCTCAATAGGATCATTATAGTCTCAATAATCATTTTCTAATAAGAAACAGTACTTACATTCAATAAATCCAATAGAAATATCACTTTATTCACAGCCACTGATTAACTCTGTCACAGAAATTGGCGCAACTGTCAACGTCGAAAATGACAGAATCGAGCATAAACTACGCGATGTGTTGCTATCTCGATACGTAAAATTTACCAGAGAACCGAAATAATCGAACTTGTTTATACACAAGTAGTCTGTAAGTCTGTGAAAACACGAAACAATGTTAAGTGGAGACCGCGGTCTCATGCGACCGCTTGGGGTTTGACGGAATGGCGCGATTTTTAGGTGCGGTCTCATGCGACCGCTTGGGGCCTGAGGGGTTAATGACTTTATTAATTATGTCTTATGCATTCGATATTAATTTTATAAAATTATTACTGGGAGTGCAGAGCCAACGTCGACCTGTATATTCTCTGTACTTAATGTACTCTATTTCATTTTTTCCAACTAAGTCCTCCGTATATTTTTCACAATTATGGAAAATGTGATTGCGTTTTTTTTTTAAAATACCCGCTCATATATTGGAGTGGGGCTATTATAAGGGGATTCATTTCTTTTTCTTCTAAGGGAGTAAAATTTATATTTATTATTTTTTCAATATCAAAATCGAATGCACAGGTCGTCGTTGGTTCGGATTCGTCGTCGACCATGAGAGCATATAATGCATCGCAAAAATCACCTTCACAATTTTTACCACGGGTATGGACACTGTTTAAATTATGTATTAGAAGAGTTGCAAAAGCGGACTCAAACTGTTCGCATGTAGGATTAATGTTACGACACTCATGGCTTCTTTTTGAACCAAAAAAATTTCCAGGGGATCCTGGTTTAGGTGTCGCAACCAAACTGAATTAATGTTAAAATCATTCTTAAGTTTCTTTAATAGTACTTCTATTCCTTCCAGTGTCCATGCCCAATTTGTTACAGTGGGAACTGTTTCTGCTTTTCCAGCAATATTTATGAACTTCATAGTTTTGAGAACCTTTCTTGCTTCAGTGGTGTGGTGTTGCAGGGCCAAGTAGCGGTTTCGCCCATTTATTCTTTTTGAAGCTGCCATTCACCGAGTCGAAAATTTCGTCCATCAGGAGCAGTACATCGGCTGTATCCTGAACTTCCGATGGCAATACCCCTTTTCCTAAAATAATAAGTAAATGATATACTACAGCATTAGCATACAGAAAATCAATTTAACGCCTTACTGCATAGCATGCCATATCGGGCATTAAGAATTTTCAAGATGTGATTTAAAGGAGATAGGGCAGCTTGTATGGACGTTTGGGCCATTATATTAAATTGTGTTACAGACATAACAATTACTGCACTTTGAAGGGAATGATGTTAGCATTACAGATGTATCATTATTTTGCATGTACAACTCCGCAGATTAGAGTTATAGAGGATTCACGTGAGTTGCTTACCTCGATGCCTTGTTCTGCTTTTACACTATTTCTTAGTTATTTGTGTAGTTACAAGAATTTGAAGCTTATTTCTTATTAATCTAGATTAAATTCTGTATTCAGGGGTATAATTTAACATAAAATGTCGTGAGAAAATAACTATTCAGAAAGAAAAGCCGGCACAAAATATTCTACAATGCATAGCGCAAAGAGAATGAATGAATGGATGACAATCGTATTGACAAATGACATATTAAGACCTGACATGACATTTCAATAATCGATTTTAATTAATATTTTACTTTTCTTTTTGTATTTATTATCATGATTGTCAATTCAGATAGTCTACAAAATACAAGAACTAACGTATTGGTATATTCATTATTTTAAATTAAATACTGCTTCAATAAGTATTTGCAGTTAGACAAAAGTATATCGAATTCGATAAATCGATTTGTTACTGACTAGATGTGTGTTTACAAAGTATGTTTAAGTGTTATTTTCGAATATCCGTTTTTTTGGTTTATCTAGGTTTTGCGGAGTGTTACAGGTTTATTTTAGAAACCAATAATAATACAATAAGAAGACCTTATTTTCTATACCATTTTTATTTCTGTAACGAACAACTCATTGTGGCCCAAAATTACCCATCTCCTTTGGTGCATGGTTTTTTCTTGTGGCAACATTATATGAAAAGCCGGAAAGTACATGCCATGCAGTAAGGGGTTAATTTAAATACTTGCACAATATTACCTGCAAGGTATCCCATATTAGATGCTACAGTACGGCTGAATATTTGCGATGCGAATTTAACTTTCATTTTATTCATTTTTTCCGGGATTACATGATTGTCCGTAAGTTTTGGGACCAGACGGACGCCTTTGTAGCCGGGATTCTCTTCATGTAGTAATTTTATATGAGACCACTTCGCAGTTTTCATGACACCATCTTGGGTATATTTTAAATTTTTGGTTAACAAATTATTCCGCATTCCTTTAATTAGATGTGGGGGGTCATATAAAGGTATGATTTCTTCATTGTCTATTAAAATAATATTTTCTTTAGAAGTCTCTCCTGTTCTTAAATATATGCCCCTTGTTTCATTTAAAAGTATATTTATGGCATGTCTATTGTTCGTGCCTTGGTCGCACACTGTATCAAGTGGTATTAAGCCAGCTTCTTGTACGTGGCTTATAAGCAATTTAATTTGTTTAGCTAACTCAGCGCCTTTTGTTGCGCTTGCTGAAAAAGAATACGATATTGCTTGCTTGTAGTTTTTTTATTAGGCCACGCACCATGAATACTTGGGCGTGGTCAGCATATTCTGCTCGTCTTTCCTCTCCATCATCGACAAATCCTGTCAATTTGTCCTTTCGCTCATTATACGAAACATGTGCTTTTAAAGAAATTTCGTCGAACAATATAACACAAAGCTTTTCCTCCGCCGACATTGTCTCTGCCTTCTTAGCAATTTGAGCAAATATTTTTTTATTTAGGCCTGGCTTTAAATTACTTTTTTGTATTAGTTTTATGAGAGTTTGTGGGGCAGGCAGTATAAAAATGCTTCTTAAAAAACGGTACCCTTTGGGACTTTGTTTTAAAATTGACAAACTTGCAATTTTTTGGTCTCTTGATCAGAAAATAACTAGACGGAAACTGACCTTCACAAGGTTGGCAAGGAGAAGTGGCGTCTGAATCGGTTAATTCAAAATATGGCCACTCTGTATTATAAGATAATGAAAGTAAGCGTGGTTCGTGTAACTGAGAAACACGTTTAAAAAAAGGGTATTTTATAACCTTTTACCCTGCAAAAAATAACCGGATCGTCGGACCTGCAGAATGTACCGGATTCAGCGACGAGGGCCGGGCTTCTGAAAGCGCCGCGGCGATCGCGGCGGCTGCTGCTGCCGCGGGCGTGGTGCCGGTGCAGCTGGAGGCAAACTGGCAAGCTGAACTGGCAAGTTCCGACCGGCTCTGGTTTAAAGGCTGGTTTGGAGTTTGTTTGGTATACAGCTGATCCTTAAAATCTTTCTTTATTGTTGTACATATGAAACTCCTTCTCGTCATAGACTCATTATGCTGTGTATCGCATAGCTGATGACTAGTTTCAATCAAGAACTTTATGACAGCTTGGTCTCTATGTTCCAATGAAAGCAACTTGGTCAGAGAACCTCCAATGTAGGAAATGGCAGCCGCCAGTTGAGCTAACTTATATTCTAACGCTTTGTCTTTCTTGATCAGCGTTTAAGCTGCCAGATAAAGCTGCTCAGATAAAGCTGCCTTTTTTCTGGCTCTAGCTTTTTCTCTTAGGGCTTTGTCCCAAGAGATTCAGTATCCCTTCGTCAAGTTCTGGACGAACAGTCACAACATTTGGAGGCGGTTCTACTTGCATCAAGTGAATGGAAGTGGCTTCGGCTTCTTGCGTAGCTGAAATAGACGGGCCTGGTCCAGGCTCCTCTAAGAGAATCGGTCCCCAGTCCGCCTCAGGCTGCATTTCGTTTTCGCCTTATTGAACAAGGTCGAATGTTCACTTTCGTACGTCGCTAGAACGTTATTTTATTCACCTAAGGTGAAAATTTATTTAATCCACAATCGTTTTTAAACATAAAGTATAAAAAGTGAAGAAAACGTTCCTTCTGAATCATCACTAATTAAAATTGTTTTAATTCTTATCTTGTCAAAATACGGTAATAGTCCTTTTAAACTATACATACTATTTTCAGATAAGTAAACATTCCTTCTGAATGTGCACATCACTAATTAAAGTAACGGTTTTAAATAACGTGAAGGCAACATCCCTTTTAGATGTACACAACACAAATTAAAATTATTTTAATTCTTATCTTGTCAAAATACGGTAATAGTCCTTATAAACTATACACACTATTTTCAGATAAGTAAACATTCCTTCTGAATGTGCATATCACTAATTAAAGTAACGGTTTATTAATAACGTGAAGGCAACATCCCTTTTAGATGTACACAACACAAATTAAAATTATTTTAATTCTTATCTTGTCAAAATACGGTAATAGTCCTTATAAACGATACACACTATTTTCAGATAAGTAAACATTCCTTCTGAATGTGCACATCACTAATTAAAGTAATGGTTTTAAATAACGTGAAGGCAACATCCCTTTTAGATGTACACAACACAAATTAAAATTATTTTAATTCTTATCTCGGCAAAATACGGTAATAGACCTTTTAAACTATACACACTATTTTCAGATAAGAATAGTTGCACACCTTTCTTTTAGATGTACGATTGTTAATTTAAAAATACGGTACTAGTCCTTACAGCTACACATACTATTTTTTCATAAATAAGTATAACGGTAGCACTCCCATGATAATGCACAAAATTAATTATCATATTTGAATCGTTTTGATTAAGTAACACATTGATTTCCTTCAGATCGTAACGATACAGGCTGCGGCGGCGGCGAGTCCCATGCCGACAAACTGCTGCTTTCTATGCGCAAACGTTTTTTTTTCTTTCTCATTTTCTTTCTATACTATAATCACTATCGTCGTCACTATAAACTCGTTTAGGCATCGTAACACTACATGAGTATGTTAAAGGGGAAAAACCGTGGTGATTGGCGAAGCACAAAAACGCGAATGAGCGGTCGTACAATCGAAGCGCAGAGGAAAACGACAACTACCCTACAAAAAGTAGTTTTTTTTTTGCTTTTAACTTAGTGGATGAAAGGCGACACGATACGTGTTACTACAAGTGTTACCTAATCTCAAAGGACGAAACAACGAATGTATAATAGCTGTTGCTGTGGACAATGTGTGTGCTGATAGCTGAAGTGAACCAAGACCTAAAACCAAATACAGAACCTTTTTTATATTCTACTACTAGTAACAATAGTATGAATAAATAAAATAAACATTGCACTTGCTGTTTTTCCATTTAAAGAGCTTATAATACTTTGCTCAAGTTTACTTGACCAAATAACTATTATTAATTACAAAAATATACCTTTAGACGATGTTGGATTGGTTAAGTTTGAAAGTTCTTGCATTGGTTTTCTTTCGAGGAATGATAATTTCCTCTCTGAAGACAATAGATCTGAAAGAATAATAGGAATGAGAATAGACTGTATTTTTAAATACAAATACATGTTTTCAGCGTAATTGTTTTTAAATGGTAAACAAAGGAACAAAACATTACATAACATTACGCTGATGCTGGTTTTGAACTGGATCCCCAATTTGTTTAATGTGACGATTCACTCAGGATCAAGGCGATAATTAAATTCCAAATAAATATAATATACCATGGTAAAGATTAGAGTGGAGAGCAATTAAATGCATTTTTACTAACCTGGTATGTTCAATCTCGGCACAGCCACATTGCTAATTCTGCTAAAGCGACACATAAACTTGTCTTCAAAGTGCAAGTGACACACACGGCGAAACTTATATATGTGCTCATTTGTCAGGCCCAAGATATCCCCACCAATTGCATGTACCCATGCAAAAAACCGTTCTTTATCCTTTTCTGGGTTTGGAAACCCATGAAGGATTTGTGACGCCTAGAACAAATAATATTTTTATAATTAAACTTTTAATCGGGCTTAACTTTTCTAAAGAATATGATTGTGTTAAGTCTCAGTGAATTAGCCTCATATTATTAAATTTAACTTACGCAAGCAATAAATAATATGAATTTAATTTATTTTGACAAAGTAATACTCATAAGGTTTATTTACAAACAAATATTCAGAGTTGAATGAGTTGTGTTTGTAATCTAAACGGTCCCTTAGTTGTGTAGAAGTTAATTTAATTCAATATTACCTCCAGTTTCCATGCAACCAGGTACGCAGCAATGCTTATCTGAAGGCATTTTAGACAATGTTTATAACTTAGCACTAAAAACGAGTCTTTTCTCAAACGCAACACAGCACACAAAACAAACGAGCGTAAAAGTCTAGTCTATTTACTAGATACGACGGTATTATGCGGACCGGAGGAACAACTATAGCTCAACTCAACGGAACACAGAAAAACACGTATATGACCTCACTTGCAAATAAAACAAAAATCTGCGGCATAGACAAGACAGACATATTAGGTATTACTGATAAACTGCTTTGGTTTTCCTACTATTTTTACTACCATATTTGATAATTGACAAGTTAAAAAAGCTAACAGCTCATTTATTTATTTACTAAAATAATCAGTGAGACTTCTTAGTAAACATTTTTTTAAATTTAATAATAAACATAATATAAATGAAATCTACTTTAATGGTAGTATTTTCTTTTAAGTCATTAATTTCCTTGTCCGTTTAACGCCATCTATTCAAACTAGAGTGAACTATTTACAAATGACCTGCCATCTATACTTTCTAGTGGAAAAATTTTCGCAGTTACCCTACCCAAATAGAAAAGTTACCTTTTTATTACGATCTGTAGGCGACTTATTGACTTTGTAATTTTCCAGCATTGTACAGACTAGGCTTCCCAATTATTAGTACTAAGATTACAGCCCCTGGACTCGTGCGTGTCACCCCCGCCGATTGTGTAGGTCCTAGGAGATCGGCCGCTCGGCGCAATAAAAACGAGGATAGCGCTATACAAAACCTTCACCCGTCTCTTTTCCTCCCGTTGCGCGGTTCCCACGTCTTTTTTTACTAGGTATATGCATATCCTGCTCGTACGCACGCAAATATGGCTTTCGTCGTTTCTTTCTTTGAACAGCGTAGCTTGCGCTTGGGCTGCGAAGCTAGCCGGTTTCTTTTGTTTTTACTCACCATTCTACCTTCGTGTAAAGGGCGTGCGTTTATCGAATCGACTTGATGCTAAGCAGTGCTTATAAATATCGACAACCCGGCTTTTGTTTTATGGACTCTTGATCTGATTTGGAATCTGTGCACTGAATTGGATTTTGTGTTATTAACTGCGTGTGTTCTAAATACAAATAAGGATGGAACGAAGACCGTGTATTTCTTGTCAACAATCTCGCAATCGAAGTAACAATCGTATTAGAAGATCTAATGCTTTGACTGCGCAATACATCCAACATTATCCATTCATAATGGATTATTTGGTTGAAGGCAGGAACATCAGAGAGGTATGTATATCAAAAAGAAATATTCTAATGTTATCTTGATATATTTGACACTGCTATGCTGAACCGCTAGATGCTTCTTCACGTTCCTTTTAAAAGATACTTGTGCGAGCGGACGGCAGTCTTTGATTTGAATTTTATAAGTATGATATGTGTATGATGTATGATTTGACTACTGGTTTGGTTCAATGGTAGTGAACGCTACTTCTGACCCATGGGTCGCGGGTTGGTCGCCTCTCAGTACAAATATTAGTGTGCATGGACATGCCTATTTGTACTGGTCTGGGGGTTTTATTAAGTTATTTCGCGGTGTTTAGCCATACCCAAAGCCTTATTTGGCGGGCGAGATGAAGAAAAAAGGTGCATAACAATCCATGATGGGACTTATATATATTTGAAAAGAAGTACCAATTACTATTTTCAAAGAAAATCGTACAACCTTCACAAATGGCGACAGCTCTATAAACCATATTTAATGGTTTGCCCTGATGGTCATATCATAGATATATACGGCCCATACGACGCAGTTACATCCGATGCTACTATATTAAATGGAATGCTTCAAAGACCTCAAGATCCATTTCACTGGTTTTACAGGCCAAATGTGTTTATATTAGATAGAGGGTTCAGAGATGCCTTGAATGAGCTTGAGTCGTTAGGTTATTTGGCAAAGGTGCCCATAACAAGTCCTCGAATAGGAACACAGCTGAGTACAGAGGCCAACCAATCAAGGCAGGTGACAATCTGTCGTTGGGTCGTGGAAACCATCAATGGCCGCCTTAAGAATCAATTCAAGCTATTAAGACACACTGCAAACAACAGAGCACTTGGACATCTCTTTGAAGAAATAAAAATAGCAGGCGCGTTACTCAATGCGCGTTACAGACATCCTTAAAGAAATAGCTAATCGATCAAGCAATGAAAACCACCTAAGCAATTACATAATTGCAAAAAATATTAACGCGAAAAGAGCAATGTTTCAAACAATGACAGCAAACAATCTCGATGTCAATGATTTTCCACACCTGAGTATGGACGAGTTAATCATTTACGCTCTGGGGACTTATCAAGTCAAACAGGCCCGCAGCTACTACGGAGAGCACGTAAAAGAAGATGGCACATACAAAATAGAGGTCTGTAGAGATGTGGCTTTACAAGACCTTGTACGTTATAATATAGCAGCCACTAATCCATGGTTGTTAAAAGGCCGCATACAGTCTCGACACAGACAGTCGCGAATGTATTACACGTACATCCTTGTACAAGGCGGCGTGCAGGGCAGACAGGCAATACACTGCAGTTGTATTGTAGGCAAACGTACCCTCGGCTGTTGTTCGCACGTTATGTCAATATTATGGTATTTGGGATGGGGAAGACACCAGGATAGCTTATCACCCCCTGCATTATTATTAGACAACATTATTGTACGACACGCTATAGAGAACGAAGCCGAAGAATCCAGCGACTAAGAATGAACGTCACTTGAATCTTTTGTTTTTGAATAAACATTCCTGTGACTACTTTGTAGTTTGATTGATTATCCTATGATCATTTATTTAATAATAATAAAATAAACTTTATTTTCTCATCACAAACACATGTAAGTATACAATCTTTGTTAGAAAAGTAGTAAAAGGGGAACAGAAAATTTAAATTAATTTAAATTTAAACCTTTAAAGAAAATAGAATCAAACTCGCGGCACATTACGAGTTTAGAGTTATAAATGCCATAGTAGGTTTAGTACAAGTTTAAGGTAACTCACAGAAAATCATAAAATTAAATGTCTTACTTGAGTGCACTCCAGAGAGATTTTGTATCTAAATGTGTTTTTATTAATCACAACTATTAATAAAAATGTATTGGCGGCGCTAGTGTACAGACTGCACAGCCTTAAAGGAAGCACTGTTTGTTTACACATATGAAGACACTATTTTATTTTTTTACTTAGCTTGCGCCCTAAAAGACAAAAATAAATTCATACTCTTGTAACTCAGTTCGGACTGAGTTTAGATGTATACATGCCATAGTAAGTTTGGTTCTTTACACTATTCTGTTCTAGAAAAGAAAGGTATGATTGATGGCCGCCCGAAAAAAAAAGACGCTATTTCCATTTTTTGTGCTTACATCTAGTAGATCGATGTAGCTTAAGTTGTTAAAAGAAATGTATTTTGCGCATACATAACGTTGCAACCAGTTTTGTAAGCCACATATAAAATAAATTAATGAGCGCGCCTAGGACCGCCGGAGCCTCGCAGCGCCCAAGCCGTGACAGAAACCATGAATGCTGCATGCTGCGTGCTTGGTTGCGTGCTGCATGCTTGGTTGCTTGCTGCATACTTAGTTGCATGCTTGTTTGCATGCTGCTTGTATGTTGCATGCTTGCTTGCATGCTGCATGCAAGCAAGTATACATATAGCATGCAACCTAACAGTGGCGAAGCGTGAAATATTGAGAGAGGTAAGCCGGAGCAAAAAAAAATGCTTACCTACTCCAAGCGCGGGCACGCAGTCTTGAGTCCTTACCGAAAATCTGTGATTGGCATCCTGGCTTCAGTCTTGTATAGGCAGATGTATCTTCAGTCCACTTTTACTATACGTGTAAGCACTGAGATATTGAAACAGTGTCTTGCAAGCATAATAGAAGTGGCTTTGATAAAAGCCGTTTGTGGTGAAATGATGATATGATGTAAATTAAACAAAACTTAATCGACTAAGTACTAATAATACTACTTATACTCTAAAGCTATTCGTCTATTCTTTCTAACAAAGTGCGCTAAGACATTATCATAAAAGCCGGGAAGAATCTAAAGCTATTAATGCCGACATCTTACAATTCTACCGATTACTTTGCAAATCTACTTACTCTAAATACGTAATTTCAACTTATTACAATATTTACTTACCGCAAATACCTAATTATAACGTACGTCTTCGTAACTACTTTCTACACACAACACAAATAAACAAAGTCCAACTACAATACTAATCATTATAATAGGTGAAACTAACTAATAAATTCAAATACTAATAAAACACAGTCATGCATTCAATGATGAATTGCAATTACGTCAAATTATCTGTCAACAGAACACAAACCGAAAGCGATATTCCTCCGTCCCGCTCACGCGTACACAAATTGTATAACTGTCTCTATCAAGTAACTCGGATAAAGACGGCTTACCGGCTGCTAATACGCGGGTGGGTTTATTGACCTTTATGTGACGTCATGACGTTTATTTTGTATGGAAGTTTAACTGCATAAAGGCCGATCGCGCCTGCGGCTTATTTTAAAGCAATATGTTGTTAAAAAGCAAATTTTGTTGATTTAATGTCCATAGGGTAGGCAATTTGTAATGTTTCTTTTATATATTTACTTTTTTAATTACTGATTGTGCCATTTCTCAATTCAAGTAGAGAGTGGTTGTGTTCTAAACTTCTGAAGGGAAGCCGGTGGGAATCGAGTTGTATGGAACCTTCGTCACTGCAACCTAACCAGGTAAGACTTGTACTTGCCTGGTTGTCCGCATGCATGCATGTTCATCATCATCATCGTCATCACAATATTGATAAAACGAAAAAAAAAACAATATTATGTATCAAGTTCTTTATTTTTTATAACAAAAACAAAACTGAAACGTGCATAATGTTCTTCTTCCGATTACCCACATCATCAACTTTTCCTTTGACTCTGGCCAATTCCCATCCCAATGGCGTAAAGCCTATGTGCGTCTCTTACCCAAGATCTCTCCAGTCCCGTTATACTTCCGTTCCTGTCCAGGGCAATCGAGGTCTGTGTCCATAAGCAGCTTGCAAGATTCATTTATCTAAATAACCTCGTTGTTCCTCTGCAATCTGGCTTCAGACCTGGCCACAGCACTGTTTTCGCTCTCCTGAAAGTTACCGGCGACATTAGACAAGGCATGGAGGATACAAAATTCACAGTTTTAGTACTCATAGACTTCTCAAACGCCTTCAATGCCGTCAGTCATGACATCCTCTTATCTATCCTTTCCCATCTTATGGTTTCATCTGAGGTACAGGAATGGTTCTCTTCTTATCTTCAAGAAGGCCAGCAGTCAGTCCGCATTGATGAGATATCATCAAATTGGCGTAGCCTGAATGATGGTGTTCCACAAGGCGGTATTCTTTATCCATTATTATTTTAAATATTTATCAACTTTATCACCCACCACCTTCAGTGTGCGTATCATATGTACGCCGATGACCTTCATCTTTACACTCATGCACGCGTAGATGACTTATCAGAAGCTATTGTAAAAATAAATCGGGACTTGGAAGCTGTTAACGACTGGTCGCATAGGTTTGGTGTGGCTGTAAATCCTACAAAATGTCAGACGATACTTGTTAGCAGCTTGAGATTGATAAATAAAGTGGGGATTAGCTCTATTACTCCTGTAGTGTTTGAGGGAACAGTCATACCATTCAGCACGACCGTTAAAAATCTCGGCTTACATATCGACACTACACTTAGCTGGCATTCTCAGGTTGCTAATGTTAGCAAAAAAGTAACCTGGACTCTGTGCTCTTTAAATCGCCTGAGGAACTTTTTACCGTTCAACACGAAGGTGATGCTTGCGCAAACTTTAATCCTTTCTATGATCGACTATAGTGACGTGTGTTATTACGACCTAAACTCAGTCGCTTGATAAGTGATAAGCTTGACAGATTGCTCAATAACAGTATCAGATTCATCTACAATCTGAGGAAGTATGACCATATCTCACAGCATAGGTTTGAGCTGAAATGGTTGCCCATTCGTCAGCGGAGATGTTGGCGCGCCCTTTCCACACTCTTCTCTCTTCTAAAGTCTCCAAATGCTGCATCTTATCTTAATCCCCATTTTCAATATCTTTGCTCCTCTCACGACCGGAATCTCAGATCCTCAAATAACCTTCTCCTTCTCTCTCCTTTCCACTCTTCTGGCTTTGTACATTTTATATCCAGTCCATACTCCTCTGGAACGCGCTACCTCAGGAAGTCAGGATGGCTACGAGTCGTGACGCTTTAAAAAAGAAAGTCCATTTGCTCCTTTTCGACAGAACCATGGCAAAATCATCTCAATAACGTCCTATTTATATATTATATTATCAAGTAGTGTATGTAGGTATATTATAAAACATTTATGTATTGCGAGTATGTATATTTTGTTTATTAATATATACGTATTCTGTTTTAATATTTTTAATGGTCTCATCAAACTTTGGTCACCGCAGATAATTGCACCTACCATGTTATCTCTGCACCACCCTATGGTTGACTGGTAGAGAAGGCCTCAGGCATTAAGTCCGCCATGTAATGTAATGTTGCAAAAGTTTAAATAAATAAATAAATAAATAATAAACAATAAATATTATCAGAAAAAATAAATAGAGTTTAAAATAATTTTAAATTTATGGCGATACTTTTCAAACGGACACTTTTAATAATAATAATAATAATAAAATAAACTTTTATTGCACACAAGAACATATAAACAGAAAAAAAATAACACGTGTAAGCGGGCTACTTGACTCGTCGAGAAGAGATAGGTGGTGATAGGTGGTGATATGTGGAGATTGGAAACGCCGATACTTCGTCCGAAGATATTTATTGTTTGATGTTTTTAGCGTATGAAACAATACTTTTAGGCCCGTATAAACAGCTAGGGCAGTGTATCTCAAAAAATATAGGTCTAAGCGAATGCACAAATATAGGTGAAGCCCAGCACGCTGTTCCCAGTAGGACGCGACCCCTAGTTGCAACACGATTTGAGCTTGACAAAACATAATTAGTTAGGACTATATGTACACACGCCAGCACATCAGCCTACCACACTTTGACCTTGAGCGCTTCAAAAGTTGAACAGAGAGAATCGTGCGAAAGAGATAAATAGCCTATAACAGTCCCACGTCAAATGAATCGTGCTGCATTGCCGCCGCACACATACGTTATACGTTATTTTGCATGTGTGTATCACGCTCTGTAGAGGAATCGCGAAAATGCAACAATGTTTGTGGATTAATCTTAGTTATTAATATTAGAATAACTTTGGACTCATTTATTCCTAAAAGCGTTACTTAATGGAATGGAAAAATAAAAATCTTAGCCATATTTTCATATCTATTTTTTATTATAGTGTAATAATAATATCTTCATTACCTCAGAAATAATTTTTGTGATGCCTTGCCGATGTAGGCACTAGGGCATTTAACTAATTCTGGATTTTCATAAATAAAAAGTAACATTTTTAATGTTAAATTAAATTATGAAATTTACCTACATAGCAAAATGTCAACTTATCTGATAGAAATATTTGCAAAAGTGTTTCTATCTGGTGTTAGGGTAGATTGTTGTGATGACGTCGGCTTGGGACGTAAGTAAAATCACTAGAAGAATTTCGACGATCTTTGTGCCGGCCGCGGTGGCGTAGTGGTCAGCGCACTTGCCCGGAAAGCGAGGGACGCGGTTTCGAATCCCACCTACATTCTCGATTCTCGGTCCGAATTTTTTCTAGTATTTTCATAATTCCTGGGATTGTGGTATTAGGTAACACTGATTCTGTCTAGTTATTCGGTATGAGGAACTAAAAAATAAAGCGACGCGTTGAAATAAAAAAACATTGGGAAGTAGCTTAAATATATTTTTGCATTTGCGATGAATCTTAAAATTGATAACGAATAACATACTCATATGTAAAATAGCGTAATACACGCTATAACTGAATTTAGAGAATTCTCGCTCGTATTAAAATAGCGTAACACACTCTTTAACTGAATTTAGAGAATTCTCGCTCGTATTGCGATGTGGTTTATAACCTACTGTATATGCGCCAGACAACAAGGAATTTAACACCCTTGTGTTGGTAGAGACGCTGGGTATCTCGGAGTTTAGAAAACCAACATTAGGAATTAACCCGACCTGGAATTTAACCTGGGACAAGTGGAACACAAGGTGAGAAACCCTACAGCCCTCTGCGCGAATCATATCGTCTAATAAGAAAACTTTTGAGACAACAAATTTAAAAATTTAAATTCGTGGTGAGGATTTAATTTAGGGGAGATTCCTAACGTTTAATAAATATGTAATGAAAGAATTTTCTCTTGTCTGTGTGACTTGCCCTATAGCGATCGACTCTACCTCATTATATATACATGTTTTGACTGCTAGATCGCAGAAATTGACGATCAGTTTTTCCCATTAGTTGAACTGACGTCAGTCCAAAATTTGATCGTGAATGTCGAATCGTCACTAAAGAGTTTTAACTGACGGCGCGAGACGGAATTTTCCGTGGCTACCATAATCCAAGCCGGCGGCGGCGCGTCGCGCCAAACTGGGGCCCAAGTCTGCTAATTTACGAATGGCATAATTTAATCGCATTGTAATTGTTTGACACATTTGGTATTCTTAAATGAGTAAGAGAATACCAAATGTGTCAAACAATTACAATGCGATCCAATTGCGATTCAATTATGCCATTCGTAAATTAGCAGACTTGGGCCCCTGGGGGGTTACTCTCGAACGCAAACTCAATCTTAATACAATTCCAATGCGAATAATATGTATCGATATTGGGATAAGTAAAGATAATTCCGGAACGTCATCTCGATAATAATTTGTTCAATCAATTTCCACGCAATTTAATTCCAATGTGGCGGCGCTATTGTCGCTTACAAAAGTGCCATTTGACATATTTTAGATTTATGATTGGAAATTGATTAATGCATTTCTGTTTCAAGAGTAGGCTACTCTCACCTGACCGTGTGTGATCGACTGATCGTCACTCCAATCGC
Source organism: Scoparia ambigualis (assembly GCA_963921215.1). NCBI lineage: Eukaryota > Metazoa > Arthropoda > Insecta > Lepidoptera > Crambidae > Scoparia > Scoparia ambigualis. The sequence continues at coordinate 29,895,901 of OY992514.1, forward strand.
GTCAGTTCGAATTTCTCCAATGAATATTGATCCTTAGAACCAAGCAATAAAGTTCAAAATTGATTGTACCGGCCGGTCGAGAACCGACGAGCCGGAGTGACGCCAGTGAGTGGGGAAATCTGTTTGGCGTAAAACCACTTGGAGTGTCGCCACAGTTTTACGCCTGGACTGACGCGTAAAACTGATCGTCAGTGGCCAGCTTTAAAACAACATAATAAAATTAAGAGAATAGAAATTGATAAGAAATTCGAAAATTATTTTGACAGTTAGGTGGTGATTACATACTCTGAGGCCATAATGTTTTATAAAATAAATAAAGTGAAACATAGTGACTCAAGCACAAGCGAAGACCGATGTGGCCCGTTGGCAGAGATCCTGCCTTCCAACCCCAAAGGTCCCGGGTTCAAATCCTGGTACGAACAAATGTTTGTGTGATGAACATGGTAATTTTTTACCGAGTAATTTGAACCGAGTCGGTGTTTATATGTATTTATATCTATATTATCTACGTATTGTTTATGTAAGTGTATCCGTTACCTAGTATCCATATCACAATCCTTACAGTGCTTACTTTAAGCTAAGTAATTTGTGTGAATGTGGAAAATATTATTAATAGCCGTGTGAATTCTGCAAAACATGAAACATGCAAAAAGTAAGGAAACACTATAATAGGTCAAGGATCATAAGACCGCCGGCGGTCACGAAACAATTGATTTTCAATTGTATCTGGTTTTACGATGCTCAAGGGGTTAATTGTTCATCATCAGCAAATAAACGTCCCACTGATGGGCACAGGCCTGCCACGTGGACAATAGCACGTGGGGTTAATTGTTATGTCCGAAAAAGTGTTGATATAATGATAATTACTTAGAGCATACTTGTAGCTTTATTAATTTTACAGACTTTTCCGTGGTTGAATGTTAGTAAGTCTGCTTACATAGGTACCCGGAGGACTGGGTTCGATATTCAGCGGAACATATCTTTGTATACTTGTTCTGGTCTGGTCGTGCTTCGGAAGGCACGTAAAGCCGTTGGTCACAGTTGCTGTAGTAAATATAGCAACAAGTCAAGTCAGAGACCTAAATGGCGGCTTGTAAAAACTCTGACACCAGGCCTCACCAGCCACTCGATAAAGAAGAAGAAATTTTACAACGCGGTCTTTGATTTTCTATTATCTTTTAAATGTTCAATAGTCAACGAATAACTGTCAAAATATTGTAATAAGGCTCTTATCGAGTTTCAAACTTAAACTTAGAAAAATAAAAACAATAAACTAACACAAATAAACATTTATTGATTATAATCTTCAATATATTTAAACTCCCTGATTTATTAACCAATAAAATAGTAGGAACTTTAATAAACTTACTACTCTAAATAAATTACACAAATAGGTATTCAGGGTGATTAATTACCCCGAATTTGATCGATACTTATAGCTAATATAATATCAAAGGTTCAACCTATCACATTATTATTCTGATAACAAATACATGGAAAAGAAATTAAGAAACAGAGCAATAAGCTGAACATTCTCCAACAATTAAATGATAGAACGAAAACATTTATAAAATTTCTTTAAATAAACCATCCAAATCTAAAGTAACTCTAGGGTTATAAACTTAATTATAATACTTCAAAGTAATTATTAAATTAAAAATACGTCTTATTACGTCAAATGCCGGCTAAGGGATAAAATGAGAGGCAAGAGTTTATTTTCTTAGAACATTACAATTTCACTGGGCGTTTTTAACAGACTTCAAAACAAGGGTTCATTATCACAATTCCATAACATAACTTCAAGATTCAATATCATTTATTCAGGTTAGGCCATGTTTAGGTTACAGCACTTATGAATGTCATTTATGCCATCGGTTCGTAAGTCTAACTATGGGGCGGGAGCCTTGTAATGAGAAGAACCGGCAAGAAACTCAGCAAGGGCATTTCCTTTCTCCCTTTCTTTTACAGCGTCAATTAGAATTGAAAAATGCCCTCCCTATCATAGAAGGGCACTTTCCATTACAAAAATAAAAACATAAAACAACTACAAGGACATAAAAATAAAAAAAATATTAATAAAAATAAAAAGTTCAGGTATTCATCAATATAAAATAATCAATGTTATCAATGTCTTACAGTACAGAAAAAAGAAGTAAGACTATAACTACTAATATACTAATAATAAAAATAAGTTAGCAAGAGCAGACCAGCCTCCACAGGCGGCACCCGTTCACGAGTATGACATGTGAATCAGCCATCGCTTCGCTCAACCATATTTTAGGGAACGCAACGACCCGACGCGCATGCCACCACCGCAGAGACACTTTGAGAGAGCATGACACACTCGAGCAACTCCAATGAAGCAAGCAAGAAAACATTTAGGCAACGTTTTACGCAACATAAGTTTTGAGTAGGTACCTCTTGTCTGTAAGACACTGCTGATAAAGGCTATCATACCAGGGTATGAGCTAGTTACAAAGAAAATGGACTTAAGAAAATATAATGTGATTATTTTATCATTACCAGGCTGTTTTGTCTTCTTCTTCCTTTACTGTATAATAACCTTTCTTAAGTAAATAAGATTTTATATGATTTTTAAACTTATTTAAAGGTAATTCTAGTACAGTACTTGGTATTTTATTATAATAGTGAATACCTTGCCCCAAGAAAGAGCCGAGAACCTTCTGTAACCTGAACAGGGGCATCATAAGTTTTGACTTATTTCTAGTACTGAAATTGTGTACGTCACTGTGTTTAGCGAATGAGTTAATATTGCAGCGCACAAAAAAAATTGAGATGCAGCTGTAAGAACACCAACTTCTTTAAAAATATCTCTTAGAGAAGTTCGTGAGCTTAGTCTATAGATGGTTCTATTGCCCGTTTCTGTAAAATAAATATAGTTTCAACATCAGCCGCTGTTCCCCACAGTAGGGCGCCATATGACATGACACTGTGAAAATAACTAAAGTAAACCGTTTTAGCAGTTTCAACGTCGGTTAATTGCCTAATGTTTCTAATGGCGTAAGCAGCAGAACTGAGTTTGCCGGCCAATTTCGATACATGAGGATTCCATTGAAGTTTTGAGTCAAGGGTTATCCCTAGAAAAACAGCCGAACCTACCAAATCTAATTTATCACTGTTTATCCTTAGATCAGTTTGTTCGGTCTTAACATTTGGTAGTGTAAAATTAATACATTTGGGTTTTTTAGCATTTAACTGTAAATTATTAACAGTAAACCAACTGAGTACTTCTGAGAGAGCATTGTTAACATCGTCATAATTTTTCTTATACCTAGTCACATTAAAAATGAGTGAAGTATCATCTGCAAACAATACAATATCACAGAAGTTATCTACAAAGAATGGAAGGTCATTAATATTTATTAAAAATAAGAAAGGGCCTAGGATTGATCCTTGTGGAACTTCCATTTTTACATAAGAACCAGATGACTTAGTTCCATTGACATCGACAGTTTGTGTTCTAGAACTGAGATAAGACTTTATCAAATCAAGCGCAAAACCTTTGAGACCATAGTAATTTAACTACATCACCAATGTCCGGTGCTCAACGCAATCGAAAGCCTTGGACAGGTCGCAAAAAACTCCAAGAGCGTTATGAGACTCCTCCTAGGCATCAAATATATGTTTTACTAGAGCAACACCTGCATCAGTAGTGGAACGACCCTTAGTAAAACCGACTTGCTTACTATGTAAAAGATTATTTAAAATAAAGTATTCCACTAACTGTTTGAGAATAATTATTTCATAAATCTTACTTGCTGGTAGTATTGAAATTGGTCGATAGTTACTGGGGTCCTCTTTATTTCCCGTTTTCCATTTTTTCGTCAACAAAAATAACTATATCATTATCCCAGTCAAAGTTGTAAAATTCTAAGCAAAAGCTAACTCTTGCCTCTTTATGATGTTCATATAATTGAATTTTTTTCGCAGGTCTGCTGCATTTCTTCCCGGCCTCTTTTAATCTTCTCCGGATAGTGTCCATGGAAACCTAAAACAAAGAAAAAAGTAAAGTAAATTCATTAAACTAAAGATTTTAACTATACAGTAAATATGTTAAATTTAAAAACTTAATCAGGAATCAGAGGACCAACTTTAGGATTGTGTGTGACTTTTTAGTGATTTCACCCAATTTATGTCAATGTTTTTTTTTTATTGTAGACATAAAATATACAACGGTCTCTAAAATTATATTTCTATTAAAAATTTAAAATATTTTATGGTTGGTTAAAAAGGCTGAATATGTATTCACATGAAATTTGGCACACAGTAACCTGGCTTAAAATAATAGGTATTGGAAACACTGATTGAATTATTTTACTGCATGTAGTTAATATTATAGGTAGTTAAATGTATCCAAAGCCAAATATTTGATAAAAATATATTCTTCGGATCATCCTACTATACAAACCATGTCTATACATAGTAATTAATCAATTCAATTTTTAAAACTTTTTTAAAGGATATATAGGTAGTAAACATGCAATTGGGACCCCCCAATGCTAGCTGGCACTTCACAACTTTCCCAAATGTTAGAGGTTTTTTTTTTTTTGGAAACATTGATTTAAGAGGGTTTACGCATTTCGGTTTCCTATACAAATTTCCAAGCTGAAATATTTAAAAACCACTTAGCCAATTTTAATAAAACTTTGCATGCTAAAGTAAAATTCAGGGATCTGAATAGTTTGTTAAAAACATTTTTAAAAAACGTTTATTTAAGTGAGTTATTGCGATTTTAAACTTTCTAGAGTAGACTTTAAATCGCAATAACTCAGCTAAATGAACGTTTTTTTTAAATATTTAGATCCCTGTGTTTTACTTTAGCATACAAAGTATCATCAAAATTGGATTAATGGTTTTTAAAAACTTCGACTTGGAAGTTTGTATGGGAAACCGAAATGCGTAAACCCTCTTAACAATTCTAGTACTTACTTAATTGTTTTTGTTTAGAAAAATATACTTATTCAAACTTTATTTAAATCTAGCCATAGCTTCTGTTATAAAGATATTTAAAAAAAAAAATTCAACATATTACCCTACTACAAACCATGTTCAATATAACTTTACAGTCATAGTAAATAATAAATTGAATTCTTTACTTAATTTATTTGTAAAGATATTTAAAACGTGTTTAAAAGGATCTTAATAAATTATTAAGATTATGCAATGACTACTCATTGTCAAAAAGTCATTCTCAAGAAGTGCGAAGGCATTTGAGCTTATTATTTTAATAATTTAACTAAAACCTTCATCAAAAAATTCATCAAATACACATGCAGTAGGTGGTTTTTTGGTCAGCCAAGTCAATGGTAGAAAGAATAGCAAGTTAAATCCCACTTTTGTTTAATATGTGTTAATTTCAATAGAGTTTAAACAAGGTAGGTAATTGTTATGATATACTCACGCTATAATTAGAAGAAGACACTCTTGTGCTCAAAAAGGGATCAGCAGAGTGTGAATCAACTATGGCCGCGTCCTCCTCAGACGTCGTGGCCCTCTCGTAGTGCTGACGGTGGTGAGCTTCTAGGGACCCAGACTTTTCCCATCGGCGAAGCCAAAAATATACCGTTTTTCGCTGAAAGAAAACGTCAATTAGGGTTTGTTTTAATACACCATTGGTAACATCTACTATCAAATAAAACAACAGCACAAGTTGGTGTTAGTTTGTTCGTCCCGTGTAAAAACATTGATTACCTTACAAAATTATAATTTTATGGCTAACTATTTCTCGTATTACTACACTTTACAGTTAAAGAAGAATGAAAAATCCGCATTATCACAAAATCCGTTATGGCGGCTCCACATTAAGGCCTGTATTCACATTGATAAGTGCGACAGTGCAAGTGCAGGTAATTAGTTGCGAGTGATTAGTGCAGGATGTGTAGTGCGAGTAGTGTCCATTTTGTCAAGTGGCTGTGTTTAGTACGCACGTCAAGAAGCGCACTTGCAATTGCAAGAAATAATGAAAGAAACTTTAGAACCCACGTATCACTTTACTATGCGGGCTACTATAATTAACTATATAAACCACTCGCACTAATCAATCGCTGGAGTGCGTTCCGTCGTTTTGGGTGTAGTGTAGTTGTTTGGTTAAAGTTTAACTCGTTTGAGTTGCAACCAGGCCACGGAACAATCAAAATCAAAATCAAAATCAAAATAACTTTATTCAGTAAGCTTAAATTAAGCGTTTTGAATCGTCAATTTTTTTTTTTTATATGGATGGATGGATAGGCACAGGAAAACCCATTCAGGAAGTCTTTTAGCTGTGAAGAAGAACGGGCACAACAAACTCCACAGCTTTATAATAATATAGAGGTAACGACATTTACAAAACAATATGTCGTTACCAAATTATACAGTCAATAGTCATAAAACAATTATATAAAATAAAAGATAAAAACAAAAGTGAATCTACAAGTTTTACTCGGGCACTATGAACGCATTAGAACAATGTATGCGAAACTAGAGGAATGTTAATTCCATGCATTTTTGTCATTGATGTAATCGCTTACAGTGTAATAGCCCTTTTCTAAAAGTCTGTCCTTAACATGTGTCTTAAATTTGTCAAAGGGCAAAATTATAACATCGTTCGGGATTTTATTGTAAATTATGACACTTTGTCCCATAAATGATCCATAAACTTTCTGAAGTCGAAATTTAGGAATTACAAGTTTATTCTTATTTCTAGTATTTAGTTTGTGTATATCGCAATTTTTTTTTGAAATGAGTAATGTTTTGACGCACGTAAACAATACAGTTATAAATAAATTGTGATGCAACTGTAAGAATATTTATTTCTTTAAACAGCTCCTTAAGGGAGTCACGTGATCCTAGGTTATATATGGACCTTATTGCTCTTTTCTGTAAAATGAAAATGGTTTCTATATCTGCTGCTTTACCCCAAAGTAGTATACCATAGGACATAACACTGTGAAAGTAACTAAAATAGACTAATCGAGCAGTTTCCACGTCTGTAAAATGCCTAATTTTCCTAACAGCATAAGCAGCTGAACTAAGTCTCCCCGCAAGGGTGCTAATATGAGGGTACCACTGTATTTTTGAATCTAAGGTAATACCTAAGAAAACTGTTGAATCAACAAGGTCCAACAGTTCACCATTCAGTTTAATTTTATTTCCTATAATATTCTTTACGTTAGGTAGAGTAAAATTTATACATTTGGTTTTCTTCGCGTTTAATTGAAGATTATTAGTAGTAAACCAATTCAACACATCTGTTAGGGCACTGTTGATGTCATCAAAACTATTTTTATTTCGATCAGTCTTAAATATCAAAGATGTATCGTCAGCAAACAAAACAATATTGCAAAAGTTTTCCGCATAAAATGGTAAATCATTAATATAGATTAAGAATAAAAATGGACCTAGTATTGACCCTTGTGGGACCCCCATTAGCACAGAAGATCCGGATGATATGGATCCGTTCACGCTAACTTTTTGGATTCTGCCGCTAAGATATGATTGAATCAATTTCAAGGCATCAGAGTGCACTCCATAGTGTTTTAGCTTTATTAAAAGGGTGTTGTATTCAACGCAATCAAAAGCCTTGGAGAGATCACAAAACACTCCAAAAGCATTCTGCGATCCCTCCCAAGCCTCAAATATGTGTTTTAGCAGAGCTACACCAGCATCAGTAGTAGACCTTCCCTTGGTAAAACCATACTGTTCACTGTGAAAAAGGTGGTTTATAGCGAAGTGGGAGCCGAGTTGATCTAAAATAAGTTTTTCAAAAACTTTACTAAGAGTAGGTAAAATCGAAATAGGCCTGAAATTGCTCGGGTCATCTTTACAACCCGATTTGAAAAGTGGCAGAACTTTGCTATGCTTCATGAGATCTGGGAAAACTCCTTCGTCAACACAGCTATTGAATATGACTACAAGAAAAGGCGCAATGGACTCGATAATATTATTAATAATTTTTGTTGAAATATCCCACAAATCACAAGTGTTTTTTATTTTTAAAGATTTAAAGGATTTAAGTACGTCTTTACAGTTTACGTGTTTAAATTTGAACACTTCATTACACATGGGTACATACTTTTTTAGCAGAATTTCTGCATTACTTGGTGAAGAGTTGAGTAACATAGTTGTGGCAATTGGTATATTTGTAAAAAACTGTTCAAAAGCATCAGCAACTTTATTGTCTTCACTTAAAAAGCTATTGCCTATTCTTAAAGAAAACTTAGTATCACGTGGCTTTATTTTACCAGTTTCGCGGTTTATGCAGTTCCATGTTGCCTTTATTTTGTTATCAGACTTTTTAATTTTTTCACTAATAAATAATGACTTGGCACATGCACAAGCCTTCCTAAAAGTTTTCGAATACTTTTTGATATACTCTAGAAAACTTGGACTATTATTATATTTTTTCTGCTCATATAAGTCATACAACTTAGTCCTACTTTTATGCAAACCAGCTGTAGCCCAATCCCTAAATTTCATTGAAATATTAGTTTTAAACTTTTTAATAGAGAAAGTTTTATTAAATTCACCGTTTATAAGATCAAAAAAATGCTTGTAAAGAGCATCTGGATTTTCCTGTATAAATGGTAAACATGCAAGTTTAGCAGTTATGTTATGCTTGAAAATTTTAACCCGTTTCTCTGTCACTGGCCTACAAGATATTTCTTCTGAGTTAGGGTGTCCATATTCAGTAAAAGCTATTTTTTGCCCACAATGATCTGAAGATAAATTAGTTAGTATGAACTTAGACTCAGGAGCAAAGTTACAAAAAAAATTGTCTAAGCAGGTTGCAGTGGTTGCTGTAATTCTAGTCGGTTCTCTAAATTGGTAATCCAAATCAAATGATTTAAACAACGAGATTAATCTTACACTAGTTGAATGACTGTCTAATAAATTTACATTGAAATCCCCACAAATTACTATTTTCTTTTTAGATTTACAAATCTTCTTAATTACATCTTCCATAGTGGCTTCAAAGACACTAAAATTACCAGAAGGAGGTCGATATACACAAACAATTATAAATTTCTCTAACTCGACACATGACAGCTCAATAACGCGTTCAATAGAAAGGGAAACTACATCCTTTCGTTCCGTAATCTTATGTTTACTGTAATTAACAAATATTAAGGATCCGCCGCGAATTGCATTTGTTCTAGTAAAAGCACTGGAAAGCTGAAAGTTTTTAATATTAAAAATTAACTGATAATCTTTAAGCCAGTGCTCAGTTATACATAAAATGTTTATATCTTCATGTAATAAAAAAAGTTCAATTTCTAACTTCTTGCCGGCCAGGCCCTGCATGTTTTGATGAACTATTTTAATTTGGATAGGGCTGGCTTTTGTCTTACCTCTTAGTTTAAACTAGAGGTTGTGCAAGACTTATCAACTAAATTTACATTAGTAGAAATACTAACAGTGCGATAATTTTGGGTCGACATTGTTATACTACTTATAACTGTGTCTTTTAAATTATATGCTAGCAATGATGCTATCTGTAGCCTGTCTTTGTATATTAAATACATAGAATCAGTAGTCAACTTAAAACTAGATATAAATTTATTTGTATCAAAAAATACAATACTGTCACTGTGACGATAAGTGGAGTTATACAAAAGTAAGTTCAAATCAAAGATCTGTTTGTTTTGTTTCCACGATAAGTTACAGGCATAGGGAAAGGCACAAACTATTATTTTACAATGAGTTTTAGATTGTATATCAATTAAACTCTCTATGCTTTTTAAAAGGTCACGCTTTTTTATTGTGAGACTATCACCACACAGTATTAGAGCATTTGTTGAATGATTCAACTCCTGCTTGCTTAATGTACTTACTAAATTAGTGAATGTTTGGCCTGGATTGCAAAAGTTTATAAGCTCGTGGCTGAGTTTAGATTTAAGCTGCGGACCCAGGCCCTGACCTATCTTGTCAGAAAAGATAAGAGTTTTTCTAGACATTCCTTCAACAGAAGAATCTTTGTCTAAAGGTAGGTTGCGTTTTATTAACTTTCTATCACTCGATATATTATTATTATTAGCAAATGTAGCACAGGGTACCACTGGGATACCATTTATGACACTCTTTATGGGTGTTACGGATGGCAACAAATCTACTTGATTGTTCAAAAGAGAGTCATATCGTTCTGCATTGTACTTGCACAGATCTACTAACTCTGTGGCAGACTTAATGTGTTCTTCAATTTCTTTTTGCGACAACAAGTATTTTTTATTTAAAGTATCAAGAGATTCATGTAATCTCTGTATGTCAGATTGTAGTTGTTTGGTATCTCGATCATACACCTGTCTACTTTCTTTTAGTTTAGAATCGTAAATGTCTAGAGAGTCCATCAAACTCATGCGTTCTTTCCTAAGCGCAATATTTTTATAAAAACAATTATTCTTTTTAATAAGCTTTTCTGTTTTCCTAATATACCTATTAATTTTTACATATTTCTTAATTTTGTTAGTACCCAAGTAATTACATTTTACTTTACTATCATTGGTAGGTACTACTCGTTGCTTTGGTGAAACATATGATAAACTGGTGTTTGGGAGCTGTTGATGCTCTGCAGAAACAGCCGAAAATCCGCCAGGTGATGCCATCAGTTCGTCAAAAAGGTTCAGGGTGACTTCCGCTTGATTATATTGGGTTTGTTCATCCTGCTGAGATATGCGTTTGTATGCCCTTGCCAACTCTTGCTCCAGCTCAGTGATGCGATTCAGGGCCCTCTCATAGGTGGTGTTGCAATCATCAAATGCTTCAATAGTGCGTTGCAGCTGGTCTTGTTGATGAAGCACCTCGGAGTGTTCATTGTGCAGTGTAGCAAGCTCGGTTTTCAATTGTGTGTTCTTCCCTATGATGATTTTTATTTCTTCCTCACTTTCATCTCTTTCCCGGAGTAGCTGGTTGCAGGTATCCTTGGATAGTTTAAGTTCATGGAGAACTTGCCGAAGTTTCGCCTCTGTGTTTTGTGCTACCGTCTTGCGGGTCATCATATTGAGTTTTTTGTTTACACCTGAAATATTAGGAGCAAATATAAGAATACTGTTATTGTTATTTTGTTTATTTCTTACCTACGGTAAACGAGTCAATAAGTTTAATTGAAAACAGATTAATTAATTTATTGCCTAATACAACTTTGTTGAACAAAGAATCTATGTAGCTAGTTTAGAGTTAACTCAGTTAACTAATCTAAAAACGTTAAACATACATGAAACGTTAAAAACACTTTACAATTTTTTTCTCTTCGTTGTACTTATCAAACTTTATGTAGGAAAAAAAAGACTTGTATTCTAGATCATTTAAGCTAAGCAATGATATTTGTTTAAAATGTATCCTATCCAAAATTAAATTCAGAAACTAATAATAATAAATTAACACATTGAAATCGAATTTGTAATACCTATTCATACTTGTAACAAGGAGACTTTTAGTATTTTAAAACATTAAACAGCTGTAACTATATAAAAACTAAAATAAAAGATACAACAATCTTAAAGAAAGATTTGCTGTTATGATGTGGGTAGGTCACTTCTATAAAAATATTTACTTAATAAGAAAACAACAACTTTTAAATGTGCAGTCAAGTTCTGATTGTAAAGTGTTGTAGTGTGTGAAGGTCTGTAGCAAGACAATGTCACCATCAACTTCACTTCCACTATATAGTCAAGTCAAGAGAGGTTAACCAAGCCAAATCGTAATTGAGGAGTGACGATACTCACTATTATGTGAGATTTGTAAAGTTGTTAGATGTATTAGTGTGAGGAACATGTAGTTACAAATAAAGAAAACATAAAATAAGAATAACACCAATCAATATGTAGTGGAATTAACTTTCACATTGATAACTTATTTGAAGGTACTTAGGTAGTGTTAGGTTATTTAGGTCAATGATTTTATTAGTTAAACTATGTACTAATGGAAAAATTATGCAAACAATACTCCCCGGGTTTTAGATGCAGATCTTCAGCTCTGCAGCTCTTCTTAAATTATACTTTTCTTCAAATAAGATAAATAGTTTTGCCGGCCGTTGACAGCCGGTATAGTCGAAAATTTCAATATAACGAAATTCAAATATTATTGCATAGACACTGATGCAAACACTCGTACTTATATTTTATATAAATCGCTATACTTTAAACACAATTTTATAGTTATTTAGCAATGAATATTTATTAAAATTAATTTTTATAGTCGAAGCTAAGTTTTGACAACTAATAGGGACGAATCAAGTTGTTTTTATAACCTCTTCTGAAGTATTCCTGTCCTGTACGAGAAAACATTCTTCTGTCTCCATTTTTTCCACTTTTATACCATATATAACAGAATTATTAAAAAGTAAAACAATACAAAACAACCAAACAACAGGCGGAATTTTTCGAGACGTTTTGACATAAATTGCAAACTTTGACACTTTTTAAATGATATAAACGTCAAATAGCTGTTAGAGTGAAAATAACCATCCGATTTGATGGTTGTTTGGTTGCTGCGCTCTGAGCCACAGAACCACAGAACACATATACTAGCACAGAACCGATGAAACTACGCTCTGACAGCCATCAGAGTAAAATTTCACCATGCCACGGAACGGTTAGAGCGCGCGCCGGAGTGCGCTCGAGTGAAGCGACAGAACGCAGCCCAGTCCACACGTGTTTACTCCTAATCACTAAGCACTTGCACTCGTCACCAGCACTAATCACTAATCAAAGTATATACAGGCTTTAAGTGCCGTGAATTCACGCGCGAATTCACGGCACAAGTCGTGCCCTCCAGAATCACGGGATGCTCACAATCGTTCGTGAAACCCGCCGCGAAATGGACGTAGAGAAAAAAAAAGAAGATGGTAGATGACTGAAATACATCGTATCGTAACCGATCGAAGTATAGTCTGGAGTAAACCGATTAATTTCCTCTTTGGTAAACTAGTACGGGGCCGTGAATGTGGATTTGTACGCGTGAACGCCGCGAGAACCCTTTGTCGCGGGACAAAATAGTACGCGCGCGATCACGCCTGTTCCCCGTCCCCGATCAGATCGGGGAACAGGCGTGAACGCGCGTGAACCCCAAGAAAACCGTCCACATTCACGTTCACGCCTGTTTACGGAGCGTCACGGAACTTTATTATTTATTATGTGTCGGCACTAATAATGTGGAGCCGCCATTATAAGCAGTCAAACTAAAAATTACAGGTTTAGGGATGAATTATATTAGAGCGGGCCGTGCACGGGGCGTCGTGCCCCGGACGGGACACGGATCATGCAATGCACAGTTTAATAAGAACTGCTTGATACAAAATGTATGCAACGTCTCAAATCAGTGCGCCATCCGAGCCCGGACGGAGCCCGGACGCGCCCCGTGCACGGCCCGCTTTTATATAATTCATCCCTTAGTAAAATTTCTTCCTCTAATTTATCATGAAACTAAATAAAATATCATGATAACCTATTTAGATAAAAGTTACGAGTTATGTTAACCGCCATTTTTGTTTACAAATAAACAGTAAAATTTCTTCCTCTAATAAAGCATGAAACTAAATAAAAAAGCAGAACCTATTTAGATGAAAGTTACGAGTTAAGTTAACCGCCATTTTTGTTTACAAATAAACATTAATCTAACACTCCTAAGCCGGGTCTCCTGCGGCACTGTTTTGTCTTTTCTAACACCTAACATCAAACATCTAACAAATCATATTTTGTAGTAGGTTAAATTACTCACCGTTACTCCAGTTTGGTCACATATATGTTTGACTCGGCATCCACTTAGTCTTAGAGCAATTATTTGCTCTCTCTCCACCCTACTTATAGTAGGTGCCATTTTTGTGTTTACCACAGACTTAGAGATAGATGGTGTTTACAAAACGCGAGCGTCGCTGCCGTGACGTGTGACTGGACTGCCAGAAGAAAAATTCCGGCCCGGTGGCGGCCGCGCAGGGGGCGTGGCCAACCCCCGTGAATAATTACTATTGGCCGATAGTTTTTGACATATTCGCCTGTATTCGCCATTCGGGAATTTTGATAAACTAGAGAATTCCACCTAATAAATTGAAGACACTTTCTTTCTAACACTCCATACCGCAACGTAGTTATAGATATGTATAATGGATAGCGTGATGTGCTGCCGTGTGTACATTGGCACAAAAATCTTGCTACCGCGATTCAAGAACAATACAACTAGCGCCATCTATCGAACAGGATGAGAACTTTACTGATTAGAGTAACTTAGTGTTTTAACTTAAGCTAACATTATATTATTATATCTTCTTACAATCTCCCCCTCAGACCCATAAGTCGTCCCAAAGTGAGGGTCTGGAATTTCAATGTTTTCTGGGGCGCCCTCGTCCTCGTTTCTTAGTAGGAACATCCGGAACTGATTTCGCCAACATTGGCTGTTTTCTTGGTTGTCCTCGTCTGCGTATTGGCTAGACTGGAAGAGGAACGGCACCTTCAATATCATTTTTAAAAGGTGTTAAGGCGGAGGCATGATACAGTCCGACAGGAGTGTCTGATGCCTCTCTTGAGGCTACGTTAAATGACGCTGGTCCATGCTACCTTCATATTGCATAAGGTCCATCTCTGCGGGGTGCAAACTTTTCTGTTATTCCCTGGGTTCCTTTGATTATTAGATGTGTGTTTCCAAGAACTAAGTCTCCAATTTTATAACCAAGTTGCTTCCGATTTTGTCTATATGCTCACTCTTTTCTAGTTTCTTCCTTCATTTCTTGAACTTCCCTTGCCTTTGCCAGTGTGTGTGCTAAGTTTCAAAGTTTTGGCGTTATTTCCGGTATTAGGTTTTCCGAACTTACAATGTTTCTGAAATCTACCTCATTGTCACTGGGCGCTCGCAGTTCCCTTCCAAAGGTTAAAAAAGCAGGCGTCTTGTCTGTAGAGGAACAATAAGTGGCATTCATTGCAAAACGAATCGCTGGTATTTACTCAGACCATTGATCGTGTTTACTTCCTTAAATCAATATTGCTAGCTGAGTTTTAAGATCTCTGTTTCGGCGTTCAACTGGGTTGGTTGCAGGATGATATAAAAGAGTAACGTTATGTTTGATGTGTAAAGTATATGTCACTTGCTGCATGACATGGCTCACAAACTGTGTACCGTTATCACTTATAAGTCTTCTAGGTACTCCGTATCTTAGAAACAGTTCATTGATGAGTGTCATGGCACAAACTTCAGCGGTAGCTGTAGTGAGAGAAACAGTTCTACCTATCTGGTGGCTCCATCTTCCACTATTAAAATACACATTTTACCATCTGAAGTTGCTGGCAGTGGACCAAATAAATCAAATGATATAACTTCAAATCGTTGTTTCATCAAAGTAGTTTGAAGTAGTCCTGCGGGTTTCTGATTACTGTGTTTATAACGTTGACAGTCTATGCAGTTCTTTACATAACTGGTGATGTATTTGCGCATGACATTCCAATAATATCTGGCAGCGATTTTCTTATAGGTTCTTTCTGCTCCGTAATGCCCTGCTAAAGGATCATCATTATAGGCTTTTAGTGTGTTACCCCATTCGTGTTCAGAGACTACTAAAAGAGCATTGTCATTTTCCTCATCATGATTCAGGCGGTAGAGCAAATCATTGTTCATTAGGTAACCTTTGTTATTCCAATACACAGTATCTTCATTTCCCTCTATGGTTTCAAGAGCCTTTATGATTTTCTTAAGTTTATTTTATTTCATTTGTTCTTCTCTGATTTTTTTAGTACTTCTCGTGGGCATGTCTATAACGACAGCACATATATCGCAACTATTGGACTTGTTATCGCAACACGGCGGTCTTGATAGCGCATCTGCTATTGTATTTAGCTTGCCAGGCCGGCAGATATTAATATCATATGACTGGATTTGCAGTACCCATCGAGCCAACCGTCCCGTAGGTGACTTTAGATTTATCAGCCACTTCAGTGCTTGATGATCGGTAAAGACAGTAACTGAAGAGCTTTCGACATATGCTCGAAATTTGTTCAAAGCCCAAACAACTGCTATGCTAATGCTTCCCGCTCTGTGGTTGAGTAATTTCGCTCCGCAGAGGTCAATAGTCTACTGGCATATTCTATGGGGTATTCCTCTGAACACTCCCCCTGAACCAAAACAGCACCGAGAGCGTAACCACTGGCGTCCGTTTTTAGTATGAATGGCGTATGTTCGTCTGCTTGTCGCAATAAAGGAGCAGTAGTCAATTGGTGCTTGAGAGTTTCACAAGCAATTTCTTTTTTTGACAAAGATAACCTATAAGGTGGCACTGATATAGGGTTTTTACTAGTTGTACTTATGCAGTGCTCACCGAGGGTACAAGGTTGGGATTTGGTATGAAAAATATCGTCATACTTGTCTAACAATGTATTTAATTTATTTATTTGATCTTCACACAAAGAACTGTTCCCTTTATTGACTGCATTTAAACCTAAACTTGCTTGAGTTGAGGCAAAGAGCTTGCTGCTTTTAGGAGAGAGCGGTGGTACGTCGCCTTCCTCTATGTTGCGTCTGGCATCATCCATGATGTAGTCCAGGTGTGACGGAGAGAACCCATCAAAAACCAATTTTCTTTTGCCGAGAGGGGAGAGATCTATCGGAGTCAGCTTGTACTTAGGACAGGTAGCCGTTTCTGATATGATTGGGTGTTGGTTAGATGCATCTGCATTACCACCCATCAGTTTCTTGTTTCCCAAGACTGCGACCGGTGTACCAAATTTGACAAAGTCCTCGATATACAGCTCATATGTTTCTTGACTTCCGTGAAACTGATACGTGTATTGCGCCAAGTCTATGATCATACGCGCATCTTGTATGAAGCAAGGTACGATTGTCAGTCGAGGCAGGTAAAACTATGAACGTGGTTGAGATCACGCGTCCTTCCATGCTAACTTCTACTTGTGTTTTTAATACCTTTTGAGGCCTGCTGAATCCATCCGCCAAGGTGATATCAGCCACTTCTTCCTTAAACTGTTTTCCACTAGCTAACAGTTTCTCATAGAGACTATACGATGCGATGCTAGTCTTCGCACAAGTGTCTATAAAAGCAGATCCCTTTTAGTTATTTATGTCCACAAAGACTACAGGCCGACTCCTAGCTTCTGTACGGGTTTGGACGGAACAGAATGTCAGGTCTTCTGGAGAGCGTTGGGTGCTTTTTGTACATGTTGGGCAACGACTGCGTACCACCCTAGGTGCGCCACATCTGTAGCAGCTGAATTTGGGAGCGGAAGGGGATGGTGCTTGTGTAGCCATACTTGGAGCCGATGGAACCTTTTGTGAATCTCCTGTTCCTTATTTTTGTCGTTGGTTCTGCGGCATTCTTCAGTGCTGTGGCCAAACAAATGGCAATAACCACATTTCTTTTTAGACTTGTTAGTGTGAGCTGGTTTGGACTTTGTTGGATTGTGACCTGCTGTCTCTTTTGAGTGTTCGCTCCATAGTAATTCTATATCAGTGCAGCCTCTAGCAGTTGGTCAATGCTAGTTACAGAGTTTCGTGGAACTTTCTCACGAATTCTTGTCTTTAGTGTTCCATACGTCATGTCCAACTTCTGCATTTCAGTGAGCTCAGGACCAGGCTACTGAGCAAAGAGCATTCTCTTCTGTGTTATGAAACTTTCAATGGACTTATGAAATGCCTGTATTTCTCCAATGATCTCTTGATAGATCACATAAGCTGGCTTTTTAGGCGCGGAAGCGTAACGTAGCCTATCCTTAAATTCATTCCATGTACGGACTTTAGCCTTAACGCCTTGCCATCATAATGCTGCCTTGCCCTTCAACAGTAGTGGGATGCCAGTAAGCGCATCCTTGTCGTCGATATTTTCTATATCTTTTAATATATTCGTTGCCGCCAAAAATGCTTCGACCTCCTCAGAGCTCTTCGTACCGTCGAATGAGGCGTTGCAGGTTGTGAATGATCCTCTTCTTGAAGGCGTCATCTTTTCCAACAATGCGTGAAACTGGGAGTCTCAGAAGTTAACTGCCATTGTGGGAGGAAGTTTCATCGGGGCGCGTGAAGTTATTCGACCAGATCTCGTCACGTATCTAGCCCTCAACTTTTCTTCTTGCCCACGCCCACCGTTGGTCGCCAGATTGTAAAAGCGGGTTACTTGACTCGTCGAGAAGAGATAGGTGGTGATATGTGGAGATTGGAAACGCCGATACTTTGTTCGAAGATATTTATTTTTTTAATGTTTTTACCGTATGAAACCATACTTTTAGTTTTAGGTCCGTATAAACAACTAGGGCAGTGTATCTCAAAAAATAAAGGTATAAGCGAATGCAAAAAATAATATAGGTGAAGTCCAGAACGCCGTTCCCAGTAGGACGCGACCCCTAGTTGCAACACGATTTCAGCTTGATAAAACATAATTAGTTAGGACTATATTATGTACATTGGCACAAAAATCTTGCTACCGCGATTCAAGAACAATACAACTAGCGCCATCTATCGAACAGGGTGAGAACTTTACTGATTAGAGTAACTTAGTGTTTTAACTTTAGCTAACATTATATTATTATATCTTCTTACATACGTTTAATTAAAATTTAAACTTATAAAATTTGATTTATTATTTAAAATTGTGACAAGCCGATTCTCTTTGTTTATACATTTGCATTTCTTCGAAGGTGGCGCGTTACCTATCATGATTTTGTCAGTTTCTAAATGAATGAATTTTATTCTTTGATCAGTTGATTGCATAAGCGATAAAAAGCTACATTGTGACCTTCAACTAAGATTTGTATCTTATTATGCCACGATTCAGCACTGTTTTGGGTTCGTGGAATTTGTTCATTATTTAATTCATACGACCTACAAAAATCTGTGCTGTAGTTTGGTGGCGAGTTCCCCATATATAATTTTGTGAAAACCAATCAGATATAGTTGTTGCTTCTTTCGGTATATTTGTACACCATTCATCAAAAACAATTAGTATGTCTTCTGATGGTAAGTATGCTAAAGCCAGTAAACATTTCATTTTTAAGGCGAATTATTCGTTAGTGCCATAATAATCTTTTGGTAACCACTCTTCTAAATTTTTCGATAGATAATTTGGCCTAGGTGAAAGTAACACTCCTTCAAAATTGGGTTTTCGAAAAATTCTTTGGCAGTAATTTTGGAAGCCTTTCTTTGGCAGCAATTTTGGAAGCCTTTTCAAAATAAAAGTAAAATATACGGTGGTGATTATTGAACTTTCATTGAATCACAATGTTCTTTCAAAAAGTTAAATCAGTAATTATGTCCCTCTTTGTCTTTGCTTGTGCTTAGAGGAAATACTATAGGAAAGGTTTTTTTTCATTTACACAGCTATGAATAACGTATGATTGTTGTAAAATTTTAGGTGGTATTGCAACGTGTACCTCATGTTGGGCACAACTTCTTACGTAGAAAAGTGAACGGACTGCATTATGTGCAAATTTGGGCTCACAATTGAAGTGCGGCTTACTCAGTTAGGTGAGAACATGATCAGCGAGCGATTCTTTCGATCATGGAGTACAGCGTACCTATTAGAATTTATTTTAAGATAAGGGTGCCTTATACGCTGGAGCAAGCGATTTCAGAGGTAAATAAAGAGACTAAATTCTCAGACTTACATTTAAATTATATGAAATGTAGGGTACAATTTTGCTACACAATAAGGATTAAACCCTACTACTTATTACTAAATTATAGTAAATTTAATTGTACATACAGTAGGTTGGTCACTGCAAAACCTTCACCATCTGATTGTCCGGGTGCTGTTGAGGTTTGCTTCCCTCACATGGTGTCAAAGCGGTTGATCAGGCGCAGCAGAGACCTTCCATCCAGATCAACGGATACGTTGAATTAAATACTAGGTTTGCAAGGAGGTAGTCACCGGAGAAAACCACCGTCTCTCCTCATTGGTGATGGGGAGTCCCAGAGTATCACCAACTTACATGAACTTGGTTCCCCATTATGGTAAAACCAAAAGGTTACATTAGGTAATGCAATCTAGTAGAGACTGAGAGATAATTTAAAGATTAAACAAAATACCCTGTAACAAGAAAAAAAATGTGATTAACACATGGCGACTGATGTGATGTGCTCAATCATGAGAATACAGCATTTGAATGAAACCCAACTTACCATGGTTCACAGCATGGGTTTACAGTACATTTGCTTTGTTTTAAAGCGGGCCATTAGCCCTTTCTTCCTTTTCCACCAATTAAGATAATACTTCGCCTTCACATGGTGACTTCGGGAACAGAAAAAAACCAGAAAAACGGAACTACGTCATCTCAATCAAAAGACAGAGGCATAGCCAGCCATTCAGCCAGACTACGATAAAATATAATCGAATGAATCGATTATGAAAACACAAAGCAACAAGAATGCTTACCAAGAAGTACGGAGTACTACGGAGTAAGACCAAACGACCCTCACGATTTTATGTAAAATCATATTGCATACAATAAAACTATTTGTTTAAAAGTTGCTATCAAACTTACAATTTAGAAGATAATATTTTAAAAGCGATTCCTAATCGATGAAACGATGATAAGGGATTGAATAAGAAATCGATTACTTAACGATATCTGTGACCTAGTGTTTTGTTCCGTTTCATGCTTTTCAATAAATATACTGAAAATCTAATGAGGATAATTTATTAAATAATTTAATTAATAATAATAATACTAATTTAATAAATTGATATTTGCTTATAAAAAATGAACTGACATCATAATTAAAGTCATTGAGCGTAACCTTCAGAAGTAAACAAAACATTTCCTCATTATCAAGAAACAACTTAAATTCTGAAGAAAAAGTGCTACAGTATCTTCATCCATCCATGAGCCAGAACTGCGATTGACAAAAATATCGTAACAAGGTGCTTGTTGTAAATATTACAATTCTTTTGTCCTTAAATTGTTTATCTTTTATTACTAATTCTTCGACACCATTGAGTTGAAAAAAATTCAAGTTCAATTTAATTTTTTTCTTCATCTAACATATCCGTGTGGGGTATCTATGGATAGGTCTTCAAAAATGTTTTAAGGTAAGGTTTCTAATATAATTTTTTCTAAACTAAATAGTTTGCGCGAGAGACACTTCCAAAGTGGTATAATGTGTGTCCCCCCTGTAACTTCTAAAATAAGAGAATAATAAAACTAAAAAAATATATGGTGTACATTACCATGCAAACTTTCACCGAAAATTGGTTTGAACGAGATCTAGTAAGTAGTTTTTTTTGAATACGTCATAAATTATATATTAAAAAAAAATACTATTATAAAAACATCGATCAAAGTTACAACGAACTACAAGAACTTTTATATGATGTTACTTGCTGCTACGGAACCCTTCATGGGCGAGTCCGACTCGCACTTGGCCGGGTTTTTTTACAGCCTAGGTCCGATTGAAATGTTACTTGGGAAGAATATATAAAGTGAAGGGGAAAAGAGACGCTAACAAATCTAAAACACCTATCTAATTATAGTCGTTGAACTGCCTTCTGCGATGATTAAAACAGAAATTTTAAAAGCTTGTAAAGTCTTTAACACTCACAAGGTAAAACTGCAAGCGGAACACCTAAGAGCAACTAAAAATGAAGATACTGCCGTGTTTATCTCCGAGCAAGTCACAGCAAAAGGCGCTAGACTGCACTTTGTCGCCCGCGATCTTGCTAAATCAAAAGACTACAAGTTCTGCTGGACTGCTTACGGCCGTGTTTATGCATAACTTAATGCTAGCATGACTGTTTGACGTTTGTTCCCTTTCTGATTTACGTCTTCCTTATTATGTCTTTTATTTATTATTTTCTTGTAAAACTTTAAAGCTCTATAATTTTATTTTACTCACAAAAGACCTAACGTACACTAACTTACACAACCACACCAACAAAAATCTACATATGCATTATACTAATGACCACCCCCATATTTAAATAAGTTACCTCTGTATTATTCACTTTCACTTTGCAACAACCACCTACATCATTACACGTACTTTGTCGTATAGGTACTACTTACTAACACAGCGATGCTTTTACATACACTAAGATCAATTTTGTGGAAGTTTCACTTGGTCTCTTAGCCCAGGAGAACCTATACTTAATAAATAAATTGTTACTTTACGCACTTATTTCAATTTCTATGACAAACACAAATTTAAATATCATGAAAGGTATATGGTCAGTCTCTATCATTACAAAAATTATGGATAATTCGTCTATAAACATGAACGAATTAGACAACATACAAATAGCCCAATCGAATATTAGTTCCGTTTGTGACTTTTCTGACAATACTAACATAAAAGAAATTTGACTTTATGGTAATCTCGCAAAACAGTAGAATCATCTATAAAAATATTGACAACCTCCAAGTAACTTTGACACAGTTCACCTTTGATACCCTAAATAGATAAATATACATGAATCTTTACAACGTGTCACTTAATCATTGTGAGGAATTTGTCGTTTAATTAAAAAAAAAACAGTAATATTAACCCGTCATCACTCGCGCGGGGTGCTGTCAGCACCCCAGAGATTTTTAAATGTAAAAATTAATCCAGGTTTCTTCTTTTATGAACCTCTGCGTCTGAGTAGCTTTAAGTGATCTATAAACGCATCGAAATAAGGCGGGAGGGGCAGTGTGGCAGCGGCGCTAGCTACTTGAGGACGTGTCAAAGGTTGCGTGGGGTGCTCACAACACCCCGCGAGCGCTCGCGTTAACTTTTGCAGAGGTGACTTTATCTGCAAGGTACATGTTTTCGATTGTTTTGTAAAACGTATTATTTAGTTGTTTCTATATTTACTCTAGTATACAAAATGATATATTTCTGTGTAAATATATAACGGTTATTATTTTTTATTAGTAGATGAGTTGGGAGTCCGAACAGGCTAGGTTGTCAGCTTTGTTAGAAGAAGTAATATCGGATAACGAAGATAATGTTGCAGTTGAAAGTGATGCCAGCGTCGATAAAGATTATATTCAAGAATCTGATCATGATTCTATGTCAGAACAGGATGCTTCATCGGTTGAAGAGTCTGATGTAGAAGAGACTGAAACTCAGGATTGTCAACGTGTCTATTTCGGAATAAGACAAAATAACTAAGTGGCACTAAGCAAGGGTCGTACTGTAATTAGAACCCGTTCTTACGATATCAATTCCAATGTTATCTACAATTGGAACATAGCGCAATTACAAACAAACATGAAAAAGTCTGTGTTTTTGGAATTCGTGAGCTTACGTATGCTTCAAGGTCACCTAGAAAAAAGATCAACACAAGCAGGGTTACCCAAAGTACTCAAATGGATGTTGAATGCTCCTGGGTCAAACAGAGGTAGAATGTCGCCCACAAAAAAGCAGCAGTGTATAGTTTGTCCACGCTCCAAGGACATCAAAATGCTAAGTCAGTGCAATTTTTACTAACAAACCATGTGTCAAAAACACATGAAGTTAACTTGCAGTTCTTGTTACGAAAAATTATAAAGATTTATTTTAGTATATTAATTAATCCTTAGCCCAAGCGCGCACTGGCGGCCAGGTCGCAGCGGCCAGCATTGCGACCAGGCCGCAAGTATCGCGACTATACATGCCGCTAGACTGCGGCCAAAATTGTCAGTTCCGAGTACAGAACTACAGAGTGCTTCGAAATGGACGTCGAGGAAATAGCTGTGATGGTTTACTTTGCATTGCATTAAGAAGTGAAAAAACATGAAGAAAAGATTCTGGATTCATCCATTACTGAGTGAAAGACATTATAAAGGATTATTTCAGACATACTTTACTGACTTCAACAACATAATGAAAAGTTTTTCAATTATTTAAGAATGAGCAAGTTCTCATTTGACAAACTTTTCTAAAAAAGAAAGCCACTTTATTACTGGCACAAAAAATAACTTTCGGCAAAAAATCAATTCAAATCTTTAACCATCATATTTTATTACTTATGGAATTGTATTGAAAAATCAAATTACTTTATAATTTGATATATTTTTGAAAAAAAATAAACACAATTGAACACAACAAAGCTTACGCTCAAATAAAACGCGGCACCTGGCCGCTTGCGGCCAAGTGCGCGCGCTGACGATACAATGCATACATTTCGCCTCGCCGCCTGCGACCTGGCCGCTAGTGCGCGCTTGGGTTAGGTTTTTCAATGAGAAATTTTATGTTAAAAATATAGAAGTTTATTTTTTTTAGTTCTTTGTGGAATGAAATATTATAAATAAAAAGGCTGATTATTGTAACGATTTGTAAAAAAGAATATAAAGTTGATTATAAACGTGATGTGTTTTATTTATATACGTAATATAACACAAAATAATAAAATGCTGGTATAAATAATTGCATTCACTTAAACTACACACATCAAAAGTGTCTAGGGATCAACATATATTTTTGCAATAACTTTTCTCCTGATTGATATTAATTAAAATTTTCTTTAAGGATTCATCAAATAAAGTGTTTTCGTTTGTCTACAGTAACGATAAACCAAGTCACCTTTGCATTAATAAAGAAATTTGCCATTTTCCTAATAAAGGGATTTTTGACATTTGAACCACTAACATTAAAGTTCGAAAAAAAGACTGAAATAACAGTTTTCTTTAAAATTTTATTGGGTAACTTAAACAATTAATAATCCGTGTTTCTACCGCGGACACTAACAACACAAGAACATCGGTTTGGCATACTCAAAATGAGTTCATCCAAATCACGCTGTGGAATGGCCGCCCATGTTCGTTGCAACAACAAAAAAAGGTCTTCTTGCGACTGGATACCCTCCATATTCGGCAGAGCTCTTCTCTGTAGCATATCCCATGCATGCTCAATCGGGTTCAAGTCTGGCGACTGAGCAGGCCAGGGCATGACATTGATGTTAGCTGCGGCGAGAGTCTGTCTTACAACTCTTGCGGTGTGCGGTCGTGCATTATCATGCATTAACTGAAATAAGGGACCGATTTGCACTTGTAGAGGAACGATGACGTCTGATACAATCGTCTCAGCATAAATTTGAGCGTTGAGGTTGCCTCTCATCCAAATCAACTCGGTTCTTCCGCCGATCCAAATACCCGCCTATACCATGATGGTTCCACCACTATAAGGATGGACTTCTTGGCAGGATTTTAATCGCTGTTGGCGTCCAGGGGTTCTCCAGTGTCGTATACGTCTTGTATCCGGTCTCATACCAAAACGAGACTCATCAGAAAAGCACACGAAACGCCATTGTTCTTCTGCCCAATTTCTGTGTTCAAGAGCCCATTGATATCGAATCCTACGATTGTGCATTGCTATAGGTGGTACCCTTAGCGGTCTTCGGGAATGAAGGTTCACTTCATGCAAGCGGTTTCTGACTGTTTGGTCGCTAATTAAGTTCCCTGAAGAGTGATGAAGCCTCACGGCTAACATCATGGCGGTTATTGTTGGAGCTCTTCGAGTTGTGATTTGAATGTATCGGTCTTGTCTCCGTGTGGTGCAGCGATACCGTCCTCCATGGCGCTCAGCCACGGTACCAGTGCTTCGGTAACGTGTCCAAAGTCGACTGATAACACTCTGACTTGTATTCAGAGCTAAAGCCACAGTACGTTGCCGGGAACCAGCTTCTATCATTCCCACGGCTCTGAGCATTTCTTCCCTGCTTAAATGACGTCGCCGCTCCATAATAACGTTGGTTTTAATCAGTAGTAGGGAAACAGTAGCACTAATAATGTCTTCAATGCGTTGTATGTTTTTATAGGGAAAATATTGACAGCTGATTTTCATCTTTTCCTAGAAATTGATTGAAAGTTCCTGTTTCAAATTATGAAATGCACCAAAAAGGATCCATATAAATTTATAAAATCATAAATTTATTACAAAGCCACATCTCAATCTCTAGAAATCCGCATAAAAATGCTTGATCCCTAGACACTTTTGATGTGTGTATATGTATAATAATGTAATTTGAGTATGTGGGGTGGCCACAACACCCCGCGGGTGTTCACGGGGCTAAAAACCACGCAATACCGGGTAAACATAGTCACGTATCCCTTTTAGTTTTCCGATAATGTCATCGGAAAATTTCATAGCAGAGGCCAGGTCGTGTGTAGGGTTCTGCAAATATGCTGATAGTGGGAGAGTATAACTGAAAAATCTTTCACAGGTTTTTAGAGAAATCAAGAAACTACTCTTTTCCATCGCAGCTATGAGTGTAGATGCAGTTTGGGCAACAGTTCTGTTTGTGCAGGATAGTTCTCTCAATGTAACGACAGTAGGTTCGAGTAACTCACAAAATACATTTATAGAATCGTGAAGTTCTATAAATCTAGTGTCACACATGCCAACCAGTCTTTTTTTCTTACTTTCTGGTGTGAGCTTTTCCACATTTTCTTTAAACTGTTTCCCGGCCATTTCATTGTTGCGAAGTAAATTGCAGACTTCTTTCACAACGCCCATTGAATTTCTCACCACGGGAACTGAAAGAGCTTTTGAAAGAACTAGGTTCAGACGATGAGCCGAGCAATGTACGTATGTGGCCTTAGGAAATTCTTTTCAGATTTTCGTCTGCACACCACTGATGTGTTCTCCCATGGTAGCAGCTCCGTCATATCCCTGACCAACTAGTTTATCAAGGTTCAATCCAATCTCACGACAGTTCTTTAAAATTTCTGCACTTATATTTTTGGCACTTAGGTCGTGTATTTCAATGAAACTGAGAAAGTCCTCCCTCAAAATACCTTTATAAACGTATCTCGCACACAAAGACAACTATTCAGTTCCACTGACATCTAAAGTTTCATCGCCAAGAATCGCTAAACACTCTGAACTATTTATTTGTGTCACAACTTTTTTCTGAATAATAGGGCTAAAATACGTTGCATTTTTAGGGGTTGTAAGGATATGATCTTTCAGGATATTATCATTGGTGAATATTATCATTTCATAGCTTGATCGGTATCGCAGCAGAGCCCTGAATTTTCCATCTTTACTGTGCCGTATTGCGACCAACGGTACTTGGTTTAATTTGAATCGTGGCTTAGTTACTGATTTAGCGTTAGGTTTTTGGGAAAAATAAAATAAGATGCGTGTCCGTTGAAAAGCGTAAGGCGTATATTCTGCGTTAATGTTATAGAGTTCGTGGAGAGAGGGGTAGGGAACAATGTTGTGTTACCAATAGCAGCGTCGGTTCGATGCCCACGTGATACAGCAGAGATTAGGTTGGCGAATGATCGATCCATAGTGGCGGAAGTTAATCGATTAGGCATTAGACATTCAATCACAAACATGCCCCCGGCCTTGGAAGCAGTCGCTTTCAACACCCCTGAGGACTAGGAGACACCTCGTCGTATAAGAGGGGGCAGATCTTGGCGTAGGCACGTCGAACAACGCCTGAAGATGTCTGAATATCTGCCACTCTTGAAACGCCGTCCTTGCCTGGGATAGTCCTTAGTACTCGTCCCAAGCTCCACCTTAAAGGAGGTAGGTTGTTGTCCTTCAGCAAGACGAGAGTGTCGACCTTCAACTCTGCTTTGTTATCGGTCCATTTAGTCCGCACTTGCAACTCGGATATATATTCCTTAGACCAGCGGGTCCAAAAATGCTGGCGTATTTGCTCCACCATCTGATGTCGTCTCAAACGATGAGCTGGAACATTACTGAGGTCGTCACAAGCTGGCGCAGTAAGCAGTCGACCAACCAGAAAGTGAGCTGGAGTCAACGGGGAAAGGTCTTTAGGATCTGGGGACAGTGGAGAAAGCGGTCTGGAGTTTAGGACTGCTTCAATTTGCGACAGTACTGTGCTTAACTCCTCAAAAGTGAGGTGTGCATTGCCTACAACCCGACGCAGATGATATTTGCAAGATTTTACTCCTGCTTTCCACAGACCACCAAAGTGAGGCGAATAAGGAGGAATAAATGAAAATTTTATTTGTTGACTCGCGGCATATTGTATTATATCCGAATCACACCTATTTAAAAAATCGGAAAAATAATTCATTAAGCCTACGAAGTTGCGGCCATTATCAGAAAATATTTCTAATGGTTTACCGCGCCGCGAAATGAATCGGTTGAGTGCTAGTAAATATGACTCAGTTGTGAGGTCAGTGACTAATTCTAAATGAACTGCGCGCGTCACAAAACACACAAACAAGCAAATATAGGCTTTATACGTTCTAGCCCCCCTACCTTTACGGTTTAGTATGAGCACTGGTCCACAGTAATCTACTCCGCATCGAATAAATGAAAAACTAGGAGATATCCTTTCCTGAGGCAAGTTACCCATAGGGGGTGTCAATGTCTTTCCCTTTATACGTTTACACGTTACACAACTGATAACAACACTCCTAGCTAAACTTCTGCCACCAAGTGGCCACCAGGTTTCACGTAAGTTATAAAGTAATGCCTGAGGTCCAGCGTGGAGAAATCGCAGGTGTCCTCCTCGAAACAACAACAGCGTAAAATAATGTTTACTACTTATTAGAATAGGGTGCATTTTATTATAACTAAATTCGTTTGAATTTTCTAAGCGTCCACCCACACGTAATATTTTCTCATTGTCCATAAATACATTTAATTTAGTTAAATTATTTTTACCTTTAATTTGCGAACCATTTATTAATAAATAATATTCGGTAGGAAAACTTTCGATCTGAGACCACCGAATCAAAGTTTTTTCTGATGCAACTAACTCATCTACACTAATGACGCCAATCTGTCTGTCATTTTTATTGCGAACATTATGTACGAAACGTAGTACAAATGCTACAGCACGTATCATACGCCTAAACTTCGAAAAACGTTTAAACGTAAACAGCGCTGAGTTAGGTGAATCATGAGCCACGAAAGAAGAAATTGACGGCCTGATCTCAGGAAGGTCCTCGTCAGTATCCGGGCCAGTATAATTGTCTAGAGAGAAATCAGGACTTCGTAAAAAGTCTGGACCCTCCCACCATAAAGTAGAAGAGGAAAGTTCGTCCAAACTACAGCCGCGTGAAGCCAGGTTAGCTGGGTTATCTTTGCTACGAACGTGGCGCCAGAGAACATCGTTTGTTAGTTCATGAATTTCAGAAGTCCTATTTTGAACAAACGTTTTTAATTTATTCGGTGCCATGCGCAGCCACCCCAATACTATTGTCGAGTTAGTCCATAAAATAATATTATTGAACGTACAATTTAATGAACTGCGAACCTTATCTAAAAGCTTAGAACCGAGCAAAGCACTACACAGCTCGAGCCTTGGTATGCTAACAGGTTTTATTGGCGCGACTTTGGCTTTAGAAAAGAGTAATCTTACTGTTATAGTTTGGTCTTGATTGATAGTGCGAATATAAATGCAAGCGCCGTACGCGCTCTGTGACGCATCGCTAAAAACATGCAGTTCAATACATATAGGTTGGCTACCTATAGCATGGCGAGGAACACGAAGCGTAGTGAGCTCTTGCAAAGAAATAACAAACCGGTTCCACGTTCGCACGACGTTAGGCGGGACCACTTCATTCCAATCGATTTTAAGAAGCCACAATTGTTGTAATAATATTTTTGCGATTATTATTGTAGGGCTTAACAGACCAAGGGGATCAAAAATTTGTGAAATATTTGATAGAATAGACCGTTTAGTGACTGGCTTATCGTCTTTTTTAAACTGCGTATTAAAATAAAAATTATCATTTAAATTGTTCCAACCTAAGCCTAATGTCTTGGCATTAATATTTTCGTTAGATTTAATTTCTTTAGAATGGTTCGACAAACAATCATCAAAATTACATGGAAAGTTGAATATCCATTTTCGAAGTGGAAAACCGCCCGACTGAAGCGTGTTTTTAATGTGTTCATATAATTTTAATAATTTAAATATATCATTACCGGATGTCAAAAGATCATCAACATAGAAATCCTCTTTGATTGCCCTTTGCACCTCGGGATCTGTCGACTCAATCCCTAACTGCTTCAAACATCTCACACACGGTTCCGTATGTAACGGTATTTAATTTAAATAGACCTATCGGTTGCGATGGATCATCGCGCCACAAAATCATTTGCAGCTGAAGTTGGTCTTCAGCTATTATACAGTTTCGAAACATTTTAGAAACGTCCGCGCATGCAACGAACTTATGCTGTATAAAGCGGAGAAGAATAGAAATCAAATCGCCTTGTATAGGCGGACCGACTAATTGTAAATCGTTGAGGGACTTGCCGGAGGTCGATGGTGCGCTGGCATCAAAAACCACACGTAGCTTGGTTGTGGAGCTATGTTCCCTAAATACGCCGTGATGCGGCATGAAATAACAGGGTTGCTCGTAAGTGGTCACTGGACTCATATGACCTTTTTTTTTTTTTTTTTTTACCCGGTGTAATCCCTGCTTATGGATTCCAGCCTCCAGAAGGGAGACTGGATATGTGGGACTCTCCCGTCCCTCTTTCCACGACGTTACGTCGGGCGAGAGGGAGGGGCCTACCCACTAATCACCGGGGGTCCAAACTCCGAAAGCGTAGGGCTTGGGGTGGCGGTCACGGGACCTGATCCACGGGGGAATTGACCACGCGAGGGCCACCCCGTCGCCGTGTGTTGGCCTATAACTACTGCCTAGCAGCCGTTACGCGCCATCACACGGCGACTGCGCGCACGCGGCACTACAAACAGCCCCTTGGGGGGCAGACCCACAAAACATACATCCACACATACACTGACTCACAGTCAACACGGATTGCGTGGGCACTTGGGGTGGTATAACGAAATACCCATGCCAGTGCCCACTTACACACACACACACAAGCATTTACTGACAGATTCAGTAAACGACAACACAAAGACACAGCACCCCCAAGTCATCGGGCGTCGGGCTGGCCGTGGCAGACGACGATTTCTGCCCCGGCCAGCCCCACGCCCGGAATCCCCTACGGTGGACGAAGATCGGCGTATCTCCGTCGCCGCCTCCCAGTCCTCCTCCTCCTGATTGACGCAGCGTTGGCTGACTCCTCCCGGACGCGCTCGGCCTCCTCCTTGAGACCCAAGCACTCCGCAGAGAAGCCAGCCACCGCTGCCCAATTCTCCTCACTCGCCACCATTGCAGCGACCACATCCGGCAGAGCCAGAGTGCCCCCCACTCCCAGGGACAACTCTAGCGTACGCCTCTGTGGCGCGAAGGCGCTACACGACTCAAGCGTGTGTTGAGCCGTGTCCTCCTCTTCGCCACAATGGTGGCAGCCCGGGGTCTCCTCCCTTCCAATCCTGTACAGGTATTGCCCGAAGCACCCATGTCCGGAGAGCAATTGTGTCAGATGGTAGGACATCCCCCCGTGGGACCTACTTATCCACCCCTGTAACACTGGGCGAACAGCCTCGACCGTGCGGACTCCGGCTAATGGGACTCATATGACCTAAATCAAGGTATTCGCGCATAAAATTCGAATACAATAATTTATAATCAGGCGAGCGCTGTAAACGTTTCTCTAATGCGTAAAATCGGCGCTCGGCTTGCGTATATGATTCGCCTAAACTATCAGGTGACTGTTTAAACGGAATGCGAACACAAAATCTTCCTTCACTATTGCGCTTTGTAGTGCGAAGGAAGTGATCCTCACATGAACGCTCTTCCTCAGTCCGCGTATCCCTGACTTTAGGAAGTTCTTCGTGCTCCCAGAACAAGCGAAGTTGAGAGTCTAAAGAACTGCTATAATTACACTGAATGCGCTTTATATTTCGTGTATTATTAACGACGCCGGAAATAATCCACCCTAATCGTGTATTCTGTAAGTAAGGGCCGTTAGGAAGACGCATTTTCCCTTCACCTAACAGATCCCAGAACTTATCAGCACCTATTAAAATGTCTACGTTTTCAGAAACGAAAAATTGCGGATCTGCCAACGTTATGTTGTCTGGAATACAGAACTGTGCGCTTGATTGACACAATGCTGGCAACGTAGACGTAATTTGCGACAAAACAAAACATGAAATGCGCGTAGTGTAGTGATCGACGCGTGATTTAATTTTAATGTCACAAGTTTCCGAACATTGTAACACCGAATCACCTACACCCCTAACTTCGTAAGTGGACTGTACTATTGGTATTTGAATTAAATTACAAAAGGATTTCGTAATAAAACACCGCTGACTTCCATTGTCAAGCAGCGCGCGCGCCTGGTGATAAACACCGTGAATATCGGCTACTTCAATAATAGCTGTTGACAACAGAACGGTGTGTGTATCTATAGACCGAGCGCATCGAATTTGCATGTGTGCCTTGTTTACTTGAAACGGCGGCTTATGAGTAGACACATTGCAGTGAGACGGGTAATGTGAATGTGAGTTCTGTTTTTTCGTCTCAGATTGCGGAGTGAACCCTTTATTGTAAGAAAGCTGCAATGTCTCTAGCATATCGGCCCTGTTTTTTAAAAAACCAATTAATTCATCTACTTTAATTATGCGCTTGGAATTGTTATCGCTCGGAACCAACGTACACTTGTAGGTCTCCCATTCGCGTTCAGTTGTATTGTCTAGTTTAGACACTATGATGTAATTAATAATTGTGTCCCAGGAGTCAGTGGGCTCACCTAGGAAACCTTTTTAAAGCTCGTAATTTTTTTAATATAGTGTCTATAAGCTTTCTAATATGTGCGGGTGACTCCCTAGACAATGAATTAATTGAAAATAGGGCCTTAACGTGATTGTGCACTAAAAGTCTATTATTGTTGTACCTGTTTAGCAATAATTCCCAGGCGACATTATAATTATCGGAACTGAATTCTACAGAGTTCACAACAAGCTCAGCGTTGCCTTTTAGTGAAGATTTTAAATAGTGATACTTTTGTATATTACTAATGCGTTTAGAGTCGTGTACCAATGATATAAACGTGTCTCTGAACTCAAGCCAGTGCTCATAGGAACCGTCAAAGGTTGGCAGGGAAATAGTAGGAAGCTTAACCGATTGCGCTTGTTCGCTGCAGCAGTGCTTACCATCAGAACTATCATTAACCTCAAAACTGCTTAGACTGTGCTCCGCGCGTGCTAAGGTACTATAGTAGGAGTTTTCAAACGATTCTCTATTAT
This sequence comes from Scoparia ambigualis, assembly GCA_963921215.1. Lineage (NCBI taxonomy): Eukaryota > Metazoa > Arthropoda > Insecta > Lepidoptera > Crambidae > Scoparia > Scoparia ambigualis. The sequence continues at coordinate 29,928,881 of OY992514.1, forward strand.
TTAACTGTTCAGATATGTCACTATCGGAAACACACTCATCAATTTTACTTTGAATGTCGTTGAATTCGGTAAATAAACTTGCAGCCCCTTTAATGTGCAATTTCAAATCAATCCGATTCTGAGAGGAATAAATAAGGCTTTCATTTTCTTCTAAAGAGAGTAGATAGTTTGAAAATTTTGTAAGTCTGCCTTTAACGATGCCACGGTTTTTGACAAGGTCGCGAACTAAAATAGGATCTGAACATTGAATAACCGGAAATATATCGCAAGAATTCGAATTTGCACTATCAACATTAAGTAGAACGGGAGATTTATCACGAGATTTTACACTTTCACTTTCAGTAGACATTTTGGTGGTCAGTGAGAACAGGAGAACTTACAATTTGGATGCTCGAAAACACGTCACCAGTGATGGCAATGTCACAAGCTGGGCAATTCGTCTATCTCGAGCTACGCAACACGCTCCCTCGCGTATTGCTCACTGAAATCAGTTTAGACACAGGTGTCACAAAGAGAACCAGAAGGTGATTAGGAAAAGAAAGGATGGTTGGCCCCACTAGATTGCGTATGATGATTGATGGATTGCTCTTCCAGCTTCAATTCCGATATGCGCTTAGCCTCCAAGTAGTTCAAGTAGTCCAAATATGCTTGACTTCAGTAGCAGCAGCCACGACCACGTGCTCCACAGGATGCTGAATCTTGATATTCGGCGAAGAAGGGCCACATGTGCCGTATTGCGACCAACGGTACTTGGTTTAATTTTAATCGTGGCTTATGTTACTGATTTAGCGTTAGGTTTTGGGAAAAATAAATAAGATGCGTGTCCGTTGAAAAGCGTAAGGCGTATATTCTTCGTTAATGTTACAGAGTTCGTGGAGAGAGGGGTAGGTAACAATGTTGTGTTACCAATAGCAGCGTCGGTTCGATGCCCACGTGATGCAGCAGAGATTAGGTTGGCGAATGATCGATCCATAGTGGCGGAAGTTAATCGATTAGGCATTAAACATTTAATCACAAACAGGATTTAACAAATATTTATAATACAAAATAAAATAACAAACAAAAAGTAAAGAAAAAAGAAGTGAGTGAGGATGGTGAGTATGGAGGTGATGATGGTAAAGATGAAGGTTGATAATATAAAAGTGAAGGGGTAGGTGCAGCTGACGTGGAGGCAGGCGAAGGTGTGGAGGCAAGCGCTGAACTTGGCAGGCGCCGAAGGGCGCAGGCCAGCGAAGGCAGGAGGCGCCGACAGGCAGGCGCCGGTATTCGCAGGCAGGCGCAGGCAGGCAGGCGCCAGCAGGCGCAGGCTGGCGAAGGTGCAGGCAGGCAGGCGCATCCAGGCGCAGGCAGGCGAAGGTGCAGAGAGACAGGCGAGACAGGCGCAGGCAGGCTTAGGCGCACGCGATGACTGGAGGCTTTAGTCTAGACTAGTCCTTCCAAATCAGAAGCTGAAGGTAGTATGAAGACTAGACCTTCCAATTCGGAAGCTGGTGATCGTATCTGAAGACTAGTCCTTCCAATTCGGAAGAAGAAAGTATGAAGACTAGACCTTCCAATTCGGAAGCTGGTGATCGTCTCAGTAGACTAATCCTTTTAAATCAGAAGCTAGAGATGTAATGATTAGTCGTCGGCTGAACTTTATAAAGAAACCGCGGTTTCTGAGCTCTGCATAAATTTCAAAATAATATTTTTAAAACGCTGAAATCTAGATAGCCAAATGTAAAAATAAGAAAGTCTAAAAGTTTTGATTCAATTTTGTTGATAAGTTGCATAGCAACGAAGCAAAAATAAGTTGTCAGATACGTCAAAACGTGACCAAAACACAATATTTAGTAAATAGAAAACAATAAAGGTGAGATAAATGTAAATATTACAAGGAAAAACGCATAATAAGATTATCGAAGTGATCCGAAACTTGTGGGATACGTAAAAGTGTCGAAAAATAGTCTTCGAAGTTTCGTGATTTAGATCACGTAAGTAAATGTGTTTAGATAAAGGAATTGCGATGTGTGTAGTGTAGTGTGTAGTTACTAAATCAATATGTATCGTTTCAGAAGCGAGGAAAAATAATAATGAGGCGTGTGTTAAATTATGAAATGATTACATGAAATAAAATGATACCTGGGAAATGGAAAAAGGTAAGTGGTTTCACCACAACCTCTGATAAAATAGTTTCACTTTAATCGAGAAGCTTTGTAGTAAGTAGCCAACCATGGATAACCCTCAGACCCTCCGTTAATCAACTTCGGGTAGGTGCATAGAGCAATGATATACCTTTCAAATACTTAAAGTAAGTAATAAAGTATCTGAATTAGGTAAGTACCTATTGAATTCTTACTAACCTTTAAATTAATCGATATCCCATCCCGACGTCGCTGCCTGGTGACCCCCAAACCCCCGAACCGAATGCACCCCTTGTGCAACGAGACCCCTTGAGGTCACCCTCACGGGATTCGACCCGACAGCTCCTGAGCTGTCAAGTCGAACTCTATCTCATCACTTGTGCCGGGGAGGCGGCGAGCGCCCGGATAGTCCGATCGCTCGCCACGCCCTCAAACTCGTCCGCATCGCTCGACCCGGTTTCTCTACCTCACGAGACCTCAGGGCCGAGCGAGGGAGAGTTTCCCTCACGTCTTTGCCGAGTCGCAGGAGGCCGGATGCACGCCTGGGGCACGGCCACCTGCATCACAGCCTCAGCCGAGTACCAGGGGCCGATCGCACTCCAGGGTTCACGACCTCCCGCAACTCAGCCTCCTCAAGAGTGCGCTGACGCTCGGACGCCACGGGTTGCTAGATCCGTCACCCTCTTCAGGGGAGGATCGCACCTCACGCTTCCCATGACGCCATGAGCTCAGCCCACGCCCTCACAAAGAATGCGGATACCTCCGCGCGGCAGCGGCTCGGACGCCACGGAAAGCGAGATCTCTCAGCCACTCAGGGGAGGATCGCATGCTTCCCACGACGTCCGAGCGCCCCCGCGCCCTCGCATTCTGCTACCTCCGCGCGGCAGCGGCTCGGACGCCACGGGTTACTAGATCCGTCACACTCTTCAGGGGAGGATCGCACCTCACGCTTCCCGTGACGCCATGAGCTCCGCCCACGCCCTCACCCGTGCGACCTGAGAACTCGTAAGGGGCGGCCGTCTTTCGTAACGGCGTCCAGAAGGGACGCCGAGCAAAACAAAGGACGACGCCCATAAGGGCGCCACCAATTTACCCCCTCACAGGCCCAGAAGGGGCAAGGGGAGGCTGTGGGCCCAGAAGGGGCACTACCAACTTTGTTCGACACCCAGAAGGGGTGCCGGCAAAATCTCCCCGCAGGACCAAAGTGGACCCGCTGTGCGGTCCAGGAGGGACGCGCTTTGAAGGGGGTGCGGGCCCAGAAGGGGCACCGCCTACTTTGGTTCGACGCCCAGAAGGCCAGGGTATTCGCGTAAGGCCCCTTTTCCCACGCTGAACGTGGGCCGAGAGGCCTTACCCCAGGGTGCACTACGAGGAGGTTCCTAAATTTGCACCCCAGACTTGGGCCCCTGCACGAATCCAAACAACATAAAATATATAGAGCACGGTTTGTATCGGCGCTAGGTATTGCACGCCAGTCAGTCAGCCTAGACGATATTAGACATCTTTCGTTAACTAATATCACATATGAAAACGCTCAACCAAAATTGATAATTGGAATCGATAACTGGAATCTGCTGACCCCACGAGAGGTGCGCCAAGGTTCAAAAAGACAACCAGCTGCTTGTTTAACGCCTTTAGGTTGGGCTGTATTTGGCTTTACTTTCAGTAGGACTAAACCGGTGATTTTTGTCAATCATAGCGTGATATCAGATGATTTTTCGGAGATTGAGGGTCATATTAAGGACAACTTTAAGTTGGAGTCGATTGGTATTGTCAAGCAACGAGTCCGTTCTGCCGCAGACGAGCGCGCCTCGAAAACTCTCGAAGACACTGCTCGTCGGTTACCAGGTGGACAGTTTGAGGTCAGCTTATTATGGCAATCAGATGACACTGACATTCCAGATAGTTACCCGCTAGCGTTTTCGCGTTTTAATGGTCTGTAAAAGCGCTTTAGTAAAGACGCCGCTTACGCCAAACAGTATCGCGAAAATATACACGCTATGATAGACAAAGGTTATGCCGAGCCATGTGACATCTCTTCTGATTCGCCAAGGGTGTGGTACCTACCTCATTTTGGGGTTGTGAACTCCAACAAGCCAGGTAAGCTGCGAGTGGTTCATGACGCCGCAGCCCGCTCTCAGGCAGTCAGCTTGAATTCCCTTTTGTTGACCGGCCCTGACTTATTGCCTTCTCTTTTAAATATTATTTTTCGTTTTCGAGAGGATAAGATCGGCATGATAGCTGACATAAAAGAAATGTTTCCACAGGTCAAGGTGAGGACCGAAGACAGGGATGCGCAGCGGTTTCTATGGCGTGATTCTCCCGACTTGCCTCTTTCGACATTTAGAATGTCATAAATGATATTTGGTGCTGCTTCTAGCCCATTTACAGCACTCTATCTACTCTTAAAACAAAAATGCCGAAGAGTGTAGAGATTATATCCTGAGGCTGCCCATGCAATTATCCAAGATACATATATGGATGATTTCATTGGCAGTCTGGAAGAAGAAGAATAGAAGAATAATGTTTATTGGTCTCAAATTTACATTTCGTTTACATCAGTTAAACTATTTAAATCACGGTTGTACAATATTAATTAATTACTACTTATTTAATTTATAAAGTAACAAAATCTTAGCTAAATCATACAGAGGATCCCAAACTAGGCTACGCCTGAATCTTAGGATGCCGGTAGTTAGTTGAAACAGTAACATTTTCCACCAAAGACAAACAGTATTAAAAAAATAAAAGGTAAAGAAATCAATAAAAGCTAAAAAAAAATAATGATAATGAAGGTTATACGTACGAACGTTATTTAAAATAATAAAAAAATTGTAACAATTAGAAACAGTATCTAAACCAGCAGCTAGAAGCGTCAATTCATCAATAATTGTTCCGTTGAAAGACAATCCATGTTAAGTAAACACTTTGTTAAGGCTATTCTAACTTCATTTATCGATAAATTTCTGATATCACACAGTCTTGAAACTGCATTATTGTCAGATGAAGCTGCGCAATTAGTTAGAGACATCGTAGAGGTGCAAGAGCGAGCGCACTTTAAAGTTCGCGGGTGGGTCTCAAACGAACCCGATGCACTCACTCTTATATCAACAAATTTAAGACAACATTCTGGTAGCATAGGCGTAGATATTGGTCATTTCCCGCAAAGTGTGCGTACGTTGGGTCTAATATAGTATCCGTCGACTAATGAGTTAGGTTTTAACGCGGCCGCCCTAAAAACGTCGCTAGCTTTGCCTTATAAAATCACAAAACGTCATGCACTTTCTAGTTTGATGCGAGTTTTCGACCCGCTAGGTATACTAGCTCCCATTACCATAAAAGCACGCATTATCTTCCAAGTACTTTGGCGCAGAGGAATTGATTGGGACCAGGAACTTCCTCAGGACCTAAGCACCAAGTGGAAAGCTTGGCTTGCGGACATATCTGAATCGGTTGACCTTCGAGTACCACGCTGGCACCTGAAAGAGACTCATGCTCTCAACCAAGCTCATCTAATAGAGCGGGGGCTGCACGTATTCTGTGACACAAGTGAGCACGCGTATGTCGCTATCGCTTACTGGCGTCTGGTACTTGCTGACGGAACCGTGCAGCTTTCGTTTTTATGTAGCAAGTCCCAAGTAGCGCCTATAACTCCTGTCACCATTTCTCGCCTCGAATTGCAGGCAGCCACGGTAGCAGCTCGTCTAGCGACGTCTATCTGCGACGCTCATAAGTTTAAACCCTCTAGGCGATTACTATGGACCGACTCTAAGAATGTTCTGGGATGGCTTCGCAGCGACGCGCGTTCGTTTTTGCCTTTCGTTGCACATAGGTTAGCAGACATCCTAGAGCTTTCAACTGTAGATATGTGGAGGTGGGTGCCCACAGCATTGAATGTCGCAGATGACGCCACTAGGCATAAGTCAGACGCTGACCTTAACAATAGTCGGTGGATTGAAGGACCTGAGTTTTTGAAATCACCTTAATGTGAAGGGCTAGTTGAGCCACATAACACTAGCCTCAACAAAGATGAGCTAAAACCAAGTGCTAAAATTCATTTATATCTCATTCAAGTAGGCACCATTCCCGTCATCCCGTTTCGGCGGATCCGTCCCGCTTCAGCCAATGGTTGCGTTTCTTACGGTCGACGGCGCGTGCACATCAGTACATCAGGCGTTTGAGATGTAGAGCGAGTGCTAATGCCTCAACATCGCACACGCCTGCCTCTAGGCTAAAAACTTCTGTCGCCTAGCTTATGTCTCATACTGCGGAAGACTTGCGCCTAGCCCAGCTACATATTTTGATCAAATGCCAAAATAATTCGTTCCCTGATGAGTTAGCTGCGCTTCTACTAGGAGAGCCATTGCCACGCCACAGCAAGTTACAAAAGCTTCATGTTATTCTCGGAAGCGATGGTTTAATGACGTTATCGGGTCGCATCGAAGCAGTTGCAGAAGCTACTGAGGCTACCAATATCCCTATTGTTCTTGATGGAAGCCACCCAGCTGTTAAACTTTTGATTCACCATTACCACCGGCGCTTTGCTCATGGCAATAAGGAGACTATTGTCAACGAACTCCGGCAGCAGTTCTGGATTTTGAAGCTGAGAAGTGCAGTCAGAGCAGCAGCACATGCCTGCCAATACTGTAAGATAAGCAAAGCTATTCCTTTGAACCCCCCTGTTGGAAACCTCCAGGCGGTTCGACTCGCCTATCATCGCCGACCCTTCACTTTCGTCGGCCTTGACTACTTCGGTCCAGTGCAGATAACTGTTGGCAGAAGACACGAAAAGCATAAAAAAGTAGCTTTGTTCACCTGTCTCACAATGCGGGCTGTACATTTAGAGGTAGTCCATGACCTCTCAATGGACGCAGCGTTGATGGCCCTACGTCGATTTACGGCCCGTCGTGGAAGTCCTCAACAGATCTGGTCAGACAAAGGGACTGCTTTCGTCGGTGCTGCCAAATTCATGATAGAACTCTATGGCCCTGCAGTTCAAGAGTTTGGAACTAACCAGAACATCGAGTGGATCTTCATACCACCGTCGGCACCGTCAATGGGTGGTGCTTGGGAGCGGCTCGTGCGTTCAGTAAAGTCTGCTTTAAAAGTAACCTTGCAGGAGCGATACCCAAAGGAACCCGTTTTGACGACTCTTTTGTTGGAAGCTAAAGTTGAACCAGCTGAAGAAGTTGACCACAGGTCAACTCAAGGCCCTTAACCTACGTTCCGCCTGACTCAAGTGACGAAGAGGCACTAACGCCGTTTCACTTCCTCATCGGCACAGCATCTACGGCTAACCATTACGGTAAGACAGAGCCGCAGGATTTATGGGGTTGGACTTCCTGGCGTAAGGCATTAAGGCTTACAGATTTATTCTGGAACCGATGGGTTAGAGAATACCTCCCAACTAACTCTCCAACACCTAGGCGAGGTGACTGACCGGCGACGGACTGACTTTTGCTGTAGGTGACCTCGTGCTTGTGGTCGATGGTAACTTACCTCGCGGAACGTGGCCACGTGTTGGCAACATTAAGAAATAAAATAATGTTATTTTTTGTTCATGGCAACCTCGCTCTCTCTCGTCCGGTGTGTGTAACGAATAAGACATGTTTTTCGTATTAAAATATATTTTATATTGAACGAGCGTCCTTATTTTATTGGAAAACGACAAAGTCCTACAAACTCGTCCATGGTCCTTCGATCCGTTTAAGAACTGCGACTCTTCTGCTTGCAATTCCAACCATCAAACAGAAGCAATACCGAAACAGGAAAACGTGCATACAGCCGCCATTGGATTGGACCCCTTTATCGTAGCTTTGCCAACTATAGAAGCCGATAAAGCAAAGAGGAGCAACATCAATAAACAGCAGTACGTACAGAATTTCATATTTTATTATTAAATATAGTGCATACTGTGCAAGCTTTATACCTATGTGTGAAGCAGAAAGCGCCAGCGCATTCACTCGCCTTGAAATACACGCACATTGTGTAGCGAGTAAGAAGAAAATCATGTTAGCTCGCCCTGAAATACATGAATCATCATAGTATCGAGCACTGATGCTTCAAGAATTAAGCAAGACAATACCGCTTTCAAAATAGTAGAAATAGTCCCGAGAAATAAATTCCATACATTTTAACATTTATTGTCTGCCATTACAAGACAACCAAATTTTGGTTGAACCAAGCTGCCAACAGGCGTCAATTCAAGTCAATTGCGTCATCTCATCATCACTCAACAATCTCCTGATTTGCGCGTTTGAATTTTTGCGCCACTGCAACGTCACTGCAGGGGAACATAGCTGCGGAAGCGCGGAGTACTTCGTACGGCAACTGCCACACGACAGCGTCCGAAGCCAGCCGAGTGGAGCCGAGCCGAGCCGCCGCCGCCGCCGCCGCCGCCGCCCGCGCCGCCCGCCAAGCCGTCGTCGCGTCGGGTCGGGAAGCGTGCAAGCGAGCGCGTGGTCCGCCATTTTGTAGTCGATTTGTTTCTGTGTCGGTGTCAGTGTTAGTTAAGTGAATTTAACATGTCTGAATTAAAGAATCTCGTGGCCAGTAGAGGCCATGCAAAAGGATCTATATCTAGATTAAATAATTCTTTTGATAAAAACGCATTTCTCGCAATGTCACTAGAGAAAGTGCAGGTAAAAAGAAACCGATTGTTAGAAGTATACCAAGAGTACGAACGTTTGTGCGTGCGCATTATCACCTTGGACCCAAACGATACTGAGGATTACGGCGAAATTGAGGAAATCTATCTAGACATACTGGCGCAGCTAGACATTGTAATTAACCAGTTGGACATAAAAACATCCACCGAGGTTCCTACAAAAAGCGCCACAAGTGCTTCGCAATTAAAATTGCCTCATGTTGTTATACCAACTTTCACAGGCAAGTATACCGAGTACTATGAGTTCATAAACATGTTTATTGCCATGGTCCATAAGGATGTTTCTTTGTCGCCAGTACAAAAGCTGTATTATTTGAAGGGTTTTGTTAGTGGTGAACCTCTTTCACTTATAAACAATTTGCCGCTGCAAGATGATAGTTACAAAGAGGCTCTCAATTTATTAAAATCTAGATATGACAACAAGACTAAAATCACGCAGGAACACATTTATGTATTGTTAGACCTACCAACAATAACGCGTTCAAATGTATTAAATTTACGAACATTTATTTCAGAAGTAAAACAGCATTTAGCCGCTCTGAAAAATATTGGTGAGCCAATTGACAGCTGGGACTCCATAGTCCTCTGTGTTCTTTATAGGAAGTTGGATATGTTAAGCCACCGAGCCTTCCAGATGGACCGAGATAACAATTCTCGGCCAACAGTTAAGGAATTTTTAGAGTTCCTGGAACGCCGGGCTCTTTCATTTGAAAACACAGAGAGCAGTCAGAAACCATTGCCGCAGCGTTTAGCCAGCCATGCCGTAGCAGCCTCGCCTACTGCACCATGCATTTATTGTAAGTGTGAACATAAATTATATCAATGTCCTAGTTTTAAACTTGCTACTACAAAAAAGCGCATGGAATTTGCTTCTGCAAATAAGCTGTGCCGTATATGTTTGTCACAACACAAGCGTCGTTGCAAATACCACTTTAAGTGCGCTGAGTGTAAAAAAGACCACAACACGTTATTGCACTGCAATGAGCCCAAGCTATTAAGCCCTTCTGTTACCTTGTCAGTTGCTACCCAGGGTCAGGTGTTATTGCCTACTGCACGGATTAAGCTGATTGCACGGTCAGGTACCACAATTTACGCCAGAGCCCTCCTTGATAGCGGTTCACAAGCATCATTTATAACGCAAAGGGTGGTGGATTTACTACAAATAGCTCCTCAGGCATCCAATACAAGCATAATAGGCATAACAAATAAGCAGCAGGTTATTAATAAGTGCATTCAGATAGATGTGCAATCAACAGTATACCCATTTAAAATAAATGTCAATTGTCACATTGTAAAGTCAATAACCAGCCAGTTGCCGCAGTCTCAAGTTGACATATCATCTATTGTATTACCATCAAATTGTAAGCTTGCTGATAACCAATTCAATGTCCCTGGTGATGTACACCTGTTACTCGGAGCTGACATATTTTTTCAGATACTACTACAACAGCCTAAGGAGAGTGGTAGTCCAGTCAGTCAGCATCCCACATCAGCAGCACCTGTCAGTCATGCTGAGCAACCGTATGTGGTACACACATCATTTGGCCATATTGTTGCTGGTCGTAGCAACATCCCGTCCAGCATCCATAAAAAGGTTGTATCTTTATTTTGTAAACAATGTGACAGCTCCATTAACAATCAATTGAGTGCATTCTGGAGCATGGAAAAGGTGCCTGAAATCTACCCAGAGCATTTACCAGAGCATGAGTATTGTGAAAGTTTATTTCGGGAAACAACAAAACTTGAGAACAATAAGTATCAAGTTACAATGCCTATAAAAGTACCGTTAGAACAAGTAAACTCTGTTTTAGGGGAGTCATTTCACTTAGCACTTAAAAGATTTCTTAACTTAGAAAAGAAGTTGCATAAAAATAAATCACTTCTTATTGAATATAAAAAATTTATTGATCAATATATCACTTTAAAACATGGTGAATATCGTGATATTAATACATATAATCTATCAATAGATCCAATTTATTTCTTACCGCACCATGCAATAATAAAAGAAAACAATTGCACCACCAAACTTAGGGTAGTTTTTGATGGCTCTATGCCCACCAATAAAAAGGTGTCATTAAATAACATTTTAATGAATGGCCCTGTGGTTCAAAGGGATCTTTTTGACATTCTTTTAGCTTTCCGATTAGAAAGATATTACTTCATTTGTGACATCCGTATGATGTTTCGAGGGATTGAGCTTGATCATTCCCAAAGATCTTTACAAAATATTCTGTGGCGAGAATCACCAGACCATGACATCAAATGCATACAATTAAATACAGTCACCTATGGTCTAAAATCATCATCATATTTAGCAACTCGATGCCTCATAGATTCAGCTCAAAGATATAAAGAAAAATTCCCATTAGCATTTTCCATTTTAAAAAACAATACATATGTTGACGATGTGCTCTGCAACAGTAGAAAAGAGGAAAAGTTAGTACAAATGCAAAAAGAAATAATTCACGTGCTAGCTCAGGGAGGTTTTCAGCTACACAAATGGGCCTCCAACTGCCATTCTATTCTTGAAAACATACCTAAAGAACATCACTCTAGTGAGTTTGATATACAAAGGAATGATTTTGTAGTCAAAACATTAGGCATGAATTTTGTTATAAAGGATGATATATTTAAAAGCTCATGTCCTGAACCCTATAACAGCCCTCACGACACAAAGCGTGACATATTAAGCTATATCAGTAAATTTTATGACCCGCTGGGGCTAATAGGCCCAGTATTTGTTCGTGCAAAGGTTATTATGCAAATGTTGTGGGCAACTAATACTGACTGGGACTCCATTCCTGCGGAGAATATTCGTCAGCTGTGGTCTGATTTTATTAGGGATCTCTCTCTAATGCAGTCCATTAGTATTCCACGCTGTGTAAAGCCAGTAGATACCATTGAAAGTCAATTGATCGGGTTTGCAGACGCATCAAACGTAGCCTATAGCTGTTGTTTGTACCTAAGATCTCTAGATACTAAAGATAATATTCATATGAACTTACTGTGCTCTAAATCGCGGATAAATCCTAGTAAAAAGAAACTTACCACTCCCAGACTCGAACTGAATGCTGCTTTGCTGCTGGCTGGTCTTGCCAAAAAGGTTTATAATACACTCAACAATAGTATTAGAATAAGTAACACATATCTTTTTTCTGATTCACAGATAGTATTAGCATGGCTAAGTACTGATGCCACAAAGTTGCAAGCATATGTTGCTAACAGGGTAAAGTCAATAAATGAGATAGCTCATGACTTTAATTGGCATTATGTTAACACTGAAGACAACCCCTCAGATTGTCTCAGCAGGGGCCTACAGCCTCGCCAAATTAAAGATTACGATTCATGGTGGCATGGACCATCATTTTTACATAGAAAAGAGTATTCCTTTCAATCAGTGCCTGATCTAAACATTCAAGTGCCCGAGTTAAAGAGCAGTGATAAAAAATTGATTTGTTTAACGATAACCAGCACTGACAGTTATATTTTTGAAAGTCTCAAAAAGTTCTCTAGCATCAATAAAATGACAAGAGTTCTTGCATATATTATTAGATTTTGTAACAACACTAAAGCTACTTCACAAAAACGTGAAGGGTTCATAACCACATCAGAATTAAATAAGGCATTATTATTGATAATAAAAAATGAGCAATTACAATTTTTTTCTGACCAAATTAAGTCTTTACAATCTCGTAAACAGGCCACAGGCAACCTAATGCCTCTTACTACTTTCTTAGACAGCAACGGTATCATTAGGGTCGGTGGTCGTCTGCAAAATGCTGCTATTTCATATGCTGCCCGGCATCCCGCCATATTACCTAAAGACTCTATAGTTACTGGCCTGATTGTGAGAGATTATCATATAAAGCTTATGCATGCAGGTCAAAAATTAGTTTTGTGTGCAATTAAACAACGATTTTGGGTTGTGGATGGATTGCGTACAGTTAAAAAGATACTACATAAATGTGTTACCTGTTTCAGAATGAAGGCTGCCGCGAATTCTCAACTGATGGGTTCCTTGCCTGCCGAGCGTGTCACGACCTGCCGTCCCTTCCAGAAGGTCGGCATGGATTTCGCTGGGCCGGTAGCAGTAAAAAACAGCCGAATTCGGAAACCAATTATAGGCAAAGGGTACATAGTGTTATTTGTTTGTTTCGCAACTAAATCAATACACCTAGAGCTAGCCTCTGATTTGACTACAGATACTTTCCTAGCTTGTTTCAAGCGTTTCATTGCTCGACGCAACTTGCCCAGCGACGTCTATTGCGACAATGGCTCAACATTCAAGGGGGCAAGGAATCAATTAGATGAGTTGTATCGCTTGCACGCATCTCAGAGTCACCAAAATGTGGTACAAAACTTTTCGCTCGAAAGAGGTATCGATTTTCATTTTATACCTAGCTATAGCCCCACTTTTGGCGGACTCTGGGAAAGCGGAGTAAAAAGCACGAAATACCATTTAAAAAGGGTTGTAGGAAAAGCCTTGCTGACTTACGAGCAGCTCAATACTGTTCTAGTAGAAATTGAAGGAGTCTTAAACTCTCGCCCAATTACTGCTGTAACTTCAGACCCTAACGATTTTTCGTATCTGTCTCCTGGACATTTTCTTACTGGTGAACCTTTAAATACTTACCCAGAGCGTGACCTTAGTGACGTTCCTACAAATAGACTTAAGTTTTGGAATTTAACGGTTAGCATGAAGCAATCCTTTTGGAAGTACTGGAGTAAACATTACTTGAATTTATTGCAAAACAGACCAAAATGGCGTTGTTTAATGCCTAATGTTAAAGTTGGTAGTTTAGTAATTTTACGTAGCGATAACTTAGTTAAAAGTCCTCTGGAATGGCCTATGGCCCGTATAACAAATATTTTTCCCGGTAAAGACAACAATGTCCGTGCGGTAGAGGTGCGTACGGCAAACGGTCATACCCATACTAGATCTATCAACAAGATATGTGTACTGCCTACTGAGGTATAAAAATATATATAATTAATTTGATGTTGTCCGCAGACTGATTTTCATGGCCACCCGCATTAGTGAGCAATACTCGATCCCAAGACACAAATCGTAGGGCTAATGCGGGGCCATAAATAAAAAAAAAAAAAATTATGTATGTAACGTTTTATTGAAACTGTTTCAACAGTTTTTGATAGCAATTTGCTTATTTAGTATTTAGTTCAATTTGTGAGCTATTTAAACTTGTTTTGCTTTACTGAAACACCGACTGTTTCAATGTGTTTTCATTGTCACAATTGTATATGTAGTTTAATTCGTAAACTTAATTATTAAATTAGTTTTAAGTTCTAACCTTGTTAAATACAAATTTAAAAGAATAATAATAAAGAAACTTGTTCCTTTTGTCAATGCCACGGTGTATTAATGTTTCTTAATGGCTATGTCTTTGTAATTAGTTTAGATTCATAGTAAAAGATACTGTAATTTAAACTTTAAAGGCTTATGTAATATTAAAATTTAAGGGAAGTCGTTTGTTCCATTTCTTATTATAGAAGAGGTTTGGTTGTCTTTCAATAGTTATATTGTGTTCAGTAACCAGTTAAATAACACTTAAAAGTTTGCCCAATGTGTATAATTTGTATTCACTTTATATTTGTTAAAAATTTTAAATAATATCTTTAAACTTGAGGCCCCAACTTATGTTGGCAACATTAAGAAATAAAATAATGTTATTTTTTGTTCATGGCAACCTCGCTCTCTCTCGTCCGGTGTGTGTAACGAATAAGACATGTTTTTCGTATTAAAATATATTTTATATTGAACGAGCGTCCTTATTTTATTGGAAAACGACAAAGTCCTACAAACTCGTCCACCACGTGGCCGTATAACCCGAGTATTTCCCGGCGCAGATGGGCTAGTGAGAGTAGCCGAGGTTACCACTGCAGGAGGAGTCCTTCGCCGCCCCTGTAAAAAGCTGGTGCGACTTCCCGTATAAAGGACATCTCTCTCTATTTCTTTTCATTTTTTTCCATTTTGAAAGAGAGGGAGAGATGTTGCCGACTAAATACTTTTCAGTAGTTTGTAGTTTTTTAATCTTTTTCGGTTGGACATAAGGTTTGTCAATTTCTGTTGGGTGCTGACGTCTTGGTTGGTATCTATGTTTGATTTTGTTATTTTTCCTGTTTTTTATTATATTTTATCAATACACGCTTTACTTTGCACAAAATATATACAGTCCACATTATTTCCTGTCCCCTCCTTAACAACAGCCTTATACATAATATAAATCTTAGATGCCTAAGAATTTAACTATTTGGTAATATTCATTTTTTTTCTTCTACTTTCTACTTTCTACTGTCCTTCTAATTTTTAAATTAAACTATATTTCTTGAAACCTTTTGTTCCGTTTCATCATTACGAAGTTTAATATCACCATTCTTCCTTTTTTCCCACAGTATGCTTACTTATTGCTCACATATTATTCTTTAAATACACCCTAGCTACAACACTTATTTCAAAATTTATAGCAAGGCTTTTAGCATCTGCGTACTCCTTCCTTTTTCTTTCATTGCTTTATCTTTCTTGTTTCGACCTCCTCTGGTTTTGTCTCAAAATTTGATTTGTAAATATCGAATAATATTTGCACTTGCTCTCGTCTGTGGGAGCCGGTCTTGTCGAAAGCGCTTGTCTGTGTGGCTCAATTGAGCCACCGCCACAGACAGGGGTTATTTTAGTTCATATTTTTTAAAAACGCAGGTATCTTCTGTTCTATTATGAATTAAGCCATATTATGATAACTGATAACTCTGCATTAGTTCCTTATCCTAATTCTTTAAATTATTCCTACTAAAATATTATAATAAAGCTGATATACTACACCAAATAATTGTAAATTAAATTTGTACTTATTTCTATGTAAAAAATATAATAAAAACAAATATTTGATCATTTAATTATATCAACAACATACATTTTAACAGATTTGATACAAAAAACCAATCCACTTCATACAATTTTTTTCAGCAACACTAGTTTAAAGCTTTCATAAAAAAAAACATACTCTGTTAACTATGAAAAATGAGCTCCAAATTATAATATTTATTTATGTGAACCAAAGCTTTAGAGCGTTGAAACAAATATTTACAATAACTGGAGCTTATCAGCTAGGCGAGGTTACAAGTGCTCCATGTGTTAGCACAATAGAACATTGAATGGGAGTTGAACAAAAAAGGGTCCCTTTTTTGCTTACAAATTAGGGTCTACAAGAAATGGAATTCTGCCTGTTTTTAACTGATAGTTTAAACAACAATTATGTTTTCCAAAAACTAGATTTAACGTTGTTTAATCTGAACATAACACCTTGTAAGGTTTCTAAGAAAATTAATAAAATAAATGCTATCAAAAACAGTACAAAAATAGCCTAAATTAGTCAAGACTGGGAAGGATTAGGAAGGATAAGACTTCCGTTGATTAGTACTGTGAAGTGACATGGAAATTATTGTTATCACACTAATATTATAAAGGCGAAAGTTTGTGAGTGTGTATGTTTGTTACTCTTTCACGTAAAAACTACTGAATGGATGTGGATGAAATTCGGTATACGGATTGTTTATAACCTGGATTAACACATAGGATACTTTTTATCCCGATATTCCCACGGGAACGGGAACCACGCGGGTGTAAACGCGAGCGACCGCTAGTTTTTACATAAATTTCATGAGATCATATGACTCACCAAAATTATAATGATATCGCCTGTCATTTAGAATAAGTCAAAGTCAAAGTGATTTATTGCAGGCGAAAGTTTGTGAGTGTGTATGTTTGTTACTCTTTCACGTAAAAACTACTGAATGAATATGGATGAAATTCGGCATACGGATTGTTTATAACCTGTATTAACACATAGGATACTTTTTATTCCGATATTCCCACGGGAACGGGAACCACGTGGGTGAAACCGCGAGTGACCGCTAGTTTTTAAATAAATTTCATGAGATCATATGATTCACCAAAATTATAATGATATCGCCTGTGATTTAGAATAAGTCAAGGTCAAAGTGATTTATTGCAGACGAAAGTTTATGAGTGTGTATGTTTGTTACTCTTTCACGTAAAAACTACTGAATGGATTTGGATGAAATTCGGCGAACAACCTGGATTAACACATAGAATACTTTTTATCCCGATACTCCCACGGGAACGGGAACCACGCGGGTGAAACCGCGAGCGACCGCTAGTTTTTAAATAAATTTTATGAGATCATATGATTCACCAAAATTATAATGATATCGCCTGTGATTTAGAATAAGTCAAAGTCAAAGTGAAAGTCAAAGTGATTTATTGCAATTAACGAAAATCATAATGATATCGCCTGGGATTTAGAATAAGTGAAAGTCAAAGTCAAAGTGATTAGTTGCAATTAAGTTTGACTTTACTTATTCTAAATCACAGGAATAGAATAGAATAATGTTATTTGCTAGGTATATGGTTAATTATGGTTGGTTACAATAAGCTGGTCATATTTTTATAGGTTCACATATTCTGCCATTTGTAGACACGCAAAATTTTACAAAATAAAGAGTAATATTAATTGGCTCCGTAGCTCAGTGGTCAGAGCATTCGCCCGGACAGTGAAAGGTCGTGGGTTCGAGTCCCATCATCCCAGACATTTTCAATATTTACAGTAATAAAAATTGCATTGTGAATGCAAAAAAGTTTAATTGATTATTTATCATTATCGTATCATAAATCATAGTAATGATTTTGAATGATTGCTACTTTACAGCTATGTATGGAAGTGAGTAGATATGAACTATGATTTTAATTCATACCTACTCACTTCCATACAATTTAATACCAAATTGAATAAAATAAAATAATTTTGAAAAATTATATAAATTCAGGTAAATAAAGAAAATATAATATAATTATAAGAACTAATACTTATAACACTGTTGTATGGACTACGATGGGGATTAGGTATTCATAACAATGTTTTTATTAAAAACGTATTTAGGCTTATTAAGTAAAACAAGATCGAATTCGTAATGTGAGTAGGTACATTTTTTCAGATAGGCCATTAACCTTAAGACGAAAAGGCAAAAATAAAAAAATATTCAACATTATGTGATAATCATAAAACTACAAAACGGAAACATGCAAAATCTCATTTCGGTGCGATCTCAAATTTGTAATCAACATAACTCGAGAACCATTTCACGTAATTTGGTCCCATTGCTAATAATAGGTTCAAATTGTAATCAACATAACTCGAGAACCATTTCACGTAATTAGGTCCTATTGCTAATAATGGGTTCAAGAAGGGTTAATAATTTAATTATTGTGATAAACCTGTTTACAAAACGAAATTTAACTTTTACCACCGATTTGAGAAAAAAACTGCTCTTCCGTAGAAATGCCCTTAAATAACATGGCTCAAAATGTAGCACTGGATGAAAAAAAAGTTAAGTTCTCAAACTCAAAATATATTTCAAAAATCAAAATTTCTTTATTCAGTAAGCTTAAAATAAGCATTTTGAATCGTCAAAAATTTAAGTTTAAATTTACTTCTTTATATAGATGGATGGGCACCCAAATTCAGGACGTATCTTTTAGCTGTGGAGAAGAACGGGCGCAAGAAATAGAAAAAGAAAAGAAAAAGATTTATTCAATAAAATCAATTTCTAAGTACTTTGAATCATCCAAATCTTTTTAAACCTACCACCCATTCAAAATAAAATTTGTTAACTGTGGCAAATAACGGGCGAGGAATAGAGCAAATAAAAAAAATGGGATGATATCCGATGAGAATAATATTTTTGATTTGTAGCGGACTAAAGCGCAAAAAATTTCAAAATTTTATTTATTCAATTTAGGCTACAATAATTAAGCACTTATGAATGTCGCTATGCTATCGGTTCGTAAGTCTAACTATTGGGCTACCAACTACGTAAAACAGGACCTAGCAGGTGTAACATGCATATTAAATGCCTACATTCTTTATAAATCAATCGAAATTTTTGCATTGTAAAATGCTATATAGATACTGGATAAAACGTTTACTAGAAAAAAAAAACAACTAGTCTCAGGAAAGCTCGAATGGGATTCGAACCCATGTGACCTTTGGATTGCCGGTCCACTGCTCTCACGGGTTCGAATCCCATTCGAGCTTTCCTGAGACTGGTTGTTTTTTTTTTTCTAGAAAACATTTTATCCTTTATCTATATAGCATTGTGAATGCAAAAATTATTGTCTACTGTGAAGTGTCCTGAGAAGTTTAGTGTGGTAAGGTCCGAAACACGTGAAAGCGCAAAGCGCCTTACTGCACCCGTTACAGTACGTCGTGACGCGTTTTCCGCATTCGACGCAGTTGCGCCGGTACCGGTGACCCGTGGCGGCGCGCTCGGTCACGGTGTACTGTAGCGGGTAGTGCTTGAAACCTCCCGTGTGTGATTGGGTGTGTGTGATTATATGCAAAGGTGTGGTTGGTGGGATTTCGGATCGGATCGGCTACAAGGCAAAATGTCTATTGACTAAGACTACCCACAATTGAATAAGACTTGAGAGCAAATCGTCCACATTTGAAAATGTAACCAAAAATTGTTTTAATGACGTCTTGCGAAAATGTCTAACCAGCATATTGGCTACGAAGCAAACCGTCCACAATGCATAATATAACTATTGTTGAATGACAATCGGAAACAGTGTATGTAGGATAGAACTAATTGCACCTTACTACCTACATAATGCTTTAAGGGTAATGTAAACCCTTACATTGTCATTCAGATAATGTTTTATCAGTGAGCGCTAAATAATTTGAAAACAGTCGACTAATCACATCATCATGCATCGATGGCATCGATCGACTAACGTCGATGAGTATACAAGCGAGATTTGGGGCATAGTGCTATCAACTCATAGTTATCGATCGATCGATTAGTGAAATAGCACCTTAACGAGAGGGCAAGATAGGAAGATGTGTGAAACAAATCCATTCATTGTAATAATAGATAATTTCATTTATTTTTTAAATACTTTTTGAACACATACTTAAAAATAGGGTATATTGCAACTTAGGCTTACTTATATATTAAGTTTCACAAAAAAAAATCATTTTATTTTCTAATAAAATTAACAAAAAACAAAATAGGTAATAAGTAATTTAAAAGCATGCAACATTTTAGTCAATATTTAAATAATATTTAATTTTAGAAATTCTTTTTAAGAATTCATAGGGTGAGATCAGATCTTCTTCCAATTTTTTTTTCTCCTCATTGTAACGCAAATTGAAACTGATATCGATTTTTCTCCTTTTACTGCTATGAAACAAACTGTTTTTATATCTGATTTCTTGCCATTTCGCTTCTTTCCTTAAGGCATCCAGAAATAGTAGTAATGTAGGTTTTTTACTTAATTTTGTGCTAAAGCGTCTATTCCATCCCTCAAGCGGATTGTTTGTACGAAATTTCTCATTATAGCAGCTTATATTCACAGACGCCTTAAGCCATTGATTCTCAAAATAATTCAGAAAGTTACGAGTGCCGTCTGTTAACAAAGCATGTTCTTTAATATGCAACCAGCACTCTGAGTAGTGTGTTGATGGTAGAAGAGGAAAATTGGCACATATTCTGATTATACTTCTAGATTCCTTAGTATTAGTGATATTCAAGGCTTTCGCTTTCCTCCAAATAGCGTTATGAAAATGATAATAGCATCCACTTATTAATATGTCTGGAAACACTTTTTTCAATGCATTTGTAATACCAATTTCAAAGTCACATTTTATTTTATTTATAGTTATGTCTAAATGTTGCTTTATTAGTTGAAACAATCGTTCATAGGTTATTTGTAATTTGTTGGGAAGTAATGCATAAATTATCCCTACCACATTTGATGTCTCGCTGTTACTGTCTATATCAACGTGTATAGATATAATCTGATAAAATGGTTTTGGTGTGCGTGAAAACGTACCATCAATAAAGAATAAGTGATCTTTTAAGTATTTAATATTAATTCTCAATGATGTTGTACAAAATAACAATATTTTGTCATTGTTAATTCCGTCTTCACAAACAAGAAAATCACGCGCTAGTATTTCTGGTATTTTTATATCGTTTAGAGAATCGAATTCTGTTCTTTGTACATTAAGAAAATGTCTTCTAGCGCGACGTAATGTATCCTTCTTGGATTGAAAATCTGGTACAAAATCTTCATTATATGTTTCTCTAAATTGCTCTTCAAATATTTTTAGGCCTGGTTCATAATTCTTGCAAACTATGTCTTTGCACTTATCCATAACGACATCAATATTATTTTTTATACAATTGGGTTTGCACGTATGTTCTACTTGACGGAGAATTTTATTTCTTTCTTTATTTATTGTCACCGTAGCACTACAGCTATCACGATTAATACATCTCCACCTTGACGAGCCACCTTTATTTACAAATCCTAAGGTGTGCCTATAACCAGCAATCAACAAAGCCTCCCGATTTTGTTGACTTTTAATAAAAATAAAATTTTTACTAGAATCACTTTCCATCATTGTTATATTGTTGATATATTGTTCAATTATATTTTTCTATCAATAAATAAATATTATTCTTCTGTATTCAGTGTCAATGTCAATTTTAATCGTTAGGTTAACATATGGCTATTTAGATACTAAAGAGTTCTGTTTCATGAAGTATAAATTAAATTAAATTATAACAGGAAGGATGTATGCACATGTTTATCTATTCAATATCCTTTTTTATTAGTCTGTAGGAATTAATGCTAACATAATGCACCATGAACGATATGTCTACAGGCAGTTTTCAATTATAGACTACTTGAATTATGGACATAAATAAATTGTGGACGATTTGCTCCCAGGACAATCTCTACATGTGGTCAAGATTGGTTAAATAGACCTTTTGCTTGAGAAGACCAAAAGCATATATGAACATTTTGCTTTGTAGCCGATCCGATCCGAAATCGTTGGTGGGTGTGCCGTGACAATTACTCAGTCACCAAAGTTTTACGGAAACTTCGGTGACTGAGAGAATGTCGTGATTTATGAAGTATGTAGGCATTTAATATGCTTGCATTCAGCAACCGTCTAAAAAGCTTTTTATACCATATGGTATTCCTCTTTCTTTCAATGGGGAACATGGCTATCATTTGGTCCTTACGGTCGACCCCTCCCATACAGATATTATAATCATGTATGACCGTGGGCTTAAGTGTGTCGCCACACCTCACGGTTGCTAGCCCATGGTATGTCGAGATAAGAGCTACGCGATTCTTATCTCGCCACACCATGAGGTCCACATCCCCTGAAGTGCAGCCACACACCTGCCGACAGCCATGTTCCCCTTCAAAAGATTCGTCAGTTCCGTAGGATCGAACTGACGATTGGTACGTAGCGTCCCCACGTAGTCAAACCCACGGGACTTTAATTCCCGCGCGAGGGCAGGAGAATTATAAAAGTTGTCCATCCATATTGTATGGCCTCTGTGCTCGAGGCCATTCAATAGGCAGAGAACTAATGCTGGTATGAGCCCAGAAACCGGCGAGTCTTGTGACCCTTCCTCGTGCCCTGCGTGGACCTCGAATCGCCACAAGTAGCCGGTTTTGGACTCACAAACTTCGTATGTTTTGATCCTTACTGCTGCGGCTTTGTTCTTAATGAACTGGTTGATGTCCAACCAGCCCTTCCACATCGTTAAGCTTTCATCCAGTGCTACATTTTGGTCCATGTTATATAAATTTGAAAATTTTTGGTTGAGGTGGTCTAGCAACGGTTGAATTTTGAAAAGTTTTGCCTGAGCCCGGGTCAATGACTCCGGACTGCAAGTCGCGTTGTTTGCGAAATGGAGACACCTGCCCAACAACAAGAAACGATCAAAACGCATCGCCGCGGAGAACTCTGGTGTAATGAAAATGTCACGGGTGCTGTTCCAGTACTCTTCGTGTCTGGTTTTTACAACAACACCCGTCGCCATGGTTATGGCGAAATAGACGTAAAGTTCGTCCGCGGTGGTGTCCAGCCACTGTTTTATCCTACTTCTAGGATGCATAGCGCCGGACTGCATCATGGCCTCCCCAAGCTGTTGAGCATAACGGTTGGTCTCCACAACAATGTGGTCCATAATTTGCCGATCCCAAATGGCGATAAACGCGTCATATGGAGTGGCATATGGACTAGTGGGTCCACAATTAATATTGGAGAACGTTTCCCTCCTCAAATCTCGTTCGACTTGAGGTTGCGTGAACGCTCTCCACTCAAAGTGAAACTTATCCGGCTGCTCCACAGGGTCTGGTAATGGGACCGCCGACAGATCCACAGGTGGTAAGGCAGCTCCGGATCATGCAGTGGTGGAGGTGGGTGGAGGCCACATAAAACTGACATTGGTGTCGACTGCGGTTGCCTCTTCGTCCCGCTCGTCCTCCATAAAAGTGCGCATCGACCGCGGGATCAGGATGGGAAGAGCGTCTACTTCTTCCCCATCCTCCTCCTTTTCGTCTTCGCTACTACCTATTTGAAACAACAAAATAAACGATAGAAAAAAGATGGCGAGCTGTTAGAGTCGATGAAAACGGTATAAATTAACTTACCATAGAAAAGGTGGTCCAAAATCTCATGGTCCTGTAACGGCGGCCTGTAAAAATGTAATGCAAATTAATATCGAACAGTATAGAACAACATAATTGTTGCTTAATTGAATATTTTCCTAAATACTTACATACGACATCTGGCCCTTGGTGTGGATGGCCTGCTTCTTTCCGTCTGAGGGGTGGACGCTCCACTCCCACCACATTCTTCGAATCTATAATAAAGAAATTTAATTAACACATTTAATTAATCAAAAGAATCATACAAATTTGGTTGGTTAAAAAACTCTATACTTACAATGCCGGTGACGGGGTCTGGAATATGTGGCGAGCCGGTGACTCGACCATGGGAACCACCGTTGAGGAAAGAGGCGAGGCCTCTACCGGCACCACTTCAAACGGCCTGTAAAAAGTAATGCAAATTAATATCGAACAGTATAGAACAACATTATTGTTGCATAATTGAATATTTTCCTAAATACTTACATACGGCGTCTGGCCCTTGGTGTGGAGGGCCCACTTCTTAAATTCTGAGGGGTGGAGGCCCCACTTCCACCATATTCTTCGAATCTATAATAAAGAAATTTGATTACCACATTTAATTAATCAAAAGAATCATACAAATTTGGTTGGTTAAAAAACTCTATACTTACAATGCCGGTGACGGGGCCTCGTAATCGTGGTGAGTTGGTGACTCTACCACGGGAACCACCGGCGAGGAAAGAAGCGAGGCCTCTACAGGCACCACTTCAAACGGCCTGTAAAAAGTGATGCAAATTAATATCGAACAGTATAGAACAACATAATTGTTGCATAATTGAATATTTTCCTAAATACTTACATACGATGTCTGGCCCTTGGTGTGGATGGCCCACTTCTTTCCGTCTGAGGGGTGGACGCTCCACTCCCACCACATTCTTCAAATCTATAAAAAAGAAATTTAATTACCACATTTAATTAATCAAAAGAATCATACAAAGGACATAATTTTTTTTGGTACTAAAATAAAAGAAAAATTAACTGCAACAGTTCATGTACTTTCTTGTCCAAGAGACTAAATGCTATCATTCTGTATTTTTTTTAGATTTTTAATTACCTCCGTTAAAGAATACTATATTTTGATAAGTTTTATACGTTTCTGAACGAAAGTTTTTGTTTTTTTAATGTTAACGAAAGCAGGGTTATTAAGTAAGTATTTCTATGAGGTCTATGGTAATGTAGAAACGATATCGTTAACACAGTTATCTTTTTCGCACTTACAGTATTTAGCAACGATACACACAACTAGCGCGGCCGGAAATCGTATGGCGGCTGACAGTCTGACATCTGTCTACGATGCGTATTGACATATAAAACGTCAGACAAGCGTCACTTTTTCATTTTTAATAACATAAAATGTCACAATCTTGGACCAAACCTCACAATCCTACTAAAATGTTGCCATTTTCGAGTAAAAATCAATGTTGGTTTTTAATTTATATAAAAAAACGGAGGTCTTTTAATTAATAATACGGTCATAAATATGTTGATAATAATGTATTCTTCAAGTATTTGTACATTGGCGTCAAGTTAAAAGACTTTGGAATTTAGTACCAAGCCCCATAGTAAAATAATTATGTCCTTTGGTTTATTAAAAAACTCTATACTTACAATGCCGGTGACGGGGCCCCGAAATCGTAGAACGATTCCACTAACGCCTCAACCTCCAACTCAGACCTCGCACTCTCTCTGAAATATAAATTATGATAATTAGAGGAAATAAAATAATAAATGTAACCTATATAAAATAAAAAAATAATATTAAGAACTTGCATGTGTAACGATGATGGCCCAGCATCATCCAGCCCTCGAGTCCCTTGGGACTCCGCCGCCATCGATAAGTTGACGTGGAGCTAAAATAAAATACATTTAGTCAATACTAAAATGTACACAACACTATAAAAAAAAAAAATTCGTTTAAATACATACACCGTTTGATGTTAGGCTGAGGGCAAGATACGCCTTCTCTTTGGATGCAAAGGGCGCTCCAACCCACTCCCTTGAGGCAACTCCTCTATCATCGCACTGTAAAGGCTAAAATCAAAATAATATTCACATCAATTATTTGTTATCTTATTATATGGGCGTAATTGGAAAGTTAGTAAAAAGGCGATAATTACGGTTCTGAAAGGAACGGTCTTGAAGCGCCCCTTCCACGTCCAGCAGCGCTGACGCGCGACCCAACATCCACACGTGAGCGTACGCTGCCGCGTGCGCCACCACGTGCGCGTGCGCCACCACGTGCGCGTGCGCCACCACGTCCGCGTGCGCCACCACGTGTGCGGACGCCGCGAGAGCGGACCCCACTGCCATTTCCACGACTTACCATATTTTCACTATAATAACATGCATAAGAAAAAAATAAGCAAAGAAAACTCAAAAACATGCTTAAAACACTAAATGTAAGTAAAAAAAGAGGGGGAAAAGAGAGTAGAAAGGGGCCTCCCCCTTTCCACTCTCTTTTTACCCTTCCCTAACCATTTTCAATGTTTTTTTCACACATTTTAAGGTAAGTTTTAATGAGATTTCAAATGCAAATATCTCCATCACTATGTACTTCCTGCGAGTGAGAATGACACCGGGGGGTAGCCCTTTACCCCTCCCTAATCCCCCCACCCTCCAAACCCTTAAATTCGTGCACCATTATTGTACATTTTACCAAATTTTTTTCCAAGTTCGTCTTATGAAAGTTCCGGTACATTTCAATCAAAAACAAGTATTGTGTTCAAACACCAATGACAATTAAAAGTATTTTTTTATTTAAGTTCATTAATAAAAACTCGAAATATATTAAAAAATATTTTTAATGAGATTTCTAATGCATATATCTCCATAACTATGTACTTTCTGCGAGTGAGAATGACACCGGGGGGTAGGCCTTTACCCTCCCCCCCCCCCCTCCCACCTAACAACCCCATCCTCTAAACCCCTAAATTCGTGTACCATTATTGTACATTTTTACCAAAATTTTTTCCAAGTTCGTGTGCCCTATGAAAGTCCCGGTACATTTGAATCAAAACCATGTATTTGTTTTATTTATGTACATTAATTAAAATAAAAAGTCGAAATAAATTAAATACAAATTAATTTACATCGTTTTATAAAATAATTTTTAAAAGTTGACCAACAGCACAGCTCATCCATGTTAATCTACCTTCACTAAAAATATTGTAAAACCCTGTCTGTGAGAATGGCTCAATTGAGCCACGAACTACCGTCGCATACTTTTATTACGATTTTTCACTTTTTACATAAAAAAATAGCTTGTGCTTTGGTCTTCAGCTCAGATGATTATTACTGCAATATATTAAAAGAAACACATTCATATTGGTGATGTTTTAAATCAATAAAACTCGAAAAATAGCAGCATACGCCGTTCATTTTTAGGGTACTTTTGAATTCAATCATAATTTTCTCATTGAAAATTGCTAATCGACCTCGCAAAGTAGATAAATAATTGAAGATAACTTACCGTTCCATGTGGTATTTTTTGCAAAGAAGCAACAATTCACTTTCACTCGATTTATTAAACTGCAAAGACCGGAGCTCAGTTAACGCGTCGAGTCAACAAAGTTCAATGACAGATTTAAAAAAAAATTCTCTCTAGACGGTAATAATAAAAAGTTGTTTCTAAGACCCTAGTCAATTGTGTACGTACACATGTCAGCACAACGGTAACAAAAACAAAAGGACCGAGCGACGCCTCGAAATATGATACCATGTTTTGATGGCTCAATTGAGCCAGCCCACAGACACGCACTTTTTTTTATGGCTCAATTGAGCCACTACACAGACGAGTCGTCGCTAGCTTTGCCTTATAAAATCACAAAACGTCATGCACTTTCTAGTTTGATGCGGGTTTTCGACCCGCTAGGTATACTAGCTCCCATTACCATAAAAGCACGCATTATCTTCCAAGTAGTTTGGCGCAGAGGAATTGATTGGGACCAGGAACTTCCTCAGGACCTAAGCACCAAGTGGAAAGCTTGGCTTGCGGACATATCTGAATCGGTTGACCTTCGAAGACAAATTTATGGAGATGGCGCTACTTGCCACGAGTAAGATCGAGTCTGTGTATAAAAATTCATTAAAAATAAAAATAAGCGTAAATCAGTTAAAAAAGTGTATTATTACAGCTAACATACAACAAGACAGTGGTACCAGTGTTATCAACAAAAAACTTTTTGTGCAACATAGTCTAAACTTCTTCGTAATTATCAATGCTGGCCGCCAAACAAAATTACAACTAAAGTGTAGAATAAACAATCTCAGTGTGTAGATCTTAATAAAAACATAGAAAAAGTAAACAATTAATTATAACCATAATAAAAAAAAACAAGAATAAACAGTGTTAACAGTATAAACAGAAGAAAATTGTAAAATAAAGTGCTAAATGATCGTTTGCAAATTTCAAATAAGTAAACAGACAACAGCTGACTCATCAGCTGTCAGATTTCATGCACTTAGAAATTATTTCAAGCGACATCTGGCGACAATCATAAACACGACAATACACACACTCCTGTGGAACGAAATTGACATAAAAAGCACGCTATACTTACTAAAGCATAATAAATTGAATTCTACATTAAATACCAAATTAGTCCGTAAGGTGGCGCTAAAATGCAATAACTGTAATAGCAAAATCACAAATCGTAAATACATAATATGTAAGTATAATTATCACATTGATTGTGGGAATGTCTCGACCAAAAGATTCTACCTTATGACTTAAGAAAATAAACTTAACTGGAAATGTGACAAATGTATAGACAAAAATAAAAATAAAAATGAAAACTTCAGAATAAATATATCTACGACAAACTCTTTTGAATCGTTATCAGAGGACGAATACAAAGATATTATGTCAACGTTACAAAGTAGCCGACTAAACAGTAGCTGCCCAGATTTAAGAAGTATAAATATGGAAGAAAGATTAGAATACCTAATAAAACAAAATAAAGACCTTAAGGAGAAACTGCAAATTGCAGAAAATTAAATTGAAAATATGTTATTAGAAAATACTAATTTAAAAAAAATACAAAACAAAGAAAAAAAAACCAAATACTTGACAGAAATTTGTAACTCAAGCCAAAAGAAAAATGTAACTCTGAGAAGAAGCAGACAGAACCTAAACAAGACTATTTTGGATTTTAAACACGACGAACAAGAAGCGAAACTATGCGCAACGCCATCAA
This sequence comes from Scoparia ambigualis, assembly GCA_963921215.1. NCBI lineage: Eukaryota > Metazoa > Arthropoda > Insecta > Lepidoptera > Crambidae > Scoparia > Scoparia ambigualis. Next base: position 29,957,462 of record OY992514.1, read on the forward strand.
TAAAACATGACAAGAACTATGAAATTGAACCTGACAGTATCATCTTACCAAATCAAGTCGCGGGTCTTAGTCCATCTAATCGCTCAATAGAGGGCACCTGTGGTAATAAAAATAAACATATCTACATAGTCGGCGATCAACAAATCTGCGGTCTAGCTGATGAGATAAGAGATGCGAGGTGCGGAAAATGGAACGACAACTACAACGTTACTAGTATAGTTAAGCCGTATGCGTTAAGCTCTCAAGTCTTATGAAGCTGTGAACTTATATTTGAAACTATGACAGATGATGATATACTGGTGCTCTCGATAGGTTCTAATGATAAAAATCCATATACCATTATGTCCAGCTTGTGTAATACATTATGTAAATTGAAGAAGGGCAGGATACTTATACTAAGTGTTAGAAATAACTATTGTTTAAATATTAATATACTTAACACACATATTAATCGTCTATTAAAAAAATATTATAATTGTAACTATATTGACATACAACAAATACTGCATAAATACCAAAATATAACATCATAAAAAAGAAAATTAGCCTTAAGATAAATGTAGAAATCGACTATTCAAAGTATGTTAATGACTATGTAAAAAACGGATTAAAATTAAGAAAATCAATGCAAAACTCTATACTCGACAAAAAAGGTATTATATCCACCCCAACTGCTTTGGAAAATAAAAAGGGTACAATACCATATTATTTTTCTAAGATTAATATTACAAAAAATAGTATAACACCTACAATGACAAGCCCAAAATGTTTTCGTGGCTAATAAGCATAATGATTTTGTAATTCTACACCAAAACATTCAAGGTTTGCTTTCTAAAAAAGATATCATTGAGATAACCCTGGCGGAGCTTGATTCTTATATAAGTCCTGATGTGCTGTGCTTTACAGAAACTTTTATTATAAATGCAGAGGAAAAGAATATATTTTTGCATAATTATGTACTAGCTATACACTATGGAAGAAATAAAAAAAGAGGGGGCACATGTATATTGGTAAAAAAAGGGACTAATTACAATAAACTTAACATTTTCGATAAGCTTCCAGTGAATTTTCATTTTGAATGCTGCTCTATCTCTATTGCATCATATAATATTAAAGTTGTTTGCCTATACCGTAGCTCAACCGCTTTAAATAAACGACATTTGGATTTATTCTTAGAAAAGTTTGAACAACTATTGTACATATACCAACACAAACATCACAAACAAAGAATAATTATTGTTGGGGACATTAATATCAACACTTTACAAAACAACAACATTACCATCAAACTAAAAGGCATATTAAATAATTATAATCTAGAGCAACATATAACCCAACCAACAAGAGGCTTATCATGCATTGACCACATTTTTAGTAATGTAAAAGGTGCAAAGAGCACAATCCTCCCTTTGTGGTTATCTGACCATGACACTGCACAGATATTTAGTTTCCACATCAAAAGAAAACCACAAATAGCTAAACAAATACTTACATTTAAGAGAGGTTATTCTGACGAAAATATCATTAAGTTCAGAACACATCTCTCATGCCTCACTTTTACAGATGTATATAATGAAAGTAATCCAAATGAAGCATTTAATAAATTCCATGACTGGTTCTGTTTACTTTATAAATTATGTTTTCCAGTTTGCAAAGTCACAATAAACACTAACTCTAACCAGCACTGGATCTCTAAGGGTATTAAAAAAAGCTGTGCAACAAGTAGAGCACACCGTCTAAATCACTATAAAAGGAAAACATACAACACAAAAAAGAAATACCAAACATATTCAAAAATACTAAAACGATGCATACTACAGGCAAAAAAACAGTCAAATAATACATATATCTTTAATAATAGTAAAAAAAACACATGTAAAGCTACTTGGAAAATTATACTACACGAAGAGACAAATACCAAACCGATATGTAACAATTATATTGAAACTATAGACTATAATCAACATGATATAATAATCCAATAGAAATTGCCAATAAGTTCAATGACCATTTTATTAATATCACAGGTGTCACGCATGAAAAAACAAATAATGACTTGCATGGGAAAACAGGTAATCTGATAAATTCTATTTATCTGACTCCTGTTGATGAGTACTGTGTTAGGAAAACAATTAAATCCCTCAAAAACACAACTCTGAAGGGTATGACAACATATGTACAAGGGTTCTGAAGACATGTAATGAAGAAATAGCCCCTGTTCTAACGTTTCTTATAAACTTATCAATATCCTCTGGGACCTTTCCAGACAGGCTTAAGTATTCACTAGTCAAACCCTTGCATAAAAAAAAATCAAAAGCAGTAGTTGACAACTACAGACCCATTACACTAATCTCAATCATATCAAAGGTTTATGAAAAAATTGTACTTGAGAAACTGATGGTATTTTTTGAAAAGTATGGTATACTAAATCAAGACCAATTCGGATTTCAAAAAAAGAAATCCACAACCCATGCCATATTCAACCTAGTGAATGAAATACTAATGAACATAAATGAAAATATGTACACAACAGCTCTCTTCCTTGACATGTCTAGAGCATTTGATTATTGCTTACATGACACCCTACTAAAAAAGTTGGAAAACAACGGCATTAGGGGGACGGCACTAAATTGGCTAAAAACTTATTTGAGCAATAGGATGCAAGCCGTTGAAGTAGCTAAACTCGATAAAAATAATATAACCCAAAAATATCTATCTGAATTTAAAGAAATCAAGTTTGGGGTGCCTCAAGGGAGTGTCTTGGGCCCATTTTTGTTCCTCACTTATATAAATAGCTTACCAAAACTGACAAAGCACCGCTGTATCTTATTTGCGGATGATGTCTCAATCATAGTGACTACAAGTAAAAAATTGACATTAAATGACCATATTAATGAAATTAACAATACAATCAACTTAGTAATAAATTGGCTTAAAGATAATAACCTTTTAATTAATATTAACAAAACTTATTTAATGAATTTTAATAATACACCTTATCAAACGTTAAATGTACACTAACAAGGACTAGGACTACATGGCACAAATATAACTAAGTTTCTGGGTATAGAAATTGATCATAAGTTGGACTGGAAGCAGCAGATCACAAACATATGTTGTAAAATAAATAGATTTACTTTTGCACTATATAAACTCACTAAAGTAGCCTCTCAAAGTGCAGCACTCACAGCATACTTTGCATATATCGAGTCCATCCTCCGTTATGGTTTAATCATATGGGGCAACAGCACAGATACAAATAAAGCATTTATCGCTCAGAAAAATGTATTCGGGCAATCTGTGAGACTGCACCAGATGAGCCATGTGCACCCTTATTTAAAAGGTTAAAAGTCTTACCTCTGCCATGTCTATACATTTTTGAAATAGCCAAATTTGTCAAACTCAACCAACAATATTTTGAAACAGCAAAAGATATGTATCCCCGAAACACTAGAAATGAGAAAAGGTTAGTGTCGGCCTTTTTTCCAAAAAGCACTCGTATGCAAAAGAATTGTTTCTGCATGTGCATATAAGTATTTTTAATAAATTGCCTGAAACAATTAGAAAACTTATTGTAAAACAATTTCTAGCAGAGTTACATAAATGGCTTATGGCACACCTATTTTATTCGGTGCAAGATTTTCTTACACATTCACTTAATAAATGTAAGAAGTGTACCTAGATAGCAAGCAAATATTTTTGCTTTTATTTTACTTTTAAGATAATGACATATTATTTTCTTTTGATGTCCGTAAAATACTGTTCACCTTGACCAAACTTGATAAATCACTTGACTTTAATTATTATTTTATTTCTGTATTTTTAACTAGATTTCCAATAACTTCTGACAACTGTGTAACTTTTCACAAACTTTTCTTTCTTCCTCCATGCATGGACTGCCATTTTTTTTTCTTTTTTTTATGTTTAATGGCGCGCACGATTTATGCTTTAGCCAAGGCAAAAATGGACTGCCATGGAGAAGTAAAGTTTATAATAAGCTCCACAGACTTTACGTTAGGTTGCTAAATTGATTTGACATATTTTTGACATTTTATTGATTAAGGATAATTTATAGTATATTAATTTTGTATTTTTATTGTAATACTAACATAATTGGTTTTTGACAATTTGGAGTACCTATTAATTTTGTATTTTATATGTAATTAGAATAGTCATTGTTACCTAGAAAATAAAAATGTTAAAGTTATTTGCATGCTACATTGTCAGCTGAGAAAGAGAAGAAAAGTAGAATAAGACCAAAAATGTACCTTTCTCAAACGCAAATTAAATATTTCATTTCATTTCATTTCGAGTACCACGCTGGCACCTGAGAGAGGCTCATGCTCTCAACCAAGCTCATCTAATAGAGCGGGGGCTGCACGTATTCTGTGACACAAGTGAGCACGCGTATGTCGCTGTCACCTACTGGCGTCTGGTACTTGCTGACGGAACCGTGCAGCTTTCGTTTATATGTCGCAAGTCCCAAGTAGCGCCTATAACTCCTGTCACCATTTCTTGCCTCGAATTGCAGGCAGCCACGGTAGCAGCTCGTCTAGCGACGTCTATCTGCGACGCTTATAAGTTTAAACCCTCTAGGCGATTACTATGGACCGACTCTAAGAATGTTCTGGGATGGCTTCGCAGCGACGCGCGTTCGTTATTGCCTTTCGTTGCACATAGGTTAGCAGACATCCTATATGTGAAGCGCTAGTTGAGCCACATAACACTAGCCTCAACAAAGATGAGCTAAAACCAAGTGCTAAAATTCATTTATATCTCATTCAAGTAGGCACCATTCCCGTCCATCCCGTTTCGGCGGATCCGTCCCGCTTCAGTCAATGGTTGCGTTTCTTACGGTCGACGGCGCGTGCACATCAGTACATCAGGCGTTTGAGATGTAGAGCGAGTGCTAATGCCTCAACATCGCACACGCCTGCCTCTAGGCTAAAAACTTCTGTCGCCCAGCTTACGCCTTATACTGCGGAAGACTTGCGCTTAGTCCAGCAGCATATTTTGATCAAATGCCAAAATAATTCGTTCCCTGATGAGTTAGCTGCGCTTCTACTAGGAGAGCCATTGCCACGCCACAGCAAGTTACAAAAGCTTCATGTTATTCTCGGAAGCGATGGTTTAATGACGTTATCGGGTCGCATCGAAGCAGTTGCAGAAGCTACTGAGGCTACCAATTTCCCTATTGTTCTTGATGGAAGCCACCCAGCTGTTAAACTTTTGATTCACCATTACCACCGGCGCTTTGCTCATGGCAATAACGAGACTATTGTCAACGAACTCCGGCAGCAGTTCTAGATTTTGAAGCTGAGAAGTGCAGTCAGAGCAGCAGCACATGCCTGCCAATACTGTAAGATAAGCAAAGCTATTCCTTTGAACCCCCCTGTTGGAAACCTCCAGGCGGTTCGACTCGCCTATCATCGCCGACCCTTCACTTTCGTCGGCCTTGACTACTTCGGTCCAGTGCAGATAACTGTTGGCAGAAGACACGAAAAGCGTAAAAAAGTAGCTTTGTTCACCTGTCTCACAATGCGGGCTGTACATTTAGAGGTAGTCCATGACCTCTCAATGGACGCAGCGTTGATGGCCCTACGTCGATTTACGGCCCGTCGTGGAAGTCCTCAACAGATCTGGTCAGACAACGGGACTGCTTTCGTCGGTGCTGCCAAATTCATGATAGAACTCTACGGCCCTGCAGTTCAAGAGTTTGGAACTAACCAGAACATCGAGTGGATCTTCATACCACCGTCGGCACCGTCAATGGGTGGTGCTTGGGAGCGGCTCGTGCGTTCAGTAAAGTCTGCTTTAAAAGTAACCTTGCAGGAGCGATACCCAAAGGAACCCGTTTTGACGACTCTTTTGTTGGAAGCTGAAGTTGAACCAGCTGAAGAAGTTGACCACAGGTCAACTCAAGGCCCTTAACCTACGTTCCGCCTGACTCAAGTGACGAAGAGGCACTAACGCCGTTTCACTTCCTCATCGGCACAGCATCTACGGCTAACCATTACGGTAAGACAGAGCCGCAGGATTTATGGGGTTGGACTTCCTGGCGTAAGGCATTAAGGCTTACAGATTTATTCTGGAACCGATGGGTTAGAGAATACCTCCCAACTAACTCTCCAACACCTAGGCGAGGTGACTGACCGGCGACGGACTGACTCTTGCTGTAGGTGACCTCGTGCTTGTGGTCGATGGTAACTTACCTCGCGGAACGTGGCCACGTGGCCGTATAACCCGAGTATTTTCCGGCGCAGATGGGCTAGTGAGAGTAGCCGAGGTTACCACTGCAGGAGGAGTCCTTCGCCGCCCCTGTAAAAAGCTGGTGCGACTTCCCGTATAAAGGACATCTCTCTCTATTTCTTTTCATTTTTTTCCATTTTGAAAGAGAGGGAGAGATGTTGCCGACTAAATACTTTTCAGTAGTTTGTAGTTTTTTAATCTTTTTCGGTTGGACATAAGATTTGTCAATTTCTGTTCGGTGCTGACGTCTTGGTTGGTATGTTTGATTTTGTTATTTTTTCCTGTTTTTTATTGTATTTTATCAATACACGCTTTACTTTGCACAAAATATATACAGTCCACATTATTTCCTGTCCCCTCCTTAACAACAGCCTTATACATAATATAAATCTTAGATGCCTAAGAATTTAACTATTTGGTAATATTCATTTTTTTTCTTCTACTTTCTACTTTCTACTGTCCTTCTAATTTTTAAATTAAACCATATTTCTTGAAACCTTTTGTTCCGTTTCATCATTACGAAGTTTAATATCACCATTCTTTCTTTTTTCCCACAGTATGTTAACTTATTGCACATATTTTATTATTTAAATACACCCTAGCTACAACATTTATTTCAAAATTTATAGCAAGTCTTTTCGCATCTGCGTACTCCTTCCTTTTTCTTTCATTGCTTTATCTTTCTTGTTTCCTCTGGTTTTGTCTCATAATTTGATTTGTAAATATCGAATAATATTTGCACTTGGTATTGTATGATAAATAAGATAATAATAAAAGAATTATCCATTTAATCTAGAATTACTTTTTAGTTACTTATTCTGTAAAATAATCATTACAACTACAATGTTTTCCACCTTGCCATATGCACTTGCAAGTAAATAATGTACAGTCACGAGAAAAACATGCAAACAATTGTCTTAATACAATAGAATTAGAGTCAAAGTGCATACATATTGATGCTTGTGACTTTACCTGCTACAGAGCAGAGGGAACTCTTCTAATGCAGGTATCGCATACTTATATTTTTTAATTTAATGTTTACTATTTATGAGTTTTTTTACAGCATTTTTGTTATGTTTTACCTTGAACACTTTAATTCTAAATGTATTTAATGTTTTGCTCGCAATTTAATACAAACCTCCCAATTTAGTGCAATTCTCGCAATGTAATACTAATTGTCTGTTCTTATTGTCATGTAACGATTGTGCTCTGTCAGATGTGCTTCATCAAACAAATAAATTAATAAATCTCATTTCAATGTCACTCTCCAATGCCAATCTCGCAATTTGATGCCACTCGCATTTTAATACCAATATCGCAATTTAATGCCAATGTCGCAACTTAAATGCCAACCCTGCAATTTAATGCAAACGCAATTTAATGCCAATATCGCAACTTAATGCCGACCTCGCAATTTAATGCTAACGCATTTTAATGCCACCGTCGCACTGAATGCCGACCTCGTAATATAATGCAAACCACGCAATTTAATGCAAATCTCGCAATCTCATTCAAACTACTCTATTTGATGCAAATTTCGCAATCTAATGCCAATCTCACAGTTTTGTGAAAATCTCGTAATTTTAATGCAAAACACGCAATTTAATTCAAATCTCGCAGTCTAATGCAAACCATTTAATTTAATGCAAACCACTTCATATAATGCAAATCTCGCAATCTAATGCAAACCAATGCAATTTAATTTTAATCTCGCAATCTAATGCAAACCACTTAATTTAATGTAAATCTCGCAATCTGAGCAAACTACGTAATTTAATGCAAATCCCGCAATCTAATGCAAACCACGCAATTTAGTGCAAATCTCACAATCAAATGTAAACCACTAAATATAATGCCAATATCACCATCTAATGCAAACCACTCAATTTAATGCATCTCTCAAACAACTCGCTATAAAACCAGACCACATCGGGCAAACACAACCAGGAAAACACGGACACAGCTTACTCCGTCACAGCTTACGTTCGTAATAGCACTGGTTCACACTTCTGTTGGTTGCCACACACCTGACAAGAATACAGAACTGGCGCTGACCGCGCTTATAAATAATGGCTAAATTAATCAAATTATTTATTTTATCAAAACGTTGTTTATGGTTCAGAATAATCTAACCAAACAAATAAGTAAATTACATTAATTTTAAAGTCCGTTATAGTAAGACTTATATATGCTATTCACAAAGTCACCAATAACCACAAACAAAATGTAAGTAGTAACAAAAACTACTGAGATGGAATCATGTACTCTCCGTATTACTAATATTATAAACGGTAGGCTAATTATTCCTCGCCCCAGATAGATTCACAATAATAATTGTAACCAAGAATTTTCAAGAAGCTACTTAAACGATCAAAAGTTATTATTGCCAAGCAATAGGGATATTATTACCAAGTCCTAAATTATGAATAAATATGAATTAGTGAATCAACAAATAGCTTAACGGGAGTCTGTTGCACAGATACTCGTACACTGACAATATCGGTAATGTCATACATTTTTTTTTTCAGGATAGACAGACGGCTGTCAAAATAAAATGACCAACTAGAATAAGGAAAGGTATGTAGTAGTAGTGCTTCTGTATCGCACATGCAAATTACAATGAAGCAATATCATAGGAAGATTAAGTTCGCAATAAGATTAACGCGAATGGAATGATTGATCAACCAACTACTGATCACGCCACCATTCGTCTTTAACTACGTAAATAAAGAAGCCTTCGTATTATAAGTTCACCGGCCATCAGGTCAATATGAAAGTATATAATATTTTACACGCCACGAAATCTTCTCCAATGGGTTCCGATGCGAACCTGTATTATGAAAGGTAAAGAGACAATAACCGTTATTGCATTTGTTTCAGTGTTGTACTGAATATTAATTACCGTTGTACTGAATATAATGTTGAACTGAATATTAATTAACATTTTAATTATATTATTTTATATTATATGGCAGCCCGCTCGCGACTCGCTCGCGTGAACCCCCTGTACCCCAAGGGAGGTTCGTCAAGAAGAACCTCCAAAAAACCTCCTTTACACAATTTCCGTGTGACAATCACAAACACAACAAAACATAATCCCAAATAAGCGCAGCCGCTCCAAAGCGAGGCGCCAACAAACACTCGTGGCAACTGATTCCATTTACATAGATATTTCTATTTTTTTTTAAATATTTTTTTTTTCCTTTTGTTAAATTTGAATAAACGTTGAGAAATATCCACGAGAAGGACACGAACCCGCACTCTTCTAACATTCCTGCTCAGGTGTTATAACAGCTATGCATTCGTGGCTGTCCAGATCGCGCAAATTTATATTGAAATTCTTATTGTGCATTGTAATGATCGTTGACCGGTTAAGTTACTAGTAGACCCTACAGACGTTATCCTGTCCAAATCACAATGACAACTCAACCGACAGGAAAAAGATAAATGTTGCGAAGAAGAAGTAAGCAAACCGCTAATAGCTTTTTAGCAACCAATTAATTTTTAATACCTATATTGCACGACGTCTAATGCAAACGCAATAGGGACACACGCAACATAAAATCGTGAAAACGTAGTTTTTTTTAAGGATTTTTTTTTCTTCTCTGTTTAAATCTTCCCTGAGCTCTCACAAACGTTTCAAGATTAAAATCAGCCAAATGGGCTCGGTCATTTTTTTTTTGCGAGACAAACGAACCTCAATTTATATGTAATGATTTAGGATTTTTTTTTACTTTGAAAGCCAATGAAACAAAAATATGACATTATTTTACTTGCGTATGAACAGAGTAGAGGCGGAGATGTTGTTTCTTTTTATGCTCATCCTACTCAGCTAGCTATGGTACATGTACCTTTATGGTAAGTACGACCTAAGTATGCCAAGTGTACCACGCAATAGTACACTAAAAATTAAAAAGAAAACATCAAATAATAAATTCCAAACAAAACAAACAATTCATTCCATTTTCATATAAGTAATTTTTAATCGTTTTGCCCATGGCGAAAGTTCAAACAAATTGAGAATAAAGTTATGAATACAATTAAAAGTTAGATATTCAAAATACAATTAAAATTATAAAAACACAATGCGCACAACTAACCATTTGGTTAAAAACATCTTTATTCAACTTAGAACAGTTGGTTGAATGCTCTAAGTTATTCAATGTCAACAAGGACGTCATCAACATCCGACCATATCATTTCTTACAATTTTATTAAAAAAGATCAGTTATTAATTAGGCAAGTTATGATATAATTGTTTTTCATATTCTCAAAATTTCACTCAATCAAAATAAAACACTTCAACAGTAATATGATAAGCTCTGAAAAATAAATTGTCACTAATTGATTGTTCTTATGCATGCAAGCTTTACTATTTCCTTCCATGAATAAATTACAAATTGTGAAGTTCATGCATGGAAGCTTTACTTTTTCCGATAACCTAAAAACTTTTAATGTTAAAATACCGCAGCATCTGCATCTGTTAATTTATCAAGTAGAAATCATAAATACAAACCATAAAAGTCAGCAAATACTAAGCACCCACAACAACAATTACCTTTCAACAGTACATCTACAACCGCCTCTGTGGTCTCTGGCTAAGCTACCTGTTTCAGACCCAGAGGTCCCGGGTTCGATTCCCAGCGGGGGGTACATCTTTGTGTGCTCGGTTTGGTTGGTGGTAGGGCTGTTAAGTCCGCCTGGCTAGCTACCACCATCTTATCTAAGTCTGTCGCCATAACAACGATGTTTATAGCATTGTTGTGTTCCGGCAGTTTGAGATAAGATAGCCAGTTCCTCAGTGGTTGAGGATTCCGGGTGAAGCGCGCTTCCACCTTCGGCCTTATCGTCACTTACCATCAGGTGAGATGAAGGCCAAGCGCTTACCCGTTGTCAATAAAAAAAAAAAAAACAAAACATAGGTGGCTTTGACTATATTAATCAAAGTAGGTAGCCATCTTCCACAATTTCGTATGCAAAAACACAAGCAACTTTCAACAAATTCTTTTTATTTATTTTCTCTCCCACGAATCTAAATAGGTAGGTAGCTAGTTATGTCGTCACACCCTCTATCTAAAACAGTAACTATCCAGCCATCAGTTACAATGTAGAGTAAAGCCACCTAAGAGTACGCACTACCAAAGAGTACGCACAGCTTTTAAATGGTACGAAATTTTAACGTTTGGCAACACTGCGCTAACTGTCAGTTAACAGTCACGTTTGGAATCAGCAGACACGCTATCAAGTTGGTGCGTTAAATATTAATTTAATTATTGCAATTTAATTTGACGTTTTTGACTACTTTTGATCTTATTTATCAACAATTTGAAAGATGTATTACAAGATTTGTATAAAGGTGCCACCTGAGGATGTGGGTTATTCTTGAAATTTGGTTATTATATTTTGCTATTAAGTAAGGTTATAATGTTATCTTTTTTGAATGATTTTAGCTGTCATAGCCAATAGTCGAAAAAACGTGATTCGTAAGAGTGCGCACCTAAAAAGTACCAGTTCTCCTTAGAAAAAGAGACACGTTCTTGATTTTTTTAATTATTAAATATTATTTGACTGTTGATTAATAAAAAAAAATTAAAAAAGTGTTCCTAAGGAACCAAAGCATAAATATAAGTTAAATTTAAGACTGTAACTGTAAAGATGATTTTTTTAAAAATCGATCTGTTAAAACTGCGAACTCTTTGGTGTCTTTTTATCAAGACCGTATTAGCAGGAATAGGTGTAATAAAATTTGACAATTGAGTTATTAGAAGTCAGATGTCATCATATTTCGGTGATTATAATTCTGCGTATCAATTTAATTAGAGAACACTAAGCTCTTTGTTTCTGTGTGGATGGCAAGAGGTATATAAACTCAAATGCCACACACATCATGATTATTCAACTTCAGTAATCACTTAGAGTAGTTAGCTCTTAGGCTCAATCGCGAGCAGTAGTGTTTAAGTTTGTTTATTATAATGTAAATTTTCATTATTAAATAAATATATTTTTTGAAGATCTCGGCCTGCCCAAACTTGACTGGCGCAGCCAGTAGGATCTCGCATCGCATTCGTATTGTTATAGTAATTCAAGTTAATTCGTCCGATACGAACCAGCGGTCAGTGTTTCTACACTGCAACGGCGGGATCACCAAAAGAACAAATTCGTTAAAGCAGCAGCCAGATCTTCAGGAGAACATGGTGTGGGAGGCCCTGTGAGTAAAAATCCTTACTAGCAATTCCTATCCTGTTTATTCCACAATTTAGTGTTGCTTCGACTCAACTCGCGAAGTACATTCTTTTAGATAAGTTAACGGGATTTGACAAAATCGCAATGAACGTTGTTCGTTTACTGTATCTTCAACTTTAAGATACGCAAACTGTAATTAGTGAGAAAAGTAGTAATTTAGATTTTACTTTATACCTACATATAACTTTAAATTCGGTTTACCTCAAAATAATAATTACAATAATTATAAACCAAATTTCGTACCACCAAACAGATTCGGTAATCAACAAAACAATAATTTCAAACCAAATTTCGTGCCAAATAATAGATTTAACCCTCCAAATAACAATTTTAAATTCGGGATTCAGAATCCACAATATAAACCATTTAATACACCACTTCAAAGTAACTTCAGACCAATATCACAGAGTAACCCTAATTATAGACAGTCATATTGTAACTTCTCCCCCTTAACCTAATTCTCTAATCTAGTTCTACCTTATAATACATACAGACATCATCGCCGCCTCCACCTTAACTTAACTTATTATCTAAATCTTAAAACTATTTAACCTAATTTATCTACAATCTAATGGTTGTGTCTGGAGTTTTTTTTTGTGGAGTACGTAGTGTTTGTATGATGATGAAACCTTAGCATAGCTTAATTCTATTTGCAGTGAATTTCAGTCAAGCAATGTAATATTATAATAAATACTATTTTGGCCAGATCGTCTAGTGAACCCTCCGTTGTTAACCGCATATAAGTAACTCAAGTTCTTTTCGTGAAAGTTTAATAATTGGCTTATCCCTGTGTTAAATTATTTTCTCCTGACCTAATTACCTACCAGTCTATAAATAATATCCTAGATATTATGTGTAGCCTAGCAATGACTCCGTCTAAACTGTGACCTAAATCCTTCACTGCAGCTGCGGGGAAGATTTGTAACCACTCAAAGATAATCAGATGATAGCTTAGCTTGCAGTTATTATTATTTATTAACAATAGCATGATACATAAGAAGTCTTGTACAATTTATATAAAGGTCTTGTGGAATTATAAGAGTCTTGTGGAAATATAAAAGTCTTGTGGAAATATAAAAGTCTTGTGGAAATATAAGAGTCTTGTGGAAATATAAAAGTCTGGTGGAAATATAAGAGTCTTGTGGAAATATAAAAGTCTGGTGGAAATATAAGAGTCTTGTGGAAGTTTAAAAGTCTGGTGGAAATATAAGAGTCTTGTGGAAGTTTAAAAGTCTGGTGGAAATATAAGAGTCTTGTGGAAGTTTATGAGCTCCAACCGCCGCTCCATAGCGTGCCATTACATCTCATTGTTTAAATATGGCCCCGTCCACTTGACGTTAATTTATTATTTATTGAGAATCTACATAACTTTCCAACTTAATTTCATCTTACATTATAAAAATTATGTATTAGGATTTACGTTCTTATTATTCCTCATAAATCAATAGAGTTTATCTCAAGGCTGGCTATCATCCAAATATCCTTTTCATATTAAGAACTTAATTATTCAATGCAATAACTATGTCTTATGATATCACTTATCGAACAGAGGTGGGATGCCAGCATTCAACAGGACCCACTTATTTCTCTGATTATTGTGTCTATTTTATAGATGTAACCTTATTAACTGACTGCCCCTTTGTCTTATTAGAAAATTAATATTCAGTTCTATAAAGGGTGGATAATTTATTCAAAACCCACTTCCAGGCAGTGGACTAAAATAGAATGCTATTAATACAGATAAAATTACTTTTATTTACTCTTAGTATTCATTATACAGGTCTTATAAGGTTCCAATATAATTACATTGGATTGGCTGCATTGGCAGATTATCACATCTTAAGTTTATCAAAGGATGTTTGATTTATTCAATATCCTACTCATTTAGGAAGTGAACCTATATAGAATACTATCGTTTGAAGTAAAATTACTTTGGTTCACTCTTAGTGTTTATTATACAGATCTTATAAACTACATTGTATGGACTGCATTGGCAGATTATCACATCTTAAGTTTATTAAAAGATGTTTAATTTATTCAATATACTTAACTTTTAGGAAGTGAACTTAAGTTAATTATTTTTCCCATTAACTTCCACCCCTGTCTCTCAGACTGAGTGGTTAATTTGATAGACTACTAAATCATAGTTAGTATATTTTTAGTAGGTAGTAAATCAGGTAATTATCCCTGTTAATCAATGAATCAATTATATTTAGAAGTTATCCTTTACTCACTTTAATAGGTATAAAGCTGACTGTACTAGATATTAGTCTGATTGATTTAGATTGTTCCCATCAAATATTTCTATGTTTCATGTTATTAGAAGTAAGTACATGACTTATAAGGGGTTTAGACCATTAAGGCGAACTCAAATGGTATAAGTAGACTGTATTATCAGGCTAATTAGTAGGTTGTTATCAATCAACTATTTCTATGTTTCATAATAGTAGGAGCTCATAGCTTTTAAAGTCTTAAGGTGGATTCGCAGCTTCAACGACCCAACCAAGTTCTAAACTGGTTTTAGTTGTTTAGTAAGTATCAGCTTATATTTTACTAATAGGTATCGGATGTATATTTTTTAATACTTTGAAGAGTGTAGCAATATAAGGCCGTATCGTACCCCAGGGAAAGCTAAAAATGCCTGTTTGGTCATTTCAGTATTAGAAATCACACATCACAGTACAGCTATGCTTATTTGCTATAACTTAGTATTTATCTTGTAATAAGAAACCAGTCTAGACTTTTAGGTATTCCAAAGTAATGATGGTACGATATTACCACACTTCAGCTAATTATTTAAAATGAATAGTTAATTGGTAACAACTTTAGGAAAACAATTAGAATTTTATCGGCCTACGGTAACAGATTACATGCCTAGATAGGACCCACATCACTTCATCGTAATTTTTATTTAGCACCGTAACTTAATAATCCCTACCTTATTAGTCTGAATTAATCCAGCCTGTCCCCGCGGCCCACGTACCTAGTTTATGTACGCACAGCGTGCAAACACCTTGCCGTCCTCCCCTAAATAACAATATATGAGACGTCTACCTACCCTACAGTGCGTTTTCGACCAGCGTCCGTCCCCTTGTCAGTCTAGACAAATTCCATTCTCAAAGACAACCACCACTCGGTCTTAGATCGGCTTTCGCCTTATCTTTTCCAAGCACATTCAGTTAGATCTGACTTTACTTTCAACAAAGTATGGAGGTTGACCCAAGACGGAAACTGCCCTCCTCTGACGAGGTTCCAAGCACTACCAGAAAACCCCTTACATTTTGTTGAACTAACAGTCCCTACTTGTGTACCTTGTAATCTAGGCCCAAGCCACATTTAACTTAACTTCGTGGTGAGTTGTGTGAGTCGCATTGCCCCTGAAAGCAACTGACCCCTAAGCTGACTATTCGTCGGGCCAGGAATACCCAGTGTGTCAACCTAACACTACCCTGTGTGTAAGGAGGCGGGACGGTTTTGGACGGGGTTGTACGTGCCCACCTCCAGCTAATAATTGGTGTCTGACCTATCTTCAATTTTCACTAGGGAGACAACTGTCTCTCCCCCGTTATTCTCTCGAAGATAGTGTATTATTTAGCGTTTTAACAGATAACGCCGGCATTATTAAATACAGTCAAATGCCTCCAGACCGAAGTCCGTTGAAATCATATTAGTTTTGTTGCCACCGTTATTCGTGTCTGCTAATATGATCCAGAATACTTCATTCTGTTAACAATTATTCGAGTCGCGATAACAAGAATTTTACTTTAATATTCACTTCTATTTCACAACCAATGTTAGTTAAAATCGCAACTCGAATATCACTTAGCGCGCTAAAAATGGCTCGGACGCTCGTTTTCCCGTATGAGTTTGTACCGCACTCGTAAATCGGACCGCGCCTCCGACGTCTAATAATTGAATGCCCGCTAATTTTCCTCTCTTCCCCAAGCATCTTAACTTTCGCGCCACGCGCGCCCAACATTCCCCCGCGCAAGTCCGCTTTTCTTCCCTTCAACCAATCGCTAGCTGTTTTCCCGATGCGCCTCGCCTTCGCGTCGCTCATTATTTGTTAAACGCGAACTTCGCGTTGCGCCACGTGAAGATAACATCCTCCTTCTCTTTCTATCTTTTTCTCAACCTCTCGTTCGCTCATTGCCGCCGTCCGCCGCGCAATTCTAAAGTGTTTCCATAATCCAACCAAATCTCGTCAGATAGCCAATATTACATGTTTGAATATCTAAATGTAGTAAAATCTTCCATCAACAATTCCTTTTCAATAACCACCCACTTAAGCCAATAATTCTGTATTTTGTGAAATTATAAAAAGTTCCGTATTCCGACCATAGGTGGCGCCCGCCTGTATGTGAACCGGCTTGCCAACCTACGTCTATGTCGCGTAACCCAAGTAAATAATGCACGCTAGACGGCGCCTATGTCGCAAGACCACACGGAGCAGTCCCCGCGAAATTCAAAATAAAGATAAAGCCCTAGGCCATTGCCAACCTAATAATCCTACGCGAAGCTCAAGTAAAATAACTCACGCTAGACGGCGCCTATGTCGCAAGGGGCACACGGAGCAGTCCCCGCGAAATTCAAAATAATGATAAAGCCCTAGTCCATCGACCATTACTTTGAACTAGTTTATTTTTCCCTTTTCATGCTTATTATATTAATGGTGCTATGCATCAATATTAACTTCAGTGCTACTCCCATACATTCCCTACTAACGGACGGACACCATTCATTCTGTACCGTTACAATATGGTAACTTCCCATATAACGCGCAACAACCATTTAATAGACCACAAAATAATAACTTCAAGTTTGGAATCGGTCAACCCGCGTTAGCTCAACGCCCGTCTTATAAGTAAGACACCGATGTCTCTATGCGTTCAGCGGCACTGATCAAAATATGATAAATCCGGAAACCGAGGAAAATATTTACTATGACGACGGTCAAAATTATTACGATAATGCAGAGGAAGATAACGATCAGTACACTGAGTACAATGAACAATCAGAATATTACGATCCTTCCCAGTTGGAAATGATCCCCGAAGAACATTTTCAGATAGAAGTCTCACCCGATCAAGAGGTAAAAAAAAAATCAATTACGACGGAATACTAAAATTACCCCATATATGCATTCCAGAAATTAAAGCTAAATTCGTGATTGATACTGGAAGCAGTAGATCTTTTATAAATCCGAAAAAAGCAGATGAATATTTTAGTTCATCTTATATTTACACAGAACCATTTGAAGTATTAAGCACGCACGCGCGTAGCTAACATAACTAAGTAATTCATATTCCAGTTTTAAAGACATTTAAAACAACAGGTTCACATAAATTTTATGTCTATAGCGTAGACGACAGATTCGACGGACTTATTGGCAGCTGTACGAGTTGTCGATCGTACATAAATTTGTAGCAAACTATGCATAATTATAATTGGCTGGCGGTATCGCGTTTTGCAAACGCATGCAATTAATATTTTGTACATTTTAATTACTATCAATAAACTCAGTGACTTTTCAACACTCAATCTGAACGGTTTTATTTTATTATTCCAAAACGTTCTACCTTATCAATTATCATTCTTATAAAGTGTTAGGATTCAACCCCTACATTTTTTTTGGTCCTTCGAGCGTTTGAAATTTCGTGCGGTTGTGTCAAAAGCGGGATCTTGTGTGGACTGTATAATTTTTTTGTGCTACACGTGGAATCCTAAGTGAACTAATTAGTGTTAAATATCGAACGTATTAACGCGCCGCGACTATCGACGTGTGTGTCATATCATACATAACTTAGTGAATACATCAATTCACTATCCTGTATCATCGATCAGCTGGCTGGGAGGCTTCCTACTGCTTATCATCGTTTGGCGGGCCGAGAGGCTTGCTATCCCTGTATCATCGCACGGCGGGCCGGGAGGCTTCCTACCCCTGTATCATCGCACTGCGGGCCGGGAGGCTTGCTACCCCTGTATCATCGCACGGCGGGCCGGGAGGCTTGCTACCCCTGTATCATCGCACGGCGGGCCGGGAGGCTTCCTACCCCTGTATCATCGCACTGCGGGCCGAGAGGCTTGCTACCCCTGTATCATCGCACGGCGGGCCGGGAGGCTTGCTACCCCTGTATCATCGCACGGCGGGCCGGGAGGCTTGATTAACGGTATTAATGTGGATGACATATCAGAGAAGTGGGAATTGGAAGATGAGCTTCGCAATGTACAAAGTTGTTGGAACATCATTGACGGATTACACTTAGAAATAGACGACATTTTAAAAGGTGAAGATATTTCATACGAAGATGAATACGCTGCTTATGAAAAGGATTTTAAGGATATAAAACGCACTCAACAGTCAACACCGCAACTCGAGATACCTATTTTTACGGGTAGGTACTCTCAATGGCCTACTTTCTACGACCTTTTTAATGAGGCCATTCATAGCAATAACTTCCTTACGACTTCTCAGAAAATGCAGCATTTGAAAGGCAAGGTCAAGGAAGAGGCGGAGCGCCTTATCTTCATATTTTCTCCGAAAACTACGAAGCAGCATGGGAAATCTTAGTGCATAGATACAACAATAAACAGCTACTTTTTACAAATCAGATGGAAATCTTATTAAATCAGCCTAGTATTCAAAAGCAGACTGCGTATGACGTGAAACGGTTACACGACACCTCCGTGGAGTGTGTCCATGCTATACACAACTTGGGCGTGGATACCAACACGTGGGATCCCATACTTGTCCATATCTTATCAAAGAAATTGGACATTGATACATTAAAAGACTACAAGGAAACCCGGAAGTCCCCACGGGAGTAACCGGAATTTAATGAGTTTATATCATTCTTGGAAGCTAAGTTTACGGCCCTCGAACCCAAGTACACGTGCCGCAAACTGTCAGCTCTGCAATAATAATCATAACTTATTTCAATGTAGAAAATTTACAAGCATGGCCCCGTTAACAAAGTTGAAATTGATTGCGAAACATCAAATATGCAAGAACTGTTTGTATAAGCATTATGACAATCCGTGTCTTTCTATCAAGCGTTGTAAAGAATGCAAGGGTGACCTCAATTCTTTATTACATGACGCATTTACAAATAACAACTCATCCACCTCCAATATGTTTCCATCACATAGCGAACATATAGTATCAGAGAAACAAAATATCAAGCAACATAATGTTAATAATGTTGCGGGAGACGATGAAGAGGTTCTCTTAACAACCGTTTTATTAAAGGTTTTATCAGCTAACGGTACATTTATCACTCTACGAGCGCTCCTAGATCAAGGGTCTCAGATCTCGTTAATATCAGAGAATGCTGTACAAATATTAGGGCTACACCGACAAAGATATCACGCATCAGTGTCCGGCATTGGTCAAGGCTCTAAACAAAGCAAGGGAATGGTTAACTTAGAATGTCATTCGATCTATGGCGATTATAACTTTACAACTCAAGCATTAATTATATCAAAGGTTATAAACAACTTGCCAAATAATACATTTACAAAAACATCATGGTCACACTTGCAACATGTTAACCTGGCAGATCCCGACTACAACGTGTCACGCTCTATAGATTTATTATTAGATGCTAGTGTTTACTCTCAAATACTAATGAATGGACTTATCAAGGGACCAGCACGGTCACCTATTGCACAGCAGACCCGTCTGGGCTGGATTTTATCTGGCAATGTAAAAACTTTTAATTGCCATGTAGTGATCATTGATT
This sequence comes from Scoparia ambigualis, assembly GCA_963921215.1. Taxonomy (NCBI): domain Eukaryota; kingdom Metazoa; phylum Arthropoda; class Insecta; order Lepidoptera; family Crambidae; genus Scoparia; species Scoparia ambigualis. The sequence goes on from OY992514.1 coordinate 29,977,696, forward strand.
TATCAGAGTTGTCTCGGTATTGGGAGATAGAAGAGATCGCTACACCTTCTACTATCTTGTCGGCGGGAGAACAATACTGTGAAGACTTTTACGTATCAACCACAAGGCGCCTTTCAAACGGGATGTATGAGGTGGGCCTTCCTATGAAACCGGACTATGAGAAAAAGCTTTACTCCTCTCCTGCAAAGGCTGTAGCCCAATTTTATCAGTTAGAAAGGAAAATGGATAGCAACGCGACCTTTTCAGATGGCTACAAGGGCTTCATGGAAAAATACCAACATCTTGAACACATGGTACCGAGCCAAGACAATAATGGACCAATGTGCTATTTACCGCATCACGGTGTTCTTAAGTTAGACTCAACTTCAACAAAACTTAGGGTGGTGTTCAATGCGTCATCAAAGACATCCACTGGACATAGCCTAAACGATCTCATGGAGTGCGGTCCAAACCTACAAGCTGATCTACAAACACTTATCATAGCCTGGCGACAATTTAAATATGTAATGACCGCGGAAATTGAAAAAATGTTTCGGAAAATTTTCTTAAGTAATTATTATCAAAATTTACAATGTGTTGTTTGGCGATCAAATTCCGGCGAATCATTAATGGATTATAGACTAACGACCGTCACGTATGGCACTAAGGCAGCGCCATTCCTTGCAATGAGAACACTCAGGCAATTAGCAAGTGATGACGTTGAAAATTATCTTTTAGGATCAATGGCCTTGAAAAATAACTTTTTTATGGATGATTTTTTGGGGGGCCATAACTTGTTAGCAGTTGCAAAGGAAATACAAACTCAACTGATTAACATTTTACGCGGTGCCGGAATGAACATACGAAAGTGGTCCAGCAACCACGAGGAGCTCGTACAAGATTTATTACACGATCAGTTAAACAGTCCCTTTGAGTTTAAGTGTTCCGAATCACGTAAGACATTAGGTTTAAAGTGGAACCCTTCTGACTCCTTTACATACGATAATAAATTTAAAACATCAGAGCCTAAACGCAACACGAAGAGAGAATTATTATCAGACATATCGAAGATTTTCGATCCTATTGGTTGGATATCACCCTTATCAGTTAAGGCTAAGCTGTTATTCCAGAAGGCATGGGTCTCAGGTTTATCCTGGGACGAAAAACTACCATCAGATATCATACATGAATGGATGCAGTTGCGCAATGAATTTAAAAACATCAGTAATTTCAACATTCCTCGTTATTTAAGTAATACCGATAATGATTATCACTTGCACGGCTTTAGCGATGCCTCGGCAAAGGCATATGCATGCGCCATATATTGTGTTACGACAAATGATAAGGGCGAGCGCACATCGTGACTGGTAGCAGCGAAAACTAAGTTAGCACCGTTGAACAAAAAGATATCACTGCCTCGTCTTGAACTCTGTGGTGCATTGTTATTATCACAGCTAATGAGCAAGGTAATCAAGACCTTTGTCGCCGCTTTAATGTATATGTGCCTAGGTTATGTGTTTCATGGGCGACAAGTACCGAAGAACAATCTTTGTATGCTGTTTCCAATTAAAAAATATAAATATGACTCACATAGTTATACTTCAAGTCAGGTTCTCTCTGCTTCCTCCAGGAACAGCTGCCTCGAATTAGATTACTGCTTCGCCATCTGTAGATTTAGGGGACAGATGACACCACAGCATGTGGTGCCTCTGTCCACGGGTCACACCTCCAGCTGGTAGCCGGGGTGACTCTTTACAGTGCTGAAATGTATTATAGAATCTAAGTACATCAGTTACACGAATTTCCCCCTGTGGTAATTATTGTAAGTAGTTAAGTCATAATGATAATGGCTAGTCATGGAAACAATTATAGAATAAGACGTTGCTACATGGAATATTAAGAAGGGTCCTATTGCTTAGATAGTACGGGAGAATCCTTGTATGTACTATCCCTTGCATTCAGTATCTTACTTAGGTCTTACTGGACCACTGCACCCCCGTAGGGCCGTGCGCTACTACTGCAGGTATGATAATATGCAGTCTTACTCGTTACGGGTGCTGGTAACTTATGCACCACGGTCTTTCTGGACCGTCGCACCCCCGTAGGGCCGTACGCTACTACTGCAGGTATGATAATATGCAGTCTTACTCGTTACGGGTGCTGGTAACTTATGCACCACGGTCTTTCTGGACCGTCGCACCCCCGTAGGGCCGTACGCTATCACTGCAGGTATGATAATATGCAGTTCAACCTATCTATCTACTGCAGGTACGATAATATGCAGTTCAACCTCTCTATAGAATACTTAGTGTGATACTTAGTGAGATACTTAGTGAGATACTTAGCGAGATACTTAGTGAGATACTTAGTGAGATACTTAGTTTTCATTACAGCAGCACGTGGCGCGCTTCCTCCGCATCGTCCTTTCACCCAATTCACTAACACAGTACTTAACTTGCATATGAGAGAATGTTATAATATAAAATAATGAACTCACTTCGACCGCATTGGCGGGCTTTTATTCTGACATTGGCAGCGCGTCAGAGTGTTGCCATCATTTGAGAGTGTTCGTCTGACGTCGCGACACTCCCGACGGCGAAAGTTAGAACAAGGTGATAAGGCTTTGCGTCCACTCCCGGATCTTCTCCAGGGCTCTTGTGGCCGCAGCACGTCTCGGTTTCTCGACGTCATGCGATTCCCTTTCATTTTGACTCTCAAGTGTCCGTACATTCTGATCGTCATCAAGTGTTTCCATTCCAAGGTCCTCAATGGGTTGAGTCCCTCTTATATTGTTAGTTACCTCCATCTCGCTTTCACAAGTCTCATTATTTGACTTGTTGCTATCATTTGTTCTATCCTGTTCCATGTAAAACGTGTCGTTGGCTGCAGTGACCCTGTCGTCACAACTTGTAACGTGCTGATTCGCGTTAGGTGTGTCATCAGTTGCATAAGACTCAGTGACTCCAAAAAACGTTTCGTCCTCTTCAACTTCCAGAGGATATAACTGTCCTATCGATCTTGTGTATTCTGTACTACCTACTTTCACTTTAGCTGTCCTGCCTGTTTCTGACAGTTCTATTATTCTACCAACCTTCCAGTGCTGGCGGTTTGCATTATCCCCTTTGATTTGCACTATTTGACCGATTTTAGGTCCCAACTTGGATTTTACCCTAGGTTCCTTTGGAGAGTGTTTATACCGCTCACGTAAGCTAGGTAAATATCGATTCACAAACATTGACTTAAATTCTTCTAATATTTTAAGACCTCTTTTCCAACTCTGTATTAAGTCGGCTTTCTTTACTGTTCCTTGCACAGTTAAATTTTCAGAAGAAACGCCTGGAGTCAAACATTTGGACATTGTTAAGAAGTCAGCAGGTTTTAGTATATGATCCTGTTCAGCGTCCACGCAGGTAAGTGGTCTCGTGTTCAGAATAGCTTCTATCTCCTTTAAGACTGTTAATAGCTGGCTATCGTTCAACAGATTCTTCTGTAGGGTTCTTTTCATGCAGTGTTTCACTAGACCCACTAGACGTTCATAAAATCCTCCGAACCACGGAGCTAATTGGGGAATGAATTTCCACCTTATGTTATTTTGGATACAAAATGGTTCGGCTAGTACTTCAGCTGTTAATTTGAACTGCTGCGCATTATCTGATGTAATTACTTTAGGGATACCCCTAGACGATATCATTCTTCTTAAAGCGAGAAGTGTTTCTTCGGCCGTCATGTCTTTGACTACTTCAAGATGTATCGCCCTGACTGCTAAACACGTGTAGAGGCATATCCATCTTTTGTTGACACTGTTTCCAGTATCCTTGGTATCGGTGCTGATGATGATAAGATAACACCGCTGTTCTTTGTCTTGCGCAAACCTCTCACGTGTAGCTTCATTAGATCAGGTCTGATAATTTTTTGCACTAATGTTTTCGTCTCCTCGCTCGACCTCATTTTATCGGTAGGATAAATAGCCAACGATTTAATATGACTGGGCTAGATAAAATTGTTGGCACTTTTCTTAACCATATCAGCGAAGGAAACAGTTCCCGTAAGAGGTTCTGAGGACTCTTCAATAGTCTGTCTGATCTTGAAATCTCTGCGAAAGGTCACGGTTTTCTTTAAGAGCTACAATAGAGGTATGAGCCTGAATGGCTTTTTGTTTAAGGGACTAGTACAGCACGGCCATATGAGATGTTCCATTGTTCACTTTTCGACACAGATTGTGAATCCTTAGTTTCTGGTCCAAATTTAATTTCCCTTCTGTAGAGATAGCGCATACCTCATTTAGGCACTGTTCGATAGTCAACATCCAGTTTTGGAGCTCAGGTGTGGACACTAGTTCCGGAGGATCTTCCTCCTGCTGGATCGGCGCGGGCGCGGGCGAGGGAGGCGGATTGCGCCGCGTGAGTGCACTCCGGTTGAAGAGATTGCCTTCCATTTTTCTACTTTAATTATATTAAATGAACATTGTAAGTTCAAACAATGATTCACTTAGCACGAATATTGAAAGACACAGATAAGTTGCTTGCGACTAAAGTAGAGCTAGGTCACGATTATGCAATTTATTTACTTTATTACATTAATTATTTAACACGTCCGATCACATCAGTGATCGTAATCGCAAATCAGTGTTTCAGCAGTGTTTCAGCGAAAGAACACTTCCGCTCCGCAGCCGAAATACAGATAAGTGCCCTGTTAATTCCTTTTCCAATTCATTCCTCTGTCCACGAAACATACCCAAATACATAAAATATCCCACAATTAATTCCCATTTCAATATGCTTTTACTTGTGCAAAAATTATCTACAATATACTAAAAATAAAAATAAAGTTTTCTAAATTTATTTAAATATAGTCAAAATCAGCTTAAATTCAATAAATATACGTAAATAGTATCTCTCTTATCTACTTCGCACCAGGTTTTTCTGGTTATTTAGCAAAAATTGCCGACTATTTCAGCTGTTACTGCGCTGGTACCGGCCGGTACATACTCGCGGGCCGTACATCGCTTCGGTTAACGGGACAACAGCTGATTCTGCCCGTCTGTTGCCGGCGCCGCGCCCGAGTGTCGCCGCAGTGAGGAGTGTGAGATACGTATATTATCCATATATAATTGTAATATTATGCTAAGTTTTGTTTATAAAATAAATAAAAATAATAAATCTAAGGTAAATTTGTTGCCTTCTATATAAAGCGTGCCTTGTAACTTACAATTTAATACGAATAAAGTATAAAGGTCAAAGTTCATATAGCGAAATTAACGGCGTTACTTAATAATTTAGTTACATACATAACTTATATAATTTAAATTAAGTTCTTTTATTTGTTTTTAAAAATGACCACACTAGGTTCATTATCTCTTTCACAACCAACTAATCAAACATTAAAGGATTTATTTACAAAACGCAGTTCAGTTAAAGGACAAATTACCACGTTTAAAACCTATTTAGATAAAATTACAACTCAAGCTACCCTGGCGACTATTGAGGTTTCTGAACTGTTTTTAAAGCTCAGCAGGTTCGAAAGTCAGTCGGTTAAATATGATGAGCTGCAGACTCGGATTGAGTTAATTAACTCCGATAATTTGGAATTGGAGTTTGATGAGCGTGAACGCATTGAACAAGATTTCATTGTCTGTATTGCTATGGCCAAAACTCTATTTGACCAACAAAGTGAAATAAAGGCTATCGACCAAGAAATAAAAAAGCGTGAGTCCATGTTTCATGAAGCTCAATGCAGTCTCGATCATAGTGAGTCTCATGTTCGGATACCTCAACTACAAATTGCAAAATTTGACGGATCATTTTTTCGCTGGTTAGAATTTCGCGACAATAATTTAATCCAAAACAATAAGCGAATTTCTACCATACAAAAATTTCATTACTTGTTATTGTATTTGGAAGGCGATGCAGCTCGTGTCGTTTGAGGTGTCATCCGCGAACTACAACAACGCTTGGCAGCTTCTATGACCGTTATAACAAGAAAAGGTTGCTTAAAAATCATCATTTAAAATCTATTTTTAACATACAACCATTGCAACGCGAAACTGAAGGTTCTTTACGATTTCTAGTGGACCATATCACCAAAAATTTACGTGCCTTAGCTAATCTCGGCCAACCCACTGAACACTGGGACACCCTTATTATTTTTTTGGTTTCTGCTAAGTTAGAGAATCAGACACTTGTCAAGTGGGAGGAACAAAGAAAACACTTAGGTGATTTTCCTAGCTTAGAACAGTATAATTCATTTTTAATTGATAGGGCTCACGTTTTAGAGTCCACTAGTAGTAATAAATATATAAATTCTAGTACAAAAAATAATAATGTAAAATCATTTCAGCTTTCGCAACCCAGTCCTAATAGGCAACCATTCCAAACAAAATCTTATGCCACAGTGCAACAAAATAACTATCAAACAAAATTTCAGTGCATTATTTGCGATAATTATTTGATTCAGGAAGCCAATCCTCTTACATTACAAAATCATTGCAACAAAAATTGTCTCTAAATAAAAAACCCATATTTATTAACGTTATCGGCATTGGCAACAATTCAGTAAATAAAGTTAACGAAAGTTGCATTATTCAATTAAAATCTAATAATCATATTTTTTAAAAGGACTTGCATTGTTTTTATATTAGATAAACTTACATGAGACCTACCAAAGGCTCCTATTAGTCTACATGCCTTAGATATACCTTTAAATATAAAATTAGCGGACCCCAATTTTAACGAACACTGCCCTATAGACATGTTAATAGGTGCAGATCTTTTTTGGAATACTTTACTAGGTGAACAGAGGATGTTGGGCAAAAACAAACCAATTCTTCAAAATTCAAAAGGAGATGTCCCAAAATGGGCTGGGTATATATAGGTACCTACTATTTGGACATTTTGTATGAGATTTAATATTGGCATTTTTATATTTTGGTATTTTATTTTGACTTGAAATTTTTTAGACATTGTATTTATGATTTATGACATTTCATACGTTTGACATAATTTATCTTACCTTTAAATGATTTTTGGAAATTGTGCTTTAATTGATTTTAGTTTTATTTTGGTGATGGGTTATATGCTTCTATAGTATTGTATTTAGCTTGCTGGCATGTTGGTGTATACTGTAAGCCAGCAAGTTCTCAAATATTAACAAAGTGACTAAAATTTTGCTCACAAAACTTACATTAATAACAAGACGTACATGGCGCAAAAAATGACGTAGGAAACTATCGGCCAATCTCTATACTTCCCGTTCTGTCCAAACTATTCGAAAAACTAGTACGTGACATCGTTTATCCCGCTCTTCAAAACATTGTAATTGAGCAACCACGTGGATTTGTGCAACGACGGTCTACGACTACAAACTTACTCGTTTACACGAGCTATCTTTATGAAGGGATGGATGATAATAAGCAAACAGACAGCATATACACGGACTACCGGAAAGCATTCCATAGAGTAGATCATAAATTGCTTCTCGAGAAACTTGCGTACAATGGTATACGTGGAAACTTGTGGAGATGGTTTAAATCTTACATCTCTAACCGCATACAAAAAGTCGTTATCAAAAGATTTGAGTCTGAGTTTGTATCAATAAGTTCCGGTGTTCCATAGGACTCTATTTTAGGACCTTTGTTGTTTATCCTATTTATTAACGACATCTGGCAATGTTTCAAATTTTGTCATTACTTATTATATGCAGATGATTTAAAAATAAATTTATCATATTATTAACAGTTATGAAGATTACATTAAATTTCAACAAGAGTTGGATAATTTTACCGAATACTGTACACGTAATAAGCTCAGTTTGAATTTAAATAAATGTAAATCTGTTATATTTACAAAAAAAAAAGAAAATAAGCCATTGCGGTGTTCGTATTGAATCTGTTGAGCAGATAAGAGATCTTGGAGTAATACTGGATAAACAATTGCACTTAAACGCACACGTTGATTATGTTGTAAATTAAGCATACAAAATGTACGGTTTTGTCATGCGCTCGAGTGTTAAGTTTCACCATGTTTATACCTACCTTTACTTATATAAGACATTGGTCCGATCCCAGCTTGAACATGCTGTGCCTGTATGGAATCCTTTTTATGATAAATATACTGTTTTACTTGAAAACGGTTTCTTCGCAGCATGTACTATAAATGTTTTCATAGTAAGTTACCATATAACCTGTTACTAGCTAAGTATAATCTACTAACACTGAAATCAAGACGTTATCAACTTGAGACAATGTTCTTATTTGATTTGTGTCATTGCAGATATGATTGCACTCAGCTCAATAATAAAGTATCTTATAAAGTACCTTCCACGACACATAGTCGTAATTTAACACGCTTGTTTGCTACGTCCTTTTGTCGCACTAATGCTGGCAAAAGATCACCCTTAAATAGAATGTTCAATTCTTTTAATATGAACTTCAATAACATAGATATGTTTGCTACACGAATTGGTACATTTAAAAGACAACTTGTAGAAGCACTTTTCGTGACATAATGTTTTTATGTTTTATTAATTTAACCTAATTAGCAATTCCTTTTTATATACATACTTACTTTTACTATCATTCCTCACGCAATTACAGAAAATATGTATGTGCTAATGTTCTTGGTGGCACAATGAGAAATGTTTATCAGTAATACTTAATGTTTTATGTTATTGTGTACACTGTTTTTTAACCCCAATAAAAAGAAAAAAAAAGGTAACCATACGAGGAGATTAGTTGTTAAAAAAGTACGCTCTTTGTTATATTAGCGGTCTTTTAATATAGAATAGGGCAAGTCAATTAAAACAAAAGTTCAGAGGGTTAGACGTCTAATGGCGGCGTGGTGGCCAGGGAATGCTCTCAGGCCACCATGTGGGTCGTTGCAGAGGCCACTCAATAGACTCAGGGTGTTGAATCCAGTCTGGATGTTGGATCCACTCGGGGTGCTCGATGTTTTCAGGGTGTTGGATCCATTCAGGGTGTTGGATCCACTCAGGGTGCTCGATGTTTTCTGGACGTTGGATCCATTCAGGGTGTTGGATCCATTCAGGATGTTCGATGTTTTCCGGGCGTTGGATCCACTCAGGGTGTTCAATGTTTTCTGGGCGTTGGATCCACTCAGGGTGTTCAATGTTTTCTGGGCGTTGGATCCAGTCAGGGTGTTCAATGTTTTCTGGGCGTTGGATCCACTCAGGGTGTTCAATGTTTTCTGGGCGTTGGATCCATTCAGGGTGCTCGATGTTCTCGGGCCACCAAGAAGGCTTCTTTGCGATGGCTGAAAGAAATCGGAAAATGTGGTTTCATCAAGCTGTCTAGCTAGTTACTACTTATACGTTATAATTTTTATTAAATTAAGTCATTTATAGGATAAAATGTTTACTAGTTTTTTTCTTATAAACATTTTATCCTATATATATATAGCATTGTGAATGCAAAAATTTCAATAATAAAAATATTTATAAGCGGTTACGTCTTTATCGTTTGTTTAATACTTGCAATAGTATTTCTTTTGACAGTGAGGGTAGACTTCACAGTGACGTAATACCGCTGGCTCACAGCGTTAATCACAAACTACTAGAAAAAATTCAACGAGTCTTCTGGGGTCTCGGTAGCTCAGCTGTTAGAGCAGTGGACAGGCAACCCAAAGGTCGTAGGTTCGAATCCGATTCAAGCTTCCTGAGACTGGTTGATTATTTTTTTTAGTAAACATTTTATTCTAGATCTATATAGCATTGTTAATGCAAAAATTTTAATAATAAAGATAGTTAAGTAATTCATTGAAATACAATACTTTTTACCTAATAATGGGTCCAAAACCTAAGGATAAAATAGTGTGTAATAATTTAACACGACTATATCCAATAGTAATCAAAAAAACTGTGAAAAATTATGATTAACTAATAATTACCTTTGCCTACTGAAGGCCAGGGCATGTTTTCAGGCCACCAAGTAGGTCGCTGCAGAGGCCACTCAATAGACTCAGGGTGCTGGATCCAGTCTGGGTGTTGGATCCACTCGGGATGCTCAATGTTTTCAGGGTGTTGGATCCATTCGGGATGTTGGATCCATTCAGGGTGTTGGATCCACTCAGGGTGCTCGATGTTTTCTGGACGTTGGATCCATTCAGGGTGTTGGATCCATTCAGGATGCTCGATGTTTTCCGGGCGTTGGATCCACTCAGGGTGTTCAATGTTTTCTGGGCGTTGGATCCACTCAGGGTGTTCAATGTTTTCTGGGCGTTGGATCCACTCAGGGTGTTCAATGTTTTCTGGGCGTTGGATCCATTCAGGGTGCTCGATGTTCTCCGGCCACCACGAAGGCTTCTTTGCGGAGGCTGAAAAAATCGGGAAGTGTCATTTCCTTAAGCTGCCTAGCTAGTTTATACTAAAACGTTTTAAACGACGTTTTATTAAATGAAGCAATATATTGATATTATAGACTTTTTACGTATTAAAACGTTTTTTTGCATTGTGTACCTAGTTGTAAGCTGTTCTTTATAATAAAAAATAAAAATAAAACCTAAAGATATTGTTTATTATATATTATATAAATATAGAGATATATCATAGTGATCTAAAAACTTTGTAAGAAAATTAATATTTACTAATTACCTTTGCCTGCTGAAGGCCACGGCATGTTTTCGGGCCACCAAGTAGGTCGCTGCAGAGGCCACTCAATAGACTCAGGGTGCTGGATCCAGTCTGGGTGTTGGATCCACTCGGGATGCTCAATGTTTTCAGGGTGTTGGATCCATTCGGGATGTTGGATCCATTCAGGGTGTTGGATCCACTCAGGGTGCTCGATGTTTTCCGGACGTTGGATCCATTCAGGGTGTTGGATCCATTCAGGATGCTCGATGTTTTCCGGGCGTTGGATCCACTCAGGGTGTTCAATGTTTTCTGGACGTTGGATCCACTCAGGGTGTTCAATGTTTTCTGGGCGTTGGATCCAGTCAGGGTGCTGTGAAGGCCAGGGCTTATTCTCCGGCCACCATGACGGCCTATCAATCGCCCTGGGTAAAGCTGTGGAAAGACGGATTACTTAACTTTAGAAATAAAATGGAAATTAATAATATTTTTCTGAACTTTAATTTTTTCTGTCAATAAAGTGGAAATACTTGATTCTGTTTGACTACTACACAAACTTATAAAAGTTTATAATAATATTCATACTACAGTAACTTGAATTAAGAAAGTCAACAAAACTAACTTGACTACCAAGCTTGACTACCGGTAGTTGTAGTAAGAAGGCAGTCGTAAAAACTCTTCAACTCTCATTCAAAAACTAGGTTGTTTATTTGTATTTTTCACATTTCTTGCCATTGTTTAAGTTAGAACGTTTGAGCTCATTAAAGGGACTTTTATGAGCTAAATACAAAGACTATGGGGGTTTTATAATATGATAATGAAGAAGACCAACATAAAGAATCAAACTCACCCGAAACTGTTGCCGCTGCGAAGAGCAGGAGAACTACTTTGAAGCCAGCCATGTCGGTACTGCGAATGACACCAGAGTTCACCGACACACATTTTATAGTCACACCAATGGGGATTATTAATCAATCACACACTAATCTAATTATCGCTAAGCCACTGCTACCAGTTAATGCAGATTTGGAGATTAATATGATAACTGCAGGCGTGGGGGTCTTAAATAAATCTATAGGTTGCAAGTAGCAACAAACAAAATGTTTATCTAAGGATTGTAATAATTATATAATTATAATACAGGACGATTTTTTTGAGCTGATTGGTGGAGGCTCATTATTACCTACCCATTTATTCTCTTGGGTATCGTAAAAGGCGACTAACGGACTGAAGACTGCACATTTAGATGTAACAGCATAAAGCAGCGATGGGCTCACCGCCTGTCACCTAAGCACATGTGCAGATTATTTGGTGAAAAGTGGATTGTGGCAGTGCACTCATTTTGCGGTCCTTATTGCTTAGTGTTTAACAGATCCTTGGTTATAACTGTCGTGAGTTTACGTATTTACGAATGATTTTTTTGTTTGCATTTTTGCGGTGAGCTGGTGTCTGCTTGCAATAGTTTAAATACCCACATCAGCAGATATCTACCCAAAACTATCAATTCTTTATCTGATTATGATAGATAAATACTTACCTTAATAAATAGGTAGTTAGGTAGGTAAATAGTAGTAGTAGGTGGTCTTAGCTGCTGGAGTCTGTACTTAACATACAAGTTATAATTAAATAATGAACGATGTAGTGCATACATTGTAGGTAGACCAAAATAAATGAAAAATATATGTTATACCTAAATAACTCTTGCATGTGCCATGCATGCGTGTGTGTGATACCCGTCATATAAAGCATTGACTTTAATGATAAAGCCTTTGACTTGCATAGGTACCGTATGGATTATCTTAGGGTGGATTCGACCAAACTGGAATAAGGTCTTATACCTGGATTAAGCGCCGAATTTGTGTAGACTAATCTCGGAGTAAGTCTTATTGCAGTTTCCAGTCGAATCCACCTTAAGTAAGGTATTTATTTATTTCTTGAAGTGTGTTTGGATCTACAATACAATTAAGGTTTTGGATCCACTCGAACTTATAGATCCATTTTGGAAGTTTGATGTTTACTGAGATTAGATCATCGAAATTTAGATGTTAATTAAATAATCGTCATGTATAGTAGAGACTTACGTTTTAATTAATATTTTTTTAATGAATCGGAGGCAGTAGTGACGTAGTTAAAATGTACTTAAAAGATTATCGATACATGATTACAAGTTAGATAAGGAATGCAACAAAAGAGTTGATTAGCAAGACGTTGACAACAATGCATTTTTTATAATCATACATATATATATGATTATTAAAAATAATAATATACGTAGGTGGTCTGAAAAGTTTCCGACCTAACAATGACACAAGTTTTTTTTTATTTCTGTTTTTTTTTCTACGTTGTCTACTTGTAAGTATACACACTTCTCCCATCGATTCTCTTTAACCTTGGTTGAATGCTCTAAGCTTTAACCCGCCCAAATAAATTAAAACTAAGCTTTTAAATTAAATTAAATTTAGTTAATTAAATTAAACTTTCCTACAATCACACCAATTACCTAGCCCAAATAGTACTCGGCGTTCTTCTCTGCAAATTATTGTTCACGAAGGTTATTGCCTCTTCATTTGACATAAATCTCTGTCCGCCGAGCGCAGTTTTTAGATGAGAAAACAAAAAGAAGTCGCTTGGGGTTAGATCTGGTGAGTAAGGCGGATAGTCAAGCAGTTCAAACCGTATTTCGTGGATTTTCGCCATGGCATCCGCTGAGGTGTGAGGCGGCGTATTGTCTTGGTGAAAGGATTATCTTTGTATGCTAATGCGGCCGTTTTTCCGCAATTTCTGCTTTCAGCTTGTCAAGTAATGATGCGTAGTATGCTCCTGTAATGGTTTTTCCTTTTTGAAGATAATCGAATAAGATAACTCTAAGTATATCCCAAAAAACAGTTGCCATTATTCTTCCAGCCGAAAAAATAGTTTTTGGCTTTTATGAAGCTGGTTCCCTCTTTGCAGTCCACTGCCTTGACTCTATTTTTGTTCCAGGCGTATAATGATGTATCAAAGTTTCATCTACAGAAAATAATTAATAGGCACCAAAAATCGGATTTATTGCGCGTAAACTGCGCCAACAGAGCGTTGGAAATTTTCATTCGAACACGTTTTTGGTCTAACGTGAGCAAACGCGGCACCCAACGCGCAAAGTATTTCTCATGCCTAAATCTTGGTTTATTATGTGACAATCACGTTCTTTAGACATTTTCATGACCTCTGTTATCTCTCTCACTTTAATTGGGCGGTTGTCTAGCACCATTTCGTGAACTAAGCAATGCTATCGTCAGTAGTTGCAGTTTTTGTACGTCCCGAAAATTCATAGTCCCCCAAGCTCCACGGCCACGTTTAAACCAAGCTGCCCAAAATTTCACTGTGGTAAATGATGTTGCAGAGTCCACATACACAGAGTCCAACTCATCTTGGATTTGCGTAAGCGCATTGCCTTTCAAAAACAAAAACTTAATGACAGCTCGATACTCAATTTTTTCAATTTTCACAAAAACACTCACATAGACTCAGTCAAACGACTGTCAACTAAAAACTGCACTTCCAAAATGGCTGAAATTTTGGTGAGTAACTGTCAACAGATGCACAACTACTGTTCACTAGCTTTTATTACCGAGTGCTGCTATCTTCACGTTGAGGTCTGGAACTTTTTAGACCACCTATGTATGTAAGTATACCTTTTTTTTAACCCGATGTAATCCCCGCTTATGGATTCCAGCCTTTTTTTTTTTTTTTCACTAGGTATGGGTTTGCTCTTGATCCCAATCAAGCCCAGGGGCTAAGACAGGATCTATGATGGTGCGAGCTTACCCAGAAGGTGCCTATTTACTCTTGCTTTGAAGATGGACGGGTTATATGTACTCGGAAACACAGACGCAGGGAGGGAGTTCCACTCCTTTGCTGTACGCAGTATAAAAGATGTTGAGTAACGCTTTGTGTGACATTTAGGAATATCCACCAAGAAAGGGTGGTAGCCTGCAGTGCGCCTGGATGTCCGATGGAAGAAGGGGGATGGCGGTATGAGCTCATGCAGCTCCAGAGCACACTCTCCGAAGTACAGTCTGTAAAAGACCGACAGACAGGCAACTTTACGGCGGTGAGCTAGGGTGTGAAACTTGCTCTTCACCAGTTCTTTGTCGCCAATTAGCCTCTCAGCTCTGCGTTGAATCGTGTCCAGTGCAGCTAATTGGTATTTAGCTGAGCCGTCCCACAGGTGACTGCAATATTCCATGCAAGATCGGACTTGAGCTTTATAGAGAGTTAAAAGCTGTGGTATTACGCCGGGCGGGCCGGCCCAATGCGTGCTGCAACGCAGCGTGGCTCTACCACTCATTTAGCACCACCCAGGGATCACGTGTAGGGTCTCAAGGGTAAACCTACGGACGCGAGCAACTTTGACCCCCATAACCCCATTTACTCTCACAACAAGAAATGCAACAAAAGAGTTGAGTAGCAAGACGTTGACAATAACGCATAGTAGTTATCAGGCACCCCAAGGGTTAACCACCTTCTCTAAAATATTGCTTTGATAGTTAGTTGCTCGTGTTTTCATCCCTTGTTAACAAAAATGGAGCTTTATCACGCCTTCGTAGGACACGCCCCACCAAACCATCACAGATGCTGGGTGGTGGCCTCTTTGGACCTTCGGAATTTTTTCAGTAGCTTCATGGGTGCTGTGTGCATACACCCTATCGTTTTGACGGTTAAACTTTTCTTCAAGACACATTTTTTTCATACGTAAAGAGAATTGTCCAGTGGCCACAGTCTGCATGTCTCTGCAACAACTTCTTGGCTCTCACGTTTTTCTGTGGTACCCCACACCATGTTTACACAGCTATGTGTTAGATCGAAATGAATAGTATAAAAACTACTAAATATAATGATATTTAATAATAGTAGGGGCAGCCGGGCAGTACGGGCAGGCGGGGTAATATGGGCACCCTCTCTCCCATCTAAAATACTAATGAAATGCGCTCGCAACTCGTTGCAACGCGTTCAGGCCTCGTAGGCCTCGCTCGTGCAGAGAAATTAGTGCTTTCGCTGTGACCGCGCGTTCTTTGCCGATAGTGATCGCATTCTTTGGGATAGGTTTAATTAGAGCTGTTTTCCACACATCTGGGAAATTAAAAATAGTCAGAGATCTATTGACTATAGCTGTTATTGCACCAAGGGACTGCGGCAGAGTCAGAAGTATCATCTGTAAAGAGATACCGTCAATCCCAACTGAATCAGAGTGCAGGCTCCGAATAATATCAGCCACAGATGCCTCAGACACTGTGGAAAAAGAAAAGGTTGATGTGTCATGCCTGTGATACTCATAGAAAGTTAAGTCAGAGATGCTAGTAGTTGATGTACCCGGCACATTCAGAAAATGGTTGTTTATAGCATTAGGATCAAGACAAGGAATAGGTATATCTTTGTTATTTTTTATGACTATATTTGATGAAGCAATGTTGACTTAAACCATAAGCATCAAGCACTGACAAATTTCGACGGGTGAAAACCAGACCTCGGTAGCCAAGTGGTTAAAGCAGCTGCCCGGAATGCGGAAGGTGCGTGGTTTGATTCCCGCCAGGTTATTGTCTTTTTTCAGTGTTTAAAAATTTTCCTTTCGTAAGATTTAACTTTTTTTCTGTTTTTCTCCTTTTTTTTCTTTTCGTCTTCTGTTATGTTATCCCTTCGTTTTCGTGGCAAAGCTATATAACCTCCAAATAAAAATAAAAAAACAATTTAAAAAAAGTTCTAATTACAAAAATATAAAAATGTTATTATAATGGTTTTGAGTCCCGACGCTAAACGCCTCCGTAATGACAAGGACAAATTAAGGTAACTGTCTAAAATTCACTCAGTCACACATCAGTCAGTGTCACGTCAACACGATCGTTACCTTTATAAGTTTTTGTTTTGATAATTGGATAAAATGCACTCGTACCTATGTATCCAGAAATTGTAAAAATTATACTGCATTAGAGACAAGAAAAATGTTACATTTCATCGTAAGTATTGTAAATATAAATTTAAAATAGAAATTTTCATATAGTGATGACATTTGCCATGTTGTCAATCCGATATGCATGAGTAAGATGCGTGTAAGTACTATGTTTACTGTAAGAGTGAAAGAGAAAAAAAATGGCGGCCGAGATAGCGCATAAATTCTTTGAGCTCATTGGTCAACTATCAAAAGTCAAAATATATGTTTGTCTCTTTTTAACAATAGGCTTATGATATAATTTTCCCTTTCGACGTGTATTACGTCATTGAATCAATTTCGCCATTTTAAAATGCAATTTGTTCACGTATAACTAACTAGTTTAAGTATAAATAGGTCATTGGTTTCCAAGGGGTCAAAATGATATTCACAGAATATCTATCTATTTAATCAAAAATAAATTGCCACAATTTTTTGTCCGTTCAACTTCAGAACGGCTGCACCTATTTGGCTATACCTTATATAACCTATTTTGGACGTCTGGCCCTTCTTGCATAACCTAACGGTTGGTCTCGAGGTGCCAGTACAAATAAAACTTAGTGAATTAAGGAGAGGGGATGTCCTCATTCATTGCCTAGTCTCTGACTAACCCTTCGGGTTTCAATAGTCGTAATTATTGTATAATGTATGTTTTAATTTATATGCGAATTTATCATAATCTCTATGAGGGATGTTTTTTGGTTTGTAACGGGGTACGGTTGCCAGTACCATTAAAAAAAATTTATAACTTCCAAAACAATTTTATAAACATTCCTTTGGATTAGAAAAGGTACTTAGTGGCGTATAGAAATACCATTTTAGGCCAAGAATATTGATTATGCACAAACCATATGCAACCCCATGTAACATTGTTTAAAATTCCTTCTCTCATTTGACATTTTCGATTAAAACTGAGGCACTGTATAAAATGTAGTGGTTTTACAATAATAACATCAAAATAATCTTATACTACTAACCCATCTCTTCCTTTGGATGTCGTAAAAGGTGACTAATGGACTAAAGACTGCTTTACATTCATCAGTTAAAAGCAGTGACGGCCGCACCACCTCCATAATATCCCCAAAGGGGGAGGAGTAAGGTGTATTCCTCATACACTGTGCCAAAGGCACGGCAGGGTAAGTCAGAGACTAGGCAATTAGGACCGTAACACTCCACTTTACACCAAATAAGAACTGCACATGTGCTCAGCATGATATCATATCAAGTGGTTAGTCCATCTCACACAGCATGTTATATTTTAGGACTATTTATTCAAAATGACGTCTTGGTGTTCGAGAGACCAAGTCGGCTCGGTCTTATAGCCGAAGTCTTGGAGTACAATTCGCAGGTAGGGCAAAGTGTCTTATTATTGATTGCATTCACAATGCTATATAGACAAAGATTAAAATTTTTACTAAAAAAAACAACCAACCAACAAACGACCAGTCTGGAGCCGTTACAGCTACGTAGGGACATAGCTTCTCTTACAATCAAGACAAGTACCAAAAAGTTTGGACAATCGTTCCTTTGCCGAACTGCCCGTATGTGGAATGCGTTTCCCGCGCACGTGTTTCCCTCCTCTTTCTCTCCCGGGTTATTTAAGCGGGGCGTGAAAAAGCAATTATGCAGGCCGCCATAGTGTGAGCGTTCGGCATAGCGTGGTAGCGCTGAGATGAACGCTTTCACTTCTTGGGCTTCATTGGCTGCTTTTCATCAGGCATAGTGAGGCCATTTTGGCGTGCCACAATAAAAAATAAAAAACAACCAGTCTCAGGAAAGCTCGAATAGTGGCTTTCGACTGGTGAGGGTAGACTTCAGTAACGTAGGTAATACCGCTGGCTTGTTGTGTTGCGTATCACAAAATACTAGAAAAAATTCAACGAGTCTTCTGGGGTCTCGGCAGTTTAGCGGTTAGAGCAGTGAACCGGCAATCCAAAGGTCATGGGTTCGATTCCCATTCGAGCTTTCCTGAGACTGGTTGTTTTTTTTCTAGTAAACATTTTATCGTAGGGTAAAGTGTGTTTTTTGAGACTTCTTGGCGGAAAAGTGAAGCGTCATGTCTGCAGTTTTGTTTTGTTTTCTATAATTTGTCTTTTGTCGAATATTAATGTGAAATAATGGTTGATTATTTACTGTTATGTGTTCTTTCGTGAACGTGCATGAGTGTTAGCAAATAGAACAAAACAGTACAACATCACTTTTTAAATTTTCTCAAGAAGTCTGTGTGAGTCCTCAATAATGTCCCACAGCGTTATTGAGTCTCGAGGGGTTTGGGGGAAAATCATTTACCATTAAACGTTCAATATTACTCATTATCATCCACTTAATGTAAATAAAATAACAATTACTAAAAAACTTGACACTGGCTAAATGTGCTAATCGCACAAAGCCATTATTTAAGAGGGTTTACGCATATCGGTTTCTCATACAAATTTCCAAGTCGAAATTTTTCAAAACTAATGAGCCAGTTTTTATGAGACTTTGCACGCTAAAGTAAAATGCAGGGATCTAAATAGTTTGTTGAAAACATTTAAAAAAAACATTGTATTAACTGAGTTATTGCGATTTAAAGTCCACCATAGAAATGTTTTTTTTTATATTTTAGCATTTTATTAACGCTTAAATATACTTAAGTAAAATTTTAAACACTGATAATTTTACTTAAGTCCACCATAGAAAGTTTAAAATAGCAATAACTCAGTTAAATAAAAGTTTATTAATAAATTTTCAACAAACTACACACATCAAAAGTGTCTAGGGATCAAGCATTTTTATGCGGATTTCTTGAGATTGAGATGTGGCTTTGTAATAAATTTATGATTTTATAAATTTATATGGATCCTTTTTGGTGCATTTCATAATTTGAAACAGGAACTTTCAATCAATTTCTAGTAAAAGATGAAAATCAGCTGTCAATATTTTCCCTATAAAAACATACAACGCATTGAAGACATTATTAGTGCTACTGTTTCCCTACTACTGATTAAAACCAACGTTATTATGGAGCGGCGACGTCATTTAAGCAGGGAAGAAATGCTCAGAGCCGTGGGAATGATAGAAGCTGGTTCCCGGCAACGTACTGTGGCTTTAGCTCTGAATACAAGTCAGAGTGTTATCAGTCGACTTTGGACACGTTACCGAAGCACTGGTACCGTGGCTGAGCGCCATGGAGGACGGTATCGCTGCACCACACGGAGACAAGACCGATACATTCAAATCACAACTCGAAGAGCTCCAACAATAACCCCCATGATGTTAGCCGTGAGGCTTCATCACTCTTCAGGGAACTTAATTAGCGACCAAACAGTCAGAAACCGCTTGCATGAAGTGAACCTTCATTCCCGAAGACCGCTAAGGGTACCACCTATAGCAATGCACAATCGTAGGATTCGATATCAATGGGCTCTTGAACACAGAAATTGGGCAGAAGAACAATGGCGTTTCGTGTGCTTTTCTGATGAGTCTCGTTTTGGTATGAGACCGGATACAAGACGTATGCGACACTGGAGAACCCCTGGACGCCAACAGCGATTAAAATCCTGCCAGGAAGTCCATCCTTATAGTGGTGGAACCATCATGGTATGGGCGGGTATTTGGATCGGCGGAAGAACTGAGTTGATTTGGATCAGAGGCAACCTCAACGCTCAAATTTATGCTGAGACGGTTGTATCAGACGTCATCGTTCCTCTACAAGTGCAAATCGGTCCCTTATTTCAGTTAATGCATGATAATGCACGACCGCACACCGCAAGAGTTGTAAGACAGACTCTCGCCGCAGCTAACATCAATGTCATGCCCTGGCCTGCTCAGTCGCCAGACTTGAACCCGATTGAGCATGCATGGGATATGCTACAGAGAAGAGCTCTGCCGAATATGGAGGGTATCCAGTCGCAAGAAGACCTTTTTTTGTTGTTGCAACGAACATGGGCGGCCATTCCACAGCGTGATTTGGATGAACTCATTTTGAGTATGCCAAACCGATGTTCTTGTGTTGTTAGTGTTCGCGGTAGAAACACGGATTATTAATTGTTTAAGTTACCTAATAAAATTTTAAAGAAAACTGTTATTTCAGTCTTTTTTTCGAACTTTAATGTTAGTGGTTCAAATGTCAAAAATCCCTTTATTAGGAAAATGGCAAATTTCTTTATTAATGCAAAGGTGACTTGGTTTATCGTTACTGTAGACAAACGAAAACACTTTATTTGATGAATCCTTAAAGAAAATTTTAATTAATATCAATCAGGAGAAAAGTTATTGCAAAATTATATGTTGATCCCTAGACACTTTTGATGTGTGTATTTAGATCCATGCATTTTACTATAGCATGCAAAGTTTGATTAAAATTGGCTTATTGGTTTTTAAAAATTTCGACTTGGAAGTTTGTACGAGAAACCGAAATGCGAAAATCTTCTCTTAAGAGAAAAAAAAGTGTGTTTTGGCGATGTTTAGCCCGAGTTTGTAATAATCACCAACCCGTATTTGGTAAGCGTGGTGCGATTAAGTTAATACCCATAAAGGAGATTGACTATTTTTGTATGGACGTTGGACCAAAGAGTGCTGCCCAACATTGAATCATAGCGCATAATGTTCCTAAGACTAATACTAGCATGTAACCCAAAGCGCTTCAGAATCTATCCCAGGAGTATTGAGAAAAAAATCTGTTGTATAGGTTTTACATTAACGAAAAATAATAACAAACGTCTATTACGCCGTGTGCGAAGGCACTAAGTAAGTTTAAACTAAAAAAGTATCTATTAGAGTTACAGCTTTCCAGCACTTAAGCGGTCGTGCTGTGATAATAATATTTTATTTTATTATTGTCATTTTTTAAAATTTTGTTATTTTGTTTTATAGTTTTCGTTTTTTATATTTATTAGCTTGTTTTATTTATGTTTTGTATTGTAACGTCATATATTTATGTTAAAGTAAAACTATCTACGGCTTGATGTTATTTTGATTTTGTGAGCCTAAACTTAAATTTAAGTTTATGTATGGAGCTGCGCCTCCCTCTTACTGGTTCCACGGAATACCAGCGCCATGGCATGTAAATGTCACGGCATAAGCTGAGTGGCGACCATTTCGGTTGCATAATGCCTTCGTTTTAATATCCTTATTTTTAATTGTCCTATATTTTATGCTCCGAATAAACATTTTTCATTTTATTTCATTTCATAAACGACAACTTTAAAAAATATATCAAAAGTTAAACCAAAAAGCCATAAGATTAGTTTTTAGGTACAATTAACCCACTGGATGTTTTTTTTTAATTATTTTTTTTATATGTCTTCATGTAGGGAAAGAAATAAAAGTATTCCCATGCTTGGTCCAAAATGGATGACTTGATTGATAGAATAAATTAACGAAATTATTGTCTTTGCTTAGCAGTGTGACAGATATTGTATAAAAGTTTAAATACCTACATTACCTTGTCTGAATGGAAAAATATATACTATCTATATCTAAACACTGCAGGTGGGCTAACCAAATTAATGTGCAAATAATCTTTTAATCTAATAATTCCACACTGTTAATCACCTTATCATAAATTTTTATTATTGTTTGTGTACCGATTATAGTTACTAAGATAATTAATTACTTGTAATTATATAATTATGTATTAGTACCTACATCTGTGCTTTGGAAGGCGCAAGAGCGTCGCCAGCCGATTGCTCAGGAGGGGGCAAGCCGATATAAATGACGAATCCGATTGTAAGGGTTACTTCACACATATCAGTGAAGTCACAGTTCCGACACAGTACCGGTACAGTGAAAAATATTCTTTCATACATTCTCTATGAATTTAGTCAAAACGAATACGTCCGTAATTTGCCGATGGCGGTACTGACACTGAAAGCATTATCACTGACAAGTGGGGATGCGTTCATAGATAATGTATGAAAAACACTGTGCCGGTACTTTGTCGGAACGTGGCTTCACTGATATGTGTGAAGCAACCTTAATAAGAACGGTGCAAAGTTCCATTGTGTAACCTCTACAACCTCGTACACACGGCGTCAGATCATCCTACCCTAAACTGTCAAATTTCTCCAATGAATATTGATCCCTAAAACCAGCAGTAAAGTTCTAAATTGATTGTAGAAATTTGACAGTTTTGGAAGGTTGATCTGACGCGGTGTGTACATAAAGGCGTAAAGCGTCCCTCTTGTTGTCGTTAGATGTGCCCAGCTGTGGTACGTTTAAAGGCTGATGATGAAAATAATTTATACGTCCGTGCTTCGGAAGGCACGTAAAGTCGTTGGTCCTGATTGTTGTCGTAAGATGGCAGTCGTTAAGAGGCCTATTACATCTCGACTGTGATTTTTGAGTAAAATGGCCAATTTTGGCGTTATGGATCTCAGAAACAAAACTACATTTACAATTATGACTTATTGAATAGTGTAGAATAGCTATTGGAATAGTGCGTAACGGCCTCGCTTTTTGTTAAAGGACATTGTTGAAGTTAGCCTAAGAACCAACACAAACATGACATACATGATAATTCTTAGCTTTTTTTTTACGACAGATAACAGCTCGGACTTGGTTGACGTTGAAAAAAAGTTGACGTTCTGGACTTCTTGGCGGGAAAGTGAAGTTATGTTTGCAGTTTTGTTTTATTTTCTATAATTTGTGTTTTGTCGAATATTAATGTGAAATAATGATGGATTATTTAAGTGTTAATGAACGTGCATGAGTGTTGGCAAATAAAACAAAAGAGTGCAACATCACTTCTCAAATTCTGTAAATAAACATAACCTCAAGTTTTCCTGATATTTAGGTTCTCAGGAGTGTCCGTCAAAAATCTTTGTTTATACAGTAATTTACTTGCAATTTCGAACCTAGAAAAGAATATTTCATAATTGTTAGTCCTTAGGCTAACAATGTATGGGCGCAGAACATTGTCCTTTGCTTAACTTTTTAAGTAAACCCAAAATTGCAGAGAAAGGTTTTCATAAATTGCGCGAAGGCACTTTTTTGAGCTCACCGATTGAACTACTGCCCTAAACAAGTGAAATAAAAAAATATAGTGTTATCTCTTATATAGTCGAATAGTGCGTAGCGGCCTCGGAATTTTTAGATATTATTGATTTTATGTATGAAAAAAATCTTATTCTAAACCAAAAAACTTCGAAAACCGCTATAAGTTAACTGTGAATATCTCCTATCTACGATAATATTATTGAGCAAAATTTATACCAGAGTAGTTGTTACTTCATGAGGAATAAAGAATTTATAATAAACTTACTATCCTATTTTGATAAAAACGATAAATACATCTGCAAAATTACTACAAAATGCGATGCGCCGGCCGTCCGAATTCAACTTATGCTCACAGAATGGAGATTTGTAATATTATGCACAAATTTATTATCCTATTTCGATAAAAACGATAAATACAACTGCAAATGTGTTGTTGTCTATGCGCACCCAGTGTACCTACAGGCTGAATGTGCTAACCGCACCAAGCCGTTATTTAAGAAAAATGCCTGAAGCATTGAAGTAATCGCATTCGTTACCCCTATTAGATTATACTAAATCCTATTTTTTCAAATAAGCAAAGAATACTGAAGTGAAAGAGACCAATTAAGTATGTTGCAAAAATGTCTTGCGTACACTATATAATAAGTAGGTGTACATTAAATTATATAGGTACCTTGGATACCTTTACGATGCCTAATTAAAAAGCGATCTAATTTCAAATGTTACACCTTGCTTCTTACTTACTTCAGCGCGTGCTTGTCACCGATTATGCCCAGAGTCCTCTGTTTTATTATTTTAATTGTTAATAAAATTTACAAAAAACGCAGTGCTAATGTGAGTACCTATATCAAAGTCCAACGAACAATGTCCTAGATTATTATAGGATACAAATCCCCAAAAAGAAAATCAAGCTGAAACCATCGTCTTCCATCGATGAGTAGACAACAAACAACAAACCATTAATTTGCAAAACCCTGTACCTGTACCCTGTAAATGCAAAATATCTAAGTAATAAAATTATATAGCTTGCTAGCGGCCCAGCGCGACTTCGTCTGCGTGAACACGCACATACCCCCATCGGGGTACCTAAATGAGTGGTAGATTCAGAAATTTATTAGATTTAACACGTTAGTGTCAGTAACACCTACAGGCGTTCAAGCGATTGACAGTGGTATGACAGTACGCCGTCTGACGTTCAAGTTTTGGTTTGTGTAAAATCACAACACCTGCTGGCGATGAAAGGCAAACCCGGTTCTCATACAAACTGGGGCCTGCATGTTAAGGGCTAGAAATTAGTCACAAAATTTAGAACATTAAAAAGGTTACATTTGCCCATTTTCCACATCAGCCGACTTTGGCCAAATATGTCAAAATAGGGATTACCTACGCCAATTCGAAACACCCTCCATCGAACGTTGTTTCATCGATGACGATTAATCGATCTTTCAATTAGCTAATTTTGTTTCAGCGATGGTTCGTTTCATCGTTAATCTGTTTCTCGACTTTTTTTCTTTAATCAACGGATTCTTAAACCGAAATTCTTCTAATTGAGCATATTATCTATCGACTTATTCATTTATATATCGACAAATGAACATAAGCCTAAGATTTAACACTAAAATATAATATTCTTATCCTACAGTTCTAATTACACACATTTCATAACCATCGATAATTATAACTACTTTTCCACATTTAGAAATGGATGTTTGCACGTAATTACTCATTTTTATAAGCAAATCAAATTAAACTTCTAACCGAGATCGAATAAGCAGCTCTATTAAGAACTTTACTATGCTATGACAACTTAAATGAAATTATTTTTATTTACAACTATCTACTTATAGATTATTTTATATTCTAGCCTGAGACTGCGAAAAAGTATTGAGCAAAATCTTCATTGTACATATTGCCTTTAACGTTTAAAAGTAGCTTTCTGATCAAATAATCTGTTAATATAATTTTTTCGGTAAAGCGTACTATCGACTAGACAGATTTTGGCAGATCAATCAATCGGAGAATCAAACTGTCACTGTAACATTTTTCGATGAAACGTACTATAGAGGAAACAAACTTTGGCAGATGAATCTTTCGTAGTTTAAAGGCATCGAGCAATTTTTCGACTAATCGTCATCGACGAAACAAGACTAGACAAAAATGTTTCAAAATGGCGTAATCCCTGCCAAGCTGCCAAGTACCTACCTGCCACTACAGCCGCCAAATTCGATAACAGCACACGTAGGTACTTTAAATGCATGAAATCAATAAACAATATACAAATAGGTACCTACCATTTTTCGTGTAATTATTTAAAAATTATTAGCAAGAATTAAGACTCATAACCTCCAATATCTTTATACACGATTTTGATGGATTACCTACGCCATTTCGAAACATTTTTTGTCGGCGGCTGCAGTGGCAGGCAGGTACACTCAACTTGGCAGCTTGGCAGTATAAGCAACGCGCAAACTGGGTGCATACCTAACTGCGCAGCAGCTTTACGCTCACTAAGCAGCAGCATCGCACCTATATTATGAGCGCGTGCGCTTGAAACTAATACGTGAATGTGTGTCAAAGGTGTATTATTTTTATAAGGTTCAAGCAACTTGACCAGTCGTGCATGCCCTGTGAACGCGCGCACGATTGTATAGTCCCTATTCTCAGGCACTAAGCGGTTTTATAAATGTCTAATTGTCAAAGTGATTTTTATTTATTTATTTATTTAATTAATTGGCACAACTACAGAATACAATTCAAAACATTCATCAGGTAATACAAACTAATTCTCACATTAGAACTGAATTCCGGTGATTGTTGCGCACAGCGTTTACATAGAATAAGTAGTTTAACAAATGAGAATAACAAATACTTAAACTTTTAACAAACAAAGTCTAAAAAGAGCGTTAAATAACAATTTCAAAAAATATATATATAAAAAAAACAATTGAAAGAAATAAGGACATAAATTCTTACAACATGATAAAACAGTAAATATGCTTGGAATAAATCATTAATTTATATTATCGATTGTAGCACGATGTTGACTTACAATTTTAATGTATGTGTACAGATTCTGAGAAAATATATCTAAGTTGCTTATATTATTGTTATAAGACCTATACACATTCGATATAATGGAGCATTGAAAGTAACATTACTATTGCAATAAGGTACAGAGAATAATTTAAATTTCCTCTTACTTCCACAAGTTTTGATTAATAAGTGGCTCAACAAATCTGCAGCGTCCCACCGATTATTAATAATTTTGTAGAGAATCGAAATATCCTGAATTGAACGTCTGGACATTAACGTATCCATTCCATTTGATGAAATTGTCTAGAAAGGTCATCGAGGTGCACGTGCTAAATTATAATAACTCAATGAGATAGGTATAGGATAGGTTTGGTAAAATAAAAGAGTACATATTAGTGATGTTTAATTATTTTTACTGCATAGCATGCCATATCAGGCATTAAGAAATTTCAATATGTAATTTGTTAGTTGAATGCTCTATGTGTAATTTAAATTTGGTGCATGGTTTTTTCATGTGGCAACATTAAATGAAAAGTCGGAAACTACATGCCACGGGCGGTAATCTTCATACAACTCTTTTTAGCCTTTATTATCTATGGTCAATAAACGATTTTGACACATTGTCACGTCTCTAGTGCGTGAGCAATTAAGAATAAATAAAATAACGAAAACAGTAATAAAATAAAGAAAACAGTTATTAAAAATTTACAAATTTATTAGAGGGTCGTTCGTAAAGGTCGGCCAGGTTCACACTTAGTTCCGGCCCAGAATACCGCACTCCCCTGATTCTTCCCGAGTCCGGTACGAAGGCGAAAGGCAGTCCTCCTCTTCACTGGTCCAGCCGCTGCGAACGGGCACCGGCAGTAGTTGTGGACGGGAGCCACGATAACCGGTCTCCACTATGAAGGCTTCGGATATTGCTTGGGGCTAGTTACCCCGGTAGGAGTTCCTGGAACGCGAGGACGCATTTAGTACTTGAGCCGCTTAAGCCAAGGAACAAGGGAAACCTAGGTTCATGAGGCAACTAGACTACTGCCTTAGCGCTAGTAAGGTGAAAGGTGACTCAAGGCGGTTTTAATAAATTAAAAAGGCAGAAACGGTTACAAATGCTAGGCACACATAAGCACTAATCTTCATTATATACACACACGGTCAGATAATGAAAGGATAATCTGATAACTAAGGCAAAGCAAATTATAATTACGCTACAGTGGAGCCGTTATAGATTTAAATTTTAAAGCGCACAATCATCATAACTTCTTCGCTACCGTAATTCAATACTCTAACACACCAAAATAAGCGAGAAAACATTATTTGCACAACTTACCCAGTATGGGAACACTAATACACTTAAAGGTTTTTATGAGAAGGAATCGAGTTTAAAAAATCATTAGCGTACAGTTTATGCAAGGCGCTCGCGCATCAGAGCGACGTGCGGTTGCTTCCGAGGCAGTTTGGGTATGAGGTAGAAACCGCGAGAGGGGAGCGGCGGTCGGTCGGCGTGGTGAGCATACGCAGTCCCCGCGTCTCACCCCGCGCCCGCAGCCCCCACCTTTCGTCGGAACGGTGTCTAGTGTCGCGGGCGCTCAGCGCAACAATATTATGCGTTTTAAGTAACGCTACGTTACATTACCCCCTTCTCTAGGAAAAGGATTTTCACTAGAGCAAAATCCGCCATTAAGCCCGCAAAAATTAGTTTAAATTAGTTTGGCGGCCTACTGTCTTCAAATCTTTAATATGCCACACGCCAAGTTCACGGCCATTCAAGTCCTCTAAGACGTAGACCAATGGAGAGCGTTTTGCCTTAATTTTACATTTTTGGAACTTGGGCGCTAATTTTTTACTAAAGTAAGCATTTTTATCGCTCTGAAAATAACACCGTTTCCATACAACATCTCCAACCTCAAATGTAGCTTCTTTACGACGCAAGTTGTAGTGTTGCGTATTCTTTACATGAGCATGCCAAAGGGAAGCTTGAACCTTGTCAAAGATACTAGACAGGTGACCAATATTTTCAGCATAGGCATCTCTCGGTAAAACAATTAACTCAGGGTCATCATTTTCAACATAATGTGATCCACAAGTAACCAACTCTCTGCCATGAACCAGGAACGCTGGAGTAAATCCAGTGCTTTCATTAACCGAATTATTTATTGCGAATTGTATTTGTGGTAGATTAAGATCCCAAGTTCTATGATCGTCATTAACGAAAGTCGAAACAGCCGTGACTATGGTCTTATTATATCTCTCAACCGTATTTATTTGAGGAGTATACCTGGGTGTAAAATTAACTCTAGGTATCTTATATTTTTTTAAAAAGAATATCCAATTCGCGGCTAATAAACTGAGCTCCATTATCCAGTATAACAGTCTGAGGAATGCCGTGAACTAGAAAAACATCGTTTTCTAAATGTTTCCTAACGAGATCTGATGTAGCTCTACGAAGTGGGAAAAGTAAACAGTATTTGGAGAAACAGCATGTGACAACAAATATATACTGGTTCTGCTTTCTTGTGTTGGGTAAGGGTCCAACCAAATCAATCGACAGAGCCTGAAATGGACGTGCAATGTCTTTCGGCCTACCCATCTTGCCTAATGTACCATGGGTAGGTTGTTTATATGCTAGACATTTCTCACATTTGGAAATAAACTCAACAACGTCAGAATGCATACCAGGCCAATAAAATCGAAGTGCCAAGCGCTTATATGTCTTGAACACGCCGAAATGCCCAGCAATAGGCTCCGAATGACATTGTTTCAGAGCTTCCTCCCGCTTTTCTTTAAAAATAACTTCCTTCCAAGCAAATTCAGAAGACAGCACGTCCTTGCTCTTCATGTACCTGTAGAGGACATCATTTTCCACCCTGTAGTTAGGGAAATTAATTGGTGTCTGTTGACATCCATTAAAAATTTTCAGGTACCAGTCATCAATAGTTGCTGGGGCATCAGCAAGAGGCATGGGGCTGTTAATAGTGTCAAGAGGCACACATCTTGAAAGGGCATCTGGAATGACATTGTCCTTGCCACGCCGGTGTTTAATTTGAAAATTGAAGGCCGAGAGACGAACACCCCACCTAGCAAGACGGCCCGTTGGATTCGTTAGTGAAAGGAACCATTTGAGTGAAGAGTGATCAGTATAGACTGTAAATGTTTTGTCTGTTTCTAAATAACATCGCCAGTGTTCGAGAGCGGCTAGCACAGCAAGAGCTTCGCGCTCCGTTGTACTGTAGTTCCGTTCAGGTTTACTTAAGGAGCGACTCATATAAGCTATTGGATGTTCGACACCGTCAATAGTCTGGACCAACATTGCACCAATGCCAAAGTTACTGGCGTCTGCATGCACTTCAAATGGTTGGTCAAAATTTGGGCAAGCTAATACAGGTGCCTGAATTAACTTAGACTTAAGTTCAAGAAAGGCCTTATCAGCCTCTGGAGACCATTGGAAAGGCGGAGCATTTTTTTTGCTAGAAGTAAGTCTATTTAGAGGGCCCGCAATAGTACTAAATTGAGGAATGAAACGCCTATACCATGACGCGGTTCCCAAAAAGCGTTTCACTTCTTTTCTACTCGAAGGGGTAGGGAAACTTAAAATTGCTTCTACCTTTTCCGGATCTGTCCGCAAACCCTGAGCATCTACTAAATATCCCAGATAACGCAGAGAATTTCTAAAGAATTGGCATTTTTCAAGCCCAACAGTGAGATTGGCGGAGCGCAATTTTTCAAAAACTTGACGAAGTAATGAGACGTGTTCGTCAAATGTCTTACTTATGATAATAATGTCATCAAGGTAGGCAAATACTTTAAGCTCAAATTCAGGGCCAAACAACAGATCCACCAATCTTTGCTGTGTAGCTGGCGCGTTGGTAAGACCAAAGGCGGTAACTTTAAACATGAAAGTGCCACGACCAGGGATATAAAAAGATGTCTTTTCGCGATCTGCCTCTTGGATCAAAATTTGCCAAAAAGCTTTAGATAAATCGACGCTTGATAGGTATCTAGCATCCTTCAAATTGTCTAAAATTTCAGAGACATAAGGCAGACTATACGCATCTTTTTTGGTAATTGAGTTTAGCTTCCGGCTATCTAAACAGAAACGAGGTTTACCATCTTTTTTTCCCACTACTAGTACTGGTGAGGACCAAGGGCTTTCGCAAGGTTCAATAACATCTAAGGCAAGCATCTGATCAACCTGTTCGGTAACAATTCTTTGCTTTTCAGGCGACATGCGGTAATATCGTTGCCTTATTGGCTCTGCATCGCCTGTATTGATGTGATGCTTAATCAAATCAGTCCTACCTAGGCCTCGTCTCTCAAAAGAAATTTCATTAAATTTATCAACAACGCTATTGGCAATTAGCTTTTGAGAATCATCCAAATTAGCGTAGTCATATAAATGAATTTTACTTGAATCAGAAATTTCTAAAAGACCGGGATCATCCGAGAACAAGTTTTCTTCTGAAGATAGATACCTAGGACATAACTTAAAAATATTCCAAAAATCTATTCCCAAAATTAGGGTGGTATCGATAGTTGGTATGACGTGCGCTTTTATAATAGAAAAATTACTTTCAAAAGACACGGGTAACAGAATATAACCAAGGGACGCTATCCTCTGACCACCAGCCGCAGTAACAGTTATCCTATCTTCAGTACATAACACGAAACCCAACTGCAGCAGGCGTTCGTGAGTATTGTTACCTAAAATAGTTACAGCAGATCCAGAATCGAGTAAGCCGTACAAGGTTAAATCACTAGGGTTTTTAATATGAATTTTTACATAGGGACGCGGATCTTCTTTAGGTTTAAGGTTCAAAATTGCAGAAACGGATGACTTGGAGCAAAGGTTTTTTACCGTCAACAACCAATCTTTCCAGTCCGCGCTTTCTTTGTAATTAATTGGTGGTCTTCTACAATTTTGAAAAATCAGTTTTTTTTGATTGCAGTTGGGGCAGTCAGGTGTCCGAACCTCCTTTTTCCCGCATTTAAAACAAAAAATCTTCCGTTCTGCAGTGCAATCTCTCATAGAGTGTGTATCTGATCGGCAACGGTGACAATAAGATTTTCTGATCTCGGAAACTCCTACTTCAGAAGACTGAATTTCGGAAGACCGAAATGCATGATTTTGAACAGGTTCGAACCGTTTCGATGAAGCGAACTGAGAGTTTCGACCATAAATAACATTTTGCTGATAATTACTTTTACGCTTAGTAGACTGGTAACAAAACTCAGGAGCTAAAGTATTCGAAGTTACGGCCGGAGGCTCTTTAAAGTTTTCAGAACGTCCCATGACACATTCGTAATTTCTACAGATTTTTCTAAGATCATCGATAGTTTTCAAGTGAGAACTAGCCGCTATAATAGTCGAATAACAAGGTCGGATATTATGTAAAAGGATTTCAAGTTTAGCATCTTCTTGTATAGGTTTGCTCAAGCGAGAGAACATTCCCTCCATTATAGCCAGGTAGACAGTGATTTTCTCATCTTCACCCTGCGTACGCTGGCGAATTTCGAGAGACATACGATAATCATAGTCCGGGAGATCAAAATCATCCTTAAGGCATACCATTAAAGAATTCCAATCACTAATTTTATTCTTTATCCCACGAAACCAATGAAGTGCATCGCCAATAAATAAATCAGTTGCCGAACTTAGCATTTTAATTTCAGAAATTCCTCTAGAATTCCGAAATTCTTCCACTTTTACGATAAAAGAACGTACACAAGTTTTACCATCATATTTTAATTTAGATAGTTCTCCAAACATGCCACGATCACAAGAAACGGAAATGTTTAATCCGGCTAGGTTAGTTTTATCTATACCGTCATCCTCAGATGAGCTTGTGGCAGTTTTAGCTTCACTTACATTAAATGTAGGTAATCCCGAAAAAATATTGAAAAGTGATTCAAAATTTTCTTTTACTTTGCCTAGTGAAGAAAGATCGTCAGTGTTTTTAGGTTTTGTTATTCTCTGAAGTCTATAGTAAACATGATGCAAAAGAGACTTCGTTCTTTCAACAAGTGAGTTATCGTGAGAAGTTTTAAGTAAATTGAGGTTAGCTTTAATCTTTTCTAATGTTTCCTGAGACCCTTTGACATCCTCTATTAGTTCAAAAACAGATTCTATAATTTCATCTGAAGAATAAAGTTGTGTTAATTTAGTTACCTGACGACGTAAACCAGCTACATTATCTGAAGGAGACTCCCCTCTTATGGCAACCTCATACATCAATTCTGATTTTTGTAGCAATAAATATTTAATAGTTCCAGCCATTGTATTTTTTTTTTTTATAACCGTATCGAGAAAATATCTAATTAATAATAAAAGAAAAACGAGAAAAAAAATACCTCTCAATGAATAACTTCGTGTAAAATCCAAATAATATCCTAGGTATGTTGTGCAAAATACAGCAAAAACTAAGTACAAAAACTAAAACTAAGAAACTAAGAGCAGTAACAATTAATACCTACAAAGATTGCCAAAACAATACCCGCTCTGTAACAATTATCAACTATTCTATCCTAATAAACGATACAAATTTAATGATTAATGAATAAAGATTAAAATAAATGAAATAAGTTAAAACTACCAGTTTAGTTCAACAATTGTGCAATTGGATTAAATCTTCTTCCAAACTAACATCTGCGGCGAACACTGATCAACGCTCTAAATAATTTAAATTCTATTGTGTCTACCTGCGTTCACAGCAGACGACAGCCGAAAAGCACTAATTTTAATAAAATAATATAATAAGTATTTTTAAGAAAGCTTAATACTTAAAGTTTTAAAAATGATCACCAAGGCACAACGGCTGATAGCTAATTTGTATCGTTTTCAAACAAGTTACAAATACACACCAAGAAAACCAACACCAGTACAAAGCAACTAAAGAAGCAAATCGAAACCAAGTGTGAATCACCATTTAGACCACGTATATGGGCGCCATTGTCACGTCTCTAGTGCGTGAGCAATTAAGAATAAATAAAATAACGAAAACAGTAATAAAATAAAGAAAACAGTTATTAAAAATTTACAAATTTATTAGAGGGTCGTTCGTAAAGGTCGGCCAGGTTCACACTTAGTTCCGGCCCAGAATACCGCACTCCCCTGATTCTTCCCGAGTCCGGTACGAAGGCGAAAGGCAGTCCTCCTCTTCACTGGTCCAGCCGCTGCGAACGGGCACCGGCAGTAGTTGTGGACGGGAGCCACGATAACCGGTCTCCACTATGAAGGCTTCGGATATTGCTTGGGGCTAGTTACCCCGGTAGGAGTTCCTGGAACGCGAGGACGCATTTAGTACTTGAGCCGCTTAAGCCAAGGAACAAGGGAAACCTAGGTTCATGAGGCAACTAGACTACTGCCTTAGCGCTAGTAAGGTGAAAGGTGACTCAAGGCGGTTTTAATAAATTAAAAAGGCAGAAACGGTTACAAATGCTAGGCACACATAAGCACTAATCTTCATTATATACACACACGGTCAGATAATGAAAGGATAATCTGATAACTAAGGCAAAGCAAATTATAATTACGCTACAGTGGAGCCGTTATAGATTTAAATTTTAAAGCGCACAATCATCATAACTTCTTCGCTACCGTAATTCAATACTCTAACACACCAAAATAAGCGAGAAAACATTATTTGCACAACTTACCCAGTATGGGAACACTAATACACTTAAAGGTTTTTATGAGAAGGAATCGAGTTTAAAAAATCATTAGCGTACAGTTTATGCAAGGCGCTCGCGCATCAGAGCGACGTGCGGTTGCTTCCGAGGCAGTTTGGGTATGAGGTAGAAACCGCGAGAGGGGAGCGGCGGTCGGTCGGCGTGGTGAGCATACGCAGTCCCCGCGTCTCACCCCGCGCCCGCAGCCCCCACCTTTCGTCGGAACGGTGTCTAGTGTCGCGGGCGCTCAGCGCAACAATATTATGCGTTTTAAGTAACGCTACGTTACAACATACTTCACCCCTCTTACTCCTTCCTCGCCCATTCGCCGCCATTCCTTTATGCGCCATGTTTGTTTAAGTCGGCTAGTTGAAAATCACTCACAATCGCATCGCCCGCCATTGCCGATAAAGTTTTGATTTTGTAAACCACGATGCGTCTTCTGCGAAAACTATAAATGACGAACATACTTAAGTTCAAATGAAGACGTTTGCTGGCTTTGAACATGGTTTGATAATTATGTAATACTCTTCTTTTTCAGCAAAACAGTAGTTGCAACCCCTGTCATACACTGCTGAGGTTTGTAAGTACCTATTTAAAAAGTTGTAATAAAATTATTAATCAATAAATTATTACAAAAAATTAGCCCATTTTCTTTTTTTTAGCAATTTATTGGATGGGAAAGCTGTAAGCCAGACTTTTAAAAATATGTCCGAAATGGTAAACTTTGACGACTTATTTCACTCTGTCAATTCAGCCAGCAATTATAAGGCAGCCAAAGGAAAAATCCTTCGGACCGCGGTGAACAAAAAGTCACAACATCATGAGGCGTGGAAATGATTATTGATCTACAAATAATAAAATTTATAGATAAACAAGGTAAGGAAACATCAGTACTGTGGAACTCGTAAAGGTTGGGGGGCGTTTGTTTTAATAACAACAACCTTTATTTAGTATACGAGTTCATTTATTGTATACTTTTATATACATTTACAATTACATATTTACAATATAAAAATAACATGGTCAAGTCTACCCATGTTGGCACTTCAGATCGATCTCTCCTCAATTCCCGGTTTGACATCTTGTCATTTCAAATTATGTTTTTAATAAATTACTATAAAGTAAAACCAGCGCCCTAACATGGTATAAACTCTACATTCCTCCCGACCTAGGGAAAAAAAATTTTTTTTTCCAACTTTTTTTTTTTACATTTCTACCCATTTCTATACATCACTACACATCCTAGCGGAAACGGGAAAAATAATACATACAAGAATGATTCAACCTAAACCCGACTTGGATTTAGCTATTCGAAGAATGAAACTTCGAAGAACTTGGCACATATAAACCCGTCAAAACTATATACCTATTTCGAATCATCCTCCAACACTAACCAACACGACTCATAAACATCACCCTTAACCAAAATTACATAACTAACTTTATCAATCTGCATGTCAAAATATTTCATGTTAATGCAGAGAAAAATTCAAACTCTCTAAGGGTGTGATAGTCGTTCTTAAACTTAAGCTTCATAACAAGACTCAAAGCAGATACTATCAACTTATCAATAGGAAAAAATATTCTACACCATTATATTTAAAACTCTCAAGAATTCAAGAGGCTCAAGTACAAGGTAAGAAATAGAATCCCCAAAAACATGTCAACTATCCCACGTTATGACTTGATACTCAACAATACAATATTCCCTCATAATCTATAGAATTAGGGAATTATTGATTAAACTTTAAGGCAAAAGATAATCCCTCTATTTCTAATCCATTACTTAGGTAGAACTTCTACTAAGTAATTCCGAATGCTTATGAGAATAGTCACTCTATTCTACACCAGAAATTGCTTATCGTGAGAGAAATTTATTAACTCACTACAAACTACTAAAATAACAAACTAATAATTAACCCTAAACTACTATTACACTACTTCTATATATCAAATAACCTACAACATCATACTCCCCCATACTACTAACTCCTTAACCCTTCATAAACTAATGTTATAAATACTCAACCCTTTATCTGCATACTACATACTGTTAACTCCTAAACCTTCACCAACTATGCTATAAATACTCAGTCTTTAACCCTCAATAATAACAAACCATTTACAAACCAGATACTAACCCTATATCCCATCATTTATGTGTGTGAAACCCAAATCAGGAATCCATGACAAATAGCTTATTGCCTAATCATGTTACACCAAATAATAGAATTAGTCGACTAGATCTATAACAATCTAATTCTACTTAACCCTTACAACTCCTTTTTATCTTTTTCGAATCATTACTTTACCAGCATTCAACATTACAAATACGTTAACAAACCTATCTCACGCTTTTTAACAATATTTCCTTAACATATCAAACTACTATGTGTTATTTGTATTTGGGCCTCTTTTTCAAACATCAATTGCTCCTAAAATACGTTTTTCTCACTTCCCTCGTACATATGAAACATTAAGACACATATTAGCAAATAACAATGATAACACACAAACATACATACACAACAATGTCTACAAACACACATCATCGTGACATGAAATGCTTCATGCGATTTGTATGAACAAAGAACCCTACAAGCCACCAACATTAGACCTCCCATCGCTCAATGATTTTATATGCCATTGATAAAGACGTGCCAGTTTCGTGCATCTGCCAATAACTCGCTTTGGAACATAATAAAATTAAATCATTGACGTTAAAGAATACCGGTCTAACTCTTACGTAGTGCCTTCGTAAATAATCTACTCGTACGTCCTACCTGTTCTATCGAATTTTCGTTTTAGGATAACCCGTTCCTAAATCTACATTAGTTACAAAACGTTTTTCCTCCACCGGCAAGGAAAATTCACCACTATTTGGTGCCTTCAAGAAATATACGTAATCATTGTTACGCAATTTCTGAAAATCAATAAAGTCAACAATTGATTGATGCCTGTCACTTGTTGACACATCAATGTTTTTCTTTTCCGCGCCCGGCTCGGAACTTTCTAAAACAATTGCCTGATATAGAACATTCGATGACCTATCTGACTTTTATTCTAACTTCAAACTTTCTAAACCAATTGTTTGACATGGAACATTCGATGACTTACCTAGCTTTTGTCTAACAAGCGAACTCGATTTTTCAGAATCCTGTCTTGCAACAATAGCGGCTTTACCTATTTGGCTCGACACATTTGGATGAACTAAATGAATATCTCCTAACTTTTGTCTAACAATCGAACTCGATCTTTGCGAATCCTGTCTTGCAACAAAAGCGGATTCATCTTTTTGGCTCAACACATTTTGCTGAACATAATGAATATTTCCTAACTTTTGTCTAACAATCGAACATCTTTCAGAGTCCTGTCTTGCAACAAAAGCGGATTCATCTTTTTGGCCCAACACATTTGGTTGAACAAAATGAATTTTTCCTTGGGAAAAAGACACACAATTGTTATAAAAATCAATACACATTTTATTCTTTATTAAAAAATCCTGACCTAAAAATACACTACACTTTAAGTCAGCTATAATTATAAATTCTTGTTTAAATAAAAAAACGCACAAAGAAAACATTATATCGCATTTTCCAACTACTTTTAACCTACTACCATTACTCGCACCAATACATCTATTTTCTATATCTTTACACTTTACTCCTATCTCATCCGCGGCAGCTTGACTGATGCAGGAAACCGTGGCACCTGTGTCTACAAGAGCTACAGAATTAATCTCATTTGTAGAAAATACTAATAATGGCAATAACGCAGAAGAAGGTCTAACCTGTTGACTCGCTTCATCCATCGCTTGCAATTTCACGTCAGATGTGTGCGCTTGCAAAAGACCAGACGACATCTCAAAAACATCACCGTCGCGACAATTGGCGAAAATAAAATTAGAACGTAAATTATAGCTATTTGAAGGTGCAGGTCCTGGTACAACGCGGCATTCATTTTGCACTTTCGTCGTCATTGGCGGACCAAATGGATTGGGCGTACTATGATCACCTCCCCCACCAACAAACTTGTGAACGAACGCAGCATAATTCTGCACTAAGTTCATCTGCTCTTCACGTGCTTGTGGATACACCTTCTCCAATTGCAAAATAACCTGCCTGAGGTCTCTTTTACACGCATAGTGAGAATATGCTAGTTTATTCTTGAAGTAAGGCTTTAATCCCTTCAAAAATTGCGTAATGAATGTTGCTTCATTGGTTATGTTTGCTTTGCTAGCCAACTCCGATAAATTATAAAAATGCTCGCTCAGGCCTTTCAGGTCCTGCTTGGCATCATAAAATAATTCGGAGTAATCACACACTTCAAATTCTTCCCTCAATTTATCCACCACTTCTTCAAAACTTTTACATGAAGCTTTTATTGAGCGAAAGTAATATAAAGCACTCCCTTTCAAAAATGCTGGCAACAACAATAACCGTTCCTCAGAGCTAGTGCACTTCTTATAAACTGCTACTGCTTGGAACTGCTCCAGAAACTCTTCTACCGACTCATCAAAATGACCTGTAAAACAAGTAATTACGCGATCCATTTTGCTTAAAAAAAAAATTTCTTCTTTTTTCAGGTTTATGTTATCTTAATATCTTTTCTATTCTTCATTCTTCAACACTTAGCTTATTCACCATTCTTTTCAGTGCTTTCGTGCCACCTGAAAAACGGAAACTTTTCGCGCACGGTGTCGCCGCTTTAATGTATATGTGCCTAGGTTATGTGTTTCATGGGCGACAAGTACCGAAGAACAATCTTTGTATGCTGTTTCCAATTAAAAAATATAAATATGACTCACATAGTTATACTTCAAGTCAGGTTCTCTCTGCTTCCTCCAGGAACAGCTGCCTCGAATTAGATTACTGCTTCGCCATCTGTAGATTTAGGGGACAGATGACACCACAGCATGTGGTGCCTCTGTCCACGGGTCACACCTCCAGCTGGTAGCCGGGGTGACTCTTTACAGTGCTGAAATGTATTATAGAATCTAAGTACATCAGTTACATGAGTTTCCCCCTGTGGTAATTATTGTAAGTAGTTAAGTCATAATGATAATGGCTAGTCATGGAAACAATTATAGAATAAGACGTTGCTACATGGAACATTAAGAAGGGTCCTATTGCTTAGATAGTACGGGAGAATCCTTGTATGTACTATCCCTTGCATTCAGTATCTTACTTAGGTCTTACTGGACCACTGCACCCCCGTAGGGCCGTGCGCTACTACTGCAGGTATGATAATATGCAGTCTTACTCGTTACGGGTGCTGGTAACTTATGCACCACGGTCTTTCTGGACCGTCGCACCCCCGTAGGGCCGTACGCTACTACTGCAGGTATGATAATATGCAGTCTTACTCGTTACGGGTGCTGGTAACTTATGCACCACGGTCTTTCTGGACCGTCGCACCCCCGTAGGGCCGTACGCTACTACTGCAGGTATGATAATATGCAGTCTTACTCGTTACGGGTGCTGGTAACTTATGCACCACGGTCTTTCTGGACCGTCGCACCCCCGTAGGGCCGTACGCTATCACTGCAGGTATGATAATATGCAGTTCAACCTATCTATCTACTGCAGGTACGATAATATGCAGTTCAACCTCTCTATAGAATACTTAGTGTGTTGTACTTAAATCATACTTATACTTAGTCACCAATATAAGTACTTAGTTCACAAGTCATTTAGATAATTCGGTACCTACTTAGCTAGGTACTTAGATTTCACATAGAGATACATAAAGAGATACTTAGAGAGATACTTAGCTTTCATTACAGCAGCACGTGGCGCCCTTCCTCCGCATCGTCCTTTCACCCAATTCACTAACACAGTACTTAACTTGCATATGAGAGAATATTATAATATAAAATAATGAACTCACTTCGACCGCATTGGCGGGCTTTTATTCTGACATTGGCAGCGCGTCAGAGTGTTGCCATCATTTGAGAGTGTTCGTCTGACGTCGCGACACTCCCGACGGCGAAAGTTAGAACAAGGTGATAAGGCTTTGCGTCCACTCCCGGATCTTCTCCAGGGCTCTTGTGGCCGCAGCACGTCTCGGTTTCTCGACGTCATGCGATTCCCTTTCATTTTGACTCTCAAGTGTCCGTACATTCTGATCGTCATCAAGTGTTTCCATTCCAAGGTCCTCAATGGGTTGAGTCCCTCTTATATTGTTAATTACCTCCATCTCGCTTTCACAAGTCTCATTATTTGACTTGTTGCTATCATTTGTTCTATCCTGTTCCATGTAAAACGTGTCGTTGGCTGCAGTGACCCTGTCGTCACAACTTGTAACGTGCTGATTCGCGTTAGGTGTGTCATCAGTTGCATAAGACTCAGTGACTCCAAAAAACGTTTCGTCCTCTTCAACTTCCAGAGGATATAACTGTCCTATCGATCTTGTGTATTCTGTACTACCTACTTTCACTTTAGCTGTCCTGCCTGTTTCTGACAGTTCTATTATTCTACCAACCTTCCAGTGCTGGCGGTTTGCATTATCCCCTTTGATTTGCACTATTTGACCGATTTTAGGTCCCAACTTGGATTTTACCCTAGGTTCCTTTGGAGAGTGTTTATACCGCTCACGTAAGCTAGGTAAATATCGATTCACAAACATTGACTTAAATTCTTCTAATATTTTAAGACCTCTTTTCCAACTCTGTATTAAGTCGGCTTTCTTTACTGTTCCTTGCACAGTTAAATTTTCAGAAGAAACGCCTGGAGTCAAACATTTGGACATTGTTAAGAAGTCAGCAGGTTTTAGTATATGATCCTGTTCAGCGTCCACGCAGGTAAGTGGTCTCGTGTTCAGAATAGCTTCTATCTCCTTTATGACTGTTAATAGCTGGCTATCGTTCAACAGATTCTTCTGTAGGGTTCTTTTCATGCAGTGTTTCACTAGACCCACTAGACGTTCATAAAATCCTCCGAACCACGGAGCTAATTGGGGAATGAATTTCCACCTTATGTTATTTTGGATACAAAATGGTTCGGCTAGTACTTCAGCTGTTAATTTGAACTGCTGCGCATTATCTGATGTAATTACTTTAGGGATACCCCTAGACGATATCATTCTTCTTAAAGCGAGAAGTGTTTCTTCGGCCGTCATGTCTTTGACTACTTCAAGATGTATCGCCCTGACTGCTAAACACGTGTAGAGGCATATCCATCTTTTGTTGACACTGTTTCCAGTATTAACTTGCACGGGTCCAAGATAGTCTAATCCTGTATAGGTGAACGGTGTACTATAGTTGCTTCTCTCCGGAGGTAGAGCTGGAGTGTCCGGTAGTTTATATGGACCTCCTCCGTGTTTAATGCATATTGGGCATCTTCGTATGACTTTCTGGACCTGACATTTACCTTGCGGAATCCAATAAGTTTCCCGAATGATGCTTAAGGTATGATTAGCTCCTACGTGATAGTTTTTCTCATGCACCTTTCTAATCAAGTCATTGGTGAAGTCGCAATTTTTCGGTAAGAGTATTGGGTATCTCATGTCATAAGACCAGTCAGCGTTTGATAGTCTGCCCTTGCTACGTAACACTCCATCGACATCGATAAATAACTTTAGATTTCGGCTAAGGTGAGTTGCTTTCTCGTTAAACTCGTCGGGAAAGTGTTGTTTTTGCAAAAGTTTTATTTCTTCAGATATAGAACTATCGTTCTGTCTGTTATTTTTCCCTTCTCGGTTCTCAATTGCCTTGCTTATTTTATTCGTAACGTTGTCTTTTCTTTCTTGCTTTCTCATTGTAGTCTTCTCGACATCTACGTTTTCTGTCTCTGACAGACCCTCCCGAGTCAACAAAGAAAGTTCCTTCAGTCGGTTAGAAGGCCATTCGTTTTCTTTGAGTAAGAGGAAATCGGGTCCTCGTAGCCAGTAGTTTTTCTCACACTTTGTTTTGCCCGGCCGAGTACCTACGTCTGCCGGATTAAGCTCAGTCGGGACGTATCGCAAGATTAGTTTCTTATTTTCTTTTATTTTACTTACTCTTCTGGCCACGAAGGGTGTTAAGAGTTTACTAGAGTTAATCCAATCAATAACTATCTGGCTGTCGGACCACAGAAAGTGCTGTGTAATGTTTAATCGGATAGACTTTTCCGCATATTTCAGAAGACGATTTCCTATGACTGCTCCCAATAGCTCTAAGCGCGGAATCTTGAGGTTTTCTTTGTCTTTTATGGGTACTAGTCTGGACTTCCCAATTACGAAACTTTTTCCTTTACTGTTTACTAAGTATACAACCGCTGCAAATGCCTTAGTGGATGAGTCTGCAAAACAATGCAGTTGGTTACTTTCTTCTAGTAACGATCTGCCGCAGTGTCGTGGTATACAAATGTCTGCTATATCACTTAAGTTAGTGTTTAGTTCTTCCCATTTAGAAGTGAGTTTTGAAGGTAGAATCGTATCCCATTTGATACTTTTCTCTTTCCATAAATCTTGAAGGAATAGTTTCCCAGGTAGTAACGAGGGCGTAGCGAACCCGCAGGGGTCATACACTTGAGCTATATTTCTCAAAATTTCTCTTTTTGTTTTAGCTACCTTCATGCTCTTAAGACGCAAACTAATAGTGTCATCATTGAGATGCCAGTCTAAACCAAGATTCTTGACCGTTTCCTTTTCGCTAGTATCTGTAACTTGTTTCATGAATTCCTTAGAATTAGAGCTCCAGCTTCTTAAATTCATTGATATTCCCTGAAAGACTTGTTTGGAAGTGTTGTACAATTCGTAAGCTTCTTTCTCAGTCTCTGTCCCAGTCACTAAGTTGTCAACATAAATATCGTCTCCTATACCTCTTAGTCTGTCACTGTTCTTAGACAGATGGTGTTTTATTGTAGCATTTAGAAGAAAGGGGCTGGAGATAATGCCGAAAGGAACTCTACAAAAGCGCAGATGCAAAAGATTTTCTCTTGTTACTGGTTTTGTGATACTTTTAATCCATAAGAAACGAGTGACATCTCTGTCTTCCTTTTGTGTAGCGATCTGTAGAAAAGCCTTTTCAACATCAGCAGA
The DNA here is from genome assembly GCA_963921215.1 of Scoparia ambigualis. Taxonomy (NCBI): domain Eukaryota; kingdom Metazoa; phylum Arthropoda; class Insecta; order Lepidoptera; family Crambidae; genus Scoparia; species Scoparia ambigualis. The sequence continues at coordinate 30,020,915 of OY992514.1, forward strand.
CAGTCCTATTCTGTGAGTCCTAAATCGGATGAGTAGACTTGTAAGGTCCTCCACTAGTGAAGGTCCACAGTATAAACAATCATTTAAACTTTTATGATCCTTTATCTTAGCAGAGGCATCATACACAATTCTAATAGGTTTATCTGGCTGTTGTATGCCGTGATGTGGTAGGTAATGCGTTGGGTTTCCAGGAGCACACTTGGTCTCTGGTACCCTTTCTATTATGCCGTTTTTGAGTTGTTGTTTAAACGTTTCATCATAAGATTGTAAGGATTTTGTATCCAATCGTTTTACTAAATTGGTCAACCGGCCAAATGCTACTCCAAAATTCGAAGGTAAATTAGGAGGATAATCCTTTCACGGCCAGCGTATCGAGTACCTTCCTTCAATAAACTTTGTAGTTTCATTAAAATTCCTGATTGCTTCTTCTTCCCTGGTGATTTTCGGTGAGTCTACGATTCCAATCGACTCAAGTTCCCATAGAGTTTTCAAATCGAATTTGTCTAGAGGCAAGTCGGGTTTACTAAACCTTGACGGTGAGTTTGCTTGAAAGTAAGTTATTACTTTTAGTTCTGGTTCGTCTTGTTCGGACGTTAGTTGACCTGTCAGGATCCAACCAAGTTCGGAGTCTACTAGATGCAGATTTTCTTTAATCGTGATCTTCGTCGTTGATAGAAGTGAGAAGTAATAGTCGTTGCCTATAAGCATGTCGACCCTTTCCCCTAACGAGCCGTCGTCGGCCAAGACCATCTTGTCTTGTAGTTGTATTTTGTCAATCTCCTTGTGAGGGTAAGACACGCTGTTAGAAATTATTGGTACCACATTAGCGTACATAGTTATTCCATTGTTGGTTTTAGTCTTGATGTGTAATTTCACAAGGCTGCTATCATATTCAAGTGGAGCTTCAGCGCCGAAGGTGAAGACTGACAGACTACATTTCTCCATAATATCAAGGTTAAGTTTCTTGGCTAATTTATCGGTAACGTAGCTACGCTGGCTACCGGAGTCCAGAAGAACACGGCAGGGTTCGTATTTCCTTTCACCATCTTCTCTCATAACCTTTACTATCGCTGTCTGTAGAACGATATTCTCTTTACAGTTGACATGCATAGTAGTTGAAGTGTCCTTCCTTTGTGGAACTCTCTTAGGGCAAAGTGCTCTGTTGTGTTGCCCACCACAGTGCGCACACGTTCTCACGTGACGGCAATGTTTAAGTACATGACCCCTTCGCATGCAGCCATAACAGTGATCCTTTAATTTCTCTTTTCTTTCTGTCATAGTTTTGAATTTGCTGCATTCATCATTATAATGAGATTCACCGCAAAAAAAGCATGAGTATCTCCTTTTCTTTACATGTTGTCTTTCACTATCATTTTGTCGATCAAATTTCCTTTTGTTGCGGTTGTCCGGTCGCCTCTGGTCCGGTCTAAAATTATTTGAAACCCGGTCGTTTGTTTGTCTGTTTCCCTTGTTGAAGTCACCATGTCTTTTGTCGTAGGTACCACAACCTTGGTGGAAGCTATCACGTCTTCTACTGGAATTACCATTACCCTTGTTAAAGGTTTCATTAGCTATATTAGAATGATTAAGTCCCTTATGAAAATTTCGAAACCCGTATCTTGGTTGGGTTTTATTGATTGGCTGTGACCCTGACCCGGACCAGTTTTTATTTGCGACATGTAGAGTCTCTACGGTGTAGTTGTTCGACTTTGCTGGGTTTCTATCCTGTACTAGACGGTTGGCTTCTTCCCTGGCCGTTATTGTCCTTTCCAGTTCGGACCGTATTTCTTCTATAGAGTCTTCCTTTAATTTTGTTTATAATTCATAAACAAGTTCTTCAGGAAACTTCTCTAATATGAGAAAACGAAGATGGTTGTGCCCTATGTTTTCACCCAGCGACTGTAGTACACGGAGATGACGTTCAACTTCATTAAACACCCGTCGACAATCTTTGTTAGAAATATCAGCAGGTTGGATCTTGGTGAGAGCCGAGTAGTGTGCATCTATAACTTGACTTTCTTTACCATATCGTTCTCGCAACGTTGTAATAGCGATCAGGTAGTTCTTATTTGTACTCTCTAATCCCTCAATGGTATCCTTTGCAGAACCGTGAAGTGAAGACTTTAGATACAGTAGCTTGTCTACGTCGGGCAGGTCTCGATCATGTATGTTGGATTTGTACTGATCCCAAAATTCTTGCCACCGCAATATATTTCCATCAAATGAGGGTAAGTTGAGCTTAGGCAGTTTGCTAGATGATTGGTGTATGTTGGTCGCTACAGGTTTCTGTTTCCTCAATTTCAATAATAGCTCTATTTGAACTTCTTCTGCTTGTAGTTGAATAGTAGTAAACTGGGAAACATCATCTGCAGATGGGTCGACACTAAGCCTGAAATAGTTGTTCAATTCCGTATTGAATTTATTGATAAAGTTTTCTAATTTCCGACAGATTACTTCTGCCTCTTTATAATCCTGATCATTAAGTACGGACACCGAGTTCAATTTATCAGCCGAATCACTTAATCCCTTTATGTGGGTTATTATTTGGTGAAGCCTATTTATGAGTGTTTCTTCCATTTTGATACCCTGTAATAAACAATACCCACTAACAATAAGTGTACTCCATAATAGGCAAAACTGACTTTAGCATTAACTGCCTAACCCTGCTTATCGGTTCATTCCAGAAACATAAATTAATAATCAATTAACTTAATCGTCAGATTCTGTAATAAATAAACTTCTGTAAAAATAAAGGTATTTGTTCAAGTATAAAATATTGAAGTTTTAAATTACTTATTGTTTGCTTTAATTTACTAAAATAAACCTTGTTTATTGCAATTCAATAGTTCGAGTTATTAAATGTATTGCTATCGCTCTTTAGTGTTTAATTTAGACGTTTATTTTGCAGAGCGCTGTATGTCATCGCTAAACGCTCGCGTTGAATAGATAAGTCACACTCAAGCTCATACCTATATAGGTTTTACGTATAAAATTTAGAAACGTTAAATCGAACGAGTTCTCTCATTAAACTAAAATAATTCAGACAAACAAACAACGTGAACAATATACGCCCGGCACTCGTATTATAATCGCGTACCTACGTTGTTGTGCCACAGTAATGATTATTGTACTAAATGTGTTCCTGTCAGATACTAGGTACAGACGACCGTATCGTCAACTAGGTACAAAGTGGTACAAACGGTGGAAGTTCACCCTTTCATAAATTTCAACAATGAAAATTTACTACGTACTTATTATGCGATACATAGAAGAGACTAAGTATATTAAACTGTGTAAGCATAATCTCATACCTAGGTTTATGGCTACAAGTCTTGAAGAAACTGCAACTGTAGACTGCAATCACTCCCTCGTTCGAATAATCAACTTGCAAACCCGATGACGACGCACCCGACGCAGCTTGCAAGTCGTTTTATGGCCAGCCTGCTTGCCTGCCCTTTCGCCCTAGGATAAGAATAAATCGTTACGACCATATACAGAAACAAGAGATCCTTGCGAGTTTCCTAAGTTTGGAGCTCGTTATAGGTAGGTAGTTATAACTGCGAGGCGCCGAAGTACCCCCCGGCATACTTACATAGGTGCAAGGCGGCCGCAGCGCTTATTCACTCGAAACTCAAGTTAATAAACACGAAAATACTCGACCAAACTAAACGTGATCACTAATAAACAAGTAGCTATATCATGTGTATGCAATACTTGTGAAGATCGTATATTTGATTACTGTAGGTACTGCTAAGTGACGCCGCAATGGCGTCGTATTCTATCCCTTAGAAAAGAATAGAATAAATGTCTATAGTGCTTAAACTGGTGCCTGTTGGCACCTACATTTTACGATCACTTACAGTTACATATTATCGTTATATCGGCAATATTAATTCACAAACACAACCGCCGAATTTCGTATTGAATCTCCTTGTAAACCTATAGTGATAAACTCCTTCACTGAACCAACATATTTTACTTACGACAAAGTAAACAATTGCACATGTAACAACACTCACCTGTTGATTTACTATTCACCTTATCACGAATAACAACCGATTAAAGCCGAAAATCACTTTAAAACTTATCACTCTGCACCCGCCATTAATTTTAGCAAAATAAAAAGATTCCCACCATCGCAGCGGCGGAAGCGCATCGCGTCGGAAGTTGGAACCTTCGGTGTTACCAGGTGCCGAAACTGAAAATCTGCGGTTTCGTGATCTTATTTAAATTAATGCCTTTATAGTTCGGAGATCACTGTGTCTATTTATCTAGTTTGATTGCTTATGTAGCCTAATATCAAATTGTTGTTATTGTTTACAAACGTTAAGAACAATCTCGACACAGATTTACGTCTTAACGAATTATCGTCAAGTTTACTTGAAATAACTTGAATTTAGTAATTTAAGAATATACAAAACAACTGCATTACATAAACACGTTCTAAAACTGGTTAACAACATACGAACATTCTAAACACCATACACCGTGAAGATTTACCTTACCTTTAAATTCGGTTATCTGAATTATGAAACAAGAAATTGCTAAGATTTGGTCCTTGCCGTTGATTATTGATGTATCAGTATATAAAACTTAAATGAACTGTAAGAAACCCGCCAACTTCACCATATGAAGTACCTTTCGAAAATACCCTAAATTGGACCAAAATGTTTCGTATGACATCACTGCTTAAATTTACGGAAGTCACTACACGCCCTTAAATACCGATAATTACTATTTCTAAACCAGATGTTCGCTCCTTTAGCTGTTTTTATTTATAAACTAACAAATAGTCAATAAGTCAGGTCATATCTAGAAATTCTGCTATATGGAGATAAAATAAAACGTCATTTGGCTCGTCGTTCTTCAGTCAATTTTTTCTAACTTCGGGTAGGTAGGTAGGTAGGATCGGTTCTACCTTTAAATTACGCCAAATTAAATTACAACAATTTCTTATAATAAATAAGCTATGAATTCCATCCTTTGAATTTTATAACACTACATCCTTCGTAGATACTTCAAATCTGCACATTTCCTATCTTTCGACGCTTTCTATCCGAGTTGGTTTTTTCCAATGTCGCCGATAGATGGCGCCGTTTACTAATTGGGTTACATTAACTCTATCAAGTCATGAGTGATAATTGTATTTCCATGTATACTTCATCTCCATGTTTCTTCCCTTATCTTTGTTTTCAATGATTTATAAATAATGAAATCTGTTTTAATGTAACTTCGTAATATTTCGTCAGGTGCGTAGTTCCGACATTCGTCCATAGATGCCGCTACCAGTCTTATTAAGCCACTGAGCCCTTATGCCTTTTATTTGATCTATTTAATTTTATGCTGAATCTTGAATTCTGCTATATCCCAGCACCTTCACCATTTGTCGCCGCTTTAATGTATATGTGCCTAGGTTATGTGTTTCATGGGCGACAAGTACCGAAGAACAATCTTTGTATGCTGTTTCCAATTAAAAAATTTAAATATGACTCACATAGTTATACTTCAAGTCAGGTTCTCTCTGCTTCCTCCAGGAACAGCTGCCTCGAATTAGATTACTGCTTCGCCATCTGTAGATTTAGGGGACAGATGACACCACAGCATGTGGTGCCTCTGTCCACGGGTCACACCTCCAGCTGGTAGCCGGGGTGACTCTTTACAGTGCTGAAATGTATTATAGAATCTAAGTACATCAGTTACACGAATTTCCCCCTGTGGTAATTATTGTAAGTAGTTAAGTCATAATGATAATGGCTAGTCATGGAAACAATTATAGAATAAGACGTTGCTACATGGAACATTAAGAAGGGTCCTATTGCTTAGATAGTACGGGAGAATCCTTGTATGTACTATCCCTTGCATTCAGTATCTTACTTAGGTCTTACTGGACCACTGCACCCCCGTAGGGCCGTGCGCTACTACTGCAGGTATGATAATATGCAGTCTTACTCGTTACGGGTGCTGGTAACTTATGCACCACGGTCTTTCTGGACCGTCGCACCCCCGTAGGGCCGTACGCTACTACTGCAGGTATGATAATATGCAGTCTTACTCGTTACGGGTGCTGGTAACTTATGCACCACGGTCTTTCTGGACCGTCGCACCCCCGTAGGGCCGTACGCTATCACTGCAGGTATGATAATATGCAGTTCAACCTATCTATCTACTGCAGGTACGATATTATGCAGTTCAACCTCTCTATAGAATACTTAGTGTGATACTTAGTGAGATACTTAGTGAGATACTTAGCGAGATACTTAGTGAGATACTTAGTGAGATACTTAGTTTTCATTACAGCAGCACGTGGCGCGCTTCCTCCGCATCGTCCTTTCACCCAATTCACTAACACAGTACTTAACTTGCATATGAGAGAATGTTATAATATAAAATAATGAACTCACTTCGACCGCATTGGCGGGCTTTTATTCTGACATTGGCAGCGCGTCAGAGTGTTGCCATCATTTGAGAGTGTTCGTCTGACGTCGCGACAACCTTATCAAGTAATTACATCAATCTTCACGCGTGGACAGACTCCATGATCGTTTTAGGGTGGATTCACGGAGAACAATCGCGATGGAAACAATTCGTTGCTAACAGAGTTCAGCAAATTAAAGATGTTTTACCAGCAGTGCACTGGCATTATGTACGTTCGGAAGATAACCCCGCAGATTGTGCTACCAGGGGAGTCACAGTGACACAGTTATCAGGTCATCGTTTGTGGTGGGAAGGACCAACATGGCTTCCAACCTCTAAATCAGATTATGTTTTAACCGATTCATATCAGGAGCCCAGTATTGAAGTAAAGAAAATAACACCCAGTGTAACAGCAGCCTTATGTCATAAATCGTCCGTAATTATATTAGAATTAATAAACAAACAAAGTTCAATCACCCAGATAGCAAGAATTATAGCATGGGTGTTACGTTTCATCAAGCGCTCACGAGGCCGGTGTGACGCAACCTTCGGAAGCGTATTGTTACCTACGGAGCTTACTGAATCATATAATATTATTATAAAAACAATCCAATCAATAGACTTTTGTGAAGATTTAAGTTATATAAATAGTAAGGATCAGGTTCATAGAAACAGTAAGTTAGCCAGCCTAAGTCCTTTCATCGATGAACAAGGCTTGCTGAGAGTCGGAGGCAGGCTGCATAATTCGAATATCACCTGGTCCGCGAAGCATCCAATCATATTAAGCGGCCGGAGTAGATTTACCGAACTTATCATTAGGCAAGCGCACATTACTACGCTACACGGTGGCGCGCGACTTACACTTACATACATTAGAAATAAATATTGGATAATAAGTGGGATGTCTACAGTTAAGCGAGAATTAAGGCGATGCATAAAGTGTCGTCGATTCAGTCAGAATAGGTATCAACCAATAATGGCTGACTTACCACAGCCAAGAGTGGTACCATCTAGACCTTTTGAACACTGTGGGGCTGACTTTACGGGACAAATTGAACTTAAATTAAACAAAGGACGCGGGGTTCGGACTACAAATCATCGGATATATATCAGTTTTTATTTGTTTATCAACAAAGGCCATTCACCTTGAGTTAGTTTCGGATCTGAGCACTCCAACCTTTCTCGCTGCATTCCGTAGATTCTGTTCACGTAGAGGACAACCAAGCCACATGTACAGCGACAACGGAACTAACTTCGTTGGCGCTAACCGTCTTCTGATTAAGGAGTACCGAGAGATTGCAGCATCCATTAACAAGGAGTTCTTTGATAACATCGTAGAAATGAACATAGAATGGCACTTTAACGCCCCGGCTTACCCCAGCGCTGGGGGTTTGTGGGAAGCCGCAGTTAAGAGCTTGAAATACCACTTGAAGCGTGTTGTTGGCGATCAGAAACTCACATACGAAGAGTTCAATACAATCTTACATCAAGTGGAAGCGTGCCTTAACTCCAGACCGCTCTGCGTATTATCGGAAGATCCAGATGACACGATATTAACCCCTGGACATTTCTTGATCGGTGGACCGATATTATCAAAACCTCAAACAAATCCAGAATCATTAACTTTATCAAAGAGATGGCAACTTGTACAGGCTATTAATAATCAATTTTGGAAGTGTTGGTCATCTGACTATCTGCAACAACTTCAGATCAGATCGAAATGGAAATCACCAGACAAAAATATTGAAGTTGACGACGTTGGATTGGTGAAGGAAGATAACCTGCCACCGGGGAAATGGGCTATGGGTAGAGTGCAAGAGCTGCACCCAGGGAAGGACGGACATGTCAGGGTTGTATCGTTAAAAACAAAAAATAGCACTATCAAACGACCCGTTATCAAATTAGTGCCCTTATTATCATCATCCCAGGAGCCTAATCAAGAATCATCATCCTCCGATAACGAAACAAAGACACACGCGGCTCAGCGTCGCGCTAGAAATCACGGAACAAATTTAAAGAATTTTTTCCTTATTCTCTTCATGCTTATATCATTTCTGTTATCACCAAGTTTACAACAAGAACCACAACATTTTAATATTACGCCATTGGATAATAATCAGACAATGTATATCGATAAGGTGTCAAATCTCCAATTTATAAGAGACGAATGGAACCTTGTTGTTTACTACAACATAAGTACCTACTGGCAAGCTTTAGGTAATCTACAAAAATATGTCTCGTTTATCAAGGAAGGAAGTTCTTCATCTACTGATTCTCAATATGGAAGTGTCATATTGCAACTTGAACACGAGCTTAACGAAATTGATCATTATAATCAGCTGTTACAAAACCAGTATCGAAGAAGACAGAAAAGAGGATTAGTGAATGGTGTTGGTTACATTGCCAACTCGTTATTTGGAGTCTTAGATGAGAGGTTTGCTAATCAATATTAAAAAGATATAGAAAACAATTAAGCAGAATGAGAATCATTTGCAGACCCTACTTCAAAATCAGACCCTAGTAATAGAAGCAGAAAGTAATATACTAAAAAGACACGAAGATATGATGCTAAGGCAGTTTTCTTGTATCAATAATTTAAGAGCAGATATTAGTCAGGTTCGATTGGATACATCACACGCTATGTACATGACTTCATCATCCTTGGCGGCCCATATCATCCTATCCAACGTGCGGCGAATCCAACAAACTTAGATTGAGACAGTGGCAGACATCAATCAAGGTCACTTAAATACTCATTTTTTATCACCAGAACAGCTTGAGAAACAAATGAACATTATTTCCAGTCGACTACAAAGAGATCTCATACTACCAACATACAACTCAAATATCATTCATTTATATAAATTGTTAAGAGTTTCGGCGAAAGTTACTGACAAATTCCTTATCGTTGAAATAAAAATACCTATATTAAGTAGCGAAGTTTTTGAGTTGGATAAGATTATCAGCATCCCACAAAGAAGAGGACAAAACTTTTATCATGTCACCACTATATACCCTTACATTGGATTCAATATCAACAAGGATTCACTAATATTTCTATCAGAACCAGATCTTCAAAAATGTCGTCATTTATCAGATGAAAAATTGTTATGCGTTTTAGACAAACCCATCTACAGTACAAAAATAAAACAATCCATTTGCGACATTAATTTAATTGACGGCGGCACGGACTTATCGCCATGCAAATCGGAGGTATCAAATTGCAAAGAGAGCTGGGTTAAGTTACACGCCGATAACACATGGCTATTTGTGTGTTGCGAAGAATGCAGTGTCCGCATAATTTGCCCAGCTGGAGTTACGTCACAGGTGTTATCGGGCAGGGGACTCATTCACTTACGTCCTATGTGTACTTTGAAGGGTAATGATTTCATTATACATTCACACAACCACTACTTAAATAAATTGAATTTCAACCAACCATTACAAACACCAGAGGTCTCCGTTCTAAATAACATAATCGACACATCGGTAATTAATATATCGACACCTGATAACTTTAAGAATGATTGGCATTTATTAAAATCACAGATTTCTGAGATAAAGGAACAATCTACTGGTGAACTAACCATACACGACGTTCATCATTATAGTCTCGGGTACTGTATCATCGGCTTAATTGCATTGACAGCGGGTGTGATCGCGTACCGGCAACTGAGGAGTAGGTGCCTCGCGGCTGCCGGCGAGACCAGCTCTCGCGGGCCCCGGGAGGGCGCCGCGGCCACCGCCACTGCGTCGGCAGACCACAGTGTTAGTGAAGTGGTAGTGAATGTGCCGGGTATTTAAAGTGTGTTGAGTGAAATAAGTCAATCAATGCTAAGTGTTGACAAGGCGACCTCCCCTATAGTCAGTCGCTCTATAAAATTTGAAATCCCTAGGGAGTAGGTAATTAACGAAAGGACGTTTAACAAATTATTATTCTCTATTATTTGTTTTTTTGTTTTACATTATACATTAAATTTTACATGTTATACAATGTTTTTTTATTCTCTTAACTTATCTTTTTATTATTAATTTTTTTATCATTGTTTTATCATTGATACAGCTTCCTCCTGGAGGCGCAGGATGTACGAGTTGTCGATCGTTCATAAATTTGTAGCAAACTATGCATAATTATAATTGGCTGGCGGTATCGCGTTTTGCAAACGCATGCAATAAATATTTTGTACATTTTAATTACTATCAATAAACTCAGTGACTTTTCAACACTCAATCTGAACGGTTTTATTTTATTATTCCTAAACGTTCTACTTTATCAATTATCATTCTTATAAAGTGTTAGGATTCAACCCCTACAGCAGCGATATGTTGCAACAATTAGGCGCGACAATAGACATGGATAGATTAAAATTAAAAACACGAAATACAGAAATTCCAATAGTTTATTTATATGAGATTAATTTATCTCCAAGATCAGAAACTCGCGTAAAATTACCAACGGAAATCAGAAACGGAGATGCCATATTAGATTTTAAAGATTTCAGACAAGGTGTTAGGATGCCTAGTGCCTTGATAAAATGTTAAAACGGTTTTGCAGAAACAGTTATTCAAAATCCCTCAATAAATACAAAAATGGCAAACAGAATAGTAATGCAGACGCACTCTCGAGTATCAGAGTCAACGCCCTAATAAAGGACGATTCAAGTTCAATGCAAGTAAATCCAGATTTAACCAGACCCTCTAGCCCAATATCAATATCAACAGGATCAGAGGAAACCATTAAAGTAAAAAACTTAAACTCACCTTTTTCAATTAGAACTCCAAGTAGTAACAGCACTTTTTCAGCACCAGAAACTGTAAACTCAGAGACTATACATTTTGCTAAAGATATAGAAACTACAGGCATACCTATTTTAAACGAAGCCATCGATACAAAGCCAAATCAAATGTAAATATATACGTGGAATATCAATGATATTGCAGTCAAAGATATTTCTAGGAAAAAGCAAAGAATTTTAGAAGTACATTTACCTCTAAACATAATAGATTTAGTAAAACAATTTTTGAAAGAATACGTAAAATCTAAAATAAAAAATTCACTTTATTTTGAAAACGACCTCCATAAAAACAATTTGTAGAAACCGTAGTGATGCTATTTAAGAAAGGTTCAGTGCAATTTTACGAATGCACTCAACGCGTAATCTTTGTTGACGACGAGGAGGAACAAAAACAAATAGTTATTAAATATCACCAAGGTAAAACGTGCCACCGAGGCATCAGAGAAACAGTTATCCACATGAAACAAACTTATTTCTGGAGTAGAATGGACGAAACCGTGTCCAGCGTAATAAACTCGTGTGAATTATGCAAAAAGATGAAATACGACAGAAAACCGTTCAAACCTGAACTACAACTAACGCAAACACAATCAAAGCCTTTTGAGGAATTGTTTATAGACTTATTTACCATAGAAAGCAAATATTATCTAACAGTCGTGGATGCCTTCAGCAAGTTAGGTCAAGCTATAGAAATACCTAATAGATCAACTCCGGAACTTGTTAGAGCACTTATCAAATATTTCTCGTTCTACGGAACACCGAATTAAATAAGTTCAGATCCGGGGTCTGAATTTAATAATGCACTTTTGAAGGAAATGTTTAACTTTCATAAAATCAATCTCCACATTGGGACACCGTATAACCCAAACTCAATGGGTATTGTTAAGAGGTTCCACTCAACTATTTTAGAAATCTACAGAATCGCAAAATACGAAAAAAGGTTCACTGACGTAGCATCTGTTATGACTTACTCAATATTAGCATATAACCAAACTATTCATTCCTCTACAGGATTGACACCATATGAAGTAGCCTTCGGACATACAGATTGTAACAATATATTTAATGTCGAATTCAATAAGCAGTACACTCAACAATTGGTTAAAAAACATGTTAAACGAACGAAACATTTATAAAATTATATAAGAAATAAAATGATCCAAACGAAAGAAACAATTCGCGTAAAACGCGGGGGAGAAAAAGAATTTCCCATTGAAGTAGGCGACATAATCTTTATAAAAGGCGTAAATACGCGAAGATCTAAAGATAAGCCGCGCTACCAAGTAGCCCAAGCGTGTGGTGAAACGTCGCGAAACGTAGTCCCCGTGACTACAAAGAAAAGTAAAACTAAAGTACCAATTAAAGATATAAAACGTCCTCCACAGGTACGTTCTCATCGTGATCCAGACAATCCACAGCCAGGCCCTTCAAGTCGACGAGATACATAAGAATCCGGGAATTCTACCAATCAAAGAAGGAACCGCACGTATTAGCTACGACAGTAGGCTAGTAGTAAAAACATTAGATTTAAATATAATTAAAAATGATTTACAATATAATAATAATAAATATAAGGAATTTTAAACTATATACAAAATAAATTTAAAATCGGTAATTCTACGGAATATTACAACACAAAATCATATGTAGACAAAATGCAGCAATTGACAATCGAAAAATGTAGTCAAGTTATTCCCATAACAAGACGTAAAAGGGGCATACCTGAAGTGCGATTGCGTAAAGCCATCGTATTCATTTGACAGTTCATAACGTAAGGTTTCATGTGTCAAACGGTAAATTCTAATTGTCTAAGGACTTCATCTATGGTTTACGATTAGGATCGTCAATTTTATCGATGAGTGAATGATTTACTGATTTTGACAGCTAATTCGAATTGCGTAAGGTTTTTGAGCTCATTGCTAATGTCAAACGATTGCGGTGACTCGCGACCCATGACAATCGATAACAGAGTGTCCAAATTATACAGTAACACCTAATTAATTAATATTTTATTGTAGTGTGTCGGTATACTTTTAATTTGTGATCAATTATAGGTTGTCTTTACCTATATTTCAACAACTTGTTGATGAGCTCAAGCCACATATGCCGCAAATACAGAGGTCCACAGGGATCTCTGATGCAATGAGATAAAAGTAAGTCCTTTTTTGCAATTAAATGAGTGTTTACTAGGTACTATTACTATTTTTTATGATAAGTAGGTACCTACTTTAATTTTAATGTTATCTTTTTAAATTACAGATCATGGCTGCCTTAGATTTTTATGCAGGGGCAGCTATCAAAGACGGGTCGGCAAAGACTTTAATTTGGGCATCAGTCAGACTTCTGTTCACAAGTGTGTGGCTGAGGTCACTGATGCCCTCAATCAGCCAGAAGTCCTGCTGCGGCACATCAAATTTCCCAGTTATAGAGAAGACAGGATGACTCTTATGAGAGGGTATGAATAATAGAAAAATTATGAGTGTTTGAATATTCTGTTTTGTTTTCAAAGCTAATAATTTTTCCTTTGGATATTTTTTACAGATTCATGGATGTCTTTGGTGTCCCGGGTGTTGTGATTGGGTGTATTGACGGCACTCACATTGCCATCATACAACCCCACATGTATGAGAAAGCTTTCTTTAATAGGAAGCATTATCATTCTTTGAATGCAATGATCGTAAGTTTTTATTAAATTGCATTTTTATAATAGGTACTGCGATTGTTATATTACAACTAATGTTGTCAAAAACTATGATAAACTAACTTTATTACCATTTAAAATTTGCTATAGTTTCTTAAATGCAATGGTTATATAATTTTTGTTTGTTTTAGATTTGTGATGTGGATTTCCAACATCCTCCATGTCGAGGCTTCATATGAAGGTACCAGCCATGACTCGCATGTGTGGAATAGGAGCCCTTTGGAAGCACACATGCGGCGTCTCCATGAAAATGGAGAAGTTTGCTGGCTGTTAGGTAAGACATTGAACAAAGAATATCATTCCATAATTCAACTTATTCTAGAGTTGCTATTCCACCAAAGACGTGCTAAGCTTTATAATAAAAATGTGTCCACATCATGTAGTCACTGTTGGACCCTCATCTTGTTATTTTTTAATAGGCTAATTTTCAGTAGGCTGCCCTTATGTTTGATAGATAATTGAGTTTGTCTCACAAAAAAAATTACAAAGTTAAGCCTTAAAAGTTACCTTGTGAAGTCATCTGACATTAGACCAGTACAAAACGTGGAAGTTCTGCAAACATGATTATGTAATATCGAGTTTATATTAATATTGTATTAGGGCCCATAACTTTGACACAATTATAATTATATTTTTCATAAATTCAAAAAGTCCTAACAGTCACAAGGAATAACTTTGTATGACCTACTGCACTGCCCATTAAAATAAATGTGCAATCGTACTTATAGGACATAAGCTCATTATGAACCAAGTCTTTATTGTGCAGCATACCTAAGTATTTTTTTTCCCTTAAAGGGGATTCCGGATACGCCCAGCGAGAGTGCATGATGATTGATGACTGATTCTGCAGGCAGTTCCAGATTCCCCAGAATCCCACTATACAGATCTCCACTGCAGCACTCTCAACACAGTAGAACACAGCAGTGGGGTCTTAAAAGCAAGGTGGCGCAGCTAGTCTTTGCCAGAGATGGTGCCACTTCGCGACAAGTGTTAGTGGAAATACTGTGGAGGGAATGTTGTCACCACAAATAATAAAAACTATTAAAATAGAAATATCGTTTTTATTTCTATATTGTCAGTCTAGCTCAAGTTACAACACTTTTATATAGATAATTTTTTGTAAAAAAACAGCCTACCTATTTGTACTAGTAATAATACTTGCAACAAACGACTAAGCAGCTTTCAGCCCAAATTTAACTTAAAAACTAAATCAGTATTAGAGTAGTAAATAGAAAGGAATAGGAGTAGAAAATATTATTCACATCACAGCCTTATATTACCTAGTGATTACATTGATACTGATTGTGCTAATAAAGCTTTGCAACAAATGTCTAAGCAGAGCCTACTCCAAAATGAAAATTTCAAATACTAATTTCGTCATTTAACGATCAATATGGACTTTTCAATCAACATTACCTAAATCATTGTGTTTGCGACATAGCAAAATTAATTTTTAGGGTTTGTAATATTGAAGACAGCAAAAAGCTGCTCAAAATTTCATTTGGAAGTAGGTAGCCTTCGGCTATAATTAGCTTACAAACTAAATAATAACTTATTTAAAAATTAAACAAGACTTCTTTTGACTAAAACAAGTTTTAAAACTAATTATATAACACAAAATAAGAAATTACTTTTAAGAACATTGCCAAACCATTATTTATTAGAAATGAAATAAAATAAATTGGCGGCGCTAGTAAGCTGTTCACAGCCTCTTAAACATCATGGCGTTTTTTGATGGGTAACAGACATTCAGAGCAACAGGTCGATGTTTTAAAACAAATTATTACACAAAGTAAGAAATTATTTACAAGACCATTGCCGAACCTTTTTTTTTAAATTTACCTTAATTAGAAATGAAATAAAATAGATTGGCGGCGCTAGTTAGCTGTTCACAGCCTCATAAACATCATGGCGTTATTTATGGGTAACAGATATTCAGAGCAACAGGTCGATGTTTAGGAGCTTCTCAAAGTTTAGAAGCGTTTAGTTTAGTATTCACCCGAGTACTAAACTAAACGCTTACTAATAAAAACTAAAAAATAACTTAACTCATAATAAAAATTTACAAATATATAAATATTAATTTTCTAGGCTCCTACTGTACATATTATGTAATTGTCATAGTTTGCAAAAAGATTTGGACAGATTATATGAATATTATAATAATAATAAACTCTTTTTAAATTTCAGAAAATGTTGTATCCTTTACAAGAAAGAAAAATAAAATAAATTATAATTATACACTAAATAGGGAAACACTACCAAGGGTTACCGAGATGAGAGACTTGGGTGTAACAGTTGACACAGAATTATCATTTGAGCCACATATTCAAAAAGTTACAGCAAAAGCGTATCATATGCTTGGCTTTATTTTTAGACAAAGTAGTAATTTTAAAAATCATACCACAGTATGTTTGCTATACAACTCTTTTATACGATCATCCCATGAATATGCCTCCGTTGTACGGAATCCCCAGTATAATGTACTTACATATTAATGCACTCCAACATAATATACAAAATATGCAAAAAATAGATTCTTTGTTCGTGCACAATTTTAATAATAGTTTTAAGGAAATAGATTTATTTTTCGAAAAATTGGCTCTTTTAAAAGAAGCATTGCTTTCAGTCACTAGCAGATGACAGACACCCCTTAGGCCTTGGCCAGACTGCACGCGCGGGCGCGGCGCGGCGTACAAAATGTATCCCGCGCCGCGTGCCCACTATGGACACTCAAATGAGAACACATAATATGTTTGAGTACAGTCTGGCCGAGGCCTTAGTGTCTGTCATCTGCTAGTGACTGAGAAAAGTACTGAGAGACTATGAGAGAGGTTATTGTCGCTACATTTACATGTAGTTAATATTTCTAATATTTCTTATAGCAAAATAAAAATGTTATGATTAAGTTAAATATGTAACTTGTAGAGGCCTTCATTGTTAAAGATAAGTTGTTAAGCTAATTTGTATGTTTTTTACATTTGTGAAAACTTTTTTGGCTAACGAAATGTTTATTAACTTCTGTTTTATAAGTGTATAATATGCTGTATGTTTCCCTTAAATAAATAAAAATAAAATTTCCAACGCTTCTTCGGCTATCGTCACTAAGCGTTAAAGCAAGCGCGCCCGATTTCTATCTATACGAAGGCACTGATCTTCGGAACTTGCGTGCTCACTCTGGAGGGTCATCATAACGCAGCCTGCGGTCTGAAACAATAGAAATTTTTGATGGATTGTTTATCTATGTATGTTGACTTAAGAAGCTGGCGACCGGTCACCTAAAATGAGCCTTCCATACTAACGTATTACCAAAATGATTTGCAATTAGACCTTATTTTCTGTACTTGTGATGTTCGGATTAAGACAGTATTTATCTAGGTCGCCATAAAAAATAGTCCAAAATAATTACACAAATTAATCCGAATACATCACAAGTACAGTGAATCACGCTCAATTTTTTATTATTTTATTATAACGTTTGTAACTATGAGAGGCTGACGTGTCGCCGGCGTCTTAATACCCAGCACGTTGCCATTATTGCTCCAATAAAAGCCTCTTCTTAAGAGGCCTATTACATCTCGAATGTGATTTTTGCATTAAATGCCCATTTTCGCATTTTGTAGTAATTTTGCAGTTGTATTTATCGTTTTTATCGAAATAGGATAATAAATTCATTATATCCATTATTATATTAAAACTTTATTCCTCGTGAAGTAACAATTACTCTGGTATTAATTTTGCTGAATAATATTATCGTAGACAGGAGATACTCACAGTTAACTTATATAGCGATTTTCGAAGTTTTTTGGTTTAGAATAAGATTTTTTTCCTATATAAAATCAATGATATCTAAAAATTCCGAGGTCGCTACGCACTATGCGACTATATAAGAGATAACATTATATTTTTTTTATTTCACTTGTTTAGAACAGTAGTTCAATCGATGAGCTCAAAAAAGTGCCTTCGCTTTAAGCAAAATTTACATAACGCGAGGCCGCTACGCACTATTCCAATAGGTATTCTACACTATTCAATAAGTCATAATGATTAATGTATTTTTGTTTCTGAGATCCATAACGCCGAAATTGGCCATTTTATTGGCAAAAATCACAATCGAGATGTGTGTGTGGCCTCTAAAACCATACAACAGTATTTATAATATAGTAGTTAGTACTCACAAGGTCGAGGGTTGCGCCCTTGAGCCGTTCGACCCCGCCTCGGTCCAGAACCAGCATTTTTGGGCTAACAGAAAAAAATAAATTATTCCCTGGTGATAACTATAAAATAAAATAATATTGAGTAGTCATTGTATGCTTCATAGCTTAGTAAAAAAGTAAGCATAAAGGCTTTGTTAACTACCTATCATGGATATACATTGAGATACGGTGGCATGTTTTGGGGTAACGCAACCGACAAAGAAATTGTATTTAGGTCTCAAAAATGCTGTATTAGAGCTATGTTCAACCTACAACAAACAGACACAGCCCTACTTTAAAAATTACAAGATTCTTACACTTCCGTGTCTGTACATTCTTGAATGCGCTAATTT
Source organism: Scoparia ambigualis (assembly GCA_963921215.1). NCBI lineage: Eukaryota > Metazoa > Arthropoda > Insecta > Lepidoptera > Crambidae > Scoparia > Scoparia ambigualis. Next base: position 30,039,375 of record OY992514.1, read on the forward strand.
TGTCAAACTAACAATGAATTGTTAACATTTCTTTCATCTGCACAACTTATGGATAAACTTTGCAATGTTCTTTGTAAAACCGCGCTTATGAGTAAGAGTGTTTTTTGTAATGCACCTCATGTCTATGAAGATATCAATAAGACACAGTGATAATAACTTTACGTTTAAGCAGAAATTAAAGACATTGTTGTTGGAAAAATGCTACTACACACTCAATGAATTTTTGACAGATAAAGATTTGTATATTTTGACTGTATTTAATGATTTTTTTTCTGATTTTCAAAATTATTTTAATAATATTATCTTATCATGCATGATCAATTTGTACTATCATTATTATTTCAATTGTAGTATAGTTAATTCAACTCATCATTGTATACTATCATGTGTTCAAACAAACAAATTTTCAGCTTTATAATAGTATAGGTACATTTAGTTATATTTCTTTTACTTACATGGTGTGCAGATTCTACCGTTGGAGAGTTCTGCACTGCAGTTACAGCTTGTGGGAGCTGCAAAAACAGAAAATAATAAGATCCATGGCGATAGCAACAAGGAATAGCTGGAATGTGACAATGATACATACATCACAAAAACCTCTATTTGATACCATACTGTTATTTAAAATACATTTTTTCTTTGTTTCTTTTACTTACATTATGGGAATCCCCCAGTATTAGTAGTATCCGGCTTTTTATAATTGAGAGTGGTTTTTTTGCTAGATCACCGCCAGTCCCACAGGCATGTTGCCGCATATCAGTATCCCGCTTTCGGCTCCGGTATTTTAGTTCATGCCAATACTGAAAAATATAAAAGTAATAACAGCTGTTGTGTTCTCTGTTTATTATTAATTAACTGTTAAAACTAGGTAGCTTTACAGTTTTCCACATATTAGAATAAAAAGAGGTAGATAGGTTATGTCAGTACTAATGTAATGTCAATAATGGACCAAAGCTTTACGATGTTAACATCCCATGAGTCTTAATTGTGTTGTTTCTACAGTGTCGTATTACACAGGACGGCATTTTTAAACTAATTTACGGAAACGAATATACTGACACTGTCTACCACAGACCGCTGTCCACAGAACACATGTCAACGCTTTTCTGAGACTATGCTAAGGTAAGCCAATTAGCAAAGTTTTCTGTTGCCAGTTTTTGGCACATGTAAAGTATTTACCTCTTTTTATTGTAACATCATTGACTCACTCAACATCTCCCATGCTAAGAGCTAGAATATTGCGCCAAAAGTCATCCACGCGCTGACTGGCCATGCTATCTCCAAATTGGACTCTTTGTAATGCAACCTACACTCTCTGCCACAGACTACGAATCCTACGTAGCTATTTCTTACAAACTACATTTCTGTGATACGAGATCTTTTAGTACATTTTTATGTTAAGAGTAAGGCTTCCACTTGATATTACTGTCGCCTTTGGCACTGAATTTGTTTTGATATGAAATTACCAAGCAAAGATACACATTGAGAAGTTTATTTATTTAGTTTTCATCAATGACCTTTTGTTTTCATAATTTCACTTTACAGTCACATACATACAGCACACTGAAAGATTGTTTACACTTTGTGTTGTTCATTTTTATAATTTATCTACTATATTTTACTTACTTGTGTGTAAATTCGACAATTTAAATACTCTATTTTGTATTTTTCTTGCTGCTATAATGAAAAACTATCAAATCAACGTTGCGTCACATTGACATTTTAGCTTTTTTGTCAGCCCCACAGAGTACTTTGTACCTCAACAACGCTACCTTTTGTCGAGTAGTAGAAAACTTATCCCGCCATCTAGGGTCCGGTAGCTGAAACTCTCGTTTCATTCGTTCCTTGCGTTTAGTTACTTAAAGATTTTTTACATGTTTTTAGTTTCAATTCAATGTTTTTATCAATGAAAAATGACTTTTGAGGTAAAAAATGATACAAAACATACACTGCTTTTTACTATTCGATGATTATTGTAAAATAAATCAAGGTTTCATTGAGTAACTTTCATAATAAAACGCAAATTCATGATACGTTTTTAAGTCATCGGTCTTCATGGAATGGACAATAATTACGCAATTCGAATTGACATGTTACGATCGATCGTCAATTGTAACGATCATCCATCCATGAACAACCTTACGCAATCGCACTTCTGATCCCTTAGGTTCATTGATAAAGGCTATAACAGGTAATCTTGATAATGACGACGCAGTAAAATACGATACCATGATAAATTCATTTAAATCCAATCAAGATGTTAAGAACAAAAAGATCACTATTTTATCCGAGATAGCTGAGCAAGTAACAAATAATACGAAAGTAAGTAAAAACAACTTTAATAGAATCAATAACGGCATGTTATATTTAAAGAGAAAATTGAATGAAACTACAGAACTCAAATTGCATTTAAATTAGTAAACATGCTTAACTTGTTTCTGAAATTACTTTCAAATTCTTCTGATACAGTTAGACGAAATCGAAACAGCTATTGCATTTAGTAAAGTGAAAGTGTTACACCAATCGATAGTCAATAATAAAGAATTATTGAACTTATTAAAAGAGTAAGAAAGAACAGAAACCTTAGAATATCCAGCCAAATTAAGGAATCTCGTAAAAATAGAACAAACCATAGAATTGAAAGCATACTTTACAGATAAGCGTATAACGTTTATTCTTAGCATTCCGTTAGTCTCTAAAGACATATTAAACTACTATAGAATTCTACCCTTGCCGGTATTAAATGAAAACACTACCATGATCCTTTCCCCCAAACATCCTTACTTGCTAGTTAAAGACATGAGTACCAGGTCGCTTTCCCAACCATGCCAAAACTTGGAGGAAGACTACTGCTTGTGCCAGAAGGAAGAGCTACCTTATCACATAGAAGATCCATGTATATCCAGTTTAATGAAATTCGAGAGTAATGTAACTTCGTGCAAACTAGTAGCAGTGGAAATCAGCGACGTTATAATTCATCCGATACACAAGAATAGATGGATTATATATACCAAGAAAACAGTAATCCTAAAGGAAACGTGCAAAGGCGAAATAACAAGAAAACCCTTTTGGGAACATACTGTAGGGTTTTTTATAAAATTGAAGTTAATTTATTTGATTTGTATGCGTTAGAAACATAAAATCAATAAAAGGTATAATTTTGTTCTGCCGACTGGCAATACTAGCTGTCTGTCAATGTCAGTTTGTAAAAGTGGAGGGAAAATAAAAAGATGGTGGCACTTGGCCCATGTGAGAGCGGGGATTGGGTTTTGAGTTTTGGTACAGAACGGACGTCTCTGAGAGAATACACGTGGTTGTCTTGAAGACTGAGTTTTATTGGAAGTATAACCTGAGACCCCAAGTTTTATTATACTTCAGAAGTGGGATACCAAACGTAAGTACACGCCTACGTATATTTCCTTCTACACTGATATTAATGCTATTGCGGTTGCAATAAAATAAAAATTGTAAGGTATAGTTAAAAATATGAACATTAACATTGAATCTACATTTTAAACAAATAGATTGAACATTTTACCCGTCTACTTTTTGTCAGTAATTCCTTTCTTATGAGTTTCTTAAGCAAATAGGCACAATCATCACAGGTTACTTAAGTTTAATATTTAGTATTTAATTTTTAGTTATAGTTTTGATTTTTTTTTTCTAACGTTGGTAAACGTACTCGCGTTTACACTCACGGTTGTAGCTGAAAACCAGCGATTCGCGGCTAGCGAATATGATGATGAGCTGCCACCCTTTTGCTGCTGCGGCACACACACACATATTTATTATCTTCTTTTTTTGTACTATGTTTTTTATTGTGATTTTGTGTACCAACATATGTGTGTCTTTTAGCAGTAAATAAAGTTTTTATCTATCTATCTATCAGTAGCTTAGTCATAATATTGAAAAAACATTATAAAAAGGGGTAACTTTGGGTTTTTTTTTATTTATTTATTATTATTATACTCTTTATTCAAAATATATCTTAAGAAAATTTTTTTACAATATTTTATAAAAAACATATTTACAATATAAAATATTATAAAAAACTTAACCTAGGTTGCCACCGGCAGCGGCGATAGACCCAAGCTATCGGTGGTTAGGGCTGCAGAGTGAGGAACCTCCTGACAATACGTGCCGTGTCAAGGAGTACTGCCTTTTGCATCTGACCCTTGACCCAACCTTTCAGCGAGAGCCTCTCTAGGTGTTGATCGAGGCTCTTCGCTATAAGGCCGTGTGCCGAAACGACTATCGGTACAATAATAGTTGAATCCACATCCCACATGGCGGTAACCTCGTGAGCCAAGTCAAGGTACTTACTGAGCTTGTCCTTCTCGGCTTTCACGAGGTTCTCGTCATGAGGTATGGTGATATCAACCAATATTGCTTGGCGCTGAGATCGGTCGATCACCACGATATCAGGCTTATTAGCGACAATAGTCCTGTCCGTGATGATAGAGCGATCCCAGTAGAGCGTTGCATGACCATTTTCGAGAACTAGCGCAGGTGCGTACTTATAGTACGGCACCTCTGATTCAACAAGGCCATATCGAAGAGCAAGTTGCTGGTGAATTATTCTGGCTACTGGGTTGTGTCTGTGCAAATACTCTCCGTTAGCAAGATGAGAACAACCGGAAATAATATGTCGGAGTGATTCTCCCGGACGGCGGCATGCCCGACAGATGTCAACCGTACCGTCCCTCATAATATATTTCCGGTAGTTATTCGTCTTGATAACTTCATCTTCAATAGCACAGACAAAACCTTCGGTTTCCCCAAAGAGGTCACCAAAACGTAGCCAGTTCACCGAGGCAGGCAAATCTACATCAGGCCCAGTTAGAGCCCGATAGTAGCGCCCGTGTAGCACCTTGCTCTTCCATATATCCTTGCGATCGAGAGTGCTTAGCACCACTGGTTTGCGCCAGTTTTCTGTTGCCAAGGAGAGCGGCGTAAAGTGTATATCAACTGCCACGACATCCAAATGCATCCCGCACTCACTGTTAAGGATATAATCCCTGAGACTGCACACCTCACGGTTATGTAGGTCCTTGGCATTTAAAAAGCCGCGACCCCCACATCTCCGCGGGATGTACAGCCTCATAACAGATGAGCGCGGGTGTAACATTCTAGAAGTCTTGAGCATTTGACGGACTCTTCTATCCAAGGCGTCCAATTCGGTCTGAGTCCATCTTAGTATGCCAAAGGAGTATGTGAGGAGAGGCATAACCCAGCCATTAAAAGCACGCGTCTTATTGCCACCCGATAAAAGACTGTTAAGTACTTTTCTTAGGCGGCAAAAGAATCGCTCCCGTAATGACTGTTTTATGTCCCCATCCACAACACCCAAAGACTGTGACATACCAAGATATTTATATGTTTCAACTTCGGAGAGAGATCTGAAGTTTATCGTTTTGGAGAGTTGTAAATTGGTTGAATTTACTACTCTCCCACGCTGTACATGCATAACCGCACACTTACCCACACCAAACTCCATCTTGATGGCACTGCTGAAAGTCTCAGTAATTTTCAGCAGTTTCACCAAGTCTTGGCGGTTTGGTGCGAAAAGCTTGAGGTCATCCATGTACAACAAGTGCGACATAACTTCACCCCCTCTCCGCAGTTGACAGCCTAACTTTGAATTTCTCAACAAAGTACTGAGAGAATTCAAAGCTAGGCAAAACCATAAAGGACTCAGACTGTCGCCCTGGAATATGCCAGGCTCTATCCTTATAAGATCCTGCGTGGCAGAAACACTATCTCGACATCCTGGTTGACTCAAGACCGTGGTCCACTGCCGCATACATGATATCAAAAAGGATTTTAAAGTTATATCAATTTAATATAACTCTAAAATCCTCACCAACCATGAATGCGGCACCGAATCATAGGCCTTCTTATAGTCAATCCAGGCTGTAGAGAGAGTCCCTCTGCCACGCCGGAACTTCTGGCATATGGTCATGTCAATGAGGAGAAGCTCCTTAGTACCACGGGATCCAACCCTACATCCATTCTGAGTGATGTCCAAAATATTGTTTGCAACAATGTGCGTGTTAATTTTTGTTCTCAGAATGGATGTAAGGAGCTTGTATAAAGTAGGTAAGCACGTGATGGGTCTATAATTTTTCGGTTCCGTGGTACTACCTGATTTATGGAGCAGAAAAGTGACACCAGTAGTCAACAAACTTGGGAGTGAGCCGAGCTGTATGGCTTCTTGGAATTGCGCTGCCAGTAACTCGTGTGAACATCCAAACCATTTTTTTTTTTTTTTTTATTGGCTACGGGTAAGCGCTTGGCCTTCATCTCACCTGATGGTAAGTGACGATAAGGCCGAAGGTGGAAGCGCGCTACACCCGGAATCCTCAACCACTGAGGAACTGGCTATCTTATCTCAAACTGCCGGAACACAACAATGCTATAAACATCGTTGTTATGGCGACAGACTTTGATAAGATGGTGGTAGCTAGCCAGGCGGACTTAACAGCCCTACCACCAACCAAACCGAGCACACAAAGATGTACTCCCCGCTGGGAATCGAACCCGGGACCTCTGGGTCTGAAACAGGTAGCTTAGCCACTAGACCACAGAGGCGGTTAAAATTTGATCCAGAAGTTGTGCAATCCGTCCGGTCCTGGGCATTTCCAATTTTGGGCCGTACGGATTGCACAACTTACGTCAGCTGTACTAATATTTATAGGCTGCATGGTCTCGATAGGTTCACACGCGTCACTGACAACACTCATCCATTCACCTTCCGTGTGCTCAACGGGCACCGACCAAATGCTGCGCCAGAAATTAGTCATGGCATCAACATCTGGTAGCTGTCCGTCGCTCACACGTTGATCAGCTCCTTCCCAACGTCTGTATACTTTTCTTTGGTCACTTTGAAAGAGGCGATTTTGTTGGTATCGGTCCACACGCACTCTGTAGCGACGTATACGGTTCGCCCACGCATAGACTTTTTGCTTCAGAAAGTCAATACGTTCCGTCACACAAGCCATATAGTTTTCCGGACGAACATCAGTCCCAACAAAGGCTTGTGTAACGAATCGCATGACGCGAGGTCGATTATTGCCATTTCTGAAGCAAATTAGCTTTGCAATGAGTGTCCTGAACTTATTAATACGCCCCTCGATCCTCAATTGCCAAGCAGGGGCAGTCCCGGTTCGCCGCGGTACTCGGTCAGAATCCTGGAATTTGACACGAGCAACGCGACACACCGTGATGGCCCCACAATAAAGGATCGAGTGGGTATCAATTAAACTTTCACTGGTTTCAAGATATGGAATCAGTAAATCGTTCAAGGCACTCATTAACGCCAAATTATGTCTATTCGTGGGCAAACAAGGTATACGCGGCCTAGAGTTACGCGTGTCACAATACTGTAGAATAGCATCGTTCAAAGCGCTCCTCATTTGCTCATTCGCCTGTGTACTTACATTCGTATTTATGAAATCTTCATCGTCGGGACCGGATCTACTCGCGCCACCAAAACCGGCGTCACGGCCGGTAATTGTGGGGAAGGGCGATCCTGCACCGAAGAAGAAGCCGCACAAATACGTTGTGACTCCAGGCGTAGCCGATCAAGTGCTGACTGATCCAGCAAGTTGTTACGCTGGATCACCCGCACTTGATCCGACAATCGTTGGGCAGACACGTCTATGGTCGGTTCAAGGGCCTGAAACAAAGACAGCATCCTAACACGATACGCAGTAAGGTTAGTTCCTCCCTCTGTTGCCCTGTAGTAGGCGCGCAGCATGCAATTCTCATTTATTTGTTGAGTCCATCGCATGCGGCGCACTACACCACCGGTAGCGGGGGTCGTACGCGGGGCAGATTGCCCCACTGATCCCAAGCGTGCCGGCAGCGGTGGTCGTCCACGTCGCGCAGGTCGTTGTGGCGGCGGGGACGGCGATCGCCCGCTCACGCTGCTCGACTCGTCTCTGGTAAAATCTTCGTCAGACGAGGAGCTTAAGGTCGGCGGAGCGGGTGATGGTGGAGGGCGTGCGCTTCGTTGGCTCTGTTTCTTGTTATCATTTTTTAAGATTTTCATATTGGTGTTCGCCTTGTGTTCGCATGTTGATGTTGTACGTCAACATGTCAGTAGGTTCGGGTAGGATCAGTTTCTATTGTAAAAGTAATTTATGTACAATCATATCGGTGTTTTGCATATTTGCTATTGATCTTACTGCTTTTTTATACTGCTTACGGGAATTTTTCTCGAAGAAAACACCATTAGAACGATTAAAACCAAATAAATATTTTCTTTAGGAAATGACACGTTGAAACAGTGAATAGAGCTTTTTTTTTTTTGTTTTTTTTTTTTTTTTTTTTTTTTTATATACAGTCGTGGTCAACTAATTAGGGACATTCAAGATAGTGAAGAGCAATAACCGGTTATGTACATATAAATATAAAACCCTATTGATTTTTCAGCACCTATTATTTGCATAATTTGGTCCGATTACTATACTATAAATGGCTGTAAATAAGAGAATAATTAAATAGAAAAAAGTATTTAATATCAAAGGTTGAACATGTATTAAATTTTAAGGTATAATTATGTAGCTGGACATTTAATTAAGGACAGTAAAGTATAATGATGAATAGAGTTAAACAAAACGAATAATCTCCAGTATTATAATATTTTTAAAAGCTCCATTTTATTACGTGTAAAATCAGTACCCAGTAGCAAAACCTTTGTTAGTAATTACCGCTTGACACCGATGTGGCATAGACATTATCAGTTTCTGACATGTTTCGATAGGAATGTTTGCCCATGCCTCACAAAAAGCTTGATTAAGTTGATCTAAAGTTGTGGTACGATAAGTTGAAACTTTTTTCTTGATTTCGTGCCAAAGGTGCTCAATTGGGTTGAGGTCCGGGCTATTTGCTGGCCAATCTAGCACCGATACTGACTGACTGGTAAGAAACGACTTGACTGAACGGGCGGTATGTTTCGGGTCGTTATCATGCTGAAACGTCCATATAATAGGGAGATGCTCCTCAGCATAGGGAAGCATAGTTTCCTCCAATATTGTTTTGTATTGATGTTGGTCTAAGTTACCCTGAACTTTTCTCACAGGTCCACGTCCAGAAAATGAACCCCAAATTTTAATGTTTCCACCGCCATGTTTCACCTGCTTTTTTGTGAATCTTGGATTCATTTCCGCTTTTACAGGACGCCGTACGTATTGCCTTCCATCTGAAGAAATTAAATTAATCTTGGTCTCGTCAGAGAATAATACATGTTGCCATTGGGCGTAGGTCCAATGTCCATATTTACGTGCAAACGCCAAACGAGCATTTCTATGTTCTTTCTTCAACAACGGTACTTTGCGAGCCACTCTTCCGAACAACCCTGCTTCTACCAGACGTCGTCGAACGGTCCTCGCTGATACACCGGCTCTTTCGTCTGCCCCAAACACTTCGTGTTTAATTAAAATAGAGCCTAGAAACGGATCTTTCTTAGCTAACCTGGTTATCATTCTATCTTCTTGCGGAGTTGTTTTTCTCGATCTTTTTGTCCTGGGCACATTTAAAGCTGTGTTATTGCGCCTGAAATGTTGCACTGCATTGCATACCATAGTTTTTGAACAATTTAAATGTTCTGCTATCCCTCGGTATGACCAACCACGCTCGACAAACTTCATGATAATTGTTCGTAGTGTTGGATCGCAACTTTTATTTTTGCCCATATTTCTTCAAAATAATTCTCAAAACTTAAAATTAAAAATCTGGATTGCCGCCAAAACTACCACAAAACAATAAAAGAAGAAATAAAAAAGTATTGAGATTCAAATTTTGAAAATAGAACGCAATATCTCAGTGTCCCTAATTAAATGGCCAGCCAGCATTCTTTGAACAAATAGCACACTGATAATCTATCAGCTATACTGTAAAAAGGTTTAATGTTTAAGAAGTTGTTATTGTTTGTATAATCGGGCACATCAATGACTAATTATACTTACGTGTAAAAGATATGGAATATTGTTAAGACTCGTTGGAAAATAAAAAATAAATTCACAATTTGGCTTAACTAGAGATTGTCCCTAATTAGTTGACCACGACTGTATATATTTTATCGAGTGATGTTTATTGGACTTTGTAACTGAATGAGACTTTGAATAGATTGGATCCTTAACTAATACATAGTTTTTATTTTCCAGAATTTAAACCATTATTTTCTATGTCTCAGATGGTTTGAAAAAACTTAAAGCGCGATCTATCTAGCCTTGAGAGGAAACACTGCGTTGGCGTGGCGTTCGGGATTCTCATGCGGGGCGCGGGGGAGCGGCGTTTCGTGGTCCCCTGTTTCCTCCTTCAGAGGTGGACCAATTTTTATTTAAGCGTCGGTTGAGGGAGGAGGTTTTCTGTGTCTGTATGTTTGATTTTTTTTTTAAACGAGCTACTTAATGTTTCTGAAGACGCCTTAAAACGAAGTGATTTCGCTTAATTTTGAAGGCTCCTGGTTATTAAATAAATGACTTAATGCAAAGGAATCAAGCATACGGACGTGAAGGGTCTCTTTCTTTAACCGTTGCTGAAGGGGTGGTGGGGGTTGGTCCGGTTTTGGAAGGGGGCTGCGGGGCGTCGTTTTTCTGTGTTTGGTGTGGGAGTTTTGGGTGCCGCGTCGGCGTGGTGTTTCCTCTTAACTCGTAATCCCTACGCGGGCGCGTAAACCCTGCGCTCCTGACGGACGTTAAATCGATATCGAGTCGGCTGTGCTTATCGAAATATGAACGCTCGGGTCACGAGATAGGTTTCAGTTTCGCGTGGGGGTCGTTGGAGGGTGAACCTTCTGTAAGGTAGTAGTATTAGTTATTCTGTGCTTGTACCAAGACGAAAAACGAAACAATTTTAAAACACTAAAGTTTATGCTTATTAATTTTTGACGTTTTTTTATGCTTAAGTTTTTATAAAAAAAGATATTTGAATGATTAAAAATATCAACCTTATTGGTTAGGTACTAATGTTTTCCAAAACTCATTTCAGCCGCTACTTTATTTTACTTCAAAATCTCTCCAATTTTTATATTACTTACCACAGTATCAATACGATAATTGGAAATCATATTACACAATTCTATGACCACGGCTTATATTTCGGTTCGACGCGATTCTGTTTCGGCTTGCAGTGGTACTGGGGGTAGCAATGCGCATTTGTCTGGCACAGACTATAATAGCTCGTTAGATTAGTTATTAAGTCTTAACTATAAGTTAGTTAACTGTTTTTTTATTATTATTAGTATTGACGCCAATAAGTGCCTGTAAAGGTTTACATTGAATAAATAATTTGACTTGACTTGACTTGAGTTCACAAAATGGCCGCTATTTCAATATGAGATTTTTTCTGCAAGCGGGTGGTTATCCTTTTAGGTAAGCTTATATCCATAAAGATGCCTACCATACCACCAATGGGGTTTTACAAGGGGGGGGGGGGGGGGGGGTCAAAATTCGCTTAGTTTTGCGCTACGACGCACCGTTTGCGAGAAAAATCGATATTTGAAAAATCCGTGTCAATAATTGTCATAAACGCATGTCGAACAATTTTTATTAAGATTTATGTTTCGAGATGTAACAAAACCAGCATATAGCTTGTAGATCTTTACTATAGAAAAAAAAAGAGCCTGCAGTTTACTGTATGATTCAATTTCATTAATTTATACTATTTCTTTTCTTTTTGGAACGACGAGATTAACATTATGGATAATGAGACTGGACGCCAACGTGGAAGCGAACGACGGCTGCATACTCCAATTGCTGCTACTGGGGCAGATCGTAGTCGAACACGCAGCCGTAGCAGGTCCAGAAGGATTAATAGAAGTTCACACCATCGAGGAAAGGAGACCGAGTTGGAGCAGACGCGAAGGCGGTTACAAGCTTTGTAGCACGAGTTCCGGGAACGCGAAAAAAAACATCTTCGAGGCGTGAAGATCGACCGCACCGGAACGCGAGGGGCAGCCGCAGTCGCAGCCGCGCCAGTCGACGACGCACCCGCAGCCAGAGCAGGCGGCGCCGTAAGCGCAGTCGCAGTGCTACGCCGAGGGCGGGCCGACGACAACGCGGGGACTCCGCGCCGAAGGAAAAAAGGTCACGTACACCATCTTTTTCTACTAAGGACTTGATAGATATTGTCAAATCAATTAAAAGTTTCCGCGACCAGAAAATATTCATGGTATTCGTCAATTTCTATGACTTGCTAGCTATTTTCGTAAGTTAATTCAAAATTTCGCTAGTATATCAGCCCCACTTACGCAATTACTAAAGAAGGATAACGCGTGGAAATGGACTGAGGACCATGACCTTGCTTTTGAGACATTAAAATCAAAATTAGTCACAAGACCGATATTAGCTATATATGATCATGAAGCTGAAACCGAATTGCATACCGATGCTAGTAAGGAGGGTGTTAGTGGTATGCTTTTACAACGTTGCCAAGACGGCACCTTAAAACCTATCGCATATTGCAGTAGGCGAACATCTCCGGAGGAAAAGCACTATCACTCGTATGAGTTGGAGACGCTAGCTGTAATACGCTCTTTAGAGAAGTTCAGGGTCTATTTACTGGGCAATAATTTTAAAATAGTTACATACAGGATTGCATACAGCATGCATTACAGTGATTGGGGCTCGAAGGAACTCAAGTATATCAAGGATAGTTACGTAGTGCGAGAAAATAAACTGTATAGATATTTAGATGGTGATACGAGTAAATTGCGTTGGGTACCCAACTAACAATATACCCTCATAAAATTAAAATATAAGGGCAAGACTCTTATAATTGTTTTAAAGTAGCAATCAATATGTCAATGAACCTTATAATGGTACATTATAAGAAGATTTACCTAATAATACCATTATTCTTGTAATTTAGTTGGGTAAACGGTAATAAATCCAAATAATATAGCCACAATAAGGGTTCTAAATGTGGTATTCTTATAGGAGCTAGTTATATGGCTTTTTAGCCATATAATATTTAAAAGCTATGTAAAGGTTTCTAATAGGGCCAATTATTCTTATAAAAGCAAGGCACAGAGTAACTACATAGCTTTTTAATTAATAGGAGCTTTTTATAAGATGTTTATATGACAAAAGAGTAGAAGCATTTTATATAGTCTTTATAAGAATGAAAGCAAACCATATTCGATTTCATATTATTTTATAAGAGCGTTATTCTCTAGATGACTAAATTCAAGTGTTCTATATAACTTTACAAAACCATGGTTCGTCATGTTTGAAATTACCTAGCTGTTACAAAAAACAGCTACGGGTTCCGTCGCCCCACTAAATCCATTGAAATTTTGGTGTAGGGATATAAAAGACAGGGCATTAAAAATCAATATTTCCTTTATTTAACTTTTAGCAATTCACTTATTTAAAAATATTACAGCATGTAAGCAATTAGACGATTAGGCGTCTATTGATAGCTGGCTGGCTGCTGAATTACCTACTTAAAAGAAGGAAGGACCGAAAGAAGTCTATTACTATTATTACTGCGTTTTCTTAATTTCTTGTTTCAATTGGTTAAGACACATTACACTTCTATTACTTCGGCTTTATCAGCCGTAAAATATTATTATTCTGCAAAAGAAATAAGAATTAAATTATGAACAAAACAGTAAAGTAAAATAAAATAAAGAATGTTTTCTGGCAATAAAACATGTGGGTACGGGATTTTACTGGTCAGAAAAGAACCCTAAATATATACAAAATGGCAATAGCATTAGCTTAAGATTCCTTATAAACGATGTGCGATCCCTTTTCCCCTTATAATAGCCTTATTAAAAACATGAATAAATAATTAACCATTTTTGTATCACAAAACAGCCTAAATTCAAGGGCGCATTGATAATATAACACACTGCGTACCACATTTTGCCATGCATTTGAATTCCCACACCGTTTTCACTATATACAGAGTACATACTCAGTTACAACATAAAATAAAATATAAACTTACTGTTCTTGTCATTTTAATGGTTGACGCTGTCAATTTAATTTTTCGCCAAGCTTTTACGAAAATGTAAATCACTATCTACTCATAATATTTATTACAGAATCATACAGGGCAAACAGCTTTATAAAATACTTTGCTTGCTGGTATAAATTTTACTCCCTTGTTGCTGGCCATAATAAAACACGTATAAGAAGAAAAAGCTAACAATAAATCCACTTTAAGGTGGGTATAAAGTTATTGTCCTTATAATTTGTGCCCAAACGCAGGTTTATAAGAGATAATGCGGCTATTATAAAGCTATTAATTTTGGCAATGTAAGCCATTATAAGCAATGACCTTTTATAAATATCATTGATTTTAACCAATTAACAAATCAAAAACTTATAAAGGTAACGATCGTGTGTAAATCGTGTTGACGTGACACTGACTGACGTGTGACCGAGTGAAGTCCAGGCAATTACCTTGATTTGTCCTTGCCACTACGGAGGCCAGGCAACGTATCTAAACATAAAATATCATTAATTATAAGAATAATTTTTGTTAGTTGGGTAGTACCGAAGGAAGTGAGATGGCAGATATGTAGAATAAATCATGACGAAATAGGACATTTAGGGTTGGAGAGAACATTAGATAGGATAAAAAAACAATTACTGGTTTGCCAAAATGCCCCGTTTCGTCAAAAAGTACGTTGGTGCGTGTATCGATTGTGCGTATGCAAAGAAAACTAATAATACCAAGGAAGGATTACTCCATCCAATTAATAAAGTGGCATTGCCATTTCATACTCTGCATGTAGACCATCTCGGCCCCTTTGTGAAGTCTAAAAGAGGCAACTCTTACCTCTTAGTAGTAGTAGACGCTTTCACTAAGTTTGTCTTTATAAAACCAGTGCGCAATACCAATACGCAAAATGTTGTCCGAGTTTTAGATGACATATTTTATACATTCATAGTTCCTGATCGATTAATAAGCGACCGGGGAAGTTGTTTTACATCTAATGTTTTTAAAAGATATTGTTATGATAAGGGAATAAAGTACATATTGAACGCTGTCGCCAGCCCAAAATCAAACGGTCAAGTTGAACGTTACAATAGAACGATACTTAGCTCATTGACAGCACAGAATTTGAAGCATAATGGAAGGGAATGGGATACCCAGTTAGGGAAAATACAATGAGGATTTAATAATACCATTCAGAAGACAACAGGTAGAAAACCAGCGGAAGTCATGTTTGGCACGTTGATGAATAGTGAGGTCCACCCTATCCTAAATGAGGCATTGTGTGAAACTCGCAAAGAAATCGATGTGTCAGATATACGGAGTGAAGTAAAAGAAAGAATAGATATCGAACAATAGAAACAAAAACAGTTTTATGATCGGAATAGGCGTCCTGCTCGAGAGTATAAAAAAAGGGGATTTAGTTAAATTAACTAAAGTTGCTTTTCAGAACGACGGAAAGAGTAAGAAACTTCTTCTGTCCTATGTAGGCCCCTTTCGGATTACTAAAGTTCTAGGTCAAGATAGGTACAGGGTAGCGTGTATTCCAGGGTTTAATAGTGGTACAAAAAAGCGACCGACTACTGTGGCAGTCGATCGCATGTTGCCATGGGTTCACGTTGCTGCTTTGCAACTTGAAAGTGATTCCGATGATAGCGAAAATAGTGAAGATAAAGATGATGATGACGAGGATAATGATGTCTATAATAATTAGTTATGTAATAATGTCAGTCCAAAATTGATAAAGACAGACTAATAAATACATACGCATATTGTTATTACGGCTATTATTGTGTATCTACATATGGTTTTTTCTATTGTTGCAGCCTGAACGTGAGAATTAATTGGTTCATGTTCCGGGTGGTAAAGTAGATCCACAGAAACGAGAATTGATTGGTTCGTTTCATAGTTATTTATAATGACCACGAGAATTGATTGGTTCGTGTGTCATTATAATAATAAGTGTTCAATTAGGCGTGAGAATTGATTGGTTCACGACCTGATGGAAGTACCTACAGTTATTCCAACCTGGACGTGAGAATTGATTGGTTCATGTTCCGGGTGGTAAAGTAGATCCACAGAAACGAGAATTGATTGGTTCGTTTCATAGTTATTTATAATGACCACGAGAATTGATTGGTTCGTGTGTCATTATAATAATAAGTGTTCAATTAGGCGTGAGAATTGATTGGTTCACGACCTGATGGTAGTACCTACAGATATTCCAACCTGGACGTGAGAATTGATTGGTTCATGTTCCGGGTGGTAAAGTAGATCCACAGAAACGAGAATTGATTGGTTCGTTTCATAGTTATTTATGATGATACAGTTATTCCAAGTAACAATGATTTATAAACGTAAGAAAAGATTGATTAGTGTGTCATTGATAAGTATTCTGTTTAGGCGTGAGGCGTGAGAATTAATTGGTTCACGGCCTGATGGAAATAGTTATTCTAAGTTACACTGATTAGACGTGAGAATAGATTGGTTCATGTGACCTAACTATGTAATAGAAGAAAAGTGAATAAAAAGAGATAATGATGTTGCTGTGGTAATATTGTATTTATGTATTTTGTATAGATTTTCAAATATATAATCAGATAAGTGTCGATCAGTAAATGACGTTCTAGAGGTTCTATTTCGTGTAAATTTTTTTTGTAATGTAAATGTAATGATGTATGAGTTAGTTAGTATTACGGCCAAGTGTAGAGTTGCCACCAGGCTTGTGTATGGGGACATCCACATTGTCAGGACGGTCGAGTGTAGGGTTTTTTATAAAATTGAAGTTAATTTATTTGATTTGTATGCGTTAGAAACAAAATCAATAAAAGGTATAATTTTGTTCTGCCGACTGGCAATACTGGCTGTCTGTCAATGTCAGTTTGTAAAAGTGGAGGGAAAATAAAAAGATGGCGGCACTTGGCCGATGTGAGAGCGGGGATTGGGTTTTGAGTTTTGGTACAGAACGGACGTCTCTGAGAGAATACACGTGGTTGTCTTGAAGACTGAGTTTTATTGGAAGTATAACCTGAGACCCCAAGTTTTATTATAATACATCGTCACCATAGACAGAAACTGCGAAGTAACAACAAACGGCGTGAGACTAAAGAAACGGCTTACCAAAGGAAAAGCAATCAACTATGGGAAATCACTCAAGATCGATCTACCAGAATTACCACAAATTAGCATCAGTACATCAGAAAACCCCATAAACTTGGACGACGTGGATTTAGAAAATCTCCAGCTCCTGACATACGCGCTAAGAAAAACCGAAGAAACTCCGGAAAATTCGTATCCTATAAATATAAAAAGTGTTAGTGTTGGAACTATAATTTTGTACCCATTTATTATAATTAGCATCTTGTCATTTGTAATCTATAAATTTAAAGGAAAGATTTGTAACCGTCGAAATCGCCTGAAAACTAATAAGTGTTCAGAGGATTTCGAACTTAAGGAGGGAGGAGTCATGTCGTCACACCCTCTATCTAAAACAGTAACTATCCAGCCATCAGTTACAATGTAACGTTATCAAGACCGTATTAGCAAGAATAGGTGTAATAAAATGCAATGTCGACAATTGAGTTATTAGAAGTCAGATGTCATCATAGTTCGGCGATTAGAATTCTGCGTATCAATTTAATTAGAGAACACTAAGCTCTTTGTTTCTGTGTGGGTGGCAAGAGGTATATAAACTCAAATGCCACAAACATCATGATTATTCAACTTCAGTAATCACTTAGAGTATTTAGCTCTTAGGCTCCATCGCGAGCAGTAGTGTTTAAGTTTGTTTATTATAATGTAAGTTTTCAATATTATTTAAATATATTTTTTTAAGATCTCGGCCTGCCCAAACTTGACTAGCTATATAAAAAAATCTTCAATGTTATTTACAATTTGCAAAGGTATTATTATTATATTTTAAAATATTAATGTACCAATGTAATATTCATGGCACATAGCTGTACAACAGCACCAAAGTTACCTAGGTATTTTTTCCTTTTGAATTACACTGTTTTGGTTAAGCACTTTTAATAATACGTATTACTCACAGTTTATCTCGTCGCCATGTACAATTATACTATTAGATTGTATTCGTATTTGTAATATATAAATATCGGCTCGCAGCTGACTCAATTCCGTCTTCCTCCCGCGGCGGTTGGTGAGCGTACCCTCCACCACCGAGTGTAATACGTAATAACTACGCACGAAATCGCGACAAAACATAGGAATTATGTTTGTAATCGTTTTATGCGAATAAATGGAAGATGCTTATACAGTTTTATCTGTTTTTACACTATACATCACTCGTAGGTATATATAAATCTCGAGTTTTCGATCTTGAAAGTTGAGCAATGTTCGCTGAGGTCGCCAAGGGGATGGGTGACCGTAGGGTCATAAAATCTCAACATTACTTAACTTTCGCGATCGAAAACCTCGAGATTATACATCTCCATTACTTATCTCTTTGTAAATAATAAACAAGTCAGTAAAATACTTTTAGTAACAATAGTACTTTTCTCTGAAAATAGAATTTTAGGTAGGTAAGTACTTACTTTATTTGTGACTAATAGAATGTAACCATAGTAATAGGTAGGTTTTATTTCTGTCTCTCTGCATGTTAACCAATGTTTTGAAAGAAACTTAGTTGGACAGTTTTTATATAATTTTAACCGTACGGATAGCTGATAAGTCTATTTCTATCAAAGTTCAAGTAGGGCAAGTGTAATGTGGGTATTGTTAGCTCATGATATTCACTAGTTGCTAAGCGCACCAAAGGTTGAATTTTTTTTGTTTGTTCAATGATTATTTTTCGAATTATTTTATTTTAAAATTTTAAATTTTGAAATAAAATAATTCTTACCACCTAAAACGGTACTGTAGCACTTTTTCTTCGGACATCAAGTTGTTTCTAGATAATGAGAAAATGATTTGTTTACTTCTGAAGGTTATGCTCAATGACTTTAGATAAGATGTCAGTTTGACAACTCTTTTTAACATTTTACCTGTTCCGAAACGACCACCAACACTTTTTGATGGTTTGGTAGAAGGTTAGTGATCGAAGCATTGTTTTTATTAACAACTTTCGTTTATTCATTTTTTTTATAAACAAATATCAATTTAATATGTAAATTACACCTCATTAGATTTTCAGTATATTTATTGAAAAGCATGAAACGGAACAAAACACTAGGTCACAGATATCGTTAAGTAATCGATTTCTTATTCAATTCCTTCTTATCGTTTCATCGATTAGAAATCGCTTTTAAAGTAATATCTTCCAAATTGTGAGTTTGATAGCAAATTTCAATTAAATAACTTTATTGCATGCAATATGCTTATACATATATATTTCTTATACATATTTCTTAGTAAGCATTATTTTTGCTATGTGTTTTCAAAATCGATTCATTCGATTATATTTTATCGTATTTCTTGCTGAATGGCTGGCATTGCCTCTGTCTTTTGATTGAGATGACGTACATCCGTTTTTCTGGTATTTTTTTTCTGTTCCCGAAGCCACTATGTGAAGGTGAAAAATAATATAAATTGGTGGAAAAAGTGAAGAAGGGCTGAGGCCCGTTTTAAAATAAAGCAAATGTACTGTAAACCCATGCTGTGAACCATGGTAAGTTGGGTTTTATCCAAATGCTGTATTCTCATGATTGAGCAGCTTCTGTTCGTTTACATGTGTTTTTAGTATGGAAAATTGCTCTAGAACGTTTTTCAGAACTCTATTCTGGTACTTTTGCGCTATCCATGTCTATGCATGCATAAAGAGGGTCTTCAAAAGTAAATCTGCTTTTTATTTCTTTAAACGACTCAATATAAAAAGAGAGACATTTTTTCAAAACCTCATCGATATCAGAATCAGCAGGGGGATTAGGATCATTTTTCAAATCTAATAATATCTGCGTAGCCAATACTCCGAGATCAATTTTCTGTAATCTGCCTGGAATTCTGTAATCGACTTTAAATATATGTCAGTTCTTTTTACGTAGGAGAATTCCACGTAGCTTGCTGCAATGTTTCTCAGGAGTTTTTCTACTTGAGCTCATGTAACAGCGGTTTATCACTTTGGAATAGTATCTTAAAGTCGTTGAATAGTTCGGACGAGTGAGACATAAATTCCAAATAAAGGATGGAAAACGAGTTATTTTAATGTCTTTCAAATATTTTCCGTGGTAATGCTGCGAACTGTTTGTAGCTCCTTTTCAAAATACTCCTTCAGGACGTCTTTCCGTTCAAGAATGCGATCTACGCAGGCTTTTAATGATAACCACCTTGTTGTACAGGGGCTCAAGATTTTATGAATTTCCACTTGAACGAAATGTTGCAATTCCTGTAGTCGTTTCTGACGTAGAGCACTTCGATTAAAATATGCTCCCACATTTCTAAGCATATTTTCAATATTGCGCGGAAGAATAGCACTTGCTTTTAAAGCCACTAAATGAATGCTATAGCATGAGCATTTTACACAAGCTATGTGAAGTATTCGTTCCTTTAAATGGCTGAATACAGAGTTGTGTTGTCCGACCATAGAGTTTGTGGTATCTGATGCGAAACCTACGACATTTTCAATAGGTATATTATTCTTTTCTAGACGTGACATCATTTCAAAATATAAGTTTTGGCCTGTTCCATCAGTAACTTCGTAAATCTCAAAAAAACCGTTTTTACTCCGTTCGTATTTCTGGCAAAATAAATGACTGCCATTGCGCATTGTTTTGAGACAGTGATATCAGCGGTTTTGTCTATGATTACACTGAAATATGATCCCGGCTCTATCAGTTGACCAACTATTTTTTCTTTAAATCAAGACCTAAAACTTGGGTCAAAATGGGACCGACTAAGTTTCTTATTTTTTGGCATCGCCGAGTCTGGAAAAATATCCGATAGCAACGGTGTCAAAGTCTCCAGTAAATTAAATGACAAATCTTTAGTCGCGATAATAATTTTAATTCAGCACGCCTCGTCTGCTCTTCGACTGGTGACGGTCGAAGTAGAATAAGAATCGACTTACTCGTTGAGGTATCTCTAATAATTGCTGTGTGTTTGGTAGAGGTAGCATGTCTTGCCAAAACTGATCTATGACATTGTAACTGAGTACTACAAAATTTACAACAAGCTACTGTGTGACCCGCAATGTCTTGTCATTTTTGGAGCTAATTTTTAAATTGGCTATCGTAAAGCCAGCTTTCATTAAAATTAGTGGATACAGGCGTAATTTTTCTCTTTTTACGTTCATTATTGAAACTCGCTCGTCGTTTTCTGCTAACTTTATTTTCATTGAGTTCAGATAACTCATGTTGGTTAGAGGAATCACAGATTCTAGCTGGTTGAGTAACCGGTTTAAAAGCTAGCGATTTTTCGAATTCCGGTTCAGTTACGAATAATAATGTACTGCCTAGGACATTAGTTGATATTTCTACTATGGGTTCAAATCTAGATGGTGTGGAGGGTAATCTGGGGCGTTCTAGAGAATTGTTAGTGGGTGTGAGTTTTAAAGCATACTAATGCTTCAAAACCACTAGTTAGAGTTAGTAGGTTTTTGAGTTTGAGGGGCTTTTTCATTTGATTTACGTGAAGTTTTCAAAATGAATTTGTCCATATTTGCAACCTGCCACCAAGGAAATAAGCAAAATAAAAAAGCATTAACAAAAAGTAAAAAAAACGGGATCCCTTTTTTTCGCCTCATTTTTTTTGTCCAAATTTAAATTGGCATAACGAGTATAACGCGTTAGGCATATTTTTTGTCATAATAATATTTTGACATAATTGTTTTTGGCATACTATTTCAGTAAGCATAAATATGGTTAAGGTGTTACGTTGTAAATTCAGGGCCCTGTCTGCCTTTACTAATCTACAAAAGGGTTCGCAATAATTGAATAATACTTACCTGAAATAATTGTTTTTGAATGATCGGGTTTCCAAAAATAGTAATCATTGTGGCTTGTTAGACTATAATCCATTTTTTCTTCACATTAAAGACATGGAGCCTTGGCTGACATATTACAAGACACACTTTTCTTGCATTTTCAATTAATACACCTTTCTAAATCAGTTTTAGTAAGACTTAAACTTAAATCTAAAGAGATCTACGTAATTCCGTGTTTACGTTTTGTATTTGACATAACACCATAGACAAAATGACAGCCACCGTAGCGACGCCTAGCGGTAGCGGGGCGAAGTGGCTGTCAGCTTCTAGTTTCACATAAAAGATTCAATTTTCAAAACAGCCGGAACAGTTCCGATAATAAATTACATAATAAATTAATATGTATAAAATGTACTTTAAGTAATTAAATTAAATTCAAGCAAATCCGGAAATAGAACTATTTTTTCTATAAGGACTTTTATCTAGAACATTCGAACGGGAGAAATATTTTTTATATGGATATTGTAGGGGTTACCGTAGGGGTTACCAGGGCCCCAATTCTCATTTTTCGAGATGTAGTCTCGAATCGAGTTTTGATTTCGATCTCTATCTCGACCATATAATCTCGTTATTAACATTTTGTTCACGAATCTCCTATTCTCAGCGCTAATCGACTTCGAGTTTGATTCGAATTCGAACTTTATCGAGTTTTAATCCAATTTAGTTATTCTGAACGTCTCGAACTCGACATTTCTCGAAGGAGAGCCGCTCGAATTGCTTCGAGTGGTCGGCAGTGCTCGAGACGTAATTTCGACTACGAGAAGCTAATGAAACGTCAAATAGCGGCGAAATTACGGTGGATATGGAGGAGTTAATTTCCAATTTTGTCGTGGAAGTGATTTAAAATATTGAGGGAGCTCGCTCTCTTTTTTTTATAAGGTGGAAGAAAACTTTCCACTCCTTAACTGTATATCGGCTTCCAACATTTGTAGAAGAAGCTGCTTCTGCTGTGGCGTTAAGTATTTTTGGTGGACATTGTGACGTTGTGTGTGTCTTGTGAATACTAAAATGATCGTTTCGTCACCAAACAAGCACACAACCACAAACAAAAAACATAAAATATATCGACGATACGTCACGTTTTAAACAATACAAGTTGTTTAAGGAAATTATATTTGATCACAACACATTAAATATAATGATTTTTCGATACTTATTAAAAATTTACTTCTTTATTTAAAAAGCAAGTTCAATACATTTAAATAACTTTACAGTAAAAATATTTGAGGTAGTTGCAACCGGTTTAAAACCGGATGAAACGTGTCAAACGGAACGCATCCCGAATTGATTGCATTAAAAAGAATGGCAATATTTATCAAAAAAAAAACTCGAAGTCTATTTCGATTAGCGCTGAGAATAGGAGATTCTGGAACAAAATGTCGATTATCGAGATAGAAATCGAAATCAAAACTCAATTCGAGACTACATCTCGAAAAATGAGAATTGGGGCCCAGAGAGGAAACTAATACTCCCTAATAATAAGACAGGGTAATTAGTGAGTTAAATATCACAAAAATTAATTAAAATTAAAGAAAAACGCATTTCACATTGCTAAACGTTAATTTTTTTTCTAGGTCTTGTTTTGTAATTGTTGTCAAATTCTGTTAGCAGAGGGCGAGTTGTGACAGACGTCATTGTAGGCAACGTCGGTGAGCGCGGTGACCCAGGATTCCAAAATAACAACATGTAGACGTATTTGTAAAGGCTTTCGCGATGTGGCATGCGGGTGCCTGCGGCGGACTTGACAAGGCGACTGACGTTTGACAGATTATAAAATTAGATGTCATAATTCGTTCACACCGCCGACACACACCTACCTACATCCTACGGCACATTTAATTATCTAGAAAAATACACCGTACACATAAAGTTAAATAACAAATTAAGTTTAAATTACTTTAAAATATAATATTAACAAATACGAGTAAGTATATGAGCCGCGTCGTCTACAGTCATATTTGACATTTTGATATTTTGAAGGAAAAATTCTCAAAGAACTGCGTTGTTTTTTATTACCCAACTTTGAGAGTAGAAATCATAAGCTGGCCTTCGATTTATAAGACTTCTGGCGAAAGGAAAGCTGCCGAGTTACGACGCCGAAATGATTTCATTCTCTGGCGTGAGTGGTGTGGTGATGTGTTGAGAATCAGTTTAAAGAGGTAGGTGTGGATTGTGAAAAGATATTAGGGAAGTAACAGGTTTGTTGTTGTGGAGCGTGTTGTAATCTACCGAAATTTAATTAATTGCAGGGATCCGTGCTACAATAGACCGGTCGTGACGCCGCTGGCAGCCACGCGCAAAGATAAGATATCCCAGCGCGTAAGTATTACAATATCATTGTTCTTAAATGTTTTCCTGGAGCGCTATTAACAAATAAACCGTCATCCTAGGACTGCAAATCGATATTTCATGGTGTCCGAATCATGCCTTGTCGCCAGGCGACGCAAGGCTCTTAGCCATGTGGCAGACGTGTCAGACCCCTTTAGTATGTGGATATTGCATCATCCAACAATGGTCTAGCATTGCTTAGTTTTGTTTAATGGAATATCGTAGCCGTGTTGTGCCTTGTGTACTAGTTAAATGTGAAACAACACTAAAATTAAGACATGGTGTTAAATAGTATTGATGTAGTGTTGGTATATAGTTGTACAACAGCGCTGGGAAGCTTTTGAGAACCCTTTGCGCTGCGAGTCCCTGATTATGATAGGTTGCCGCCCCAGATATACAGATAGCAGACTGCGGGACCCCAATTTATGTAACAGATCTGAACTAGGCGTGTAGTGTTATAAAAAGGCCCCGTGTTGATAATTTCAGATGCTTCGAGAGGCCCGTCTCGCCGCTAGGATTTAGAGCTGGGCCCTAAAGCCTGGACGCGAGACTTGCTTCTTGGGGGCACCAGCGGCCACCTGCTGCCAGTCGAGCTGTCGCCGCCTAGCGGATGAGCAGGTGTTGACGGTTTTTTTTTACCCAATACTCTGGGATAATTGTTTTTTAAACTGGAACATTTTTTGAATTAAGGTTTGTCGTGAAGCGACATTTAAAAAAGAAAAGATGATAAGAAATTAACAAATATTTATAAAACAAAATAAAATTACAAACAAAAGTTAAAAAAAAAGTGAGTGATGATGGTGAGTATGGAGGTGATGATGGTTAAAATGAAGGTTGATGATATAAAAAGTGAAGGGGTAGGTGCAGCTGACGTGGAGGCAGGCGAAGGTGTGGAGGCAAGCGCTGAACTTGGCAGTCGTCGAAGGGCGCAGGCAAGTGAAGACAGGCAGGCGCCGGTAGGCAGGCGCCGGTAGGCGAAGGCAAGCGAAGGTAGGCAGGCGCCGACAGGCAGGCACCGACAGGCAGGCGCCGGTAGGCGCAGGCAGGCGCAGGTAGGCGCAGGCAGGCGCAGGCAGCAGGCGCAGGCTGGCGAAGGTGCAGGCAGGCAGGCGCCACCAGGCGCAGGCAGGCGAAGGCAGCAGGCGGGCGAAGGTGCCGGCTGACAGGCGAGACAGGCACAGGCAGGCGTAGGCGCACGCGATGACTGGAGGCTGTAGTCTTCCAATTCAGAAGCTGGTGATTGTACTTGAAGACTAGTCCTTCCAATTTGGAAGAGGAAAGTAAGGAGTCTTGACCTTCCAATTCGGAAGCTGGTGATCGTCTCAGTAGACTAATCCTTTTGAATCCAAAGCTAGAGATGTAATGATTAGTCGTCGGCTGAACTTTATAAAGAAACCTCGGTTTCTGAGTTCTGCATAAATTTCAAAATAATATTTTTAAAACGCTGAAATCTAGATGGCCAAATGTAAAAAATAAGAAACTAAAAAGTTTGATTGAATTATGTTGATAAGTTGCATAGCAACGAAGCAAAATTAAGTTGTCAGATACGTCAAAACGTAACCAAAACACAATATTTAGTAAATAGAAAACAATTTAGGTGAGATAAATGTAAATATTACAAGGAAAAACGCATAATAAGATTATCGAAGTGATCCGAAACTTGTGGGATACGTAAAAGTGTCGAAAAATAGTGTCCGAAGTTTCGTGATTTAGATCACGTAAGTAAATGTGTTTAGATAAAGGAATTGCGATGTGTGTAGTGTAGTGTTTAGTTAAATCATTATGTATCGTTGCAGAAGCGAGGAAAAATAAAGGCAAATATATATAAATAAGACGAAGTTAAAATATGAGATGATTACATGAAATAAAAAGGTACCTGGGAAGTGGAAAAGGTAAGTGGTTTCACCACAGGTTTCGACACCTTAAGCTTTATTTTCCTTTTACATCCAACTACCCCAAGCGTTGGTGAAGTTGTGAAACATTTGAGGATCTGCGAGTTCGACCTGTGGGAAGTTGAACAGTGACGTCGTCTGCAGGTTCGGGTCTACTTTTAGATCCTGGCGCCCTTTAATATTAATTTTATATCGGTGTAACCCCACGGTTCTCTAGTGTAGTAGCTTTACACGTTTGATGGTTTTGATACGGTTAAATTAATTAAACATTTAATTTAATATTTTTATAGATGGAGTAAATTAATTTTCATTTCAACATCATACTCCGAACGGTACTGGTTTTATCCCTACCACCCCACGACCATAGCTCGTACCACTGAAATATTAGCTGGCTGGTTAGGTAGTAGTAGGAACCGTATTATAAAATTTATTTGAAATTAAGATTATCACTGACCCGCTTGGTCACTTTTGACTCTTAGGATTTTATTGTGTTTTAGGGGGTGATATAGCTTGGTAATAAGGTTTAGATTACTTTAAACAGTAAATTATAGTTGGCAAAATTATTAGAAAGTTTGTTGGACTTTCATTTGAGATTGACCCTAGGGTCAATTTCGACTGATAGTTTTTTTTTGGTTATCACGGCTTAATTAATAAAAATGAGTAACGTAAATGATTAGTACCTAACATATTATAAGGGAAAAATTGTGACTAACCCCCTCTTTTAAATAAAAGTAGTGAAATAAAATTTAAAATTTTATTTTATTGTTGTTGAACAAAATTTTAGGGTGTGTTCTTTTACAATATACTGCCTAGCTGTTGAACATTTTATGGTTTTATTTGATAATAACCCACTGAAGCTTGCGTTTGGGATTTTCTTCCTTTTCCCAAAAAGGGACAAAATCGCAAATGTAACAAAGGCTAATGGTTTTTACCCTAATTTTGATTTGCATGAAGTTATAAGGCATATTGTTCATTCGTCTAATAGTTATTAGGTATAAAGATAGTCTGGTAGATTAGACAAGACAGAAAGTGAGGTTATAGTTTCAAAATCCGCTATAATTTGGATTGGTTGGTTTTATCAGAATTTGTCTTTGCAATATTTTTATTTTATTGATAGCTATTTGAATCTGGAAAAACCAAAAGTAGGTATATTAAATATAAATTGGATACCGTAGTGTTATAGTAGGTTAGAGTTCGGTAGGGGTGGCCCTTGGGCCACCCGTAAGCCGCCAACATGTTTATTTTATATAAGAAAAGTATTTTATTAAATGAAAACACACAGTTTTCAAGACTTACTTTTTCCATATATAATTATTATGCCTATCAAAATTATGCTTAAATATCATTATGCGTAAGTAAATTTAGGCTTCAGAATAGTATGTTTAAAAATTATTATGCTTATAGTAGTTATGCTTTAAAAAAATGTGCCTATAACGTTATATCTAATTAAAATTGTGCGTTACTATTATTAGGATAAGTAAAAGTATGCCATGGTTAATTATGACATAAAATTTTATGCAAAAAATAGGTAACCAAAAAAACCCTTGTGCCGTCTGCAGACCGACGACTAAAATCGACGGCAGCATTATTACTTTGCTTACTTTTGCAAAATAAACATGAAGCAAGTACATTTTTCCTGTTAATGGAAGGCCTCTATGTGGTTTATAATATACAGTAGATACGTAATAAAAAAACTGTTTGAATAGCATTGAAACAAAAGAACAAAGTAAATAAATTATGCTGCCCGGATATGTTAAGTTAGTTTAGTTTCATAAAATGCACAATTTGCTAGCTTTTTGTATGCACTGGCAACACCAAAAACCAAAATTCTAGCAAATCCTTTTCTTTTCAACCAAAAACCAAAATGACATGCATAGGTGCATATACTTCTTTTAAAGTGCGCGCCAGAATGCGCGCGGTCAAAACCGAAATAGGCACAAATCATTTCCATAACCATAAAACAAAAAAAATACTGTAACTACAGCCTAAAACGCCTCCGTCGCGCGCAGAGTTATCTGACACACACTTTATTGAGTTTGACTTCAGAATACTAAAAGTTTGACTTACCTAATAGTCTTTTTGATCTTGCTTATTGACAACACGATTGATAAAATACTCTAGGCAGGCGAACGAGCATGGAGTCCTTATTTATTCCACGACGAACAAATAGAATGAAGATTATTATTCACTCGCGCACCGCATAAACAAATAACAAACAACAATTATATGAAAATTTATGGATTCCATTCATTCATTTTAATTCCATTCATCCAGGTGACAGAAAATGATACAGAACTTTTTTTTTCTAATCTGACATCCGACAATTGTTAACTGAATAGAAACGTGATTGTGTCTAAGAGTTCTGCTTTGCTCTTTTGGCAACAATGAAAACAGTAGGTACCTATACAACTTCTATCTTCTTATTCCCACATAAGGCCGTACCGGGTTGTCACAGTTTTTGGAGATACCCATATGTAGGTTAGCTATAATCGGGCTCATAGCTCTCAGGCACTTAAACACGCAGAACAGAGGTAGCTGTTGATAGAATATTACACAGGGTTCACATGACAAATAATTATAATAAAACATTAGAGATATATAAAAAAGATAAATGAAATACTTGTTTATGAATTTTTATTATGAATATGAGCCTAATGGTGAAATGGTCTATATTATGAGTCAACATTAATTAGGAATAGGAACTTATTTATGAAAACAATAAATATGAATTAATATTAATTACCTATGTACATACATACAATATATAACCACGACTATTATCCCCGAAGTGTTATTCAGAGACTAGGCCATGAGAACAGCAAAAGCAGTCTTCTACCATAGTCCACTTTTCACCGAATAGCGACTGCACCTGTGCTGAACGTGACAGGTGGTGAGCCCACCGCTGCCCTAAGTTGTTGTAAAGTACAGTCGTTAGTCCGTTGGTCGCCTTTTACGACACCCAAGGGAAGAGAAGGGGTGGTAATATTCTTTCACCGAATAAAATCTGATATGAATGAATATTGATTATGAATACTTACGAATTTACATATAAATTCGCCCCAATCGTGAGAAATTTAATAGCGTTGAATTAAAAGGAGACCTTTCCATTTCGGCTCAAAATGTACCGAGGTACACTTTACTTTAAAACATCCTCTTAATTATGCAGAAGCCTCTGATGATATCATTTTTCTATAAAACACGCCGCAACTAGTATTTTTTTGGAAAATAAAAAGTCACATAATATGGTTTAAGAAATCGTAAACATGAAACGAAACGTGCAAATAAAGGGCGAAAATATGACAGTGACAATTGTCATACTTACTGGTTTTTTTGTGGTGGTGACAGTTTGTGGATGAACAAAAAATATTTTTTGAGATCTAAACTCACAATGTTGGAGTTTCTTCCTTGTCCTTTTAGCAACAACACGTGTTGTGCGACTCCATTTTATTTCATACTGTACAAATCTAAATGTACTTTAAAAATAAGTATTTACTTACCACTTGAAATTGGCTTAATGCTAAACGCGAAAATGATTAACAAACTCATAAAAGAGTGGAATCTAACCTTCAAACCAGGGGATGACGCGGTGGAGTTCATCGAAAGACTCGAGGAGCTCGTGACGGCCAGCGACATACAGAAGGAAGACGTACTACCGGCACTACCACGGATATTACAGGGAAAAGCCTTAATGTGGTACAGGAACCACGCGGCGTCATGTGACACAAGGGGGAAAATTTTTTTGGAGCTGTTCAAACTATATTATTACCCACATAACTACCAGGAAGACCTCATTG
Organism: Scoparia ambigualis; assembly: GCA_963921215.1. Taxonomy (NCBI): domain Eukaryota; kingdom Metazoa; phylum Arthropoda; class Insecta; order Lepidoptera; family Crambidae; genus Scoparia; species Scoparia ambigualis. The sequence continues at coordinate 30,069,281 of OY992514.1, forward strand.
TAAGAATAGTCGCCCGAAAACAGAGGTACAGAGAAAGCTTCACCGACTACTTAACCGATTTACAAACTTTAATGCGAAGGTACGCCAAACTCTATAAGGAAGAGCAAATCCACCAGATACACGAGAACATGGCAAAAGAATATAAGTTATATATCAAGAAGCAAGACTACAAAGACCTCCCGGGCCTGCTGAAACTAGCCGCAGAGTACGAGAACATAGTTACGACACCGCATGAAAACCAGTAAATAAGCCCAGCAGAGACAGGTACGATTCCGGAAGCCCCTTCCCCCCCTCCCCCCCTCCCAACTTCTATTCCTTCCTTAAACCTATTCCTCCCTAAGGCCGGCAACGCATCTGCGATTCCTCTGGTTTTGCGGGTGTCCATGGGCGGCGGTGATTACTTTCCATCAGGTGACCCGCCTGCTCGTTTGCCTCCCTCTTTTATAAAAAAAGAAAAAAAAGATAACCGGGAACAAATTACATACCAGTCCAGAACCGGGAAAGGGAAACGCGTGAAAATACAACCCCAGTATGATGAAAAAACCTGCTGTTGGTCATGCGGGAAACCAGGTCATGATACGAGAAACTGCCGGTCAAAGCGCCAGATATTCTGCAGTAGTTGCGGAAACCTAGGAACCCTCAGCAAAAATTGCTGCAGGAAAGACACCGTGAGGGCCGCCACCGACCAAAACAGAGAAGACAACAGAATTTACGTAGAAGCAGAATTCATGGGAACCAAGCACCGATGCGTTGTGGACACAGGAGCCACAAGCACGTACATAAACGAGACAGTATATAAAGACTGCATAGCACGGGGAGCAATAGAAATGCCTACCCGAAAAGAGGTCATACTCGCGGATGGCACAAAAACACAGGTGAAAAAGACAGTTGTGGTGGAATTTCAAATGAAAAATGCACGAATAAAACACTGTGTAGGGGTATTACCGACGGCAGCATACACGATAATAGGTATGGACGTGTTGAAGAGGATAGGCATGGTAATAACCTGGGCAGGCGAAACTGTGACACCGGAGGACCAAAAAGACCCCGAACAAAACCCCGAGACATCGCCAGAGGTGGCCAAGAGTACACAGAACAAAAAAGAGCCAGCCATACCTGCCACACAAAAGATCAATAGGATACACAACGAACCGGTGTAACAAAAATACTATCCAAGAAATCCGAAACCGAACCAAACCAAGAAAATAGCAGATGAGCTATCCGGAAATCCGATTTGCACCGCAACGGAACTAACCTGGTACAATAAGAAACGAAGACAAGTAGAAAAAGGGTTAGAATCACCACAAAACTACTGTCTAAGAAATCCAAAGCCGAACCGAACCGCAAAAATAGCAGATAAGCTATCCCGAAATCCAATCTGCACCGCAACAGAACAAACCGGGGACAGTAAGAAACGAAAACAACTAGAAAAATGGTTAAAATTACCACAAAAATACCGCATAAGAAAGAGAAAGAAAGATTTCTTCTGCTTTTTACATAGAAAGCACTGGGAACCACCCGATCCCCGAGAGTCCACACCACCCCGGAAACTACAGCCCGACCGAACAGAGTACGTCAACTTGGTTGAAGACAGCCTAGGCGAGAGTGCGGCACAGGAGGCCCCGCAGCCACCAGGGCCGGTCCGTAGAAACGGAACACGCAGGGCGGGCCGTAAGCGGAACGGCGGGCAAAAGAGGGGGCTCATTCGCCTCGCGAAGACGAAACAGTCGCCGAGATAGTCCCAGTGTAGGCGTAGTTAGTAGTAGGGAGATGGGTGGAGACGTAGTTTTTTTTTTAAATTATTATTTTATTGTTATTACGCAGGTTGATAGACCATTATTTACCACGAACCAACTCCGCATCATTTCTCTTTCAATTAGTTAAATTCAATTGGTTGTCGTTAGTTAGTTACGTACAAACTACATAGTCATTTTGTTGGAATCGTTACCGGGAAGCAAAATTTGTTCTTCCACAATTTAGGTTAATGTTAAGTATAGTATATATATACCTATACAAGTTTACCAGTAGAAACCTTAGTAGATAGGCTTTCATACCAGTGTCATGCATTTGTTTACGGTGATTTTTCCCGTAGGTATAAATCTCCAGAGAGGGGGAGGCAGTGCGACGGCGCGCCACGCGCCGCGCAAGGAAAGACACACACACCGGGCACACAGACAGAGTGACGTCACAGCCGCGAGCCTTATAAAAAGCGCCCGCGCACAGAGCTCGCCATCAGTCGCTGCCTCGGCGCTGTCGCCGAAGCATCGCCTGAACCGACCTAGCTGCGCGGTACGGGCTTTCACCGTATGTGCGCGTCTGGGTCGATAGGGATCTCGGGTTGAAGCAGTGCGGGCTTTCACCGAAAGAATATCAGCAGAAATGTAACTTACTTGTCCGACGAAGACGAATCATTGAAATGTATAGGTTACCTGGACCTGTCGAGGTTTGGAGGCGCTTTTTCTTCTTCTAAAGATACCTAAAACAATGTGAATTAAATTATTATCATTACAACCCAATATAACAATACCGTATACTTTACACAATAATGAATGCATTACCATTACCGGCAACCACTCGGGACTGCGCCCTGGGGACGTGAGAGGAGAGTAGCGTGGAGCCACAGGTGAACGATCGGATTCGATCTAAAACACACAAAAAACATGTACTGCACACCATAAGCTATAAATATAGCATCTTACCGAGAACCATAATAAACGCATTACCAATGGCGGTGGGCTCTTCAAGCGTTCCGGCGAGTCTGGCCGATAGACCCCGCGATTACTCGCTTCATCCTTAAACGTGAAAAATGACATAAAAAAACACCCCAATAGAATAACCGCCATCACCATGATTTGAAACTCTGACACAAGTGCTTGACTATTCACACAATAAGTAGTAGTTAATGAAGTAATATATCAAACAAGAATAATAATTAAAAATTAATTGTAAAATCGTTTATATTTTTAATTAATTTTTATTTATTTGACCTGCTATACAACAAAAAAGAGACAACTACCATCGTTATAGTACTTAAATAAAGCTACTAAATAATTAAAAATTAATTCTAAAATAGTTTATATTTTTAATTATTTTTTCCATTATTTTGTACCCTTTTTATTTATAAGTCTTTTTTCTATAATGTACTGTACTATTAGTCCAGCTCTTTCATATGATTGATGTGGTTAAACAAAAATAATATAATCCACAATTTTTTGAAGGCGGCCATTTTAAGTTTTTTTTTTATAATGTACTGTGTACTTACTACTAGTCAAGCCTTTTCATTTGATACCCATATTGAGGTGGTTAAACAAAAAAATGTAATCCACAATTTTGTGGATTTTGGATTTACAATGATACTGAATATACATAATTGTATTGTCATCCAAACTAAAGGTGTGTACCAAATTTCAGATCAATCGGTCAGGTCAGGTCTAGGAGGCAAAATTTTAAGTACTAAACTTGGACTTTTTATTTTTATTTTATTTTACTTTATTTGGGAAACATACAATATAATATAGTTTATAAATGTTACATACAATTTTACATACATCAGTTAAGTTTCCACTTATTTCTAATACATGAGTTTGAGTACCTACTAAATTAAAGGTACAAAATTAAATTAAAATTAAAAATAAACATTATGGATTCTTACATTCCCTAATATTACGTTTGAAGGTAGCGATCGTATCATCAAATATATCCATGTCTATATGAAGTTCATTATAACGTAAACACGACCGGTACAAGAAAGTGTCAGACAAATGTTTGGTGCTAGTAAGGGGGACACTAAATACCTTTTTATTGCGCGAGCTTGTTCGGGGACATCTTAAATTTACGCAACTTAAAAGAAAGGGCGAATCTATGTAGTTGTTGAGTAGCTTAAACAGAAACACTAGATCTCGTTCAGCACGGCGTGCTACAAGCGGTGCAAGATTGGAATGAACAGAATGCTCACACTTATAAGATAGATGTTTAATGATTTTTTTCTGTATACGTTCAATGCTATTGATATGTATCTTATACTGAGGGTTCCAAACAGTTGATGCGTACTCCAGAATGGATCTTACATACGAGTTATACAAAAGTATTAAACTAGAACACTTTTTGAAGTCCTTTCCAGTTCTAATTATAAAACCAAGCATTCGATATGCCCTAGAAGTAATATGACCGATGTGAGTACGAAATGACAATTTACGATCAAGATACAGTCCCAGGTCTCTCACCTCGGACACCCGTTCCAATATATTATCACTTAATATGTAATCATATTCAATAGTGCTACGCTTCCGAGAAAATGAAATTACATGACACTTTAGAATATTTAAATATAACAAATTATTGTTACAGTAAGTATTTAACTTATTAAGGTCATTCTGTAACAATGCACAGTCTAGCGGAGATTTGATAACTCTATATATTTTCATATCATCAGCAAATAGCAACACTGTCGATTGCTCAAAAATTGAAGCGATGTTGTTTATAAAAATATTAAATAGAAGAGGTCCGAGGTGCGAGCCCTGGGGCACTCCCGAAGTGACAGGCATAAACGTAGAGCAATATCCCTTTATTGTGACAGCCTGGCTACGATCTCTTAAATACGAAGCCAGCCATTGGATCTACGACACACTCAAGCGATGCCAAACTCTTATTTTTACTGTCTACTCGTAAAGTTTTTATTTCTGTATACTCGTCAAAACTGCTTATTGGTCTAATTTTTAGAATTGTCGATTAGAGTTGAAATATTTCAATAAATAAAACTATAGTATTATCTATTTTTTATTCTATGTGGCCAGTAAATCCATTGGATCTACGACACACTCGTCAAAACTGCATATTGGGCAAGCGATGCAAAACTCTTATTTTTACTGTCTACTCGAGTTATGTAGGTGTAAACCACCCACATAGCACGATAAGACACCACGTACCAGGAAGCAGCCATGAAGATAACACGTAGCAGGAAACGAGGACAATCAACACCATTGTTATGACCATGATTGCTAAACGACCTAATTCATGTACAGCATTAATTAGATAACCTTTTGTCATGTAAACAAGAACATTAAGTATACTATATATTGTAATACAAGATTAAATAAAGGCAGTCTTAACCAGCTCCTCCGAGCATCAACACCTTCTTATCTGTTTATAAATTAGCTTTTTAAAAAGCCTTTCGCCCTCGCCCACATCCTAACTGGCGCAGTCGGTAAACCACGCGTTCATAAGCGAATCAAGTTCGAATCAGTGAGCTCGACTTCGTAACGCGGGTCAAGAATCTACAGTGGTCGTCGGCAGCAGATATCAAACAGAAGACTCAATCTATCATCGATAATGCTCAAGTGGTAAGCATAAAACTCTGTTTACTACCAAGAGTCCTTTCACACTAACCTTGTGTAACCTATATTTTGTTGTGTTAATTGTGGTATTTCTAATCTGAGGATAGAAAATGCCAACAAAAAGAAATTAGACATTAGCACAGTCGAGGAAAAAACTATTGCAATTGACTATAGTACCCTCTCTATATTGTTACCATCATACGATGGCAACAAAAGAACATTAGCATTCTATTTAGAAGGCGTAGAAAACGCACTAAATTTAATCACGAATGGGGACGACCCCAGTGTAGCTTGTTTAATAAGAAACAAACTTACCGGTAAAGCTGTTGAGGCGCTCTCAGAAGGAACAGGTGCAAAAACCTGGTCCGAGATAAAAGCGACGTTAAAAAATAGATTTGGCGAATTCCGTAATGAAATTCAATTAATACAGGAATTAATGCGCCTGAACAAAGATAATAACTTAGATATTTTTTCAGAAAAAATAAGGGCTTCAGAAAGTACACTTATACTATCTGATCCCAACAAAAGAGAATTTTATCGGCAAATGGCGCTTAATGTATTTTTAGAAAAGATAAACCCAATGACTGCAATATTCATAAAATTACAACACGTTGAAAATTTAGAACAAGCAGTAACAATCGCGAAACAAGAAGAGGTTAAACTTAGGAATAGGAGGGCCCTACAAATCAATAATAAACCTCCTTACCAGAAACCTAACTTTAATACAAACACTCAGACCAAATTCATAGCTCAGAATAGGAAGGAACAATATAATAAGAAACCTTCACCAAACCAATCAAATAAAAATTTCCACTTTCAAACATTGGATCAAGAAGATGATTCAATAAATGAGGAAATAGATAATCCCGAAAATAATGAAGATGTAAATGATGACGAAAATTTTCTCACCGACAATTTCGAAAACCTTATAACATAGTTTACATGAATAACGTACAGAATTATAACCGCTTACCTTACACATATATCAGCGAGTTAGGAGGCAGATTCTTACTCGATACAGGTGCCTCACAATCACTAATTCACCCTAATATAGTAAAAAACAAAAACATTAATTGCGAAATAAGAGAACAAACACACTATATAAAAACAGCACACGCAACTTCTTAACACGACAAAGTAGCAATTATCACACTCCCACATAGCTTATTTAAGAGAACAATAACTCATAAATTTTTACTATTCGATTTTGACACTGATTTTAGAGGTTTATTAGGATTAGATTTTTTAATACCATTAAAATGTAAATTAGATATTAAGAATATGATGTTATGCACAGACAAGACACAAATACCAATCAGGGATGACATTAAATCATATAGCACAATTAAACCCAAATCAGAACAAATAATCAGTTTACTTTGTAATAATAACGAAGGCGAATACCTATTGACCGAAAAAATAACACAAGACGGTCTTCACTTCCCAGCAGCTTTAGTTACAGTAAAAAACGGAAACTTGACAACATCAGTAATAAATAATTCAAATAATACAATTAAATTAAAAAATAGTTGCCAATTAAATCTAACAAAACTAAAACAGACAAACTTATCAAACATAGTATCCATAAATAACATATCAGTGAATAAAAAAACAGAAAATTACCTGAAAGAAAACCTAAATAGATTAAGAACAGATCACATGAATCCCGAAGAAAAAAGAAACATAAGAAAACTTTGCTATAACTACAGAGATATATTTCATTGCGAACAAATCCCATTAACTTTCACACACGAAGTTAAACACAGCTTACGTTTAACTGATGAAAAACCAATATTCGTAAGAAATTATAGACAAGCACCTAAACAAAAGGAAGAAATAAAAAAACAAATTGACAAACTACTAGAACAAAACATAATAAAGGAAAGTAGTTCCCCTTGGTCATGCCCAGTACACATAGTTCCAAAAAAGGCAGATGCCTCCGGACAACAAAAGTGGCGTTTAGTAATAGATTACAGAAAACTGAATGACAAGACAATTGAGGATAAATACCCATTACCAAACATAGATGACATTCTAGATAAATTAGGACGCGCACAATACTTCACGACAATAGACTTTGCCTCAGGCTACCACCAGGTAGAGATGCATTCAAACGATATAGAAAAAAACAGCGTTTACTATAGATAGAGGACATTACGAATTTCTTAGAATGCCATTTGGCCTGAAAAATGCACCAAGTACATTTCAAAGATTAATGGACTCAGTACTAAGAGGTATAGATAACGTATTGACTTACCTTGATGACGTAATCATCTACTCGTCTTCACTAGAGGAACATATAAATAAATGCAAACAAGTTTTTAATAGGTTCAGAATAAATAATCTAAAGATACAATTAGATAAGTCGGAATTCCTGCAAAAAGAAGTCAAATTTTTAGGACATACACTAACAGAAAAAGGCCTTAAACCTAATCAAGACAAAATAATAGCAATAAAAAAGTTCCCAATACCTAAAACACAAAAAGAAATTAAATCATTCTTAGGCCTAGTGGGCTACTATAGAAAATTTATACAGGACTTCGCTAAGTTAACAAAACCACTAACAAAATGCTTAAAAAAAGGCAACAAAGTGGAGTTAACAACAGAATATATAGAGTCATTTGAAAAATGTAAAGAAATATTAATCAATGCACCAATTCTATAATATCCAGATTTCGAAAAACCATTCATATTAACAACAGACGCATCAGACGTGGCATTAGGCGCAATACTATCACAGGGAACACTAGGATCAGACAAACCTGTAGCTTACGCATCACGCACATTATCAGAAACAGAACAAAGATACTCTACAATAGAAAAAGAGTTGTTAGGAATAGTATGGGCCATAAAATATTTCCGCCCATACCTATATGGAAAAAAATTCACAATCTACACAGACCACAGACCATTAACTTGGATAATGTCCCTAAAAGACCCAAATTCAAAATTAACACGATGGCGATTAAAATTAGCAGAATACGAATATGAAGTGCAATATAAAAAAGGTAAACTAAACACCAATGCTGATGCATTATCTCGTGTAAAAATAATTTACAATAATGAAATAAGCGAACAACAACCTAGTACATCAGAAGAACAGTTAGACCTAGAAAATATAGATATACGTACTTTACTAGACATGCCCATAACACCCGACATACCGCCACTAACACCCGAGGTACCCATTAACGAAGATATCGATACTAGGAACAACAAAGAAACTGAACAAATACCAGAGATACAAGACGCAATAGACAGACAATTAAAACAGTTACATATTAGAAAAACACCGGGAAATCAGTATATAGTCGAGGACAGATCCAAAGGAAGAATAATAATAAAAGACGTTTTTATACCCATCAATAACACTTTGGAACAAATAAAATTATTTCTATTAGAACACACAATCCCAGACAGAATATTTCATTGTTACTTCCATCATGAAGATTACTACGCACTCTTTTGTAAAATATATAAAACAACGTTCAATGACCGTGGTCCTAAACTAATCCGTTGCTTAAATAGAGCGACACTAATAGAAAACATTAACGAACAAAAAGAATTAATAAAAAAATATCACGAAGGTAAAACAATTCACAGAGGGATACAAGAGACCTATAAGCAAATACACAAAAATTATCATTGGCCAAACATGCTACTATCAATACAAAAATATATAAACAAATGTGAAAAATGCTTAAAAAGCAAATACGAACGTAATCCCTTAAAACTACCATTATCACTCACAGAAACACCACATAAACCCATGGAACATATGTACATGGATTTATACAGTAGCGGAGGTACAACATTTTTAACAATAATTGACAATTTCACAAAATATGCACAAGCAATACCACTTGTGGCCGCTACAAGCATACACATAGCCGAAGCCCTATTAAGTATCTTCTCTACAATAGGAATTCCAATAAAAATAACAACTGACTCAGACACAAAATTCGACAATGAAGTTATAACAAAAATTTGTGCAATGCACAACATACATATACATTTTACAACACCATATAACCCTAGCTCAAATTCACCTATAGAACGATTACATTCAACACTTGCAGAAATAATTAGAATTCAACGTATCACAGATAAAGATGAACCATCTAACCTCATGAAATACGCAATAATAGCATACAATAACACAATACACTCAGCTACAGGATTTACTCCTTTCGAATTATTATACGGACACACAAGTAGCAGAAACCCACTGGAACTACATTTCCCACAAGAATTTTATCAGGAATATGTAATTAAACACAAACAAATTATGGAAAACATACAAAAACTAGTGAATTCAAAATTATCAAAAAACAAACAAGTAGTAATAGATAAAAACAACTTAAATACAGAAACACCCAACTTCAAAGTAGGAGACAAGGTGTATAAACAGGTAGCAAAAACAGCAAGGTCTAATAAGCAGGAACCCAGATACCTAGGACCATACACAATAGTCCGAATACACCCAGAACAAATAGCACAGATAGTAGGAAAACATATTAACGCGAAAACTATCAGAGTACACTTCCGCTTACTAAGGCGTCCTGAAAATGTTTCAGGAACACCATCGCCTGCATCACCATCATATGCCACCTCACCACAGCAACAGCGATCATTGAGCCAATAGACAACCACAATGGAATTTTAGTGCTAACCGAAGCGAAGGCCCAATATCAACTAGACACATATCACCTCATAGTCATCTATAATATTACACAACTACGAGAAATATACATAGAAATATGTAGTAATTACTTCACAATAAAACTTAAAGAAAATAATACAATAAAGGACTTGTCAACACACAAGCAAATAGAATATTTAATCGATACAGTAGAAAGTAAACTAGAATATTTAGGATTAGAAAGAATAGGTCTTAGAAAAAGTTACAGACAAAAAAGAGGATTAATAAACGGATTAGGCTCAATAATAAAATCAATTACAGGAAATCTAGATCAGGAAGACGCAGCAAAATTTGAGAGCGAAATTAAAACACTTAAAACAGTAGTAAACAATAATGCAAATAGCCAACAGAACACGATAGGACTAGTTAAAGATTTCACGCAGGAATACGAAACTAAACTTAAACAAATAAAATCAAATCAAGAATTAATAGCTTTAGCTATTAATAAAATCTCAAAAGTAACAAATTCATTAGAAAAAAGAAATGAAATAACAAGTATATACAGTGAAATAGGAAGATCGTTCCAACAGCTCTACAATAGATTGTATATGTTAGAAGATGCAATTACATTTTCGCACTTAAACAAACTACACCCTAGTATAATAGACCCAAGCTACCTCATAGAAGAATTAAATTATATACAAAACCAATTAAACTTAAGATTGCCCTACTCACCTAAGTTAAAAAATATACACTTATTGGAAAAGGCAATTACAGTAAAAGCATATGGTACTAATGAAACACTTAACTTCATATTGGAGATACCACTAGTAACAGAACACCCATATAACCTCCTACACCTTTACCCCATCCCCAATAACAACAACACTATCCTAATTCCACAAAACCCTTACCTTATCTTGGGAAATGACGAGTTTGCTTACCCCCACGAACCATGTTTGAAGATCACCGACAAAGACGTCATCTGTAAACATCTAGAATGGCAAAAACTGCAGCAATCCAACGATTGCATAGCACAACTTATACAGCACCAAGAACCACATAACTGCACATACATACTAGCAAATTACAGAAATAACCTAATTCAACAAATTCAAGATAATAGCTGGATTGCGATGATAAAGCAAGAAGAAGTAGCGAAAACAACATGCGGAAACGATGTCCAGTATCAGCGAATTAAAGGTGTTTATTTAATCACAATAGACAATAGATGCACCATTCAAATCGCAGATAGATACCTAACAACACATCAGAAATACATTAACATAAAGGAATCGATTCCACTGCCACGCGCATATAAAACACCAAACCCATCTGCAATCGCAGTAAACCTAGAAACAATCGAATTAGATGATCTAAATAAACTACTAAAAAGGTCAAAAGAAATAGCACCCCCAGAAAAAGTGTCATGGATAACAACCTCACCCAGCTGGTCATCCATACTATTATACATAATAATCATCATAGCAGCATTAACGACGGCAGCATACAAATTCTGGTGGCTTCGAAGAACCAAGACCAGGAGTATCACGCCAGAAGATGGCGAAGAAGTTTTTCTCAAGCCGCTTCAATCTACGACGCGCCTTTCTCTTAAGAGGGGAGGAGTTATGTAGGTGTAAACCACCCACATAGCACGATAAGACACCACGTACCAGGAAGCAGCCATGAAGATAACACGTAGCAGGAAACGAGGACAATCAACACCATTGTTATGACCATGATTGCTAAACGACCTAATTCATGTACAGCATTAATTAGATAACCTTTTGTCATGTAAACAAGAACATTAAGTATACTATATATTGTAATACAAGATTAAATAAAGGCAGTCTTAACCAGCTCCTCCGAGCATCAACACCTTCTTATCTGTTTATAAATTAGCTTTTTAAAAAGCCTTTCGCCCTCGCCCACATCCTAACTCTCGTCAAGTTCTTATTTCTGCGTACTCGTCAAAACTGCATATTGGTCTTCTCTTTTGCTTTAAATTCCCTAGCTTTTAACATTTACTGGCCACATAGAATAAAAAAAGATAATATATACTATAGTTTTATTTATTGAAATATTTCAACTCTAATCAACGATTCTAAAAATTAGATCAATAAGCAGTTTTGACGAGTATGCAGAAATAAGAACTTGGCGAGTAGACAAGAAGTGTTATTTTGTTTTAATACACACATTATGCTAACATTATTGTTTTATTTTTTGAAATATTTCATCTCTAATCGACGATTTTAAAAGTTAGACCAACCTCCAGAGTACGCAGAAATAAGAACTCGACGAGTAGACAGTAAAAATAAATATGAAATCATTACAATATACCATCATCACTATCGATAAAAACTAATTTTATCGTAGAATTGCCGACACACTCCCATACATACCGTCTCCCTAGTCAATACGACAGTCAAACGAGGTTTCAGCAACGACTACCGGGAAACTATCTACTTAGCTCAATACAAATAAAGGCCAAGATGGCTCGCGCTGATGGAACGCAATTATGCCTGCACTGTACATGTCAAGTACATCAATTTTCATTGTACTAAAACTGAATAAATACGTTGTTAATTATTGTATAAACGTGTTTCAATTACTTTTTATAATTTTCTTGTAGTATTTACCTACAATCACTCGAAAATTGGAATAAAACTAACGGGTTACACCGGGTTTCGACGGGTTTATCTAGTAGTTATAACGATGTATTTCTAAGGTTTCTTACAAACTATTATCTCAATAGGGTCTTTATAGTCTTAATAATCATTTTCCAATAAGAAACAGTACTTAAATTTGATAAATCCAATAGATACAGCACAACAACACAGCGACTGATTTACTCCGTCACAGAAATATGCGCAACTGTCAACGTCTAAAATGACAGCATCGAGCATAGACTATGCGATATTTTGCAATCACGATGCATAAAATTTACCACAGAACCGAAATAATCGACCTTGTTCATACTAAAGTAGTCTGTAAGTCTATGGAAACACTGTACAAAGTCAAGTGGGAGAGCGCGGTCTCATGCGACTGCTTGGGGTTTGACGGAATGGCGCGCTTTGTAGGTGTGGTCTCATGCGACCGCTGAGAGGTATGGATAGCTGCTATTTGTCGTAACAACTGGCATTACCAAAAACATAACCGTGTTTGCTCGAAACATTTTAAAAGTGACTGTTACATTAAACAATGACCCTCTATCATCTATAAATGAAGTCAATAGTTTTTTCGTCAATATAGGAAATAATCTTGCCTCTAAAATTGTCATAAACCAGGATAAATCAACAGTTTACAATCCCACACTATCCTTACCCGTATCTAATCCTTCAGGTAATTCAATGGTTCTGCTGGAAACTGATGAAGATGAAATTGGACAAATACTTATGAATCTTCGTACCAGTAGTGCTGCCGGTTATGATGGTATTCCCTCCAGCATCTTAAAAGATGCCAAAACTTCCCTTATTCCGATTTTTACTCATGTATTCAACCTCTGCCTATCGTCGGGTGTTTTTCCCAATGTCCTTAAAAAGGCTTTAGTACATCCAGTGTATAAGAGTGGGAATAGAAGCAATGTCAGTAATTACAGAGCTATTTCAGTTCTTACTTGTCTTTCAAAAATCCTTGAAAAAATTCTTAACGTTAGGCTGCTCAGTTACTTAAATAAATATAATGTCTTGTCTGTTAACCAGTATGGCTTTAGAAGTGATTTATCCACTGAAGATGCTGTAATGGAACTGACAGACTTTATAGTTAAAATATTGACAAAAAATCTAAAGTCATAGATACTTTTCTTGACCTGTCAAAAGCTTTTGACACTGTGTCTGTTCCCATACTAATACAAAAATTGAATGATATTGGTACATGTGGTGAAGTCCTAAATATTTTCCGCGACTATTTTTCAGGACGTAATCAATCAATCAAATCAATCAAAAGTATGTCAAAATAGACTCTTATGTTAGTGGTGATGAGTGAATGAGATGGTTGTGGTGTTCCTCAAGGTAGCGTCCTTAGCCCAACCCTTTTTCTCATTTACATAAACAGTCTGTGTCAAATTGCTCTACCTAATTGTAAAATAGTCACCTATGCTGACGACACTGTCCTTCTAGTTAAGGAGAAGACATAGGAGGGAGCCCGTCAGCGTACGGAAGAAGCTTTGCGTGTCGTATCTGGCTGGCTCAGTGTCAACTTGCTTACTTTGAATGTTGCTAAAACGAAGTTCATAACCTTCTCGGCATCTCAATCAGCGCAACCAAAATCTGACTCCTTTCATATAAAAATTCATTGCTGCGACATATCTAATCAAACTTGTTCCTGCCTACCTATATCCCGTACCGATAACATAAAATACTTAGGAGTTTATTTGGACAGCACTCTGAGTTGGAATACTCAACTAGGTTCCGTAATATCACGTACTCGAAAAATCATGCCTATTTATAGGAAGCTCAGATACTCTGCTAACCTACACACTGAAAATGGTATATTTTGCTCTAGTGCAATCTATTTTAGCCTACACACACTACACGCACACACACACACACACACACACACCCCTACACACACAATCACCCTAAGACAAACCCACTGAAACACACACACGCACACACGCCTTTATATTTTTAATTTTTAAGATTACCTAGTTGGAATTCATAATCTTAGAAACAGTTGTTTGGCATTTTTATATCAGTGTCCATTAAGCCTGAGGGAAGGCGTTAGCGTCTGTCATACATTTTTTAATAAACTAGCACAGGCGTTATCGTTCAAACGTATCTTGCTATGTTTATTCCCATAAAATGTCACATTAAATAAGTTAAGATACTATGCTTGTAGAGAAATGAATAAAGATTATTATTATAAAAAAAAAACCACAGCTATAAATGGCGCAGACTTAAAGCTAATGCTGTCCCCTCGTTACATCTTCGTTTTGAGATGGTAAGATTATATACTTACGTTGCATACATAAGAACCGCAGTCTTGGCGTAGCGGCTCATTAAAATAATACTACCACCCCCTTTCTTCCCTTGGGTGTCGTAATAGGCGACTAACGAACTTAAGACTGCACTTACATCCTTACAGCATAGAGCGGCGATGGATCCAGTCGCTATTTGGTGAAAAGAGACCCTTTGATTTTTTGATTTGATTTTGAAATTAATACACATAAACAATTACACATGTACTTCTAAGTGTTTCGTCATAATACAAGTTATATATACGTAATATTTGATTATTTGCGTTAAAAACGTTCAAATAAATGCTTTAATGGTTTGAAAGACACTGTTGGCAATACCTTGGTGGCAAAAAGGTCAACGCAGCCGCTCAGATTGCGGAGGACGCGGGTTCGATTCCCGGTTGGTGTGGATATTTTTTTCAACGTTTCGTTATTTTTAAGTTATAAATAATTCGAATACATTTTTAGGAATGTACTATTTGAATTAACAGAGTTGCCCCATAATATAATTTCATAAGTTAGAAGAGGATACACATTACCAAAATAATTATAAGTGTGCTGTAATTTTTTATTTTATTTCAGAATGTTAAACCGACGACATCAAGGTTAATTAATATCCCATCAGTTCAACAAGATTTAACTCATCTGGTAATTGAATTAGAACTAGATGTTAAAAAGCTAAAGAACGATTGTTAAAGGTGAATTATTTACGACAAAAAACTAAACGTTTAAAGATAAGAAATACCGATTTGAATACCCGCTTAAACGATTATCTAAAACATGAGAGAATTGAGACAGAAAATTTTATGTTGTTGGATTCTGTGAAGAATAATCCGATAAAAGACCGCAAATTTGCGGTCACGTTGAACTACTTATCACCACGTGCCTATGCTTTTATACGGGGCGAGATAAAGGATATTTTAACTCACCCAAAAACTATTGTAAAATGGTATCAGACCATCGACTGCAATCCAGGATTTACAGTCGAAGCCCTTGCCGCAATCAAGAAAAGAGTAAAATTTAAAAATGGGATACCTTTGTATTGTGCATTGTCACTAGATGAAATGGCTCTGCGGAAATTGGTTGAGTGGGATGGAACTAACTATTTCGGATTTGTTAATATCGGTTGTGATCTTGATTCCCATGATGTACCATTAGCGAAAGAAGCCTTAGTGTTTGTTGTAACAACTATTAACAACAGATGGAAAATCCCTGTTGGATACTTTTTGATCCACTCCATTACCGCCCAACAGAAAGCAATGCTAGCACAGCAATGTTTATCATTACTGTCTGAAACTGGAGTTAATGTTGCAACTCTTACTTTTAACAATAATTTGGGATGTGATTCATAAAATAATTCTTTCTTCTATATGTCTGTAACCTGATCCATGCCACAACATAAAATTATTTCGAAACATATAAGGTGACAAAATAATCCTCATAGATCAAAGGCAATCAAATATCATGGTTTTATATTGAATTACTACATAAAATCCGTGCTTCGGAAGGCACGTTAAGCCGTTGGTCCCGGTTGCTGTCGTAAGATGGCAGTCGTTAAAACCCACCAACCCGCGCCAGGGCCAGGGCGATGGGTTATGGCCCAATATCTCCACGTGCTATTGTCCACGTGGGAGGCCTGTGCCCAGCAGTGGGACGTTTGTAGGCTGATGATGACTACATAAAATTCAAAATAACGAAAGATTACATTTAGGCACAAAAAAAAAAAAGACCACATTGAATATGTTAAACAAAAATGAAGGTACGTTTAGCGATGCAACTTTTAAGTGCAAGTGTTGCAGATGCTTTACAATTTTGTAGAGACTTTTGGGTTGTGATGGCACCATCCAGTTTATAAGAATTTTTAATAATTTGTTTGACATAATGAACAGCAGAAATATGAGAGCTAAAGGATAGAAACGGGCGTTGGCCAAATTTAACGTAGAGGAAACAAAGATATTTTTCGAAAGCGCTGAAGTAAACATCAATCATTTGAAATTCCCTGAAGGCAATTTGGTTATTAATTCCAATAGATGAACTGGTTTTTGTGGTTTTATTTTATTTTATTATTATTTTCTGGCAGACGTGATAAGCCGTCACCGCAATTTTCATTAGTACGGATATATTCAATGTCGTAATTGTAGTAAAACGCTGCTGACCAAGATAGATATTCTTTATTCTCCTTCAACAACCAGTATTTTACATTTAGTCACACACAGTATTACACAGTATAGTATGAACACCGTTTAACCGTCCGCACAGTACAAGCGCCCAAGCCATAATGCCTCACTCACCGAGTCACTGACTGCACTTCTGCCCCGCCCCCCCCCCCCCCCCCCTGAGTCCCCGACACATGACATGTGTCAAATCATAGATTGTCAATCGTTCTATAGATTTAAGAATAGAATCGGAAATTCTTATTTTGAAAGTTTAAACCTTAAGGCCTTGATTTTACCTCGGTTTACCTCACTTCATATTTTTGAAATTAGGTCAACATGACCCGAAGGCCTCAAGTGTACATAGTATTTAAAGAACCGAGGAAGGTTAAGATCTGTTGTTCGCGCTAGAACGCGACGTTCTATGAAAACCGCCAGCGCCATCTAGTGCGTTCACCGCGCACTTGCACTCGCGAAACCGCCAACCGAAAACCGGCGCGCCAACATCGCCCGCGCCTTGACGGATATTAACCAAGTGACGCGTTGGCGGACTCACTCCTGAGACGAGCATTGGTGTGGCCGCACGCGCTTCGCTGCCTCAGCCCGTGTCGCGATAACGGCCATTTTCACGGCGTGGAACATTGGGACACCTTAAAAACAATCGTGTGGGTGCATCCAAGTGCACCGCTGCCCCGGCCCGCACCCGTATCCCTGTGCCGCTCGCCGACCTGTCGCGGCGCCAACACGGTCACCCATCATAATCCATCACGCGTGAGTACCTTCATCCTTCACCCACCTATCACCACACCCACAACGTCGCTGTATTAGCGGTGCCCCTAAGACCTGCTAATACATCTGTCATTATAAAAGTAGTTAGCAAATTCTTCTCTTATATCTATTAATTTTAATCTTGCACGTCTAGCTACGTTTAGGATGAATCTTAAAACAGAATTATCTGTTACGTTGAGTCCCCAAGAACCTTTATGAACAACTATGCCATTGAGCATAGTGTCCAGGAGGATAGATAGATAGATACAACGCTTTATTGCACACACAAAAATAAAGAAAGGTACAAACAGTAAGTATTAAAAATTAAAAAAAAAACTAATGTGGGCAAAGGCGGTCTTATCGCTTAAAGCGATCTCTTCCAGACAACCTTTGAGGTATCTTTGAGGACATCAAAAAAAAAAAGAGCGACAGGCAGTGCACCAGAAGAAGCAAATATGAGATAAAAATAAAAAAATTAATAAAAACAGAATTCAAATACTTAATATCATTCAAAAATTAATTAGATAAACATAAAATACTGATACCTAGGTACCTATATTATAAAAATATATAGATAAATATATATTTGTATACATATATTATACTAGTAATATAATAAAATACTTAAAATATTATAACGGTTGTTGTATGCAACAACCGTATACTAGTACCTAGCCAAAAGATGCGAATGCAGTTTGGCTTTGAAAGAAGCAAGTGACTTCGAGTGACGAACTTCAGATGGGAGTTTGTTCCATAGGCTGACAGCCTTAACTGAGAAGGAGTCTCTGAAGTATTCAGAGCGAGTCAGGCGCTGTTTCAGAAAGTTGTCAGCCTTAGACCTGAGTTCACGCTTGTGATCCGTACCAAGAAATTGGAAACGTTCCTTAAGGTAAGGAGGGGTGCGAGGGTCATACAGCACGTTATACAAGAGCACCAGAACATGCTCCTCGCGTCGCAGTCTGATAGGAAGCCACCCGAGTTCTGTCCTGTATTCAGACACATGATCGAACTTGCGCAGGCCATATATAAACCTTATGCACAGATTCTGTAGTCGCTGCAGCTTATCCAAAAAAACCTCATTGAGGTCAATGGAGCAGACATCAGCGTAGTCCAGAATTGGCAAGAGGAGAGATTGCGCAAGCTCGATCCTTGTCCTCACAGGAAGCAGATTTCTCCATCTCCGCAACGAACCAGCGGCGGCAAACATCTTCCTACTAACCTCTGCAATATTAGGCGCCCAGGACAACGTACGGTCGAAGAGAACACCAAGGCTCTTGACAACATCACTGAAGGGAAGGGGAACAGAATTTAATAGGAGTGGGGGAACATTGACGTGCTTGAGTCGGGCAATCTGCTTCGACCCACCAATAATGATCGCCTGCGACTTGTGAGGATTGACCAAGAGGCCATGGGTTCGACTCCATTCATGTATAGTCGCAAGGTCAACATTAAGTTTAGCAATCATGTCGTCAACGTCCTCGATGGGAGCACGGGAGTAGATTTGTAGGTCGTCAGCGTAAAGGTGATACTGGCATGACAGGAGAGGAGTAAGGAAGTTGATAAAGATAGAGAAAAGGAAGGGGGAAAGGACGCCGCCCTGTGGCACAGCAGTAACGTCGCAGGGATCAGACAGACTATCATCAATCCGGACAGACTGCCTACGGTTCGCAAGATAGCTGCGGAACCACTCAACCACAGAGACCGACCCAAGAACACTCGTCAGCATTGCCAAGAGTGTATCGAGATCAACAGTGTTGAATGCGTTGCTGAAGTCTAAAAGAACCAAAGTTGTGAGCTGTTGATTCGACATACCCTCACGCATATCGTCCGTCAACTCCGTCAAAGCAGTCACAGTGCTGTGCCCAGGGCGGAAACCCGACTGGTAGGGGCTCAGTAAATGGTTTGCGTTAACAAACACACTGATCTGGTGAAGGACCAGGCGCTCGAGAACCTTGGAAAGAAACGGGAGAATGGAAATAGGTCGAAAATGAGAGGGAAGAGAAGGATTTGAGGTTTTAGGAATAGGGATGACTACAGCCTGACGCCAGCAGTTTGGGAACGTTCCGGTGTTAAGCGAGAAGTTGAAGATGTGGCAGAGAATTGGAATGATACCAGCCATGCTAAGCTGAATCATACGCCGGCTGACTCCGTCCATTCCTTCTGCATTGGACTTGATAGAAAGGATATTTTTTTCAACTTCACTCTCAGACACCGGCCTCCAGGAGAAAGTAGGAAGTTGCAGAGAAGGAGTTAAGGAAAGGGATTGCAGCGTGGATTGTTTAATGGTATGGGAAAGGAAGGAGGGTGATGCGAAATGCCGGTTTAACGAGTCGGGATTCAGGTTATGAGGAATATTCGACTTAGGCTTACCAAGACCAAGTGATTTAAGGAAAGACCACACTTTCGCAGGGTCACCGTTTGCGACCGACGCGTGGATGTGACGACGCTGCGCATCCCTACATATCCTGCTACAGCGATTGCGTAGCTGCTTATAACGAAAGCGGGTTTCATCTGAGGGGCTATTTCGAAATTTTACTTTAGCCGCATTACGCCTCACCATCAAAGCTTTGATGTCAGCGGTCAGCCAAGGAGCTGGAAGGTGCCTAAGTCAAATGGGTCGAAGAGGTGCATGAACGTCGAAGAGTTGGATAAGGATAGAGTTGAAAATTTGAAGTTTGAGGTCGATGTTTGGCGCGTCCAGCACAGTAACCCAGTCAATGTCCCTAAGATCAGCCATAAAGCGCTCACCGTAAACATTCTTGAAATTACGCTGCATGACCACCCGGGGCTTAGGTTTGGGACAACGGATTCTATAGGAGAGGAAGATAAGGTCGTGATAGGAGAAGGCCTCAGCAGGAAGTTGTCCGTGGGAACCGACATGACCCGTGGAGGAAACAATGGCAAGATCCAATAAGGACGGCTGACAGCCAGGAAAGTGATGGGTTGAAGAAGACGGGAGTATACTAAGATTAAGGGAATTAACAATTGAGCACAAACGGGAAGATCGAGAATCGTGCTTGAGTAAGCAGGTGTTAAAGTCGCCCATTATAATTGCGTGATCAACCGTCGGGACCAGATTTTCTAATAAGGACTCAAAATTGGAGAAATAATCAATATGGAGATTGGGGCTGTAGAACACCCCTAACAGAAGCTTGCGGTGGCCAAGGAGGACTTCAATAAAGAGATGCTCAGAGGACTGAGAGTACAGAGAAGGGGACTTATTTAAGACGTTGAAAGGGAAGTGACTTCTGAGGTATATGGCTACACCTCCGCCGCCCTTGCCAGTCCTGTGGAGGAGTATATAAATTTGTAGATGCATCGTTTTTTCGTAGGTAATTATGTAATAAAATGCAAGACATAGTTACTATTGCAGGTTGTCATGGTTTTAGTTTTATGGGTTTTTCAAATATCCTAAATACTGATGACAAAAATTTAAATACGTTTTCAACAATGACACGTGAACTAGATAGTCTTCTATTAAATTTATTATTATGTAATGTACCATGGTCATGATTACCTGGATATGGCTTCATTACATATTGTGTACTTAAGGGGAGGTATTTCGAGCGCGCTCTCTCGACGGTATGACGGTAAGGGACGGGTATAACAGGGAAGCGGCGCGAATAATCGCGTTTTATATTTTAAAAAATTGATAGATTATTAAATAAAAAACGATCGGTTATAATTCCTCAAGTTATCTATGAACTTCATTTTGGTAAATGACTCATAATATCAAATCACTTATTTTAAGAATAAAACCTGGAAAAGAAGATAAAATGACACAAAAATATGTAACTTTGTGAATTTATTCTATCGAGTCAACTTTATCATATCGTGTTTCCATCGGGTGTATTTCACAGAATAAAGCCTCAACAATATTTCATAATGTATGCAGATTTTAATTTTACTGTTTACTACTTCAAAAAGTAATTCTAAGAACGTGTTATTTTAATTTTTCACTAACACCTAGCCTTTAGGCAAAGGAAACACCAAAGAAAACATAAGGTACATGAATTTATCTTTCGGGTAAAAGTCAATCAGATGGAAAATTTATTTCAATAATAATAATTTTTGCCAAAGCAGACTGTTTCGGAATACTCCACCATCACCTATTCGACTTTGAGTACCAATATCGACATATATACCGTCGATTATCTAGTTGATACTGAAGAGCAGGTGAATGAAATACCACAGTCTAAACAAGCCTCCAATAGTCTATTCAATGATGATACAGAACACAATGCAGGAAACGTGTGAGAGAGAAATGAATTGCCTGCGCCTGTAAATCATCGAGTAAAACGACGCCAGGTAGTTGGTGAAATAAACGACGCACAGAAGAAAATAAAACAAACTTTTGAGACATTGAACTACGTGTTGTTGACTAATAAAAAGATGACGACTTGACTTCAGGTGGCGAATGTGGTCTGTATGGGAGGTTGTTGGCAAATAAATTAAGATAATATTTGAATAGCGAAAGACGTCTTGTAATGCATAAAATAGATGGGCTTTTTATTTTTAATCCGCCAGGACATATTAGCACGATAACTTTTCGTAGCCCTGTTTCAGTTTCTTCACCTACTCACAATCTTAATTATTTGTCGCAATCTCCAGTTAATATTAGAATTTCAAAACGATCATCTTCCGCTACAACATCATATGCTACGACTCTTTGCAGCCCTGCTTCATTCCTTCGCCTACACATAATTCTTTTAATTATTTATCGCAATCTTCAGTTAACATTAGAATCCCAAAACGACCGTCTTCCGCTACAAAATCATAATATACTTCAACGTCGTCGCCACAGCCTTCAGATCACTTTGGAATTCCAACACGCCCATCTTCAGCTGCAGTATCATATCAATTGAATTCATTATATCCAGTTCACGATGATATTCGCAATCAAGATAAGTCTGACCAAGAATAATTTTCCCTTCAAGCCGGAAATTACTAAACGACACAGAGGCTCAGCTTCTTCCACCGCAACAGAGGAAGCAGGAGAGGTAGAAAATACTAGGTCAAGAAACCGATTATTGTTATTTGGAATAAGATCACACACATGCATTATTTCTAATTTAGACAGACCCTGGACCCTAGGTCTCTGATGAGGCTGAAACATGCTGGGTCTTCTAGGGTTTTGATATTTAAATAAAACACTTGTTTTCAGTACAAAATTCAAAGTTATAATGAATCTCAATTCTTAAATTCACACGCTTTGCGGGAGCGTATGGGGGGGGGGGGGATCATAATACATTTTTTTTCCTTATATTTAATAAAATTAAATGTTTATTGTCTTCGCCAACGTAGCTAAGCAGAGATGTGGAAGACCGCCTTAATCAAGCGGGGACGCGGGGAGACTGCCGCCGCCCCCGCCCGCCCCGCAGCAGCGCATCAAAAGGCTGAGCTGCATCGGCATCGCCCTCTTTCGCCACATCGGCTCCTTCTGAACGCACGCGCGCGCGTGCGCATCATTTAGATTAAGTAGTTAACATAAGTAACACGTTTTAATAAGTAACTCTGTAGAACGAAAGTTAAAGTTCCTTTGTTTCTCATTCATTCTTTTAATTAAAACCCAATATAGTCTTCGTATTAGACATTGGCGAGCCTGCTGCGAGTTTGTTTACCTCTGCGAGTTTGTTTGCAAGTGTGGCTGGTAACTCATTCTCTTTTAACCTATGTAGCGGTAGTTGCATTATTAAAAATTTCAGGTTTTCTCATTCGATCCTTTGTTTTTTGCCTAATATGCCCGCGTGCATTGTCCACGTGCGTGGCCTAAGCCCAGCAGCTCGGAAGACGACAGTGGGGAGAGCATAGAATAATCATAAATAACTTACTATTTAACATAACATTTCAAATACATATCGCTTCACATTCCCGTTAACATTCATTGCACTTAGCGACTGCTTAAACTTTAACGACATTTTCCCCAACCATAGTCATTTTTATGGAATAGTGGATTCACTTATTAATATTGCTTTATTGTTGCACCTGCCCGGGCCCCCCAGGGAACCTTTCCCGGCAACAGATCTGCAGTCGCTTTAATGAGCGATCTTCGCTGCGGTCCCGGCGCACGGCGCCAGGGAGTCTAGCCGCGCGCCCACGCCATGTGCAGTTGCACACGCCATCGCCACGTGCCTGAGCTGAGCATGCCGTGATCGCCCGCTTCTGCTGCATCCTTAAGTTATGTCTGGTTTTGATTTTCTTTTAATTACTCATTTTGCATAATTTTTTCGTAATCGACACTGCATACATTTCGTATATTTTAATATCGCTACGGGTTTGAGAGGTTTTCTATTTTATTTGATACCTTTATTTCATAAACAGTAATCATGTCGGAAGACGGTAAGGCGAGTGCTAACAGGGCTAACGAATCCGATTTAGAAGTAAAAAATTTAATTAGGTAACGTGCATCGTTTCGTGGTCGCTTGACTTTATTTGAAAATTACCTTACCGACTTACGGCAAACTAGTATTGAAAATTTATCTGAAAGCCAACAAAGCGAATTGCATCTGCGAACGGATAGATTAGAGACGTTATTCTCGGATTTTGAACAGTGTCAATCTAATATTGAATTTAAATTCCTAAATCTCGATGAGCAACTTCATGAAAGGCAATTAACTGAAGTCAAGTTTTACAAAAATATTTCAAATGCTCAGTCTTTATTAAAATCATTGCCTGTAATAGAGAAAGCCTTAAAGCCTGATAGTTGTTGTTCAGGTTGTACTCATTAAGAAATTATCAGTATTAAATTACCAATTATAAAGCTTCCTACATTTGACGGTATTACTTTACATGGCTCGAGTTTAGGGACACATTTAAATCTTTAATACTTAATAATGATTCTTTACCAGACATAAATAAATTTCATTATTTGAGATCTTCATTAGAAGGGAGTGCAGCTTTAGTCATAAAATCAATTGAATTCACTGCTGCCAATTATCATATTTCATGGGAGCTTTTATGTCAGCGATATGACAATAAAAAGATTTTGATTAACAACCACCTTAAAGCGTTGTTCAAAATCGAACTTATTTCAAAAGAATCACATAAATCTCTTAGATACCTAATTGATGTAGTCACAAAGAACCTTAGAGCGTTAACCACTCTCGGTCAACCCGTAGACCAGTGGGACACGCTCATTATATATATATGGTGTCCACGAAGTTAGATTCGGTCACAAGTGGTAAATGGGAAGAATATCGTAACAATCTATCCGATTTGCCTCTCTTAAGTGAATTTATCGAATTTCTCCGTGGTAGGGCCGATATACTTGAAACCGCGCAGGCAAGCAGAAGTAAGAAAGGTTCTTTTCAACCATATAATAATAATAATAATAATCTAAATCATAATAATCATAATCAAATAAAAATGAAAGTAAAGGTTCATTTCATCAGAGATTCTCAAAATCCTTTCTTACTTCTAAAGTCAAAGTCAATATTTCTTTATTCAAATTAACTTAATAATTAAGCACTTTTGAATCGTCTATATTTTCCTACCACCTGTTCCAGACTTTTTTACTGACAAGAAGAATAGGCGCAAGAAACTTGTCAGCTTTAACAGATATAACAGATATAAGTAACGATATTTACAAACCTAAATATATCGTTACCAAATACAGTACAACAGGATTAAACAAAAAAGTACGAAGTTACAATGTTTTATCATTTCCACGCATTTCGGTCTTTTAGATAATCGTCTACTTTATAATAACCTTTACCCTTAAGCGTTTCTTTAACATGGTTTTTAAATTTATGCAAATTAAGATCAATAACTTGTTGTGGAACTTTATTAAAAAAGGCTATTCCTTTCCCCATAAACGAACCTCTAGTTTTTGCAAGCCTCAGTCTTGGAACGGCAAGTTTATCTTTATTTCTTGTATTAAACTGGTGATTATCGCTGTTAGTAAATGAATCCAAGTGTTTCCTTATGTATACTAAATTTTCATATATGTATTGACCTGCCAAAGTTAATATATTTATTTCTTTAAACAATTCTCTTAGGGAATCTCTCCGCCGAAGATTATATATAGCGCGAACAGCTCTTTTTTGGAGCACAAAAATATTTTCAATACTGGCAGCTGAGCCCCACAATAGGAGTCCATAAGCCATCACACTATGAAAATAACTAAAATATACCAACCTTGCCGTTTCAATATCAGTTAAAAGCCTTATTTTCTTAACAGTGAAAGCCGCGGAACTAAGTCTACTTGACAAGGCTTCAATATGAGGATCCCATTGCAGTCCTGTATCAAGTGTAACACCTAGAAATTTTAAACTATTAATAAACTCGACTTCATCATCTTCTCTTCTGTTTCTTATAGTCATTCCAGGAATAATTCTAAAGCCACTTATTCTGTCTCGTGTCCCCTCTGCAACCAAACACACAGACTAATAGATTGTGAAACATTCAAATCTTTATCACATGAAAATAAAATGAGTGAAGACATAAAACTTAAACTTTGTCTGAACTGTTTGCGAAGGGGCCATGAACCAAATACATGTCGTCTTGGTACGTGTCGGTTATGTAATAAAAAACATAATACTATAATGCATAAAATTGAAAATATATCTAATCCATCTAAACATGCAGCTTCATCCAGCTCGCATGTCTCTCATCACACTCTTTCAGTGCAATCTCATAGTCAGGTTCTTCTTGGTACTGCTTTAGTGAGGGTCACTAACCCTGAAACTAACCATACATACGTTGCTCGCGCCTTACTTGACGCTGGCAGTCAATCCTCGTTCATGACAGAAAACTTAAAACATAAAATTGGTGTAGTTAATCGTATTTTTGGGGTCAAACTTGCTCGCGTCCGTAGGTTTACCCTTGAGACCCTACACGTGATCCCTGGGTGGTGCTAAATGAGTGACACCAACTGAGTGGTAGAGCCACGCTGCGTTGCAGCACACATTTAGCCGGCTCGCCCGGCGTAATACCACCCTCTCACTAATATTCGGCGTGAAATAATGGCACTTGGTGCTGTTGTGTTTCGTCCGACCAGTGAGGGTTCCGGAGGCTCCTCCCCCCCCCCCCCTCCTCCCAATTCCTATTCCTTCCTTAAACCTATTCCTCCCTTAAAGGCCGGCAACGCGTCTGCGATTCCTCTGGTTTTGCGGGTGTCCATGGGCGGCGGTGATTACTCTCCATCAGGTGACCCGCCTGCTCGTTTGCCTCCCTCTTTTATAAAAAAAAAAATTCCTGATTTCATAACAAATATTTCAGGCATTAACGGCATTCAATTACCTATTTCTGACAGATGTAACATATTCATTTCATCGTTGTCAAGTTCATTTAATTTAAACCTAAATTGTTTGATCATACCTCAAATTACTGGTCAAATACCTAATGTGTCGGTGAACATAAATCAATTGAATCTGCCTAAAAATATTCAATTGGCCGATCCTCATTTCTGTCAGCCTTCAGACATTGATTTGTTGTTGGGTGCTGAAGTATTCTTTGATATCTTGTGTCCTGAAAAGATATCTTTAGGTCGTAACATGCCTATCATACAAAAAACTCAATTGGGCTGGATTGTAGCCGGCCCACTAAACATGCATAAGAAACATTAATCAAAAATGGTTCACTGTAATTTCACAGCCGAAATCAGTGAAGAAGTTTCTCAGTTTTGGAGGCTTAAAGGAAATTCCACCTTCAAAATTGACCATGTCGCCAAAAAAGCATTACGAAAAATATTTTATTAAAAATACCTGTCACTTACCTGATGGCAGGTTTGATTATACATTCGTTGTTTCGTCCTTTGAGATTAGGTAACACTTGTAGTAACACGTATCGTGTGGCTTTTCATCCACTAAGTTAAAAGCAAAAAAATACTTTTTTGTAGGGTAGTTGTCGTTTTCCTCTGCGCCTCGATTGTACGACCGCTCATTCGCGTTTTTGTGCTTCGCCAATCACCACGATTTTTCCCCTTTAACATACTCATTGAGTGTAACGATGCCTAGACGAGTTTATAGTGACGACGATAGTGATTATTGTATAGAAAGAAAATGAGAAAGAAAGAAAAACGTTTGCGCATAGAAAGCAGCAGTTTGTCGGCGTGGGACTCGCCGCCGCCACAGCCTGTATCGTTACGATCTGAAGGTAATTCAGTGTGTTACTTAATCAAAACGATTCAAATATGTTAATTAATTGTGTGCATTATCATGGGAGTGCTACCGTTATACTTATTTAAGAAAAAATAGTATGTGTTGCTGTAAGGAATAGTACATCTAAAAGAAAGGTGTACAACTATACTTATCTGAAAATAGTGTGTATAGTTTAAAAGGACTATTACCGTATTTTGCCGAGATAAGAATTAAAATAATTTTAATTTGTGTTGTGTACATCTAAAAGGGATGTTGCCTTCACGTTATTTAAATCCGTTACTTTAATTAGTGATGTGCGTGCACATTCAGAAGGAATGTTTACTTATCTGAAAATAGTGTGTATAGTTTATAAGGACTATTACCGTATTTTGACAAGATAAGAATTAAAATAATTTTAATTTGTGTTGTGTACATCTAAAAGGGATGTTGCCTTCACGTTATTTAAAACCGTTACTTTAATTAGTAATGTGCACATTCAGAAGAAATGTTTACTTATCTGAAAATAGTGTGTATGGTTTATAAGGACTATTACCGTATTTTGACAAGATAAGAATTAAAATAATTTTAATTTGTGTTGTGTACATCTAAAAGGGATGTTGCCTTCACGTTATTTAAAACCGTTACTTTAATTAGTGATGTGCACATTCAGAAGGAATGTTTACTTATCTGAAAATAGTGTGTATAGTTTAAAAGGACTATTACCGTATTTTGACAAGATAAGAATTAAAATAATTTAATTAGTGATGATTCAGAAGGAATGTTTTCTTCACTTTTTATACTTTATGTTTAAAAACGATTGTGGATTAAATAAATTTTCACCTTAGGTGAATAAAATAAAGCAATGAACATTCGACCTTGTTCAATAAGGCGAAAACGAAATGCAGCCTGAGGCAGACTGGGGACCGATTCTCTTAGAGGAGCCTGGACCAGGCCCGTCTACTTCAGCTACGCAAGAAGCCGAAGCCACTTCCATTCACTCGATGCAAGTAGAACCGCCTCCAAATGTTGTGACTGTTCGTCCAGAACTTGACAAAGGGATACTGAACCTCATGGGACAAAGCCCTAAGAGAAAAAGCTAGAGCCAGAGAAAAGGCAGCTTTATCTGGCAGCTTAAACGCTGATCAAGAAAGACAAAGCGTTAGAATATAAGTAAGCTCAACTGGCGGCTGCCATTTCCTACATTGGAGGCTCTTTGACCAAGTTGCTTTCATTGGAACATAGAGACCAAGCTGTCATAAAGTTCTTGATTGAAACTAGTCATCAGCTATGCGATACACAGCATAATGAGTCAATGACGAGAAGGAGTTTCATATGTTCAACAATAAAGAAAGATTTTAAGGATCAGCTGTATACCAAACAAACTCCAAACCAGCCTTTAAACCAGAGGCCTCCACTTTCGGTAGCCAGGCAAACAGGACTTGCGAGGCGGTCGGAACTGGCACCTCCAGCTGCACCGGCACCACGCCCGCGGCAGCAGCAGCCGCCGCGATCGCCGCGGCGCTTTCAGAAGCCCGGCCCTCGTCGCTGGATCCGGTACATTCTGCAGGTATGCTGTTCTATTTTTACGATAGTTTGCGAATAATAACCGACGATCCGGTTATTTTTTGCTGGGTAAAAGGTTATAAAATACCCTTTTTTTAAACGTGTTTCTCAGTTACACGAACCACGCTTACTTTCATTATCTTATAATACAGAGTGGCCATATTTTGAATTAACCGATTCAGACGCCACTTCTCCTTGCCAACCTTGTGAAGGTCAGTTTCTGTCTAGTTATTTTCTGATCAAGAAACCCAACGGCACAAATAGGTTTATATTAAATCTAATAAGCATATTACGACTGAACACTTTAAAATTAAACATTTAAGAACAACAATGAAACTAATTTCAAAGGATAGCTTCAGGGCTACCCTGAATTTATAGGATGCTTATATTTTAGTAGGTATACCCTAGTCATAAAAAATATTTGCGAATCCGATTTGAAGAAATTCATTACTTTAATTTGGTCCTAACACAGCACCGTTTGTTTTTACGAAATTGTTATTAAAACTATTATTTATCAACGATCTATCAAAAGGATATCTGCGATCTTGCTAGAGATTATAAAAACTGTCTCGATAATGTCTTGGTAACAAAAAAATTTTTAGAATTTTTAGGTTTCATTATTAATGACAAAAAGAGCTGTACAGTCCCTAATACAGTCTGCAAAATCTTGTTTTTTTTTAAATAGATACGACAAAATTTCAAATAAGTTTAACCAATGACAAAAGAAACATAATCAAAAAAGTGTTATAACATTTTAAAATTAAAGAACGATGTAAAATTAGGCATTTCACACGACTAGTAGAACTTCTCACTGCATCTTGCCCCGCCGTCTAATATGGTTGGTTATACACCAAACAAATGGAAACGTGTAAATATCTTGCAATTTATAATACGATTAACTACGATAGTTACATGTTGTTACCACCGTATTTGAAAGACGATTTTTCTTGGTAGTTAAAATCTATTGGAAGGGTGGATAATCTTATCAGGCAAGATAATTACTGCTTAGAATTTCTTTTTCTGATGCAAGCAAGAAAAGGGGGGGGGGGGGGCAGGTGCTGTGGGGACTGCTAGTGGTCAGTCGAGTATTGTAGAATCAGTTGAGCACATAAACTATTCAGAACTCTTAGCTTCCAAACAATTGCTAGAAACTTTAAAAATTGTCAAATTTTGTTACTTATTGATAATATAACTGCTATTTCTTATATAAACCGTATGGGCGGAGTTCGATTCCCACACCTTACTGAAATAACTAAGAGGTTGTGGCTTTGGTGCGAAATCCGAAAAATTATCGTTTTCACTTCGTACTCATACACCAGCTCAAAAGATAATGTAATAGCAAATGCAGAGTCACGAAAATTACATCCTGACACTGAAGGGGAGTTGATAAATAATGATCTTTTTGCATCCAGAACAAATTATAAATGTAAGAAGTAGGTATGTCTCTTGGAACAGAGATCCTAGAGCTTGCGCTACAAATTGCATTGCATTTAGGCTAAATTGGCATCATCTTTTATTTTACATATTCGCGCCATTTGCTGTTATACTAAAAGTATTTAAAAAAAAAAAAACGGATCACGCAGAAGGCATTGTTGTTGTTCCAAGTTCTTCTCTGTTGGGAGTTGGTACAATTTGTGCCCAGCGATAACGTGTTAATGTCGGTTTCCAACAGCCTACCCAAGCGGACATTGATTGCAGGAAGGTTATTACGAACGGCATTATTGAAGAGGAGTGTACCACCATCATCCTTAAATATCATGATAGCTTCTCTGTCTTATAATTCAATAAAACAATATGATGTTGGAATCCGTTGCTAGGTATCAGTATCAGTGTGGATCTATACGAGGCGCCAACTCCGCAAGTAATTTATTTCTTAACAAAGCTTTTCTATTCGAGCTTACAATATGGTTCATTAATCAGCCATCGTTTTGCTCTATCTCTGATCTTAGGATCAAGAGTAGGGTCTGATGACCGTATCACAAAACTATTCAAAGGATCCTACAGACTTCGTCCTTCAGCCCCAAAATATGATATATCTTGAAACCTATCACTAGTCTTAAATTTCCTATCAAAATTGCATCCCAATACCGCTTTAAATCTAGAACAGCTAACTTAAAAAGTTACATTTCTTATACTTGTAACAGCACACAGGGTGCACATAAATAATCAGCTTAGCATTTTTATTAAGATACAGGACATTATTAAGACATCTTGTCTAGGTTCAATACAGCCTCATCTGAATATTCCCTTTTACAGAGAACTTTCAGAAGTATGTCCAGCGGAAGCATTAATGACATACATTGAGAGGACGAAAACTGTAAGAAACAACGAAAATAATCCTTTTATGTTTCAAAAGACCTCAAAGCAGTATCTTCTAATACTGTTAGTAGATGGATAAAAGATACTTTATTAGCTAGCGGAGTTGACACTCCTTTATTTTCTACTCACTCCACCATGAGGCATGCTACTACCTCAGCTGCACATAGAGCAGGCGTCAGTATCGATACTATTCGCAAAACTGCTAGGTGGAGTGCTAACTCTTCTGTTTTTGCAAAACACTACCATAGAAACATCCAACCTGAACCAGACTTTGCCATGTCCATTGTCAAAGATTGATGTTAATCATAATTTTTAAATAAGATTTGAATACAATATATTATAAACCTCTAGGTTTATTTAGGTTTTGTTTTTTGATTATATTTATTTAATATACCTAGTTATTGATTTACACGGTTTAAAGACGTTTTAATATTTCACTATCTTTCAAAATCTACAAGTGTTACCTATTCTCAAAGGACGAAACAACGAATGTATAATTAGTGATTAAACGAACTTACCTGAAGTGATGTTCTATCACAATTATACGAGTTGCTTCGTCCGAAGAGATTAGGTCCCTCCCTCCCTAGGTATCCCCTTTGCGTGAAATATTAGGCTCAGGGCTTTCAACTATATGAGCGGTCGTACAATCGAGGCGCAGAGGAAAACGACAACTACCCTACAAAAAAGTTTTTTTTTTGCTTTTAACTTAGTGGATGAAAGGCGACACGATACGTGTTACTACAAGTGTTACCTAATCTCTTCGGACGAAGCAACTCGTATAATTGTGATAGAACATCACTTCAGGTAAGTTCGTTTAATCACTGAATCTAAATCCCTAGTTATTTAACAAAAATCCGCAAGCATTATATCGGATACCTTTCATTTTTACTAGTTATTTAACTAAAATCCGCAAGCATAATATCGGATATTTTTTACCTTCAAATATTCTTAATTCCTTATCTAAGCATTAGGCCTCTTTCGCCACATCGGCTCCTTCTGAACGCACGCGCGCGCGTGCTCTCATCATTTAGATTAAGTAGTTAACATAAGTAACACGTTTTAATAAGTAACTCTGTAGAACGAAAGTAAAAGTTCCTTTGTTTCTCATTCATTCTTTTAATTAACCCTTAATTTGGCACAGAAAAAAATGCAATATAAAATAAAATGTTTTATTGAAATGAGGTTTTAGACATTATTAGACATTACAGAAAAATACAGAAAAAAATATTGGTACTTCAGTTTTTCTGAAAAACCGTGTATGCCACAGCATACATTGCCAAGTGGACGGAAAAACAAGGGATAAAAGTGTTGGATGCTGGGGCATACACTGCCAATTAAAGTACAAAGTATTTATCATGGTAAAAAAATTAAATATTATTGAAAAACAACAGTATCAAAAGACCTAGGAGTAACTGAACAACTAAGCTCGCACGTGATAGTCTAGTTGACAATTTCTAGCACTTTTGCCAGTTACAAAACACAAACGGACATTACATTTCATGCATAACACACTAGTTAGCTTTTGGCACAGCCTACATCGACCTTGAGTGGTCATAGTCATAAAATGACCAGTGGAATCATATCTTAACGATTCCACTGGGTTAGATTGTGGCACCCCTTTTTTATTTTTGTCATTTGTTCCGGAACGTCCCCATTTTGTTAAGCCTTCATATATTTCATATCTGAAGTCTTTTAGAGGCATAGATTGCTTGCCTGAATTGGAGTTATCCCGTCTATATAAAAGCCAGGCGTTGTTGATGCATATGTCAAGCAATTGAGCAAATATACCAATGTACCAACGCCTAGTTTTAAATGGGGTTTTGTAAAGAGAAATAAGCATGTCGGCCAAGTCGACTCCCCCCATATACTTATTGTATTCTTTGACAATTTGAGGGCAGTCTACATCAACCTTGCTTTTAGACTCCTTGCAGTACCTTTTTATTTTTTCCAAGGGCTCTACGCCTACGTAAGAACTAATTAACGTTACAGCTTTGTTGTCGTTCCACCGTACTACAGCCAATCTGTTTTTATTACAGACGACTTGAGCATGACTACCCCTAGGCTTCTTTTTCATATCCTTCTCTGAGGGAAGCACTGCTTCAGCTCCTCTCAGCCTGTTATTTCTGATTGTGCCTAATCCAAAGATTCCGTAGTCTTCTCTAAGAATGTGGAATAATTCCGGGCAAGAAAAAAAATTGTCGCAAAAAACAAAAGCAGGTGTACGTTTTATACTTTTACACAAAGCGATAACAACTTGTGCTCCGAACCCAATAGAAGCTTCCTTATCTGTAAAAGTGTGAAATCTAAATGTATCCTCGCCACCATACAAAAGAAAATCATATATCATGCCTGACACTCCCGCACGGACATAGTTTTTAAAACCCCACTTGTTGGGCTTATCTTTCATATATTGACGACGCTTACCCGCTTTGGTTCCTTTATAAGGAATCATCATTTCGTCTATACTAAATTTCTGTTCATTTTCTTGAGCTAAACAATTTTCTCTTATTTTTTGCACTAAAGGCCTCACTTTATAATATCTGTCGGAGTCCTGTATACTATTATCAACGAAATGTAAGTTGCGACGGATTTGTTGATATCGTTTTAGTGACATCAGATTTGCTACTAAGTGGCACCTGTATCGCAAACTCCAGTAGTCTGTATATGCAGGCATGCTCACGACCCCCATTATAATGTGTATAGCCAGAAAATCCCGAAGTTCTTCTTCTGTCAATCCAATAGAACGTCCGGTTTTGGATATTGCGTATGAATTAGTTTGAACTACGATATCACCTAATATATCCGGTGAAAAGAACTTATAGAAATAGTCCAAAGAAGATAGATTTTGAACATCAGTGTGATTACAGTCTTCTTCTATAGTAGCCCTGTGTTGAAAACAAGTTTTCTTCCATTGGTAACTCAGACTGAACTTTGTAATTCGTCTAGGTCTTATAGGGACAGAAACAGCGGCACGACGTTGTGATCTTGTATTTCGAGGCAAACGTAACCTGGAGGAGGTAACTTGCACAGCAAAGCGAGGGGTTGCAGAGTGACTTGTTGTTGGTAAAGATGGTGCAGGGGTTAGTGGATTCGCTGGGGTAGCAGGTGTTGCGGGGAGTGACGGTATATCACTCAGTACTGGTACTTTGTTACAATTTGGTTCCAGGGAAGGACTTGAATAGACAGTTTGAAAGATTGGTGTGAGTCGAACATTCTCGCTACTGGAGTCTTCGTCATCGTCTAAAATGTTAAGCCTTTCTAAAGAAGAATCAATAGAAGGTGCTGGGGAAGTTGACACAGAAAGCGGAGTGCGTACACGAAATTCCTCTTCAATATCCGAAAGCTCGCTATCGTCAGAGGGTGCATTCTGGGCAGGCACAAGGGCTAAAATTCTACCACCACGAGTTTGAAGCTTTTGCTGGCAACAAAGAAAAAAAAAGCATGCTCAAACACAAAGTAAAAAGCTACCCCAAACTGGCAATGTATGCGGTGTCATACAAACAAAATCAAGGGTTTTTCATTACGAATTTGGCAATGTATGCCACCGCATACATCAGGTTATTGACCAAAATAAACCTAGATTACAAAGTCAAAATTCACAATTACCTTTCTCACTCGTTTTATTACACTATAATGCATAAAATATATCCATAACACCCATCATAAACCATGATAAATTAGTGAAATAATGAAAATACCTTGGACAGTACAGCTGAGTTCCGCCGGGCAGCCATTTTAATGAAATAATGTCAAAATTGGTGTTGCCAGAGGTGTGTTTTATTTTTTCTTCCAGAAATAATAAGTGTTGCCATAAATTAAAATGAATTTTAACAGAGATAATTGTTATTTATTTGACAAGTATTTTTGAGAAGTTCTTGTGTGTCAGGACTTACATTGCCAAATTAAGGGTTAAAACCCAGTATAGTCTTCGTATTAGACATTTATACATTTTTAACTATGGGATAACCTGTTTGATTCTTAATTAATACAAAATCTCCACAATTATAATTACATGAAGTACATTTCTTATCATATCTTAACTTTCTTATTTGCTTACTTTTTAATAAATTTCGCTTAGCATCTAATTACGCTTTCTGCAAACGGTACTTTAATTCTTTTGGATAATCATCGAAGTTGTATAATGGGTCAAGAGAATTTGACAAGTTACTTGGTATATTGCAAACTTTACCAAAGACTAAGGGCTATATTTCACCGGGACACCATGGCGGCGCAACCAGTTGCGCCACCGTGGTGTCCGTAAGCTACCAAACTAGACACCATACAGACACCAGAGTCGCCACACCACACTGAAGACAGTATCAAAATGGACCTCGAAGAGATAGCACTACTGCTGTATGTACGTAGGAAAAGAGAGTTCAAAAGAAAAAAGAAACAGTGGTGGGTTCCTCCTTATTTAGCCGATCGCTGTAAGAAAGGACAATTCGTCAACATATACGACGATCTAAGAAGATATCCGGATAAGTTTTTTAGCTATGTGAGGATGTCCGTGAGATCCTTTGATGAGTTACTGACTTTGTGTGAAAATGATTTGTTGAAGCAAGACACAATATTAAGAAAATCAATCAGTTCCGAAGAAAAGTTGTTTGTAACATTAAGGTAAGTTAAAACAAACTATGAACATTTTTAAAGTAAGTTTTATTAAAAAATGTAGACAAACAAACAAGCCATGAACGTTTAAGTGCTATATAGATCCATAAGTGGTTCTGAGTCCTGTGAATCATGTGTGTCGCTTGGAGAACTTGCATATGTCATTGTATTCATAGAATTATACGGAGAATTAGGACTACTTGTAATAGGTTCATTCTGATAATTCGTGTTTGTCCTATAACTCGGTCCAGGATATTCAGTAGCAATCACTTGCCGTTGCGTCGAATAACCAGGATGATAGGTCTCTTGACTCACCATCCTACCACCTGGATTAATTTCTGAAGAATTCCGAAATGACCGATCAGCATAATCAAACGTCCTGTTACCAGAAAAACCTGACGCGTCGTTCAACAAAGTTAGCATCTTTATTTTGGTAGCCATTTTAACTTGAGGAGGTAGATTTTTTAATGTGCTCAACAATGAAAGCAGAAATAGCCGATCTTCGTCAACCTCAGCTGTCTCGCGTAGTCTCTGCTCTGTTGTCTCACGGCGTCTTTGCTCAATTGAATTATTTAACGCTTGAAAAAAGGGATCATCGTCTACTGTTAGTTTACGTTTGTTTGTAACTTTTTGTTTAGGTCGCTCGCCTACTTCAGTGCTCTCCGAATTTTCTTCTTCTACACCTTCTTCTCTGATAGCTACTACTTTTTGTAGAAACTGTAACTGCTTAAAATATATGTATTCGCTTTTGCGGTTAGTGGCTCCAGAACCAGACTTTACATTTTTTTGGCGTTTGACTTCCCGCGCATAGCATGATCTGATGCTTTTCCATCTTTTTTGCAACACTAACCCTGGAAATTAAATTATATTACTTATTACTTTTTGTTAATTACAGGTACCTCGCAAGTGGATGTACGATGAGGGAATTGCATTATAACTTTCGTCTAGGACAAACAACATTAAGCACAATAATAAAAGAAGTGTGTGCCGTGATTTGGAATAAGTTGCAAACATGTTTATCACTTCCGGCTACTGCAAATGACTGCAAATGGTTTCGAAAAACATGCCAACTTTCCACACTGCATCGGTAGTATCGATGGAAAGCACATAAGACTGATTCAACCTGCTGATTCTGGTTCGATGTATTATAACTATAAACACTTTTTTTCATTGGTATTGATGGCTGCATGTGACGCTAATTATAATTTTATTTATATAGACGTCGGTGCCTATGGGAAAAGTAGCAATTCAGCAATTTTCCAAGAAACTGAAATGTATAAGAAACTCATAAGTAATACTTTAGATATTCCAGAGCCCCTACAAATTTCAGAAAATAACCCAATGCGTTTCCCTTACGTATTTATAGGCGATGAAGCATTCGGGTTGAGCACAAATATTATGCGTCCATACGGAGGAAACAACCTCAGTGCCGAAAAGAAAATTTTTAACTACAGACTATCGAGAGCTCGCCGTTACATCGAGTGCACATTCGGCATTTTAACAAATAAATGGAGAATTTTCCACAGACCATTAAATGTCCACACAGATTTAGCAAAATCCATTGTGAGAACATGTTGTGTGTTACACAATTTTGTACGTTCTAGAGATGGATATTCATATGATGATACTCTGACAATAACGGGCTTTCAAACTACAACACAGCAAAATTTCACTAGAGGAGGGCGTGCTGCTACTACCACTCGAGATAATTTTACACATTATTTTGTAAACGAAAACCCACTTCCATGGCAAAATAATTATATTCATTAATAAATACATACACAACTTCACTCACAACGGGCTTTTGGCTGTCCAAGTTACACCAGAATCATCATGAACATTTATTGATAATAATTCATTTATAAAAATATATGTTGTTGACTTACCTAAGCTCTTTTTTTGTTCAACGGTTTGCTCCTGTTCTCCAAACAAATCTACAACTTCCTCCCAACATTTCTTTTTCAAATCTCTATCGGAATAATCTGATGAGGAATTATCCCAAATTGATGGTCTACTTTGAATTTCGATAATAAACCTTTCTGTATCGAAATTATCCATCGTATGCAATTAACAAACAATCAAAATATTAAAATAAGCAGTTAAAAAACAAAACAACAGTGCACACGTGTTGCATCCAATGAGGTGGGGGCGTCACTGGCGCCTGGCGGCCGGACTGGCGGCCGAGTGAGTGAGACGCTATAGTAGTTAGTGGTGGCGCGACCAGCGTGGCGGCGCAACCAGTAACATTCTGTGCACGCGTCCGAGTTGGTGGCGCCGCCAAATTGGTTGCGCAACCAAATGGACACCAGGTGAGTAACTCTCTATAGAGCTGCATACATTTTGTTGGTAGCGGCGACTGGTTGCGCCGCCATGGTGTCCTGGTGAAATATAGCCCTAACTTGTAAGGAGAATATTTTGTTAAGGAATGAACGCTAGTGTTAAAGGAAAAACACCAATATGGAACCCATTCACTCCAATCGGACTTATTATTTTCGCATTGATTCTAAGATAAGCGGCCAAATGTTTATGCGTGTTTTCTATGCCTCCCATTGTCTCGTGATGATACGCTGTAGAGTGTATTTTTTCTATGTCTAATAAGTTACAGATTTCGCTCATTATTGATGACGTAAATTCTGTTCCCTTATCGCTCAAAAATTGTTTAGGTATGCCATAGCGCAATATAAAATTATTAAAAAAAAAAAATAAAAAAAAATAAACTTTCCTACACTCACACCAATTATCTAGCCCAAGAGAAGCTTCGAAGAAACTCGTAAAATGGTTACTAGACAACGGATAAACGTACTTAAAATACTTAAATACATGCTTATTATACATAAAAAACACCCAGACCCGAGACAATTTAGAAAAACAATAATTTCTAAATTGACCCGACCGGGGATCGAACCCGGGACCTCAGAGATGGCGACACCATGAAAACCGGTGTACAAACCACTCGACCAAGGAGGTCGTCAAATATATTAACTAAAGACTTAGCAACGGTTTCGGCATCCTTCCGCGGTAAGGGATACGCTTCCACGAATTTGCTTAAGTCGCATTGAAGAGTAAGAATATACATATTATTATAATTGTCTATATCTAGAGGGCCCATTATATCTAAACTTATTCTATCGAAAGCTGAATCAGCTGTAGACGTAATTGTTAAGGGTTCACGTGTGTTTTTATTTGAGTACTATCCTATTTGGCAACTCTTACACTTTTTGACATAATTCGTGACGTCGTTTGACATGCCTGGCCAAAAATAGTAATTTTTAATGTTATTAAACATACGATTCGTGCCTGCATGTCCGCTTGTTGGCAATAGGTGAAAATATTTAAAATTGTTTTTATTTCGTCATTATCAGTTACTCGCGTTATGCCTCTCGTAATTAATAATCGAGGTGACGCTACTTGACACTCTTTTATGCTGCACAGCAAAGATTTAATGTGTTTATCATTACTCTTACTTTTTATTATGAGTAACTGATTAATATTTAGTTTTAAGCACATGTTTTCTAAATCTCTCGCTAACTCCTCTGGGGCTGATAACGATCGAGAATGAAGAAAAATCGCTGATTGCGATGGTACGTAAGTGCAAAAACGAAAGCCTGATATTAGAATATCCTTATCATCTTTGTAACTTTTATTAAATTTTTCTGAAAAACGTAACTCAATGATGTCAATCGGTTTTTTGAGTATTTCAACAGCCACATGTTGATCAGACCTGCAAGTTGTCGAAATATCAACTAAAGATTTATCATTTCCTTGATGTAATTTTTTACTTTGAGATCTAGTTAGAACTGACACGAGTTTTTCGTGCATAATTTTTAAATCTTGTGACGTCACCGAGAGACGACTTATGGCATCTGCAGCTGCATTATTTCGACCTGGGACGTATTCTACAGTAAAATCGTATTCTTCTAAATATAAACGGAATTTTGTAAGTCGACTCGAAGGGTCTTTTAGGTTAAATAAATATACTAATGGCCTGTGGTCAGAATAAATTTGGAATTTTCTGCCATATAAGTAAGGTCTGAAGTGGCGTACGGCCCAGACAATCGCCAAAAGTTCTAGCTCTATAATCGTTAATCATCGTTGTTACGTAATGCAGCCCCATACGCACGTCGTCGCCTGCGGTCGGGGCGGGTGCGAGGGGCGTGTCGGGGCGTGCCTGCGACGCTGTTGCGTGCGGCTGCGCTGGGAAAATGTTTAGCGGTCGGCTTACTGTGGGCTGCCCGGGGTGCAGTCGCGGCCGTGGTTGCGGCGGCCGTTAGGGCGCGCTCGAGGGGGGCGGCTGCTATGGATCTCGTAGCTCTGTGGGCGCCTTGGGGCACCTGGTGGGCGCCTCCGTAGGCGCTTCTGTTGCCGCCGGGGCGCGCGCGGCGGCGCGGGCGTAGAGGCCGCGGCTGGGCCTTGTGCAGAGGCCCAGAGTTGGCCCGTGACAGGGGCGGCGCAGTATTACGCGCGGCCGCGGTGGGTTTTGTTGGCTTGGAGGGGTATGGGGGGAGGGGGGGGGGGGGAATTTCATTCCCCTAGCGCGCGCGGCCTTTTTGAAGGCCGGGCATCGACGATCGTTCGCCGGGTGGGCCCTCGCGCAGTTTGCGCAAGTGGCGGGTTCCGTCCGTGGGCGGGGGCAGTCTCTCGCTACGTGGTCGTCGCCGCATCGGAGGCAAGCGATCTGCCTGTGGCAGTTCTGCGACGCGTGTCCGAACTGTTGGCAGCGGTGGCATTGTGACGGGCCATCCCTGCCTCGCCACGCCTCAATCACGACTCCCGGCATGTACAGGAGCATGTTCGTCGCGTACAATCTAGCAAGCTCCTGTTGGTCTAGATGTTCTAGTTGGACGAAGAATAGGCATCCGGGCCTGCCTTTCTTCGCCGGTATATGGCGTATGTGGGTGACTGGAAAGCCCATATCAGTCAGTGCCACCGTTATCTCGGTGGTGGGCGTACACGCCGGGAGGCCTCTGAGTGCCACCTTAGTGGGGCGCTCGTTCGCCGGCGTGTAGCAAAACCATTTCACTGCCTGGTCAATCTGTGACGCTTGAGTGAGGTGGGCTTGGATTGCTCGGAATTCTTCCGGTGTTCTTGGTAGAAAACGGATTCCGTTTTGAAAGGGGCGGGCATTTGGCGGGCAACTGATTTTCACTGTTAGCTCTCGAAAATGCGCCGTCCAGTTGGGGAGGTTTTCAACTACTATTGGCGGGTAGCCCCTAGCGCTCTGCGGCGGCTGTTGTGCGGTCGTTTGGGCTTGAGTGTTGCTAGTAGTAGGGCTGGTGGCCCTGCGGGGCGATGGCGGCGCCTGCGCCGTATCGGCATAAGAGGCCGACGGGGGCGCTTCGTCCATCGCGCCCGATACATGGGCGAGTGAAGCGTACTCGGTGGAGTAGGTATGGCCCTGTATTAAGGGTATCGTTAGGGGCCGGCTCGGGTCGTCCAACTCCGAGGCGTCGGCCTGTCCTCCTCCTTCTATGGGTGAGGCAGGCGGCGATGTAAATAGTTGGCTAAGCCTCGCTTCCTTGGGCGAGGTCCAGCTGTGGGATTGGGGCGACGGGCCGGTACGGGGGCACTTGTCGTCATTCCCGTACGAGTCGTCGTCCGGGCTACGGTGACGGGCCGCCTTGTCCTTCACCCGCGAGCCACCGGCGGCTGGGGATTCGCCATGAATCCCGCCGGCCGAGGCAAATGAGGGGCCGGGCAGGGGCTCCTGCGTGGTTGAGCTGCTACGCTGGGGTGCGGGGATCGCTCGACCCGACGGTCCCGGTTGGGACTCGGGGAGCTGACCACCCGACAATGAGGCGCGGCGCGCCGCGGGGGCGATCTCGCGATCACTCATCGCGGCACTAAAGACATGTGCCAGGTCCGAAGAGACGAAACACGCACATAAAAAAAAATAACACAGAAAAAAAAACACAAGTAACTAACTAGCTCCGGCTATCTAAAAGTCTCGGAGGGCGCTAGACCCGCCAATTATATCCAAATAATTGGGGGTGATCGCGCAAAACGTT
Organism: Scoparia ambigualis; assembly: GCA_963921215.1. Taxonomy (NCBI): domain Eukaryota; kingdom Metazoa; phylum Arthropoda; class Insecta; order Lepidoptera; family Crambidae; genus Scoparia; species Scoparia ambigualis. The sequence goes on from OY992514.1 coordinate 30,111,708, forward strand.
TTTTACGTACACCACACTGCACTTGCGTCTGTATTGCGGCGGGAGGTATCGGCACGTAAAATTGAGGGTGGGCACAAAAAAAGTCTACGACGTGGGTAGTCCGGGACCACACCACGGAGATCGATTTTTGTGCGGAAACGCTGCGCGCGGACGGCATACCGGGCGTTCACGCTTTCGCGGAACACACACCAGTTGCCAGAACGACGCGAAGCTGTAATCGTGTAATCGGCTACAACGAACTCAGCACGTACGACGGCGGCTCGACACCTCAGTGGAGCACGCGCGTGATGCGAGGCGGCTGCAGAACGACTTGACGACAAAAGGCGAGAACTCAACTCTGATTTCATCGGCCTTTGGCCGGTTCGGCTCCCGAGGCGTAACCACTCTTTACCCGGGCATCTTCTCGGGCGGCTATCAAGCCGCCGGGTCTTGTGGAAGGCGCGACAGGGATCATATCATTGTTTTTTTTTCTTTCTTTTTTGTACATTTTTTAATATATTTTTTTTTTTTTGTTTTTGTAGCTTTTTTTTTTTTTTGTTTTTGTAGGGGTAATATCCCTTACAGTAATGCTATGCTGATGCTGTGCTAGGGGATGCTAAATAACGTCGGGAAATGCTGTGATAAAAATAATAATCGACCGCGTTCTAGGAATGCGTTTATTGCACTGAATCATGTTTGCCCTGCTTACGAAATAATCCGTTGCAGTGGCGTAAACGCTTGCTTGCAATTTCATATTGTGCTAAATTATAATAAATGCATGTACGATGACTCGTACATCTTGGCCTCTCAGACAAAAGAGATGCCACATGCTAAACTAAGTAAAGTAGGTATGTAATTTAAAGTCATTAAATTGATAACAATACAAAAAAGTACTAATTATTAATGATCTTATGCCGAATTGCTTACGCTACGTTAAAACAAAAAAATATTAAATAATACTTTAACTAATTATAAATGCAAGAAATAATTAAATATAAAGAGTGCTATTAATCTAATTGATATAAAATGTCTCAGTGTGATTGTCAATTAATTTTCACTTCACTTCACTGTAAATAGGAACCTCAAATGTAGCCGGTCGTAACACTATAGGGGAGGTCCCTTGCTCTACATTCTTCACAACGTGCCGCTTAGGCTCACTGTCACTACACTCAATGATTACTGCACTAGCACTGGCACGCGCGGCGCTCGCGCCGCCTGCTGCCCGTTCCGCGGGCGGGCCCCCAGATGCTGCTTCCGTCACCTGCTGCTGCAGGCGGCTCCGCCGCCACCACACGAACAGTATAACTCCCACTATTAGGAGCCCCGCTAATACGATATACAGAAGGGTGTAGTGATGTATGTCGTGAATAGTAAGATCTTTCGCTTCTTCTTTCTTCAAATCTGCGATCTGTGTCTTTATTTGCTTGTAAATTTGATCGTGCTTCTCCGATTTCCATGTATTGATCATCGTTGACATATTGGTGTTAATGATATTATTTAGAATACATATCTGTGGGAATTCCATCACATTGTCATGCCTACTAATTTGATTTAAAAAGTGTTATGCGCATTGATAGTAAACGAATCACCTTTCAAAGCGCAGCCTTGACCTAGGTTGATAAGTCCATTGCCCTTTAAAAGCTTTGTTTCTATGCCTGTCGAACATAAAATGTGTATTTTGCATTCATTGCAACAGGAGTACAACCAGACGTTCCGGCGCTGCAATTTGATCCATCTGTTATCGCATGCTATAGTGTCGCGCATACAGGTTGATGTTTTACCGAATTCACCATATACTAATGAGACGTCACAAATGGATTATTTTAACTTTAGTTGGTGTATGGGTTTGTCGAGAAAGCATAACAGTTTTTCTTATGAGTAATGTAAACAGAGTTGCAAGTCGGATTCAGATAAGAATATACCTACGTCCATTCTGAGGTTAAAAGCGATGTATTGATATGCCGTTATAACTTGATAGCTTTTGTTATTGTCTCTCTGAGGTAGGCTAATAATTTTATCTAACTGATATAATTCGTTGCTCAAGATTGGTATTCTAATTTCAATGATTAAATAGTTGTTTACAATTTTAGCATGCACTTTTAACAGTTTATAAAGATTTCTGATATCACCACTGACTACAGGTAAACTGAGATCACCCCGTAGCTGTCCCATAATTACATTTGCTTGCTTATCTAATTGCTCTGGTGGTAACAGGTGAATATCCACACGACCGTGGCTTATATCAGTGATAGTATTGATTAATGTCTGCTGAATTCTTCTTAAGTTTGATAGAATAATAGATGCAGCTAATGCGGAAGATGTAATGTAACCTGCATGTTTGACATCGAGTTGCACCTTATTTACTTCGTCTGATAAATTGTGTAGGTGATTGTTAATAAATGTGAACTGTTGGTTCATGATTCTTTCATTCCGTCGTAAGATGTTATATTCAAATTCGATGATAAGCGGTTGATTTTTAATTAATTGATAAATGTGATTCTCGTTATTTGCAACCTTTTCGATGTCAATTTTATATTGTTCTGCGAACCTGTCATCCAGAACACCGAACAGGGAATTTGCTATATAGCCAACACCGTTTATCAACCATCTTTTTTTAATGTTATGTTCATGATTTCTAAGCAATTCATTATAATGCTCCATTTCTGATATCTCATGTTGCAACTGTAACATGACGCTTCCATACTGGTCATTTATATCGGTGCATAATTGATTTAAATGATTTACGTATTGCTTCAAGTGATTAATTCCATTCCAGTATGCTGACATATTATAGTATACAATCAACTTCCAGTCATCCCTTATATGTTGCAGGTCCGATATTTTGTCAAAATAAAGTTGCTTGTTGTCATTAAGAGAGGTGATATTATATGGAATAGATGATGATTGTTGCTGCATAGTTGGTGATAGAAATGTCATGAATAAGAGAAGGGTTGTAAAAAAGTTCTTGGTTTGTGGTCGTGATAGCAATGACCCACCGATTAAGAAGTGTCCAGGTGTTAAAATGTCGTCATCTGGACTCACAGTCAGCGGATAGAGTGGTCTAGAATTTAGGCATGCTTCAACTTGGTGCAGAAGCGTTATAAATTCTTCGTAAGTAAGCTTCTGATCACCCAGGACGCGTTTCAGGTGATACTTTAGGCTTTTTACCGCCGCTTCCCAGAGGCCTCCTGCATTAGGCCATGTGACGTCCATCTCACTGATGTCACTGATAAAGTGAGTGTCCATTGTTTTTATAATGCTTTTGTATTCCTGTTTCAGTTCCCGGTCAGCGCCAACGAAGTTTGTCCCATTGTCACTATACATATTCTTAGGAGTCCCTCTTCTCGCGCACATTCGCCTAAAGGCCGCTAGAAATGCTGCTGTGCTCAGGTCCGATACCAGTTCTAGATGTACTGCCTTGGTTGATAAGCAGACAAAGACAGCTACATAGCCTTTCGTAGTCTTTATGCCTCGTCCCTTGTTCGATTTTATGTCTAGGAACCCTGTGAAATCCACCCCAGCGTTTGTGAATGGACGAGACGGGGTAACTCTAGGTTCTGGTAAATCACCCATGATCTTCTGTTTACTTGATATGTTGAACCTTCGGCACTTGACACACAGTCTTGATTGCCTTTTGACAGTACGAATTCCACTTATAATCCAGTATTTATCTCGGATCTGTGATAATGTAAGCCGAGGGCCTCCGTGTAAAGTTAATAAATGGGCTTGCTAAATGATAAGTTCTGTGAAACGGCCATGTGATGATAAGATGATGGGATGTTTTGCTGATTGCCTTAAATTAGAATAACACAGTCTTCCACCGACTCGCAGTATTCCATGTTTATCTACGAATGGGTTGAGACTCAAAATTTTGCTCTTAATGTTAATATGACCTTTCACCTTTAGCGAGATCAAATCATCTTCAAAGTCTATTGTTTGTACACATTTTGTTATTAAATTATATGCATTACATATTTCAGAGGCGGATAAGGTGCATTCGTGTGACGTTGTTTGTTTACAGCGTAACCACGCGATGTAACGTGATAGCCAGCCTATTGTTTTTACAACCTTAGAAATGTAGCTTTTATTATTTAATAATTTAATTATAAGTTCATTGTGTTTCAGATGTAAGGCTGCGTTCACACATGCTTTCTTAAGTTCTAATTTTGGACATTGATATGTGGTTTTATTGATTGTGCTCAAGTCCACATTAATAAGCCAGTTAGGCCCTTCCCACCACAAGAAATGCTCAGTTAATTTGCTACTGGTAAGGCCACGTGAGGCGCAATCTGCTGCGTTCTCCTCGGATCTCACGTGATTCCAATTTGAAGCTGGTATGATATTAGTTATTTGGCGTACTCTATTTGCCATAAATTGCTTCCATCTTGATAAGTCTCCATGCAGCCAGCCAAGTACTACCATGGAGTCTGTCCACGCGTGGACCTTAATGTTGCTGCTCGCTAATGAGTCCAAAACTTTCTTCATAAGTTGGGATAATAATTGTGCGCCACATAGTTCAAGCCTGGGTAGTGATGTTTCTTTCTTTCTTGGAGCGACCTTTGTTTTTGCAATAACTAGCCTCGATGTGCGTACGGCCTTATCATCTGTTGTCACTATGTAAATCGCACAAGCGTAGGCCTTCTCCGATGCATCACAAAACCCATGTAAATGGTATGGATGCGCAGTGTTTCCGAAATGTCTTGGAATTGATAATTTTTGTATGCTCTTAAAGTCATCCGCTGTTCTAGTCCATTTAGCTAAGAATTCCGCTGGAAGTTCGTCATCCCATGCTAAATCAAATGACCATATGTTCTGAAATAATATTTTAGCTTTGATTGTTAATGGCGATAACCAACCTAGCGGATCGTATATCTTTGATATGGTTGATAAAAGTTGACGTTTCGTATTACATTGATTCTCATTGCTGTTTATGTCGTATTGAAACGTAAACGAGTCGGAAGACGGGTTCCATTTTAGACCTAATGTTTTTCTGGTTTGCGTGTCTTTGAATTCTAAGGGACTATTTAGCTGCTCTGATGTTAAATCTTTAATTAAGTCTGGGTCGTTGCTGGACCACTTGCGAATGTTCATCCCAGCTCCCTTTAGTGCAGATATAAGCTGGGCTTGTAACAATTTTGCATTTTGAAGGTCATTTTGACCTTCCAAAAGGTCATCCATATAGAAGGAATTCTTTAAGGCTGATGATGCTAACTCGTGCTGAGGATTATCCATTGCAATTTGTTTGAGAGTTCTAATTGCTAAGAATGGTGCCGCCTTAGCACCGTAGGTCACGGTTGTAAGCTGATACTCTCTAATCGGCTCATGAGGCGATTCTCTCCATACTATTTTATGCAGTTGCTGATCGGATTTTCTGATATGGATTTGCCGGAAACACTTTTCAATGTCCGCTGTGATTACATATTTATACTGTCTCCATCTTAAAATGAGCGTTTGCAGATCTTGTTGAAGATTTGGACCACATTCCATCAAATCATTCAAACTATATCCGGATGAGGTTAATGATGATGCGTTAAATACAGTTCGAAGTTTAGTTGTTGTGGAGTCCGGTTTCAAAACTCCATGATGTGGTATTCCCAAGCGACGCCACCAGGGACGCACATTCCTTAAAAACACTTAAAAAAGTCTGTCGCCGTAACAACGATGATTTAAGCATTCATGTGTTCCGTCCGACAGTTTGAGATAAGATAGCCAGTTCATCAGTGGTTGAGATTTCCGGGTGAACCGCGCTTCCACCTTCGGCCTTATCTTCACTTACCATCAGGGCCCTGATTCTGTATCGCAATCTAGATTCCACACCTAAATCTTACCGCGCACAAACCACGTCATTCTCGTGTCTTGACTACGTTTTGCCACGGTAAGAAATCGACCTATCTCTATTCTGTATGATCCAAGACACTTTGTCTATGGTATATTACTATGTCACACTTGCGTTCAGATATCAAACTCTAGTTCATCTGACAATGAAGTTGGTACGTGGAAAAACATGTTTTTTACATGAAAATGTTGTTAAATAATTAGTTACTTTACGTTTTATTTCACGTATAAAGGTTTTTAACAAATAGTCAAACAAATTGCTTTTAAAATAAGTTTTTGAAATACTCTTACACAAAACTAAGATATAAAACGGTTTTTGAACGTTTGTTTGTTATGATTGAAAATTTGAAAGTTTCAAAAAACTTTTACAGATATTATTATTTATAGATGATATTACAATTGTAGGAGAACAAACGTCGTTGTACGTAGAAACAATCTTTATTATAGTACAGTATGTGGTTACACAGTAAAGTAGTTAGATAGTAGGTTAACACGGTCCGAGTGTATTCGCGAACAAAGTACACCGTACGCATGCGTTGACTATGGCCCTAATCGCCTGTTAGTCCGGGCAGTTCCACGAGAGCGGAAGCTGCGCCGTACGCAACAGAACTGATGTGCGGTGGGGCTACGCGGGCTTATATAGGCGGGCGGCCGGCGCGTCGTGGAGACTCGTCGAGGCTCGGGTATGCTCGGACGCGGTGTCGGTCGTGCGCGCGCGGTGTTTTGAATACGGGAGTCACGAAAGGGAATCTCTTGATGGTGTGAATTTATAATAATGGTTGCTACAGTCTCCCCCTATGACTCTGCAGTCGTCCCGACAAGGAGTCATATCTTATGTAGCTTTCTTTGGTCGGCCCCTACCTCGTCTTGTGGGAAGAGGCTCATAGGTCAGGTTCTGTTTCTTCGGGCGACCTCTCTTGCGAAGTGGCTGTGCGGGAGTTGGTAATTCCACTTCCTTTTCAAGGTCTCTATGGAAACGTCTGATTGCAGATGAATGGTAAACACCCATCATGACTTCAGGGGTTGTTGGAGATGCTATTTCATATGAGGTAGGTCCGTGCCTTTTCTTTATAATGTATGGCCCATCACGTCTTGGCATAAATTTGGCGCTAACGCCGTGGCTTGCTTTACTGATTGGGTGAAGATTAACTAAAACAAGGTCTCCTGGAGAATAGTCCGGTGTGTGGTTTCTATTCTGATCTAGCTTTTGTTTCCGGTACTCTTCTTTGCATTCTTGGATTTCTCGTGCTCGTTTTAAGGTTTCAGTCAATTCCAGAAGTTTTGGGGTGATTTCTGGTATGAAATTCTCAGAAACAATGATTTCACGTAAATTGTGTAAGTTATCATCTGGTGTTCTGAGTTGTCGCCCAAAAGTCATGTAAGATGGAGTAAATGATGTTGCTGATGAGGTTGCCGTGTTCATGGCAAACCGCACAGCTGGAAGTTTATCAGGCCAACTGCGATGATTGTCACCCACTAGGATACCCAATTGTGTTTTCAAATCCCTGTTTCGTCGCTCCACCGGATTTGTTTCGGGATGATACACAGGTGTGAATGCTTGTTTTATTTGGAAACAGAACGCTACTTGCTGCATAATAGCGCTGATGAATTGTGTGCCGTTATCGCTTATGATCCTTCTTGGCACACCATATCGTAAGAATACTTCATTGATAAGTATTGTCGCACAATTGGCAGCAGTGGCATTCACTAATGCAAAGAGTTCGATCCACCGCGTTGCAACATCCTCCACAATTAGATCCATGTTTTCCCATCATCTGAAGCCGGTAGAGGGCCGAATAGGTCGATAGATAATATTTCAAATCTTTTGTTCATGATGGTCGTTTGAAGTAAACCTGATGGTTTTTGATTAGACGGCTTAAATCTTTGGCACAGTATACAATTCTTCACGTAGCTGTCAATGTATTTCCGCATCCCCTTCCAACTGTATCTCTGGGAGATTCTTTGGTGCGTTTTCTCAGATCCATAATGACCTGCCATCGGGTCATCATGATATACTGCCAGTATGTTGGCCCATTCGTGTTCGGGAACGACAAGTTGTGCATCATCATTGTCTACGTCCGGCGAATAGCGATACAAGAGGCCGTTATTCAGCAAGTAGCCCTTGCTGCTCCAGTAACCAGCATCTTCATTATATAAAGTGTCTTCTAATGCATTCACTATTCGCTGTATGTTTTTATCCTTTAGTTGTTCTGTACGGATTTCACTTGGCTTGCGAGTAGGCATATCGATTGACATAACACATATACCACAATCTTCACTATTTGTCTCATCACATGGAGGTCGAGACAACCCATCGGCAATTACGTTAGTTCTACCAGGTGCATATTTGATAGTTAGGTCGTATGTCTGAAGCTGTAAGGACCATCTTGCCAATCGCCCTGAAGGAGACTTTAAACTGAGTAACCATTTAAGGGCTTGATGATCAGTAACAATAGTTACAGGTAATCCTTCAATATAACCTCGAAATTTTGCAAGTGCCCAGATAATTGCTAACGCTTCCCTCTCAGTAGTGGAGTAGTTTTTCTCTGACTTTGTTAACAGTCGACTTGCGTACTCAACCGGGTGTTCATTTTCTCCCTCCCCCTGCACTAAAACTGCTCCTAACGCATAGTTACTAGCGTCGGTCTTTACGATTAAAGGCTTTTCGGAATCGGCTTGTCGTAATAATGGAGCTGTTGTTAAACGATTCTTGAGTTCGTTGTATGCAACATTTTGGTCAGTACCCCACGTCCATATTGTAGTTTTCTTAGTAAGCCTTGTAAGGGGTTCAGCAACGGATGAAAAATTATCAATGAACCGCCGATACCACGAACAGGTTTGCAGAAACGATATTAGGTGCTTAAGGGTTTTAGGGGTCGGTAAATTAAGTATGGCACTAACCCTTTCTGGGTCAACCTTTAATCCTTCTGGAGTAATGTAGTGTCCTAGATATTTGATAGATTCGCAGCAAAACTGACATTTCTTCGGGTTAATGGTTAAGTTAAACTGCCTCATTCTTTGAAAAACTTTTCCCAGATCTTCCAAGTGCTTTTCATAAGAAGATGAAAATATGATAATATCATCCAGATATGCCAATATCTTAACGTCCAGGCTTAAACGGAATCTGTCGATGAGCCGTTGGAAAGTAGCGGGCGCATTCTTCAAACCAAACGGCATTCGATTGAATTGATATATGCCGAAGGGTGTAATGAAGGCTGTCTTCCCTCTGTCGCTCTTTTGGACTCCGACCTGCCAGTACCCTGCCTTCAAGTCCAAGGTAGACATGAAAGGACTGGTCTTTGCATCATGCAATAGGTCGTCTATTCTAGGAATTGGATATTTGTCTGAAACGGTTATAGCGTTGAGACGACGATAATCGGTGCAAACTCGCAGCAGACCATCTGTTTTCGGGACCATTACCACTGGAGCTGCCCATGGAGACATTGACGGCTCTATCACACCATCATCCAACATCTTATCTATCTCCTTTTTCAGGATTTCTCTGCGTGGTGCTGACAGTCGATAAGGTGGAACTGAGATAGGAACAGCATCCCTTGTATCAATACGATGTTCGGTCAGAGGTGTAGGCTCTTTGTTCGGTGTAAATACATCAGAATTTTGCCGGAGCATATCAATGATCTTCTTCTTCTGATCCGGGGTTAGTGCTTCCCCGATCTGATCCACACTAATAGAATTCAATTCAATGTTTGTGTCATCGTTGGCAGTGAAGAGACTCGCAGAGTGCGTAGACAGATTAACGTCCTCCGACCCTATATTGATCACCGCATCGTTATACATGTAATCAGCGCGAGGTGAGTACCCATCGAAGAGTTGTCGGAATCGTTTTGGTCGAATTGGTGAAAGTTCCAATGGTATCAATCTGTAGGGTACGGTAGCGCTCTCCGTTGGTATCGCTGCTTCTTGGCTCGGGCATGATAACCTGCGTCCATTATGAAGTTCGGTAGGCGTTGAGTCATTGTCAGGAAGTTTCAGCGGTGAATCCTTAGGTACTGATCCTGGTGTACTGTTCAAAGGAGTAACAGGACTAGCCAGCCGAAACTCCTTCATATTTACAATGGTATTCGGGGTTGTATTTTCGGGTGCTGATACTAGGGTAATGTTCATGGGTGTGATGGGACTAGAAAACTGGAGCTGCTTCAGGTCTTCAAGAGAGCAAGTGTTAATGGAGTTGCTGTCTTCAAAGGTGGCGAAATTCTCTTCGTAAAGTTCATATACCGCATCTTGGTTTTCTAAACAGTACCATGTAAATTGGGGTATATTCAATACCATTTTCGCGTCTTGAATGAACCCTATGCCAAGTAGCGTTCTATTATCTCTTGACTCTGGTAATACTATGAATGTTGTAGGAATCAAATAGCCACATAGTTTAACCACTACTCGAACAGTTAGTACCACTTGCTGCTTTGGGAACCCATCTGCCAAAGTAACCGAAACGCGTTTCTCTTCAAAATCGTAGCCCTTTTCTTTTAACCGACAATATAGGTTGTATGATGCCACACTGCTCTTAGCACACGTATCTATGTGGGCTACTCCAAATACGTTATCAATGGAAATGTAAACAATTGGTCTGGCCCTTGTATCAGGTTTCACGTTAATTGCACAGAAGCTAACTTTCTCCACCTTTGGCAGTAGTTTATTTCCTCTACATGTTGAGCAGTTGGATCGAATTACTCCTGGGGTCCCACAACCGTAACATGCGAATTTAGGTTGCGAAGGGGATGGTGCTTGCGTGATCGCTTCAGATGTCGGAAGTCTCTGTGGAGGTTTCAGAACAATATCACCTCCGTTGCCGGCTTTCGGCTTCTTTCTACAGACATCAGCTGTATGCCCAAGTATTCTGCAGAAGCTGCATCGTAATTTTGCAGGACGTTGATTGGCTGGTTTTTGCTCATAACTTTGGCGCCTTTCTACTAAAACTCTCTCAGCGGCTCTTGACCCCTCCAGTAAGCCATCAAAAGATTTGAATGAGCTACGGAGAACACTGCTTCTAATGTCCAGACGTAACAGCCCGTAAATCATATCCAGCTGTTGTGTTTCATGAAGGCCTGGATCGGATGGTAATTGTGAAAATAACATCCGTTTCCTTGCTATGAAACTATCGGTTGTTTCTAGTGGTTTTTGGTGTTCAGACATTATCTCTTGATAAATCATATACGCAGGCTTCTTCGGGGCAAAAGCGTTTCGAATGCGTTCTTCAAAGTCTGCCCACGTCGATATATTGTTCTTGACGCCTTGCCACCATACAGCAGCCTCACTTCTTAGCAAAAGTGGTAACCCGTTCAGTGCGTCGTCATCATCGATGTTTTCCAGCGTTTTATACGTCTTTACAGCTGCGAGGAACGTTTCAAGGGCTTCCGGTTCTTTTTCTCCATTGTAGTTATATACGCACGAAGCAACTGATCCTCTTCTGGTGCTTGGAGCAATAGCAGATAACAGCCTGTTGAATTGGTCTTCGGTGAAATTCGCCATCTTCTTTCCACTTTTAGACTGGTACGCAATTTCTTTGGTTGACTGTACAACTGTCGTTGATCTTCCAAATTTTGTTGTGTAGAAGCGCTGATCGTCGGCCTTCACGTTGGTCGCCAGATTGTAGGAGAACAAACGACGTTGTACGTAGAAACAATCTTTATTATAGTACAGTATGTGGTTACACAGTAAAGTAGTTAGATAGTAGGTTAACACGGTCCGAGTGTATTCGCGAACAAAGTACACCGTACGCATGCGTTGACTATGGCCCTAATCGCCTGTTAGTCCGGGCAGTTCCACGAGAGCGGAAGCTGCGCCGTACGCAACAGAACTGATGTGCGGTGGGGCTACGCGGGCTTATATAGGCGGGCGGCCGGCGCGTTGTGGAGACTCGTCGAGGCTCGGGTATGCTCGGACGCGGTGTCGGTCGTGCGCGCGCGGTGTTTTGAATACGGGAGTCACGAAAGGGAATCTCTTGATGGTGTGAATTTATAATAATGGTTGCTACACAATTAAATATCGTGTACCTGGGTATTAAAAGGAAGAAACGTGTGGAAATTTTTCATGTAAGTATATTAATTTGCTACTACTCAAAAAATGCATTTGATTTCTGCTAGTTTTTAATAATTTTACATTACCCAGCACAGTATTAATGTGTACGAAGTCTACTAATAACTTTGCATTTTATTTTAAACTTACGATGTATGCTATTATACAATCTCGCGCAGTAAGACATTGGCGACAACAACAAAAAAACTTAGCGAGACGCGTGATGCGCGATGGATCGGATCCTTTAGCATTGGATGACATTACATTTCATAAGCAGTACCGCGTCACTAAGGAACTGTTTTTATATTTGTGCTCACTTTTGGAAAGAGAGATGCATACACAACAAAGAATTACCTGTATACCTATGTCACTCAAGGTAATATCCAAAAGTTCTCTTAAATAAAGCCATTCGTTAATGCTTTTTTAATGCTTTTCAAATAGGTCTATAGTACCTATTTTTCTTAGCATGTAAAACCTCGTAACATCTTTGAGTAAGAGACTGAGAATCCATTTTATACTCATTTACATTGCCACTTTAGTTTTGTTTATTATAAAACCAGTAAATTTATTTATTAAAGTGTAAAGAATCACCTCGTCAGGGCCTTGTTTCGTTCCATAATTTTGCATTCAATTCTTTATAATTTTACTAAATGTTATAATTTTCTGTAAACCCTTGTGGCATTAGTTACAAGTACTTATTGGCAGATTCCTACACAAAAGTTTTTAGCAAAAGCTACCTCGGTTGTGAAATAAAAAAAATACATTAGTATAACTCTCATTCTCTTTTATAAACACTTAATAATGTTTCCTTATTTGATTGTTCTAGATACTGTCCACACTTAGCTTTCTAGGCACAGGCAGTTATCAGACATTAATTGGACAGGATTGGTTGATGCCACTGAGTCAACCAAGTATTAAGTATTAGCAGATGCCTAGAAGAAGTTGTTGATGCACTTCAGCAGCTGTTACATATGTTTGTAAAATTCCCCAATACTCGAGAGGAGAGAAATTCAGTTAAGTTTGGGCAAGATTATCATAAAATAAAAGCAGAAATATCAATTATAAAATTTATTATAAATTGCGTTTCTCCAAAGCGGCTGCAATTCTGAAACAAAAATTTATTCTTTTACAGATTCTATCAAAAATTCGGCATTCCAGGAGTGTTAGGGTGCATTGATGGTACCTTGGTAGCTATTGCAGCTCCTCGCAATCACCCTAGCGAAGCTGCATTTTTTGGGCGCAAAGGTTACCATGCAATCAATGCTAGCATAGTATGCATTATTTTATTTTTAATTAATTAATATACAATGCTTTGATCACGTAGCAATGGAATATTTTGATTACAGGTTTATGACAGCTATTTAAAATTTTAGCAGTGTGTGCAATATATGGCGGTTCCGCCTATGACAGTTTTGTTTGGAGGTCATAGGTTTCAAGTGACTACATAAAAAATATTTATAATAATGGTGAAGTTGGCTGGCTCTTGGGAGATTCTGGGTATCCTCAGCGGCCATGGCTTATGACACCCATACTAAATGCACCCGAGGGATCTCCTGAGGCACATTACACAGAGAGACATGTGAAGACGCGAGTATGTGTTGAAAGATGCATAGAACTTTTGAAGGCACGGTGGCGTTGCTTATTACGTCATCGTGTTTTGCACTATAAGCCCACAAAATGTGCCAAAATAATAAACGCATGTACAGTTTTGCACAATTTATGTTTGAATGATAATTTGATTAATGAAGCAGAAATTACTGGAGATGCTGAGGAGGTGGAACCATTTAGTGACAACATTTCCACAGCGGATAACACCCCACGTCAACAATTAGTTAACACCTTGTGGCAAAACCATGTATGATAAACTCTATAGAATAAAGTTGGAAAAATTATATTTAGTTTACTTTCTTACCTTTCATAAGCTGCTACTTTGGCTTTGTCAATTACCAACTGCCTTTGTTGCATTTCTATTTTCTTCTCCTCTATATTAATGTTCCTCTTTTTTATTTCCAACTGTTCTTTTTCTATTAAAAGTATTTGGGTATCAAATGAATCTAGAACAAGAAAAAGTTAAAGTTGGTATAAACATTACACAAATAAAAAAAATATTGTAACATCATTTTATTGAGAAGTTGGATGGCGCATTGGGTAAGCGGCGCGTCCGCAACGTTTGCAAGGGTTGGCCACTAGATGGGTGACTAAAAAATTATTATCTCGAGCTCCTTCGTGTTTCGGAAAGCATGTTGGTCCCGGCTGCATCTGCAGTCATTAATACCTATCCGTATTGGGCCCGTGTGGTGTACCTTGGCCCAATCTCCTTAACCATCCATCCATAAGGAAAGCCTGTGAGCCCCAGCTGTGGGGACATTAAATAGCTAATGATGATCACTTTATTAGTATTAGTAATAATGTAGTCCAGTACCGGTGCGAGTAGCTATGCGGCGCCTATTTGGGGTTCTGCCCGGTGCTGCTTGCTTTGCTGGTGTGTTTTTATTACCACTGGCTCTTCTCAAAACCTGGGTGCTGCACATTGGTGCCGGGTCAGCACACGTAGCTGCCGAGTTATTAATTATTGGTGGTTGTTCTGTGCACAATGGGGCTGGTTCAGGCTCCATTACAGGTTCAGTTGCTGCTGATGATGCAGCAACCTCAACCTCAACTTGCGAGCCTGGTGTGTCATCCACTGGCTGTAATAATTATTAAAATGATCTTGAATTTACTACAATCTTTTTAGTATGTGTTTAGTTAAGTAGTATTTTATATTAAAAAAGATTAATGTCACTTATTTTTTTTATTACTAACCATTGTAAAAGCCACGCCATCCATACCATATACTTCTATGGGCCCTATGACCGACATCACAGCTTCATCTTGAGTTGAAAAATTTTCAAGCTGTAATGGGCCATTGCCGGTTCCTCCCGGACCATCACCTTTAAATTCTTTTTTATTTTTTAACGCCATCTTCTTAACGCTATTGCGAAGGTCACGCCATGTCTGGAATAAAATATAATACTTAATATTGATTAACTGTATGTTATAACTTTATTCAATGCAGGCAGTCACATGTGAAGTTAAATTAATATGCAATCCTTAAGAGGCCTATTACATCTCGAATGTGATTTTTGCGTAAAATGCCCATTTTCGCATTTTGTAGTAATTTTGCAGCTGTATTTATCGTTTTTATCGAAATAGGATAATATATTCATTATGAAATCTTTATTCCTCATGAAGTAACAATTACTCTGGTATAAAGGATGATGGGCGTTATTGGTCTAAAAAAACTGTAGCGGCCACTTTCGGAAATAATTTTAAATTAAAGGTTTTAATGTGTACTTCAATTAATAATAGGCGAGTTAACCCAAGTTCTCGTTAGATTTTGAGATATTCTTATTTTAAAATACATTAATTGACAATCAATGGAAAACATGTAAAAAAAATATTCATGCACAATAACTACTCAAAAACGTTTATAGTATACGTATTATGATTCTTGTTCAATATGATGATTGTTGTGTGGTTAGTTCTGTTCTGCCTGCAGGCAATTTTTATTTAAAATACAGCCCAATTCCAGGCCAGAAAGATCATTTTTGCTTGTATCTGCGTTCCCAAGGAGAACCGGTTTCGCCGAGGGACACAGGTAGCGAGCGAGCCTGATAACAAAAAAAGGTGCTCCATCCATCCATCACAGTGTTGCGACTACTCTCGGGCTGTTCGTATCATACTGTGCGCGTGCGTTATTTTGCATAGTTCCTTTTGATTTTCAACGTTTTGGCTATTCACTTCGGACTTGATTTTCGGTGTATACATACGACTTGTGCTATTTTTGACTGGACACTGATTACCAAGTGAGTTGGACCTTTACGACAATAGCAAGTCAAGATTGTTTTCTTTGTAATACTCGACGACGAAGAAGACATTATTTAAGAACTAGAGAGGTCCTTGTCGCTAATCCTGCTGTTGCGCAATATATTAACCGAATGCTGCAACGAGAAGTAAGTATCTTTTTATCTTTTTGTTAAACTTTTTTTTACAAATCTGGTCCAGTATAGATGTTTTTCTCATAATAATATCCACGAAGCGACACCTACTCATCGTATGACAGGCCAGTCAGCGCAGACGCTCGGTAGTGCTTACTGCGTTCGAGGCTACGGGTTCGATTCCCACTCGGAACAAATGTTTGTTCTGTATCTGGGGTGCATTTTTTTAATTATTATTGCTCATGTGTCTCAGGAAGAAGAACACTTGGCTGCTGTGCGCATGTCATGAGCGTAGTGTGGTACCTGGGACGGGCTCGTCACCAAGATACCATACGAATGCCTGCGCAATTTTTGGACTCAATCATCCTCGATGAGCAATAATCGGTTGTGTAAATCCTTATTTTTTAATTGTAGGTATGTATGAGGTTTTTGTATGTTGAATGTATATTTTTTAAGTAAATAATAATATAAAAATAAGAAACCTAAACCAACATTGTTTTATTCTCATAAGAATTGATTTTTTATAAGTGAAAATCTAATAATTTAAAAAAATCATATCTAAAAACTGAACAGCAATATCAATATTTTAATTGTTTTGTCTCATAGTACGTAATAACCACTTAATTTTACTGTGACTTTGAGAAATGGCTGCACTACTTTTTTTTGGACCAAGGCCCATATAAGTTTGCCCACTATCCTTTGCTCAATAATACGTATTATCGTAGATAGGAGAAATTCACAGTTAACTTATACCGATTTTCAAAGTTTTTTGGTTTAGAATAAGATTTTTTTCCTATATAAAATCAATGATATCTAAAAATTCCGAGGCCGCTACGCACTATTCGACTATATATACTAGATAACTTATATTTTTTTATTTTACTTGTTTAGAACAGTTGTTCAATCGATAAGCTCAAAAAAGAGCCTACGCGCACTTTATATAAATCTTTCTCTGCAATTTTGGGTTTAATTAATAAGTTTATCAAAATTTACAAAAAGCGAGGCCGCTACGCACTATTCCAATCGCTATTCTACACTATTCAATATGTCATAATTGTTAATGTATTTTTTGTGTAATGTATTTGTGGTTTCTGAGATCCATAACGCCAAAATTGGCCATTTTATGCAAAAATCACAGTCGCGATGTAATAGGCCTCTTAATTTTTTATTTTTTGCATTCACAAATACTACCTATGTACTTGTTAAGATAACAAGATTAACATTAAAATACTAGAAAAAGTGAAACACATCCAATGTGGCCAAGGCTTAGCAACTAATTCGCTGGCTGGTTCAAATCCAGCCTTAACCACAATGGCGCATTTCACTGTTTCTTGTATTTTAATATTTATCTTGTTATTTCAATATATATGCAATCATTAAATTCTAAATTTGAATTCAAAGTGTACAAAGTATTAACCTGCTTCCATTTATCGGCACTTTTCACTGGACCTCCAAGGGAATGCAGCGTCTCTGTGAGCTCCTGCCGCTGCCGATCTAGCTCAACCTTCCCTTGTAGGCCACTGCCACGCCCTGAAGCACAGTCGGAATGAGCCTTCATGTACTCAACCAAATGGTTGAGTTGTGTTGTTGTGGCTTTGGCTCTAGACATTGTCAACAAATAGGTATAAAGAGATCAAAAAAGCACAAAACAAAATATGAAATAGATTTTTAGTATTTTTTTTGGTTTTAAGTACTTACTGATAATTGCAGTAATCAGAATAAGGGCCGCAATATCATAAATGAAAACTACAAGAAAACATGGTGCGTTTAGAGATCCCGCTGACTGCAAACTTTATATCGGCCGATAGTTTAGTGGGCTTTTTAATCAGTACGCGAAGATGTGCGCATTTACATACCTCCTCATACTGATTATTATAAAGCCAACCAAGCTATAAAATTTGCAGTCTGCGGGGACTCTTAACATACCTTGCATCATTGACTTTCTTTATGCTATTTAACTAAATAAATACATTATTCACATTACAAAAGTTGGTTTCTAGATGAAAATACTGGTATACATTACAAAATAGTTCATAGTTTTGATTTCTACGGGATCACAACATAATAAAGTTACTAATTAATACTCATTAAAGTTATTTGTATCACTTTACACAAGTATTGTGTTGTGTTTATTGTTGTTTAGTACGAAATATCATTTTTTGTTTACCTTTTAAAGATTTTTGCAGAGTTTGCACTAAAACACGGAACGATTCAATGATTCCGCGCGGTACACAAACGTGGTATTTTTGACAGTTCTAGTCACGCCAACGTCGCGTTCATTCCGCAAGGTTTCGTTCAATTGTCTTAGAGAATACGTTTTTGGAAGATATCGTAACATTTTAAGGAATTGACCTGGTTTTGAAACAAGGAATCGTAATGTTGTCATACAGAATCAGGGCCCAGGTGAGATAAAGGCCAAGCGCTTACCCATAGTAAATTTAAAAAACGATAATGTGAAACTTTCTGGCAAGCTCTAGTTCTGTACCAGGTGGTTATGTAGTGGTAACTTGGTGGCTATCCTCGTAGTAAATGTATCGGTTTAAAAGGTCATCATCTTTTATACTTAAAAGCCTGACTATCCTCTAGAGCGCCCCACCAATCGCATGTTTTGTCCTTGAGCGCCCACGACAAAACATATTCGTACATACGTACGCCGGCCCTCAGCCGTATTTCGAAGATAAGTACTAAAATTAATTATCTTACTAAAAATATTAAAATAGGTTAAAACGTTCACAATAAACACTAGGAGTGTTATAAAACTAAACTAAATAACACACTCACATACAAAACAATAGGTCTTTTAATACCTTTATCACACTTTACAACACAGTTAATTTCACAATAACATTGCACTAACCTCAAATTTATTTGCCGTATTTAAATATTTTTTTTCTCTATGTCTCTGCTACTTTTTATTATTGACTTAAGATTAAAGAGGACAAGGGTTTCGTTCCGTACAGGCCGTACGTACACATAAAGACGGCTACACACAAAACTAAACATTTTTCAACAAAGGATTATTGCAACTATTTTTTTATTTTTTTGACTGGGAACTTTTGTCACCCAGTGGGACTTCTCGATTATTGATTTTGTGAAATTTTCTTCCCGAGGGCGCTTCACAGGCTATATGGGCCATGTTCTTAGTTTTCAGAAATTTTATTTATTTTCACTGCCATAATAGTATCTTTTTAAGTGTTGCCTATGTTTAATTTTAGGTATGGTGTATTTTAATTCTCAGCATGGATGCCAAAAATGCACTATCGTGGGAGAGTACTCACATATATCACATACCAATTACTACCGTGATAAAAGCTATCCGAAAAAAACAGATGAAAGCTTTCGACAAAAAAACGACGAATGCCACCACAAATCTGACTCAGTGTTATTAAAGCTTCCAATTAATATGAGACTGTTTCCCTGTGGCGGATTCTCTTCATTTGATAGATTTGGGAGTGATGGAGCGATTGTTAACAGGTAAGAAGATTTAATATTTTTGGTGTCTGTCTGTTCAATAAGATTTTGTAATTTCTTTTCTTACGGCAAAACCCAAAGGAAGGGTTGTGATTTTTTGCAGTCTATGTATGTTCCATAGTAGCAGGCAGCACCTAAACTACTGTGCCGATTTTGATAAATGAGATATCAATTATTTCGTTATTGAGGTCTGGATAGATGACATGGGCTATATACATCATACAGGGTGGAAGCAATAACTGTATTCACTCAATTTCTTCTAAACCATACAAGATATCGAGAAACTCATTACTGGTTTTAAAAGTCCACTACATTTATGGGACAGCAAAAAATTATCTTTTCGATATATTCCATTACAATTTATTAATACCATTTGATAGAGCTCGTAATAGACCACTTTTAGTATCTTGTATGGTTTAAGAGAAATCGAGTGACTGCATTTATAAGTGTTTCCATCTTGTATGTAAAAAGTTTACACAGTTTTGCTTTTTATACGGACTACATATTTTTTTAATTAATTAAAATGATTTATTATTTTATTTTAAATTAAAAAATGTAAATTTATGTAGACTTAAAAGTCTAAAATAGGAAAATAATATAAAATAGAGCTGTGGATTGTATGCAATCGGAAATACAGATTCCGGCAATGCGTTCCACTCTGTAGAGGTCCGTATGCGTAATGAGGATCTGAATCGTTTAGTCCTATTAGTTGGCAAGTGGACTATGTACGGGTGGTATCCTGGAGTGCGCCTTGTGCTCCGATGTCGGAATGGGAATGGTTGGACCAACTCATGTAGTTCTTGGGCACACTCTCCGAAATACATCTGATAAAAGATCGATAACTTACTTATCTAACTTATTTCACTAAGATCTATCCTTTTATAAATGGCACTTAGGTATATCAGAAGTAGTGTTTTAGTTTTTAACTATTTTACTTGTTTCTTTTTATTTATGTTTTAAATTATTAACTACAGGTTGGCGTGACGGTACCTACAAAAACAAATAGCTTAAATAGCCAGCAAAAGTGACGGAAGAGATATCGAAAAATATGTCGAAAGTAAAACTACCCCAGGAGCTTCACAGAGCTGTCAGAGGGTTGGATTGTTTGTCACACTGGAAAGGGTTGGAATACAGACATTTCCTTTTGTACATTGGAATCGTCATCTTGAAGGATGTGCTGCAACCAGATGTTTATGAACACTTCTTGGGTTTATTTTGTGCGATAACCATATGCAATTCCGATTATTACGTAGAACATCTTCATGTGGCCGAAGCATTATTAGTGCGCTATGTGAGCTGTTACTCTAGAATATATGGCGAACATTTTATTGCTAGTAATATTCATAATTTAACACATTTAGTCGATGATGTAAAAAAATGGGTAACTTAAATAAGTTTACTGCCTATCAATGCAAATCAAAATTGTTCGAAATTAAAAACATGTTAAGAATCGGTAACAATCCATTAACACAAGTAGCACGACGTCTTATGGAAAAGCAAAAATTTTACATTTGCGCAAATAAGGAATCAACTGTTTATCCAATAATAAAATCTGTAATTGATAATATCCATTTTCGTAATATTGTTGAAGTCGTAGATACCATGATTATTTACTAAACTATTTTTTTTCAAAGATTATTGTCTTGGCGGCAACTTCGAAAATAAATGGTCCCTAACTAAACATAATGATATAGTGTATGTTGAAGCGGTAGCAAAAGTGAAAGGTGAATTTTTGATTTGTGGAAAAGTACTTACAAACGCCTCGTCTTTTTTTCTAACACCATTATATTCATCTGTTTTAAACATATACACCGCTTGGATCGAATTTAAGCCAGTTGAGATATTTAAGGTGTCTTGTATTAAATGTAAGCAAGTGCATGTAAGATATAAGGATCAAACCGTATTTATACCTTTGCTGCATACTCTTCTCAAATAAAATATAATTTACACTTGTCATTTACTTTTATTGAAAAATATCAAATTTTAACATAACATAAAATATCAAACTTTTCTATTTTAATTAGCTGATGCAAACCCAACCAACCCAATAGTAACAAAAATTAGAATGAAATAATGGAAAATTAAATAAATATCTAATTTAAACGCAAAATTTTTACTTACGTACATTTCAATTATATAGTATTAAACACAGTAGTAACAAAAATTAGAATCAAACAATAGAAAACATAAAAACTAAAAACAAGATTCGGCAGGGCTATTATGACATGTAAAAATAAGATATTTTCACTTTCAAAACGTCATCATGTTAGTTGAGGAGCTCAACGTTAAAAATCTACCCGATTTGATCCTACTCTTTGATAAGTACCTACTTATTAGTGTCACAAATTGTGACAATCACTATCCTATCATATCAATTAGGTACTTATTAATTACATAATGGCCCTGCAGTTCTATAAGATAATAAATAGTCAACGAAAAATCATAAAGTGACTTCGCGTGAGTGTAGAATATAATACTCAGTTAATTGGGATTTTTCTTCTCTATATGCTTCTTTTTCTTAAGGGTATTTCTGAGGAGTATTAGTATTGCGTCGTCTATTTCTTTAACAACTCCTGTTCCTGTACAATTTTCTGTTACGTTCTTATTTTCTGACTCTGGGTTAACTGGTAGTTCAGCTTTGTCTCCAGGCGAAGGTTTATCAGCTAGTACAGCTTCATCGCCAATCGGTGGGTTAACTGCCAGTACAGGTTCATCTCCCGGTGATGGGTTAACTGCTGGTAAAGATTCATCGTTTGGCGATGGGTTTTCTGGCAGAATTACTTCACATCCTGGCGATGGATTTTCTGACATTTTGTCGTTCTGTGATGATGTTAGGATTTGTTCATCAATGCTAATTTTTTTTATTTTTAGCTGTAGACCTTAAAATTTTCTGTTTTAAGTTTTTGTTATTAGGTGTGCTATAGCTTTGCGGTAGCAGGTAATTTTTGCATCGAATTATTCAATATTCTTTAAAAAAAATTTTCACATTCTAATTGACTAAAGCTTGGGTCACCATTACGTATTATGGACCAAAACGAATCTCTAATCCTATTGAAAAGTTTGAACGCAGTCTTCTCATTCTGGCTATGGTTTCTTGCGTTCCCTGTCCAAAAGCATTTTAGCAACAAATCACGTTAACGAAATAGTCTTTAAGTTTATAGCATAAAGTCAGTCCTTTCATATTACTGCATTCGCATCACAATACATTTATGAAAATTTGATTTATGTTCATAAAAATACTGGAATGTTTTCAAAAAACAGTGATATTCACAATGTAAACACTAGAAGTAAGAACAAATTAGCAGTACCTTATACTAGGCTCCATAAAATAAATAATTCTTTTAAGGGTCTGTGTGTAAGATTTTACAACAAAGTACCAAATGATATTCAGAAGTTAGATCTTAATAAATTTAAAATCAAAATCAAAGAAAAGCTTTAAGTATAAAAAAGCTTATTATAAAGTGTCAGATTACACAGAAGACAAAACAGCTTGGATCTGAAATGTTTCAAGCACTCCAACAGCTATTTCTAATTGTCTTTAGTTAATTGATACTACATTGTATTGTAATTTTGTATTGCATCATTTTTTTTATTTTTTAAATTCATATTTTGTATTGACCTGGTAACGACATACTCTTTTTTTTGTTTGTAAATGTCGTTGCTTTTGTGCGCTGTGGTTTCTTGCGCCCATTCTTTGCCACAAGTAAAAAATTATGTCCTGAATGGGTGGTAGGTTAAAAAAGATTTGGACGATTCAAAGTACTTATTAATTGAGTTCATTGAATAAATATATTTTGACTTTGACTTTGGCTTTGAGAGTTCTCATCAATGACAAAACCGGCTTGTGACTTTGGGGGCCACCATAATGTTTCATCGATCTCCCAACCACTTGGGACTGCCGAGATACAAATCTTCTCCCGTTCTATGTTCTGCACTACTTTAAAAGGCATGTTTTGAAAACAAAAAATGTAAGAGTGTAATCTAAGTAAGTATGTGTTCCTACCTATTTACTATTCAGTATTTTTTGTCTATACATAATATTATGTAATTTAGATTAAGAAAGAACACAATAAAATTACTCGGTATTAAGAAATTGTCTACTAAATATTACTTTTTTTATGGGAACTACGTCTGGAATTTTTCTCGTCTGAGTCAATGGACCCGCGCACCGTCGTCGCGGAGTGGCTATGTGCATCTTCAAAATCCTTATTCATGCTCGTAACGGGGTCACCAATTTAGTGGTGTCAGTGGTGGTTAGAATAAATAAGTTCCAACTTGCAGGTTTAGGTGTATAATATTCACACGCATACAATTAATATTTACACTAAAATAACAATAATAATATTTACATAATAAAACACTACTATAATATCTAATTATATTTAAACAATATTATTCTGAATTCATATCAGCTCGTCATTTCAATACGTTTAGCAAAAACACAAAATCGTGCGTTGGAAACGCGCATCACCGCGCGCGTTCTTTGTTTAGCTATGTATTTACTCAGCGGAGACCGGAGACGACCGGGCACCGGGCGCCGCCTGCGCAAGTAGGCCAGTCAAAGAGGAAATTAATATATTACGGAAAAAGAGTGCCCTCTTGCGGATATTTTGTGCCAACTGGTATTGAAGCGACATCTTTTTTTTCGCCCCGGAAACAATATGTATATCTACCTATACCTATACATATAGCTAAATAGGTCAATTGCCACTCGAATTACAAACACAGTAAAAACCGTTTTGGAACTTCTAAAAGAAAATTGTGCTTTTAACAATTTTCTTCTAGAAGTTCCAAAACGATTTTTACTGTGTTTGTAACTCGAGTGGCGCGGGCGGGCGGTAAGAAGGATAAGGCGGTATGAAATAAAATAGTGTTTAAAAATATAAATAGTTTATTCAAAAAGATTTTCAATTAGGTAATTGTATGTAATACAATTTTTTTTTGTCTTTATTGCAGTCAATAGTCACAACATAAAAAGAATTTTACTGCTTGTCAGCCGTAATAATTCACCATATGATTTTTTATCATCTTAGACATCATCTTCTGTATTTTTTATGACAATATTATTACAATTTGCTACATTAACAAACAGTACTTGTCATACAATTCTATAAAACAGTGCCCTGGAGGAACTGGAAAAATTACTTTGTTATTAATTTTATTGTTTTTTTAGTGAAACATTTGTACCTACTTAATCTAGGCACTGTTTTATAAAATTTACAATCTGACATTGTAGAAAAGTTTGTAGAATTGTCTGCCTTGTCATTTTTTATTTTTGTAATGTTTTCTTTTGTTGTAATATATTTGTGCAGCCAACTTGGGTTGATCATCACCCTGATAAATAATTTTTCCGCTTAAAACTCTGTTTATGGACCGACACCAACTATAAATGATCAGATGTACAGTCACAAGCAAAAATATGTAAACAATTTTAACCCTTAATACAATGGAATAAGAGTCAAAGTGTAAACATATTGGTACTCGTGACTGTACAGTGGTTTTAACAAAATAATTTTTAAAATAATCTATGTGTTCAGTACACACGGGAGGCAAGGTAACAAATACATTTACAACAGAAAGTATATACCTGATACATTTTTTTTGTCACATTTTGTTTTAATAATGTGTAAGCAATATTTTGAACATCACGGAAGCAATTTTCTAATTGAATACTTGGAACCATTTTTTATTATTTTTATATTCCTTTGATTTAATAAATTTATTATTTGGGTTTTCATTATTTTTATCTATTAATTTGTTTCTACAAATACTGCATTTTGCTTTTTTCAAATATTTTGTTGCGGCGAAAAGCTGGTTTGGCTGGATCGAGTCGTCCGGTCGGTGAAGGGACGTGTGGTGTTCGACGCGTCCACACACCTTACATCCCTTGTCCGACTTGCATTCGTCCTCATAATGTGGGCCGAGGCAGCGGGGACATCGCTCGCGTGCCAGCACAATATCCCAGCGGCCCTGTGTCGGCTGGGCATTGTAACGCGCGCACGTTATAAGTTTGTGCCCCCTAGCCCTGCAATAGAGGCAGTAAGGCGCGTTTGAGCTGAGCCTGATTGTATAAATATGAAGTACTGTGTGTGGAAAGTACTGTGAGCGTAGCACGAATCGAGACAGCTTACAAAATATTAACTGGGGGGGTAGAATTGAATGCGTGGAGCGCAGCGAAATGTGGATTAAAGTTTTAAATTAGTGGACTGTTTAATAGAGGTCGCCGGAGGTGGAATATCCGGATCAGAAATGTTGCGGCGAAAAGCGTTCGCCGAAACAGCAACGTAAGCACGGGGTAGGCACGGGCTGAGTTCACTGGCACTAGAGGCAGGGCGATGTGATGCACTTCACTGGTACACACACAGCATTGTTCTTAATATGACTGGCGTCACGGGCTGAAGGCGCGCGCGTGGGTTCTGCCTTGGAGGTCGGTCGGTAGCACACTGTCGGCGCGCGCGGCGCGGTGCGTGCTGGGCCGTCACCTATTCGCGTTTCTAATTGGCCGGCGTATAGACGGCCGCCATTGGTCGTTGCGGTTGTGGCGCAAACATTTTTCGTTAATGCCCAATCAGAGACATAATTACATGACCAGCATCAATTTCTTTATTCGATCCACTAATAATGTCATTACTAATAAATATTTCATCATGGTCATTTTTAGGAAAATCAGAAGTTACATTTTTTTCTGTTAAAAAGAATTTTAAATTTTGTAAACAACTATTCGAATCATCTTCGAAATTTGCTCTATTTGAATGAGGAGCGTTATAGTTATTTAAAAGTAACGATTTATATGCCCCTTCAAAAGAAATAGTGTTAGAGGCTCCATTTTTAACACCATAACTTTTGATATTGCCGAAGAAGTTTTCTACGGGATCTTGGTTGAGATTCCTGGTCAGCAAGCAGTCAAATCTATACTTTTCAGATAAAACTTTCCAAATTGCCTCCATGCCTTCAATTGTCTTTATTAAATTCTTGATCACTTTCTGTTGCATGAATTTCACTAGAAATATTTTGTCTTTTAATATATTTTACCGTTTTAAAAATTGTTTTTTTTTTTTTTTCTCTTTATTGGGGTTAAAAAACAGTGTACACAATAACATATAACATTAAGTATTAGTGATAAACATTTCTCATTGTGCCACCAACAACATTAACCACATATATATTTTATTTAATTGCGTGAGGAATGATAGTGAAAGTAAGTATGTATATAAAAAGGAATTGCTAATAAGGTTAAATTAATAAAACATAACAAATTAAGTCACGAGAAGTGCTTCTACAAGTTGTCTTTTAAATGTACCAATTCGTGTAGCAAACATATCAATGTTATTGAAGTTCATATTAAAAGAATTGAATATTCTATTTAAGGGTGATCTTTTGCCAGCATTAGTGCGACAAAAGGACGTAGCAAACAAGCGTGTTAAATTACGACTATGTGTCGTGGAAGGTACTTTATAAGATACTTTATTATTGAGCTGAGTGCAATCATATCTGCAATGACACAAATCAAATAAGAACATTGTCTCAAGTTGATAACGTCTTGATTTCAGTGTTAGTAGATTATACTTAGCTAGTAACAGGTTATATGGTAACTTACTATGAAAACATTTATAGTACATGCTGCGAAGAAACCGTTTTTGCACTGATTCAAGTAAAACAGTATATTTATCATAAAAAGGATTCCATACAGGCACAGCATGTTCAAGCTGGGATCGGACCAATGTCTTATATAAGTAAAGGTAGGTAGAAACTTGGTGAAACTCAACACTCGAGCGCATGACAAAACCGTACATTTTGTATGCTTTATTTACAATATAATCAACGTGTGCGTTTAAGTGCAATTGTTTATCCAGTATTACTCCAAGATCTCTTATCTGCTCAACAGATTCAATACGAACACCGCAAAGCATATATGGGTAATAACTTATTTTCTTTTTTTTTGTAAAAATAATAGATTTACATTTATTTAAATTCAAAGTGAGCTTATTACGTGTACAGTATTCGGTAAAATTATCCAAATCTTGTTGAAATTTAATGTGATCTTCATAACTGTTAATAATATGATAAATTTTTAAATCATCTGCATATAACAAGTAATGACAGAAATTGAAACATTGCCAGATGTCGTTAATAAATAGAATAAACAACAAAGGTCCTAAAATAGAGCCCTGTGGAACACCGGAACTTATTGATACAAACTCAGACTCAAATCCTTTGATCACGACTTTTTGTGTGCGGTTAGAGATGTAAGATTTAAACCATCTCCACAAGTTTCCACGTATACCATTGTACGCAAGTTTCTCGAGAAGCAATTTATGATCTACTCTATCGAATGCTTTCCGGTAGTCCGTGTATATGCTGTCTGTTTGCTTATTATCATCCATCCTTTCATAAAGATAGCTCGTGTAAACGAGTAAGTTTGTAGTCGTAGACCGTCGTTGCACAAATCCATGTTGTTGCTCAATTACAATGTTGTGAAGAGCGGGATAAACGATGTCATGTACTAGTCTTTCGAATAGTTTGGACAGAACGGGAAGTATAGAGATTGGCCGATAGTTTTCTACGTCATTTTTCGCGCCACCTTTATGTACCGGCACTATTCGAGCAGTTTTCCAAATCTCAGGAAAGACGCCCTCTCGTAGGCAAGCATTAAAAAGGTAATGTAAAGCGATAGAAATGGAACAGGCTGTAGATTTGAAGAACAAAGGAGGAATGTTGTCTACCCCTGCACCTTTTGATATATCAAGTGTACTAAGTTCTTTAGTGATTGATTCTTTAGAAATGCATATATCACACATGTATAAGTCATTGTTATTATTACTATCTTTTATATCCGTGACATCAAATTTATTGTTTACATCCGAAGGTTCATAGACGGAATTAAAAAAAGTGGAAAACATGTTACATACACTAATTGGATCATTTGAGCATATATTCTTGTACGAGATGCAGCTAGGTATATCAGAAGTACTTTTACGATTGTTGATAAATTTCCAGAAATATTTTATATTAACTTGTATACCATCTTCTACTGATTTTATGTACCGATTGTAGCACTTCTTAGATTCCATTCTAAATCGTTCCCTTAATATGCTAAAAGTTTCATAATCACAACAATTTCCGTACTTTTTCCACTTTATCCACGCTCTCTCTTTATTCTTAAAAATATGTATCAAAGCTAAAGAAAACCACACGGGAAACCGCGAACTTTTAATAGTTTTGGTTGGAACAGCTTTTTTATAATGGAATTAATAATTTCGTAAAATATTGTTACTGCGTCACTAGCTGATTTTTGTCGAAATGTTTCAATCCAGTTTACTTTACTAAGTTCTGTGTTAATAAGTTCATAAGGAGCGTTTTTATAGTCATATTCGGTGCGTGGTTTTAGATGGAAACTATTCGTACATTTGATCATAGGAACTAGAATGTAAAAGGGCGGGTGATGTCCATCGACAGGCACAAGTGCGTTCTGTACAGGAAACGCTTTACAGTCTTGTATATTGGTGATAAACAGATCCAATATCCTACCATTTTTATTTTTAAATTTATTATATTGAAAACCGTGTAATAAAGACATCATATTTATTAAATGTTTTATGGATGTTGCATAGGAACCGTTTACATTGGGCTTTACATAATTATTAACACTTTTCCATTCTATTAAGGGTAAATTAAAATCTCCAGCCAATATAAAACTGTTAACGTCTCCGCTCTGCAGTATATAGGTAATATATTCAATAAAACAAATATAGTCCTCAGAGCATAAAATTGGTGGAACATAGGCCGCAACGATTACGCAACAATAGTTTCGAGCGCGTAGCTCAACAAGTACATGATCAACGAGTGGCGGGAGCCGGGCAGCCGCGGCCGAGGCGCCGGCATCGAGGACGCGCGGCACAGCACCCAGCTCGCGGCGGACCGCCACCAGCACGCCCCCTCCGTCCCGCTTGCCGGTTCTCCCACGATCGCGATCACACCTATGCACACAATATCTCGAATCTATCCACTCGCCGTTATGTATATCATTATGCAACCAAGTTTCAGATAATATTATAATGTCATAATCATTCAATAAAATATTAATGTAGATTGTATGCAGCTTAGTCCGCATACCGCGGCAGTTTTGGTAGTAAACAGATAATGCGCGACTATCCATTATCGGAACATAAAAAAGTACAAATATTACTACAATATATTTGCGATTTTTTAAGACGGTTAGTAACATTAAATGACACCAACCATAACAATAATCTTAATGCATATGGTCCAATCCCATAATCACTGTGAAGACCCTGAGCATGTATGGATATAATAACACAAAGATAAACATGATATAAAAAATGAGACAATGCACAATTATGTATTTTAACTACATGTATGTAAGCAACGCGTAAACAAACAAAAATATTGATTAAGTTTAAATTATTCCCTTGTTGTTTGCAAAAGCTGATACAATTAACCTTAAAATTGGTTTTTATAAAACGTAACAGTATTATGTAAAGCACACGACAAAAATTACAATTAATAAATATACTTAACAACGACAGACAGAAACTAACAGTAATAATAATAACAACAATAAATACTTTATTTAATTTTAGAGACATCTTGTGCCGAGCGGATTGCAAAAATGGGTGAAGTTTCTGATTTACGGGCCAGAATAACGCCATGCTTAATCCATACAAATTTAAATTGGTATTTCTTAGCGGCTTCTCTGCATTGTCGAAATAAAATTTTATTATTTAATGTCAAGTGTTCGTTAAGATAAATAGTATGGAGGGTACCCGTGATAGAAAGCTTACTGGAATCTAATCCTTTGTTCGCGCGGAATGCCGATAAAATGTTGTCACGTTGAACTCTGCTGGTAAATTTGACGATCACGTTTTTTGGCCTTGGATTTTTTTGATCAGCATGAGGTACGCGATGAACGGCTACAATGTTTAATAACATTGCCTAGTATTTCAAGTACGCTCAAAAGGTTTTCACCACGTCGTTCAGGCATGTTCGAAATCTCAACATTACATTGCCTCGCCTGTTGTTCCATTGTTGACAATTTGTATTCAAGGTTACTCATCTTACTTTCAAGGTCATTTAAATTAGACGCCCCACCTTCAATTGACGTAAGGCGGATGTCAAATGCATCCTGACGCTCTGATACAAAATTAACCGACTTTTCTATTTCATCTAATTTTTTTATGTTTTCGGAAAGAATTTTGTTTAAATTGGCATTGTCGGCATTTAGTTTAATCATGTTATTGTTTAATTCGCCAAGCACAGTGGATATCTTTGCCATTTCTGTTGTCAGAACAGTATTTACCGCTGATGTTATGCAGTCGGTTATTTTCGCATCCCATATTTGCAGCTGTTTATTAAATTGTTCATTCAATAGATCCATTTCATTATCTGGCTGCTTACGCTTACGCGTGTTAATAAGCGTAGCAGTCTCATTATCCACAGAAGTGGGTATGTTTGTATCCGAGAAGAATTTACTCGGCGGCGTGTGCTGTATAGTAGACATTGTTTATAAGCGCAGGCTTCGGTTGCTTCTTTAGTGCGACAGAGCAAAAAATATGTCGCCGTCCTGTAGCTCGCGGAGGTGAGGTAGGGTCCCCGCTGCGCCAGGCTCGGGAGATGCGATGCCAAAACGAGATAGCACGAATCGGTTACGTTGGAGTTGAGTCACTGCACTTGTTTTATGCACACGATTTTGGCACTAAAATAAACAAAACTGTACGACTGACGAAAGATTGTCCTACAGATGCAATTAGACAGAATTTTAAATTTACAATAACACTACCACTCTCAATATGCGTCCGAGACGGAATGACGGTTTTGGCAGTCACCCATAGTTGATGATGTGGCGAGATACGCTTGACTGGCCCTTTATATATTTTACCGTTCGGAATGGTCAATGAAATAATATTCAAACTATCAAATACATTATCAATCAGCAAAGTGATGTCAACCAATTGACGGCACTCATTGGGTAAGTCTCCCCTAGCCACAAGATGATCAGTAACCACAGCGACGGTTTGGCTAAAAACTTGCGTTGCTAGTTTCACCCGCATTTTATTTATTTTATCGGGATCAAGATGTTCTTCTGTAAGTTTGTAAAGAAGCCGCAGTTCTCCACAACTTTTATCGGCTGCATAAACTTTTTGGAAGAATTCCCATTTTACTGTTTTTTCTTGATTATTAATAATGTATGTCATATCCTTATTTAACAAATTATTCTTATACCCTTGATTAAATGGGGTGGGTCATAAATTGGAATAATCGATTGACCATTTACCTTAAACTGGTCATGACGCCACTCTTTGCCCAAACGTATAAAATTTTCTTTAGTTTCTGCTACTAAATCAGTTATAGCACCTGTATTTACAGTGCTTTGGTCTTACACTGTGTTAATAACTATGATCCTAGCCTTTTGGATGTGGCTTACTACAACTTTTATCATTTTTTTTAAATTAAATTTTAGTCATGGCTTTTGTAAAATAATAGGCAACAGGTTGCTTAAAATTATGTTTCACTCCCTTAATCATAAAAACTAAAAAATGATCAGGAAACTTTGTGTCGGAATCGGTTGTGAAACCTTCAATTTCATCTTTCTGGCTGTTGAAAAATAGATGAGGCGTCAACGATATCTCATCAAAGATGAGGCTACATAGCCTTTTAGGGACATCTTTGTTAGCCATAGTTTTTTTTATCTTTTCAAATAAAATATGATTTATCTTCTCAGTTACTTTGATTTGGCTTACTAATATTTTCATTGATTTTGCAGAGCGCTAAGTAAAATATTTACATAACAGTGCGTAGCTCTTCGGACTTTTCTTGTATAAGGATACTGACAAAATTTGTTCCTCAAGTTGAAACCGTCTCCCTTTTGATTCATTGCCTGCCTGCAACTGCATTCGCAAAAAAATCTGAGCTGGCCTGCTCATATTTTTGGCTACTTGCTGAAATTTGACATCACTACTACATTTTTCAGCAGCAGCTAACCGTTCTTTAAACGTTTGGTTTTTTTACGCACTCTGCATATTTCAGAACGCAAGTAATTTATCCCTTTTTGTAACTTTTCACTTTGGTATATGGGCTTCCTATAAGCAGCAACTGTAAAATAAAATAAAAAACTATTAATAGACGCGTTTTACCTGAAATAAAACGCATATTAAACTACTTACCTCATTAGAAGCTTATAATATTGAGATAGGCACATCCGTTTCCCGTCGTATTTTCCTTCTTTTCTTCCGGTATATCGCTGTCTCTCTCGCTCATCCCACTCAGTGGCGTCACCAGGTGGCGCGGTGGGGAAACCAGGAGATTTCCCATCCGTGCCCATTTGTTCATCATTGCGTCGAAATATGCATTAAGTTTTTATTTCCGCCTGGTGCTTACCAGGCGGAAATAAAAACTAAGCTTCCAATGAGGTAAGTAGTTTAATATGCGTTTTATTTAGGTAAAACGCGTCTATTAAACACTTGACAGTCATTAGAAGCTTATAATATTGAGACCTGTTTGTTATCGCCTGGTGAAAACGCCAATGTGAGAAATAAATAAAACAATTAGTGCGAGAGAGTTAATCATATGATTATGGTTTAAACAAAAAGTTATAATAAGAGATTTAATTACTCATTATTTACAATTTAAGTCATGTAAGAAAATAATTGGCTAGTCAGTGATGAAAAATCAACTAATTTAGCTTGTAAACAAACATTAATAATAGGAAATAAATATTGTTTACTATTGATTTCAATCACTTTACAGGGTAAAAATAAAAAATGAAAAACTTCGTGACGCCTGAATCAATATTTCACGACAATAAACCTTATGAAAAGTATTAACTAATCTCCAATTACCCCTAGTTAGTATATCCTCAATGGGTAAATCATATCAATCTAGTTTGTAGATGTTACAGCGGAGCAAAACACAACCAGCTGTGCTGCAATATCCATGTAGCTACCACAGTGCGTGACGCAGGTGTAGGTGAACCACTCGAAGTTTTAAATAAATTAGTTTGGCCATTTTGTACAATATTTATTGATCCTTTTAACCATTAGCAATTTCAATTTGCAAGGTAACAAAGGAGCAATGCGACAATAATATTGCAGTGTTACGAACTGTTTAAAATCTAGTTGATCCTAGGTTTGAAATACATTACAAACGTCTACAGATAAATATTACTAAAACCTGGACAAAAGAGGTTTTGTTGTTTTTTATTTGTTTAATTGAGATTAATTTTAAAACATGTTTAACTATTACCTCGTCACTGAGATTTCCATACAATTGTGCGCTGCATGTTGCATGCTGTAATCTGGGCATCCCAAGGACTTCTATCCAAAACATACTCCGCGATGAAGGATACCATGCATTCCACATACAACGAGTCCAAGCTTTACTATCTACAGATCATCAATTACTCGTTGATTTTTGCCAAACCATGTTACGAAAGGAGGATGAGGATCCTGGATTTTTTAATGAAGCTTTATGGTCAGATGAGTCACGATTTGAGCGAATTGGATTACTCAATGTTCATAATTATCACATGTGGGCGATTGAAAATCCACACTCCCATTCCTATTCCTTCCTTAAACCTACTCCTCCCTTAAAGGCCGGCAACGCGCCTGCGATTCCTCTGGTTTTGCGGGTGTCCATGGGCGGCGGTGATTACTCTCCATCAGGTGACCCGCCTGCTCGTTTGCCTCCCTCTTTTATAAAAAAAAAACCCCAACAGATGGATCGGATGCAACGGACCAATTAGGTGGCCTCCACGCTCACCTGATCTCAACCCTATAGATTTCTTCGTTTGGGGCTATTACAAGGAAATAGCATACGCTCAAGAGTGTTCAAGTGAGCAAGAGCTGAGGGAGAAGATTGCAGAAACCGAACGTATCGTGAGAGAGAACAGAGAGGCTTTTAGACGATTGATAGACATTTTTTTACGTAGGTATAGAATGTGTATTGCTGCTGCAGGAGGCCACTTTGAAAACCTTTTGTAAATTAAATAATAAATATTTTTACTTTATTATCTGTGTTTTATTAACTAAACACTTCGTACTTACAACTTGTCTTAAGTAACCTCTGTAGCTATTTGCTGGTTAGTTTCCAGTATTATTATCACTAATTAAACTTAGGAATGATAAAATGACTAAAAAATTGTTTTTTATCAGATTTTTAGAATTTTTCACCTCGCTGTCTTTGAAGCTCGATTTTAGCCAAAGTAGCCCTTTTGCCAGCCTCTTAGCCATTAAGGACTACTTTTTTAAAATGATAATGAAAGCTGAGAGTCTGGCGCATTGTTGAAGCCTACTTAGGAACCATAAAGTCACCTGTTCAGATTTTTTATTTAAAGTTGAAAATTTCAATTCAAAAATTCAATTTAAAAAAATCTCGACAGAGTCATCTATTTTTTTTTAAATTTGATTTTGTATTTCGACAGGTCGAAAAATCTCAGAACTTAACACGTTGGCTGCGGCGCCTCTAATAGCGTCTACCCCGGGTGCGGCTCGCTACACTCTAGGCGTGTGGGCCGCACTGGTGTTACGAAATTTTTCGGACGCTACGCCAGTGCGGCCCTACACGCATACGTGTGAGCGCCGGCCCCACGCCAGTGCGGCCCCACACGCGTCGCGTGTGAGCGCCGGCCCTACGCCAGTGCGGCCCCACACACATACGTGTGAGCCATAGAGTAACTTTATATATATACTGAAATAGAGACCTATCTTTGCCTTTGGAAGGGGAAACGCATAACTAGCGCCGCCTGGACTTAAAAGTAGGAACTATTACATCGATATATATAACATGTACTAGGTAGGTACCTACTATAGAACGGTGGTAGTACTATTGGTACTATTACAAGAGGGTAATGTTTAGGGATATTTAATGATAAACATGTTCATTATTTTACTTTGTTTATTTATAAATAATAATCAGTTAACATTTTACAAAAAATAGTGAAATAGATCAAGTCAAAGGCAATTAAATACTATGTAAGAAAAAGAGGAATTAATGTTGGAAATGGACTCATAACAACTTTAGTTTGAGTTCTTATTAGATGGATGTTTCTCAAAAACTAAAAAAATAGAAGCAACACGAGAGAAAACAATTCGGAAATGTTGTTGGACAGTTTTTAGACGAAAACTGTATTTTTATGTAAAACGGCTTAAAACGGTTATAGATCAATGATAAAAAATACTATTATGAAAGTGTTGTTTTCAATGAATATACACTGTTTAATAGAGCGTTTAAAAAACACGGTGTCTCACGCAAACTTTAACATAAGTGCATTGCAAGGTTTATTCACTTTATAGTGAAACCTTGCAACTATGCCTAGGGAAGAAACAGAGATAAATATTTGAAATCATTTTTAACTTAACTAAATAGATATGGTGTAGTAAATTTCGAATAGCATTAATTCATTTATACATAAATATAGTCCCTAAAGAACAATTTAAAGTATTGTAAAGAAACAGAACATGAAAAGAAAAACAAGTACAAGAGTGCCGTTTATTTCAAGATGTAATTCTTCCATTAGAGTCGTGCAAGAAAATTCACAAACAATGGTAGACTTAAGTGTGCACTACACAATACTAATTAAGAACATACACTTACATAATTAGTTGAATAACTGGTAAATTAATAGAATTAGAACTATCAATGGTATCATTAAAATCTAAAGATAAATGAACATCGGAATTCGTGTAAGACACCGTAATAATGTAAACCCTATACATAAACTTTGTGTGACTTCATGAAATTTATTTTTTTCTTTTACTGCACTTACTCTGATATTTTTTTGCCTTTATCTGATATTTGTTATCGTCATCATCAAAATCACGCCTCCCAGCTAAAATTTTATTTATGTCTTTACAATAGTTAAATACAAGACAGCGAATCACAATATTAATTACATAATCTATTAGTTTTTTTTTGTGTACATTACATTTTATAAAACTAAAATCAATTAATACTAACATGGTTGTTTTTATACTTTCTTTTAAATAATTTATTTCACAATTTCTTTTTAATATTTCATTAATTATGTCTTGCATATTGGATATCAAACATATTAAATGATTGCTGGGAGTGCACAGCCAACGTCGACCTGCATATTCTCTGTATTTTATATATTCTATTTCATCTTCACTTGTTAAATCTCGTTTACATTCAGCACAATCTTTAAAAATTTGTGTTTTTGACTTTTTTAGAAAATACCGACTTATGTATTGAAGTGGAGCTATTATTCTTGGGTCAGTTTCTTTTACTTCTATGGGTGTAAAATTTATATTGAAAATGTTTTCCAAATCAATTGATGTGCAGGTCGACGTTGCTTCGGAATCATTATCATTGACCACGAGAGCATGCAGTGCATCACAGTGGGAACTGATTCCTCTTTTCCAGTTGCAGTTATAAATTTCATAGATTTCAAAATCCTATGGCTTCCGACCATGTTTTGCAGTGTATAGAATTTGGTGTTGCAGGTCCAAGTAACGGTTTGGCCATTTTATTTTTATGGAAGCTGCCGTTCACAGAGTCAAAAAGTTCATCCATTAACAGCAGAAAATCGGCGGTGTCTTTTGATTCTGCTGGTAGAATCCCTTTATCTGAAAACCATATATATTGTTATTTTACAATCAAAAAACAAACGGTAGGTAATAATTCTAAGAAATAAGACAAAAGCATGCCCAATTATTACCTGCAAGGTATCCCATATTAGACGCTACAGTGCGGCTAAAAATTTGTGAGGCAAATTTCACCTTCATTTTATTGATTTTTTTCAGGTTTAATATGATTCTCTGTTAGCTTCGGTATTAACCTGACACCTTTATAGCCAGGATTTTCAGCATGAAGTAGTTGTAAGTGAGACCACTCGGCTGTTTTGGATACACCATCTTTAGTGTATTTTAAATCTTTTGACAGTAAATTATTTCTCATTCCCTTAAGTAGATGTGGCGGGTCATATAGAGGAATGATCTCATTATCATTAATTAGTATCACATTTTCTTTAGGGGTTTCCCCTCGTCTTAAATAAACTCCCTTGGTACCATTAATAAGCAGTTTAATGGCCTGCCTATTGTTGGTCCCTTGGTCACATACGGTTGCCACCACTATCAAACCTGCTTGTTGGAGTTCAGTGACAACTTGTTTTATTTGTTTCGCCAACTCTGGGCCTTTAGTAGCACTTGCTGAAAATGTGTATGACACTGCTTGTTTGTAGTTGTTAACAAGACCACGGACTATAAAAACTTGGGCATGGTCAGCATACTCTGGCTTTCTTTGCTCTCCATCATCGACAAATCCAGTAATTTTATCTTTTCTCTCATGAAAAGTGACATGAGCCTTCAACGAGACTTCGTCAAATGCATAATTTTTCTTGTGTTTTCATACCCTCTGCTTTTTTTTTTAACTGCGAAAAAATATTTTTGTTCAGGCCAGGCCGGAGATTGGTCTTTTGAATAAGTTTTATCAGTGTTTGTGGGGCAGGTAAAATAAAAATGCTTCTAAAGAAGCGATAGCCTTTAGGACTTTGTTTTAAAATTGACAAAGCAACAATTTTTTCTTGTAGTGTAAATCGTCGTCCTTTTTCCTTTTTTTTATTTTCACGCCACTGGATCTTCATCAGAAGTTTTGCAGTGCTCGAGCAGTTTTCAATCACATCTAACACTGCAGGATTGGTGGCAAATTTTTTTGCTGCTTTAATTTCAGCTGTTTGATTTTTAATTTTATTTTTCATTTTGTACAATTTGACTCTTGCCGCAACAATTTTTTTGTGCAGTTCCTCTTCTTTACTTGTGAGCAATACTCGACGAGTATTTTTCTTTACAGCTCTACCTCCTCCTATAAAAACAAAAAACAATCATTTAACACAGAAACAACATCTCTTATTTTGTAAACAGGATGTTTTCCTTACTTACAAAGCATTATTGCTTTACAATAAAAGCAATAAATAACCGACTACATTTTTCTTCTATGGTCTATTTTATACACAGCATGATATTTAGCAGGACTAACCTTGCTTTTGCTGGATACTTTTTACTACGACGCGAGGATTTGAAGGCGGCACTTGCTCGTGTATAGCTTCCACATCTGAAATTATTTGTACATTTGTTATCATTATTAAACAAAGGCAGTTCAGACAACTGCGGGTCTATCGGTCTGCGGGTCTATATAAAAAATATGGATATGGACATGAGCTTAATTTGGCATTTGAAGCCCATGTCCATATTAATATTTTTAGCCGATAGGGTAGCTGGTCTAGTCCGTATCTTGTTTTGTTCTCTTAACATCTTAGCCTGGATGTAATTTTAAATATTTTTCTAGTCACTAGATAATGTGACTTTATATTTAATATTAAGTCATACCATCTTAGAGCAACATTTTTGGACATAAGGACTTTTAGAATTCGGCCCTTCAATTGTAAAGTGTATTCTGTAACAACCGTTTCAACTGTGAGAAAGAAGTTGGTATTAAAGAAAAATTGCATTATTTTCTACATTCCTAGAAGCGCATCAGAAGCCCGTTATTGTTAGTGCGTTATTTAGAAGCGGCGCTCATATTATTATATGCTTTAAAGGTAAGTACATTATAATGTCATAAATCATACTCACTAAGAATTTGCTGGACACTTTCCATATCAACTGGCAGATTTGGAAGCAGCACCTCTTTATTCGCCAAAACTTCTGGATCTAAAAAAAATGTTTTTTTTATTTATTTTAATATGAAAGATGTAATGAGATTTCAAATTTTTATCAGTAAGCTAAAAATGATTTCTCTAAGTAGGTTGATTAGTTAGTAGTATGGCCTTATTTAAAAAAAACAATGTGTATACCTAATGTGATTATAAAAATTATAATTACTTTACACATTTACTGCCATAAAACTCAGACACTATAGAAATTTAAATGTTCACCTGTGTCTGTCATGCATGACGCACAAATACTTAAAATCCTCAGATAGTCAAAACGTTGCCGGTTCAAATCACACCTGATTCTGAGGTAAGCATTTTAAGTTTTGTTATTTAAGCGGAAGGTTTTAAAATTAATAAAATACTGACCAACATTTTCTTTCTGCATGACATTTTTTTCACTGCTTATTATTATGGAAGATGTATGCGCTGATGTAAACAAATGTAAACCAGAATCTGAAACAACATAAATTAATATTAATTAAAAGCGCAAATACGTATCTTATTATTTCGTACTTAATAAAGACCAGAGTTTTGAATTATATTGGTGTTTACAAGTCGAAATATAAGAGTGGCAATGAATTTCTTTCTTAGTCTTCACAGGATTCTAGAAAGAAGAATGCGGTGCAGTGGATCATACATAATGCATTACTTATTATTATTTAAAATATATTTTTTTTTAATAAGAACCACCATTACGATTAGATTTTCTTTCAAATGAAGTTATAAAGTTTAAAATTGTATAAGGTTTATCAATTTAATTGAAAGCAAAGCAAAGATGTTCAGGAGTATGTTGGTAAATAAGGTGCAATTTCACTTATGATTTCCAGGTAAAAGGCAAAATTAATGAAATGGGAAACACAGATATCAAAAGATAATTCCATTTGGCTTTGCAAGTAAAATATTAAAAGCATGAAGTAGGTAGGTATTGTATTATCTTTGGCACTACATTATGACATATGAAGTGTTTAAAAAGTTGTTGCATTAACCGAATTAGGTTATCCTTTTTAGCTGTATCGGTATACTGCTTAAATAACCTTGAATAATTAATAACAATCTTAAAAGTATTATAAAAATCGGGTACCTGCAGATGTTGATGGTTTTGTCTGGTTGGAAACTTGTTGCATTGGTTTTCTTTCCACAAATATTGGTTTCATTGTTGATAAAACATCTAAAACAAAGAATTCACATAAAGTCAAGATACACTAATAAGACATATTTGAATTCTTTTGTTGGAGTTGCACCATATAATAACTTAAACAATAACTTTGACGGAAACCATGGATTTTTGTATGGGATTGACATTTGTTATTATCAAAGTTATTGCCTATTGGTAAAGTTACATGGTGCAACTCTCCCTTTAGTTAATCAATGTGTAACCTTTTGAGCACCGTAAAATCAGACACAATTGAAATTCTATTGTTTCGCGACCGCCGGCGGTCTTATGATCCTTGACCGGTTATGCAAGATTTAGGGGCCGTATTACAGAACAATGCTCATTGATCAATCAAGGATCAATGAGTGATCAAACAGGGTTACAAAAACCTATTCATAAACAGTACTTGAGTGGCCACCGGCGCTATGCGTCCCTTAAAATTAAAGCATAGCTAAGGTAGCCAGGCTTGTCATATGAAACGCACTTAAAAATGTCTTACTTCGCATAGCATTTCTACTTTGCTTAGACAAGTAATGTTTGTGAAACGGGTGTGAGCATCAGTCTGTAATACGGACCATGGACTAGTAACAAAACTTGACAGAAGTTGACTTTCGCAAGCAATTTTATTTGTAGTTAACAGAGTAGAAAACCTCAACTCTGCTTATATGTCCAGCTTATAAAATGCTACAAGTCTTTTGTGATATAAGTTAAATATATTTTTTTACAAACCTGGCATATTTAATGTTGGCACTGCAACATTGCTGATCCTATTAGAGCGGCATTTATATTTATCCTCAAAGTGCAAGTGGCACACACGGCGGTGCTTGTATATGCGCTTATTTTCTAGGCCCAAGATATCACCACCAATTGCATACAGCCATGTATTATACCGTTCTCCATCTTTTTCTGGGTTTGGAAACAAATGAAGGACTTCACGGGAGCCTAGAATAAACAAAATATTTTTATTTGAAAAAGACCAACTAAAAAGGAGCAAATTTTATACATCGTTTGTGAGTGACAAGAATCTTACTTAACATACAATTTTCGCGAGGAAAATAATAGTATAGAGGTAAGTTAAGTAGGGAGGTAAAGTAAGTTTAACGTAAGTTTAGATCTATATTGATAACCGAATTAGATAATCAATTGCCTGGAGGAGCCACAACCACAAGGTGATTAATACAAAATCGGCTTGTGGTTTCTTAAATGAATGTTGTAGTTCTTAATTAGTTTGTTTAAGTGAATGATAGTGTGTGCATAGTTTGCTTCATAATTGCTTTATTTTAGTTTTTGCATGTCGTGGCAACCTCTAATTAAGACAGCGCTTTAGAATGTAACCCAATATCTGTTGTTTTATAAATGTACATGGTGTTTGTTTTGTTGGTTGTCCTTAAATAAATAAATAAATAAATAAATATGGTATTTAGCTGTCAAAACGGGTCATTCTGAAATTTGACAGCGACGCGAGAGCAATAGCGACGGCGATTTAACAACTGGTGATAGAGTGATTGTTTGGTGTTTCTTAGTAGTTGCTTTGTCAAATTAAAGTGTTATTTCGTCTCATTTAATTGTAAGTAACAATTGATTTTACCTAAAAACGATCTTATAATGATTTATATGTGATTCGTTATTGATATTCAGTCATGTTCTACTTGTAGTGTGTACATAATTGCGATGGCGCGAGCTCTCATGTTGTTGGATTATTTCAATGAAGAAGCAAGTGGTAGAAGGAGGAGCACTAGTAGTATTCGGAGGAGAATTCGAAACAATGCCATCAGAAGCGCATTTGAAATTTCTGAGTTTGAATTCAGATCTCATTATAGGTTATCTAGACAAATGTTCCAACGTTTATGTCGTGAACTGACTCCTCTCTTGCCTAGACGACAAAGGAGGAATAGAATTTCCGTGGAATGTAAGGTAATTTCAGAAGACTCTTATTAATGAGAAATAAAGTCTTAACAAATATTAGTGATATAATTTATGTTGCTTATTTTATTATTTTTTCAGGTATTAACTGCCCTCTCTTTTTACGCCACTGGGTCTTATCAAAAGCCAGTGGGTATGAGCTATTTACATGGGCTCAGTCAACCCAGTGTGTCAAATGTAATAAGACAGGTAACTGATGCCCTAAATCATCCGAGAATTTTACGGAAATATTTTAGATTTCCTCAGAACCAATCTGAAAGGACAAGTATCATAAATCAGTAAGTGCTAATCAATATGATAACTTTAATATTTATTTTTCCAG
This sequence comes from Scoparia ambigualis, assembly GCA_963921215.1. NCBI lineage: Eukaryota > Metazoa > Arthropoda > Insecta > Lepidoptera > Crambidae > Scoparia > Scoparia ambigualis. The sequence continues at coordinate 30,154,088 of OY992514.1, forward strand.
AAAACTAAGAGAATTAATAAGTAATTATTGTAATGACTACTATAACTAATAAAAACAGTTATTATAATTCCCATTTATTACAGATTCTCAAATAAATTTGGCTTCCCTGGTGTCTTAGGATGCATAGACTGCACCCATGTGGCTTTGGTGCGTCCTACAGACCATGAGGAACGATTTTTTAATCGGAAACATTATCATTCTAGAAATGTTCAAATTGTGAGTACTTACTTATTTTATTTTAATAAAAAAGCAATATTAATAAAATAATAATATTTTATTTTAATTTCTGCTTTATTTGTTACAGATATGTGACAGTGAACTGAATATTTTAAATATTGATGCTACTTTTGGTGGAGCTTCACATGAGTCATTCATTTGGAATAACTCTGAAATAAATAATCATGTGCAACAACTTCATCAAAGTGGTGAAAGAATATGGCTTTTAGGTAAATATCACTTCATATATATATAAATTAACACTTTTAAAGGAAATAGTGGTCTTTGAAAAAAAAATCTCGTACAAGTAGGTATATATATGCCATTCCGTTATTTATAACTTTTACTTTTTCTTGCAGGGGACTCAGGATATGCACTACGACCATGGCTATTGACGCCGATTACAAATGCTGTTCCTGGCAGTGCAGAAGAATATTATACAGATATTCACTGTAGAGCCAGAAACACCATTGAACGCTGCATTGGGGTCTTAAAAGCTCGTTGGAGATGTTTGCTTTCACACAGAGTTTTGCACTATCATAATAGCACTGTTGCTAAAATTATAAATGCCTGCGGTGTTTTGCACAACATTGCCAACAGGGCAAGACTTCCAGTGCCAGATTTAAACCAAGACGAGTCTGTCAGGGATTCTGCCAGGCAAATTCCTGCTAGAACACCTACAGAATCATCCCAGTCTGAACTAGAAGCAGGCCGCATTCAAAGGGCAATAATAGTACAAAGGTTATGGAGAAGCAGATAAAATGGCTCTTGTGCCACTTCCTTATCAGTGCTTTGTTTTTCCAATTCCAAACACTGAATAATTATTAAACCATACAGTCACAAGCACAAATATGTAAGCACTTTGGACTCTATTTAATTACTTAAATTATGATTTACAATTGCTGACAAAACTATGCTCTTGATTGTACGTACATAGTGCCCAAGTAAAACTTTTGTCTTAGATGTAAGTTTGCATGTTTACTGTATGATTTTTTGGTAACAACATATTATTATTTTGTAAATGTCGTTACTTATATATAAAGCTGTGGAGTTTCTTGCGTCCATTCTTCTCCACAGCTAAGAGACGTCCTGAATGGGTAGTAGGCAACAAAATATTTGGACGATTAAAAAAAAAATTTGAATAAAGAACTTTTTACTTTGTCTGTCTTAATAATAACTTGAATTTTGCATTTTTATTTATTTACTCCTGATAAGAACAAGGCAGAATGACCGAAGATGTTGCACCTATAGGAAAATATTGACATACTTAACATTTTCACATTTTTGACTTAACTGTAAACTTTGCTGTTTAAAGTCAATATTTCATTTATCAAAATTTGTAGTTTGGTCAATGTTTTTGTGTAGAATAAATAAGTGATGACAGTAGGCAGCTTTACAAATATAAAAAAATAATAACTACAATTTAATAAAATATTTATTTATAAGATGCAAATATAACAGGTTACAAGCATACAATACGATAACAAAAATTGGTACCAAACTTACAGACTAGGTTGGAACCCTTAATATTATGTACAATATACTACCAAGCAGTGAATATGTAGCGTATCCTCAACTACTAACAAATATTAAACTGATTGTGCTATTACTAAACTAATGAATAACAATTTATTGAATTAAATTAAATAACATTTTTACGTTATTTAAATTCTATAAATAACTTATCAATATTAAAAACATTGACTACTTTGTGAATTTTATTTATTTATGTTATACAACAAAACTTACTAGGTACTACCATTGCTGATAAAAACACAATGCGACAGTAAAAATTTCTAACCAAACCTATTTACATTTGAAGCAAATGAGAAGCAGAATATGAATAACTACTAAAGATGATTGATTCTGCATTATTAAATTAAATAAAATTACATTCTTACAATAAAAAATACATTATCTATTAAAATATTAACTAAGTATTTCAAATGTTTCCTAAATTCATTCTTAAATTTGAAAAGGCATGGCTCAAATCCACTTGTTACCCTTGTGCAATATTAATTCTATCTGAATTCGGATCCTCTATAAAAATGAACTCGCTTCTACTATCAGGCCATCATTTAATTCGGTTCACAACTTCTTTACCTATATTATAAAAATAAACCAAACTACAAAGATATAAAAGGATTAGCCCATGTCTCTACCAAACCTTTGTAAGCAAGCAATAATATTTTCCAAGATAATGACAATCACTTTACAACATTTAAACCTGTTAGTTCCTAACAGTTGTTATTTTTAACTCAAAACTAAAGCCTGCCAGTAAATTAGCATAGACATAAAATTCTTCCAAATAAATGAAGATTGAAAATTAAAAGACGGTGCTTGGAATAACTACAACAAAAATTAACAACAGATAGTTTAACTAACAACAGACAGATACTAGTTATTTTTTTAATAATTGGACAAGCTCAAGTAGAGCTTTCGCCTGTACTTGAGCAGCCTCAGCTTGGATCATTGCAGCTTCGGCGTTAGTTTTTGAGGCCTCTGCAATTATTTTAATTGCTTGGCTTATATTTTCTTCAGCTGCTACTCGCCGCCTCTCTAAATCTATGACCCACGAATGATTTGAGTCAGTTCTTGCTCCTGAAATAATCAGATATTCAAGTTTTTATTTCAACCAAGGTAAGTACATATTACATGCTGGCTAAGGAGAGAGAGAACTGGAAGGAAATGGGGTAGATTTTGCCCAGCAGTGGAACACTTAAGTTAGGTAAAAAAAAAACTTTATAATAATATTACTAGAACTAAAAATATTGATAAATATAAGTTTAAATGTAAGTATGTAAATGGATCTAATTATATACTACATAATATAATGTTATGTTAGTTTATAAGATGGTATGGTAAACTACTTAATGAATTACGTAACTTACTAAGATTTGATCTTGGTCTATTTTGAGAATATGATGGGCTGGCCTGGGTCTGGGGTCTATCTGCAAAGAGAATAAGAATAAACTTATTTGCTAGTGAAAATCTCATTGAAAGTAAATTATTATAAGAACAACATACGCAACAAAAAATATTAATATCAATAATTTACCTGTTGGAAGATTTGTAATCTGACTTTCCCCATCTGGTATGTTGATAATTTGGGTGCCTCCGGATTCTGTAATCAATTATGAAATATTCAATACAATTACTATGCACCACAGGGAGCTGGTTTTGTATGTATTAGTGAGTTCAGAGAAAACGCCAAAAACACATTGTCAGAAAATGACTGGGTTTTTCTGTTGCTCTTCCATTGTAGGAAACTATTGTAAGCAGTACTATGATTTAACAAATTACAAATTAAAAAAGACATGAGTCTGACATGAAAATAAATAAAATACAATTTGGGTTAAAATTATTATACATCATTATGTATGATTTAACAATTAAATTATTTATTCATTAATAACTCTTTGCAAATGTTTAATAAGTACACTTACCTAATATAATAGGGGTTTGTCCACTGGTAGATGGGGAATGCATTTCCTGGATTTCTCTTCTTTGACGGGTTGGTGACAAACCTACAATATAAAATAAAAGATAAATTATATGTTTTGCTACATTAGCAACACACATAGAAATTACATATTTTAAGACAATATATGCATACCTGTTTCATTGGATATTTCAATTATCTCAGTTTGTGGAAAAAGTTGCCTTTGTACAGATGGCTGTGGCGAGCTTTGTTCAAAGTCCTAAAAATAGAAATAAATATAAAACAATTTAAAACCCTTAATTTAAAAAATATTTTTATTGTATATGGGACTTACAAAGGCAGGCACCCTAAACTGTACATCACCACATGCAGCTTCTTCACCAATAATAGCCAACACCTTCTTGAACGTGTCTGACAAGGGTTTCTGTTGGCTTGGGCCACCACCAGTTCCACTCTGTTCTCTTCGAAGCATAGCAGCCTTACTTTTGGCTTTATGCTTTAAATCTATCCAATACTGTAAAAATACTTATTCGTGAATCAAGTGTACCATTAATCAGCTTTTTTAAACATAATAAGTATCATTCAAATTATACAACTTACCCGTTTCCATTGTGCACCACTTTTATTAGTCCCACGGCCAAAAGAATTCAGATTAGAGGCTAGCTGGTTCCACAACATATCAGAAGTCTCTTTGGACCTCCCACCTAAACCAAAACCTTTAGCTAATGCTGGGTGACTCATGAGATAGTCTAATAAGATTTCTATTTGATCGTTTGAAACGCGGCTTTCCATAACTGAGTTTTACGACTTTACAGCAGTGGCGAGATGAACGAAATGAATCAATAGAAACTGAACTCACCAACGTACGACACATATGGAATTTTTATTATTAAGATAAAAACTTTTTCTAACACTTTTTATTTGGTCTGAGTTTCGAACAAAGTTTTGAAGTGTTTTTTTTATGTCACTTCAAACTTTTGAGAAGACTAAAAACGCGAAACACTTAAGTTTCTTATTTGAGACCACTTATACACTGATAAGCTGCGTGCGACTTGCAACAGGCAAACAAAGTCCATACGAGACAAATAACTTTTAAATAATTATTTAACAGGACTAACATCTTGCTTGTTGGTTATATTATTTGACGTTTGCGTTTACCATTGGTTGCCGTTCTATCGCGAGTGGCGCTAGTTGCCATACATTTTAGTCGCGAATGCACCAAGCGAGCGACCAGTTTGCGATTCACATCCGTAATACCAGTTAAACAATCGCAACTGGTAGCAATCGCGTTGCTATTGTACAATTTGCAACCAGTTGTTAAAGAACGGTAATAAGCCTGCGGGATGGAGGTGGTGGTCCAAGTAAGTTTGCTATAAAAATAACTCTTATTCATTTAAAGGTTGTTTATGTGTAATGGTTCGCAATAGTTACTTTTTTAAATTATATGATTTGAAAGTGTCACTTAGTAGGTACCTACCTAGCATTTTATGTCTAATAGACATTTCATTACTTATCTTAAAATTTAATCTTATCATTAAATTTTGCATTCACAATGCTATATAGATAACGGATAGAATGTTTACTAGAAAAAAATTTACACTTGCAGCGTAATCATACTACTAGGAAAAATTCTACGAGTCTTCTGGGGTCTCAGTAGCTCAGCGGTTAGAGCAGTGGACCGGCAATCCAAAGGTTGTGGGTTCGAATCCCACTCCAGCTTCCTGAGACTGGTTGATTTTTTTCTAGTAAACATTTTATCCGTTATTTCATTACTTGATGTTTAAATCTTTAGATAGGTACAAGAAATTAAGTATGTACAGGTAGATAATGTTGTAAGTTTTTAAAATTTCATTATGAGAACAGCGGAAGAATTGGTGTAAGAAGGCCTTGAGACGACATACAATGCCTAGCTAGCTAGGTTTTGTAGGTTTACTAATGCACTCAAGCATTTCTAAATTCATATGTAGCTAATCATTTTCTATATTATGTTAATTATGAATACCTATACCTGTTTGTTCAGCTCGCAATGGAATCAGACAGCCGCCATCTTACAGGTGATGTAATTAAAAGTAAGATATAAGATTGATCAAGGATTGGGATTATTTATATGTGCACTTTTGAAAACTAACACAGCATAATTATGTTTCGTTGCATACCGTGTTCAAACTGCTAATGTAACAACACTAACAACGAACATGTTGTTCTGTCTATTTTGATCAGCTGTGCTTAATGTTTGGGGTTGCAATTTTACTTTCCTGCTTTTTGTGGTTTGGTGGGGAAAAACATTATCACAGTTATTGTTATGTTGATGTTTAATAACTTGATTGTTATACTTTGGTTTTGTTTCTTTTTTTAGTGTGGGACCTGAGGCTGGCAGTGGCTGCAGTTGGTTGTGGCTGTGCTGGCGGCGCAAGTAAGTGCCTACTTTGCTGTTAAAACAACTGAAATAGTATTAGTTCACCTACTGGTAAAGAACTAGTCCCGGTTTCAAATCTCGGTGAAAGTTTATTTTATTTTGCATTATGAGAAACATACAGCACATAATAATTTATGTTAACAGAACGTCAAAACCAATAGTTTGGTACAAATTATACATACACCTTCAGATTTGAATAATGTGTTCAATGGAATATTTATAACCTGAGTTATGGATGTTAGGCAGTTACCTGACATCTTATTTTTAAATATTTACTATATTACTAAATTATTTATTCTTCTTAAAAAAATATTAGGTACCTAGTTGCGATTAAAAGTTATAAGATTTACACTATCTTAGCAATATTTTGACATCAACCGAAAGTTGTTTTCAACAAATATTTATTTTGTTATTAGATCCGCGACGCCGACGCCACAAGCGGTGGTGGAGGAGCCGGCGGCGGAGGAGGCCACTGTGGCGCCGGACGAGCACGCTCGTGCCGAGTTGCGCCGCAGCCACGCGCGCCTCTTCCGTCGCCTGGCCCTCCCCGAGGCCGAAGAGCCGCCACACGCCCCGGCCACTGCCGAGGAGCTGGCCGCAATGCGAGCCAGATGGGCGGCAGCCGCCATCGCCGGTCGCGCCGCTCGCGCGGCGAGGCGCGCCTTACGCGACGCCTATTAGAATAGAGGAGCTCTAGCCGATAGAGCTCCCCTTATTAATTATTACACAATGAATTTTTTGTAGTTGTTTTATTTTTTAAAATGTGTGCTACCCTCTCATCGTCATCATCACTATCTAGGCATAGTATAATATACTATTGTATATATTATGAAAAATTGCAATTTAAGAGAGATTTGCGTTAGCTGTTAAGTAACTAAGTATTGTAGATACGACGACAAGCGAACTATTTTTCTCACATACAACACCTAGCTCTAGCAAGTAAATAATTCAATCGTTAATTGTTGAATGATAAACTATAATTGAATAAATAAATACTATAATTGAATTAAATACTAAAAGAGCCGAAGATATAAAAAGAGTGATATATATCCAAGGTCAATGATATTAATCACTTTTCTTTTGAATGATATATTTTGCGCATCACCTCGTTATGCTGGAACGTAGATCTACTATCGATCGAAAATAAGTTGCAGTAGACTGCCGGAACGTAGATCTGCGCTCTTACGATGTCGGTAGAAAGTAACTTTTTATCTGTGCAATCAAAGTCTAAATAACGGGGCACTGATTTGAGACGTTGCATACATTTTGTATTTCCTTATATTAGAGCGGGCCGTGTCCCGGACAGAACACGGATGCACTGTGTATGAACTGCATCATACGCAATGTATGCAACGTCTCAAATCAGTGCCCCGTCCGGGGCACGCCCCGTTCTAATAGATATTAGGTATACTCTAAATCAACGTAAATTATAAAAAACTATATATCAATCAACAATATTTTTTTTATTAATCAACGTAAATATAAAAAAACAGTCATTGTTTGGAGTATTTTTTAAAACTAACATATTTACGTAAGGTTATTATAATATATCTAAAGTAACTTATATGTATACTTACTAGACATTTGAGATGTCGCTACTAGTTATTACACATCACAGTACTTTTTGTATTCATACTCTTAGGCACTTGGTTTACTCTTTATAAATCCAAACTATAATAACGAATTACTTAAACTTAACGTGAATGAATTGCATTTTGAAATGGCGAAACTAGACATTTGAGATGTCGCTACTAGTTATTACACATCACAGTACTTTTTGTATTCATACTCTTAGGCACTTGGTTTACTCTATATAAATCCAAACTATAATAACTAATTACTTAAACTTAACGTGAATGAATTGCATTTTAAAATGGCGAAACTAGACATTTGAGATGTCGCTACTAGTTATTACACATCACAGTACTTTTTGTATTCATACTCTTAGGCACTTGGTTTACTCTATATAAATCCAAACTATAATAACGAATTACTTAAACTTAAGTGAATGAATTGCATTTTAAAATGGCGAAACTAGACATTTGAGATGTCGCTACTAGTTATTACACATCACAGTACTTTTTGTATTCATACTCTTAGGGACTTGGTTTACTCTATATAAATCCAAACTATAATAACGAATTACTTAAACTTAACGTGAATGAATTGCATTTTAAAATGGCGAAATTGTTTCTATGACGTAATACACGTCGAAAGGGAAAATCATATCATTAGCCTATTGTTAAAAAGAGATAGACAATATTTTGACTTTTGGTAGTTGACCAATGAGCTCATAGAATTTATGCGCTATCTCGGCCGCTATTGTTTTTCTCTTTCACTCTTACAGAAAACATAGTATATGCTCCTCACTCATGCATATCGGATTGGCAACATGGCAAATGTCATTACTTAATGAAAATTTGTATTTTAAATTTATATTTACAATACTTACGAATGAAATAAGACATTTTTATTGTCTCTTACGGTTGCAGTATAATTTTTACAATTTCTGGATACACAGGAAGGCATTTTAACCAATTAACAAATCAAAACTTCTAAAGGTAACGATCGTGTGTAAATCGTGTTGACGTGACACTGACTGACGTGTGACTGAGTGAAACTCGGGCAATTACCTTGATTTGTCCTTGCCACTACGGAGGCCAGGCAACGTATCTAAACAAAATATCATAAGACTTTAAACTATCGCGTTGCATTGCATTAAAACTGTTTTAACGTGTACCTACGCCTGGCGTACTCACCATCAGATGAATGCACAATTTGTTGAAATGGTTGACTGTTTTTTTATATTTAAGCAATGATATTTTATTAAAACTGTTTTAACGGGACTAAACACGATTGATTTTGTAAGTAAGTACATATCTACATACTGCATGACGTTTCGCTTGTTCGCTTGTGACCACGGCCGCAGCATTGCGGCCGAAACGTCAATCAGTAAGTAGATATGTACTTACTTACAAAATAAATCGTGTTTAGTCCCGTTAAAACGTGTACCACCTACGCCTGGCGTACTCACCATGGAATTCTGTTAGTTCAAGAATGCCAAAAAACTATACCCAAATAGTGCCCAAAGGAAATAAATGGTACCCTTATGGTTCAAAAGTTATAGACATAGTTTGGTGAGTACGCTAGGCGTAGGTTACGCCTAGCGTAACCTTTTGAACCATAAGGGTACTATTTATTTCCTTTGGGCACAGTTTTTTGGCATTCTTGAATTAACAGAATTCCATGGTGAGTACGCCAGGCGTAGGTACACGTTTTAACGGGACTAAACACGATTTATTTTGACGTTTCGGCCGCGATGCTGCGGCCGTGGTCACAAGCGAAACGTCAAGCAGTAAGTAGATATGTACTTACTTACAAAATCAATCGTGTCTAGTCCCGTTAAAACAGTTTAAATAAAATATCATTGCTTAAATATAAAAAAACAGTCAACCATTTCAACAAATTGTGCATTCATCTGCAGGAAAATGGTCGTATAGAAATAGTTGGCAATTACGGCACCAAAAATATGATATATTTAATAAGTTCAAAATGTCATTTTTAGTCATTGCTGATATAAAGTGGTTTGGTCTTCGTGAATCATTGATTATGGCTTGTTGACACCCATAACAGTGTTCAGCAATGACATAGTGAATTTCTGGCCAGGGCCAGATGCCATCACTGTAGTAAAACATCACAAAATCGTCATAAGATAAAACTCTATCCATGTCATTAATAATTACCATTTTTGCAGCGCGGTTTGGTTGTCTAGGTATCAACCTGAAAAAACACAAATGTTCAATTAAAGGTTAAGCAAAGTCATTTTATCAGACTTAAATTTTTCAAATAAAACTTATCCGTCTGATAAACTAAGACGTAAAAAAAGTTGTAAAAAAAAAGAAAAGACATGATTTCACTTATAAAAAGTAACACTTGTAAAAAAAGAAAAGACATGATTTGACAATACCTCTACATTACACACAACAAAAAATATTGCTATTCTATGCATTTTACCGAAACATGGCCGCCGCTTCATGTCTCGGCAATTTGATAAAATAATTATTCAAATGCATGTTACATCGATAATTTAGTACGTATTTCCAGGTGAAAAGTGATTCCTTCGGTTTTATTTATATTTCCTGAGTTGTTTAAACAGTACTTACCTTAGCACACATAAAGGCACATTGTAATAAAATAGAACACAGAATACTTACGTATTGTTGCGTCTAGCGGCTGCCACAGACTACTACAGTTGGAGCGAGCTGGCTCTAACGCGTTTTACAAACAATCTAGTTGAGTGAGACGTATTCTCTAGTAGGTACGTAGGTAGCACAATAAAAAGATTAGTTTTTGTTTACATTTGTAGACGGTGACATTCCAATAATTTTTTTTCCTGACCAAGCGCCATAAACACGGCAACGTTCTTTGTTAAGGTTGTTGCCCACTACACTAGTAGAGGTGGCTCTATGGATATTGATTTATCCGTAGAGCAACGGAAATTATGGCATAGTGTACGAGTACCTTTAGTAAAAAAATGGAATTGTTGTGTGACGGTTCGCCATTTTTTATGAATGGGTTTTTTTTGTGCTAAAAATGTGTTAATTCTTCCTAATAATGTGCACATCAAAACAATCGTTAAGGTTTTAGCTATCGAAAATAATATGATTCTTTCTAGTTTTAACAGTGACTACCAAGTAATAACGACTTGTACATGTCAATATAAAAAAAAATATTTTTGTTTATTGTCTTGGAATCTTCATTTTTGTTATTGCTTTTCGTAATTAACTGTTAACTTATTAAAATACTACGTTTTCTAAGCATTTGGTCCGTATTTTAGGTTTTGATATAGCTTTAGCAATGGTTTAGTTTTAAGCTTTTTTGTCAGCTCGTGTAGTCTCGGTCAGCTTCGGCCAACTTTCTGACAGCTGTCAGAATGGCCGGACGTTAAACGCCTTAATGTTTATACGGGCTGGGACGGTCTAATGCTACGGCTCCAACTTTCGTTTGGATGTTACATCACTTTTCATGTTCTCTAATTTCTTATAATGTTGAAACCTTATAGTTAATTAAATATTTCGACAACGACTTCTTTCTACCGGATCAGTTGGAAATCTGAAAATTAAAATGTTTGGTATGTGGTCGAACAGTTGTAAAGGTTACATAATGTGATGACTGCTCATCAATATCCGTGTCCAATAGTTTACATGAGACGAGAAATATTGACCTTTTAGGGGCACAAACATACACCCGCACTTTCTCAAACATCGTCATCATCATCATCATCGGCCTATAAACGTCCCACTGCTGGGCGCAGGCTTTGGGAAGCCGTAGAGATAGCACATGGGGATATTGGACCATAACCCACCACGCTGGCCCAATGCGTGTTGGTGGGTTTTAACAACTGTCATCTTACGACAACAAACGGGACCAACGGCTTAACGTGCCTTTCGAAGCACGGAGGAGCTCAAGATGTTTTAAATTTGGTCACCCATCCAGTGACCCGGCATTGCAAAAGTTGCTTAGCGTCTTTCTTGCTGTTTTCTTTCAAAAAACAGTAATAATCCTAGTGAAACTAGACATTTGCACAAATGACAGTAATAATGTTTACAAACATTCGGCATCGAATAGGAACCGTGACATTTATTCACGCTCTTATAAATAAGACATCAGTTTAAAAAAAATCTTTGAAAGCGTTCCATTATTAATTCTATTTAATTACTTTATTTACAACAAGACCATGTATAAATACTAACTTACAAGACTGAGTATTTTTTATTATACTTAATATATTTAAACCTCCTTTTATATTCTGCCACCAATAATGGGAATTCTACATTTTGATACCAGCAACACTACGCATACATGGCCGTTAATATTGTTAAACTTTAAATTTCAATTAAAATTTATCGATATTTACGGATGAAACGTGACTATCCTTTTCGAAAAAAAAATTCTTTTTTAGTTTCGACATAATTTCACTGAGCAAACGGTCATTTTGCGAACAATTTCACCGAAACGCGAGAGGTAAACACTGCTTGACGGCACAATGACACTGACCGCTAGGATTGCGCGATAGGTTAATTTTGGCCTATAAATTTTTCTACGTTTTTTTACGGCCAGACTCTATCTAGACATGTATATAATCAAAGTTAATGCGTTTGTGGCAACACTACCGTTTGTCCAGTGTGCAGCATGAGCTCAACGGCGACCGACATGGAGTGGTCAAATGAAAAAGCGTACGGCTTCTGTGCATTTTTATCATCCACCATCTTCTTTTAAGTCTTGCTTTAGCTTTGTAAAAATTTAAAAGATTCATGTAAAAATATATGGCACTCATAAAACACAACACAGGTGCAGCTTCAACCTTCATCTTAAAAAATGATATTTTTACCGCCTAATTTATTGACATATCTAGGCAAACTCTTGTGTAACCACACCACTTCACGCAGTAATTTAATGCCATAATTATTGTGATATCAGCCCGGTAGACGGTAAGGTAGTGTGGCCGATACATAATGGATAGCTCAATGCCAAGAAGTCAAAACTTGTCAAACACAAACCGCTTTTTTATAATTTTAGAGCCCATACTGCCTAGTCATTAGTTTATTGTTTTCTTGTAAAATTAAGTGTGACGTTATTGGTTTTGCTTAAAGTAGATGATAATATGCACGTTTAATGCTAAATGATATGCGATCCTCATTGCCTACTAACTAACCACTAATAAACCTTCGGGATAATAATAATATTTTTCTTTATTAAGCAACAAGGACCCATATGGTTAGTAACAAATGGACCTATGAGCTATGTTAGTACATACATGATATAATTTAAATTAAATGAAGCCTAACATAATATTATTTTTGAAATAAATTAAATGAATACAATTAGAATTAAGAAATACAATTTGAAATAAATAATATACTTACCTAATAATCACGAGTTTACGACTCGTGATTATAGGTATAATAGAATATGAGAAGACTAAGTAAGCAGAAATCTCGTTATAGAATACTTTATCCACCGCAGACAGGGTGTTAAATATATAATAAAATCTAATAAATAACTAAAACATTTTAATAAATAGGTAATGATAAATATAATTATTTTATACGCAATGAACATAAAAATAGTACGGATGTTAGGGGTACATTTATACGAACAACCAAAAGATTGGCAGTAAATATAACTAATAACTTTGTAAATACGGCAAAAATTAAAAACACGCCTCGCGCGTGTCCCGCACAGGTGTAGAGTCGGCGCTTCACACGCCCCGCGTGTTTTGCCGCACAGCTAGCGTAGTAAATATTCGAACACGCAACCGTGTAGCGCCGCACTGGCGTAGCGTCAGCGCTCACACGCCGTTCGTGTTATACCGCACAGCTGCCATAGAAAAATCTCGCACACGTCTGGCGTGTGTGGGCCGCACTGACGTCGCGTCGGAAAAAACACATAAGGTGTGATTTCAGCAGCCAACGTGAAAAAAATCATAACTAAATAAATAAAATTATTTAAGTAGGTACTTTATGAATTATTGTATATTATTATTGAATTTTGAATTAAAATGTACTAACATAGTTATTAAGTGCACATTGTTATTAACCATAATGGGATCTCTGATATCTGAATAAATAAATATATATATATTTATTTTTTTTAATAGCAGAAGGAGGCAAACGAGCAAGCGGGTCACCTGATGGAAAGTAATCACCGCCGCCCATGGACACCCGCAAATCAGAGGAATCGCAGGCTCGTTGCCGGCCTTTAAGGAAGGAATAGGCTCGTTTCTTGAAGATCCCTAAGTCGTAACGGTCCGAAAATACTGCCGCCGAGAGCTGGTTCCACAACACTGTAGTTCGAGGCAAGAAATTTCTTGAAAAACGCACAGTGGTAGACCGCCATCCATCAAGGTGATGTGGATGGAATGACAGTCGATTGCGTATAGTGCAGTGAAGGAAATCAGCGGCAGGGATCAAGCCGAACAATTCCTTAGAACACTCCCCATGATATATACGGTACAATATACAGAGAGACGCAACGTCTCTCCGAAGAGCCAGTAAATATAAATAAAATAAAATAACTAGAAAACTATGAAAAATCGCGGAACATACGTACATGGGGGTGATTCGGATTCCCAACGACACGAGGGACCTAATTTTTTTTTGGAAATCAATGTTTTGGCCATCCTGTATAAGTCGTTAACATTTATCTCAAATTAGTAAAAACTTTATTATAGTTATAAACAAAATCTTAAATAGTAACATTAGATAGATAGATAGATAGATAATACTTTTATTGTAACAGTTTACATTAAACACAAAACATAAAAAAACAAGTACATTACACAGTTACAATTTGGCGGTCTTATCGCTATAAAGCGATTTCTTCCAGACAACCAGTCGGATGGAGAGAACTTAAACACTTTAAAATCGGAGGTGCAAACATGTCAAAGTTTTCATAACTTTTTAATTAACACAAAAAAAAATATATATATTAAAATTTAAACAAACATACGAACATACATAGTGTGTAATGTAATAATATATACATAAACAATACTTATACATAATAGTCTCAGGTAGGGAGTAGCGAAAAATAGCAGCTTTGCAGCGGGATAATGTTAGAAGGAGAGGTAGAAGTTTTTCACGAGCTCTTTAAAAGTGTTCACAGACTGCGCACGCCTGATCGCAACTGGAAGCGAGTTCCAGAGACGAACGGCCTGAACAGTATATGAACAGTCATAAAAGGTGGTGCTGTGCAGAGGGGTTTTAAGGCTCAGGTTTTCCGATGATCGCAATGAGCGCGAATTGGGTGCGTGAAAGAAGTTAACACGTTCTTTAAGGTAGCAATGATAGGTGGGATTAAACAGTATGTTGTAAAGAAGGGCGAGGAAGTGAGTATTCCGGCGAAGACGAATAGGAAGCCACTTGAGTTTAGCGCGGTATTCAGAAACATGATCATACTTGCGCAAGCCAAATATGAATCGTATACAAAGATTTTGAAGGCGCTCAAGTTTGTTTAGCTGGTCCTCCGTGAGATCAAGATAGCAGGCGTCAGCATAGTCTAGAACGGGAAGCAGCAGAGATTGTGCTAGCGCAATTTTAGTGGCAGTGGGTAAAAAGTTACGTAGTCTTCTTAAAGATGCCGAAGATGCGTAAAGCTTGCGGCTTATAGCTTGCAGCTGCGGCCCCCAACTCAAGCAACTATCAATTATCACACCCAGATTCGTTACTGTTTGACTAAAAGGTATAGTCACTCCATCAAAATCAACCTTAGGAAGGGCATTCAAGTTTACTTTAGCTAGCAATCTGGAACTGCCGACCACAATAGTTTGTGTTTTCCCTGTGTTGACCCTGAGTCCAAAGGCTCGGCTCCAATCAACGATTCGTTCCAGGTCCGCGTTGGTAGTTTTAATAGCTTCGGCGATATTATTGAGTGGTGCCTGGCAATAAATCTGTAAATCGTCTGCATATAGGTGGTAGGAAGAAGAAAGGTTTTCGGAAATGGAAGTGATGAAAATAGCAAATAGAAGAGGAGATAAAACGCCACCTTGAGGGACACCTGCTTTCGAGTCACACCACGAAGAGAACTTCTCCTCAAGGCGAACCCGCTGCCTGCGCTCATAGAGGTAGCTGTGAAACCACTCAATTACCGTTGGAGATATGTTAAGAGAGCGCATCAAAGATAAAAGGATGTCAAAGTCAACCGTGTTAAAGGCATTGCTGAAGTCCAGCAAGGTTAACACAGTTAATTGGCCGTTTTCCATTCCAAGGCGGATATCGTCAGTGATCTTAACTAACGTAGTGACCGTGCTGTGGCCTGGGCGGAAACCGGACTGGAGTGGGTTTAGAAGTTTATGGTGAGAAAGGAACTTACTAATCTGACTGTGGACAAGACGCTCAAGGACTTTGGATAGGAACGGAAGAATGGAAATAGGTCGATAGTCAGCAATTGATTTAGGGATACCTTTTTTAGGCAAAGGAATTATTTGAGCGTCTTTCCAAGAGGAGGGGAATACAGCATTTGAGATGGAGCTATTGAAAAGGAAAGTGAGGACGGGAAGGATAACATCGAGGATGGGTACTAACATATTGCGGCTAATGCCGTCACCACCTACCGCATTGGAAGTAATTGACATCAAGCTCTTTTTAACATCACAAACCGATAATTGGTCAAACGCAAAGGGAGAAAAGTCAGGAACTGGTATGGTAGATAGTTTGTGTAGAGTGGTCGCTTTGTCGGCATCACTGATAAGTGATGAGGAAGAGAAATGGAGATTCAATGAATTAATGTTAACATTGTCTGAAATAGGATTTTGTTTTAATTTTCCGATTCCAAGCGACCTGAGGAATTTCCAAACTTTACCCATATTAACATTTTCTACTGAGTTATGGATGTGGCGGCGTAGCGCATCTCTACACGCCTTATTGCAGCGATTACGAAATTTGACATAATTTTCCCTATTGTGGTCATTAGGTCGTAGCTTGAATTTATTTTTTGCTGCTACTTTCTTTTTCATCAGCATCTTTAAATCGTCTGTTAGCCATGGCGCTGGAAGATGTTTCATCTTAACGGCTCGAAACGGTGCGTGCTTGTCATATAACTTAGTTACGAGCGAGTTAAAAATACTAACCTGCTCATCAACGGACTGAGCGGATGTAACGGGAGTCCAATCGATATTGCAAGCATCATCACGGAACGCATGTTGATCCATACCGCTAAAATTACGCTGAAGAATGACTTTGGGCTTAGCTTTAGGAGGACGAACTTTATAGGACAAAAATATAAGATCATGATACGAAAAAGCGTCGGCCGAGCATTGGCCGTGCTTCGCAACATGCTGAGGAGATGACACTATTATCAACTCAAGAAGAGATGGAGTTGAGTTTGGGAAATGATGGGTGGCAGTCAGAGGGAGAATAATTAAGTTGCTAGAACTGATAACTGATTGAAGCGAAGAAGTACGAGAATCGTTCTTAAGGAGGCAAGTATTAAAGTCACCCATTATAATGGAATGGCTGTAAGAAGGAATTATGTCATCGAGTAGTTTCTCAAATGACGTGAAAAAATTTACAAGCAAAGAAGGGCTGTAGTAAACTCCAAGAAGGATTTTATTGTGAGCAAGAACAACTTCAACCAACAAATGCTCGCCGGCGTTAGCAGGAGGTGGTTGTGCCGAGGTGCTAATTACGGAGTAGGGAATATGAGCACGTAGGTATATAGCAACCCCGCCACCTCTGGAGCCAGTACGATCATTGCGTATAAGATGGAAGCCAGGCAGAGCATAAGAGGTAGAAGGTAGACACGGTTTAAGCCAAGACTCGGAGATTAGTACAGCATGAATATTTTTGGTCGAGTGACGCCAGCATGTCTGAATGATGAGCCGGAATACTCTGCGCATTAATACGAATTACGTTAAAAATTTTCGATACATCAGCGAATTGACACTCGAGTGTATCGGAGAGGGAAGGGATGCTAACAAAGCTGTCATCATCACTACTATTTGAAAATATAGAGAGATAGCTCGAATTACCTGAGGTTGACATATAAATAAAAAAAAGATATCTAAATAAATAACAATATCACAAATTATATAAAATGAGAGCTATTCACCTAATTAAAGCTTGCTCCACCCGCTGGCTATGTTATCGTAATTTAAAAGCAGACATTGTAAAAACAAAAGAAATCAAAAATTAAACATTATAACAGTAGCCCATGAACCCGTTACAAAAATAATTGAAAAGAAATATAAAATAAAATACATTTAAATTAAAAATTCGTTAAAAAAACAAAAACGCATAGCTCAATGAAAAAGCGAAACGCACAAAAAAAAATATAAAAAAACTTGTCAAACGTTTCATGTCACAGTCAAATTTGTTTGTCTTGTCATTCCAATTTCAATTCAACAAAAGTTAACTAAATTACAAATTACAAAGTGGTGACGAGAGGGTAAACCAACTATAATATTACAACGTATACCTTGCAATGTAGAAATCGGGTTCACAGAAAATGTCCACTAAAGATGAACAACACAACACAAAATAACACTACGAGAAGTTGTTACTTTTTAGTGGTGCCTCCGGCCCGCCTTGTTTTCGGCACTGCAAGTTCTGGTGCTCTGGCCGCAGCAGCCACAAGCTTGGGTGCATCTACTACCGCAATCGTCTGAAGCTCAGCAAGTGAGCTTATACGGCTGCGCTTACCGTCAGAACCGACCACGAATACGAAACCCTGGCGCGTAAAACATCTCGTTACACCAAACTTTTGTCGCGCCGCCATAAATGTATCATGCCGCGGCTTCGTCAGGAACTCGGAGATCGTAATACCAGAGCCCTTCAACGCCGTCTTGGCATGCCAGATCCTGTTTCTCATGTCGAGATCATGCAGCTTCAATAAAATCGGTCGCGGCCGGTCGCTTGCCGATGTGCGACCCATTCTATGACAGCGGCCAATATCCTTCTGCGAGAAACGGGACAGTTTCAAGCGGCTAACGACAGCACCCACAACAACCGAAGCTGAGTCCTCGTTAGTTTGCTCCGGAAGGCCATGCACCAGCAGCATTTTCCGACGACTCCGCATCTCCATGCTATCCACTTGACGAGCAATAAGGCTTACTTGGTCTTGGAGAGTGTGCAGAGCTGTCATAATAAACCCCCGGAACGCCGTGAAGTCAGCTGTTAAATTTGAGAAGTTCACCGAAGGAGCAGCATTCTGTAGCTCTCCTTGGTAGGCATCCATCCGTTGAGTGAACATTTGTTGCAGTTGCGCCAATGATTCCTGTAGAGCCTCCATCGTTTGCTGTTGTTGGTAGTGCAGTGTTGTGGTAGCAAGTGTTGTAGTTGTGATTTACTTTTGAAAACACTCTCCAGCAGGTATTGTGTGCTAATTATCAATGTGCATTACAAATTAAGTTTGAAAAACAAGTATTTAAATTTATAATTAATTAAAAAGTACAGAGCTTTTTGGTTGAAGTTTACTTTAGCGACTACCCCCGAAAACATTATTATAGACCGATTTCAAAATAATTGATATTTTAATAATAATAATAACTATTATTATTAAGTTGTTAACATTGTATGTCAACTAAGTAAAAACTTTAATACAGTAAAAACAAAACCTTAAATATTTAGTTTATTAAAGATCTTAGTGTCGAATTTTTTTGTCATGTCATTTTATACATTTTCACCTTTAGATAGTGTAAATATATTTTTGAATAATAATTGTTAATTTTATTGCAACACTGTTAATTTTATTATTATTGTTTTTATTGGTAATTTTTATTGTTTATTAAAAAAATGTGATTAGGTATAAATAAGCATTACCTACTTGGAGTTGATGTTGATGACATAGACTGAGAAAAGAACTGTCAAGTACAAAATAAAACAAACCTTTTAAAATCAAAATAATTGTTTAATTAACTATCTGCGCGCTCCTCGCAACTGATGCACCAGGTTTGGTTTGTACGAGCTTTTAGACCTCTTTGAAGCTCTATGGATCCTCTTCCTTGTAGTGGTGGATTAATAAGGTCGACTTCGTCCTGGATTACTGACCCAGCCACATTTAGGATATCCTCGATGTTCAGGCGAGCTCTGTGTCATAATATGCAGCACACAGCAAGCATTTGTTATGCGTGCTGCTACATCAGGGTGGTAATGGAGTACCCTGTGCCACAACAACCATCTCCACATATTCTTCAAAACACTAATAGTGCGCTCTACTGTGTTTCTGGCTGTGCAGTGCAGTTTGGTGTAATGCTCTTCAGGCGAGCCAACAGTGGCATCCACAATGTGAGTCATCATGAACTCACTTTGTGCATAACCAGAATCTCCTAAAACAAAATACTACTTTAGTAAGTATATAGAATATATTTTTAGAACAAATGCTTGTAAAGGAAATTGATATAAATATATCCTTAACGAACTCACACTCAGAAAAAAAATTGTGAAATCAACAGGAAAAGGTTGTTAGCCAGGAGCCAACAGAGTAGGGTTGCTGGCGCAGCTACTCCAATTTTGCGAAAAAAATATTGCGAATCAAACAAAGTGGAAATATTAATTTTCACAATATGGACTTATCTAATTTCACAAAGGCTTGTTTTCACAATTTTACTCTGTTGGCTCCTGGCTAACAAAGTTAAGCGTGTGAATATCGCAGTGTTATACTTGTGTTATCTAGCAATGTACGGTTTGCTGCAGTAGCAATCTTGCGGTTGTGATTCACACAATGTTAAACTTTGTGGTTCTAGCTATATTAACTTTGCTTGATATTAACTGCTGCTTCGCAAACTGAACCTTGTGAAAATAACAGTTCTTAACTAAAGACTCACAGTTGTGATTCACGCAATGTCGCCTTTCAACCTTGTGATTCTAGCTACGTGTACTTTGTGTTATTAGAGACTTTCAAGTTGTGATTCTAACAGAGGTGTGATATTAAAGTTGAGATTCACGCAAAGTCGCCTTTCAACCTTGTAGTTCTAGCTATGTGTACGTTGCGTTATTAGAGACCTTCAAGTTGTGATTCTAACAGAGGTGTGATATTAAAGTTGCGATTCACGCAAAGTCTCCTTACAACCTTGTGGAAGAACACAACGTAAGGCGACTGCGTGAATCGCAACTTTAATATGACAACTCTGTCAGAACCGCAACTCGAAAGTATAGGTTGAAAGGCGATTTTGCATGAATCGCAACATTTATATCACATCTCTGTTGCTGCAGTGTCCTCTTCCTAAAAAATGAAACAATAAAGTATTAAAAGTAATCAATGTTTATTTTTCAGGTCTTTTTTACAGGTTAAGTATAAACAATATTCTTATAATAGGAACACTATCTCGGGTAGATCTATGCCCAGCAGTGGGATTGGATAGATCTCTTGGTACAAGGCTGCGTTTCCACCAGAGATTTGTAGCGAGGGATGTGTTCCAATAGAATCACAGCAGTTACCTAGCCTCACTGAGCGCAGTGATTATAATGGTTCTTAAAAACACATCCCTCGCTACATATTTCTGGTGGAAACGCAGCCGTATACAGTTACATTATTCAATTAACTACTTGCTACCTTTAAAAACACATGATAATACTAATTAAAAATATCTAAGCACCGTCAGCTGCACTAGAATGTATACAGTTTTTAGTGTTGCAGTATTATTGTAATGGACATTTACAGAGCAAATACTATAAAAACTAGAGAACCTATCAACTGATTACAGTCACGATCTTCAAGTATTTGAATGTCCATTGCAATGACTTCAAATTGTATAATTTCAAGTGCAGCTGGTTGTACATACAATGGCAAAATAAGCAAAGACTTTTCAGTCCACCTTTTAAAACTGTAATAACACTAGTATTACTTTTTTCTCGAAATACCTACCAGGTTATACCTACTGCTTTATTAATATGTTTGATTGTATGAGCCCAGTGAATATAACCTGATGAGATTGATTTCCATTTATAATATTATGAAATATTCTGATAAAGATCTAATAACTTAAAATATACTTACGGTGGTAGGATTTTTATTAAAATGGATTTTACCATCAAGGAGCGAAGATTGTTTGTATACTGAAATAACTGTAATAGGCTATTATTTTGGTCTGTATTTGATAATAATTAGTGTGGTTAATATATCAATTAATCCACTGTTTTCTCTAACTTATTTCAGTATACAAACAATCTTCGCCCCTAGATGGTAAAATCAATTTGTAATAAAATCATACCACCTTAAACAAAATTATAATAAAACTAAACAAAACTAACTATTATAACAAAATTATACTTAATCATAAAATTATACATGGTAGTACATAGGGCCGTATGCTATTTAGGTTGGTTAAATCTGTTTAGTCAGTACAATATAGAGCTCGGGATGATTAATGTCACATCCAATGACTACAGAATTGCATACAAACGGATGTTGCATGGAATCCTGATCAATATATATTGACTCTAGAGATGAGTCCAGAACATTATATGCGTGATATCAAAACCGATTGTTTTTAAGAGCTTAGCCCTAACTATTATTTTACATAATCCATTAACATAGACTTATTGTACCTTAGCGAAGCATACATTTTCCTCCTCGATGGATGAAACAATTATAGAATTTAATTTATACCGCTCAGAACACTTCTCAGCCCAGCTGACTTTATATAAACTATGAATATTGGTTATTTTTAATATATCTACAATCTGTTTAACTTTTCTACTAAGTATTTTTTTTATACTGAAAGTTACAGAAGGCGATCCCGTAGTTCCCTTTAGAAAAGTATAATTTAATGTTAACTGATGTTTTCGAGCTATTGTCAATGTCATGTTCGTTCGATTATTTGTGGACTTTGCAGCTAACTTGTTTGGGTGGTGTTTAGCTTCATAGCGCATCGAAGAAAGATACCGTAAGGGTCTAAATCGCAACATTGCTGAGTCGTAATGTACTAAATTGTGAAATTTGGGCTTTAGAGTCTTGTTAAACAACGTAGTAAACATTTCGCAAAGGTCAGCAGCTAAAAATTTAAAAAAGTCAACTTGGTCAGGTGCAAAGGCGGGAGACATGATAAAATCTAAAACTTTCATCAGTAGAATATATTGTTCCTAATACTTATTGCGCCTTGGCACAAAATCACCAAACATCACCCCAAACTACTTGCAAAACGTGTACATTTCAGCTGCGTTTAACCGCATTTCGTATATTAGACATAGCTAGCGCGACAGGCTTATCTTTTTTATCAGGCCCGTATTGAAATGAAGAAATCTTATTGTTACCAACATCAATTGTAAAGTACTTGAGTTTATCTACAAAAACCACAAGCAATGAACACATAATATATTTTGAACAACCTTCGTGCATGCCATGCGTTACATCAAACCTACTTGTGAAAATAAACTGAAAGAATCTATCTGCAGCCATATACATTTCTCTTTCAAGCCTGTCTTAGATACATTGTCCGTTAACAAATCTTGCACATAGTTAGATTCCTTCCTTAGAAGAGATATATCTTCATACAGTTGCTTTTCCATTACTTTCTTTTCTACTTTACATGTTCGACAAGGGAAATTGGAAGAGAAGCTTTCAACAAATCCTAAAATACTATGCAATCCTTAATTATCACCCAAAATAAGTGCCAATTCAAAATAGACAGTTCCTGGCAGATCAAAAGTTATACCATTTCGAATTAAGTCATTAAACTGATCAATTAAAGGTTGGAATATTATTTGATTACCAAATTCGACTCTGTCATTAGAATGATAAAGTAAGATCAAAAAAATGTTTTTCAATTGAGAGGCGAATTCGTAAGGCAGATAAGAAAGAGAAATGTAGGCGGCCCCCAGTTTATGTATACCACTATGACTGCCTATAGAGTTTAAAGTTTCGAAATCATCGACTTGCAAGAACATTGGCATGACAATTTTTTCTACATTAAGTTTTTCTCTCCAAAATGAACCATGCATAAAATGCTCTATACTTTTAGACGTGTCATGATCAGTGAATTTTGTAATATTATTTAAAGTCTTGTGTAGTAAATGAGGCAAAGAAAAGAATTTTTGCAAGACATCACGTATAAGTATTTTATGCGCTAAGCACTCTATTGCCTGATAAAAACTTCTTCCATGTCTTTTTACAAAGTCAAATCTTCGACCCACTACATAAGGTTGAGGATTTATCAAGGACCCGTTTTCTTCAAAGTACTCTAATCTTTTATGCATTGAACTAAACATGTTTAAATCGGTAATAATTTTTTCTGAAGCAGACCCTGGTGTAATCGGTAGTAATAAAGGTTTGATTGATAAATTAAACGCGTTTTCAATACCGCGATAAACTGTATCTACTACATTGTTCGGCAAATTAGGGTTACCATAGAGGGATGAGAAAAGTTGAGCCAAGGTGTTACTTAAAGGAACTGTGATCAAATTATTTGCGACAATTGGCTTATGGCCCGATACGATGCAACTTTTATCATCAGTTTGTAACATGGGCGTAGTGTGCATTTGTGAAGGGTCTACATCAAATGAACTGGCTTCGGGTTCACAGGCCTCGGAATGGTATTTCAAATAATGACGTCTAAATGAGTGGTAAAGTTGATAACTTTGAACTTCCTCACAGCTCAGTTAGAAGGAGTTTTGCTTACTGGCTCTAGGTTGTGGGTTCTATCCGCATCAAGAACTTTTAAATTGGTATAAAAGAACTTTTAAAAATGGTTTTTAAATGACAAAGTAAAATAAAATAAAAAAGCCTTTTTATTTCTTGCATAAAAAAGTTAAATTAATGATTATATAATTACGTACTACAGTTTAATTTAATTACATGCATGATTTGATATTATTTATAATGTATTATTTATATTATTATTGTTCAAAAAATTTGTGTTGATCATGTGATGATAATAATAGTAGCAACATTACACATATCAATCAATTACTATTTATCAATATCTATATATTTGTAACAATATTCATTATTTTGAAACATGCACTATAAATCATAATAAATCAATTAATTAATTAATAAAATTTTAAATCTAAGTATATAAAATCAATAATTATTTGCAAGAACCCCTCCACAGGTAAAGGCTTCCTCCAAAGAATGCCATTTATCACGGTCGTTCGCTAGTTTGATCCAGTTACGGCCAGCAATTTTTGTCATGTCGTCCTCCCATCGTGTGACGGGTCTGCCTACTCTGCGTTTGCCTTTAGGTCCTTCCCATGTCGTAATTCTAGAAGTCCACCTCTCGTCTTGGAGTCTGGCAATCAGGCCAGCCCATTTCCATTTTAGCTTCTGTGTGTGGTGTAAAGCGTTAGTTACCTTTGTAATGGCACTTATTTTTGAGTGGTTAACTTTATGAATTTTCTTTATATTTAACATACTGCGTTCCATTGCTCTTTGACAAAAAATGATTTTATTTTTAACTCTGGAGATGAACTTCCAAGTCTGACATTTTTTTTTTTTTTTTTTTTTATAAAAGAGGGAGGCAAACGAGCAGGCGGGTCACCTGATGGAGAGTAATCACCGCCGCCCATGGACACCCGCAAAACCAGAGGAATCGCAGACGCGTTGCCGGCCTTTCAGGGAGGAATATGTTTATGGAAAGAATAGGATTTGGGAGGGGGGGGGGGGGGGGGAAGGGGCCTCCGGAACCCTCACTGGTCGGACGAAACACAACAGCACCAAGCGCCATTATTTCACGCCGAATATTAGTGAGAGGGTGGTATCACGCCGGGCGAGCCGGCCCAATGCGTGCTGCAACGCAGCGTGGCTCTACCACTCAGTCAGTGTCACTCATTTAGCACCACCCAGGGATCACGTGTAGGGTCAAACATGCATACGTTAAACATGGAAAAAGACATGATTGCATTACTTTCGTTTTAAGTTTTACTTGCATATTACTTTTAAAATCTTCTTGATATTTCTAGATCATTGCTATTCTTATGAAATCCAATTTGCTTGCCTAGGTACACATATTCATCTGCATGTTTAAGAGGTTCATTGTCGACAAAGATCGATTCCCTTTTGCTGTTGGTCATAATCATCGTTTTAGATAAGTTCATCTCTAGTCCCACACGTTTACTGGCTATGCGTAGTTCGTTTACCATTATTTGTAATTCTGAGCTTTTTTAAGACAGCAGTACCAGGTCATCAGCAAAGAGTAAGTGACTAAGAAAATCACCCTGTATTTTTATTCCTTTCTCTTTCCATTCCAAACCACTGATTATTGATTCCAGTAATGCCATAAATAGCAATGGAGAAAGCGGGTCTCCTTGTCTTACACCCCTTTTAATGGGAAAACTTGGGCCGGTGTTCTCTAGTTAAATTCTACTTGTACTGTAGTTATAGATGCTTTTTATTACCTGAATATATTCTATTTCCACCTGTTGCGTTGACAGTGTGTCCCAGATGCTTGTGTCTGAAACGGTATCAAATGCTTTCTGGTAGTCCACGAATGCAATGTAGAGTGGTCTTTGATGCTCTTGATACTTTTCCATCAGTAGTTCCAAGGTGTGAATATGGTCTACCGTCGAGAAGCCTTTTCTGAAGCCAGCTTACTCAATCGGTTGCTTGCTTTGTAGAGTTAAGCCTATTCTTTGGTTTAAAATAGATGAGAATAGTTTATATAGATATGGCAACAAACTTATTGGCCTATAGTTTCCAATATCTTAAGGGTCACCCTTTTTGTACAATAGGATATCAGAGTGTAACCATTGTGATGGCGTTCTACCAGTTTTTAATATTAGATTAAACAGACTGGTTAATGGGTAAGCTAAAATGGTGTCCGCTAATTTTATTGCTTTTTTTTTTATACTAAGCCCGGCAAATGACCCCACTTCACCTGATGTTAAGTGGAAATGAGGTCCAGGCGCGAGGACAACTGGTGCAGCGTAAGAGACGTAGCATCAGTCATCCTCACTCTGCCGGCCCACAAAGTGCTTCTTCACGCCTCGTTTGAAGGACCCTATGTCATAGGTAGGAGGGAATACGTGTGCTGGTAGACTATTCCATCTTTTGGAAGTGCGGCAAAGAAACGAGTCACCAAATTTCTTTGTGCGAGATGGAATGTTAGAGACTGTAAATTGGTGACTCCGCAGAGCAGCACGCGTACTCCTATGGAGGAAGGGAGAAGGAGGGATGAGGTCAAAGAGTTCTTCAGAGCACTCGCCATGGTATAAACGGTAAAAGACGCTGAGTGACGCAATATCTCTACGCAATTGCAAAGGCTCGAGAGTTTTAGTGACCTCTGCATTGCCGATAATGCGCACAGCGCGGCGCTGCAATCTGTCCAAGGCATCGAGAAGGTACTTTGCGGAGCCGTCCCAAAGGTGAGAGCAATACTCCATGCAAGACCGCACCTGTGTCTTGTATAATAAACACAACTGATCAGGCGTGAAGAATCGCCGCACCTTGTTCAGGACACCGAGTTTACGTGAGGCATTTTTAATCACGGTTTCGATGTAGTCCTTTTGGTTCAGATCGCAGCGGATATCCATACTGAGCATGTTAATACTGCTCTGCAGGCCTAGAGATGTACCCTGAAGAGAGGGAAGGGGAAGGAATGGCGACTTTTTCGCTGTGAACGCGCACACCTGTGTTTTCTTGGCATTGACCTCCACCAGATTATCGGAGCCCCATTTAGAAATGAGGTCCAACATCCGATCGAGCTCAATGACAAGATTTGCTCGCTTCATTTCGGTGTCTACCCGCCCAGCCGTTGGGTGCCCGTTATATCCCCCATGCACTGTGCTATCATCTGCATAGCAATGAATGTTTCCAAGAGGAAGCATGTCATTGATATGCAGAAGGAACAGCGTGGGGGATAGAACGGAGCCTTGAGGAACACCAGCGTTCACTGACATGAACCGCGAAGCGCATCCATCCGAAAGGACACGGATTCTACGCTCATGCAGGAAGCTGGCAATCCAGGTACAGAACTGAGCGGGCAAACCGTATGCCGGGAGCTTGGAGAGAAGAACTTTGTGCCAGACCCGATCAAAAGCCTTGGCTATGTCAAGGCTAACTGCCAGTGACTCGCCACGCTTGTCAATAGCCTCACCCCAGAGATGTGTGACGTACGCTAGAAGATCACCCGTTGACCGTTTTGGCCGAAACCCATATTGACGATCGTGAATTAGGGAGTGACCTTCTAGGTATCGAATAAGCTGTTTGTTCAATATTCGTTCTAGGATCTTACACAACACTGAAGTTACGGCTATAGGGCGGTAATTAGTCGGATCTGACCGATCTCCTTTTTTAGGGATCGGTTGCACATTAGCTTCTCTCCAAGATTCCGGCACACAACCCGAAGAGAGCGAGAGACGGTACAGACGCGTTAACACAGGGAACAACTCCGCTGCACACATTTTCAGGACTATTGCTGGGATGCCATCAGGACCGTTAGCTTTCCGGACATCGATTGACTGCATTTCCGCACGGACATCACACTGCCTGATTTTAATATCAGACATTGTGTGGCCACAGTGAGGAATTGAGGGTGGCTGTGCATCACAGTCATCGATCCGGGAGTTAGCCGCAAAGAGTTTGGCCAGGAGATCGACCTTTTCCTGCGGCTTGTGAGCTAAAGTTCCGTCAAGACATCTCAGTGGTGGCAGCGAGGGTTGGCAGAAGTTGGATTGCACGGCTTTGGCCAGACGCCAGTAGCTACGGCTGCCCGTAGGATGCGTCAGGAGTTCTTGGCCTACTCGTGCAACGCGCTGGGCATCCGCTCTAATGTAGGCCCTCTTACACGACTTGGTGGCATTATTATAGGCTGCTTTTAGCGAGCGAGTTTCGGGAGCCCCATGAGCTTTACCTCTGATCCAAGCGCGGTATGCCGTCTGTTTGCTCTCAACAGCGCTGGCACACTCGCGATTGAACCAGCGGTTGCGTCTGCCTTTGCTGATGACATAGGAGTGTGGAATATAGTATTCCATTCCTAATACTATCTCATCAGCAACGGCAGTGGCGCTAGCGGTCGGGTCCTTCCCACTAAAGCAGCGCTGCCTCCAAGGGACGGATGCAAAATACTCCCGCATCCCGTCCCAGTCTGCCGACGCGTAGTGCCAAATCTGGCGTGTCGAAACCGCTGTTGGCGGGCGCGATGCCAAGGGCACTGTGCTGGATATCAAGCAGTGATCCGAGGAACCTAAAGGAGCTCGAATCTCCACCCGGTATCCAGCTGGGCGACTCGTCAGCAGAAGGTCGAGTAAGGAGGGCGCATGGCCAACTATGTCTGGGATCCTGGTGGGCTGGTTCACCAGTTGTGTCAGGTCATGCGTGAGAGCAAATGCGTGGGCAGTTCTACCAGCATGGTCTGTTTTGGAGGAACCTAACCACAACTCATGGTGGGCGTTGAAGTCCCCCAAAAACACCAGTTCCGCCGATGGAAACCGCTCCTGCGCATCGTCTGCTACCTGACTAAGATGTTCAATTAGTCGAGTTGTCTCCATGTCGCCGTTATGGGATCGGTAGACGCAGACGTAGACACGGCAATGAGAGCCTAAGTCGACGTGTACCACTAGGAGGGAGAAGGAAGGGTCCTCCAGACAGCGCAGACGGCGACAGCAAACATCCGCCCGAACGAATAAGCAAACTCCGGCTTTGGCTTTGAAGGATTCTTCAAGCACAAAGCCGGGATAATTCAGGTAGGTGGTGTCAGCTGGGCGGATTATTTGCGTCTCCGTCAGGAACAACATTGCTGGCCGTGCCGTCTCTAGATGGTGGTGGACGGCATTGAGGTTTGCATGGAGTCCGCGGATGTTAGCGAACTCCACCTCAAACGGTAAGGTTGTGGTGGGGGTGTGCACCGCTGTAGAACCAGTTTTGTTGTTAGGCGCTGTCATTTTAGGAGTGGAAAGAGAGAGGCGTGAATCGAGAAAATGATGCCGCGATGCGAATGGTCAAAGTGTGGTGGCCTGTTTCCCCAGGAATTTGCCCACAGACGAGTATTATTAACCTGCCGAACGGAAGGGCCCCCGAACCCCCCCGGGAATGGCCGCCGGGACCCCACCTTCCGGTCACCAACCGGCACGACGGACCACCCCGAGATTATGCGCGGCATGGTGAGGCAGCCTCACGAGCTGGTTAGGCTCGCTTGGGCCCCTGTACTGTGCCACGGGCGGCCAGCGGGACAACCGTTTCTACGGGTCTCCCTGGTCGGCAGGTTAACGAAGTCCTCCTGGCACTGGTTTGTCGGAAGCCTCCACAGACCAAATACATCGCAGCTTTGTTTGTAATGTTGTCAGATCCAGGGCTTTTGTCCAATTTTAATTTTTTTATTGCAGTTATAACTTCCATTTCGCCAATTAAATGTATGTCTCTTATAATGTTTTCATTGTTCTCTTTGCGGTGACTTTGGTGGTTTCGACACTTATTTGGTAATTGTTTCGTACTATAAAGATTTTTGTAGAATTCCGTAGCAATGTTTATGATTTCATTTCTACTATATAGCTTATTTCCTGTACGACTCAGGCCGTCTATCCAATCTTTCGTCTTACGTAGTTCTTTATAAGCTTTCTTTGTACCACCCGTCTGTATAATGTGTTTTTCTAATACTTTTTGTCTTTGTTGTTTATAGTCTTTTTTTATATATTTACTAATAAGTTTGTATAGTGTTGAAAGTTCGTTTTTCATTGATCTTGTTTTATGTTTTATTCTTTGTAACTCTTGTCTTCTTTTAATAAGTGCTGTTATTCGTTCAGATATCCCTGTATTTTTTCTTTGTAGGTGACTTGACTTTGCATTTTGTAAAGTTTCGGTTATTGCGTTTAATATTTCGTCGTAGTGATATTGTACTGACTCGGAACTTTGGCAAATGACGACATCTTGTATGGTATCTATTAGGCATTCTTATATTGATTTATTTCCTCTTCACATTTCAAAATGTTGATTTGGGCGGTGGTGTAATTAGCTCTACTTTTCTTATGTGCTTTTAGCGTGATTGTTGCTCTTAAAGGTCTGTGATCCGATGGGTAGTTCAGATTCAGAGTTTCTAAATTATTAAACATGTTTGGCTTATTGGACAATATAAAGTCAATTTCATTTCTAAACTTTCCATTCGGTGATTGCCAAGTCCATCGCCGGGCAGGTTTTTTCTTATAAAACGTATTTATTATGGATAATTTATTCTCAAAAGCAAAATCCACCTCGTTGACCTCTGTTGTTTCTATGACCGTTATAAGGTGTTCACCTTGTTTTGGGTGGCCTACTTTTGCATTAAAGTCGCCCATTACTATGATATTCTTGTGTGCTCTTTCCATGGCTTGGTTGAGCGATTTGTAGAAGTTATTGATTTCGCTTTCTTCTGCTGATTCGTTGGTGCATAGGTCTGTATAAGGGTTACATAAAATCCTTGAAAATTAAGGTTTAAAACACTAACACGTTCTGTAATTCCATAAAAGCTTTCTATGTTGTGTTTTAGTGTTTTGTTAATGAAGCCTACACCGTAATGGCCTGGTGTTTCTCCCATGTAACAAAGTATATAATCTTCATATTCCCCGATTTTTGTTCCAAGTCTTCTTACTTCCGATAGACCAATTATATCATATTTAATGTTCTTTAAAGATTCTTGTAGTTCAATTAATTTTTCGTATGAGGATAGAGTTCTTACATTGTATGTTAAGACGTAGAGCCTAGCGCAAGTATTATTCTTTGGGGAGTTATTATTCTTATTTTAAAAGTGGTTAATAAATGACAAAGTAATGCAGTAACAAACATTTTACTTAAAAAATCAACAAAATTGAGGAGCTCCTTGTCTGTTAAAAATTTAGCACCTGTAAGTCATTTCGCCATGCTCTGTAAGTTAAAGTAACGGTTGATTTAGTAAAGCTTTGTTAATTTTCAAACGTCTGAGTAACGTATCCTACGTCAGATGGTTAATATTGTAATATAATCAACCGTTAGTTAACTAACAAAGCTTGGTGAAATCAGGGCTTAGCCTAGCCTACTTAATCATGTTATGTCATTTATTGAATCCAACTTTACTCACAAGTTCCAAGTTCTAAGACAGACTGTATAGAAATGTCAGCTCGTGTCAGTTGTTGGGCTTTTTCATCCAATAATGCTAGCAAACGGCCTTTTATTATTGGAAACTTTTCCTCAAACTTTTCTTTGGTGTTTGGATTAATTTCATCAAAGTCGCTTGCCAGCTTCAAGAAACAAAAAAAAACAATATTAGGTACTTAAATCACAGCAGCATAATCTTCAGTGACACAAGAGCTGATTATAGTTATTTTGTGATAATTAAGTTAAAAAACTTGAGAAATCTCCTACTTTTTTACTTGAAATCTTTTATTGAAGTGCAGGGATTTCTTTAAAGTAAGTTATATGGTTGCTTTTCTTGAGTATATCTATTCTTCCCATAAGACAGTTCTTCCATTTGGAGTTGACTAAATCCCAGGGTGAAGACGAGGCCTTCAGCCACTGCAAATAACTCTCTCCAGACTTTTACTGATCTCCAATTTCCTTTGAATTAAATGATTCTGGCAGGGGCCGAACCCGTACTGGTTCTGTGCTTGTCTTGGCTTTTTTTCTGGTGCTGCTATCACTGCTATCGTCACTGCTGCGACTCCTGCTGCTGCGGTTTTCTGTAGGTACTATAGTCTTTGCCGAACTGTGATAAGCCAATTAACAATGAGGCCGCTGGCCTGCAAAACCCGACCATCTAGTATACGAAAGGGACTGTAATAGACTGATTTCGTTCCCCTGGGAATAGTGTGATTATTTAAGTTGTCCAATTTTCACACACTTATTTTCTGATAGGGTCAGATATTGTTTTTAATTTGCGGATCTCCGCCTCCACAATTATGGCAGTGAGTATTTTTCTATCTTTTGTTGTTAAAAATGTTCTGCTTAAAATTGGATTTCCCGCTGACGTGTTTTCTAAAATGGTCTTTAGACTTGCAGACCCTGTGTTAAAAAAATCTACCGAAGTTATTATGTCATCTGCGATTTCCCACTCCTGAAACAAGAGAAAATGTTTGATTAAAAATACAAATCAGAAAAGCATACACAATTATTTTATCAGCTATCTGATTCCCACAGCACAATCTCCGTTCCTTCCAAAATCTGTTGCCTGGTTTAGGAGTTGGCGGATAAACCTACAGACAGACAGACTTTGTTTACTATGTAAAGATAAACCAATAAACAAATATTTACGGACATCGGAGATCGGATAGATAAGAGGCCTTTTGTTCGACGTGTTTACGCATAGCCATTAAGAAATTGCATGTCGGTGCATATTATATCGTATATTCATTTAGATAAGGTTTGTTTGTTTATTAACTAAACTATATGGTTTGAAATAGGATAAAAAATTGTATGTTCCGGACGAACTGGCCAGATGGCATAAACATTGTTAATTGTATTATGGCTTTGAACCTTATGTACATCTAGATAAGCTGTGGTTTTCTTTGGTATTCTACCATACTATTGTTAATTGATTGTTGGGGCTTCCATTGTATTGCGAGCGAGTTAAAAGATAAGAATTCTATTGTCTATTAATTGGACATAGACATCGCTTGGTAAACAAGGCCATATGGCAATAGTTGCGTGGAAACATAATGTTGTATATTCGGTAACTTTAATCTTAAGATTTCGTATTTTGCGATATTGTTGACGAGTTATCTTAGATGAAATAATATGTCCTTTTGTTAACTGAATAGTTGTTATGTTATGTTAAGCTACTTTCGCATGGTGGATCATAGTAGCTTCTCATACTGATAAAGTTTACGTCTCCGATATCAATTGTGAGTTATAGTTATTAAGTAAGGTATATACCCAGACGTAAATATCTATTTGTTACCATGACGGCCATGTTGTCCAAAGCTAAAATAACCGCGGAGTTGCGCTGGCTTTCGACCGCTGCAGCCTTGGTCGACAGACCCGACAGAAGACAAGCATTTCTGAATAGATTTGTGGATCTCCCAATTCGAATGGCTGTGGTTGATGAACAATACGCTTTGTTCCTAGAGAGATGTGTTGATCGTGATCAAGACCTTCTTAAGGCGGTGGAAAATGCCGTTGACCAATGCTACGAATTATCAGATCGCATTGCTGAGGTCGCACGCCCTCTACAGGAAGGCAGGGAAATGGAAATTGACCACTCCAAATCTGCGAGTAAGTCCATGCCCGCGTTGTGGTCGCGGCTACCATCTCTAGACCTCCGTCGTTTTTCTGGGAGGCTCGACGAATGGGAGGGCTTTTCTAATTTATTTAATAACCTCGTCGATGCAAAGGAGGATTTAACCGCGGGAGAAAAGCTCGCCTATCTTCTCACCGTTTTGGACGGTAAAGCTCGCGAACAGATCCAACACCTAGCGCCCACAGATCAGAACTATAAAGTGGCCCTAGATATCGTGACCAAAATACCAGGTGGCTCGCTGACGCACACGTCGCGACGATTACGAGTTGAGATTTTAAATCCGCTCCTTGTCGCCGTGAATGCTCTTCGCAGTTTAAACGTGCCGGTTGAAGGGTGGACATTTTTGTTACTACACATCGTGCTTGCGAAGTTGCCCGATAACTTGAAGGTGCGCTTTGAGCAACAGGAAGGGGATAGCTCCACATACTTCAAGGACCTCCTCAAATTCATGGAGGATGAGTGCCGATTAGCGGACAACTCCTATGTGGTTAGCTGGTTAGCCCATCTTGGGTAAAGGTTTGTGATCCCAAGACAGCTTCGAGTGGGAGACCCTTCAGGTCGGGCAGACAGGAACAACCTCGACCGTTTAAGCGATATTCCGCGGTCCATGAGACCGCGCATTGTGAATATTGCAGCGACCCAGGGCATCAGACGGCCCGTTGTAGGAAATTCTTGGAGCAACGCCTCCCGGGTCGTAGGGCCATAGCTCGTCAAAGGGGATGGTGTTATTTTTGCTTGGGTCCGCACCTACAGCGAGAATGTACCCAACGGAAGAGACGAGAAGCGGTTTGCTTCCCGACACACTAGCAATTAACGACCATCCAATCGCCAACCGCAGCCCCTCCAGAGACCGTTCTGCTCCCTACGGCCTCTATGTTGGTTAGGGGACTGAATGGCAACTTGATGAAAGTCCGAGCTCTTTTGGACTCCGGCGCTCAGGGATGTGTGCTTTCATCATGGTTGGTTGGCAAGTTGGGCCTCCCAATTAGGCCTCACCAGGAAGGTGTTCGGGGTATTGGCGATGTGAAAGTATCTAGACTCCTAGGGGAGGTAACGTTTACTTTCACCCCCGTTTTGTCGTCCAACCCGAGTGTAACAACATCGGCGATTGTTTTGGACACAGTAGTTGGTAGGCAACCGTTCGTAGAATTATACCCAACTATTTTGGCATTAACGTTTAAGCTTGCGTTAGCGGATACTAAGTTCAACACCCCGGGATCGCTTGACGTGTCCTTCAGTCGGGCGGTTTGGTTGCCGTCGAGACGGTTTTCAGGTATGTGGTTATGGGCCCAGTGAACAGAGTCTCACCCCCGAATAGTGAGGATACCGTTCTCGTTGTAGGGGTTACACTCTCTGACATTGTTCAGAAGTTTTGAGAAGTGGAGTAACCCCCTCCACGCCGCGAATTGACCCAGAGCAAAAGGAGTGCGTATTGTTACCAGACTAACACTGGTCGACTCCGCTCTGGGCGACTATTTACTCAACTACACTTTCGTGCCGGTCGTCCTCCGCTGGGTGAGTCTGGAATGCTAACGTATAAAAGGTTAGCGTCATTGGAACGCCGCATGAGTGTACAATTCGGTCTTCCGGACAAAGTATATTAACTGAAGACATCAGTTGATAAAGGCACTATGTAACATTTAATAAAAATACATTTTATTAACTGGTCAAAGGCGTTATGTGTTATAGAACTTAGGACCCTTTCAATTTAAGTGTTTAAATGCAAGTTGTTAAAATACTAAAATGATGAAGGCATCAAGTTCTCTCAAAAAGCACGATTGAAGAATATAAAGGTGCTATGTTTCTTCACTTATAACCTTTATCCCGTTATGTGTCACTTAGAGCCATCATCAACTTAAAATTTTAAAATTTTGTTTCCGAACGTGCATAAATGTCATTTGTCACCATTCCCGCATTTTTGTTTGACACTGACATCTATCAGTTATTTTTCTGCTTGAGTGTTTTCTACGTATTTCTTCTGCAAATTACTTTTAACATGAATAATCGAGCGAAACGAATATTAGAAATGTGTAGACATGGTATTGAACCGGAACCATTGCCGAGTACAAGTGCTGTTTCTAATACTGAAGATGCTATACAATACCATCCGTTACCGCCAGTTGATTCAGATCTCACTTGCTATGAAGATTCATCGAGTAATTACGTGCCTGACATGGACCTAGGTTCATCAACTAATTGCAGCGATGTGGATGATGATGTACCTATTAATCAGCAACAAAACGAGATCCAAACTTTGCCATTGCCACTAGTTACTGAGCAACAAACCTGTAATGGTATCGCTTCGCCTTCTAATGTGAACCAGTTATCAAATAAAAAAGTAGAAAACGACCTTGCGTACCTAATGAATGGAAAAGACACAAAAATGCCAAATTAAGAGAGCAAGGTAAAGCTTATTTATCACAAAAAAGTAATAAAATAATACCAGCTTAAATTGTGAAAAATGGAATCTTGTGTCATTTAAAATGTCGCTTAAACTATTCAGATTGTTTTGATGAGGAGCAGAGAAATAAGATCTTAAAAGAGTTTTATAAACTTGATGTTAATGCTAAAAATTCTGTTTTGTTCAAAAGCATTATATCTTCCAAGGTAAAACGACCTAGACAAAATGCAAGAAAACATAAATCCTGCTCATTTCAATATAATATAACTGTAGATAAAATTACAACCAGAGTGTGCAAACAAGCATTTTGTGCTCTGTGCCAAATCGGAACTAAAAAAATTACCCTGTTACAAACACAGATAGTCAGTGGTGCCAGTGTGCCTGCTATGGATAAACGAGGAAGGCATAACATAAGACCTAGAGCCATAACAGATGATGTCAAGATGATAATAAAGGAGCATATTGCAAAGTTTCCAGTAGAGGAATCTCATTACTCTAGAAATAAAAATCCAAACAAAAAATATTTATCACCATTATTAAACATATCTATTATGTACAAGCTTTACTTGGAAGAATGTGAAACACTTTCAAGACCAAGAAAGTATTTCATAAAAAAACATGTGTACACTAACATTTTTAATAGTCACTTTAACTTATCTTTTGGCTTTCCAGAGAATGACACATGTT
This sequence comes from Scoparia ambigualis, assembly GCA_963921215.1. NCBI lineage: Eukaryota > Metazoa > Arthropoda > Insecta > Lepidoptera > Crambidae > Scoparia > Scoparia ambigualis. Next base: position 30,190,863 of record OY992514.1, read on the forward strand.
CAAAGTGTGATTCGGGACAATCCAATGAGGAGCATGCAGAAAATGCTAAAGCAGGCTATTTATATCAAAAAATAGACAAAAAGAAGCCCAAACAAGATGAAAATGTATGTGTTTTCAGCATGGACCTTATGCAAACACAGCTACTACCTAAACTAACCACTTCAAAAGCATTTTACTTACGACAAATGTGGTTGTATAATTTTGGCATCCATCAAGTACCTAATTCAGGTGATAACACATTTTTTTTTACATGGACAGAAAATATAGCACAGCTACTAAGGGCAGCGATGAGATTGGAAGTTGTTTGTGGGTTTTTTTTAATACCATGAACTTAAAAGACAAAAATGTAATTATTTGGTCAGATTCTTGCGGAGGGCAAAATAAAAACTTTTTCATCATATGTCTGTATAACCTTATTATCTTGAAAGGCTTGTGTAAACAAATTGATCACAAATTTCCTGAAGTGGGACATACATACTTAGACTCTGACCGTGACTTTGGACGAGCTGAAAAACTCTTAAGAAAACATTCCCTGATTTATGTACCAGAACAGTACAGACACATATTTAAAAAAGTTATAAAGCCTCCCGGTGCACTTATTAATATGGAAAATAGTATGATGGAGGTACAAGAACTGCCAAATATTTTAAATCTAATAAACCGGAAAAAAGACCTATTAAAAGAAAAAGTTGGTTAACGTGATGAAGTCAAATGGATTCGGGTTAATGAATTTGGCAACTACATGTACAAGGGATGCTATGACGAGTACACTCCTTATAAAAAGGTTGATATAAAAAAAAATACACAATTGTGTAATAATGCAGAATTGCCGAGAAAACACATAGGGAAAAAACTGTCTACTGAAAAGTGTCAAAATTTGCAAGACCAGCTGCAGTTTATACCTGAAGCTTATAAGGGCTATTATGAGGCCATATTATTTCAAAACAATTTATGATTATTTTGTGAAAATTTATTTTCAATTAAGTAATAAAAGTTCAATAATGTGAAATATATTGTTTTATTTAAGCTTATTAATCTTATTATGTACTTTATTACATTTATGCATTACAAAACTAAAGTGCTCATTTATGTATGTAACAGACATAAAGGCATTATGTGTCATTAACATGAAATATCATAGATGTTAACCATCCAACTAAACCATACAAAGCAAATAATTGCAATGTTTTAATGTTTCTTTCAATACCAGTCTCATTCTTTGATTAATATAATATATAAAAAAAATACAGATTATTAGTGAATTGCATGATAACTCAGAACATTTTATAAGTTACATAGTGCCTTTATCATCTGATGTCTTCAACTTTATACGGGAGCATACGTGGTTGAGTCACATGTCGTATCGCGCATAGAATGGCGCTCGGTGTAGCACTACTTTCTTTCACATCGTTTCATTTCACATTTGAAAGCGCGAACGAAAGTGTAGTATTATTGGACGGCCCTGCGCCCATGTCTATCACGCCGCAGCAACACAATGCTCGCCGTTTTGTAGCGTGTACTTTGTAATTTTGTCAGCTAGGCGGACCATACGCTGTATTATTGTTTTTGATGCCTACCGCGTTACCGGCTAAGAGTCACTACAATGCAGCCCCAAATGGGAGATTTGTCTGCAGATCGCGTTACGGAAAGTGTATATTATTGTTTGTGGAGTTTATAAAGCGTATTGTTTGTGTGTCAGATAACCAAGGCTGTTCACTTAGAAGTGGTTTATGAGTTATCTACTGACGCATTTATTGTCTTTCGTAGTAGATTTGTTTCATGTTTTTGTTTGAATTGCCGTCATTGATTAGGTGCGAATAATTGTTTAAATGACGTGCACACTTTGTTATTGTGAGATTAAACTAGACATTGGAACCACCCTATCCCGACGTGTGATAATCTGGAAGTGTAGTTCTACAGCTTGTCCGCACTGGGGAGGGATCTTTGAAGTATGTGTAAAGACTGTCAAGACCCACCTTCGTCGCGTGATAGGAGACACCGTCCTTACGTTTTAGGAATTGGATACGGTGCTTTGTAGAGTGAGCGGTTACCACTCTCTCCCGGTTACCCATGGAATAGCGCACCGTTTGTGACGGTCCTGGGTCGGGGGGATGTTGGGAACCAACCGTAACCTTGGTTCCCCGGCTTGAAACGCGCATAGCCGCGCCTAACTAGTCGCAATTGAGCTTTGCAGACGCGCGCGCGTGTATTAAGGCAGGCTGGGCGGTAGTCTTGTGTTTAAGCGCTTCGCGCTCCCGTTTGTTCCCAGCCAGTCCCTTGAGCCGTCACGTCAGGCGACTAAGTGACTTAGCGCTCCTGTACACGACGCCGCCACCGCGCCGCCGCCGCGCCGCCGCCGCGCCTCTACACTGTGTATACGTCACCGCCACCGCGCCGCCGCCGCGCCGCCACCGCACTTCTACACTGGATACGTGACGCGTAGAGCCCGCCACCGCGCCGCCGCCGCCCGCGTGCCCACATTATGTATCGGCGGCGCGGTGGCGGCGCAGTGGCGGCGCGGCGGCGGCGCGGTGGCGGTGACGTATACACAGTGTAGAGGCGCAGTGGCGGCGCGGCGGCGGCGCGGTGGCGGCGTCGTGTACAGGAGCGCTAACGAGAGTCGCGTTCGAGCCTTCGGGGATAGCGGGCGTTTTTTTTGTGTCGTCGCGTGTGAAACATTCCGCTTGTTAAGACTGATCGGGCGCAGTCGTTTTTAATGTCGTGTGAGCAACTACTTGTTTTTTGGGCGGCATTCCCGCGTTATATATATTGTTAGGCGTAACTTGTGTGGTTCTTGGTGGTCTGAAATAGGGCCCAGTGTAATTGTTGATTAACATGTTGCTGCACTTTTGCTACTATGTTCGGGGAGAAGGATACACGACCTCACATTACTGGACATAAGACCCGAATTCTTCAAAGACGCAAACGATTACATTGTATTGTGGTCCAAATTCGGTTCAAAGACTGACTCTTCAACTTATCGACAAGCTGGTTGGCGGTTATCAAACGATGGACCACTCAAACTTAACCTTGTCGTTTGGCTCAAAAAATTCATTAGTTTGTCACAAAAACGAAGGAGTGTTAAATCAAATCAAATCATTTATTGCACTCATGTAGTATAAAGATGGTAGGACATATATCATTTTAGTAACTTAAACATGAACCCTGTTAGGGTATCGCATTTTTCCCATAAAAAAAAGGAATTGTATTGTTATTATTATTATTACAATTAAATTATTAGTATTATTATTATAACAATTACATATTTAGTATTATTATTACAAATTAATTAAAATAATAAAACTAAAATATATAAAAAGAAGACATTTGGTGGGTACTTAATAAATTGGCATTAGTTTAATAAGTATTACAAAATAATAGACATACACAGTAAAACAAAAAATAAAACAAAAGATAACATTCGGTAGGTCGTTTCATTCTGATGTTATTTAAAGGGTATCTTTTAAGTATTCACTGACGGAGTAATAGCATTTTTCAAGGAGAAACATTTATAATTTATTTTGAAATAAGGAGTGTTTCTGCTCGTTTCTTATTTGTTCTGGGAGTTTGTTAAAGATTTTAACCGCCATATTGTAGGGGCTACAATTTAACATCTTTATTTTTGATTGTGGTAGGAATAGTCTGTTCTTGTGTCTAGTGTTAACAGTATGTGTTTCACTTACTTTTGTAAACATTTGATAATTTTTAATTACAAATAATGATACATCAAATATATAAATGGAAGGTAAAGTCAAAATTTTGTATTTTTTGAAAAATGAGACACAGCTTTGAGTATTTAATTATCGATCTGGGCTAAAATTCTAACACATTTTTTCTGCATTACAAATAGTTCTCCGACATTTACACTATTACCCCACAGCAAGATACCATACCTAAGCCAGGAATAAGCATATGCGTAGTAGGTTGACAGTTAGAGGTGAAAACTTCGGAATCTTTCCGAAATTTTTGAAATTTTTAAGAATACTTCCGGAAGTTTTGCTGAAAACTTCCAAAACTTCCGGCAACTTTGGATGTTTTCATAATAGATTAATTTAATAAGAAAAACTGGGGATACTTTGAACCTTACTTACTGTGTTACTATTATTACATACTGAACATCACAAATAAACAGTGTTTGATGGCTAAACCCTATTATAAGTAACTAGCAGTCCGCCCCGGCTTTGCCCGCGGTACGTACATAGCCTATGACACTTGGGGATAGTGTAGCTACCCAATGGTGAAAGAATTTTGGAAATCGGTCCAGTAGTTTCGGAGCCTATTCATTACAAACTAACAAACAAACAAATCTTTCCCCTTTATAATATTAGTGTAGATTAGTGTAGATAAGTGTAGAAGTGTAGTTATAGTAGCCAATAACACATTCCAGATATAATGCGCGGTATTCTTAGGTACAATTTAAATGTTAAGCCTGGGATCTTTTTTTATTAATTCCATTTTTACTATTCTTAAACATTGCGTTATCGAATACGCGTGTCTGGCCCAGTCCGCACCGCATGCGATCGGCGGCGCGGGCGGCGTGCGAGTGTGACGCGACGTTGCCGTGCCGCTTTGTACGAACGAGAGGTAAGACGTAGGTAGTTAGTTAGTAGCGCTGCCTGACGCAGATCACGCAGATGCCCACCACCCGCGCCGCACGCAACTCGTACGTTCATTTTGCTTCAAAATTTAGCCGCAAACGGATGGTCTGCTCAGTTAATTTTACAAAATCAAGAAAAGCCAGTGATTAAAACTGCGGCAGTAACAACGAAATGTAAGTTAAATACTCTTTCGTCCTTTTTTATGGTGTTGATATTCATTAACAGTGCTATTATTTTATTAAGAAAATAAGTATTAAAATGTGCTGCATGCTGACATGATCTTTCTTTTTCAGATATTTCTATATTTACCTATGCAACTTAAAATGACACCAGAAAATGATCGTAATTTTGATAAAAGCCAGAACCAATCGGAGGCTTTATTTACAGACAGCGTCGTAATTCCTCGTAAAAAAACAAAGACTTCTATCAATTATGATTCTGATTATTCAACAAAATGCAGTTCGCCTATCGAAGACAGGAAGTTCTCTGCTGACGCTCAACGTTGGTCCGATTTTTCTGACGATCCCCAAGATACAAGATCGCCTCTCAAAAAAACATTTTGTGATGCGGCTGTAAATACAACATCACCATATTTTCCTTCTACTGAAATTGACGAGAACACAAGATTGAATAATTTAATGTTTTGTAAGTTTGTCTCTCATGAACTGGAACAATATCAAGGTAATGCGCGTTATAATATAATGCAGAAAATTTTAGAAGTTTTTAAGAAATAAAAATCAAGTTGAAATATTTGAATTTTAAATTGTACCTAATAAACCAGAACTTATATCAAAAGACACAATATATATATATATATATATATATTAAGTGGTTAATTTTAAATCTAGGAACATAACTATTATGTTATATAATAATATTATGTTACAATTTAGATGGTACCTACCTACCTAAGTATGATTTTTACTTTATATGTTCGTTAAGATTGATTGTTCTACCTATATTGTATTTGTTTCATTATGTGATTATTTAATAAAAAAATCTCTGTAGTTATTTTTGTCGTTTATAAAAGATTATAGAGGTAATGCACGTATAAATCCTAGTTAAATAAATGTTAAGGTCCAAATTTGTACGTGTGTAGAAATAAAACTTTTGATTTTGTTTTTAATTTTTATTAATTTTAAAAGATAAATTGCTATAAAGCTTACTTGACTTTACACATTACTTAGTACCTATATTTGTTGGTTATTTTTGCAAGGTACTTATATGATCAGTCGTGTTCGCGTCCGAACGCGAAGCTGTCGTGCACTGCAAATAATATCACTTATTCTAGTCTCTTTCAATCTAATTTCAATTCTGTATTTCCAAGAATAAGACTCATTTTTCAGTAGACGGTTAACGTTCATGTGTTAAAAGTTTCGTGTTACTGTGTGTGACTGAGACACTGCAATAGCGTTATCGCTATAGTGTGAAGAGTTCAGCTACATTTGCTGTCCACAAGCGGGCCCTGTGATTTGCAATCGGCTACTATAATTTATCATAATTTCAAGTAATTGAATTTAGATCAAAAAGAACAATAAACAATATGCAAAGACCACCACTCGAAGAATCATTCCTAATGAGCGGATCACAACCCAATCTCTCTTCGCTTCATGATGACAATGCACATACCATAACCCAGAGGAAGCGCAAGCTGCCAAACATAGAATGCGACATCAAGCAGGACCTAGCCGATTTCCGTAAGGATATAATGAGTGTACTAACCACCTGTATGAATACACAAAATGAAAATTTGTGCAAAATGCGGCAAGAAATAACTTCGGAAATAAGAGATCAATTATGTGAAGTTACCTCCATAACAGAAAAATTATGTGAAGAACAAATTGCAATTAAATCTGATTTATCGAGTGTTAAAAAGCAAATTACATCAATGGAACATCAAATGATTAACTCGAAAAAATCATTTCATGAGACTAGCAAATCAATTAAGAATCTTAACTCAGAGAATAACTACTACAAGCAATTTTCTATGCTTAATAATATAGAACTTTCTGGTGTACCGCTTACAAAAGGAGAAAATCTTGTGACCATATATCATGACATTTGTGATCTGGTTGGATTTTCCATCTTAGACAGCGATGTAGATATAATTCATCGAGTTCGTCGTTACCAACCTAAAGACAAGGCCCAAAACAATGTTCGCCCACCTGCCATTATACTCGTAGTACGATTCACTTGGCGAGGTCGTAAGAATGAGTTTCTATCTGCCGTTAGGGCACGAAGAGGTCTAAGCACCACTGACATTCACCTGCCTGGACCTGCTTTGCCCATATTCGTTGGAGATCATCTCACACCCGCAAATAAACAACTCTTGGGTCGTGCCAGGGCGATTAAGAAAGAACTTAATTACAGTTATTTGTGGATACGTGATTGTAACATTTTCATAAGAAAACATGATAAAAGTGAGGCTGTGTGTATAAGCTGTGATTCTGATTTACAAAAACTTAAGTGACTATTAAACCTCAAACATATTTGTACTAATTTTTTCACGCAATCACCTATTTTTCGGCTGAATATGTCAATCCTCCCGTACTATAAGCTTTTTACAAGATACCCTTTTATAATAATACGCATACATTATCCATTACTACAAAACTATTTGAAACATTCTTTATACATTAATATTCTTATCCGTGTTTTCTTTAAGTATATAACTAACATTTTTTATACCTGTTTACTTATTGGCACCTTATTGAAAAATAATTCACACTTTAAACTATTAATTCTTTACTTTATTATATTATTTTTGTTTATTAATTTAATAGGCTTGCGTTTGCGTGCATATCCTGAAGTTTTCTAATATTATTTCAATATAATGATTCATTTTTATCATGGTTATAAAAAGTATTAACATTTATTACCAGAATGTGAGGGGCCTTCGAACTAAGTCGCAAGATTTTTTTTCTCAAGTTGCTATGTCCAATTACGACCTTATATGCTTAACCGAAACCTGGCTTTCAGCAAATTTTTACGACCGGGAGTATTTTGATGTAAGATTTAATGTTTTTTGTTGTGATAGATCTCACGGCGACAGCGGTTCGGAGCGTGGCGGAGGGGCCGCCATAGCCGTGCGCAGTGAACTAATGCCATTGCGCCGTGACTGGCCCGTGCCCCCGCGCGCTTATTCTGACTGTGTATGGATTTCTATTCCTTTGAATGCAAGTAATCGTGATATTTTTCCGTCAATATCAACCGGACGGAAACAACCGCGTTATTTACACATTGCTTGCGTTTATATTCCCCACAGGCCAAGCCATAGGAAAACACTAGACGCTTTTTTTGATATCACAAGTCAAATAATTAATGATCACCCAAATGACTTATTTATGGTGGCTGGGGACTTTAATATAACTGAGGCTAGCTGGGAACTTTATAACTCTTCGTTAGAAATGCTATTAATACCAAGTGGTAATATTTTAACGCAATTTGCACACGATTTTATGACCTTTAGCGGTTTAAAACAATATAACTGCATTCCGAATAGTAATAATCGGTATCTAGATTTGATATTCAGCAATGTGGATTGCTCCGTCACACACTGTCTTAATCCATTAACTAATGAGGACTCTCATCATAGATCCTTAAACATAAATTTAAAGTTGCACTATGTTCCCTCCCTTAAGCCTGCTCACTCATACTATTTAAATTTTTGTGCTTCTGACTTTGATAAAATCAATACAGAACTCTCTGAAACACAGTGGTCCGACTTTTTTGCAAACCTAGGTATGGAAGAAAGTTTATCAAAATTTTATAAATTAATAAATTCGCTTATTAGTAAGTATGTGCCTCGCATCAGGAAATATTCATCCCAAAACCAACCAACGTGGTATAGCACTTCTCTAAAAAAAATACTTAGCACGTTCAACGCCGCGCGGGTCAAATTTCTATTGATATTGTGACCCGACGGCAGTGAAAGACTTAAGGAGAAATGTAAATTTCATAGATTGTGGAAACGCTATAATAACCCACTTGACTATGATGGTTATAAAATATTACGTAAAAGAGCAGAAAAAGTAGAAAGGGAATGTTATCAAAATTTTATATCATACTCAGAAAAAAAATTAATTGAAATGCAAAATTTTTTTGGACATATGTTAAGTCAATAAAATCGAATGATGGACTTCCACAGATGAAATATAAAAATTTGTTTTCTTCTAAGGGTGACGAGATATGTAATTTATTTAACCATCACTTTCACTCTGTTTTTGAAAAGTCACAACTCAGCTCAATTAACGTAGCAAATTTGGATCCACCGAGCAGTCCCCTGATCGATATACATTCAATAGAAATTAACGAAAAAATTGTTTTAAAATATTTGAATTCTATCGACATCAATAAAAGTTCAGGGCCTGACGGTGTACATCCCATTTTTATAAAAAAATGTTCAGCAACTTTAGCTGCACCTGTTACTTTTTATCAAATCGCTGGCGGAGGGCTGTGTCCCTGATAAATGGAAACAGGCATGGATCGCTCCCATCCCAAAAGGTAAAATAAGTCAGGATATTGAAAAATACCGGCCTATATCTAAACTCAGTCAGTTACCCAAATTACTCGAAAAAATTGTCACAGACCAACTTTTTGAGGTTGTTCGAAATCATATTATTGGTGAACAACATGGTTTCTTTCGAGGTCGCTGCGTTGAAACTAATTTACTGGCTTTCACTGAAGACATTCTTAATGCTATGGGCGATTCATGTCAGGTAGATGCTGTTTATGCCGATTTTGCCAAAGCTTTTGACAAAATTTGCCATTTTACACTATTACAAAGGCTTTGGCATTTCGGAATACATGGCGATCTGTTTCGCTGGATAAAGTCCTATATTGCTAATAGGAGTCAAGCAGTTGTTCATGCGGGGTTTATCTCAGATTATAAGCTTGTCACGTCAGGAGTCCCACAGGGATCGCATTTGGGTCCTTTACTTTTTAATATTTACATCAATAATGTGTCAAATTCTATAGTTAACTCTAAAGTTCTACTATATGCCGACGACACCAAAATATTCCGAATTATTCGTAATGTCTGTGATTGTGATTTGTTGCAGGCTGACTTATTACATTTTGAATCCTTTTGTAGAGAAATAACCTGTTTCTAAATTTTGATAAATGTCATACTATTAGTTTTTCAAAGCAAAAACATGTTATACGTTACGATTACAGACTTGGTAACGTGGTTCTGAATAGAGTGACCCCAATTCGTGATCTTGGGGTCATCATGGACTCAAAATTAACTTTCAACCCCCACACTGATTCTATTATAAACAAGTCATACAAACAGCTTGGCTTTGTATTGCGTATTGCGAAACCTTTTAAAAATCCATTGACATATAAAATACTATATAACAGCTACATTCGAAGCTGCCTTGAATTTGCTTCTGCTGTATGGAAGCCACTCTATGCCATACATATTAATAGAATTGAGAAAGTTCAGAAAAAGTTTGTTAAAGCTCTAGATTACCGAATCGGAAATAGCTTCGGATATGATTCCGATAATTACAATGACTCATTGAGGCGTAACGATATGCAACTTCTTCAATATAGACGCGACTGTGTTGATTCTGTATTACACACATCAAAAGTGTCTAGGGATCAACATATATTTTTGCAATAACTTTTCTCCTGATTGATATTAATTTAAATTTTCTTTAAGGATTCATCAAATAAAGTGTTTTCGTTTGTCTACAGTAACGATAAACCAAGTCACCTTTGCATTAATAAAGAAATTTGCCATTTTCCTAATAAAGGGATTTTTGACATTTGAACCACTAACATTAAAGTTCGAAAAAAAGACTGAAATAACAGTTTTCTTTAAAATTTTATTGGGTAACTTAAACAATTAATAATCCGTGTTTCTACCGCGAACACTAACAACACAAGAACATCGGTTTGGCATACTCAAAATGAGTTCATCCAAATCACGCTGTGGAATGGCCGCCCATGTTCGTTGCAACAACAAAAAAAGGTCTTCTTGCGACTGGATACCCTCCATATTCGGCAGAGCTCTTCTCTGTAGCATATCCCATGCATGCTCAATCGGGTTCAAGTCTGGCGACTGAGCAGGCCAGGGCATGACATTGATGTTAGCTGCGGCGAGAGTCTGTCTTACAACTCTTGCGGTGTGCGGTCGTGCATTATCATGCATTAACTGAAATAAGGGACCGATTTGCACTTGTAGAGGAACGATGACGTCTGATACAATCGTCTCAGCATAAATTTGAGCGTTGAGGTTGCCTCTGATCCAAATCAACTCAGTTCTTCCGCCGATCCAAATACCCGCCCATACCATGATGGTTCCACCACTATAAGGATGGACTTCCTGGCAGGATTTTAATCGCTGTTGGCGTCCAGGGGTTCTCCAGTGTCGTATACGTCTTGTATCCGGTCTCATACCAAAACGAGACTCATCAGAAAAGCACACGAAACGCCATTGTTCTTCTGCCCAATTTCTGTGTTCAAGAGCCCATTGATATCGAATCCTACGATTGTGCATTGCTATAGGTGGTACCCTTAGCGGTCTTCGGGAATGAAGGTTCACTTCATGCAAGCGGTTTCTGACTGTTTGGTCGCTAATTAAGTTCCCTGAAGAGTGATGAAGCCTCACGGCTAACATCATGGCGGTTATTGTTGGAGCTCTTCGAGTTGTGATTTGAATGTATCGGTCTTGTCTCCGTGTGGTGCAGCGATACCGTCCTCCATGGCGCTCAGCCACGGTACCAGTGCTTCGGTAACGTGTCCAAAGTCGGCTGATAACACTCTGACTTGTATTCAGAGCTAAAGCCACAGTACGTTGCCGGGAACCAGCTTCTATCATTCCCACGGCTCTGAGCATTTCTTCCCTGCTTAGATGACGTCGCCGCTCCATAATAACGTTGGTTTTAATCAGTAGTAGGGAAACAGTAGCACTAATAATGTCTTCAATGCGTTGTATGTTTTTATAGGGAAAATATTGACAGCTGATTTTTATCTTTTACTAGAAATTGATTGAAAGTTCCTGTTTCAAATTATGAAATGCACCAAAAAGGATCTATATAAATTTATAAAATCATAAATTTATTACAAAGCCACATCTCAATCTCAAGAAATCCGCATAAAAATGCTTGATCCCTAGACACTTTTGATGTGTGTATTATATAAAATAATACATAATCGGTTTGATGTCCCCTCACTACTTGGTAAGATTTACTTCAGGGTACCACGTGGGCGCGAGCGCAATTGCCGTAAAAAAGAATTATTTCATATTACACCTAGTAGAACTCATTATGTGGCCAATATGTTTACAAAACGTGCTTGTAAGTTATTTAATAAATGTGAACTATTAAAAGACACGGATATATTTTGTTGTACAATTCGTACATTAAAAAATGTATTTAGAACCAACACCCGTATCTGAAGACAGGGCTTACTTGAGCATAGCCAAGTACCTAGTTGTCTTGTACCGTAGTCACTTGTTTTGAGATGCGGCTGTATGTTAAATTAAAACCTACTTTTAAATGTATGCAAGTTAAAAATGCAAACGTTGCGTAAATTACTTTTACTGTTTTATTTATTTATATTTTCTTTTATTTTTGGAAGTGTAATTAGATTTCTTTGATTTTATTTTGTTATTTTTCGTGCTTTTATGTAAAAAGTAATGGAACTATAGGTCTATTTACAATAATATTGTTAATGTTTTTGTTTATACATGACCGTTTGTTTCTTAATAAAATAAATAAATAAATAAATAAATGATTAATCAATATTTGGAAGAAAGAATTAAAAAAAATATTACGGTTAAATTATTTGTTTTTGTTATAATATTATAATAAAGTTATGTTGTGAACATTTTCGTAAATAAATCTGCGATTCTAGAATAAAATGTGTATTACTTTGATCAATTTGTCAAAACTATGCAAAATTTAGTTAAATAAGAGTAAGATGATCTAAATTAAAGGATCATTAGTATCAGAATTATCTGATTCTGATATATTAAAAATTTGGAGTCCCATTTCTTGTTCGTGAAGTCTTATTTCCCGCTCATTTTCTTCTTCTTCAGAACTACTGCTATTGATATATTCTTCTTCATCTACCATGTTTACGTTATCGTTTGGTTTTTCAGATAATATTCTGATATTAGATCGCACAGTTATAAGCTTTTGAAGCCTATCCGTGGTCATCCTGTTTCTAGGACGAGTTAATGTATTTCCAAAAAGAGACCAATTTCGTTCACAAGAAGCCGATGATGGTGGTACAGACTATAGTTTTGTTGCAACAGATGATAATATTTGACAGTTACAGAGACCTTTCCACCACGTTCTTGCTTCAACATGATCAACAGCAGTCCAAATACCAGCTTGACTATAAAAACCGCTTTTTGCTCGGTATTCCGCTAAGTTTGACATGACTTTTTTAGTATTTTTATTATGAGTTTCAGCGTATTGATATATAAATTCTTGCCCCTTGAAATTTTCCCAGGTGATAGTTTTAATCCTCTATATCTTGGGTCCAAAATATTAGCAGCATAGTGAATAGGCTTCTCGACGAACTGCTGCCACTTCCGAATTGCCTCTATAATATATATTTCGTCGACATCATTTATTATTTCACAAGTACTCAAAGCACTGCATACATTTTCTCTGACATATTCAAACATCTGAGGCACTTCTGATAAGACAGCTCCGTCTGATTCTAACTTTGTAGTAGCCACAAAAATTGGTTTTAAAATATTGATAAATGAGGTGACTTGGATCCATAAGTCCTCAGTAAGCAAATGTTGCTTTATATCTTTATCGATATTCAAGTCTTGGCAAATGGCTGTAGCTTCAAGAGCCTCACGGTTGCAAAGAGAAGATTCTATCATGATAACACAACCTCCCCATCTTGTTTGGCTTGGTAACTTTAAGGTCTGTCGATTATTTCCATACTTCTCTTTTTGAATTTTTTCGAAGAATGCTAGTTCAACATGCCGTTTTTTGATATATTTTATGATTTTAGTAACGATGTCATTGCAGATCTTAAAATTTTCTGGCTTCATAATATCTTTTAAGAGCAAGTTTAAAGTGTGTGATGCACATCCTACTGCAAAAATATGTTCGTACTCTAATTCAACCATTCTTCACATTGCCTTCATATTATTAGTATTGTCGGTAACAACTACGACAAATTTTGATGGACCAATTTCATCAATTACAGCTTTTAGTTGTGTGAACAGATATGTAGAAGTCTCACGATTTGTGCCAGGATACACACATTTATAAAAAAACGGTTTAGGAGTCGTGATCATGAAATTGACAATACCTTTACTGTTAATATCACTCCAGCCATCCATTACCAAGGCAAGGGCTTCCGCTTGATTAATAACGTCTGAAGTTTCTTTTCGTATACGCTCGTACTCAGAATCCAACAAATTATTACTGATCACATATCTTGTAGGGACTGAATACGTTGGATTAAGAGCAGTAATAGCTGTCTGCCAAAAACTAGATTCCAAAAGATTAAATGGCGTACCTGTTGCATAAATGGCTCGCGCAAAACCAAGATCTAGTTCTCTCTTTTTTTCTGGAGTAATTTCTGATAATTGACTAAGCGATGATTTCTGAGAAAAAGAGCATGACGGCAATAAGTTTTTCCTTGAAGAATCGGGCGTAGGTACAAAAGTCATCAGGCCATGGGCTTGTGTTGATTCTGGTAAGTTAGGTGTTTCTGTAGGTTTATCTTCAAAAGCAATTTTAACATCTTTCGGACACTGTTTACAGACACTTTTAATATGGTTCTTTAATTTTGTGGCATTTAGTCCAAAATGTTTAAGACAATAATTACATCGTGCTGTTTTTTTTCCATCTCCATTTATCACCTCGAAATATTCCCATATTTTTGATACGTGACGAGGCATATTAATTACCTAATCTACGAAAGCACTTATTACACTAACTAATATCCATATACAAAATAAGCCACAACCACGACTATTCACTGTTACTGCGTGCACGCAACTACCATAAAATCGGTTACACAAGCGCGGTGTAGGTGCGGGGCGGGGCGGGGGTAGCGCCAGTCAGCCGCGCGAGCGGCGGCGTCAATCCTTTGATATAAAGCCGCCAAACAAAAGCCGCTTCACCAACGAAATGTGTGGCAAATTTACTTATCTTCAAATAAATCGTCGTGTTATGTAAGTGCCTACCTACTCGTATATATCATATAATTAAGTTAACATTTAGTCGATGTAACAAAATTATTGTACCTAATTAAAGTAAACAATTTTTTTTAAAACTTCGAAAAATCCGGAAGTTTTGGAAGTTTTCAGGAAAACTTCCTTAGAAATGGAAACTTTCCTGGAAGTTTTCACCTCTATTGACAGTGCAGTGTTGATATCTGTACTACATTTTATTTGGTATAGGGCATAGGTAAATTTAGAGAGCTTTGATTTTAAATGGCCAATGTGGTTCTTCCAGTTTATATTGAATCTATATGTATTCCAAGCAAATTAAAGGTATCAACGACTTCTATCTTTGAATTACTGTATTTTATATTTATATTTGACGGGGTGGTTCTGTATGGTCGAAACTGAATTGTCTTGGTTTTTGAAAACTTTATTTTAAGATTATGGTCTGAAAGCCACTTTATTATGCTACTTAAGGTTTAGCTAAACAGGATTTGAACAGTTTGTTTATCACTACGAGAGGAAAAGTAAATGTGGCTTCAACTGTTATAGCCGGTTGGGTAAGGACCTTATTTCGAGAAGCCAACATTCAAGACTCTCCAGGCAGTTTTAGAGCTTTAAATTCTCTTTAGATTTCTGCAGTCAATTCCGACACGTGGTTGAACCACCGCATCAATATAGATGAATTATAAAGGGTGATTCATTTGGAGTTACTTTTTTGTCTATGCATTTTTTGACAGATAAAGCGTCAGTCATGACAACCTTACCTAATATTTTCATTTACTATAGTTTGACATTTCATCATGGAAAGACTAAGCACGGCACAACGCCTACAAATTATTCAACTTTATTACGAAAATCAGCGTTCTACGAGGAATGTGTTTCGTGCACTTAGAGCAACATATGGTCCACATAATCGCCCTACCGAACGCACTATTCGCTATACCATCGAAAAGTTTGAAAGGGAATTTTCATTATTAGACAATACACGACCAAATAGACCACATCCAGCTCGCACTGAAGAAAACATTACGGCGGTAGCTGAGAGTGTACGCAATGATCGCGAAGAATCGATTCGGCGCCGCTCGCAACAGCTTGGCTTGTCGTATACCACAACTTGGCGTATTTTACGCAAAGATCTTGGTTTCAAAGCATATAAAATTCAACTGGTGCAACAATTGAAGCAGACTGACCTACCTAATCGCCACCGATTTAGTCTTTGGGCTCTTGAAAAGCTTGCAGAAAATCCACTGTTTTCAACGAAAATGTTGTTTAGCGATGAGGCACATTTTTGGCTCAACGGATATGTTAACAAACAAAATTGCCGTATTTGGTCTGAAGAGCAACCTGAAGAGATTCAAGAGCTACCATTACATCCAAATAAAACAACAGTTTGGTGTGGTTTATGGGGTGGTGGAATCATCGGTCCATATTTCTTCAAAAACGTAGCCGTCCAGAACGTCACTGTCAATGGTGACCGTTATCGTACCATGATAACGGACTATTGGTTTCCTGAAATTGAAGCCCGTCATCTTCAAAACTTTTGGTACCAACAAGACGGCGCCACTTGCCACACAGCACGTGAAACCATGGCTTTGTTGCGAGAAAAATTTGGTGAACAGTTAATTTCGCGTTTCCGACCAGTCAGTTGGCCGCCTAGATCCTGTGATATCACACCCTTAGACTTTTTTCTGTGGGGTTAGGTAAAGTCCAAAGTTTATATGGATAAGCCACGTACGATTGATCAACTGGAAGCCAACATTACTCGCGTTATTCGCCAAATACCACTGGAAATGCTCGGTCGGGTCATCGAAAACTGGAACTCCAGAATGGACCACCTTAATCGCAGTTACGGACAACATTTGAAAGAAATAATCTTTAAAAAGTAAATGTAAGGAATGGTTCTTTTGTATTATAATAAAGATTACCCGATAAATTTGTTTTATTCATATTTTTTTTAGTTTTGGAAAAAGTAACTCCGAATGAATCACCCGTTATTAGCAAGAGGAAATTGGAGGAGCAAAGATACATTTATCAAGCATTATTGCAAAGACATACAGCGATCTCGATCTAGTAAATGTAATAGTAATAATGATTTATTTCAATTATTTACACCAATGAGATATTCGATTGATTAAGTTTTGCTCAAAGTTAAGATGTATTTTGTTTTCTATTTTATTTGGTTGAGAACCATTTTCTTTATTTTGAGTTACCATTGGTTTTTTGAGATGATTAGCCTAACTAAATAAATATGATATAGAAGGTATTAATATCATTTTATTATTATTTTTACCCTACTTTTTCCTATAAACCCATGTCAGTGTTGCAAACTGACATTCAGCGTCGGCAGAAAATAAACACTTCTCATAGTTCTTAATAGTAGGTCAAGCGTAGCTCGGACACCTAAATAGCACCGTTTTCCCCCCGAAGGGTAGAAAACGTATCTTTAGGTTCCAGCGTAACTTGACCCACTCCGTCTTATTACAAAAACGTACGATAGTCTGAGCTTAAACCAAGACTAGATGGTCTCGACTTAGTACGGTACTAACAGTTAGTAACGGACTAAAATCTCACCTTATTACGAAACGAAAACCATCCGTAGACCAGTTAGTACCGCACTTAGTCATAGGTTTGAATGATATCCACAGAGAATAAACAAAAAATGACAATTTTTCATTCGTTCACACAAACATCATTCACTCCACCGTTTCGTTTTACTGGATGTTAATAATTTCTGTAGAGTTTTTTTACATAAATAATTATTAAACAAGATAAAAATATGTCATAAATAATCATAATCTATTTTGTATTGTATTTTCATCCGTTAAAAATGCGAGACATAAACTTTCATCATGACTTTTTTCAAATTAAGTTTTTCATTAAGAATTTTAGCGTGAAACGGATTGCAGGTAAGTAAACAAACAATCTATGAACTACCTAGTCCTAATTTATTCATATTAACATCATAGGCCATTGGGCTCATAAATCTTTCTAGGATAATTATAACAGCGTCCAATTGTGAGGTTTGGCATTTTCCTAAGTGGCTTGTAATGTTTTCTATACTTGTAAGGCCATGGGAACGACGACAGTAACGGCCGCATCGCATACTTGGCTGGCAGACGAATTGAGTACCTGGTGACGTTGGAGGAAGTGCAGCGCGTTGGTAATAATAATGTTTAGTTATTGAGCTAACTGGTAAAAGGCGAACATATGGGGAAGTTGAGTTAACGTGGAAAAGCATGAAGCTGTTAGCAATATCCAATTTGCCTATAAGAGAAACTATTACTGTGACATGGAGTGGCAAAAAGCCACCTTCTCCCGAGGGTTTAGAAGTAATTTCAATTGCTCCTCACGACTTAGTCAGAAGAAAATGACTATGCTATGATAGTGATGCAGTAGTAAATAAAACATATTTATTTAGGTTTGTAACATAGGTATTTTTATTAAAATTTTAATGTGAACAAAATAAGTAATATTTAAAATATGTAGTAGTAAATGTTAAAATTTGTAGGTACCTACATATCTTAATTTGATTGTTTTAGATTCCGAATGTTGCATTAACAATTCCTGCGTTAACTGCTGACCCTAAGCCTTGCACTAGTTATGATAAAACTGACTCAATACCTGTCAATTTCAATGTGAAAAACACAGGCCACCATGTTGTAGAAGTGCAAGGTAAAATTTTTGATTAAAAATACATACAATATTATCATTATAAATAATTACAATCCAATACTTACAGAAGATTATGTGCATGCAAGTTTTAATTAATGTAAGTGAAATTTTGTATATTGTTTTCAGAGATATCAAACAATGAGGGCGTTGAAAGTAGTGCCAGAATGATGATAAACCATAATATTGAATTTGAAACTACTATTTGAATTATATTTGAACGATTGAAACTGGCAAAACCAAATCAAAGAAAAAATCTTGCACAATAGGTATTTAGACACAGTACTTTCAAATACTTAAGTATTATTGTAGTACTTTTTACATGAAATAAATTGACAACATTATTCTATTTTGTTTTACAGAAGTGAAGACGTGCAACAATTAATTGTACAAAGCCATACTGATATTAAAAACAAACAGTTAGAAATGATGGAAGCCGAGCACAAATACATCATTACAATAGCCAAATAAAAATAATAGAATTAGAAATATCTTTATTGGAAAATAAAACAAACACTAACAATTAAATTTAAAAAGACTTTTACCTACTTAGTTTAAGTTACATAGTAATTTTATTTTTCTGATTCTTTTTAAACACAAGATAAACATAACTTGTTTATGAGTATGACACAGTCTTATCATATTGTTTTTATTGATAGTACTCACATAAATGTTTCGCCTACTATCTTGTTCACACTTTTCATTAATTAAATATGCTTACTATAAGTAGTATTCAAATATACATTCTTAGATACTCAAACATTCTGTTTTAAACTATTTTAACATGTACTTATTTTGTGGGTGTCCAATCATTTGACAGAAAACAAATAACAAATTTTCATTTGACAAATAACATTTGACAAAATTATACTTACTTGATAATTTTATTATTTTACAAACTATTGTTTAATAAACTACTCATAAGACAATACTATATATACTATAAGTAGTATTCAAATATACATTCTTAGATACTCAAACATTCTGTTTTAAACTATTGTAACATGTACTTATTTTGTGGGTGTCCAATCATTTGACAGAAAACAAATAACAAATTTTCATTTGACAAATAACATTTGACAAAATTATACTTACTTGATAATTTTATTATTTTACAAACTATTGTTTAATAAACTACTCATAAGACAATATATCTACTAAAAAAAATTTAATTAAGCTAAAACATTATTTCACAAATTGATTATTTTTAAACATGTTAGTTGGCAAAACAACGTAAAGCATAAATAACATTTAACAAATACTAGCTGCCCTACTCCTGTAGGTTACATGATAAGTTAGATATTTAAGACAATCGCGAAGCACAGCATAGCGATTGTCTTAAATTTCGAGGTTATTTTTTTTATTAGACAACAGAAATATTAGCTGACCTACTCCTGTAGGTCACTTGATCGGTTAGAATTTGCTTACATCCTTGCCTAAATAATATATCATACCTAATATACCATATTAAGTATTTGTAAAATCACCAATTTGGCAAACGAATTATTTAGTCAAGTGAATATTATTAAAATAATATTTTAATAGTAGAAATATTTCCTAAGTAAAACATTTGCGAAACCTGTATTATGTCAAATGATTATTTTTAAAGTAATATGTTTGCAAAGAGAAAGTTTGTCAAATGATTAGTTTTTCAAACGTTGTTTATAAAATGATCTTTTGTCATACGTTTTTTGTTAAACAATAGTAAACCTATTTGTGGCTGCCTATTTTGTTGTTATTATTATTAGGTAGGTACCTATGTTATGTATGACTGCTTTTGAACTTTAAACTGTTAAAATTATGTTTAATATGGGTTTATTAAAAATGTCTTTTTATAACTGCTTTCTCTTTATTTTCCCCGTACTGAATTTAGAGCAATTTGTGGTAGGTAGGTAGTTAGGCTGCCTAGATGGAGAATGCTCAATGCTATCTTTCTGGTCACGATGTCCAAATTTTCAGATCAGAATCACAAACCACCTAAAACATACATAATTTTTTACAAGATAAGAAGTATGTTACATAATGGCGTCTGTATTTGGTCTGGCATGTAATTGTAATAAAACCATGACATAAAATTCATATATAATAACAATTAGTTACCTGTACATTTATTGAAGAAAATTCATTTTTCTGTTGATGTACGAGTATAACTGACCTCCATCTGCACACATTTTTTTCACATAAGTGAGTGCAATCAATTGCACCTGTAGGGAAATTGGCAAAATTGCGGAAGTTCTTCTAAGGTTGATGGCATTATAATAAACCTATTAGCAGCTATTTTCTAACACCTTTGGCTGATAACGGATTGCGACACCATGTAAGTTCGCTGCATCATCTTGTATCTACAATAAAACAATAAAAATAATTAGGTAGGTACTTACATAAGTTACTGTGTTTTTTAGGAGTGTCATTAGCATCAATCAAGGTTATATTTACTTACTTCATGCCGAGCCCAGTTGCGTAATGCGCGAACTACCTGTAGTTCAGCAATCAGTGGGCATCCTCGAGGATAGTGAGTCAAATGTTAGCGTAACATTTCCACGACTAAAGCACCAAATCGTTTGGTAAATCTGTACATAATTTGAAGTCGTTATCACTTAATTCGAAGGGATTAATTCGTTGCTGACGCCGAACAGGTCGTCGGGATGTTTCCAGCATTATCTAAGTCTTCAAATCGATCAAGTCTTTAATTATATTTTCCATTAATCTAAATACAACGATATCATAAAATCAAAGTGACGTTTGTGTCAAAGTTTTTGAGGTTAGTACTGAAGTTAGTCTGCAGATAAACTAGGGGTCACGTCAGTTTATCTTAGAACCATAGATGGTCCGCGGTAAAGAGAAAAACTTGATCTTGTAATAACGTTTACGTTGGTACCTGACTTAAGTCTAGAACTAAGTCCAGTACTTTATTTAGATCTCGTTTTGTAAAAAGACGGACTATGTTTTAACGGCTTGCCGGCTGTGATAAAGAACTGAAGAGCGACGCTAGTCGCCCGGCACATCAGGACAGCGCGCGCGCCGCGCGGTGGGGAGGCGAGTGGCGCGGGGCGCGCAGAGAGGGTCTATAGGTAGGGATATCGTGCCGTCTGACTCAAAAATCCAAGGGGTTATCTCACACACACTTAAGGGTCAAGTTACGCTGGAACCTAAAAATACGTTTTCTACCCTTCGGGGGGAAAACGGTGCTAATTACAAAACTCGCCAAGTACCTATATTCTTACTTCGCCTATTTAACATTAACTACCTATTTAACGTTTATGCTTTATTGATTACAGAATGAATATAAGGCGCTAAAAGCTGTGCAAGCTGTGCGCCTTCGCAGCTTCCTCACCCAGCGTGGTGCTTCTGGATTCACGACACAGCGCGATCCGGTAAACACAGGAGAGTACTTCATCGAGTTACGCGTGTACAACATGCGTGAAGTGGAACGGCTGCCTGCGGACGAGCGTTGGAAGTGTTCCCTGGTCACGGTGAAGGTGGCTAGCGACACTAACAACCGGTTTGGCGCGCAACATCGCGGCTAGTAGAAGCCGCCTAACAAGAATTTTGTACAATACAGCCAGTAATGTACCCTAATGTTGAACAGATGTTTAACTAATTACTAAAATCATATTAAATAGGCCCTACTTGATTAAAACAGGTTGCGTAGTTTTATTATAACTAACTACAATACATTATAAATACTATATTAATGTGTTTATTTTTGTTGGGCTACTCATTTTAAAATATAGAGTACCTACCTACACTTGCTGACTACTTTTATTATTATATTGTGTTTATTTACAGCTAAGTATATCTTAATGGCATAAATGGTACAAACAACATTATTAATAATACAAATATACTGAGCAAATATATAAAGCATACCTACATTTTCACTAAGAAAAAACATACCAAACTAGAATTACAATTCGAATAACATACCGAGCAAAAATGATTTTTTTTGTACAGGTTGCAATATTTATATTTCTAATTACACTTCCCATAAAATAAGTAGCAAGCATAAATTAAACTGTCTCGTAAGTTCAAAATATGAAAATGTTCAGATACTAGCCAGTGCTTTTAAAAATAGAATTATAAGCTATAGAGTAAAATCAGTGAATGATTACTTTAGAAAAGCTTTTAGGTAGTATATCCTCCACCGTATCAAATCTTATTAAGAAATCTCTTACTGAACACACCGCTGTTAAAATTAATCTAGAACTATTTCTTACGTACATTTTGCCGAAAAATGAGGAAAAATCATTAAAATCGTTTAACATTCAGTATTGCAGAGTTTTCCAGAATACTGATATAACATCACTCTATAATAATTTTACAGAAAAACTGACGACAAAGTGTAGCGAATTTAAACAATCAGATTTTGGGTGGACAATTGATTCAGTTAATTATCTGGAAGTAAATATTAATAAGTACAGTCCATTGAGAGCGAGCTCCTACGTTAATTTGCCAGTTAAAATTCGCAATAATAAGTCATGTTTAAATGTACAAAACAAAGATTAACATTGTTTCTTGTGGTGTATTGTAGCAAATATGTATCCTGCAAAATATAACGCAAACCGAGTATCATCTTACCCGTCATATAAAAATATACATATTTAATATTTCAGGGATGGCTTTTCTTCCGTCTCTTAAAGATATAAAATTATTTGAGAGAAATAATCCAAATATCAGTAAATCGGTAAATGTATAAGGAATAGATCGAAATATTGATATTGTAGGACCTTTGTATAAAACTATCAAACGCAAGTGCGTTCATGTAAATTTATTACTTATTCAAGGAAGTACAAAAATCACTTTTGTTTAATATAAAACTTTGGAAAACTTGTGCATACACAGTTAACGAAACACAAATCCAAATTATTTTTGTGTGATGAATGTTTTATATATTTTGAATCTGAACATAAACTCTGTTATCATGATTGTGCAAGAGTAAAAACTGTTTTACCTGAGCCACACAGTAAATTGTATTTTTCACATTTTGAGAGGACTAAAAGAATACCTATAGTAATATATGGGGATTTCGAAAGTTTACTAAGAGAATATTCAGATAAAAGTAAATCGGCTAATGTGGAAGATATACAGATACATGAGGCATCCATCATGCTTTGCTTACTATATATGTTGTGAGTCTAAGCCAGAACTCAATGAATTAGTAACATATCGCGGTCCTGATTGTGCAAAAAAATTGTGGAAACTTTTTTAAAAGATGTGGAAAGATTATATAAATTATTCAATATTAATAGCAAAATGTTACCTCTAACGGATGAAGAAAAATCATCATTGGGTAATGCTACCTTGTGTCATGTTTGCAAGATTACTTTTCATAAAGATGATAAAATTGTTGCAGACCATGATCATTTTACAGGCAGATGCAGATTCCCCTGTCATAATTCTTGTAATTTAAATGCAAAATCATGTCAGTTTATTCCTATAGTGTTCCATAACTTTTCTGGTTATGACTGTCATTTATTTATAACATAATTAGCTAGTGTTTGTGATCGGATAAATTTGATTCTAAAAACTAAACAAAAGTATATTTCTGTTACAAAGTTCATACCCACTGAAGAATAAATATTAACTGAATTAAATCTTTGTAAGATTCAATTTAGTTAAAATTTATTGACTCGTATAAATTTTTTGAGTTCCGGTTTAGATAGTTTGACAAAAACATTACAGCCTGCAGATTTTGTAAATCTTAAAAAATATTAGTGACTCTCGTTCTTTAGAGCTTATTCGTAAAAAGGAGTATATTGCTATGACTATATAGACTCATGGAAACGCTGTGAAGAGACTCTTATCCCAGATAAAAATAAATTCTATAACAAACTTACTTCTGAAGACATTTCAGACCAAGATTATGAACACGTGAAATCGGTTTGGAATGAGTTAAGTATTCAAAATTTAGGTGAATATACAGATTTATACATTAAATGTGATGTGTTACTATTGTGTGACGTGTTTGAAAAATTCAGGAGTATGAGTTTATTTCATTACAATTCAGACCCTTGTTATTACGTTTCATCTCCATCTTTAAGCTGGGATGCTATGTAATTGTATACTAAAATTGAATTGGATTTAGTGTCAGGTGTTGAAATGTACCAAATGTTAGAAAAAGGTATTTAAGGAGACCTTGCTCAATGTTCGCTTAGACATGCTAAATCAAATAATAAATATTTTAACAGATTTCAATAAAACGTTACCAATATCTATTTGAATTGTGTAAATCTGTATGGATTTGCTATGATAAAACATCTTCAAACTGGTAACTTCACATTTCTGAATGAAAAAGATATACTAAACTTTGATGCACTATCTATATCCGACAACAGCAGTCAAGGTTACATTCTTGAAATGGATCTTGTATATCCTCCTGAAATTTATAATGACCATTCAGATTTGCCATTTGCTCCAGAAAAGTATACACCGCCAGGTAAAAATAGTACTAAGCTCGTGACCAATCTTCACATTAAATATAAATATATCATTCATTATATTCACTTGAAACAGTGTTTAAAACATGGTTTAAAGATTATAAAGATTCATCGGATTTTATCATTTAAGCAAACAAAATTTCTCGAACCTTACATAAAATTAAACACAACTCTAAGACAAAATGCAAACTCAGATTTTGAGAAAGATTTCTTTAAAAAACAAACAATTGTATTTTTGGAAAAACAATAGAAAATAAAAGAAAACAGGTTGATGTAAGTTAGTACATATCTGGAAAGATATTTATAATAAAACTAATAAATTAAATGGTGCAGAAAAATACATTAATGCCCCAAATTTTAAAAGGTTATCCGTCTTTATAGAATACTGAGTTGCTATTCAATTACAAAAATACAAAATTATTTAAATAGACCAATATATTGACTTCACAGTTTTAGAACTCGCAAAAAGTCACTTATATCAATTTCACTACTCGATTATGAAAAAAAATATGGTGATAATATTCACCTATGCTATACGGACACTGACAGTCTCTTGTATTTTATTAACACATACGATTTTTATAAAAACATGAAAAATAATCTTCAATATTTTGACACCAGCAATTTTGAACACAATAATTCTTATAATATACCTAGAGTACATATAAAAGTACCAGGATATTTCAAAGATGAAATGGGCGGTAAAGTTATATCTGAATTTGTAGGTTTACGAGTAAAATAATATTGCATAAAACAGAAGAGTTATGTATAAAAAAAGCTAAGGGGGTGAAAAAGTCTTCTACAAAAAAACTTGATATGAAAAAATTTAAACGGTGTTTGTATAAAAATGAGGAGCTGTAAGATGATATGTGTACAATAAAAGCAAAGAAACATAAACTCTATACCCAAAAACTAAATAAGTTAAGTTCTGAGTAAAACTGATGACAAAAGACAACTAATACATAATAGAGTATCAACGTTACCTTGGGGCCATATTAATAATATTGTTTAAAAATATTGATGTGAATGTTTTGTTATTTTATATACTACTAGCTTCTTAGTTAAGGTAAATATTATGGGTTGCAATTTGTACCTATGTATAAATGATAAAGTTTATGATAAATAAATACTAATGATGTTCTAAATTATTGTTTTTATTTAATTGCGAGCGTCAACTCTACTTGAAATACAACTACAGCTCTGATTTTTAATATTTAATTATAAGATAGAAGTCAAAGTCAAATTATTTATTCAATGTAAACCTTTACAGGCACTTATTGACGTCAATACTAATAATAATTAAAAAAAAACAGTTAACTAACTCGTAGTTAAGACTTAACAACTAATCTAACTAACTAACTTTAGTCTGTGCCAGACAAACGCGCATCGCTACCCCCAGTACCGAACTGCACGCCGAAACAGAATCGCGTCGAACCGAAATATAAGCCGTGGCGATAGAATTCTGTGTAAACAAACGTATCCGAACGAACGTACGTACGAGACAAAAATGGCGGGCAAGTGTCTCCCCTAGCGACACAAACGGCTAAAACTTATAGGTAATTTATCGTTTTTTTGGGATGAAAGGTGGAGAATGATAAATCATAATGAATTGTTAACTTAAGTTAACACTTCAAGGAATAAATGTGATTGCCAATTATCATATTGATATTGTGGTGCTAGAAATTGGAAATAACTGAGTTTTTGAAGTAAAATAAAATACCGGTTGAATTGAGAGAAAGAAGAAAAATAAAACAAAGAATTGTGATATAAAAATATATATTTCCTTTCTGATTCTTTACATAAAGTAAGTTATAATATCGGACTAACAATTATCTACTCACACTCGTACAGCGTTTTGCCAATTTTTTTTATGAGACTGTTTGTAGCATCTAACAGAAGCATTATCACTGTCACTAAAGTCATTGTCAGCTTCTTGGTCTTTTATTTCATATATATTAATTTTAACAAGATGACGAGTCGTTTGATTATATTTTCGACAAATAATATAAGTCGATAATGATTCAGATGAAGATTTCCTCTTTTTAGACTTCTTCGGCTTCAAAAGTTGATCGTCTTTAGATTTGGAAGCTGTTTGTTGCTGCTCTCTAACTCGCTGCTCTTTAAGCCTATCTAAATAACCATCTACGTACGTCTTGAGCGTAATAAAAAGGATTGGATTAGTATCATCGATCTCCACAAAGTTAGACATGATCTGAAACAAAACTAAAAAATATTAAGAGAGAAACAAATAATGTTATAGTAGAATATTAAAAAAAAGTAAATAATTAAAAATAGGACTTACCAATGAACTGATTCAAGAACAGTGTATATGCTTCAGTTGCTGCTCTTATCGAAATGATTATTTTAACCTGACAATGTCTCAGGTAAGTTCGTGTAAACACTTCATTTAAAGTCAAAACCTTAATTCTGATGGATCTTTTTAAAATACTGCTGATGCAGTTGAACTTAAATTACAGTAATTTGATACAGTTGGTACTGTTAAAAAGAAATGAAAGTATAGTCAAAGTCAAAGTCAAAGTCAAATTATTTATTCAATGTAAACCTTTACAGGCACTTATTGACGTCAATAATAATAATAATAAAAAAAAACAGTTAACTAACTTATAGTTAAGACTTAACAACTAATCTAACGAGCTATAGTCTGTGCCAGACAAAATGCGCATCGCTACCCCCAGTACCACTGCACGCCGAAACAGAATCGCGTCGAACCGAAATTTAAGCCGTGGTCATAGAATTGTGTAAACAAACGTATCCTGGTACGAGACAAAAATAGCGGGCAAGTGTCTCTCCCCTAGCGACACAAACGGCTAATATTTATAGGTAATTTATCGTTTTTTTTTAGGATGAAAGGTGAAGAATGATAAATCACAATGAATTGTTAACTTAAGTTATTACTTTAAGGAATAAAATGAAATGTGATTTCCAATTATCGTATTGATATTGTGGTAAGTAATAGAAATTGGAAATAACTGAGTTTTTAAAGTAAAATAAAGTAACGGTTGAAATAAGTTTTGGAAAACATTAGTACCTAACCAATAAGGTTGACATTTTTAATCATTCAAATATCTTTTTTTATAGAAAGAATAAGCATAGAAAATGTCAAAAATTAATAAGCATAAATTTGTCTGTTTTAAAATTGTTTCGTTTTTCGTCTTGGTACAAGCACAGAATAACTAATATTACTTCCGTACAGAAGGTTCACCCTCCAACGACCCCCACGCGAAACCGAAACCCAACGCGTGACCCGAGCGTTCATATTCCGTTAAGCAAAGCCGACTCGATATCGATTTGACGTCCGTCAGGAGCGCAGGGTTTACGCGCGCGCGTAGGGTTTACGAGTTAAGGCTAGATAGGTCGTGCTTTGAGTTTTTCAAACCATCTAAGACATAGAAAATAATGGTTTAAATTCTGGAAAAAAAAGTATGTATTATGGTCTGACCGCCACCGCCGCACCGCGCCCAGGACACGCGAGCGGCGAGGCGGGGGGGCGAAACAGTTGCTCCATTTAGTTATTCTGCCGTCATCGCTCACGGCGGCAACTAGTGTGTCAGACGCACATGAGATAAAATATCCAAAATGGGTCGTGCATTATCACGAGATAATCAAGACAGTCATTTTTAAAGTGGCCGAATATTTTAAGAAAAGAAAAGCAAACAAAGTTTATATTATATAAGGTGACTGCCAGAAACCGCAAGAAACCTCAAGGGCCGATCAGATATATTAATATATATATATATATATATATATATACATTTCTGGACACATCTATTGGCCCACCTTGCTTTTTCAGTTTCATTTAGCCCTAGCTAAAAATTTATATTAGGTCGAGCAAAAAGTTTTTATACAGTTTTGAACCAGGCACATTCATAATTTTATTCAATAGTCTTTTTTTAAATTTCGAACAGAATTTAAAGAAACAAAAGACACTTTGGAGCCTGTTCGTTGATATCAAACAATCGAATACTAAGAAAACTTGATTTTATTGGTTTACTTGGATTTAATTCTTGAAAGTGTGATTTTTCTTTTTGGTTTTGCAACAAACATTACTTATTCTTAACATTAAGGTGAGGTTCTATCAATAATCTATGGATACTTCGCCTGAAGTCGCCGCCCAAGCTGTGGCACTTATCCAGGCCGGACACAGCCAAAGAAATGTGAGTGCTCAACATAATTTAAGTCGATCTGCGGTCCGAAATGTTTATCGGAGGTACCTAGAGACTGGCGGCTTTGTTCGTTGCCAAGGAAGGCCACGATCTCGGGTCACAACTGAAAGGCAGGATATATATATACTGGACAGGGCAGTGGTCTGCGCGCGACTGCCAACACCGAGTCCCACGCGTCCCCACGTTCGGCGTGCCTCAATTTGCCTACTAAACATCCTCAGTATTCAGTGTTGCCGGTCGCTACATCACACTCCTCCTTTTTCAAAAATTTGACAAAAGAAAAAATTTTTAAGAAAAAAAACAAAAATTTACTAAATTAATATCAAACCCGTGTGTTCTTACATGTTATTAACTACTAAACCTAACAGCCGGTTGCACCAAAATTGATATACATTTACAAATTCAGTTTTACGTTTTACTTATACTATTCCATTACTTTCACGAATTCGTAAATATACGTTGCACCAACAAAATACGAGTTTATGTATCAGTAAAATTACTTGCTACAGAAATGAAGCGTTAATTCTACCATTTTACCTCAGTAGTTTTTTACTACCATGGTAGATTCTATTTTACATGTAGTAAACTATCAACATCAGCGTCATCTTATGTGTCAGCTGTCAGTAGACAGACTTTAATGTACGCGACGTTGATGGTTTGTTTGTAGTTTGAAATAGTAATAAAAGTGCATTTAATAATGGAAAATATTATTTTGGAAGATGACTTTCTGCAAGAAAAGTAAGTACCTCTTTCAATTAACGTTATAAACTTTTTGGGGATAGGTATTGTAATTGTGTGGTAAGCGTGGTATTTTGTTCAAATTTTTACTTTTATTGTATATTTCGAGTTTTGATACACATCAGCGATGGTGTAATGTTTAGCAAATAGCTGTGAAAGTAATAGTGATTGAACAATTTAATAAATAGCACGTGATTTTCTTGCTACTTCAAAAAGTCCCACTAGAACCTGCAATATCATTGCTATCGCGTGGGCAAACCGTATAATGTCGTGCGCGTATAATTTCATCTCATCTTGGCGTTATTATACCGGTACCTAGTGCATTCGCGCGCGAGGGCCCGGCGTCCATCTTGACCATTATTCAGGATTTGGCAGATCAGGTAATTAGAGAATGCCATCTGCTGACCTCCGCCCTAGGGATTTACTTGATATTGACTCGCTAAAATACCATGGGCCGCTACATACCTGTTTGGCCTAATATTTTATTAGAAAATTAAGCATATTGTATTGTTTTGTTTCAGACAACGGAGTGCAAAATTTAATGAGAACGAGTTGAGTTTGCTGAATGGCTTGATCAAGAAATACAAGCACGTAATATTAAATAAGAAAACAGGCCAAGTTACTCCAAAACAAAGAGAGGAGGTGTGGCAGGCCATAAATGTGGAATTTAACTGTGACCCTGCATGTTCAGTAAGCAGAAGTGTAGCGCAGTTAAAAAATAAATGGGACTACATGAAAAGGAATGCCAAAAAAGATGTAGCTGCTTATAAAAAAGCACATCGGCAGACTGGCGGTGGAAAAGGTCCTGCTCCATTGGATGACACAACGGCCATTCTTCTAGACACAGTCCGCGAATCTGTAGGTGTACCTTCAAATTTTGATAGCGATAACACCATATCAGAGAACATTGTATTGTTGGACAGTATTGAGATTTTGTCAAAACCAGTTACTGTTACTCTTCCAGAAGACCCTTTGGAGAACACCACCAAACCATGTGAGCAGAAGATTTTATGTACGCCAAATTTCAGCAAAATTGGTGCTGCATCGGTGAGTGATTTGTGTCAGAATTCGGTGCAAATCAAGAAACGCAAACTACATATGACTGACACTTCGCTGGCCAAATCAACGCCTCAGTATACAAGGTCGAAGTTTGTGGATGTGGCAGAGAAGAAACTCCAATGGCTGGATGGAAAACAGGAAATAAATAAGAAAAAATCTTCCATTGAGTTAGAGATTTTAGAGAAAAAATCAGAAAACGCCTCATTGGAGAAAAAGAAATTGGTGTTGGAGTGTGATGCACAAAATCTAGAAATAGAAATTAAACAATTAACTAAGAAAAAACTAGAGTTAGAGATAGCTTTATTAGAAAAACAGTTAAGTACTTAATAAACATAACTATAATAATAAAGCCTTTTTATTTCATGTAAGTAATAACAGATATTAAAATAACTTAACCTTAATGGCAGAAACTATTACTAGTTAACTTTTATTATCTTCATGGATCCCTTTCTGGGTAAAGGCCTTCTCCAAATTTATCCATAACTCCCTATCTGCCTAAGTTCCACCAATTTTTTCCAGCAATTTCTGTAATGTCATCGGCCCGCCTCTTGTATGATCTTCCAACCCTTTTTTCCCCGCTGGTCCAAACAATTTGGTTGCTTGCAATGTCCATCGTTGTCTGTATAGCGTGAAATATTTTATGTAGGTGAAGTAAATAAGTTATGTTTATTTATTCATTATAAATAAACATAATACATAAAAAATAAAATAAAAGACATTATTATTAATTTATTTCATACAACAACCTGACCTATTAATTATATATAAAATTTTTAATTAATATTTTAATTGGTAAAAAAGTCTCTCACAAGGTTGTTCCGTGCAGTCGTACTGCCGGTTCTTCAGTGGGTGAATCTGAATCGTCATAGTTCCATGCTTCATTTAGTTCTCTACAGATATTATGTAGAACAGCGCAAGCAACTATTACTGCTTCCATATTTTTTCTATGTACCCGTAGTTTTAAACCCAAGCATGGAAATCTTCTTTTCCACACCCCGTATGACCTTTCCACCTATAAAATGAAAAAGTTTCAAGTTAGGTGTTGTATGTTAAAAACTAAATACATTAATGACTTGCATAATATGGCTAGGCAACAATAACTGGGTTGATGTGGGCCTATTTAAAAATGAGGCACCCACAGAATAATGGGAATCGACAGTTAACTGCCCACGCTGGGATAAACTATTGTGCATATTGTACAGTAAATTATGTGCCAACTTACTGTGTTCCTAGTTTTAATGTGACTTCTATTGTAGTTTTCCTCTGCTATAGTCGCTGGTGTGCGAAATGGTATCATTATGTATGACCTTTGTTGATAACCGCCATCGCCTAACAAATACCTTAAAAAGATAGTTTAAAAATAGGTTAATAACAATATTAGTACCTACCTACTACTACTATTACAATAATTAAAATTAAAATAAAAATGATATTTAAGTACCTACCTATTTCCAAATTCACCATTTTCTAACCTCTCTTTTATGTATGAATTATCAAATATTGTGCTGTCATGAACACTGCCAGGCCATCTGCACACAATATCTATTATTCTGAGTTTTGCATCAACAACCGTTTGTACATTTAACGAAAAGAAATCTTTCCGGCATCTGTACAGTTCATCATGTTCAGTACCTGTATAATTAAGATTATCTATAGTTATACCTACTGATTAAAGTTTCATGTAATTTTCATTAAATAATCAATATTTTACTAACCTGGTGACTGTATGGGGATATGCGTACAGTCTATAGCACCTATGACCCTTGGGAAATTGGCAATTCTGTAAAAGTCATTAGCAACCACAGAGACTTCATCCATGTCACGAGGCATGTGTATGTATCTAGGTGCTAATGCTGCTATAGCCCGAGACACTCTGTGTATTGCACGACAAACACTAGCTTTATGCACTCTGCTAATGTCACCAACAACTTGCTGCATAGAGCAGGTGGCATAAAACCGCAATGCAATTAGTAGTTGATCAGAGACCGACAACGCATTGTTTCTGAAAAAAAATAAAGGTTGGTAGAGGTAACTTAATAAATAAACAGATACTTACCTATAAATAAACTAAAAATAATGGTTGTAAATATAATAAAGTGCCTGGAACTGTGGCGATTATTGGCTGTTGTAACCGTATCTTGAAACACGTCTTGAAATAGTTTGCAACAGTGTGTACCTATGTTGCAACTTTTTCATTTCTTCACAATGGTTAGCTTTTAAATATTCGTTTCGTTGTGAAGTAGTTCCTCGTTGGTAAGTATTAAAGTTAATTTGTAGATTTGAAACTGACCTTGGAGTATTAGATTGAACTTCATGTTCAATACATCTGCAAATGTAATGTGCCGTGGTCTTGCTGATTCGATAGCGGCACAAAAAATCACTATCTTCAATGAGCATTTGGTCTACTCTAATATTTGTTTTCCGACGACGGCGAGTGATATATTGAATAATTTCACTATCACTGTCGGAACTTGTAGAAGACATTTTATCGTGATTTAAACACAAATAAATAGAGCTTTTCTAACCTCCAACACGAAATGTAAACACGAACGAACTGTCAAAACCTTATACTTTTACGCTATGGGCAAGTATTGAGCTACGTAAAAAGTAACCGTATAATGTAACCGTAAAACGTATCGCAAAGCGTGGTACAACAACGTTTTAACTTATACGTTTACTTTTTACGTTTCTTTTTACGAATTCGTAAAACGAAAGTTTTGGTGCAACCGGCTGTAAGTGTACAACTCTTATCGCTATCCATTGTCTTAGACAAAACAATATTTGCTACGGTTCGCGCTACAATCATGCGCGTGCGACGCTACGGCGTCAGCTGACGTCATTGCTACGACACGTAGCTCGTTCTATTTATAGCACAAAGAACATTGTAATTTTAAAATACTTTACATACTAACAACGACATACTAAAATACAATAAGGTACAAAAAAATACTCTCTTTGACATAAATTCAATGTTACTTTCTCTATTAGCTACACATTACACATACAATTTTTACAATGTTATTGTGGTCACCGATCTTTTTGTGGGGCCGTCTTGAAATCGTTCCTAATGATCAAACCTAACTCACATCTAAGGGTAGTTATCAAAGTGGCGTGCTCTGCAAAAAAATTATAATAACAATAACAGTCCTTTAGACTCGGCAGCACCCGCTTTGATAACGCCGCGTGTAAGAATTTATGCTGTATGCGATTTGACTTACCTACCGAATGTAAGATGAAATGAGTACACAGGAACTATTATGACAAATTACAAGGAAACTATTTAACTACAAACCAGTGATTCACTCATTACCACTAAACACTTTACACATAACCATTATTTTCAGAAGCTGTGCCCGTGGTGTTTGTGGGGTCGCTTTGTGCATTGCCCCTACCAAACGTTACTCTCGGTACTTCTTTCTGCACCTATGATCTCATCTGATGGATAGATCTCCTTCTGATGGCGTATAATATTCCAAAACTCATCAGTGTTATCATTATAATCAACATAAGTCCAAAATAATTAATTTTGCTTCCTAACTGCTCTTCTGCAGTGATTTGTGCCTGAGCGCTGGCCACAAAATCTTTGTTCTGGTAATTACCCATTTCTAAAGTATTAATTACAATTTATTAAAGTGTACTGTAGCTCACAGAGTGGTATAATGATACAAAAAATAACGCAAACTACTACAACACAATTTTATCAATCTAGCAAAAATCGTACTGGTTGCTTAACTATCCTACCGCTACGCGTGTTTTTAGTCACAGGCGGTAGCATTTTCTGATTATCCGTGTTATTATTGGTACTCATTTATTTACTCAACCCAATATTACCTGATTATTTTCCTCGTTATCGAACGGAATCTGATTATCATTCAATATGTATGCTGTTTTTAGTCTGTCTATAGATACCCTTGATTCCCATCCTGCCATGCTAATGACAAATGACTTAAGAGATCTGCTAACAACTTGGTAAGGACCACTATACGCAGGGGTCAACGGCTTATTTACCATATCGTTTCTTAAGAAAACGTAACTACATACTTTTTAGTCTTTATGCACAAAAATTTTTCTATTTTTGCTACTCGATCTTGACTGTAGTCGTATTCTATTCATATTTTGCATTAGTTTACTTACGTAGCTGTGTTCGTCGTTAACTTTGTACCTACGCTATCGTCGCTACTGTAAAAATCACCAGGTAAACGTAACGTGTAAACGTAACACTCTTGCAGGCTGCACGAAGTCCCAACATAACTATTGGTAATTCGTCGACCCAAGATGTATTATCGGACAAACGAGCTTTTAGTGCTACTTTTAAAGACCTATGGAACCCTCTACCTTCCCATTACTTTGGGGGTAGTAAGCTGTATTCTGCAACTTTTAAATACCTAGCATTTTCATTAAGCTACTGAATAGTTCGCTTGCAAAATGCTAACCTTGGACACTTGTTATCCTTTTAGGACATCCGTAACGACATATCAAGTTCTCAAATAACGCTTTCGCTACCGATTCCGCTGTAATTTCAAACAAATAGCCTCCGGCCAACTAGTGAATCGGTCAGTCATCGTCAATAGGTACCGATATCTTTCCCTAGTGGTAGCTAAAGGACCGACGAGGTCAATGTTTTACCTCGACGAGGTTAAATGTTCCCATCGATCGCTTGACGGAAAACTACTTAGATCCGACACCGTGTGCCGTTGAATCTTAGCCTTTTGACATTCCAAACAAGTTTTAGCCCAGTTACCAATATCTTTGTTCATGTTTGGTCAAAAATATCTTTTTACTATCATTTTACGCGTACTTCTTATACCGGCATGACTTAAACTATGAATCCTATCAAAAACTATTCTACGGTATTGTACTGGTAAGTAAGGTCTTACGCTATTCTTTGACAAATTACAATACATTAAACTATTGCATAATGGCGAATGAACTTTTTGTAATGCTACTTTGTTATCGGGATCGACTAACATTCTCGCAACCGCTAATATGTTGTATATCGCTTGTATATTCGCTGATGTACAATAGTTGCCTTGTGCGTCTAGGGGTTTCGCGTTTTGTACCTATTTTACTAAATGCATATGTTTATGATCGGTTTATATTCTAAGTTGGCGTCCTTCTATAATGTTTCAAAAATGAACGATTCATAAATAAATGGCTAACAGCTCGCTATCATAAGTGCTGTATTTCTTTTGAGTCTCTGATAGCGCTTTCGAAAATAACCTAATGGCTTACGTTCATTATCTATAACTTGTTCCAACACCGCGCCTACGAATGTGTTTGATGCGTCACACATTAAACACAACGTGCTCTCTGTTGTTGGGTAAGACAAAATAGTTGCCCTAATTAAGCTATTTTTACACTCTTCAAATGCGTTTTCCGACTGTTCGTCCCAATTTACTAACGTCTTATCCATTTTTTTTACCTTTATGCAAAAATTTATTTAATTCACCCATATATTCTACAGCGTATTTAAGATGTGATCTATAAAAATTAATCATTCCTAGGAATCTACAAAGTTGCTCCACTGTGGACGGTCTCGGGAACTGTTGAATGGCCTCGACCTTCGAGCCCAACGGTTTAATGCCTTCCGAACTGACTTCGTATCCTAGAAATTCTATTTTAGGTTCTCCTAAACTGCATTTAGCTAGATTAATAGTAATACCATATTGTTCAAAACGCTCAAATATCAACTCTAAATGTTTCTTGTGGGAAATAGCATCCTTGCTGGCCACGATCAAATCGTCAATATAACAGAATAAATAGGAACTATCTTCTGCTTCCTTTTTTTCAGTCTTTATATCCTCTTTATCTTTTAGATATTTTAACTCTTGTAAGACGTTGTTATTCATAAGGCGTTGAAATGTCTGAGCTGCGTTGCGCAACCCAAAACTCATTTTAACGAAGTCAAATAATCTAAATGGCGTTATGTTTGCTGTTTTCTCTATGTCATCTGATGTATGCTAATATTATGATACGCTCTATTTATGTCTAACTTACTAAATATAGACTTACCTGCCAATCCGTAGGTAAAATCTTGCAGCCTCGTGATTGGGTACCTGTCAGGTTACGTGATCGCGTTGAATGCACGATAATCTCCACAGGGTCTCAACTGCCCATCCTTCTTCGGTACCACGCACGGTGGATCGACCCCATATAAAGCGTTGGACAGCGCTTCCTTTCTCGATAATTTTAATATAATATGGGATTACATCAACGTTGTAACTTCAAATTTTTACAGTGTAAGGTTGACAAGTTTATCTTTCTAATATGGAATGTTTTACATATTAAATGGCAAATAATATAAGTAAAAAAAATCTTAAAATACAGCGATGAAAAACATGTATTCATTGCTGAATTTAAACCAAATACTCACTTATATCGGTTTATTTTTATATGTAAAGAGTAACACAATGTAAGAATATTCTAAATTTTGCTATTATTGAATGTAAAAATTATGTAAGAAATATTTTTGTAAACTCCTGATTTTAATTGCGCGCAATCATTTGTTCGATTTCGTCGATCTTGATTTCATAACCTGTTAGATACATACAAAATAATGCTATTTTATGGGGTGATACTAAATGACTTAATAATAATTACAAAAACATTTTAAAAATACCTTTTGTTATATTTATTCTTCAACAAAAGTAACAGTGGAATCGTATGTAACAAGGAGATTTTTTACTTCTATTAAATAAATATATATGTTTAGTTTGTCTTTTTATACGACTGGAAATGATAGGATCCGATAACAGTAACAGCGAATGTATTATATCGGTATTACAAATTTCTCTAGATAGTTTCCGAGTATGGTGCAGTCTTTGGTATCTAAATACTTTATGGCTGGCCTCTTGGGCATCTTCTGACAACTGCCCTATTGGAATTATGCCATTATATTTGATGATATCAGCACCATGAATTAATATTTTGTGAACTGTAACTGGCATGTGATACCACTCATATAATGACACATACAATTCCGCGGTCTCTTGTGTGTATTTTTAAACGATTCTACGTTTAGATAGATAGATAGATAGATAGATAACGTTTATTGCGTCATGTGGTACATTTTAGGTCTTAAACTTATACATGCAAGAAACCCAAACATGAGCCCCGTAGGCACTGCAAAAAATAAGGCTAAAAATTTAATTTTTTCTTACTAATTAATAAATTATGATATAATTTTTTACCTACTTATATTTAATACAATTATAATTTAATATTTTAAAAATGATTCCATTTAACATACTTAACTAAATACACGATTACAATTCAATTTTAATTTTAATAATCTTGTTATCAATTGCACAAGTTTACTTCATATCCAGAAGATATGGTTTGAAGTATGACGTATAACCTTTTTATAAGTTGCTCGTCAATGCAAGTAATACGTGCACTAATCAACTAACAATACCAACTCTCTTCTAAAATCATGTTGTATTTGTTGTTTTCTTTCTTTTTTATTTTTTTTTGTTTTCGTCCCCTCTCACTGACCAGGATTTGAATGGAAGATTTAAGCTTTGTGCAGTAAACACTTAAAACTTCTAATCCATGCATGCAGTGATGATACCCCATACCCAAAGCGTTCTTCGTTTGGTGGTTTTGTATTAATTAAATGTAGCTTGTTCATGGAAAGTGGGTTAGCTCCACAAATAAAACATTTCATGGCAGTTTTATTATCGGTCAGATCATTACATATTTTCGTATCAACCATTGTAAAGAGTAATTTATAATCAATGGTATTTATTGTCAATTTTAAAAGGTTCCAAAGTAGTAATTTGCTCCCTTATGTCATTATAACACTTCTTTGTTAACCTTTCATTTTCTTTTTCGAATCTAAAAATAATTGATCTACAATATCTTGATGAAGATGTTGCTGGATTTTGCCACACTACAGTATTCGTATCAACATCATACAATTTGATTGGTACAAAACTGCACATAAACACCGATGAGTCATCAAAACTAGAATCAGAGAAGCTTTGTTTATAAGTAGCCTGAGAAGAAGCGGCATCACACCCCCATTTTAGTATTAATGTGTATTTATGAGA
Organism: Scoparia ambigualis; assembly: GCA_963921215.1. Lineage (NCBI taxonomy): Eukaryota > Metazoa > Arthropoda > Insecta > Lepidoptera > Crambidae > Scoparia > Scoparia ambigualis. The sequence continues at coordinate 30,229,752 of OY992514.1, forward strand.
TTCGTCAGTGTTAATACTAGTAATTTTTAATATTCTTGAAACAGTCAGGTCTAGAATATCTTTTAATCAAATTTTTACTTGAACCTCTGAAACAGTTATTGATTCAGAGGGCTTACAAACAATCCTGTTTTGCTAAATGTATTTGATAATAGCAAGGTAATAAGTCTGGAGCTATCTCATTGACCGTTGATCTAATGTCAATGTATTGTTGTTTTGTAAGATCATTATTTACGTACAGACTGAGAGCATCATACTTGCATAGAGATTTAGTTTCATTTGGTAATAGACTTTCACAAAAACGTTTGATTGCCTCATTATGCTGAGGATAGTTTTGAATGAAATCAAAAATAAACTTTGCAATAGAATCCGCAAGGTTTTTTGATACTAGGTAATCGATATGCTCTTGGGGAGATGTCTTTAAATATTCAGTTCTACGTCTTTTCTGACTATCACTTGGTTCTAAATTTTTTTTCTGTGGAGTACTTGAAGAAGAAGGTAGACTAGGTCGACTTTGCGGACTACAAAACTGACTCCAATCAACAGATTGCCTAAGCCAATCTACTGAAACAGGGTTAGTTGCCTCCAGAATGGGAATAAAACAGTGAATAGGTTAACGAGTTTAATCCTATTCTTTTAGTAAAGAATTTACAAAACTCAGGGGGTGGTTCACGGATCGCTCACTCTGTCCGCTTGCTAGGACTTAAAAGGGGACTTAGCTTTAAACTAATCTTCCTCGTAGACTGCAGCTACCCGGAACCTGGAGCCGGTGAGGTCAGTCTGCGCGCAGGGAAGAAAGCGGAGTCGTGTACGCTAGGCAGCTGATCCTCGCACGAGCTCTAGCAGGCGGGCAGGCAGCAGGCATCAAGCAGCAGGCAACAGCGCACAGGCCCAGTGGGTGTAGGCTGGTACAGGAACCCTGGAATACACCAAGAAAAGGAATGAACTTATGTTCACTAAGTCCCGGCTTTTGTGGCTGTTGTAGAACAGCTACAATTGAACCAGGCCCTCTTTACTAAGTAAAATTATGATTGGAAAACCGTTAGACAATGCTACAAGGAGACTACAACAAAAGCGGGTAGATACCAGCATTGTAGTTAATGTTGTCTGAAACGGTAAAAATGAAATATAAATTAACTGGGAATGGTATTTCGTCCACGGGATCACAGAAAACCTCGCGTCCTCCAATACCATTTACACATTCTTGACGGTAATTGTAACAAGACAGGAATACCAATTATTCTCTTTGAAGGTAACATGACTTTGAACGAACTATATTAATTTAGGCTTTACGTTAAACACTAACAATCTATGCAATTACCAAACACTGCAAAACAATAGTAATATCTGTAAAACTAACACGCAGCAATACAACAAAATAATTCAAGTTGGAAATATTATAGATAACTCACCGAGATTTCGGGTTATATTTTCGCGCAGAATTTTAACAGCACGACGTTGTAAGTAATGTCGAGAACTTTCTCAGCGTGTGTCTGCTTTTTATATTAGAGTAAATCTTTTTATATTAGACAAAAATAGAGCGACCAGACCATAGTGGCAGACAGAATCAATAATGGCTCGCTTACACAATCGCAAAATTATAAGCGATACTCAATAATGGCTTGCTTACACAATCGCAAAATTATAAGCGATACATTACTTTCCTCTTTATTATGATTTTCCCTTTAATCAACCTTATTTAATTAAAGGAAAAATTACTTTAGCACCTCCTGATCAAATTGTAAGAGACCAGCTCAATCCGGCTGGAACACGCTTTCAACGTCCCAACACAAGTAGCTAACGAAAGGATATTTAGAGTAAGTGAAACAAGCTCTATTATTTGCGTCCTTGTCAGCTGTTAGATGTGTACTATTCGCAAAAATAATTTTATTTGCCCAGCAGTAGGACGTTTATAGTGAGATCATAGTGTAGTGAGATCATTTGATTTGATATTATATTATTTAGGATTTAGTATTTGTGTTTAGACAGAAGTGTTACACTACGTTTGTAGCTAAAAACTTGTTCTCATTATAATGACACTGTAGTCGCCACGTCTAAGTGGCGAGTACGCGACGTAATCAAGGTTGTGGACCCAGAACGACCGGTTTGGTTAGGGCTAAGTAAGAAGTAGGTACTCACGGGAAGGTGTCCGGAATCGCAGGAACCTGGAGGCGAGCTGGCGGAGGGCAGCGATGCAGGCGGTTTCTAACGCACAGCACACAGTTGTTTCACCTAATCACAGGCACTATCTTCACAGGCACACTGGTGTATTAGTAAGGGCAGTCCCAAGCGATATCAGGGCGCGTATTTTCTGTACGTCTCGCGGTCAGCTGTTTTGTGCGCGCGCGGTAGATAACAGACAGAGTGACGAACAGACGCGGTCTGCTTACGAGGCGAGCGGCCGCGGGTCGCGCAGCGGTGGCGCCGCGGCAGATAGTCGGACGCGGTCGTCAACAACCGTTGAGTCAACCGCCTTACAGATGGCGGTATAATTTGAATGGGCGTCCCGGCCTTGGCGGGAACAGTCTCTGGGGCCCAGGGTGTGCTCATCCAATGGGAGCCTGGCGATTCGGAATACAGGCCTCCGAAGATGTCCATTCGCGGTGTCCAGGTCTGCCACCCGCACGACGCCATCCTTCCCAGGCAGGGTGCGAGTAATGCGCCCCAGTCTCCATTGGAAGGCAGGCAGGTTGTCCTCCTTGATGAGAACGAGCTCGCCAACTCGGGGAGGGGAGGATGGGGACAACCACTTGGAGCGGGTTTGGAGGGTGTGAAGGTAGGACTGGGTCCACAGCGTCCAGAAGCGTTGGGAAAGGGCCTGTACCATTTGGAATCGCCTACGTGTGGAAATCGGCCTATCTTCCACGGATAGTTCGGGAAGGGCCGTTAGTAGGCGGCCTATAATAAAATGTCCGGCTGTAAGCGGCTCAAAGTCTGAAGGATCAGGCGAAAGTGGGCAGAGAGGTCTAGAGTGAAGGACAGCTTCGATTCGTGCCAAAAGTGTGGAGAATTCCTCGAATGTGAGGTGTTGTTCGCCAATTACGCGATATAAAAGTTGCTTTGTTGATTTTACGTTGATCTCATGTAACGCACCGAACCATGGTCCCTTAGGGACGTTCAACAACGAAGTAATGTGCTGACCAGCGAGCTTGTGCGCAATCGTGTCATTATTCGAGGCAAGAAAGTTTTGTACTTCAATGAGCTGCTTTCTAGCGCCTACATAATTTGTACCGCAGTCCGAGCGGATGAGAACCGGGGCACCGCGGCGTGCTATAAAACACTGTAACGCCGCGAGGAACGCTTCCGTGCTGAAGTCCGCGACCGGTTCCAAATGAACCGCCTTAGTGGAGAGGCACACGAATATACAAAAGTACGCTTTTAAGAGTTTAACATTACGCGCGCGTAAGCATCAAGCTCATCTCTCCACCTCCGTCTAGGTCGGCCTCGCTTGTAAATATGTTTAATTAGCCTTTAACAGTTTTCGTGTTCATTTGTAAATAGATTTTATAAGGTATTGCTACACTGTCGTATTAGGCTGGCACCGACTCCAAAAATAATTTATAAGATAAAAGATTGAGTAGAATAAAGGTTAATATTGCAAGTAAATTGAACAAACTAAACAACGCAATTATTTTTTACGTTTTAGTGCATTTATTTCAGTAAAATTTTTTGGAGTCGTTTTTCTTTTTGTTAAATTTTTTGTTTATTTCTCGTTTTTTAGTGAATCGTTCCGATCTATTTATCGATAGCTAATATTGGTAAACCTACAAAACGCGCTGCTCGTATGAGACAGCACCGTTTAAATGCGACAAGCGAAGAAAACGAAAAACGCCTATCACAAAGTAAGAAATCAGCACACGGCAAGTTATCCAGATTTACTCGTGAACGCTGTATAACCCCCCAAAGAAGGAGTGATAAAAAGTAGCCTATGTCACAATTTTTTTTAAATATTAGATGGAGGCAAACGAGCAGGCGGGTCACCTGATGGAGAGCAATCACCGCCGCCCATGGACACCCGCAAAACCAGAGGAGTCGTAGATGCGTTGCCGATCTTTAAGAAAGGATTAGGGTTGTAATGGATTGCCGGCGGGGAGTCGAACCCCGGACTCTCGTGGCGGGAGCGCGCCGAGAGTGAATCATACATTTACTTCCGCCAGAGGGGCTTAGACGTGCAATTGCGGTGAAAGCCCGCACCGCGCAGCTAGGTCGGGTCAGGCGATGCGTCGACGACGGCGTCGAGGCAACGACTGGTCACGAGTAGACTCAAACGTCCCTGAGGACGGAGGCCAGGTGAGCAAATATGTGGTAAAAGCCCGCACTGCTACAACCCGAAATCCCTATCGGCCGAGACGCGCACATGCGGTGAAAGCCCGCACCGCGCATCTAGGTCGGTTCAGGCGATGCTTCGGCGACGGCGCCGAGGCAGCGACTGATCGCGAGTTCTGTGCTTTTTATAAGGCTCGCGGCTGTGACGTCACGCTGTGTGCCCGGTGTGTGTGTCTGTTCCATGCGCGGCGCGTGGCGCGCCGTCGCAGGGTTAAGGAATGAATAGGAATTGTGAAGGGGGGGGGAAGGGGCCTCCGGAACTTTCACTGGCCGGACGAAACACTGCAAAACAATAGTAATATCTGTAAAACTAACACGCAGCAATACAACAAAATAATTCAAGTTGGAAATATTATAGATAACTCACCGAGATTTCGGGTTATATTTTCGCGCAGAATTTTAACAGCACGACGTTGTAAGTAATGTCGAGAACTTTCTCAGCGTGTGTCTGCTTTTTATATTAGAGTAAATCTTTTTATATTAGACAAAAATAGAGCGACCAGACCATAGTGGCAGACAGAATCAATAATGGCTCGCTTACACAATCGCAAAATTATAAGCGATACTCAATAATGGCTTGCTTACACAATCGCAAAATTATAAGCGATACATTACTTTCCTCTTTATTATGATTTTCCCTTTAATCAACCTTATTTAATTAAAGGAAAAATTACTTTAGCACCTCCTGATCAAATTGTAAGAGACCAGCTCAATCCGGCTGGAACACGCTTTCAACGTCCCAACACAAGTAGCTAACGAAAGGATATTTAGAGTAAGTGAAACAAGCTCTATTATTTGCGTCCTTGTCAGCTGTTAGATGTGTACTATTCGCAAAAATAATTTTATTTGCCCAGCAGTAGGACGTTTATAGTGAGATCATAGTGTAGTGAGATCATTTGATTTGATATTATATTATTTAGGATTTAGTATTTGTGTTTAGACAGAAGTGTTACACTACGTTTGTAGCTAAAAACTTGTTCTCATTATAATGACACTGTAGTCGCCACGTCTAAGTGGCGAGTACGCGACGTAATCAAGGTTGTGGACCCAGAACGACCGGTTTGGTTAGGGCTAAGTAAGAAGTAGGTACTCACGGGAAGGTGTCCGGAATCGCAGGAACCTGGAGGCGAGCTGGCGGAGGGCAGCGATGCAGGCGGTTTCTAACGCACAGCACACAGTTGTTTCACCTAATCACAGGCACTATCTTCACAGGCACACTGGTGTATTAGTAAGGGCAGTCCCAAGCGATATCAGGGCGCGTATTTTCTGTACGTCTCGCGGTCAGCTGTTTTGTGCGCGCGCGGTAGATAACAGACAGAGTGACGAACAGACGCGGTCTGCTTACGAGGCGAGCGGCCGCGGGTCGCGCAGCGGTGGCGCCGCGGCAGATAGTCGGACGCGGTCGTCAACAACCGTTGAGTCAACCGCCTTACAGATGGCGGTATAATTTGAATGGGCGTCCCGGCCTTGGCGGGAACAGTCTCTGGGGCCCAGGGTGTGCTCATCCAATGGGAGCCTGGCGATTCGGAATACAGGCCTCCGAAGATGTCCATTCGCGGTGTCCAGGTCTGCCACCCGCACGACGCCATCCTTCCCAGGCAGGGTGCGAGTAATGCGCCCCAGTCTCCATTGGAAGGCAGGCAGGTTGTCCTCCTTGATGAGAACGAGCTCGCCAACTCGGGGAGGGGAGGATGGGGACAACCACTTGGAGCGGGTTTGGAGGGTGTGAAGGTAGGACTGGGTCCACAGCGTCCAGAAGCGTTGGGAAAGGGCCTGTACCATTTGGAATCGCCTACGTGTGGAAATCGGCCTATCTTCCACGGATAGTTCGGGAAGGGCCGTTAGTAGGCGGCCTATAATAAAATGTCCGGCTGTAAGCGGCTCAAAGTCTGAAGGATCAGGCGAAAGTGGGCAGAGAGGTCTAGAGTGAAGGACAGCTTCGATTCGTGCCAAAAGTGTGGAGAATTCCTCGAATGTGAGGTGTTGTTCGCCAATTACGCGATATAAAAGTTGCTTTGTTGATTTTACGTTGATCTCATGTAACGCACCGAACCATGGTCCCTTAGGGACGTTCAACAACGAAGTAATGTGCTGACCAGCGAGCTTGTGCGCAATCGTGTCATTATTCGAGGCAAGAAAGTTTTGTACTTCAATGAGCTGCTTTCTAGCGCCTACATAATTTGTACCGCAGTCCGAGCGGATGAGAACCGGGGCACCGCGGCGTGCTATAAAACACTGTAACGCCGCGAGGAACGCTTCCGTGCTGAAGTCCGCGACCGGTTCCAAATGAACCGCCTTAGTGGAGAGGCACACGAATATACAAAAGTACGCTTTTAAGAGTTTAACATTACGCGCGCGTAAGCATCAAGCTCATCTCTCCACCTCCGTCTAGGTCGGCCTCGCTTGTAAATATGTTTAATTAGCCTTTAACAGTTTTCGTGTTCATTTGTAAATAGATTTTATAAGGTATTGCTACACTGTCGTATTAGGCTGGCACCGACTCCAAAAATAATTTATAAGATAAAAGATTGAGTAGAATAAAGGTTAATATTGCAAGTAAATTGAACAAACTAAACAACGCAATTATTTTTTACGTTTTAGTGCATTTATTTCAGTAAAATTTTTTGGAGTCGTTTTTCTTTTTGTTAAATTTTTTGTTTATTTCTCGTTTTTTAGTGAATCGTTCCGATCTATTTATCGATAGCTAATATTGGTAAACCTACAAAACGCGCTGCTCGTATGAGACAGCACCGTTTAAATGCGACAAGCGAAGAAAACGAAAAACGCCTATCACAAAGTAAGAAATCAGCACACGGCAAGTTATCCAGATTTACTCGTGAACGCTGTATAACCCCCCAAAGAAGGAGTGATAAAAAGTGGCCTATGTCACAATTTTTTTTAAATATTAGATGGAGGCAAACGAGCAGGCGGGTCACCTGATGGAGAGCAATCACCGCCGCCCATGGACACCCGCAAAACCAGAGGAGTCGTAGATGCGTTGCCGATCTTTAAGAAAGGATTAGGGTTGTAATGGATTGCCGGCGGGGAGTCGAACCCCGGACTCTCGTGGCGGGAGCGCGCCGAGAGTGAATCATACATTTACTTCCGCCAGAGGGGCTTAGACGTGCAATTGCGGTGAAAGCCCGCACCGCGCAGCTAGGTCGGGTCAGGCGATGCGTCGACGACGGCGTCGAGGCAACGACTGGTCACGAGTAGACTCAAACGTCCCTGAGGACGGAGGCCAGGTGAGCAAATATGTGGTAAAAGCCCGCACTGCTACAACCCGAAATCCCTATCGGCCGAGACGCGCACATGCGGTGAAAGCCCGCACCGCGCATCTAGGTCGGTTCAGGCGATGCTTCGGCGACGGCGCCGAGGCAGCGACTGATCGCGAGTTCTGTGCTTTTTATAAGGCTCGCGGCTGTGACGTCACGCTGTGTGCCCGGTGTGTGTGTCTGTTCCATGCGCGGCGCGTGGCGCGCCGTCGCAGGGTTAAGGAATGAATAGGAATTGTGAAGGGGGGGGGAAGGGGCCTCCGGAACTTTCACTGGCCGGACGAAACACAACAGCACCAGGTGCTTTATGTCACGCCGGATATTCGTGAGAGGGTAGTATTACGCCGGGCGAGCCGGCCCAATGCGTGCTACAACGCAGCTTGGCTCTACCACTCAGTCAGTGTCACTCATTTAGCACCACCCAGGGGTCACGTGTAGGGTCTCTAGGGTAAACCTATGAACGCGAGTAACTTTAACCCTGTAGTATAAACCTCTGTTGCAAGAAAGCTCTTTTTAAAGTTAAGTTCATCTCTTCTTTTTTTACTATGTCAGTTTTTATAGTATTCCTTTTTGTACATAAAGTATTAATTACGTAAGTACTAACCTCTGTTTATCTGAAGAAAGTGTTTGCGAAAACAGCTCCAATATCTTAGCTAAAGAACTAGTGTGATCGTGGTTTTTATAATTCATACAAATCACTATTTGTTTTAAGGTTTTCCATTTTTAAGAGTATTTTTACTGAATTGCACACGAAAATGTTTATTGTAAACAACAACTAGGCAAAGAACATGTAAAACTATAGGAGGGTATACCGATAAAAATATAGCAAATAAACATCTCTTGTTTACGTCTTTATTTAAGGCGCTTTGTAGTTTTTTGTAATTTTCTTGAAAAGGCGGGTCAAGACGTATACAAAAACTGACTAATACTATAGCCCAAATCGTCATATATCATCTTCTATACATGGTTTGTTAAAGATCGCTCAAGATGTCTACCAAAACAAGCAGTTTTTCATTATCAAAAACACCTTGTAATAATACGTAAAAATATCTAAGCTAGAAGTCTTTTAGGTATTCAATTTAACACACAGTTAAAGTTTAAGATATAAACTAATACATTCTTCATTACTAACATAAAATGAGTTAACAAAATTAGATAAATTGACATGAAAAACAGAAGTCATAAAATTCATGATTTTGACTTTGTTCACTTTACGGTCGCACCACATAAATATGATAGTAATTCACGACTTGATATTAATGATATTTAATAGAATGAACTCTCATCTTTCAATTTATATGCAAATCAATTTGTTTTTAAGTAGTTGCATTTAAAGCAACGTGTCCAAGGCCTTCTATGGGATCGATCCAATGTGCCACGTGGAGCGGGCTCGCCTACGCGCTCTTGGATGGCCTGCAAATACCTAATTCTTGCATTAGTCTAAATTCTTCACGCACCGCTTTGTACCTATGCGGTGGCAAAGGTCTAGCACGAGCGAAAACTGGTCGCCCACTCGTCTCTATGTGGTGATGTATGTTGTAACTGGCTGGCTCTCTATAACATATAGGCTTCGTAACATCAACATAACGCTCTAATATCCCGCGATGCGTCGTGAGAAACTCCGTCGCCTCTGCATTCTGCCGCGGTATGGTGTACGTCCCTTGTCTCTTATCTCATTAAGCTCACCTCTGACTTGCTTCATTGCCGTAGATAGAACGTGTAACTGTTTCACCAGTTCCGACTCTGAAGAGCTTTTCATTGCCGCCGTGGATGCTGAAGTAACCACTGCTATGTGACTTGTTCCTAAATTTTCCATCATCTTGTCCGCTATCGCTGCCAAATTATCAATCTTTGTGTCGCCGCTTACCGCTAACACCGCTCGTACTCCGGGTGGCAAACGATTTATCCACAATTTCGTAACGGATCGCCAGAAATCCCGCAATTCTTTGCTAGTTCAAACATTCTTCGCAATAACTGCGAAGGTCTTTGTGATCCCAAATCCATATCACTAACAAGTCTTTGAAACTGCGACTCTGCACTCTCCTCATAAACGGTCAGTAGCCTATTTTTTAATTCGACATATTTGTCCGTAGTAGGTGGTGATATGACGAAATCAAACAATCAAAATCAAAATCAATTCGAACTGCGCGAACCACATTCTAGGCATGTCTGTCCAAAGCTCCGTGATTCTCATTTGCTACGTAACCATGGCTACTTTTGGTTCGTTTTTAGCTTCCGGCTTCGGCGCACTCGAGCCGGCTTTCGGGCCTCAGGACGTTGCTTTATTCATGTTCACTATATTGTTTTGTTCTCATTAATGTACACTATTGTTATAAAAATGTCCAATTTATCCCGACGCTCATGTCCAGTGACGTAACGAAGTGAGTCGCGCGTGGCAACCGATAAGCAAACGGAGTCACTAATGTGGCATTCTAAGGCCCACGCCTGAGTTGGGTTCACACTTATAAGCCCGAAATGTACGTGTTTCCTTATCGGTGCCTAAAGGTCGGAAATAAATGATGCAACTGAAGTCTATGTTTCACTGGTTATATTGTCTTACACTTTATAGGTTACACACGTGACAGTAATATAATTAGGTCAAAACACTGTATATACCTGGACAGAGCAGTGGTCCGACACCAACGCCGAGTCCCACGCGTCCCCACGTTCGGCGTGCCTCAATTTGCCTACTAAGCATTTTCAGTATTCAGTGTTGCCGGTCGCCACAAATGTAAGACGCAAAAAATAAAACATAGTACGCTTTTACCAAATTCAATTCGCTGCATAATATGCGGTCCTTTTATCTGCGGTAAAACTAATCTCATTCTTAATTTGTTAATACATAAAAATGGTCTTAAGTTTAAACATGTTTATGTATACTCTAAGACCACTTTTCAACCAAAATATCGTTTTCTGCATCAAATTATGCAAATAATACCTGGTGTTAAATTCTTTGTATATAATGATAATAAAGAAGTTATCCACCCCAATGATGCTTTGACTAACTCAGTTATTATTTTTGATGATGTTGCATGCAAAAACCAAATAAACATTTGAAATTACGTTGCTATGAGAAGACATAACCATATAGACTGTTTCTATTTATCTCAAACTTATTCGAAAATACCTAAGCAACTTTTAAGAGACAATGTTAATCTTCTGATTATATTTAAACAAGATAGTGTAAATTTAAAAACTAATTTACAATGACCATGTAATTAGAATTTAAAAAGTTTTGCTTAACAATTTGGAAAGATGAATATATGAGATGAATATCAGTAGACATTTCTAAATTAACATTTTATGAATTTAATAAACGTGTCCCTTCTTTTAATCTGGAACCTGTTTCTTCATACCAGGTGGGCAAAGCTATATTGTCAATTAAATCAAATGCAGAAGGAGTTGATGGCATTACTCTCGATATGATTCTCCTAACGCTACACAGAGTTTAGATGCCATAACTAGTATTATTAATAAATCTATTACTACTTCTACCTTCCCTGATCAGTGGAAAACAGCGTTGGTTCACCCTATACCTAAAAATAACAATCCTATCACTGTGAAAGATCTTCGTCCCATCAGCATACTTCCATTTCTGTCAAAAATCTTAGAAAGGATTGTGTACATGCAAACACTTCGATATTGTGAATCCAACAATATACTCCCTGAGTTGCAGTCTGGTTTTAGGCGTGGTCGTAGTACTGCCACTGCTCTTCTTGATGTACTAGACCATGTATTATCGGCTCAAGATAGAGGAGATGTTACTGTCCTGACGCTGTTAGACTATTCTCGAGCATTTGACTCCATAAATATATCTTTGATCTTATCTAAATTGTCATACTGTGGTTTTGATGTGTCAGCTGTGAAGTGGTTTGACAGCTACTTAAGTAACCGATCTCAAAAGGTTGTGACATACGACTCAAGTGGTACCCGCTTGGAATCGGATCTGCGATCTGTAACGCGAGGAGTTCCTCAAGGTTTCATTCTTGGTCCTCTTTTATTTATCATATACACTTTTGATCTACCGGATGTAATAAGGCATTGCAAATACCATTTATATGCAGATGACCTACAGATCTATACCTCCCTTAATATAAACAACATAAACGATCGTATAATATAATGATTAAACCATGATTTAGATTGTATAGCATCTTGGTCCTTGAGTAACTCACTTGTATTGAATCCGTCAAAAACTAAATATATTATAATGGGTACTAAAGGTAAAATATTTAATATAATTAATAGATGTAATCCGATTAACGTAAACGTAATGGGATAAAATATTGGAAGGGTATCTGAGGTACGTAATTTGGGACTTCTTATGGATGAGTCTCTCCATTTTGAAAGCCATATTTCTGAATGTGTCAGGGCCTGTTTCTACCGATTAAAGGTCCTTTATAGAATACGAGACATTATATCTCTTGACCTTCGCGTTAATCTGTGCGATAGCTTAGTGCTCTCTAAATTCAATTATTGTATTACTGTATAGGCCCATGTGTCCTGGGAAGTCTCAGCGACTTATTCAACGAGTCCAAAATGCGTGCGCGAGGTATTGTTTTGCTATCCTTCCCAGAACACATGTAACGCCATAAATGAATAAATTTAACATTCTGAAAATGAAGGAGCGCTAAAAGCTTTACTTGGCTTGCATGCTTTTTGACATAATTACGAACCAACACCCTAAATACCTATTTGATAAGCTTGCTTGGCGTTCTTCTACCAATCGCAGGGTTAGACAGTGCACCAACCCTCTATCAATACCTGAACATAAAACTGCTGCTCTCCGTGGCAGTTTTAAATATAATGCTACTAAGTGTTGGAATAATCTACCTACCCCACTGCGAGATACAGGAACTAAATATCTATTTAAACGCGATTATAAGGCTCATTTATCTGTTTATTTATTTTTAGTAATTTTGGTATTGCATTTGTTTGTTTTTGTAATTTTATTTTTTATTAGCCTTTTTAACCTTTAACTAGTCGCGCCAAAAAACTTACACTATTAGTCGCGTGGGGTCCGTACGGATTTACTTTTAAAAATGAAACAGACAAAATAAGTGAAACTATTTATTTTATATAGGAACTTTATGAAAAACATCTAAATTATCCAAATAATGTAAGGCTTCTAGAAAACAACAAAAATCTAAATTTATAGAATAGTAATCAAAAACTGAGTCGCCACCCTTTAGTTGACTCAACACTATATACATTGCTATTGTACCAGGCATTGCTTTTTGATTTATTTTTATTTTTTATCTTTTTTTTTGTATAACTTTGTATATGTGTTAAGTATATACCAATAAAGTTATTATTCATTCATATTCATTCAATATAGTTTTATATTAATAAACAAAGGTTGTGGAGAAAATATTTTGATACATTTATTTACTTTTAAATTTTACGATTTTCTTGTTTTATGAAAAAAGATGTAATATATAAATAGTTTCAATTGTTGTTAATTATCAGCTTCAGACGGTTGAGTTATAAAAGCGCTATGAATTAAAGAATTAAAAAAACTTATTGAAGCATTTTAATAATATATAATATAAAATAAAAGTAATGCAGAATGAAGAAGATATTGCTAATTTAAAATTTAAAAAAGTATTCAAACCTATAACCTATAACTAAATATTTCTATAGATATGTCAAAAACTGACGAATCGAAGATCCAAATGCATCTTTGAATTAAACAGACTTCATGAAATCTATTAAATCTAATTCGGATCAAGATTCAAAATATTATGATTATGATGGTGTTAGTGACAAAAGTTCTTTTTAAAATAGTGAGACACTAATGTCACTAAACAAGGAAGATGTAATTCATATATATGATAGTAACATAAATGGGCCATTTGGGATTCGCAGCGAAAATAAAAATCTGATGATGGGGAACTCAAAAGTTTTATCTTCTTTTAAGAACTCTGATTAAAATTATATAGTAACTATAAATAACAGACACTATTATTTAACTCCAGGCTTAAAAGAACTTCTCATGCGTGCTGAACCTGACTTAAATACAGTTACAGAAAAATATAAAGAAGTTTATAAAGATATACTTAACCTAACAAACGCTTATAAAAGAGATTATAATCCAAATGGTCAAGTTAAAGGTGATAAAGGAATGAAGTATTGTAAGATCATTAAACCCTTATTTTTAGAGCACAATAATGTTACTGCGCAAAATCCAAACCATCTAACAAAACATGGCGGATATTTACCAAAATGCAATAAGTATAAAAGTAATACAGTGTACATTTATTGGGATGATCCTAATGAATTGATTGAACGGTTGAAACTATTAGTTGCTGCTCAAAGTGCTGGTAATACTAATCATGATAATGAAGCTTAGTCAACTGTTGAAGAACTGAAGGAAGCTGGCATCATAGAATAAAAAGCTGAGAAACATATATTTACAGTTAGTTTTAAAAGTACGCAAAACATGAATGGTGCCAATCAATCAGATCATCAAAATTCTGACATTTTATCAACATTAAGTGAATATGATTCTTGTATTATTATCACCCTTGATGATTGTAAAGACGAGATTTTGAGAAAAATAGCAATTGTTTATAATTTGATTATTAAATTGACCGAAAAAGTAAAAAACCTTGAAATAAATATTTATGTAATAGACCTTGCAGGTAAATTAAACAGACATTATGAGCAAAGCAGATGTTGTAAACGAAATTCATAAGACTGCTAGAGTTAATTTTCCTAGAAGACATGTTATTCTTAAAGATATAGATGATCTTTGGCAAGCAGATTTGATAGACATGCAAGCAATGTCAAAAGTAAATAGTGGTTATAAATATATCTTGACTATTGTTAACTGTTTTTCAAAATTTGCATGGGCAATTCCGTTGAAACAAAAAAGAGGTATCTAATGCATTTAAAATTTTATTACAAAGAGGACGCCAGCCAAAAAACCTACAGACCGATATGGGTAAAGAGTTTAATAACGATAAATTCAAGGCGATATCTATCAAGTATGGCATTAATCATTATTCTACATATTCGGCTAAAAAAGCTTCAATAGCCGAAATATTCATTTGGACTTTAAAGAATAAACTGTATAAATAGTTTAGTTTAAATGGGAATTATAAATGAAATGGAATGGTGTTAGACAAAAATATAAATGATTACAACAATACAAATCATAGAACTGTGGGCCGGACGCCAGCTTCAACGAATCATTTAAATAAAACAAGTGTACTACAAAAATATTATGTAAATAAAAAAATCCACTCTAGAAAAACTGTAAACCACAAAAAATTTGTAGTTGGAGATTATGTAAGAATAAGTAAATACAAAGCATGTTTCGATAAAGGCTATACTCCTAACTGGCGAACTGAAATATTTAAGATTATTAAAGTACAGGAAACTGATCCTACTGCTTATTTATTAGTAGATAATAAATGTCGTCCTATATTAGGTGCAAAAACAATTTGGATAATAATAAAAAATGAAAACCAAACGTAAGAGAACTTTACCCGCAGATCACAAAGTAATATCAGGAAAGGGTATACAAACCTTTAAAAATATAGTTTTACATACTAAGAAACATATACAGAAACTAAAACTTAAATGTAAAAAAGCTTTGATGAAATTAGCATGCGCCACAGCTCAAGAATTAACTTCCGACTTGTCAATAAAGTTACCAAGAATTATACCTGTGCCTAAAAAAGGGGGATTTCTTCCATTAATACCGATATTTGCTGGCTTATCTGCTGCCGGAAATGCGAAAGCTGTTAATGATTATACGAACGCAAAAAAACAACTAATAGAGCTGGAAAGACATAATAGTGAATTGGAAGCCATATGTATTGGATAGAGATTACACTAAAACAAAGACGGTTTGGGAATATTTGTAACAAAGAAAAAAAACTGATTTCTCGGCTATCTAATAGAGCTTTAACTAATATGGATATTTTAATTAAAGCATTCAAACAACATTCCATTTTTTAGAGGCGTATTTATGCGGGATGAATTTCCGTATAAGCCATATCAAATAGAATGCGAAGTAATAAATCTTGATACTTCGCAGAGTGTTGGTAATCATTGAGTAGCCTATGGAAAAATAAACGATTACATAGAATATTTTGACAGTTATGGCCACTTAAAACCGCCTAAAGAATTCATAAAATATGTTGGGAAAAGCATTCATTATAACTATGATAATTTGCAAAAGAATAATCAAAATAACTGTGGGCATTTATGTCTAAAATTTCTTTATTCATTCTGGAATACTAAAAGTATAGATTAATAATTAAATAAAACTTTATGAGGTTGGCGTATGAAATAATACCCACGGTGTACGGATATAATATTTATTTTTATGGCGGCTCTATGAACTTGACTATGGACCTTGGGAAGGACGCGTGGCATACGCAACCAGATGTCTGCCTAGCTGAGTTTAACTTGATGACGCGGGGCATCGATCAAGACAAATACTGAAGACACTGAGTAGACTACGGGAGCAATCGTACTCGGTGCCGTCTAGCGAGCTACTGGCCTTGTTTTTTTTTTTTTTTTGAGTGTGAGTGCTGTCGGTCGCAGATGACCTTTACAGCGTTACCGGGCTTGTTTGGGGGCGGCGAGAAACTTGAAGCGTTCCTCAAGCCGTGGAACCTCAGGTACATTATTACGAATGTACCTGCCACCGGGCGGGTGTGAACCGGGTCTACGCACACTTATTCTACGAGTGCGGTGTCTTGGTCCTAAACTAGTGTGGCTGGGTGTGTAGTGTAAGGCTTTGGCGCGTTTGCAATCGTTATTGCATCATCGGGGTCGTCTAAGACGTGTCGCGGAAACCGGCGGCGCGGTCCTCTCGGGGGGCGATAGCTGCCAACATCGTAGTTGGCAGCTCCCGCCACCAGAGGATTCGGATGCGAAAGCGCTTTGTCGAAGTACGCCTGAGAGGCGTCCTTCATAAAGGAACGGACGGTCGGAAGATCGAGATCGCGATGTAAATCTACATTGCGTAGGTACCACGGGGCGGCCGTGGCGCCTCGCATGAAACGGTTTTGAACGGTCTGCAACCGGTGCAGTTGAGAGTTCGCGGCGTGAGCGAATACTACACTAGCATACGTCATGACGGGACGAATGCAGGCTTTGTAAATTGTCGTCTTATTTCTAAGAGACATTTTACTCCGCCTGCCTACGAGATGGTAGAGCCTACCTAGAATGAACGCTGCCCTATTTCGGATAGCTTGGATGTGTGGTGCAAACGTCAATCGACTGTCGAAGATGACAGATCCTGATGAGATGAGAGTCCCTATCTACTGACCTCAATAGATAGGGTATCGCAACTGGAACTACGGGTCCGGTTGTGTTGTCAGAGGTACTACGGGGTTCCGGTTCAAGCCCCCCGCTGGTCGTGCCTTTAACCAGGCGCCTCCGGCGGTATCCGGACATGGGTTGGACTCGTAGTGGCATGTGGTTAGCTGTAGAGCTTGGGAATGTTCGTTTGTCCTGGTATTGTGTGCCAGGACTTCCAAACTCGTGCACAGCGAGCGGGGCCTAGTAGCGGTCTCTGAGGGGCCAGAAGCGAAAAGTCCTGCGGGGAACGTGAGTTTCCCTTATAGTTGGCAGCTTTGTCCGGTGGTTTTCATTGGACATTGGTGTTGACATCTCCGGTACTAGTCTGGATAACTAGTAGAGACGGCCTCCTAGATGCCGTAGGTCTCCGGTCCAGCCAGCCGCGTAGGACGTGGGAACTGGCTAGGCTCCCGGATGGGTTCCGAGAAGTGAGTGTGCTTACTACTCCGCTACCAAGGTGGACACTTGGGAGTCGACTTCAGAGTCGACGACCCTAGCAGTGGCAACTGCGAGTTGTGCCCTTCGTGCAACGAGAAGTGAGCGAGCTCGACAGCTCCGGCTACCTATCTGGACAATAGGCAGTGAACTACACGTGTTCACGGGGATACTCTCCCGAGACACTAGTCTTATGAGTACCGAATGAAGAGCGCGCTGCGGCGGGCACTAATTTGGCGTCAAGACCTAACGTTGGTGGTCTCCTGCGCGAGTGTTCTACTGGCGCAGGGACGTCTGGCACTTCTTGCATAACCTAACGGTTGGTCTCGAGGTGCCAGTACAAATAAACTTAGTGAATTAAGGAGAGGGGATGTCGAAGATGACACCGAGAAATTTGACCTGTGACTTCCACGGTATGACGCGGTCGAAGAGTCGGATAGGGGTCGGACGGAGGCCGGATGAGCCCCTATGAAAGTGGATCGCGGCACTTTTCTCGGGGTTCACCTCGATTCTCCAAAGTCGGAACCAATCGCCTAAGGTGGTCGCGGCGGATTGAAGTCTCTGAGATAGTTTGGTCATATCTCTATCAGTGGTATATAGCGCGGTGTCATCAGCGAAGAGCGCCAACTTAACGCGAGGCGTCCTAGGTATATCGTTAACGTAAAGCGAAAACAACAAAGGTGAAAGCACGGAGCCTTGCGGGACTCCGGCACGAATGGGTCGGGGGGAGGATCGCGTTCCCTCGACGCGAAAGCGAAAGGTGCGATCTGACAAGTAGTCTCGAATGATGTGAACGAGTCTGTCTGGCACGCCGAGTTTGTAAAGCTTATAAAGTAAGCCATTGTGCCAGACTTTGTCAAACGCCTTCGTAACATCGAAGAAAAGGGCTCCCGTACCCCGCGGCCGTAATGAGCCATTAAAGCCACGTAATATGTGCTCCGTGAGGCGGTGCAACTGATGCGTACACGAGTGTTTGGGCCGGAAACCAAACTGCTCGTTAATTAATATTATTACTGAAAACAAAGTCCTTTAACCGGGCTACGAGGACACGTTCGTAAAGTTTTCCCAACGATTTGAGAAGACTAATCGGGCGGTATACTGGCGTTGAACGCTGCGGTGGCCTCTTATAATCCCGACGCGCAGGAGTGCGCGGTGTGTGGTTTGGGGGACGTTGACGATCGATAGTGTCGTAATCTTATGCGGGTGTTCTATTCTCCCCCTCTGGTGCTCCGAAGTCGTCCCGACAGGAGTACCAGAATCCTTGCAAGGTTGTCCTCTGCGTCGAATTGGATTGATGGGTTTGGGTTGTACATTCTCCTTTCTTTCAAACTTTGTGATTGCTGATGTATGGTATTTACCAATCGGTTTATCTGGTGAATCCGGAGGGGCAATTCATAAGTTTGTAGTTGTAAAGTCCTTTGAGTGAGGCGACCCGTGGGGGTTTTGAGGTCTATTAACTATTTTAGAAGCTGATGATCAGTTATTGTTATAAATTTTGTTCCTTCTATGTAACCACGAAAACTTAATATAGCCCGTACAATAGCCAGAGCTTCCTTTTCGGTAACAGTATATCTGTTACATTCAGCGGCAATAAGTAGTCTACTTGCATATTCTACTGAATGTTCGTTTTCTCCCTCCCCCTGCACCAAAGCTGCTCCAAAAGCATATCGGCTTGCATCAGTTTTAATTGTAAATGGTTCATCTACGAATAAAATGTTTACTAGAAAAAAATCAACCAGTCTCAGGAAGCTCGAGTCGGATTCGAACCCACGACCTTTGGATTGCCGGTCCACTGCTCTAACCGCTGAGTTACCGAGACCCAAAAGACTCATTGAATTCTTCCCAGCAGTTTGATTTACGCTGCAAGCCAGCGGTATTACGTCACTGTGAAGTCTACCCTCACATTCGAAAGAATACTATTGCAAGTATTTAACAACCGATAAAGACGTAATTGCTTATACATATCTTTATTATTGAAATTTTGCATTTACAATGCTATATAGATATAGGATAAAATGTTCACTAGAAAGAAAATCAACCAGTCTCAGGAAGCTCGAGTGGGATTCGAACCCACGACCTTTGGATTGCCGGTCCACTGCTCTAACCGCTGAGCTACCGAGACCCCAGTAGACTCGTTGAATTCTTCCCAGTAGTTTGATTTACGCTGCAAGCCAGCGGTATTACGTCACTGTGAAGTCTACCCTCACATTCGAAAGAAATACTATTGCAAGTATTTAACAATCGATAAAGACGTAGTTGCTTATAAATATCTTTATTATTGAAATTTTGCATTCACAATGCTATATAGATATAGGATAAAATGTTTACTAGAAAAAAAAATATTTAGAAAAAAAGTTTAGAAAAAACAGATTTAGAAAAAAAGGTTCCCTCATTGGGATGGAAATGAACATCAATACAATACAGTTTAGTAGGATGCATTGGTAAATATTTAATTCGAGAATCTTCACAATAGTTATCAATTGCTAGTCCACGTGGACATGTTGGGCGTGGAGGTGTATCCAATTTCTTAAAACTCCAAAGTTTTCGCTTATTTTCTGAGGGTCCGTTTTGATCTTTGAGTGGTTATGGTGTGTTGGTTATCGGCGACAGCATTTGAAGTTCGTTAGCCCACTTCTTCATGAACTCCGAATATGACTAATTTATTGATTGAGTTGGTTCTTCAAATGACAATCGTTTGGCGGCCTTTTAAGGTATCATTCCTTAGTTGGAGAAAATTATTTTGTTTTCCAGGCTCGTCTATGAAATGCCACATGCGTTGTGGTAAATTCAGTACAACGCCAGAGGTTTCTAGAAAATCTATACCGAGGAGAGTTCTATTTTCGGATGCTTCTGGTATAGCTGAGAATGTTACAGGTAGTATGCGTCCTCCCATCACTATGTCAACGGTGGTAGTCAATAGGTTAGATGATTTAACCGTTCCGTCTGCCAGTGTTATGTCAGCAGTTTGTTGGTAAAATGTAGCACCTTAACGTACAAGTGTGGTGTACAACTGCTTACTTGCAATGCTAGTGCGGGCCGCAGTGTCAATATGAGCGTAGCTTCTTTCGCCTTTGATAGAAATCCAATGGTAGGTATTTTAATCGCTGTTTGTAGCGTAGAATTTACAGCGTAAAATGCTACAGGCTTTGGTGGGGCTTCTTTGTTCCTGCAAATAGTGCACATGCTGCGATAAACTCCCGGTGCACCACAACCATAGCACTTTATTGTGGTCTCAGAAAGATGTTCCGACTGTATTTTTTGCAGCGTCTGCTTTTTACTTCCTGCGTTCTTCTTGGATGTGGCCACGCTTGCCACAATATGTGCAGCGTTTAGATTTTGGGCCTTCAACATAGGATCTTGGCTGCGGTAAAGGCTCGACCTCCCTTTGGATGCTTTTAGCATGACGACCCTTTTCTAGCAATTCAGCAAAGGTTTTAACTTCCGAGCGCGTCACATTTTTGCGAATGTAGATATTGAGTAAGCCGTATATTAGGTCTAGTTGCTCATCTTCTTTATACCTCTTTGTTGGGAGCTGAACCAGAAGTGCTCGTTTTGTACACAGAAAAACGTCTATGGGCTCACGGTCGCGTTGTTTAGTCGCGAAGATCTCCATATACACTTCATGCGGCTGCTTTTTAGTGCAAATTCCAGGCGGATGTGTTTCAACGCCGTGTCCCACGATTTAGCCTATGACTTGACACCCTGCCACCAGGTAAAAGCATTTCCGGTAGACAGTAATGACAAACCTTGTACGGCATCACTATCTTGTATGCCTTCCACAATCTTATATGTTGTAATTGTGTTGATGAACTCTTCAACTTTTTCGTGGCTTCGTTGACCGTCAAAGCGGGATGAGCACTTACTTAAACTTGGCTTAAGCATTTCGCAGGTACTCATTAAAGACGTAGATGCAATAACTTGCGCAAGTCGATCATCTTGATCACTGTTTCACGCTAACGATGTTGACGCAATCGATTCAATGAGGTGACTGATTTGCTCTTCGCTCATAACGATGTTATTGGTCATTTAGTGAAAATACCCTCCTTTGCTTGAGATAAAATTAAATGAGGGTAGTCAGATATTTACGTTGGGCGCCAGATATGAGGTTGACGTATGAAATAATACCCACGGTGTACGGAGATAATATTTATTGTTATACTTGATATACAACATACTATTACATGTACTTCATACGGTGTAACCTATAGACCTTGGGAGGGACGCGTGGCATACGCAACCTTACGCAAAATTGTGACCCTGGTGGGGCACCATCTAAAAGCCGTTCTTGCATATGCTTGCGGGCAAATATGAAAAAGGGAGGAACATACGTAGCAGCAGCATTGCAGCAGCAAATAACAGTGGTTAATTGTCCCCTTTCTGCACTGTTTATAACGCCGACTTGTCTTTTGCCTTTAATGGACAGGACTTTTGGTGGTTTACTTGTACTGCTTTTTATGCCAGTCTCGTTCATATTGTAAATTGTTTTCGCGTCAAAGTTGTGTTTTTCCATCAGATCCCAATATTTTTTATAAAATAACTCCACCTGTGGTCTATTGAAGCCTCTCGTTCTTGCTAGAGATGTTGGTTCCGGTGATCTTAGCACAATTTCTAGATGTCGATGCTTAAAACCAGAAAACCAGTCGTCTCCAGCTTTTCCATTTTTAAATGGATGCACAATATTGCATATTCATATACTAGTTGTAAAAAATCTGAACGACTTAACCCAAAAAATAAGCTGTCTAGCTTTTTCAAGTAAGCACACAGCTCTTCTTCTTGTTCTGTAGTAAAAATTGGTGTAAACCTGCCTAGTTTCTTTGTGATACTTCCTGTCTTAGTATGCTGCTGTAAAGTTGTAAACGGAATTCCAAACTTTGTTGCGGTAGACTTTATAGATTGTCCTTCGTCTTTTACAGCCCTTACTGCTAGCTTTAGTGATTCTTTTGACCACGAAGCCCGATTACTTTTGCGTTTGTATTTAAACACCATCTAAAAGAGAACAAATTTATCATTATACTAAAAATAAATAATAAACTACATTAAAAAAAATGACTAAATGCGCTAAACTTAGTGCCCGCCAATCGGGATTCAGTTTGAATGTGTGTTACTTCAGTAAAACTAAATATTTGAACAGCCCGGGTAAAGCGGATCGTTATCCGTTTTACCCATATCCGTCTTGCCCAAAGCATCTATATAGAGATTTTTCAAAAACTCGAAAGTATGCTAACAGTTAAATAAAAAGTTACTATTCCAAATTAAACTTAAGTTAATACGCAATCGATCAAACAAATCACGTCCACAAATATGTGACACGTAATACAAATGAATTGTACACATGCCTTTCCAAATAACGTAACAAAACAGCCAAATATTATTAATTAATCACCACAACAAGTACCACGCGCGTATTGTTTTGGTTGAACTGTCATGTCGTCGCCGGGTTACTGCTTTACCGACGTGAGTAAGCCCAGTTACGCCATCTATTATACTTTTGTGGTAAAGTGGGGTATTCTTCTTACCCGCGATATGCTTCTTGCACGAGCTTCGCTTCCCTATAGTAGAAGATACCCCAATAAATTAATATTACCAGCTATTACAACCACATCGTATAGCAGGAATAGTTACGTAATAGCAAGTAAGATTTTTAATTAATTAAGTGAGGATATAAAGAGGTTACCTTTACCTATTTTCAAAAAAAAGCTTAAAAACTGGCTTGTGGAAAATTGCTTTTACTCTGTCAATGAGTTTTTGATCATTTCAAGTCAAAATAACGTTGTTCTAAATCAAATAAAATTATTGTTCAAATGGTTATCATTAGAATAGAATAGAATTATTTATTTGCTAAGAATATTATTTATTTATTGCTGTTACCTCTCTAAACAAAAATGTTGCATGCCAGTTTCTGGTAAAATATGTGAAACCTTTTTCGTTAAACACCTTATGTACCATATTTTATACAAAATAATTTTTATTTAATTTCATTTCATAATTCCAATAGCAGCTCCAACAGTTTTACTAAATACCTGAGAACAGTATTTTACTCTCATCTTAGGTATAAGTAAAGGCACTATATGTTATGCTGTCAGTTTAGAAGCTATCTTCACTCCTTTGTAGCCTGGGCATCTGTTACATAATACCATAACGTGGCACCATTTTGCAATACATTGCTTCCCATTCATGACATATTTTAAATTTTTGGTCAATAAATTATTCCTAATTCCTTTTATAAAATGGGGTGGATCATACAGCGGAAAGACTTTTTTTTATTTATTTAAAAAAACCCTACAGTAAATTGCTGCCCTCTTCTTAAATATATTTTTTTTGTCTCATTTAACAAAGAGTTAATTGCAGTCACATTTGATGAACCTTGATCACATGTGGTGGCAACCACCTTTAATCCCGCTTCTTCAATTTGAATTACCATGTTTTTAATCATAGCCTTTAGTTCAATCGCTTTTGTACTTCCTTGGCAAAAATAGTATGCTACTGGTTGCTTGAACTTTTTCACAATGCCTCTGATTAAAAAAACCAATACATGGTAACTGTATTCTTTGGTAATTGTATCGCTATTATCAACAAATCCTGTGATAACATCGTCTTTTTGGTTATATGTTATGCCTGGTGCAATGGCCATCTCATCGAAAACTAGAGTACAATATTTAAATTTCTCTGGCATTCTGGCAACTCTTGCCCTTAAATTGTCAAAAATTTTATTGTTTATTCCAACTTTCAAATTAATTTTTTGTAGCAAAGTCTGGAGTGATTATCTGCTGGGCAAAATACAATACTTGTTTAAAAGACTATATGCCTTGGGTGCAGGTTTGTAAAGCGATAGAGCTAAAATCTTTTCATCTAAAGTGAAACGACGGTCTTGCTTTTGTTTAGTACTCTGTAAAGCCTGCATTTGACAAAATAGCTTTGTAGTGGGGACATACTCTTTGCTATAATTTAAAAAGTAGTACTTTTCGGCAATGATATAACAAGGGCTACCTTTCTTTTATACATCTTCGTATTCTATTCACATTTTCTAAATTTTCTGTGTTCTTCAAAAGAGACATGAGGAACTGAAACAAATAATTAATAATGACCACTCTCACCATGGCTTAATAAATTATCGTAAAAATATCAATACAACACCAAAATACAGAAGATGAGTAAGTATAGCAATTTATTTAATATTCATTAGGAAATGCTAAATGTGGTATCGTTAAAGTTTACTTATGGCTGTGATATAAAAATTATTGATAATGTGCTTTTGTGCTCTACTACCCCGTGGCTTGAAGTTATGCGAAATGTTTTTGGTGCATTGACAATGTTAGAACTTACAAAGTTAATGGTAAGTATCTAATGAAAATAAAATAATAAAATACATTTTCACAACTTTCACAACAATCATTCAGTCCTAAACTAATCATAGCCTGTCCTATGGTGACTGGATAATGGATAAATAAACATAAATAGTAATAACAACCATGACTCGGTCACAAATGCTCATGCTCATCACACAAACATTTGCTCCTAGCGGGATCTGAACCCGCAGACTTTTTGTACTCAGCGTCGCTGACCACTATGTTAAGGTAATGAAATAAAGAATGGGATATCTTGTTACCTTTCAATTTCCTTCCTTTTTTTTCATGCGGGTGTTTGTTGGTAATGGGTATTTTATTTATTTCAAGATCTGCTTGAGGTCCTGCAAATTAAAATACATTTCCAGACTTAATTTATGGATAATTATGTGGTTATATCACAGGTAATATAATTATTTATAAAAATATTGCATTTTCACCTCAATAATACCAATAAAAAGAAAAAAGGATACAAACCTAATGTAAATTCTGAGCAAAAAGGATTAAAATGTGAGCTCGAGGGTAAAGTTAGACATGTCAAGGACTCTTTTGATTGTTCTGAAAACAAAGGAAAACAATATGTAGTAGAAACACAATAATATTTAAACATTTAAATAAAAACAGAAAAGAGAGGTCAATCAAATTTAACAAATTCAGACCGTGTTTATTTATTATTTGTATTTAAATCAAGAACATAGTGTTCAATCTCATTATTATTTTAACCTTAAAACTTCGTGATAAATGTCTATCATTCTTTGATGCAAAAACTGTATGAGTTTGCATAAAAAGAGAAACACAACTAAATTATAACCTGAGATAACATATATCATACTTTTTATTGTTCCCCCGGTGTTAATTTAAAAGGACTATAAAGACCAAATATATGGTCAAAGTCGTTAGACTTTGACCATCATTTTACTTTTGGCTGATAAATTTATTAGATGTTAATCTAATAAATTTATCAGCCAAAAGTAAGGGGTAAGGCAATAATAATGTAAGGGGTCTATATTGGACCTTAATTTTTTTCGCACAATTTTACTTTTCCTAAATGTGTTAAGCCTATGTTTACTTCGCCTAACTCTTTATCGCCAAATTTCAACTTCCTAAATGCGACATTAGGCGGAACCATTCATAATCCCTACTGTTTACAATTACTGAATTGTAATTAGCACAAAGTTCAAACGCACAAGAGTATAACGCCTAATTATTTTAATTATTATATAATTAATTGCGTGCATGCAATCAAGAATGCACGCAACCAAGCATACAGCATGCAAGCACAAGTCTTACCTGGTTAGGTTGCATGCTGTATGTATGCTTGCCTGCATGCAGCATGCCCAGCTGCGCTTCGCGATTGTCCTTAATTTCTAACCTATCAAAGAAAGAAAGAAAGAAAACATTTATTGGCTGTCACAAAAAAATAAAAATATGAAAACAGAAAATTACAAAAAAATAAAAATACACAAACACTACAGTGTGACGAGCCAATCAGGACCCTACCTCAGCATATGCCGCTACGGTGTGACAAAATCACATCGCAACGGCGCTGGTATTCTGGCAGGGCCTGTACGAGGTGACGTTCTCAATTAATAAATAAATAAGAAAATATGTCTAAATTATTATTATTATCTCTCGTAGAAATCATAAATGTATCTGATAAATAAATAAACCTTGATACTTATAAATATATATTAAAGATACACATTCTAAAACACTAGCTAGTCAAGTTTTGGGAGAGTCTAAATTAGTTTTTAAAAATTATAATTAAATAAAACTAGAGAGTGTTGCCGATTTGGAGGCCTATTTAATAATGAATCTCTTCGAGTCACAAGACATGGAGGATGCGGCTCCGTCGAGCTAGCCTAAACAATTATATTTCTTAGAACTAAAGTAGAAATGACTATGTAAGCCCTCTTAATCTAAGACAGAGGGGCGAGGGGGTACCATAACTCCTCCATCCCCAGATGGAAAATTATCGGAATCATTTTTAACATTTTTCCGACAATTTTTCATAAAAGACATAATTTTAAATCTAAAGACATACAGAATTATAATAAGTAAAATTAGAGTTAAAAGACACAATATAACATTAATAAAAACACTGAAATTAGAATCTATTTTACTATTGGAAACACTGTCGATCACTTCACTATGTTTTAGCACTTCCGACATGTATTTAATTTCATCTAAGTTGACCTCCTTCATATTAAGTGCACGTGTACTGGATAGCGTCGTTTTTGCTCGTAGCTGCGGTAAATTGATAACGGGAATTGCAGGTACATAGTCCCTTTCTGTATAAATTTGGTGGTGATGAATTTGAATACCGGATATTTCTAGTTCACATGGATCTTCCAGGGTAAGTATATAAGTCCCGAGTACTGGATATCTATTTATTTCACCATTACATTTTTGTGTTAATGTTTCTTTCAATTTTGTATATAAAATCCAATTTCCAGGTTTGATTCTTTGTATTTTTACGTCTTCGATGCGAATCTGATGTTGAGTACAACTACTTAGATTGCTTTCAAACTTCATTAACTGCTCTATACAGGTGACATCTTGGTACATCGCCCGGTCATCATTCGTACAGAGAAAGTGGTCTCTTGTAGCAAGACTGCGGCACGCTTTCATAATCGGTAAGTATTTTACACCTTTCGCCAATAGGTAAAGGTATTTAGGGAATATAGTGAAGGTAACATTTTTTTGGAATACAGGTAAGGAATACAATTTAAAATAATTATATGTAATGTTATCTATCAAGGGAATTTCCATTATGAACGTTATCTGGTTTTTCTTTAAATATGATTTTACAATAAAAGTTTCTTCTAATTTAACTAAGTTATCTTCATTAGGGATATACACCAAGTTTCCAACATTTGAAATTAACTTTAAATGTGCCAAAAGTTCTGTTGAGTTTATAATCGACTGATGTAATATAGAGCCTTTACTTAATGCTAATGCAGTTTCAATTTCACTTAGTCTAATAAAGATGGTTCTGAAATTACTAACAAATAGATTATATAGTCCCATTAGGTATAAGGATAGTAGCCAATCATTCTCCTTATTTATTAATTCATTTAAACTAGTTTCTACTTGTTTTAAACGTGTGTCTAAGTTAATTGTGTTATTGTTAATAATTTCAGTTGTATTTACAATACTACTTAACATAGATGAAATAAAAGTAACCTTTTTGGAAACAACAACTTGGTTATTATTTAATTCGGAGATTAGTTTTTCGTATCTAACTGCATCTTCGTGATCAAGATTTCCTGAGATAATCTTAATGATTGAGCCTAGTGGATTTATAAGACCTCTTCTAAATCGTTGTTGTGGCATCAGTTGGTGATATTTATCTATTGTTATATCGCGAAGATATTCAGCATGTTTTAAGATACTAATAAAATCATGAGGAAATGATTCATTTAATGTAACTAAAATTTTAAGTTCGTTAAATTTTGATATGGTATAGGTTAAATCGTTATAAATGTTTTCCAGATTTATGTTTTTTATAATTGTCCAGTTATCTATTTGTAGATGAGCTTGACCTTCCTTTACAGGCAGGATCCCTGGATTTCCTTCAAGGTTTTGCAGACGAAGGGCCAGCACCTGCATCGCTACGGTCAGAATACACCACCTGTGGAGGGCGTTTTATATTTTTAATTGGTGCTTTTGTCTCTCTATCACCTACTATAAGTGGAACTACATTTTTACAAGTTTTCCCTGTAACCTTAGCCTTGCGATATCTTGCCTTGTCTTTACCTTTTCTCTTATTAATATCTTTTACGTAAACTAGGTGTCCTTCAGGAAACTCGAATCCTGTTTCTCCACCTTGTTTGTCTCTAATCTTTTCCTTACTTCCTATTATTTTATCGGTTAAATATTGATATAAGAATTTTGTACGTTTGGAGTGATCTTTAACTAATTGTTGTACATAAGACCTTTCTAAATTATTGTTAAATGGATTATCTGTATCAGTATGTCCAAAGACAACTTCAAACGGCGTTAACCCCGTTACAGAGTGTATTGTGTGATTGTAAGCCATTATAGTGTATGTCATGACTGATGCGGCATCAGTGCATTTCCTTTCGTATTTGGCGATTCGATAAATTTCAATGATCGTGGAATGTAATCTTTCAATTAAACCCATAGAATTAGGGTTGTTAGGTGTACCAATGTGAAGTGAGATTTTATGTAAACTTAAAAATTCTTTTAAAAGTTCATTGTTGAATTCGGTACCTGGGTCTGAACTTATTTTCTTGGGAATGCCGTAAAAAGAGAAATATTTCATTAAAGCTCTTACAATCTCCGGTGTAGTTTTATTTGAAATTTCGATAGCTTGGCCTAATTTACTAAATGCGTCGATTAGCGTCAGATAGTATTTTCCTTCAATAGAAAATGTATCAATAAACAGTTCTTGAAACGGAGCATTTTGAGTTTGAGTTAACTGAAGTAAAGGTTTGATAGGTTTCCTATCGTACTTCATTGTACGACAGGCTTCACAGGCGTTAATAATAGCAGGAACGGTTTCTGACATGTTTTCCCAATAATAATTTCTACGGATTCGTACTAATGTTTCCCTAATTCCGCGATGGCACGTTTTGCCTTCGTGATGTTTTAATACTATTGCCTTTTGTTCACCCTCATTTTCAACGTATACCATTCGTTCTGTGCATTCATATAACTGTACCATCTCTTTCTTGAATAACTCTATTATTAATTTGCTAAACTGTGCACGATGTTTTTCCTCTTCGAAGTAAATGAAATATTTAATTTTTGGTCGAATATACTCTTTTAAAAATTGCTTAATAAGCTCCGGTTTATCTGTAGGCATAAAAACTTCTAAAATCTTTTGTCTTTTTCTTGAAATATCTTTTACATTAAACTCGTTTTTAAACCAAGAAAATATTAAAATTTGATTGGGTTTGGTGTCGATTGCCTCGTGTAAGATGGGTATGCCTGTTGATTCTAGCTCTATAGCAGAGTGTATAGTTTGTGACTTATTACTTTCTGCAGACGGCGATCTAATAGGATATTGTTCTACATCGTCTGAAATGGTTATCGGACTTGCTGAAGTAGTCTTACTCATCTCTGAAATTGACATTGTTGAAGATGAACGGCGTTTTTGTTTTTTTGATAATTGTTTTATATTCTTTATAACATCTTCAATATGTTCTTGTAAGTTTACGTCCTCTTCATCAACATTCACTTGCATGGAATGTCCTTCATCATCTGAATCTAATGCATTTACTCTAATTCTGGATAAGGCATCGGCATTTGTGTTTTGTTTACCAGATTTATATATGATTTCGAAATTATAATCTTGTAAACGCAATCTCCACCGCGTGAGCTTGCTATTCGGATTTTTCAAAGAGTTTAACCAGGCTAGTGGCCTGTGATCTGTATAAATAAGGAATTTTTTTCCATGTAGATATGGACGGAAATGCTTTATTGACCAAATTATAGCGAGCAGTTCGCGTTCGATAGTACTATAACGAGTTTCGGTGTCGCTCAAGGTACGGCTAGCATACGCAACAGGTTTGTCATTACCTATTGTCCCTTGTGACAATACCGCACCTAAAGCTACATTGGACGCGTCAGTAGTGAGTATGAACGGCTTATCGTAATCAGGGTACTGTAGTAGAGGAGCATGTGTCAAGAGTTCTTTACATTTATTAAAAGCATCGATATATTCCTGGTTGATAATAATTTTGTTTCTTTTCTTTAAACATGAAGTAAGTGGTTTTGTGATTTTCGCAAAATCGGGAATAAATCGTCTATAATAGCCTACAAGACCAAGAAAACTTTTGATTTCAGTAGTGCTTTTAGGTAAAGGGAATTTAAGTACTGAGTCTATTTTATCGTCGTTAGGACGTAGTCCATGTTCCGTTATAACATGTCCAAGGTAAAGTACTTCTTTCCTCAAGAATTCTGTTTTATCAAGCTGAATTTTAAGGTTGGTGGTTCTTAGTCTGTCGAATATAAGTCGTAATTTGTAAATGTGTTCTGCCAAGCTTGTGGAGAATACGATGACGTCATCAAGGTAAACCATACAGTGTAATCCTTGAAGACCCCTCAATACATTGTCCATTGTGCGTTGGAACGTCGCAGGCGCTGTTTTTAGTCCGAACGGCATTCTGATAAATTCAAAATGGCCGTTCGCAGTAAAGGCGGTTTTTTGTCTGTCGTCCTCTTCTACCTCGATTTGGTGGTACCCACTAGCTAAATCTATGGTACTAAAGTAAACGCTTTTACCTAATTTGTCCAATAAATCGTTAATATTGGGTAGAGGGTATTTATCATCAATAGTTATGTCATTGAGCCGTCGATAGTCAATTACCATGCGGTATTTTATTTCTCCGGAAGCATCCATCTTTTTAGGGACTAGATGTACAGGAGCATTCCAAGGGGAATGGGATTCTTTAACAATGTTATCTAATAATAATTTTTTTACTTGATTGTTAATTTCGTCTGTCTGTGCGGGTGATTGTCTATACGGTTTAACATATATCGGGTCTTCGTTTTTTGTACGGATTTTATGTTTCACCTGATTTGTAAAAGATAATGGTAACTGATCGCAATGAAAAATATCTTTATATTCTCGACAAAGATTGTATATTTTATTTTTTTCTTCATCGTTAACATGATCGAGTCGCAGCTTTTGTAAATTATTTTCAAGTAATGCGTCAGTCTCTATTTCTGTAATATTTTCCGTATAATTTAGATAGCAATTTGTATTTTCATATTTTATAACTGTCAAAGGTTGTGTTACGGTAAGTTGTAAGGTTTTATCAGATGTATTTTGGATAACTGTGCATGCGTATCCTTTTTCACAGTTTACTAATGCACTTGGCATTCTAACATCGGAATTAAATTGAATAAAATTTAAAATAGCTTCGCCAGAATATTGATCTGTTGGCAATTTAACACGCTTTTCGCAACGAGAAGGTAAATAAATTGTGTGATTTAAGTTATTTACTATAGGTATACTAGTAGTTTTAGTTTTTAACGTGAGATTTTTTAAATCGATGACTGCGTCTAGACTTTGTAAAAGATCATTACCAATAAGGCCATCGTATCTTGCGTCAACATTGTATAAATAAAATTTATGAGAATCACTGCTTTTAAATGTGGGCAAAAGTGGAATATTTATAACTTCGGTGTGATTACTAGAGGCATGCGTGCTCATTACGGTAAACGGTTCATATTGGATAAAATTATAAAAAATTTGGTAAGCTATTCGCGGGATTAAAAATAATCTAGAGCTTCCTGTATCGATCATCATTTTGGCGTCGATTTCAGGAATGTATATATACGGTAATTTTAAATTAGGATCACAATTTAATTCTATGATTTCGTTTCTTCCTTCGAGGCTTTTATAGAAAAATTTTCAGTTGGTTGAGAATTATCTTGTTCCGTCCCTAATTCATATTCGTGTTGATCGGTGAGATAACTGCCATAGTCAACGTTATCTTCACAGTAGGTCTCATCGTATGTCTGTTCGTAATCAAAGTTATTATTTTCATTATTGATGTCTAACTCGTTGATTTTAAAACCCTCTTGTGGTCTAAGAGGAATTGTCCTCATTGACACATCAGTAGCCTGATGGTGAGGTGGCTGTATTTGAGGTCTATATCCGAATTGTTGCGGTTGGTTATTAGCGGTAAATGGACGGTACCCGAATTGTTGTGGGGTCCTAATAAAGTTAGGCTTATAACCAAATTGTTGTGGTGCTAAGTTTGGTCGATATCCAAACTGTTGTGGACTCGCGTAGTTAAAATTAGGCTTGTTAAATTGTGGGCGGAAACCCATGTTAGGCTGACTAAATTGTGGACCTTTATTTTGCGGTGACAATCCGAAATTGAATTTTGGTGTGAATCCAGGATTTAAGTTACGGTTCTGTTGAAAACTGTTAAATTTAAATCCTTGATTTTCGGCTGTTAATGGCTTTTGAGTATTACCAGAAATTCGATTTCGCATTTTGTACTGTTCGTGGAAATTTACTTCTTCAAGTACTATTTTTAATGCATCTTCTAAGGTTCCTGGTGACCGTAGTCGCACTATACGCACCATTTCCTCAGGTAGATTGTATAAAAATACTTTTGAAGACATGTCATTATAAATGGTAATTTTCGCGGATTTCATATTTTCATCTGATGATAAATTCACCTTTGATATTAAAAGCGATCTTACACTCTGTATTCGGTTACAGAAATCTAAATAAGTCTCACCGTTTTTAATTTTTAAAGATTCCAATTCTAAACTAATGCATTGCTCGCTACGCGGATCCCCAAAATGTTGTTCCAATAAAATTCGTAACTCGGTCCAAGACAGTATATCTTCGCGTTCTGATAAAAGCGCGGCTGCGTTGTCTGTAAGCCGGCTAGTCACGGCGTGATACACATATACATTTTGTTCTTCCGAACCTCTATATCTACTTATTACATATTCACTTTTTCTTAAAAATAAGTTTAGTTGTCTTTTATCACCTCCATACAATGGGATGAGACGTAAAATTTCATTAGGAATGGCAATAATTTCTTGCGACATTTTAATTAATTTTATTACTTACTTACTTAAAATAAGGTATTTAAAAAGATTTTTTTATTTTTTTATTTTTAAACCTTTTATTTTTATAACTACTTATTTTTAACTTAATAGGCACTTACAGATTTGAATGCAAGGTAACCAATAACATTTATTGCTATATTTAATTTAGGCACTTTCAGATTTTTATGAAAACTAACCAGTAACGTTTTACACACACAAATAATGAGAAACACAGGGAATGTGAAAGGATTAGCGAAAAGTTGTACTCACAAACCGATTCGCCCCATGCTCAGCATTCAGCAACCACTTTCCTTGACTAATTTATTTGTTCGAGGATTTACTCTATAACGCTATTCGCGCCGCGATCACTAACAGGCGAATTTGGTTTGGACACCCGTTTAATTAAAGCGATAACGACACAGCCTTGAGCAAATCCTACCGGCTGCGCCAGTCAAGTTTTGGGAGAGTCTAAATTAGTTTTTAAAAATTATAATTAAATAAAACTAGAGAGTGTTGCCGATTTGGAGGCCTATTTAATAATGAATCTCTTCGAGTCACAAGACATGCAGGATGCGGCTCCGTCGAGCTAGCCTAAACAATTATATTTCTTAGAACTAAAGTAGAAATGACTATGTAAGCCCTCTTAATCTAAGACAGAGGGGCGAGGGGGTACCATAACTAGCTATTTATACATAATAACAACTAAGTTAAAAATAATAAACATAATAAATTGTACCTACCATTTATAAAAGAAAAACCCATAGATAAATAAAAATTGGCGAGACGGACTTCGCGCTGACGCAGCTAAATGTCATCTGTCATATTTGACATTAACATTATGCCACCGCCACGACAGCAAAAATGGCAAAGAAAGTCCAATGCTCTTGCAATTTCAATATCCACCCCTTGACAACCGAAATGTTCACTTCAAAGCGCAAAATAAAACGCACGCGCGCTAAGTAAAACGCAACAGTGCCAGGATGCGATCTCGAACGCCCCCACGCGACGTGAAGACCCAGATTGTAAGTAGAAAAAATAGCAAACCCAAATTTTACACAGCTAATGTGAGCTGGAGAGTAAGTAAATACTTTTTAAGGCGTTTCTTAAATGTATCAATTGTCCTCAGGTCACGCATCGGCGGCAGGAGATCGTTCCAGCACCGAGTGGCTGCGAACCTAAACGACCCACGGAACACACTAGTACGATGTTTAGGAGTCGTAAAAATGTGTTTACATGCTCTCATCGGGTTCCTATTGACACTTTTAGCCCAAGTTAGTTAATTGAATAAATATATTGGCTTCCCAGATTTAATTATGCCAAACAACAGAGTAGCAAGATGGATCTTTCTGCGAGCCTCCATTTTTAATGGATTGGAGTCACAGACATAGATCTAAATAGACGACGCAAGTATCGCGATTTGTATGAAAACCGAGCGTGCCACTTTTTCTGTAGGTATTAAGACGTCAACGCTAATAGTGATGGGAAATCTCCTTCTGTGCTGATGCTAAGTTGATCGACTAAAGAGTACTGCGTTGTGACATTCATGTATTTTATATGTAAGTCATTAAAGTGAATAATGAGTATAATGAGGTACTAGAGGTGTGCGCCGATACCAAATTGACCGGCGCGCGGCGGCGGCGTGGAGGCCAAAACCGAATGGCGGGCGGCGGGCGGCGGCGTGAAATCGGCGTGATGCTTTTTGTGTGAACGCGTAAATATTATTATAGTGAGCATTTTGCGAAAAACAACCAAATTATTAATGTAGTTAACTACGTAGGTACTTTGTGGTACAAACGTACCAAATTATATGATTGTAACAAGGTTATAATTTGTATATAATTAAAGGTGATTATTTATATGTATAAGATAGCAGCACAAATATATTGGAGCAATGGAGGTGGAGCAAATATCACCAGCAAACTTTTAAATCCACAACTATTCTTCATAAATAATATTGAGGGTAATTTTTACATTTTGAACTGGATTAATTATGATTTAAAATTAACAAAAAATTATGACACGGAAATCGCTCGAGGGAGCAAAGAAAATGTACTCTCATAGTGAGTTCAGTCAATTTAACAGATCGTTCAATAACAAATACTAATAAATATATGTATCTATGGTTACACCATATTAGGATCAATTAAAAACCAAAATAAAGGCGCACCACTTAAAATCAAATCTTATGACAGCTTTGACACATACCATCAATGACCTTTTACATATATACTAGTAATACGTAAATGAATTGCATTTTAAAATGGCGAAATTGCTTCTATGACGTAATACACGTCGAAAGGGAAAATCATATCACTAACCTATAGTTAAAAAGAGAAAGACAATATTTTGACTTTTGGTAGTTGACCAATGAGCTCATAGAATTTATGCGCTATCTCTGCCGCCATTGTTTTCCTCTTTCACTCTTACAGAAAACATAGTACCTATACGCTCCTAAGTCATGTATCGGATTGGTAACATGGCAAATGTCATCACTAAATGAAAATTTATATTTACAATACTTACGAATTAGGGAGTGCAATCTCGAAATACCGAGATCTTGCACCAATTTTGCAAGATTAATCTTGCAGCCAAATTCGCGCACGATCTCGCAAGATTTGTAAGATTGCACAGCAATATATCCCATGATTATTAGAAAGCGCGGCCGCGCGCAAACCACAGAACAATATACTCTAGCGAGGCGCAAACTGACTTCCCACTGACGCACGCCTCGCCCGGTTCTTCTATCAGTGCTAGTGCTAGGGTGAAACGGGGGTGTGCGATGCGGGGTAGAAAACAATAGTGCGCCTGCGCGGAGTGCGCGGCAGGCATTGCCTATTTTTTTGCCATAATACAATTGTTTCTGTCACTGTTGTGTTGTTGTGACGTATTAATTTGATTTCGCAAAGTGTCGATTGATTTAATAGTAAACAAGTGAGTTTGCGGTTGAATATTGGTTTTTATAAGTGAAATAGTGCCATCGTGTCATTAAATGTAATTCATAAGGAGTATTTGGCAGGGCCAGTTGGCAGACGACACTATAGATATGTTTGTTTTCTAAGGAGTTTTTTCAGAATAATTCGTAATATTTTTAATAAATAATTCAGTATATTAGTGATTTATTTTATTTATTTATTCCGCACCTAAAACAATAACTATACCAAGTTTCAATTAGAATACTTATAATAATAATTAAAAATAATTCATACAATTGCGAGATCTCGCAAAATATCGAGATCTTGCGAGATTAGCCTTCTTAAATCTTGCAAATACCGAGATTGAAGACTTTGCTGCAAGATTGCACTCCCTATTATGAATGAAATGAGACATTTTTATTGTCTCTTATGGTTGCAGTATAATTTTTACAATTTCTGTATACATAGGAAGGCATTTAAATCAATTAACAAATCAAAAACTTATAAAGGTAACGATCGCGTAAATCATGTTGACGTGACACTGACTGACGTCTGACTGAGTGAAACTCGGGCAATTACCTGAGTTTGTTCTAGTCATTACGGAGGGCAGGCAACGTATCTACACATATAATATCATTGCATACCATACTGACTTCTCCATTGTTCATCCCTTCGATCAACAATACCAACTATATAACGCGTCACGTACAAAATCAAAGCTAAATTCTGTCCACGTGAATAAATACTTTTTCAAAGCAATGAATTACTCCTGTCGCTTAAAAATGAAAAGATATTAAACATTAAAGTGTTTTGAACAAATTGTACTGTATTTGGTTGGGAACCAATCTTTATTTCCAGTCGCCTCAATTCATTTTTCTTTTAAATTATTATCATTCGGGAAACTAAAAAACGAAAGGTTAATGTTATTTGAAAACAAAAGTATATTAAGTAAGAAGTATGTGTTTAAGATTTTTTTCTGTGCAACGAATTATTATTCCTCCGTTTTAAATATCGATTATAATTTCTAATCGAGAAATGTGTTTTATAGAGTAGACATCTCTAAACGCTTAAAAATGAGAAAAGCTACGGGTAGCGCGGCATACGATACTTACGCTGCTTCGATATTCTATGCGTATTAACGCAGTACGTTACATCTACCGCGCCAAGTAAAACCCGCAATCTATTACGAATTAGGCGGCATACACTCGGTTGCACATTTTTTGATTTCGAAATTGATTTAATAACAAAATTATTGATTTAATAAAAATTAAGCTTAATTTCATAATAAAATTACTTACCGGTGGAAGGAAACGTCTCTGTTTACTCGGTTACTCACAGACGTGGTGTTTTAGCAGTTTTTAATGGCCCAATTAGGCATTTTTCAAATTTTAAATTGTGTTCCAACGGTCTATGACTGTGTTAGCGGTCGGACGCGGACTGTCTGCGTGAGAGCCGTACATAAGCGTTTTTGGCTTATGCTGAACACGCGAAGTAGATGCACTTGCGTTGTCTATTTAGATCTATGTCTGTGATTGGAGTTAATGAGGAATGGAGTCACATGAGATCGTGGCGGTATATGTAAACAGTAACGTGCACAGGCATTTTGCACCCGTTGTACCAGCTTAGCCGTTCTAGCCAGAAGACATGGTCCATACACTGTATCACAGTAGTTGAGTTTTGAAAGGATAAGCGATTCGCAAAGCGTGATTCTAAGCTGTTCATCAAGATACGGACGTATTTTATAGAGTAATTTAAGGCGATAAAAACAGCTACGAACACACTCAGCGATATGGCTTTCAAAATTAAGATGGCTGTCCAGAGTTAAACCCAGATTTCTACTTTTATCCGTACGATCAATAACTTCGCCATTAAGCTTTACATTGATGTTTATTTATCCAGTTTCTTTATTTTATTTCTAGTACCTATCACCATTAATTTAGATTTTTTTGGATTGAGAACCAGACAGTTACACTCGCACCAATCAGCTATTCTTGATAGATCACTTTTAATTAGTTTTACAGCATTATCGAGGTTGTCAGGACTTAAAGAGAGCTGTGAGTCATCTGCGTAAAGGTGGTACCTACTATGTTTTATGTTGTGGATGAGGTCAGCGCTATATAAAATATAAAGAAAAGGGCCAAGTATCGAACCCTGTGGGACTTCCCGGTTCACTGATATGGAAGATGAATGGGATTAAAGCCTTGATAAACACCACTATTCCACCGTTAATTATGGAATCCACACTTGCACAGCTGCACCAACACTTCACGGTACTTTGTAAACAGTCACAAGATGTAAATATACGGTTTTTATTTAATTTTTCGGTACAGTGTTGCTCGATCCAAGTACGAAACTATCACGTAAACTACAGGAGTAGGGCAGCTAGTATTTGTCTTGTCTGATAAAAAAATACTCTGTAGATCGCCCCACCAATCGCATGTTTTGTCCTTGAGCGCCCACGTATCATTGTTCCAAAAAATAGGACCTTGATGTATAAAAATAAATATTTTTTTTTTTTACAAAAATATTTTGTTTATGTGGAAGTTATACGCTTGGCCTGCATTTTTAATTTCTCGATAAATAGAACACATAAAACATAAATATAAGTATTAACATACAGGGTATTTAATACTAACATATAAAAATAAACCATACTACACTCTAAACAATGACTGTAAACATATCTGTCTAAAAACATTGTAAAAACATATTCGTACATACGTAACATATTGTCCGCGCCGGCTTTCAGCCGTATTTCGAAGATAAGTACGAAAATTAACTAACTTAATATTAAAATAGGTTAAAACATTCACAATAAACACTTTTAACTAAATAACTCACCCACATACAAAACAAAAGGTCTTTTAATACCTCTAACACACTTACATAAGGCAATCGCTTTGCTGCGCTTCGCGATTTATTATTTATTTATGACTGACTTAGTTAATGGAGACTCATTAATGGTACTGGACTGAAATTTTTCAGCCAACCCACTCGCAATATATTATTTAACACATTAAATTTGATATAAAATACTTTTCATCCATTAACCGCTCGGTGAAGGTCGTTGTATACTCGGATCCTCTACTATTGGGGTACTTATATATTTCCTCGAAATGTTTACGAGAAATACGTTTGTTGTCATATATATTTTTATAATCCATGCCGGTTATTTCTTCACCAACTTTATCCAGCCATATTTTAAATTGTGCCGTTTTTGATACAGGGTCAGGGAACCGGTGCAAAGTGATATCTGAAAAATATATTTTAATTATTATTTACATAATGTCAAGGAATTTTATTAAGTTTCTACTATAAAGGCTCTGCTGAGATTTAACCATTGTCGATTTTAGATGTCAAAATATCTCATATTATTATGTTTGTCTGTTCTCTCTCATCAATAATGTGAATAGATGTTGTTATGACAAAATTTTAGGTCTTAATCAAGGGTGTTGTACGCAGCGAATATTTTTGACAGTAGAAATCTAGCCTAGAAAGCTAGGGACATCCATTTTAACAGCTACTTGAAGAGGTGACACATTGAAACGCAGAATGTTTATTGCCATAATTTTGATTGACATACATCATATGGCACACAATTCAAAAAGCATAATAGCTTGTCGCAATTTTTTTATTACGCATAAACATACCGACGCAGAATATTTGAATGACATATTAATATAAACCATAATCATTAGAATCTATATTATTGTTTGTCATATTTTTTTTTTTTTTATTATTATCTAAAAAAGCTACAAAACAAATAACAACCATAAATACAAATAAAATCATTATACAATTTACACTAGTTCAAAACTAAATTGTTATCTTAAACTATGTAGCCTTATCATGGCTTTAAGGTTTTACAATAACATGCTATGCTTATACTTAAAATAATTTAATTAAATAATAAAATCTGTTTTCCACTAAAACAATTCAAAAAAAAATAAAAAAAAGTTATTAAGTTAACATTATTTAAAAAGTGTCTTAAATATAGAACGTGCAACAATACCACGACTGCTGTTCATAACATCCAAAAATTCATTTTTAGCTTCGAGCTTGTTATACAGTCGATACGTACGGATATATTAAGCATACTTTAATACGCATAATTGTATTATTCATAATTTTGTTATACATACTCTTACAAAGCATTGAAGCGATTTGGCGGGCTAAACTTCCTACAATTAGTATGTAGCGGTTTAGTCCCTGCCTCAGAATAGGAATGAAACCAGTGAATAGGTTACAAAGTTTATTCCTAATCTTTTAGAAAAGAATTTACAAAAACTCAGGGAGGGTTCACGGATCGCTCACTCTGTCCGCTTGACTAGGACTTAAAAAGGACTTAGCTTTAGGCTAATCTTCCTCGTAGACTGCAACTACCCGGAACCTGGAACCAACGGGATCAGTCTGCGCGCAGGGACGAAAGCGGAGTCGTGTACGCCAGGCAGCTGGTCACGCACAGGCTCTAGCAGGCGGGCAGGCAGCAGGCAGGCAGGCAGCAGGCAGGCAGCGAACAGGCTCAGGGGATGAAACCTGGTACAGGAACCCTGGAATACACAAAGAAAAGGAATGAAATTACGTTCACTAAGTCCCGGCTTTTGTAGGCTCTGTTGCAGTACAGCTACAATTGAACCAGGCTCACTTTACCGAGTAAAATTGTAATTGCAAAACCGTTAGACAATTTTAACAAGAGAATTTACAACAAGCGGGTAAATACCAACATTGTAATTGAATGTTGAACTGAAACGGTAAAAATGAGTAATCTTTAAATTAACTGGAAATGGTATTTCGTCTACGGGATCACAGGGAACCTCGCGTCACTTCAATACCAATGACACTTGCTTGACAGTAATTTTAATGATCATTTTCATTCAGTATTTATAAGTAGTTCAAGACAATATTTTGCTAATCAGTGAGGTAACACGCTACTAGATATAGGTTCGGTCGAAATCACCGCTAAGCTGGTTAACAAATATTTAAAGAAAAATAACACGAATAAGGGTGCAGGGCCCGATGGCATACATCCGTTGTTCATCAATAACTGCGCTGATTCACTTACTTATCCCCTCGTACATATTTTTAAATTATCTTTTAGCAATGGCAGTGTACCTCAAAATTGGAAAAGAGCTTGGATAACACCTATCCCTAAAGGCAATAGTAGTAACGATGTGGCTAACTATAGGCCGATCTCCAAACTCTGTCAATTTGCTATAATACAAGAAAAATACAAGAAAAGATTGTTACAGATCAACTATTTGAGGTGGTGCAGCGCGTCATTGTCCCAAATCAACACGGCTTCTGTAAAAAGCGTGGTATGGATAGTAATTTGCTAAGTTTTACTGAAGTTATTTTATCAGCAATGGATGATAATGCACAAGTAGATCCAATATATGCAGATTTTGCAAAAGCGTTTGATAACATTTGTCACGACACACTACTTCTTAAGCTCTGGCAACTCTGAATTCATGGTGATCTGCTTCGATGGATTCGTTCATACATAGAAAATCGTAGTCAGGCTGTTGTATTGTGTGGTTACTGTTCTGCGTATAAAAACATACCGTCTGGAGTTCCGCAAGGATCCCATTTGGGACCTTTACTCTTTATTATTTATGTCAATGATCTGACCAAGTCTATTAATAACTCAAACGTATTACTATATGCGGATAATACGAAATTATTCAGAGTAATAAAAGAACCAGATGATGCTAAGTCACTGCAACGCGATCTGAATAATTTTGTTGACTTCTGTAATAGTAATAGCTTATTCCTAAATTTAGATAAATGTTTTTCAATCTTCTTCACAAGAAAAAAAAAGCAATTAACTATACTTACAAAATATGCGGAAAGGATATTAAACGCGTAACTGAAATTAGGGACCTAGGCGTCACAATGTATTCAAAACTCTCGTTTATTCCTCACATAGATAAGATAGTTAATAAATCATACAAGCTTATGGGATTTATATTACGTGTAGGAAAAAAATTAAAAACCGCATCAACCTATAAAATTTTATTTAACAGTTTTGTGCGAAGTAGACTGGAATTTGCTAGTTCTGTTTGGAATCCATATCAGCAGGTTCATTGAGATAAAATTGAGAGGTTACAAAGAAAATTTGTCAAGTCTTTGGACTACAGAACCGGTCACCCTCACACAGATTATGAATCATCCCTTCTAT
Source organism: Scoparia ambigualis (assembly GCA_963921215.1). Taxonomy (NCBI): domain Eukaryota; kingdom Metazoa; phylum Arthropoda; class Insecta; order Lepidoptera; family Crambidae; genus Scoparia; species Scoparia ambigualis. The sequence continues at coordinate 30,272,086 of OY992514.1, forward strand.
TTCATAAAATAGACTCCTTGATGCAACGTCGCAGGCTCATTGATATGACATGCTTATATAAAATACTCCATAACATGGTTGACGCCCCTTTTCTGTTGGAATAAATTCACTTTCGTGTTCCTCGTAAGCAAGAAAGAAATAGTCGGAAGAAGTCACTATTTACCATTATGCCTAGTAAGACTTGCTATGGCAGTAATAGTTTTATAAAGAGAGCTTGTACTACATATAATGATACATTCATTAATGTAGACATATTTAAAACTGTTTTAACGGGACTAAACACGATTAATTTTGTAAGTAAGTACATATCTACTTACTGCTTGACGTTTCGGCCGCGATGCTGCGGCCGTGGTCACAAGCGAACTGTAGACATATTAGTAGACATATTTGATCGGTCGGTAATAAAATTTAGAAGCCACATCACTGAACTTGCACACACTACTGCGCAGAAATAATGAAATGGTTAAATAATTTAACCATTTTATTTTTATTTCATTTTACTGATCTTTATTATTTTATTTTTTACTGTTTTTATAACTTTAATGATTGAATTATTGTATCACCAATTGAACTATTATGTTAATTATTTATTTATTGATTGAATATTGTATTTTTTCAATTTATAATATAGTGTTATTTTATTAATTAATTAATTGAATATTTTACATTTATTTATTGAATTAATTTTATTGAATTATTGAGTAATAATTTTTTTTATTTTTACTGTTATGTCGACTGTTTTGTAATTCGTAATATTTGATTTTTTTTTCTCAATAATAATTGCTTATTAATAATGTAATGGTATTGTAGTTGTTTTGTAAATGTTGCACTGCGCATTAAGAGCGTTTACGCCGAGCGCGAGATCTCAAGTTTAGGTTTTTAAGTCCAAATATCACGCACACAGAAGCGAGCTGTGAGCGCGCGCGACTGTGTGTGTAGAATAGGCTAGTTCTGCTCACTATAGTCAAACACACTCACTTTGATCTGTTAGATCGAATTTGTAATAGGTAGGTACTTCGATTATTTTTTTTAATATGGGCGTAAGTAATGCATGAAATATGTAAGTATAATATTATATTGCATGTATTTTTATTAAACTTGCAATGTATGCTATGTATGTCTTGTTCGGGTGGAATTTTGCAACTCAATTTTGACCCACTTCCCGTTTACTGATTGAGCTGAAAATTTGCATACATGTGTAAATCGCGTGACAATGCAATTTTATGATTGACATGGTGCTGATCTGATGATGGAGATGGAAAGTGGCCATTGAAACTTTGCAATAGAATAGCACAACCTAATAGAGTTTGGGCTCGTTTGAATCGTCTTAACGAGTAGTTTTTCTTTCAATGGTAACCAGGGTCTGATGATGGAGCTGGATGGTGGTCATAGGAACTCTGTAATAAAACGACGCAACCCCATCGAGTTTCGGCTCGTCTCATTCGTCTTGACGAGTCCTTTGTTTTTAGATGGTTACCAAGGTCTGATCTGATGATGGAGCTGAAAGGTAGTCATAGGAACTCATTGAAGAAACGACGCAACCCCATCGAGTCGCGGCTCGTTTGATTCATCTTGATGAGTACTTTGGTGCTAGATGGTAACCAGAGTCTGATGATGGAGCTGGAAGATGGCCATAGGAATTGAGTAATTAAACAACATAATAACCCCATCGAGTAAGGGCTCGTTTAATTCGTCTAGACAAGTACTTTGCTGCTAGATGGTAACCAGGGCCTGATGATGGGGCTGGAAGGTGGCCATAGGAACTCCGTAATAAAACGACGCAACCCCATCGAGTTTCCGCTCGTCTCATTCGTCTTGACGAGTACTTTGGTTTTAGATGGTTACCAGGGTCTGATCTGATGATGGAGCTGAAAGGTGGTCATAGAAACTCAGTAGATAAACAACATAACCCCATCGAGTAAGGGCTCGTTTAAATCGTCTATGTAACGGTACAGAATGAATGGTATCCGTCCGTTAGTAAGGAATGTGTGGGAGTAGCATTAAAATAAATATTAATGCGTAGCACCATTAATATAATAAGCATGAAAAAGGGAATAATAAACTAGTTCAGAATAATGGTCAATGGTCTAGCGCTTTATTTTTAGTTTGAATTTCGCGGGGACTGCTCTGCGCGTCCCTTGCGACATAGGCGGCGTCTAGCGGAAGTTATTTACGTAAGCTTCGCATAAGGTTGCTAGTTTGACTTCTTTATTTTGAATTTCGCGGGGACTGCTCTGCGCGTCCCTTGCGACATAGGCGGCGTCTAGCGGAAGTCATTTATTTGGGCTTCGCGTAAGGTTGCTAGGTTGACTAGGACTTTATTTTTATTTTGAATTTCGCGGGGCTTTGGGGGTCGGCAAAGTGGTTCACCTACGGGCGGGCGCCACCTATGGTCGGAATACGGAACTTTTTATAATTTCACAAAATACAGGATTATTGGCTTAAGTGGATGATTATTGAGAGGGAATTGTTAATAGAAGGCTACATTTAGATATTCAAAGATGTAATATTGGCTATCTGACGAGATTTGGTTAGATTATGGAAAAATTTTAGAATTGCGCGGCGAAAGCGGCAATGAGCGAGCGAGAGGTTGAGAAAAAGACAGAAAGAGAGGTCGGATGATAGCTCCACGTGGCGCGACGCGAAGGCGGGGGGGCATCGGGGAAACGGCTAGCGATTGGTTGAAGGGAAGAAAAGCGGACTCGCGCGGGCAAATCTTAGGCGCGCGTGGCGGGAAAGTGAAGATGCTTGGGAAAAGGGCGGAAAAATTAAGGACATTCAATTTTGGGACATCGGCGGTGCGGTCCAACTTAAGAGTGCGGTACGACTCATACGGGAAAAATAGTGTCCGAGCTTTGATAGTGCGCTAAGTGATATTCGAGCTGCGATATTAATTAAGATTGTGAAATTGAAAGTTATTAATAAAGTAAACTATTGCGGTCGCAACTCGAATCCGTTAACGGAATGAAGTATTCCGGGGTACATCGGCGGAAACGAATCACGGTGGCAACAAAAACCTATGTACCTTTCAACAGACTTCGGTCTGGATGATCTTTGATTGTATTTAATAAGATCGGCGTTTTATATCATTACGCTAAACAATACACTATCTTCGACGGAGTAATGGGGGAGAGACAGTTGTCTCCCTAGTGAAAGTTGAAGATAGGTCAGACACCATTTAGCTGGAGGTAGACACGTATGACCCAGTCCAATCTCGAGTCTACCTCCATACATACAGTGTAGTGATAGGAAAATAACACACTGAGTATACTGGCTCGACTGATAGAACATTTAGGAGTTAGTTGCTTTCAGGGGCAATGCGACTCTCACCACACACCACGAATTTAAATTAAATGAGGCTTGGCCTAGTTTGCAAGGTACACAAAAGGGACTGTTAGTTCGACAAAATATAGGCATTTTCAAGTGAGGTAAGTTGTAGGAATCTATAGGTAGGCGGATATATATATGGTTAGTTATTAATTCAGACTAATAAGGTAGGGATAATTAAGTTACGGCGCTAAATAAAATTATGATGAAGTGATGTGGGTCCTAGCTAGGCAAGTAATCTGTTACCGCAGGCCGGTAAAATTCTAATTGTTTTCCTAAAGTTGTTACCAATTAATTATTCATTTTAAATAATTAACAGAAGTGTGATAATATTGTACGATCATTACTTTGGAGTACCTAAAAGTCTAGACTGGTTTCCTATTACAAGAAAAATACTAAAAAGTTATAGCAAATAAGCTTAGCCGTACTGTGATGTTTGATTTCTAATGCTGAAATGACCAAACAGGCATTTTTTAGCTTTCCCTGGGATGCAATACGATCTCATATCGCTACACTCTTCAAGGTGTTAAAGTTTTACATCCGATACCTTAGCAAAAATAAGCTGATACAAACTGAACAACTAAAACCAGTTTAGAACCTAGGATAAGTCGTTGAAAGAAGACATTGCAAGCTATGAGCTTCTAATAATCTGAAACATAGAAATAATTGATTGATAACAACCAGCTAATTAGCCTGACAATGGTCTACTAATACCATTTGAATAGCCCTCTTAAGATATGTAAGTACTTACTTCTAATAATATGAAACATAGAAATATTTGATGGGAACAATCTAATCAATCAGACTAATACCTAGTACCGTCTAATTTGTACTTATTAAAGTGAGTAAAAGATAACTTCTAAATGTAATTTATTTAATGATTAACAGTGATAATTAACTACCTAATTTACTACCTACTAAAGGTATACTAACTATGATTTAGTAGTCTATCAAATTAACCACTCAGTCTGAGAGACAGAGGGTGGAAGTTAATGAAAAAATAATTAACTTAAGTTCACTACCCTAAAAGTCAGGGATGTTGAATAAATTGAACATCTTTCAATAAACTTGAGATGTACTTACACTTTATAAGATTTGTATAATGAACACTAAGAGTAACCCAAAGTAATTTACTTCAAATGATAGTATTCTATTTCAGTTCACTTCCTTAAGTTCAAGGATATTGAATGAATTAAACATCCTTAATAAACTTAAGATGTGATAATCTGCCAATGCTGCCATTCCAATGTAGTTATATTGGAACTTTATAAGACCTGTATAATAAATACTAGGAGTAAATAAAAGTATTTTTACCTGTATTAATAGCATTCTACTTTAGCCACCGCCTGAAGTGGCGTTTGATTAAATTATCCACCCTTTACGGAACTGAATATAAGTTATTGCATTGAATAATTAAGTTCTTAATGTGAAAAGGATATTTGGATGATAGCAAGCCTTGAGATAAACTCTATTGATTTATGTGGAATAATAAGAATTTAAATTGCTAACACATAGTGCATAATGTAAAATGAAATTAAATTTGAGGAGAGATGTAAATTCTCAGTTAAAGAATTAAAGGCACAAGCTAATAATTAAAGTTAAAGCCAATGTGACGGAACTGTAATTAAACCATGAGATGTACAGTACGCTATGGAGCGGTGGTGGGGCTCATAAATTGCACCAGGCTTCTTATGTATCATGCTACTGATAATAAATAATAATACCTACAAGCTAAGCTATCATCTGATTACCTTTGAGTGGTTACAAATCTTCCCCGCAGCTGCAGTGAAGGATTTAGGTCACAGTTCAGACGGAGTCATTGCTAGGCTACACATATTTATGTTAGGATTTATAGACTGGTAGGTAATTAGGTCAGGAGAAAATAATTTAACACAGGGATAAGCCAATTACTAAACTTTCACGAAAGAACTTGAGTTACTTAAATGCGGTTAACAACGGAGGGTTCACTAGACGATCTGGCCAAAATAGTAGTTATTATAATATTACATTGCTTGACTGAAATTCACTGCAAATAGAATTAAGCTATGCTAAGGTTCCATCTTCATACAAACGCTACACACTCTACAAAACTCCAGACACAACCATTAGATTGTAGATAAATTAGGTTAATTAGTTTTAAGAATTAGATAATAATTTAAGTTAAGGTAAAGCGGCGAGGATGTGTGTATGTATTATAAGCTAGCTAGGCATATAGGTGTGAAAGGCATTAGATTTAGGTTTAGATATAGGTGGAAAAGGTTTAGATTTAGGTGTAGCAAATTAATAATAAGGGGGGAGGTTACATCTAGACGAGTACTTTGCTGTTAGATGGTAACCAGGGTCTGATGATGAAGCTGGAATGTGGCCATTGGAACTTCGCAATGAAATAACACAACCTAATCGAGTTTGGGCTCGTTTAAATCGTCTTGACGAGTAGTTTGTCTTTCAATAGTAACCAGGGTCTAATGATAGAGTTGGATGGTGGTCATAGGAACTCTGTAATAAAACGACGCAACCTCATCGAGTCTCGGCTCGTCTCCATTCGTCTTGACGAGTACTTTGTTTTTAGATGGTTACCAGGGTCTGATCTGATGATGGAGCTGAAAGGTGGTCATAGGAACTCATTAAAGAAACGACGCAACCCCATTGATTCTTGGCTCGTTTGATTCATTTTGACGAGTACTATGGTGCTAGATAATAACCAGGGTCTGATGATGGAGCTGGAAGATGGCTATAGGAACTGAGTAATTAAACAACATAATAACCCCATCGAGTAAGGGCTCGTTTAATTCGTCTAGACGAGTACTTTGCTGCTAGATGGTAACCAGGGTCTGCTGATGGAGCTGGAAGGTGGCCATAGGAACTCTGTAATAAAACGACGCAACCCTATCGAGTTTTTGCTCGTCTCATTCGTCTTGACGAGTATTTTGTTTTTAGATGGTTACCAGGGTCTGATCTGATGATGGAACTGAAAGGTGGTCATAGGAACTCAGTAAAGAAACGACGCATCCCCATCGAGTCTCGGCTTGTTTGATTCGTCTTGACGAGTACTTTGGTGCTAGAAAGAAAGAACTTAAAATGTATTTTCATTTCAGGTTATCGAAGATGAGGTTCCACAAACAACATGTTTGCGCCACAGCGCAACGGAAAACAGCCGTCACTGCGCCGGAATAGAGTGCATATTAGAATGCACTAAGCCGTCGAGCGGCCATGTTGACGGCCAGCGCAGCGCAACAGTTAGTGCCATTCGAGATCTCAAGGCGTGTGAGCGAAGTGAACACATGTGTGCAGTTAAGAGCTAGTGCAATAAGCTCGACCTAAACGCCCTTAACCAGTGCCCCTAGTGAACTGTTTAGTGTAGTGACTGTGCGCCAGGAACTCAACCTACCCCGCCGACCGTGGACAGCTCGTCTCCAGGTTCCTGTGTATCCCTGTAAGTACTTCACTATCCATAACCTACCCAACCCACATCTTTTATTCCGTCGCTGTTACGGCGAACGCCTTTCGCCGAAACATTCTGGTCCTTCGAGCCGGTTAAAGGTTAAAGGTCGAAGACTAGTAGATTTTTAATACTTTTTGGACCAAATTAAAATACTTAGTATCCACAATAGAGCAACAGGATGTACAATTGATAATTTACAAGTGATAAAAGAGCATAAAGTAAAGCTTATTATCTACGTTTTTAATGAAATATAATATTTACCTTTAGATAAGTCTAAGAATCATGTAAAATCTTGTTTACATAAGAAAGGTCAAAGTATATTTAGTTGACAATACAGCCTGGTCATACTTATATTTTCACATTATAGTTTCTTAGTCAATTATTTTTATAACTAATTAATTTTAAGCTGGTACCTTACCTGTACCTTTAACAGCAGTGTCTTACAGACAAAGGTACCTACTCAAAATTTATGTTGCGTTTTAAGTAATGTCCTCTTACTTTCGTTGGAGTTGCTCGAGTGTGTCATGCTCTCTCAAAGTGTCTCTGCGGTGGTGGCATGTGCGTCGGGTCGTTACGTTCCATCAAACATGGTTAAACGTTCGTTCTTTAGTAAAGTTCTTTCTTTCTAGCACCAAAGTACTCGTCAAGACGAATCAAACAAGCCGAGACTCGATGGGGTTGCGTCGTTTCTTTACTGAGTTCCTATGACCACCTTTCAGCTCCATCATCAGATCAGACACTGGTAACCATCTAAAAACAAAGTACTCGTCAAGACGAATGAGACGAGCAAAAACTCGATGGGGTTGCGTCGTTTTATTAAAGAGTTTCTATGGCCACCTTCCAGCTCCATCAGCAGACCCTGGTTACCATCTAGCAGCAAAGTACTCGTCTAGACGAATTAAACGAGCCCTTACTCGATGGGGTTATTATGTTGTTTAATTACTCAGTTCCTGTTTGCGCCACCGCGCAACGGGAAACAGCCGTCGCTGCGCCGTAATATAGTGCATATTAGAATGCACTAAGCCGTCGCGCGGCCATGTTAACTAGTCGCCGCCGGCCCGCGCCGCGCAAGAGTTAGTGCATTTCGAGATCTCAGGGCGAAGCCACGCGTCGCTCAGGCCCCGCCCTTCAACCCACGAAGTGAACACATGTGTGCAGTTAAGAGCTAGTGCAATAAGCTCGACGTAAACGCCCTTAACCAGTGCCCCTAGGGAACTGTTTAGTGTAGTGACTACATCGCCGCCCCTCAAGCCTCGCCGCCCGTGGTCAGCTCGCACGACGGTTCCTGACTCATCATCCCTGTAAGTACATCCTTCCTTCAGCCTTCCTGCCTTCAGCCTTTAACTCCGCCGCATGTTGGTGCCTTAAGCGCCAACATTGTTGGTCCAATCGAGCACGGAATACCTCTAAATTTCATGGTCTTTCGACCATAATCAGCCCCGAATCAGCCCTTAACTTTGATTAATTATTTACAGTCCGCTAAAAATAATGTTTCATAATTATATCTATTTCACTTCCTAACATTTATAATTTCATCTCCATACAAAATCTTTTCTGCACGACAGTCGTTGCAAAGTTGACCTACCTACACGAATAAAAATTCGTGTTTCGGGTATCGTGTTCCAAATAAAAGTTCGTACCAGTATCCGATTCGTGCAAACTCCTAGTTAATTTACGCTAACAAGTTTAATGTTTATGTTGTTGATGTTGATTTTATGGTGTCATACAATTTCTTTGTGATTTGAGCGAGCTAGTGTACTAATTGTGTATTACTTGTACTAATGATGCGTTAGGTTTAGTAGTTAAATTATTGCGTTACGTTTGCGTTTTACGTTTTTCGGTTGCACATATAACTTTGGTTACGTAATAACACACCCGCGTCTAGACGACGATATTGTTGTTTTTCCCGTTTTATTTTTTAAGGAATTTTTTATGTTCTTGTCGTGTTAAATCGGCTCAGATCTCGTGCATGCTCACCACGCGTGCCAAATAGCGTGCTTTATTTTTTCGCTCGTGTTAATTTTATATCTATTTTTTTATTTTTTATTTTTGCCTTTGCGATCGGCTCATTCTTGGTGCGTGCTCACCACATGAGCTTAGTGTGTTTCATTTAGTTTCATCAGTTTTTTTTATATCGCTTACGGCTATTTGCGTGCGTCGCCTTCGCTTCTACACACGTTAAGTTTAATTAAGTTTTTATTATTAGTTTATTTTTATTTTTTTGTTTGCGACTGACTCATTCTTCACGCCAGTGTCGGCAACAGGTCTGCCCGATTGTGAGCGCCTTGCCCAACAGTGGGCTACGGATAACGTGATTCTTTTTGTTTTTGTTGTTTTTGTTTGTTTTTTGCTTGCGGTCGGCTAATGTTACGTACGCGCGTTCAATAAGCATACAGACAGACACAGACACTGACATACCTACACATACACGCGTTTGCCCACCCGTAGGCCATATACAAGGCGCCCCAACTTAGTTTTGCTTTCTTTATTGTTGCGTTAATTTTAGCCCATTTGCCCTTACCTTTGTAAACAAATACCTCCAGCCCAACTATAGAATATATACAGGGTGTTGTTCTTTTTACTGCCTTTAAATTTGTTTAATTTTTTATTTTTTATTATTTTTTTTGTCTCCTTTTATTTGTCGCGATGCCGACCAAGTCACAAGCCGCGATATTTAGGGAGGCCGCCAAAGCTTTACACCAGCTCCTAGAGATGGGATCACTGATCATTGCTGGCGACACCAAACATTCCATAACGGAATTCAACGTGCGTTTCGCACAGATACAGGGCATAAAGGAGAAGCTGGACTCAGTGTATTATAGCATTCTTGACGAGGAGGACCTGGACGAGAAGACCGAGAAGGCATACACTGAGAACCACACAAAAGCCTCCGGGGCGTACATTGGGATTCTTGTGGCTAGGGAGGAAATCTTACCCTCTTCCACGTCATCCCCAACCCATAGCGCTCAGCCCAGTTTCGGCGTCAATACGCCCACAGCCGTCCTCCCCAAGATAGCGCTGCCCAGGTTCAGCTTAAAAGTGGAGGACTGGCCTTCCTTCATTGCGCTGTTTAGGAGTCTGACTGACGACATGGCGACCCTGTCGGACGCAGTCAAGCTCCACTACCTATTCTCATGTCTCAGCGGTGAGGCATTAAGTATGGTGTCCCACTTAAAGGTCACCAATGAAAATTTTGCCGTGGCCATGGACATCCTCACCAAGCGGTACGAGAACCGCCGGGTTCTCATTGATAGTTTTGTGGACATCATCCTGGGGCTGCCAAGCAACCATACGCGCTCGAACATCCGCACACTGTTCCTCACGCCGCTCATATCGGCTCAGTGTGCCCTCAGCAATTTAGACTTGCCCATAGGAGACGATTACGTGTTTGTGTCAATAGTGGTGCGGAAGCTCAAGGGCGAGCTCCGCACGCTATTTGAACGCAGGCACGGGTCTAGTAACACCCTGCCCACGTTAAGGGACCTTATCTCCTACCTCGAGGAGCACGCGCGCTGTGTGGAGACAGAGTTCTCCAACATAGCCATGGCTCAACCCATTCAGCCCCAGCCCGGCCCTTCTCGTAGCCGCGCGCCTCCTCAGTTGCCCCATCGCACTTATGCTCAGATGGCTCAGCAACAACCCGACCATTACCGTGGCCGTTCCTCAGCTCCATCGCCTCACCGCGCCCATGAGCAGCCTACTCACCAACCGTTTCGCCCAGCGCAGCAAATGCGTCACCGCCCGTCCACCTCCCCGGCTCGCAGTCAGCCCTTCCCCGTCTACTCGGCCTACCAGCAAAGCTGCTCCTCATCATCGTCATCGTCCTCTTCCTCACGCTCGACGCCCTACTGTCCCTATTGTGCCATTAGGGGACATACGCTCATGTCGTGCAGCTGGTACAATGCCCAGCCAACACAGGGCCGTTGGGACTTCGTACAGGCACGCGAGCGCTGCCAGCGTTGTCTCGGCCGTCACTACGAGAGCGAGTGCAGGTCAAGGGGGGCATGCAAGAACTGTGGGAGTACGAACCACCACACGTCCCTCCATCGACCAGACGGCCCAACGCACTCAGCTCATTCGTCGTCTGTACATGTGCCCCCACCACAGCTGACAGAGCACTCGAGGGAGCGTCCCAGAAACAGCAGGCGGCACGAACCCGCACATGCCAAACAGGCGCAACCCAGCTCTGCTCACAGAGCCAGCCCGCCCAGGTCCGGTTCGCCAGGTAGGCCCCGCGAACGCCGCCAGCAATTATGACTCCCTACTATCACAGAGCACCCTAGCGAAGAGGTAGATTTAGCCCATGCCCAGTCAACCCATGCCCACACAGCTGATACATACTCAGCTCATACAATTTCAGCTGATACTCAATCAGCTCACTCACCTTCTGTGCCCACTGGCACACCCATTTTGTTGCCAACCGTCTCACTAAGAGTCGCGGACGTACATGGCCATCTTCACACAGCCAGGGCTTTATTGGACTGTGGCAGTATGCTGACGTTAATAACGTCACGCATGGCACGACTTTTGAACCTGCCATTAAAACCCACTTCTTTAAAAATTACAGGAGTTGGGAATCAGCACAAACATGAGTCAAAGGCGGCAATAACAATAGTATGCCGACCCACTCACAATGATACTCCTACAATTACTGCCACAGCTCACATTTTAAAAAACGTCACTGGCTACCTTCCCTTAGAGAAGGTACCAAACATTTCCCACGTACTAGGCCAGCCACCCGTGCCATTGGCTGACCAGCTTTACCACACACCAGCCCCGATCGACCTCTTATTGGGGTCGGACGTTCTTGGTCAAGTGTTGGACGGGACTAAGGTCTCGTTGGGCCCGGGCAAGCCCATAGCCTTCGGCACGATTTTCGACTTCGCGTTGATAGGACCCATTGAGGACTTGTATGCGCAGCCGGCGCGGCAGGTTAACTCAGCTCACGTCGTCAGCTCACAACCAGACTCAGCTGAATCAGCCCAGGACATACGTCAGAGTCTGGAAAGGTTCTGGGAGTCTGAGGAGCCCCTCCCTCAATCTCACACTCATAATGATCCCCTGGAGGAACAATGCGAGGAAATCTTCCGCTCTACCACTACACGCGATCCCTCAGGCAGATATACGGTTGCTCTGCCCTTTCTAAAGGACGCCCCTCAACTAGGCAAAACTCACCCTATCGCGTTACGCAGATTCCTCAATATTGAGAAGAAGCTAATGGCGAACCCGTCTCTGCGTTCTAAATACGTCGACTTTATGGCCGAATACATCGACTTAGGGCACATGGCTCCCTGTCACCCAAATACATTCGCCCATAAACCTCACTTCTACATCCCTCACCATGGCGTATTTAAGTCAGGGTCGGACAAGCTGCGCATTGTTTTTGATGGTAGCTGCAAAAGCTCCAATGGTGTCAGCATAAATGAATGCCTACACACAGGCCCCGCCCTTCAACAGGACATTGTGGACATCATCATGTCCTTCAGAACGCATCCAGTCGTTTTCAGCACTGACATCCAGAGGATGTTCAGAAATGTGCTGGTTGCCCCAGACCAGAGACGGTATCAGCTGATACTATGGCGGTCCTCACCAGATCACCCTCTGCTCACCTACGCCCTCAATACAGTCACGTACGGCTTAAGATCAAGCCCATATCATGCAATCCGCACCCTGCTCCAGCTGGCTGATGATGAAGGCCATCGCTACTCTGGAGCCGCTCAGGTTCTTCGCAAGTCTATCTTCGTTGATGACATCTTGTGTGGCCATGACACGGTTGAATCCGCCCGAGCACTTCAGGACGAGTTGATAAGTCTGCTAGACCTAGGCGGCTTTCAGCTCAGTAAGTGGACATCTAACTCGCCTAAGCTGCTCGAGAGATTTCCCGACAACCAATGCGATATGCCCAAGGACTTCGACATGAACCCAGAGTCCACGTCCATTAAGGTCTTGGGTATACAGTGGAGCCCTCAGTCAGACGAGTTCACCTACCGCATCTCTCTGCCCGCCATCACACATGTCACAAAGCGGTCTATTTTAAGCACCGTAGCCTCACTTTATGACCCAAACGGCTGGGTTTCGCCCGTTATCTTCCGCGCAAAGCTGCTGCTTCAGCAATTGTGGCTACTGAAGCTGGAATGGGATGAGCCCACTCCCTCTGAAGTACAAACGGAGTGGCACCACATCTCAGAGGATGTGCCGCTGTTGGCTAGCATTCGTTTCCCTCGGCACATATGTGCAAGCAAAGGCTCAGCTGCATACTCGCTTCACGGGTTTGCAGATGCCTCTGAAGCCGGGTTTGCCGCCGTTGTTTACCTCCATGAGCTCGATGCCTCCGGAGATACTTTGGTACACTTGATTGTCGCCAAGTCGCGAGTCGCACCAATCAAGAACCGCCTCACAATCCCCAAGTTAGAGTTGTCGGCCGCCACTCTACTCTCCCAGCTCATGATCCGTGTGTCGGTTCAGTTATCGGCCCATATCATTCCGGTGCGAGGTGTCGTTGAGTAAACACGCGCGCGTCATTAGTAGCTTTATCGTATTATTCATAACGTAGGTACTTAACTTGAACCAGTGATCGTTATCAATACAGCATGTTTACTACTTAGTGCTCAACCTGTAAGGATACGGTCGGCCATGGACCGCAGTGTTCAGTGTGTAAAGGCAATTACCACTTCAAATGTGGTGGCATTTCTGAACGAGGCTTCAGCAGGCTGGGAAGCGGCAGGGATTCATGGATTTGTGCAACTTGCCGAGATAGCAATGATTCACAGTTAAAAGATACCAATCCTTCTCCATCCACAAGTGGCACTCCAAAGGCTCCAAGGCGATCGTCTGGGCTTCCTATCGAGCTGGCAAGTTCTTCTAGACCCCACAGCCCAATCCAATATCCTCAAGACAGTATATTGCAAGATATTTTAAGTAAGGTTACCAACTTGCAGAAACAGTTCATAGCATTTCAGTCAATTGAAGCTGATTTAAAACAAGTCAAGGATGACATTGCGGATCTTAAATCAACTATTAACACGAGAATTGATGGTATATGTAACCGTGTATCTGAAATTGAAAATCGCTTGACACCTCTTGAAAAGGTTAAAACCGACGTGGACGAGCTAAAGGATGTGATAAGAGAATTGGTAGAGGATAACAATAAGAATGAACAATGGGTTCGACGTTCGAATATACAGCTGAATGGAATCCCATACAAAAATGGTGAAAACTTAATTAATATAGTGAAGCATCTTGCTGAGCTCTGTGGTTCTCCTTTGAATGTGGACACCGATATCGACTTTGTAACCCGAGTCGCCGTGAAGAATGACATTGACGCCAAAAAGACAAAACCTGTCATACTAAAAATGCAATCACGTTATAAAAAAGACGACTTTTTGGCGGCTCTTCGGAGAAAAAAAACTATCAAGGCGAGTGATGTAGGTTTCGCGGGATCTGAAAATAGGATCTATGCAAATGATCATCTTTCTACCAAGAATAAATATTTACTGCAGCAGGCCAAAATCAAGGCAAAGGAAAAGAACTACGCCTATTGTTGGGTACGTAACTGCACGATTATGGTTCGCCGGAATGATAAATCCCCAGTTAAACATATCACGTCGGTTGAGGCTTTAAAAAAAATAACATAAGTGCCATTTGTGTTTTTTGCGCTGTTTACAACATAAAAATAAATTATATTGTTATATTATTGTATCTTCTAAGTAACGATTTTATTAATTGTCGATGTGATTTTGTTTTCTTGAATGGTCATCGCAAAGGGTTGACATTATTTAACATTTTAACCAGTCTATTGTGTAGCTTCCTCTACTCTGCTTTCGATCAATCTGTTGCCGTATCGTTAGTTAAATTTTCCACTACGTTTTTTGGACGCGGATATTGCTCGCGTTGTAACGTTCGAGAGGCGGTGGACTCTGAATGCTATAATCCGTATCACAAACGGTGCAACGTAATGATCTTGCTCTTTTGTCTCACGGTCGACGAACTGTTTACCTGTTACCGTCATTTTGCAAGATATCTATTGTGCGTATGCGTAATCGTTTTATTAAATAGAATAACACCTGTTACCTATCAAAATATAAACATTATTTGTGTTCTCATATACTATTGTTATAATTATTTATATATTTTTATACACTGCAAGCTTTCCTCGCATCAATATGTGATATTTTTATATCATAACGTAATGCTTATAATTGTTATTTTATCTTTGTTATTACAGAGTGGTCGTTAACGTTTTATTACCAAAATGTGCGAGGTTTAAGAAGTAAAACAGGATTGTTTCTAAAAAATTTATTAAATTCAGACTATGACATTATTTGTTTAACGGAAACCTGGCTTTTGCCTGGTATATTTGACTCTGAACTATTTGATTCACGGTATGAAGTTTACAGAACGGATAGGGACTATTATAATCACGGTACGACGAGGGGTGGCGGCACGCTCATCGCGGTGCGCAAAGGTCTACAGGGGGATATGCGGGCGCTGCGTCCTCCACCCTCACTGGCTGATACTGAGATCACAAGCGTTAGTATTGCTTTAGATCGATCCCGCAACACTAAGAGCGTGTGTATATTTTGTTGTTATTTCCTTCAAAGTACTAATCAAGAAGTTTCGGAACAAAAATTTTTCGAATATATTTCTGACTTAAGTGTTGATGCACCAAACCACGAATTTATTATTGTAGGGGATTTTAATATACCTAACGCTGCCTGGACTATAGGTTTAGAGCCTGGAATGCGCTTGGGTAACCCTCTTAATGACAAACTTGTTACGCAACTCCATACGTTTCTGTGTTTTGCGGGATGGTCGCAATTCAATAGTGTTAGTAACCATAATAACAGATACTTGGATCTCGTAATTTCTAGCTTTGAATGCACCGTTAAACGTGCAGAGCCGCTATCGCTCCCGGAAGACAGGCACCACCCGGCGCTGGGCATTGAATGCGCACTTGATGGCGTGGCGTGCCTGCGACCCGCGCCTCGATCCATTCGCCGCTTCTTCGCAGCTGATTACGAGGCCATCAAACGCGCTATCTTGGATATTGATTGGGAGCGGCATCTAAATGTCGCCTCGGTGGATTTCGCAGTTGATAACTTTTATAAAGTTCTAAACTCAATCATTGAACTTCATGTTCCTATAAAAATATTAAATTATGTGAATCATTATCCTGCATGGTACTCTAGACCCTTAATACAATTAATTAAAAAAAAAGCTAAAATTCATAAAAAGTGGAAAACTTATAATAGATATAGTGACTACATTAAATTTTCTGAATTACGTAAGGAAATTAAATTGTTACAGAGCTCATGTTACCATTCTTATATCACTATAACAGAAAATAATATAAATAAAAATACAAAACATTTTTGGTCATATATTAAGTCGAAAAAGGGTGTAAATCCTATTCCCGATTCTCTGTATTATGATGATTCAACTGGGGCCGACGGCTTAACGATAGCAAATATGTTTAACTCTTTTTTTTCAGTCCGTGTTCGAAAATGACAATACTGTGGATTCTGTCAACATAGAGTATCGTGAGTCAACTAGTTGTCTTATTGAATCTGTCGTAATATCTACGGAAATAGTGAAGAAATATTTATCGCGCGTTGATGCTAGTAAAGGCTCAGGGCCAGATGGGATCCATCCCCATTTTTTAAAAATGTGCTGTGCGGAACTAGCGAGCCCGATCTCTTTTCTGTTTCACTTCTCGCTTGCAAGCGGAGTGATGCCTACTATATGGAAACAATCGCTTGTTGTTCCTATTTTTAAAAGTGGAGACAAGCACAATATTCGCAACTATAGAGGTATATCTAAATTATCAATAATTCCTAAACTTTTTGAAAAAATTATTTTTGATTTTCTGTTTTCTGTCATAAGGCCGCTTCTAATGACTCAACAACACGGTTTTATTAACAGTCGGTCTACAGAAACCAATCTGTGTGAATTTCTGGACCAAGTACTTCAGGGTATGGACAGAGGTTTTCAGGTGGACGCAGTGTATACCGATTACTCGAAGTGTTTCGATAAAATCTGTCATAAAATTCTTATTAGAAGGTTAGAGTACATTGGTATACACGGCGACCTCCTGAGATGGTTGCAGTCCTATCTTCATAACAGGACTCAAGCGGTTACACTGAAGGGCTTTATGTCCAGTTTCATACCAGTGCCTTCTGGCGTACCCCAGGGCTCCCATCTCGGCCCTTTGCTTTTTAACATTTTTATAAATGACGTAATAGAATGTTTCCGCAATTCCAAATGTCTTCTATTTGCTGATGATACGAAAATTTTTACAGTTGTTAAAAGTGTTGAGGATTGTATTGCCTTACAGGAAGACTTAAATCGGTTATGTAACTATTGTGTTGTAAACAGACTGCACCTCAACATAGAAAAATGCTGTATAATCTCTTATTGTAGAAAAAAGCGTCCCTTGCAATATAATTATGAAATATTTGGTCAAAATCTCAAGCGGTCGACCGAGGTGAGAGACCTGGGAGTTACATTAGATAGTGAATTGTTGTTTTCGTCTCACATAAATAAAATTACCGCTAAAGCATACAAGATGATGGGATTTGTATTTAGGCAGAGTGTCGATTTTAAAAACGTTAACACATTAATACTTTTATACAGTAGTCTTGTAAGATCTCAACTTGAATATGGTTCAACTGTCTGGAATCCGCAGTATTATAAATATATTAATTCTATAGAAATGATTCAGAGTAAGTTCCTTAGGAGATTGAGATACAAATTTAAAAATTTTAACACAGATAGTATCCGGTCCCTTGCCTTGCGAAGGGAGCACCGTGATCAATTTTTACTATACAAAATTATAAATAGTTACGTTGACTCGCCCTATCTATTGAGCAAAATCTTATTGCGATGTCCAAGAGCTAACACGAGATCATGTGATACATTTTCAATTTCAACTTGTCGTACTAACTATGCATGTAATCGTTTTATCCTTAGAAGTATGAAATTATATAATTCTAAATATAGTCACATCGATATTTTTGGCCTTAAGCCAACGAAATTCAAATTTTTGTTAAGGCAATCAATTATTTAGTTATTTTTTTTTTTAATTGTCACTACTAAACTTTATATACATTGACTTACCTAATACAAATGTTATGTTTGTAATGTTCGGTCGTGTGTGGCTGCAGTACAAAGGATTATGTATGTACTTATCTATAGGTGTTCACAAGAATTTGTAATCGAGATAATGAAATTATAAATTAATTAAATGTGGATTGTCGAAGAAATTAGTGCTCGCGACTGTTCATCTTAAATGATTTAATACCTGAAGTAATTCCTAACTATATTATGTTTACTCAACTTACTTACTTATGTCTAAACGTTTGTGAAAACTCTTTTGGCTAATGTGTTGCCCAACTGTTTAGTTTAAGTGTATTGTAAAATGCTGTTTGTTTTCCAATAAATAAATAAATAAATAAATAAATAAATATCAGTATACAACAACACATATGTTGGTCAGACAGTACGATAGTCCTGGCCTGGCTCAATACACCGCCTCACCGTCTTCAACCCTTTGAAGCCAACAGGGTAGTCAAAATCAGCTCAGGCCCACCAGAATGTACCTGGCGACACGTACCTTCTGAGCTCAACCCGGCAGATTGCGCAAGCAGAGGAATGTCTGCGCAATCCCTGTCAGCCCACGACCTGTGGTGGTCTCCCACGTGGCTTGGACAGCCTTGTCAGTCTTGGCCTGCGATGCCCTTAGCTCTGGGCCATCACGCCCTGCCCGGCCTTAAGCCCAAACACGTCCCGTCGCTGGTCACAGTGCCCGGTCTTGACTTTGACCTGCTCACTCGGTTCAGTTCACTAGACAAGCTCGTCGGAGTGACAGCTTGTCTAAAACGCTTTCTGCACAACTGCAGACACCACCCAGATTCGCGACGCTCAGGCCCCTTGTACGTCAGTGAACGAAGAGAGGCCCTACTTTACTGGGTGCGCAGTGTCCAGCACAATGAGTTTGCGGAGGACATCCACCGCCTTCAAACTGGCAAAATCTGCTCCGTCAGACTCCAGCGGCTGTCACCTCTCATTAAAGATGAGCTCCTTAGAGTTGGTGGACGACTGTCCCATGCGTCTATCCGATATGACGCGCAGCACCCGCTCATACTTCCCAGCTCTAGCCCACTTGTAGACCTTATCATTGACCACTACCACAAAATACACTGCCATCCTGGCGCTGACACTTTACACGCTATCCTACGCCAACAATTTTGGATATTGTCCGCGCGCCGCATCATTAGACACCGAGTTTTTAAATGCATTAGATGCTTTCGATGCCGGGCCCAGCCGCAAGCGCCCTTCATGGCCGACCTGCCAGCCGATAGAGTTACGCCTCAGCCAGTATTTAGTCAAGTCACGACCGATTTTGCCGGACCATTCCTCGTTAAATCTAGTACCCTACGTAATGTTAAACTCTTAAAAGCGTACTTTTGTATATTCGTGTGCCTCTCGACTAAGGCGGTTCATTTGGAACCGGTCTCGGACCTCAGCACGGAAGCGTTCCTCGCGGCATTACAGCGTTTTATAGCACGCCGCGGTGCCCCGGTTCTCATCCGCTCGGACTGCGGTACAAATTATGTAGGCGCTAGAAATCAGCTCATCGAAGTACAAAACTTTCTTGCCTTGAATAATGACACGATTGCGCACAAGCTCGCTGGTCAGCACATTACTTGGTTGTTGAACGTCCCTAAGGGACCATGGTTCGGTGCGTTACATGAGATCAACGTAAAATCAACAAAGCAACTTTTATATCGCGTAATTGGCGAACAACACCTCACATTCGAGGAATTCTCCACACTTTTAGCTCGAATTGAAGCGGTCCTCAACTCAAGACCTCTCTGCCCACTTTCGTCTGATCCTTCAGACTTTGAGCCGCTTACAGCCGGACATTTCCTTATAGGCCGCCCACTAACGGCCCTTCCCGAACTATCCGTGGAAGATAGGCCGATCTCCACACGTAGGCGATTCCAGATGGTACAGGCCCTTTCCCAGCGCTTCTGGACGCTGTGGACCCAGTCCTACCTGCATACCCTTCAAACCCGCTCCAAATGGTTGTCCCCATCCTCCCCTCCCCGAGTCGGCGAGCTCGTCCTCATCAAGGAGGACAACCTGCCTGCCCTTCAATGGAGACTGGGGCGCATTACTCGCACCCTGCCTGGGAAGGATGGCGTCGTGCGGGTGGTGGACCTGGACACCGCCAATGGACACCTCCGGAGGCCTGTGTTCAAGATTGCCAGGCTCCCTTTGGATGAGACCACCCCTGGGCCCCGGGAAGATGTTTGCGCTACCGCGCAACGGGAAACAGCCGTCGCTGCGCCGTAATAGAGTGCATATCAGAATGCACTAAGCCGTCGCGCGGCCATGTTAACTGGTCGCCGCCGGCCCGCGCCGCGCAAGAGTCAGTAGCCCTTGACATCTCAAGACGAACTCACGCGTCGCGCGCCCTTGAACTCAGCCTTCGAAATAAGCAGTACATAGTACATAGCATATGTGTAAGGTTACGCCCGAAACGAACGAACCGCCCCTAGTGAATAGTTTCGTGTAGTGACTGTGCGCCAGGAAACCAACCAACATCGCCGCCCTCAAGCCTCGCCGCCCGTGGTCAGCTCGCCCGCCGGTTCCAGACCCATCATCCCGGTAAGTCATTCCTTCCTACAGCCTTCCTGCCTTCAGCCTGTAACCTCGCCGCATGTTGGTGCCTAAGCGCTAACAGAGCTTGTTCCCTTACTCTGAATACCTTGTCGTTAGCCACTTATGTTAGGACGGTGAAAGCGTGTTCCAGCCGGATTGAAGTGGTTTCTTATGATTTAATCTTGAGCTGCTGAATATTTTCCTTTAATTAAATAAGATTACATTAAGGAAAAATCATATAAAAGAAAAAATTATATTTCACTTATAATTTTTTGACGCTCGAGGCGATCATTATTGCTCTGTGTTTCTCTATGGTCTAGGCACTCTGTTTTTGTCTTTGCTTAAGTGATCATATTGCATGTGGCGTTGGGTGTTTAAATTAACAGTCGAGAGTAATTTTTTTTGATGTTACGTTGATATAAAAGGCCGACTCATGCTGAGAACAGTCTCTTTGCTGCTCAAGCCCTGCCTTACAGTCATTGTCCTCACTCTGCTCAAATAACCTGTTAAATAAGTTAACCCGAGATCTCGGTGAGTTGTCTATCATTTTTCCAACTGAATTGTTTTTGTGAAATTGCTGTGTTTTAATTTTACAGATATTTTTAGTGTTCTAAAGTGCTTGGTAATTGCATAGATTATTAGTGTTTAACGTAAAGCCTAAATTAGTATATTTCGTTTAAATTCATGTTACCTTTAAGTTTTTTTTCTTTATATATATTTTTTTTAGGAACAAACAGTTATACATGATTTATAAATATATACTAAAATTGATTGTAAAATAAACCTTTAGTTCCCTAAATTATTATATAGCATTACTTGAACAACACACATCCAAACAAAAATAAAAATAGCAGACATTCACTATAACAAACAAAATTTCCCCCAAAACACCGAACCCGCAAGCAAAATACAAATAATAATAATAACAAAAGGAACAATAATACAATACAAACTCGCCAATCCAACCCGAACCGCAACACCTGTCCTCACAGATGCAATGCGTTGCGACCAGGAACGGACGTGTTCGCTTATCGATATGTGAAACACAAAACATTATCTTCAGTAACAGGTAAGCATGATGACAGAATTAAATAATGATATAAGCTAAGAAACCTACTAAATTCTAATACAAAAGTAATCAATTAAAAGTACTTAAAAATAAAATCATTTCAGATTACCAGCTATAATAAGTTGTCAGATTACCAGCTATAATAAGTTGTCGATAGCATCAGACTCAAGCAATAAATAGACCTGTCAATACCAATAAAGTGAATTAAAGAAAAATTAAGCATCCCGAGAAAAACGAAAACAGGCCAAAGAAATTGGTTTCTCCGCCAGAAGAATGGATAGTATGCAGGTCATAAAAATTAGGTATGTAGAAAACATTTTTCCGATATTAATATAGATACATTGTGTGATTAAACATTAACAAAATGCTTTTGTTACCCTGCAGATCTCCCGACTCCATCTCGATTGCGGATAAATCATAGAACTCAAGAAGCTTGACCCGTTGTCAGGATCAAGAAGTCATTAAGAGCGTTTACGTCCTTTTGCGCCGTTTTGCTCAAGAACTGTACTTTTTAAACCTCTTAATATCTGTTAATACTTACTTTACAGATATGTTAAATACTTATATCATTAGGCGATCTTGTAGTCGAAATTGTTTGTTGAAAACATTTTTAAATTTATAGATATTTTGGAATTTATAACAAGATAACTGAACAGAGGTTTTCATAATTTGACTTTCCGCGTCAACTTCGAAGCTTAAAAATGTGTTTAAATTACTAACAAATCTAATAACAACATTTTTATTTCAATTTGAAAGATCCTCAGCAAAATAGTTTGTTGAAAACATTTTTTGATTTTGTATACTAACAAAAACTATAAAATTCCAAACATTGTGAATTTTTAAAGAAATTATAGGTGATAAAGTAATTGTTTTCTCTGATGTACTAAATATATTTTAGAAGATAAAAGCTTTATACTATAGAAAAAAGTGTTATTTAAATTTTTAACAAAATTGTTTTTACTAAATAAGCTCTATAATTTTGCTATGAATATTTTAAAACTGCTCTAAAACTACTACAAAACCCTGCGCTCCACTCGCTTCAAATCAGTCCGCCGCGAGGTCTCTGAGAGAGTGGTCACGTCGCTCGACGCTCTGCCCGGCGCGGTTGTCGACCTTTCCGTAAGTTCGAATATAGTGCAAATTTATAGCTTGATTTGCAAATGTTAGTACTTTGGTAAGTAAATTATTACAAGCATTTATTTAACTTGCAATGTATGTATGTCTTGTTCGGGTGGAATTTTGCAACTCAATTTTGACCCACTTCCCGTTTACTGATTGAGCTGAAAATTTGCATACATGTGTAAATCGCGTGACAATGCAATTTTATGATTGACATGGTGCTGATCTGATGATGGAGATGGAAGGTGGCCATTGAAACTTTGCAATAAAATAGCACAACCCCATCGAGTTTCGGCTCGTCTCATTCGCCTTGACGAGTGCTTTGTTTTTAGATGGTTACCAAGGACTGATCTGATGATGAAGCTGAAAGGTGGTCATAGGAACTCATTGAAGAAACGACGCAACCCCATCGAGTTGTGGTTCTTTTGATTCATCTTGACGAGTACTTTGGTGCTAGATGGTAACCAGAGTCTGATGATGGAGCTGGAAGATGGCCATAGGAACTGAGTAATTAAACAACATAATAACCCCATCGAGTAAGGGCTCGTTTAATTCGTCTAGACAAGTACTTTGCTGCTAGTTGGTAACCAGGGCCTGGTAATGGAGATGGAAGGTGGCCATTGAAACTTTGCAATAAAATAGCACAACCCCATCGAGTTTCGGCTCGTCTCATTCGCCTTGACGAGTGCTTTGTTTTTAGATGGTTACCAAGGACTGATCTGATGATGAAGCTGAAAGGTGGTCATAGGAACTCATTGAAGAAACGACGCAACCCCATCGAGTTGTGGTTCTTTTGATTCATCTTGACGAGTACTTTGGTGCTAGATGGTAACCAGAGTCTGATGATGGAGCTGGAAGATGGCCATAGGAACTGAGTAATTAAACAACATAATAACCCCATCGAGTAAGGGCTCGTTTAATTCGTCTAGACAAGTACTTTGCTGCTAGTTGGTAACCAGGGCCTGGTAATGGAGCTGGAAGGTGGCCATAGGAACTCCGTAATAAAACGACGCAACCCCATCGAGTTTCGGCTCGTCTCATTTGTCTTGACGAGTACTTTGGTTTTAGATGGTTACCAGGGTCTGATCTGATGATGGAGCTGAAAGGTGATTATAGAAACTCAGTAAAGAAACTACGCAACCCCATCGAGTCTCGGCTCGTTTGATTCATCTTGACGAGTACTTTGGTGCTAGATAGTAACCTGGGTCTGATGATGGAGCTGGAAGATGGCCATAGAAACTCAGTAATTAAACAACATAACCCCATCGAGTAAGGGCTCGTTTAAATCGTCTAGACGAGTACTTTGCTGTTAGATGGTAACCAGGGTCTGATGATGGAGCTAGAATGTGGCCATTGGAACTTCGCAATGAAATAATACAACCTTTTGGGGGTCAAAGTTGCTCGCGTCCGTAGGTTTACCCTTGAGACCCTACACGTGATCCCTGGGTGGTGCTAAATGAGTGACACCAACTGAGTGGTAGAGCCACGCTGCGTTGCAGCACACATTGGGCCGGCTCGCCCGGCGTAATACCACCCTCTCACTAATATTCGGCGTGAAATAATGGCACTTGGTGCTGTTGTGTTTCGTCCGACCAGTGAGGGTTCCGGAGGCCTCCTTGATGAGGACGAGCTCGCCGACTCGGGGAGGGGAGGATGGGGACAACCATTTGGAGCGGGTTTGAAGGGTATGCAGGTAGGACTGGGTCCACAGCGTCCAGAAGCGCTGGGAAAGGGCCTGTACCATCTGGAATCGCCTACGTGTGGAGATCGGCCTATCTTCCACGGATAGTTCGGGAAGGGCCGTTAGTGGGCGGCCTATAAGGAAATGTCCGGCTGTAAGCGGCTCAAAGTCTGAAGGATCAGACGAAAGTGGGCAGAGAGGTCTTGAGTTGAGGACCGCTTCAATTCGAGCTAAAAGTGTGGAGAATTCCTCGAATGTGAGGTGTTGTTCGCCAATTACGCGATATAAAAGTTGCTTTGTTGATTTTACGTTGATCTCATGTAACGCACCGAACCATGGTCCCTTAGGGACGTTCAACAACCAAGTAATGTGCTGACCAGCGAGCTTGTGCGCAATCGTGTCATTATTCAAGGCAAGAAAGTTTTGTACTTCGATGAGCTGATTTCTAGCGCCTACATAATTTGTACCGCAGTCCGAGCGGATGAGAACCGGGGCACCGCGGCGTGCTATAAAACGCTGTAATGCCGCGAGGAACGCTTCCGTGCTGAGGTCCGAGACCGGTTCCAAATGAACCGCCTTAGTCGAGAGGCACACGAATATACAAAAGTACGCTTTTAAGAGTTTAACATTACGTAGGGTACTAGATTTAACGAGGAATGGTCCGGCAAAATCGGTCGTGACTTGACTAAATACTGGCTGAGGCGTAACTCTATCGGCTGGCAGGTCGGCCATGAAGGGCGCTTGCGGCTGGGCCCGGCATCGAAAGCATCTAATGCATTTAAAAACTCGGTGTCTAATGATGCGGCGCGCGGACAATATCCAAAATTGTTGGCGTAGGATAGCGTGTAAAGTGTCAGCGCCAGGATGGCAGTGTATTTTGTGGTAGTGGTCAATGATAAGGTCTACAAGTGGGCTAGAGCTGGGAAGTATGAGCGGGTGCTGCGCGTCATATCGGATAGACGCATGGGACAGTCGTCCACCAACTCTAAGGAGCTCATCTTTAATGAGAGGTGACAGCCGCTGGAGTCTGACGGAGCAGATTTTGCCAGTTTGAAGGCGGTGGATGTCCTCCGCAAACTCATTGTGCTGGACACTGCGCACCCAGTAAAGTAGGGCCTCTCTTCGTTCACTGACGTACAAGGGGCCTGAGCGTCGCGAATCTGGGTGGTGTCTGCAGTTGTGCAGAAAGCGTTTTAGACAAGCTGTCACTCCGACGAGCTTGTCTAGTGAACTGAACCGAGTGAGCAGGTCAAAGTCAAGACCGGGCACTGTGACCAGCGACGGGACGTGTTTGGGCTTAAGGCCGGGCAGGGCGTGATGGCCCAGAGCTAAGGGCATCGCAGGCCAAGACTGACAAGGCTGTCCAAGCCACGTGGGAGACCACCACAGGTCGTGGGCTGACAGGGATTGCGCAGACATTCCTCTGCTTGCGCAATCTGCCGGGTTGAGCTCAGAAGGTACGTGTCGCCAGGTACATTCTGGTGGGCCTGAGCTGATTTTGACTACCCTGTTGGCTTCAAAGGGTTGAAGACGGTGAGGCGGTGTATTGAGCCAGGCCAGGACTATCGTACTGTCTGACCAACATATGTGTTGTTGTATACTGATATTTATTTATTTATTTATTTATTTATTTATTGGAAAACAAACAGCATTTTACAATACACTTAAACTAAACAGTTGGGCAACACATTAGCCAAAAGAGTTTTCACAAACGTTTAGACATAAGTAAGTAAGTTGAGTAAACATAATATAGTTAGGAATTACTTCAGGTATTAAATCATTTAAGATGAACAGTCGCGAGCACTAATTTCTTCGACAATCCACATTTAATTAATTTATAATTTCATTATCTCGATTACAAATTCTTGTGAACACCTATAGATAAGTACATACATAATCCTTTGTACTGCAGCCACACACGACCGAACATTACAAACATAACATTTGTATTAGGTAAGTCAATGTATATAAAGTTTAGTAGTGACAATTAAAAAAAAAAATAACTAAATAATTGATTGCCTTAACAAAAATTTGAATTTCGTTGGCTTAAGGCCAAAAATATCGATGTGACTATATTTAGAATTATATAATTTCATACTTCTAAGGATAAAACGATTACATGCATAGTTAGTACGACAAGTTGAAATTGAAAATGTATCACATGATCTCGTGTTAGCTCTTGGACATCGCAATAAGATTTTGCTCAATAGATAGGGCGAGTCAACGTAACTATTTATAATTTTGTATAGTAAAAATTGATCACGGTGCTCCCTTCGCAAGGCAAGGGACCGGATACTATCTGTGTTAAAATTTTTAAATTTGTATCTCAATCTCCTAAGGAACTTACTCTGAATCATTTCTATAGAATTAATATATTTATAATACTGCGGATTCCAGACAGTTGAACCATATTCAAGTTGAGATCTTACAAGACTACTGTATAAAAGTATTAATGTGTTAACGTTTTTAAAATCGACACTCTGCCTAAATACAAATCCCATCATCTTGTATGCTTTAGCGGTAATTTTATTTATGTGAGACGAAAACAACAATTCACTATCTAATGTAACTCCCAGGTCTCTCACCTCGGTCGACCGCTTGAGATTTTGACCAAATATTTCATAATTATATTGCAAGGGACGCTTTTTTCTACAATAAGAGATTATACAGCATTTTTCTATGTTGAGGTGCAGTCTGTTTACAACACAATAGTTACATAACCGATTTAAGTCTTCCTGTAAGGCAATACAATCCTCAACACTTTTAACAACTGTAAAAATTTTCGTATCATCAGCAAATAGAAGACATTTGGAATTGCGGAAACATTCTATTACGTCATTTATAAAAATGTTAAAAAGCAAAGGGCCGAGATGGGAGCCCTGGGGTACGCCAGAAGGCACTGGTATGAAACTGGACATAAAGCCCTTCAGTGTAACCGCTTGAGTCCTGTTATGAAGATAGGACTGCAACCATCTCAGGAGGTCGCCGTGTATACCAATGTACTCTAACCTTCTAATAAGAATTTTATGACAGATTTTATCGAAACACTTCGAGTAATCGGTATACACTGCGTCCACCTGAAAACCTCTGTCCATACCCTGAAGTACTTGGTCCAGAAATTCACACAGATTGGTTTCTGTAGACCGACTGTTAATAAAACCGTGTTGTTGAGTCATTAGAAGCGGCCTTATGACAGAAAACAGAAAATCAAAAATAATTTTTTCAAAAAGTTTAGGAATTATTGATAATTTAGATATACCTCTATAGTTGCGAATATTGTGCTTGTCTCCACTTTTAAAAATAGGAACAACAAGCGATTGTTTCCATATAGTAGGCATCACTCCGCTTGCAAGCGAGAAGTGAAACAGAAAAGAGATCGGGCTCGCTAGTTCCGCACAGCACATTTTTAAAAAATGGGGATGGATCCCATCTGGCCCTGAGCCTTTACTAGCATCAACGCGCGATAAATATTTCTTCACTATTAGGTGGTCATAGGAACTCATTGAAGAAACGACGCAACCCCATCGAGTTGTGGTTCTTTTGATTCATCTTGACGAGTACTTTGGTGCTAGATGGTAACCAGAGTCTGATGATGGAGCTGGAAGATGGCCATAGGAACTGAGTAATTAAACAACATAATAACCCCATCGAGTAAGGGCTCGTTTAATTCGTCTAGACAAGTACTTTGCTGCTAGTTGGTAACCAGGGCCTGGTAATGGAGATGGAAGGTGGCCATTGAAACTTTGCAATAAAATAGCACAACCCCATCGAGTTTCGGCTCGTCTCATTCGCCTTGACGAGTGCTTTGTTTTTAGATGGTTACCAAGGACTGATCTGATGATGAAGCTGAAAGGTGGTCATAGGAACTCATTGAAGAAACGACGCAACCCCATCGAGTTGTGGTTCTTTTGATTCATCTTGACGAGTACTTTGGTGCTAGATGGTAACCAGAGTCTGATGATGGAGCTGGAAGATGGCCATAGGAACTGAGTAATTAAACAACATAATAACCCCATCGAGTAAGGGCTCGTTTAATTCGTCTAGACAAGTACTTTGCTGCTAGTTGGTAACCAGGGCCTGGTAATGGAGCTGGAAGGTGGCCATAGGAACTCCGTAATAAAACGACGCAACCCCATCGAGTTTCGGCTCGTCTCATTTGTCTTGACGAGTACTTTGGTTTTAGATGGTTACCAGGGTCTGATCTGATGATGGAGCTGAAAGGTGATTATAGAAACTCAGTAAAGAAACTACGCAACCCCATCGAGTCTCGGCTCGTTTGATTCATCTTGACGAGTACTTTGGTGCTAGATAGTAACCTGGGTCTGATGATGGAGCTGGAAGATGGCCATAGAAACTCAGTAATTAAACAACATAACCCCATCGAGTAAGGGCTCGTTTAAATCGTCTAGACGAGTACTTTGCTGTTAGATGGTAACCAGGGTCTGATGATGGAGCTAGAATGTGGCCATTGGAACTTCGCAATGAAATAATACAACCTTTTGGGGGTCAAAGTTGCTCGCGTCCGTAGGTTTACCCTTGAGACCCTACACGTGATCCCTGGGTGGTGCTAAATGAGTGACACCAACTGAGTGGTAGAGCCACGCTGCGTTGCAGCACACATTGGGCCGGCTCGCCCGGCGTAATACCACCCTCTCACTAATATTCGGCGTGAAATAATGGCACTTGGTGCTGTTGTGTTTCGTCCGACCAGTGAGGGTTCCGGAGGCCCCTTCCCCCCCCTCCCCCTCCTCCCAATTCCTATTCCTTCCTTAAACCTATTCCTCCCTTAAAGGCCGGCAACGCGTCTGCGATTCCTTTGGTTTTGCGGGTGTCCATGGGCGGCGGTGATTACTCTCCATCAGGTGACCCGCCTGCTCGTTTGCCACCATCTTATATAAAAAAAAAAAAAAAAAACCTAATCGAGTTTGGGCTCGTTTAAATCGTCTTGACGAGTAGTTTGTCTTTCAATAGTAACCAGGGTCTGATGATGGAGCTGGATGGTGGTCATAGGAACTCTGTAATAAAACGACGCAACCCCATCGAGTTTCGGCTCGTCTCATTCGTCTTGACGAGTACTTTGTTTTTAGATGGTTACCAAGGTCTGATCTGATGATGGAGCTGAAAGGTGGTCATAGGAACTCATTAAAGAAACGACGCAACCCCATCGAGTCTCGGCTCGTTTGATTCATCTTGACGAGTACTATGGTGCTAGATGGTAACCAGGGTCTGATGATGGAGCTGGAAGATGGCCATAGGAACTGTTGGCGCTTAAGGCACCAACATGCGGCGGAGTTAAAGGCTGAAGGCAGGAAGGCTGAAGGAAGGATGTACTTACAGGGATGATGAGTCAGGAACCGTCGTGCGAGCTGACCACGGGCGGCGAGGCTTGAGGGGCGGCGATGTAGTCACTACACTAAACAGTTCCCTAGGGGCACTGGTTAAGGGCGTTTAGGTCGAGCTTATTGCACTAGCTCTTAACTGCACACATGTGTTCACTTAGTGGGTTGAAGGGCGGGGCCTGAGCGACGCGTGGCTTCGCCCTGAGATCTCGAAATGCACTAACTCTTGCGCGGCGCGGGCCGGCGGCGACTAGTTAACATGGCCGCGCGACGGCTTAGTGCATTCTAATATGCACTCTATTACGGCGCAGCGACGGCTGTTTCCCGTTGCGCGGTGGCGCAAACATCTTCCCGGGGCCCAGGGGTGGTCTCATCCAGAGGGAGCCTGGCAATCTTGAACACAGGCCTCCGGAGGTGTCCATTGGCCATCTTCCAGCTCCATCATCAGACCCTGGTTACCATCTAGCACCATAGTACTCGTCAAGATGAATCAAACGAGCCGAGACTCGATGGGGTTGCGTCGTTTCTTTAATGAGTTCCTATGACCACCTTTCAGCTCCATCATCAGATCAGACCTTGGTAACCATCTAAAAACAAAGTACTCGTCAAGACGAATGAGACGAGCCGAAACTCGATGGGGTTGCGTCGTTTTATTACAGAGTTCCTATGACCACCATCCAGCTCCATCATCAGACCCTGGTTACTATTGAAAGACAAACTACTCGTCAAGACGATTTAAACGAGCCCAAACTCGATTAGGTTTTTTTTTTTTTTTTTTATATAAGATGGTGGCAAACGAGCAGGCGGGTCACCTGATGGAGAGTAATCACCGCCGCCCATGGACACCCGCAAAACCAAAGGAATCGCAGACGCGTTGCCGGCCTTTAAGGGAGGAATAGGTTTAAGGAAGGAATAGGAATTGGGAGGAGGGGGAGGGGGGGGAAGGGGCCTCCGGAACCCTCACTGGTCGGACGAAACACAACAGCACCAAGTGCCATTATTTCACGCCGAATATTAGTGAGAGGGTGGTATTACGCCGGGCGAGCCGGCCCAATGTGTGCTGCAACGCAGCGTGGCTCTACCACTCAGTTGGTGTCACTCATTTAGCACCACCCAGGGATCACGTGTAGGGTCTCAAGGGTAAACCTACGGACGCGAGCAACTTTGACCCCCAAAAGGTTGTATTATTTCATTGCGAAGTTCCAATGGCCACATTCTAGCTCCATCATCAGACCCTGGTTACCATCTAACAGCAAAGTACTCGTCTAGACGATTTAAACGAGCCCTTACTCGATGGGGTTATGTTGTTTAATTACTGAGTTTCTATGGCCATCTTCCAGCTCCATCATCAGACCCAGGTTACTATCTAGCACCAAAGTACTCGTCAAGATGAATCAAACGAGCCGAGACTCGATGGGGTTGCGTAGTTTCTTTACTGAGTTTCTATAATCACCTTTCAGCTCCATCATCAGATCAGACCCTGGTAACCATCTAAAACCAAAGTACTCGTCAAGACAAATGAGACGAGCCGAAACTCGATGGGGTTGCGTCGTTTTATTACGGAGTTCCTATGGCCACCTTCCAGCTCCATTACCAGGCCCTGGTTACCAACTAGCAGCAAAGTACTTGTCTAGACGAATTAAACGAGCCCTTACTCGATGGGGTTATTATGTTGTTTAATTACTCAGTTCCTATGGCCATCTTCCAGCTCCATCATCAGACTCTGGTTACCATCTAGCACCAAAGTACTCGTCAAGATGAATCAAAAGAACCACAACTCGATGGGGTTGCGTCGTTTCTTCAATGAGTTCCTATGACCACCTTTCAGCTTCATCATCAGATCAGTCCTTGGTAACCATCTAAAAACAAAGCACTCGTCAAGGCGAATGAGACGAGCCGAAACTCGATGGGGTTGTGCTATTTTATTGCAAAGTTTCAATGGCCACCTTCCATCTCCATTACCAGGCCCTGGTTACCAACTAGCAGCAAAGTACTTGTCTAGACGAATTAAACGAGCCCTTACTCGATGGGGTTATTATGTTGTTTAATTACTCAGTTCCTATGGCCATCTTCCAGCTCCATCATCAGACTCTGGTTACCATCTAGCACCAAAGTACTCGTCAAGATGAATCAAAAGAACCACAACTCGATGGGGTTGCGTCGTTTCTTCAATGAGTTCCTATGACCACCTTTCAGCTTCATCATCAGATCAGTCCTTGGTAACCATCTAAAAACAAAGCACTCGTCAAGGCGAATGAGACGAGCCGAAACTCGATGGGGTTGTGCTATTTTATTGCAAAGTTTCAATGGCCACCTTCCATCTCCATCATCAGATCAGCACCATGTCAATCATAAAATTGCATTGTCACGCGATTTACACATGTATGCAAATTTTCAGCTCAATCAGTAAACGGGAAGTGGGTCAAAATTGAGTTGCAAAATTCCACCCGAACAAGACATACATACATTGCAAGTTAAATAAATGCTTGTAATAATTTACTTACCAAAGTACTAACATTTGCAAATCAAGCTATAAATTTGCACTATATTCGAACTTACGGAAAGGTCGACAACCGCGCCGGGCAGAGCGTCGAGCGACGTGACCACTCTCTCAGAGACCTCGCGGCGGACTGATTTGAAGCGAGTGGAGCGCAGGGTTTTGTAGTAGTTTTAGAGCAGTTTTAAAATATTCATAGCAAAATTATAGAGCTTATTTAGTAAAAACAATTTTGTTAAAAATTTAAATAACACTTTTTTCTATAGTATAAAGCTTTTATCTTCTAAAATATATTTAGTACATCAGAGAAAACAATTACTTTATCACCTATAATTTCTTTAAAAATTCACAATGTTTGGAATTTTATAGTTTTTGTTAGTATACAAAATCAAAAAATGTTTTCAACAAACTATTTTGCTGAGGATCTTTCAAATTGAAATAAAAATGTTGTTATTAGATTTGTTAGTAATTTAAACACATTTTTAAGCTTCGAAGTTGACGCGGAAAGTCAAATTATGAAAACCTCTGTTCAGTTATCTTGTTATAAATTCCAAAATATCTATAAATTTAAAAATGTTTTCAACAAACAATTTCGACTACAAGATCGCCTAATGATATAAGTATTTAACATATCTGTAAAGTAAGTATTAACAGATATTAAGAGGTTTAAAAAGTACAGTTCTTGAGCAAAACGGCGCAAAAGGACGTAAACGCTCTTAATGACTTCTTGATCCTGACAACGGGTCAAGCTTCTTGAGTTCTATGATTTATCCGCAATCGAGATGGAGTCGGGAGATCTGCAGGGTAACAAAAGCATTTTGTTAATGTTTAATCACACAATGTATCTATATTAATATCGGAAAAATGTTTTCTACATACCTAATTTTTATGACCTGCATACTATCCATTCTTCTGGCGGAGAAACCAATTTCTTTGGCCTGTTTTCGTTTTTCTCGGGATGCTTAATTTTTCTTTAATTCACTTTATTGGTATTGACAGGTCTATTTATTGCTTGAGTCTGATGCTATCGACAACTTATTATAGCTGGTAATCTGACAACTTATTATAGCTGGTAATCTGAAATGATTTTATTTTTAAGTACTTTTAATTGATTACTTTTGTATTAGAATTTAGTAGGTTTCTTAGCTTATATCATTATTTAATTCTGTCATCATGCTTACCTGTTACTGAAGATAATGTTTTGTGTTTCACATATCGATAAGCGAACACGTCCGTTCCTGGTCGCAACGCATTGCATCTGTGAGGACAGGTGTTGCGGTTCGGGTTGGATTGGCGAGTTTGTATTGTATTATTGTTCCTTTTGTTATTATTATTATTTGTATTTTGCTTGCGGGTTCGGTGTTTTGGGGGAAATTTTGTTTGTTATAGTGAATGTCTGCTATTTTTATTTTTGTTTGGATGTGTGTTGTTCAAGTAATGCTATATAATAATTTAGGGAACTAAAGGTTTATTTTACAATCAATTTTAGTATATATTTATAAATCATGTATAACTGTTTGTTCCTAAAAAAAATATATATAAAGAAAAAAAACTTAAAGGTAACATGAATTTAAACGAAATATACTAATTTAGGCTTTACGTTAAACACTAATAATCTATGCAATTACCAAGCACTTTAGAACACTAAAAATATCTGTAAAATTAAAACACAGCAATTTCACAAAAACAATTCAGTTGGAAAAATGATAGACAACTCACCGAGATCTCGGGTTAACTTATTTAACAGGTTATTTGAGCAGAGTGAGGACAATGACTGTAAGGCAGGGCTTGAGCAGCAAAGAGACTGTTCTCAGCATGAGTCGGCCTTTTATATCAACGTAACATCAAAAAAAATTACTCTCGACTGTTAATTTAAACACCCAACGCCACATGCAATATGATCACTTAAGCAAAGACAAAAACAGAGTGCCTAGACCATAGAGAAACACAGAGCAATAATGATCGCCTCGAGCGTCAAAAAATTATAAGTGAAATATAATTTTTTCTTTTATATGATTTTTCCTTAATGTAATCTTATTTAATTAAAGGAAAATATTCAGCAGCTCAAGATTAAATCATAAGAAACCACTTCAATCCGGCTGGAACACGCTTTCACCGTCCTAACATAAGTGGCTAACGACAAGGTATTCAGAGTAAGGGAACAAGCTCTGTTAGCGCTTAGGCACCAACATGCGGCGAGGTTACAGGCTGAAGGCAGGAAGGCTGTAGGAAGGAATGACTTACCGGGATGATGGGTCTGGAACCGGCGGGCGAGCTGACCACGGGCGGCGAGGCTTGAGGGCGGCGATGTTGGTTGGTTTCCTGGCGCACAGTCACTACACGAAACTATTCACTAGGGGCGGTTCGTTCGTTTCGGGCGTAACCTTACACATATGCTATGTACTATGTACTGCTTATTTCGAAGGCTGAGTTCAAGGGCGCGCGACGCGTGAGTTCGTCTTGAGATGTCAAGGGCTACTGACTCTTGCGCGGCGCGGGCCGGCGGCGACCAGTTAACATGGCCGCGCGACGGCTTAGTGCATTCTGATATGCACTCTATTACGGCGCAGCGACGGCTGTTTCCCGTTGCGCGGTAGCGCAAACATCTTCCCGGGGCCCAGGGGTGGTCTCATCCAAAGGGAGCCTGGCAATCTTGAACACAGGCCTCCGGAGGTGTCCATTGGCGGTGTCCAGGTCCACCACCCGCACGACGCCATCCTTCCCAGGCAGGGTGCGAGTAATGCGCCCCAGTCTCCATTGAAGGGCAGGCAGGTTGTCCTCCTTGATGAGGACGAGCTCGCCAACTCGGGGAGGGGAGGATGGGGACAACCATTTGGAGCGGGTTTGAAGGGTATGCAGGTAGGACTGGGTCCACAGCGTCCAGAAGCGCTGGGAAAGGGCCTGTACCATCTGGAATCGCCTACGTGTGGAGATCGGCCTATCTTCCACGGATAGTTCGGGAAGGGCCGTTAGTGGGCGGCCTATAAGGAAATGTCCGGCTGTAAGCGGCTCAAAGTCTGAAGGATCAGACGAAAGTGGGCAGAGAGGTCTTGAGTTGAGGACCGCTTCAATTCGAGCTAAAAGTGTGGAGAATTCCTCGAATGTGAGGTGTTGTTCGCCAATTACGCGATATAAAAGTTGCTTTGTTGATTTTACGTTGATCTCATGTAACGCACCGAACCATGGTCCCTTAGGGACGTTCAACAACCAAGTAATGTGCTGACCAGCGAGCTTGTGCGCAATCGTGTCATTATTCAAGGCAAGAAAGTTTTGTACTTCGATGAGCTGATTTCTAGCGCCTACATAATTTGTACCGCAGTCCGAGCGGATGAGAACCGGGGCACCGCGGCGTGCTATAAAACGCTGTAATGCCGCGAGGAACGCTTCCGTGCTGAGGTCCGAGACCGGTTCCAAATGAACCGCCTTAGTCGAGAGGCACACGAATATACAAAAGTACGCTTTTAAGAGTTTAACATTACGTAGGGTACTAGATTTAACGAGGAATGGTCCGGCAAAATCGGTCGTGACTTGACTAAATACTGGCTGAGGCGTAACTCTATCGGCTGGCAGGTCGGCCATGAAGGGCGCTTGCGGCTGGGCCCGGCATCGAAAGCATCTAATGCATTTAAAAACTCGGTGTCTAATGATGCGGCGCGCGGACAATATCCAAAATTGTTGGCGTAGGATAGCGTGTAAAGTGTCAGCGCCAGGATGGCAGTGTATTTTGTGGTAGTGGTCAATGATAAGGTCTACAAGTGGGCTAGAGCTGGGAAGTATGAGCGGGTGCTGCGCGTCATATCGGATAGACGCATGGGACAGTCGTCCACCAACTCTAAGGAGCTCATCTTTAATGAGAGGTGACAGCCGCTGGAGTCTGACGGAGCAGATTCTGCCAGTTTGAAGGCGGTGGATGTCCTCCGCAAACTCATTGTGCTGGACACTGCGCACCCAATAAAGTAGGGCCTCTCTTCGTTCACTGACGTACAAGGGGCCTGAGCGTCGCGAATCTGGGTGGTGTCTGCAGTTGTGCAGAAAGCGTTTTAGACAAGCTGTCACTCCGACGAGCTTGTCTAGTGAACTGAACCGAGTGAGCAGGTCAAAGTCAAGACCGGGCACTGTGACCAGTGACGGGACGTGTTTGGGCTTAAGGCCGGGCAGGGCGTGATGGCCCAGAGCTAAGGGCATCGCAGGCCAAGACTCACAAGGCTGTCCAAGCCACGTGGGAGACCACCATAGGTCGTGGGCTGACAGGGATTGCGCAGACATTCCTCTGCTTGCGCAATCTGCCGGGTTGAGCTCAGAAGGTACGTGTCGCCAGGCACATTCTGGTGAGCCTGAGCTGATTTTGACTACCCTGTTGGCTTCAAAGGGTTGAAGACGGTGAGGCGGGGTATTGAGCCAGGCCAGGACTATCGTACTGTCTGACCAACATATGTGTTGTTGTATACTGATATGGGCCGATAACTGCACCGACACACGGATCATGAGCTGGGAGAGTAGAGTGGCGGCCGACAACTCTAACTTGGGGATTGTGAGGCGGTTCTTGATTGGTGCGACTCGCGACTTGGCGACAATCAAGTGTACCAAAGTATCTCCGGAGGCATCGAGCTCATGGAGGTAAACAACGGCGGCAAACCCGGCTTCAGAGGCATCTGCAAACCCGTGAAGCGAGTATGCAGCTGAGCCTTTGTTTGCACAAATGTGCCGAGGGAAACGAATGCTAGCCAACAGCGGTAGATCCTCTGAGATGTGGTGCCACTCCGTTTGTACTTCAGAGGGAGTGGGCTCATCCCATTCCAGCTTCAGTAGCCACAATTGCTGAAGCAGCAGCTTTGCGCGGAAGATAACGGGCGAAACCCAGCCGTTTGGGTCATAAAGTGAGGCTACGGTGCTTAAAATAGACCGCTTTGTGACATGTGTGATGGGGGGCAGAGAGATGCGGTAGGTGAACTCGTCTGACTGAGGGCTCCACTGTATACCCAAGACCTTAATGGACGTGGACTCTGGGTTCATGTCGAAGTCCTTGGGCATGTCGCATTGGTTGTCGGGAAATCTCTCGAGCAGCTTAGGCGAGTTAGATGTCCACTTACTGAGCTGAAAGCCGCCTAGGTCTAGCAGACTTATCAACTCGTCCTGAAGTGCTTGGGCGGATTCAACCGTGTCATGGCCACACAAGATGTCATCAACGAAGATAGACTTGCGAAGAACCTGAGCGGCTCCAGGGTAGCGATGGCCTTTATCATCAGCCAGCTGGAGCAGGGTGCGGATTGCATGATATGGGCTTGATCTTAAGCCCTACGTGACTGTATTGAGGGCGTAGGTGAGCAGAGGGTGATCTGGTGAGGACCGCCATAGTATCAGCTGATACCGTCTCTGGTCTGGGGCAACCAGCACATTTCTGAACATCCTCTGGATGTCAGTGCTGAAAACGACTGGATGCGTTCTGAAGGACATGATGATGTCCACAATGTCCTGTTGAAGGGCGGGGCCTGTGTGTAGGCATTCATTTATGCTGACACCATTGGAGCTTTTGCAGCTACCATCAAAAACAATGCGCAGCTTGTCCGACCCTGACTTAAATACGCCATGGTGAGGGATGTAGAAGTGAGGTTTATGGGCGAATGTATTTGGGTGACAGGGAGCCATGTGCCCTAAGTCGATGTATTCGGCCATAAAGTCGACGTATTTAGAACGCAGAGACGGGTTCGCCATTAGCTTCTTCTCAATATTGAGGAATCTGCGTAATGCGATAGGGTGAGTTTTGCCTAGTTGAGGGGCGTCCTTTAGAAAGGGCAGAGCGACCGTATATCTGCCTGAGGGATCGCGTGTAGTGGTAGAGCGGAAGATTTCCTCGCATTGTTCCTCCAGGGGATCATTATGAGTGTGAGATTGAGGGAGGGGCTCCTCAGACTCCCAGAACCTTTGCAGACTCTGACGTATGTCCTGGGCTGATTCAGCTGAGTCTGGTTGTGAGCTGACGACGTGAGCTGAGTTAACCTGCTGCGCCGGCTGCGCATACAAGTCCTCAATGGGTCCTATCAACGCGAAGTCGAAAATCGTGCCGAAGGCTATGGGCTTGCCCGGGCCCAACGAGACCTTAGTCCCGTCCAACACTTGACCAAGAACGTCCGACCCCAATAAGAGGTCGATCGGGGCTGGTGTGTGGTAAAGCTGGTCAGCCAATGGCACGGGTGGCTGGCCTAGTACGTGGGAAATGTTTGGTACCTTCTCTAAGGGAAGGTAGCCAGTGACGTTTTTTAAAATGTGAGCTGTGGCAGTAATTGTAGGAGTATCATTGTGAGTGGGTCGGCATACTATTGTTATTGCCGCCTTTGACTCATGTTTGTGCTGATTCCCAACTCCTGTAATTTTTAAAGAAGTGGGTTTTGATGGCAGGTTCAAAAGTCGTGCCATGCGTGACGTTATTAACGTCAGCATACTGCCACAGTCCAATAAAGCTCTGGCTGTGTGAAGATGGCCATGTACGTCCGCGACTCTTAGTGAGACGGTTGGCAACAAAATGGGTGTGCCAGTGGGCACAGAAGGTGAGTGAGCTGATTGAGAATCAGCTGAAATTGTATGAGCTGAGTATGTATCAGCTGTGTGGGCATGGGTTGACTGGGCTTGGGCTAAATCTACCTCTTCGCTAGGGTGCTCTGTGATAGTAGGGAGTCATAATTGCTGGCGGCGTTCGCGGGGCCTACCTGGCGAACCGGACCTGGGCGGGCTGGCTCTGTGAGCAGAGCTGGGTTGCGCCTGTTTGGCATGTGCGGGTTCGTGCCGCCTGCTGTTTCTGGGACGCTCCCTCGAGTGCTCTGTCAGCTGTGGTGGGGGCACATGTACAGACGACGAATGAGCTGAGTGCGTTGGGCCGTCTGGTCGATGGAGGGACGTGTGGTGGTTCGTACTCCCACAGTTCTTGCATGCCCCCCTTGACCTGCACTCGCTCTCGTAGTGACGGCCGAGACAACGCTGGCAGCGCTCGCGTGCCTGTACGAAGTCCCAACGGCCCTGTGTTGGCTGGGCATTGTACCAGCTGCACGTCATGAGCGTATGTCCCCTAATGGCACAATAGGGACAGTAGGGCGTCGAGCGTGAGGAAGAGGACGATGACGATGATGAGGAGCAGCTTTGCTGGTAGGCCGAGTAGACGGGGAAGGGCTGACTGCGAGCCGGGGAGGTGGACGGGCGGTGTCGCATTTGCTGCGCTGGGCGTGACGGTTGGTGAGTAGGCTGATCGTAGGCGCGGTGAGGCGATGGAGCTGAGGAGCGGCCACGGTAATGGTCGGGTTGTTGCTGAGCCATCTGAGCATAAGTGCGATGGGGCAACTGTGGAGGCGCGCGGCTACGAGAAGGGCCGGGCAGGGCGTGAATGGGCTGCGGCTGGGCTACGTTGGAGAACTCTGTCTCCACACAGCGCGCGTGCTCCTCGAGGTAGGAGATGAGGTCACTCAACGTGGGCAGGGTGCTGCTAGACCCGTGTCTGCGCTCAAATAACGTGCGGAGCTCACCCTTAAGCTTTCGCACCACTATCGACACAAACACGTAGTCGTCTCCTATGGGCAGATCCAAATTACTAAGAGCACACTGGGCGGACACCAGCGGAGTGAGGAAAAGTGTGCGTATGTTAGAGCGCGTGTGGATGCTCGGCAGCCCCAGGATTATGTCGACGAAACTATCGATGAGAACCCGGCGGTTCTCGTATCGCTTTGTAAGGATGTCCATGGCCACGGCAAAATTTTCATTGGTGACCTTTAAGTGGGACACCATACTTAATGCCTCACCGCTGAGACTTGAGAACAGGTAGTGGAGCTTGACTGCGTCCGACAGGGTCGCCATGTCGTCAGTCAAACTTCTAAACAGCGCAATGAAGGAAGGCCAGTCCTCCACTTTTGAGCTGAACCTGGGCAGCGCTATCTTGGGGAGGACGGCGGTGGGCGTATTGACGCCGAAACTGGGCTGAGCGCTATGGGTTGGGAACGACGTGGAAGAGGGTGAGATTTCCTCCCTAGCCACAAGTATCCCCAGGTATGCTCCGGAGGCTTTTGTGTGGTTCTCAGTGTATGTCCTCTCAACCCCCTCGTCTAAGTTCTCTTCGTCGAGAATGTTGTAGTACACTGAGTCCAGCTTCTCCTTTATACCCTGTATCTGTGCGAAACGCACGTTAAATTCCGTTATGGAATGTTTGGTGTCGCCAGCAATGATCATTGATCCCACCTCTAGGAGCTGGTGTAAAGCTTTGGCGGCCTCCCTAAATATCGCGGCTTGTGACTTGGTTGGCATTGCGATGAATAAAAGGAGACAACAAAATAATAAAAAAATAAAAAATTAAACAAATTTAAAGGCAGTAAAAAGAACAACACCCTGTATATATTCTATAGTTGGGCTGGAGGTATTTGTTTACTAAGGTAAGAGCAAATGGGCTAAAATTATCGCCACAATAAAGAAAGCAAAACTAAGTTGGGGCGCCTTGTATATGGCCTACGGGTGGGCAAGCGCGTGTATGTGTCGGTATGTCTGTGTATATGTATGTATGCTTATTGAACGCGCGTACGTAACATTAGCCGACCGCAAGCAAAAAACAAACAAAAACAACAAAAACAAAAGAATCACGTTATCCGTAGCCCACTGTTGGGCAAGGCGCTCACAATCGGGCAGACCTGTTGCCGACACTGGCGCGAAGAATGAGTCAGTCGCAAGCAAAAAAAATAAAAATAAACTAATCATAAAAATTTAATTAAACTTAACGTGTGTAGCAGCGAAGGCGACGCACGCAAATAGCCGTAAGCGAAATAAAAAAAAACTGATGAAACTAAATGAAACACACTACGGTCATGTGGTGAGCACGCACCACGAATGAGCCGATCGCAAAGGCAAAAATTAAAAATAAAAAATAGATACAAAATTAACACGGGTGAAAAAATAAAGCACGCTATTTGGCACGCGTGGTGAGCATGCACGAGATCTGAGCCGCTCGCAAAGGCAACAATCAAAACAATAAAATTAAAAATTAACACTCAAAAAAAAATTAAATCTTGTTGTATTATTATGTAAGAAAAATACACCTGCAGCCGATAAACATGGCATGAAAAAATTAAATTAAAATAAAGGCCAAATAACTAAGCTGAATTATTTTATGCAGTGTTAAATTAGCTTAGCTGTTGTAATACCAGGCACCATACAATTAACTAAATCTGTAGCCAAACGGTAGCCAAACGTAGCATGAAAAAGGCAAAGGTAAAGTAACTGAGCTGAATTATTATTTCAAGCACGAATTAGGCACAACAACATTGTATGACACAATAGTTCTGTGATCCTGGTTCAGAATACCGGATGCATACACGAAAGCAACATAAAAACAACATGCAGAAATAATTGCGTCAAGATAATTCGGATGTTGTGTGGTCGCAATCCTACCACAAACAAATTACACCTACCTCACCAAATTTTTATTGGGGCAGGGTAAAGTTATGTGAACAAATGAATTCCGAAATGATGGCACGAATTAGATATAAGATTCAGAAATAGAACAAGAATATGGGCGGAAATAATTATCTTTAGCGGACTGTAATTAAAAGGACTTAAAATTGATAATTAAAAGAAAGTTAGGTTCAGATTAGGGCTGAACCTTAGCGGTTATTCCGCGCTCGATTGGACCAAAAATGTTAGCGCTTAGGCACCAACATGCGGCGAGGTTACAGGCTGAAGGCAGGAAGGCTGTAGGAAGGAATGACTTACCGGGATGATGGGTCTGGAACCGGCGGGCGAGCTGACCACGGGCGGCGAGGCTTGAGGGCGGCGATGTTGGTTGGTTTCCTGGCGCACAGTCACTACACGAAACTATTCACTAGGGGCGGTTCGTTAGGCGTAACCTTACACATATGCTATGTACTATGTACTGCTTATTTCGAAGGCTGAGTTTAAGGGCGCGCGACGCGTGAGTTCGTCTTGAGATGTCAAGGGCTACTGACTCTTGCGCGGCGCGGGCCGGCGGCGACCAGTTAACATGGCCGCGCGACGGCTTAGTGCATTCTGATATGCACTCTATTACGGCGCAGCGACGGCTGTTTCCCGTTGCGCGGTAGCGCAAACAAGCTCTGTTATTTGCGTCTTTGGCAGCTGTCAAAAATCAATGCCCATTGCAGGTAAACTAGATGTGTTTATTTAGCTAAATTAATTATATTTGCCCAGCAACAGACGTTTAAAGTAAGATCATTTGATTTGATATTATATTATTGAATGAAACAACTACGTAAGTACTCCAACCAATCATTGTATGTTTTAAGATTGTCTTATTTTTGCACAGCATTTAGGATTTAGGATTTGTGGTTAGACAGAAGTGTTACAGCATAATTCATAAAAGTCATAAAGCCGACAATGAATACGAGTATAATGTCCATATAGGGTTTTGAAAGGTTCTACCAGTGACTGGTTCCAACCAAGCAACTTCACCGGTGAGGTTGGAAATTATCTTATACATCCCATGAGAATGGATAATAGGTCTGTCTATACGATGTGGAACATGGGAGGGGTTTTTTTTTCATCCTCCGACGTGGGTCATGTTGGAGATTTTATATATCTTTCTTAAATCTATCTAAGGCGCTCTATGGCGACTGTCCTGATCTCTGGGTGGCCTTATGTCTACATTTTCTTTGCACTTATGTGCCCTATCCTACTTTTATATTGATCCTATTCTAAAACGATACAAATATTATTTACTCTCTTTCCATTTTTCTCGCACGTACGTGCCCTATCTACCATTCTTATTTCTACTTATTTCTACATCACTTATGTCTATTACATTTTTGCATTTTAGAATGCCCTAATTACTACTTTTTATTTCCTCTTCTTACTCTTATATATATAACTCCAGCTTGCCGGTTCCTTTTTTTCCATTTTTCTGCACTATCCCTTATTACTATACTTATTTCTAACTTGTTTATTATTTATTTTCTTAAAATTATTATTCATGTACATACAATTATGTAGGGGTCGGGAATCAAACTCGGGACTCTTCGTAATCGGTTTATTTAAGATATAATAAACACAAAACCGTGAAATTTAAAAATATCTGTAGAGCACAGTAATCTAACACCATTCGTATTCCGTACAATAGTCGCCATTTTTTTCCGTCTCTCTCGCACACATTCTCACTCATTCACTCATTCTGATACACATCACATTTCAAAATTCACCTTTTATGCGTTCGCTGCTGCTGCTGTGTCTGCCCTCAGACAAACAGAAAAGGTTAGCATAGAAACATAAATCTGAATTATAGAAAACCATATCGTCTTCTGAAACAAAATCTTAAACTCTTTAATCACTTTAATCTAACTTGCATAGCAACAATCTCAACAAAATACATAATTTTTAAATTAATATTTAATTCCTTAATTACTTTAATTGTAATTACATAAAAGCCATCTTAACTTTATAAACGATATCATCTTTTGAATTGAAACAAAATCTTAAACTCTTTAATTTTACAATCTTCGTATAAACAACTTATCTCACTACACTACACTTATATACAACTCTAAAGAAAACACAATGTCGCAACAACATGACATTAAGAGTGTACAGTAGCCGGAGGTCCCAGCCGCGGACAAGCAAAACCCCAGCCTTTCGCAATGCCAGGCAACAAAGACCAAACCGGCACATGGGAAGACCGCGTCAACGGCGGCGACGTCCGGCCCCGTACACCTCACTTTTAGAAAGAGAATATCGCCCCCGAAGAGAACCCTAGCAGTGGGGCAAGCTTCCTCCAAAATAACAAAGAGGAAGACAAAAACTGTTTCATTGAGGGAGA
Organism: Scoparia ambigualis; assembly: GCA_963921215.1. Classification (NCBI taxonomy): domain Eukaryota; kingdom Metazoa; phylum Arthropoda; class Insecta; order Lepidoptera; family Crambidae; genus Scoparia; species Scoparia ambigualis. Next base: position 30,316,034 of record OY992514.1, read on the forward strand.
AAGTTCTGTCTACTTCAAAAATAATAAGGTCCTCCATCTCCGAGGATAACTCCTCCGATGACCAGGGGGAGAAGACAGAATCGCCAGTTAACATCTTTGGTGCGCCCTCTAGCGACAAAGAGCAATTCCTCTAGCAGATCGGGGAATTTGACATTAGGCATAGCCTCAGACGAAGAGTCCGACTGGGCCCCTAAGCCGAGAGAGGGAAGAAGAGAAAGCATGGTGGCTGTTTCTTCGTCCAAGAGGGCGGGTGTCCAGATGGACCTGGCTAACAAACTGGCCAACGAAATGCTGCTACAGGGCAAAGACGCACTGGAAGCAGCCACCAATATGAAGAGGGAGAGAAAGCAGCTTGCGCTCGACAGCCTGCAGACTCTCTATGAGACTGTGCTGTCTCTCTCGGACTCAAGATCGAGGCACAAGCACAGTCTGCAGGAGGAGCGCACGCGGCATCCCAAGGAGTTAGTGCAGGTAGAGCGGGCGCATACGTCAGCCATCAGGGAGGTGACAAGGCAGCAAACTAAAGAGTTAGCAGAAACCAGGGTGAAAATCACCAAATTAGTGAAAACCACCGACTCCACGAAGGATTGGCTGGCGTATAAGACGCGCAAACCACACGCACAGATAAAATACAACAAAGAGGCTCTGGAGTCGATTAACCGTACCATCAATGGGTTAGCAGACTCCTTCAGAAACAAAGAGTCAGGGACAAAGTCTATCGAGACCCTTATGAAGAGCCTGTCAGAGCTGTCACAAGCTCAGAGGTCAACGTCCTTAGAGCTGGATAAGCTCAGGAGGGATCTGGACAGGGTGGAGGCCAACAACAAAAAAGCCTCCAGCGAAGAGGCGAAAACCCTGTCCAGACTTAAAGAGAGTATATCCCAGCTGTCTAATCAAGAAGCCTCTACCGCAACAACCATAGAGAGTGTCAAGACAGGTCTCGCAAACCTTAGGACGAGATCGCAACACCCCTACCCGGATACACAAGTAATGGCACCTAACTATTCCTGTGAGGTGGACATCTCGCACCAGCTGCAGCCCATCTTAGAGCAGCTGGAACTGGTCTCGTCTCAGCTTCGCACCATGATACAATACGAAACCAGGGAGAAATCTCCTCCATTCACCACCAATTTGGGCTCCGAGCTCGAATCGGTGGGGATGAGCACGATAAATCCTCCAAAACACAAACAGCATAGGCCAATTACGTACGCAGCGGCCGCCGCAGCCCCTGTCCGCCCACGCCCTCTAGCGAGACCGAACGACACACCGATTGTCTCGTCCACGGATCCATTGAGGACCGGGGATGGGATAATCAAGTCTCCAAATGAAGCGGTTGACGCAGAAAGAACCGGGGCAAAGGTGGAGAAAGTGCGCACTGCGCTGAACAGGAAGGTGGTGTTCACCTGCAATACGGAGGAGGACCTAAAAGTCATACAATCTCTCGAGCTCGAGGCAAGACATCAGGGCCGAGATAGCTAGGAAGACCAACCCTCTAGCTAGGATAAAGGACGTCCTACACAATCACAAAGATGAGGAGATCTTGGCCCTGATAAAAGCCCAGAATAAGAATCTCTTCAACAACTTGGAGGTTCCACAACAGAACATGAAGGTAAGATACAGGAAAAAGGCCCGCAATCCCTTGCAATGTCATGCCATACTGGAGCTGTCCCCGTGCACAAGAGGCTCACGGAAGCAGGCGCTGTCTTCGTGGGCCTTCAAAAATGCCGAGTGGAGGATCAGTCCCCGCTCGTGCAATGTGCGGGGTGCCTCGGGTACGGCCACACCGGCAGGGTGTGCAAAGAAAGGGAGAGCAGGTGCAGCTACCGCGGAGACCAGCACGGCTGGAACGAGTGCCCCGAACGTCAACAGGGGTACCCGCCAAGCTGCATCAACTGCATTCGGGCCAAATCCACGGGCGATACAGAACATACAGCCCACAGCAGTGAATGCCCCGAAAGGCAGAAATGGGATGCAATCGCTCGAAACCGGGTGACATACTGCTAAGGGCACCCCCAGAAACACCAACACCAACATCAAACACCCCCCCCCCCCCCCACAACTAAGTAAGTTCATCCATCTGAATCTACAGCACTCCGAGGTTATAACAGCGGATTTTCTCCAAGCGGCCAGAGACAGGAAAGCTTCCATAGCACTAGTCCAAGAACCCTACGTGGGGAGGACTGGTGTTATGAAATCATATCCGGGCACGAGAGTAATACAGTGCACTCTGGACCGCTCGGAACCCACGGGTTTCGGCACGGAAGGCGGCCGTGGTAGTTTTGGACGACAGAGTGGAAGTCATACACGACCCACAACTGGTGACCGAAACTGAAGCGGCAGTGCTTCTAAAGGTAGGGGAAGTGAAGCTGGGAGTCATCTCGGTATACCTGGAGGAGGACCAGGACATACATTCGTACCTTACTCGAATCAAATATTTTTGTGCCAAGCTCGGCACGAACAACATCTTAGTGGGAGGGGACGTGAACGCCTGGAGCCACTGGTGGGGAAACGCCTCAGAAGACCAAAGATCAGCATTCTACAACTCCCTACTGGACGAGCTCAGCCTCCACATACTCAACAAAGGCACAACACCTACATTTGAAACACACAGGAGATGCAAACTATGCTCCAGCATAGTTGACGTCACTGCCTGCAGCGACTCATTAGTGGGAAGAATTGACATTGACAGGACTGGAAAATGGACAGGGATCTGAGCATGTCAGATCACAACGCCATTGTGTTTCGCCTGCGGTTGGTGGGTGCTTTGGTACCTCTAGCGCCGGTCACCACGCGCAGGTACAATACAAAAAAGGCGGGCTGGCCACGATTCAGAAGGGAATTCAAACACCAATTAGCGTCATATAACATCACTCCAGAACACATCGGCAGCCTAAACAGCGCCGAACATATCGACAATATGACACACTCATACATTGAGGCAATCCACAAAGCCGCAATACCATCCCAGAGGCAGGCAAATGGAAAGGCAAACAGCGTCCCCCTTGGTGGTCAGACACACTGGAGGAGCTAAAAGGAGAGCTCCTTCGGCGGAAGAGACGCATCAGGAATACTGCTCCTGATAGAAGGCCTTCAGTTGTGGAAAACTACGTACTCATAAAGAGCCAGTACGTGACGGAAGTGCGAGCCGCCCAAACGGAGAGCTGGAAGAAATTCTGCACCACCCAAGACAGGGAGAGTATGTGGGACGGAGTCTACAGAGTTATAAGGAAAACATCAAGAAGAGAGGAAGACATGCCCCTGAGGAACTCCTCAGGAGACACGCTTAGCCCAAAGGAGTCAGCGGAACTCCTGGCAAAAACCTTCTATCCCGATGACTCTGTGGACACCGACAACATCTACCACACCAACATCCGGAAACTTACTGATGGAACCCCAGTTGAGGAAACGTTGGGCTTGACAGAGAACGACCCGCCTTTTGTTTAAGCGGAGCTGGAGGTAGTGCTGCGAGCTCTGAATCCTAAGAAGGCGCCCGGGCCAGATGGGCTGACGTCGCGGCCGCTATAGAGACCGTACAAAAGGCAGGTTTATCTGCCGACATCGGACGATGTCGGCAGATAAACCTGCCTTTATGGCATTGGCTAACAGGTGCCTGGCGCTGGCTCATTTCCCGGTGCAGTTTAAATCAGCCCACGTAGTGGTACTGAGGAAACCTGGTAAGGAGGATTACACTCATCCCAAGTCCTACACGCCAATAGGGCTGCTATCCGTTCTAGGAAAAATCCTGGTAATGATGGTAGCCCGCATACAATGGCACATCTTCCCGGTTCTCAGCAACAACCAATAGGGCTTTATGCCCCAAAAGGGCACAGTGGACGCCCTCTATGATCTACTTGAACACATACGAACCGAGGTCGAGGCGAAAAGGATCGTACTAGTAGTGTCCTTGGACATAGAGGGCGCCTTCGATAACGCCTGGTGGCCGGCGCTGAAGCACCAACGGGCGAATATGAAGTGCCCCACATACCTCTATGCGTTGGTTGGCTCCTACCTCCAAAACATCAGCATAGAAGTCAACTACGCCAGGGCAAAAAGCAGGAGGGAGACCACAAAAGGCTGCGTTCAAGGCTCCATCGGTGGCCCGACCTTTTGGAACATCATCTTGGACTCTCTCCTGAAACTTCTAAACGACCAAGACGTACACTGCCAAGCCTTCGCAGATGACGTGGTCCTAGTCTTCTCCAAACCAACAACTGAGGCCCAGGAGCTGGCGGCCAATTCCACCCTGGAGACGATAATGGACTGGGGATCCCGCAACAAACTCAACTTCGCGGCATACAAAACTCATGCCATTGTAATAACCAAGAAGTTGAAGTGCGGAAGACCCAATCTACGGATGTCCGGTACAGCGGTAGAGATGGTCGAGGAGATAAAGCTCCTGGGTCTAATAATAGACTGAAGGTTGAACTTCAAAGCACACGTAGCAGCAACATGTAAAAAAGCCGCAGATATTTACAAACAGCTAGCGTGTGCTGCGAGGGTCAACTGGGGTCTAAATGGAGAGGTCATAAGGACCATCTACGTGGCGGTAATCGAGCCTATAGTGCTGTACGGAGCTTGCGCATGGTACCAGTCGGCACAACTGCAAATGGTACAGAACAAGCTCAAGGCGCTTCAGCGAGGTTTCGCCCAAAAAATCTGCAGGGCCTACAGAACAGTGTCACTGACTTCGGCACTGGCCCTCTCTGGTCTGCTGCCACTAGACGTAAGAATATGGAAGCAGCAAATCTCTTCAAAACCAAGAAAGGGCACTTGACCAGCTACCTGCCACAGGATAAGGAGTTAGAAAGGCGAGTGCACCACGGAACTTTCCCACACCCATCTAAGCTAACAACAACTGCCTACCGGAGCACCGAAGATGTAGTGCCCGAGCCAACGCAACAACCTCCACCACACCCTCAAATCTATACGGACGGGAGCAAGATAGAGGGTCGGGTGGGGGCCGCGTGGACATGGTGGGAGCGGGGGAGCGAAGTGAGGTACGCCAAGTACACTCTGGACCCGGCTTGCACAGTCTTTCAATCAGAGCTCTACGCATTGTCAATGGCAATACAGGAGGTGAAGAGCATCGGGTTAAAGACAGTGGACATCCTGAGTGACTTTAAGTCATCTCTGGAACTACTACAGAACCCCAAAGCGCATCACCCTCTGAAATTCGACATAAAGCGAGCAATGGAAGAACTGAGGCACAAGCAGGTTACCATAAACCTATACTGGTTAAGAGCCCACATAGGTACCGAGGGAAATGAGAGGGCCGACGAACTGGCTAAGGAAGCGGCAAAAACGGGCGGAGTGTCACACTATGACAAAATCCCAGTGTCATACGCCAAAAGGAAAATCCGGGAGAAGTCAACAGCAATCTGGCAAGCCAGATACGACTCCTCTGGGACGGGTGCGGTTACGAAGCACTTCTTACCCAACGTAAGCGAAGCCTACAAGATGGTAAGATCTTCGAGACCGACCCCACTCCAGGTGCAGGCACTGACAGGTCACGGTGGCATAGCGGAGTATCTGCATTGCTTCAGGCTCAAAGAGAGCCCTGGGTGTGAATGTGACCCGCTAGAGACCGAAACAGTGTGGCACATCATCACTGAATGCCCGCGTTTCGCCGCCAAAATGTTCGACATGGAGTGCAGGATGGGAGCCAACATCAACCGGCAGATCTTGCCCTTCATAATGTCGGACAAAGATACCAGACCCCACCTTCTGGAGTACATAGAGAGTTGCCTTAAAACAGCAACTAAAAGGAATGCAACACCTAGGGATACACTACCACCCATTTCCAACAAATCATTCCACCTACCGGACTTACTACTACCACCACAACACCACAAACAATTAGTGACTACACAAAAACTCACCCTCTCCCGGGTGTTTCGGGCACATCCTACGGCGTTGCCCACTTCTTAGAGGGGGCGCAACCCGGTCAGCCTGGTCTAAGGCTGCGAGGGGTGGCCCTGTTCATGGAGGGGGGCCAGGAAGCGCTGGGAATCTGCTTCTGTAACGCCAGGGAGAGAACTAACATCCGTATTTCACCAGGTTTGGCTACACTAACGAAGGGATCCAGCCTCAAGAACACCATGAAGCGAAAAGTCTATAACGAACTGGAGTCGACGGAGGTGACAAGAACACTATCACTATATCAAATTAAAATACTTATTTATTTAAGGTTAGGCTTGTGTTATCTGTATATGTTCTTCATTTAAGCTCAAAAAACACACTGAGACCAGACGAAACGAAAATATGAATAAAAACACCGAAATAAAAGTACACTGTAGGTTAACCCAGGATATGCTCTACATAGATAAGAAAATTCATATAAATATGTTTTTTCGTGATTGCCGAAATACGCAGTTGCCGAGAGACATTAACAAAGTAGAAGCAATGTATTACTTTGTTTAATCAATTATTATGAATAAAATATTATGTTATTTTTATTTATCATTATTATAAATGTCGATATTTTTATTCAAGAATAAAATCTCATCTATTTTTTTTGGCGCTAATCTGTTCCTTCTTTGATTTGTTAAATATCCCGCTTTTGAAAAAACTCTTACGGACGGTACCGATGTTGCGGGTATGCAAAGATATTTAAAAGCTAGTATATTTAAAAGCTAGTTGACAAAGTGCAGGAAAAGTCTTTTGGTAAGTTTGCCAAAAGGAAAATGAATTACCTATTCGGTAAATTAGAGGCATCTCTAAATACTGTTTGACCAGCGTTGTAGTAGTTGTTGACGTGGAAGTAGGGGTTGCTGATGCGGTTTCTGACAATAATTTTCGATCGAAGTAGCTCTACAAGTCATCCTTATCTGTCGTCTCCTGATTTTGAGGTTGTGCTGTTACACAATTAGAATCCGAATAAACATTTTCACTGTTACGAGGCTTGATAAACCTCAATATAATACACATAAAAAAACATAAAATTATATTTTAGTGATTGTTATAAAAATCATATAATATATCAATAATAAAATTGAAGTGTCGCTTTGTAATGTGAAAATAACAGCTTTTCACTAAAGGCATACAAAGCATATAGGGTAGGTACAATTATAATAATAATATATAAAGTGATTTATTTCGAATCATTACAATTTCTTATACCCAAAAAACCATTTTATTTTTTTGTCTTTCTGTATCTGTTTGTTCATGCTAATCTCCGAAATAGTTGTACCGATTTGACGGAACTTTTACTGGCAGATAGCTGACTTTTTATTTATTAACCAACTTAGTCTACTTTTATTTTATAAACCCATTTTGATGAAATGTGGTATGGATATAGTTACAGCATAGGAACCCCAATAAACGAACCAAACGAAATCGGGAAACAGCTAGTTAAATAACATAAATCGAGTTAATACATCTCATATTGTATTGCAACGCGTAAGTTAAATAGGGTGTATACATAGATTAATTAATTTACTTACCTCTAATTTGACTTGCTAACTGCTTCATGAGCCACCTTCAGCATTGGCGGAATGTTCGGGTAAGCCGAACCCCCAGTCTTCTTAAACCTGGCATCCAGTATAGTGCTAAGTGTAGTAGTTTTATGGACCTCTAAACTTCCTAATCTCCTGCCGATTACTTCGGCAAGGCGGGTTTTTAATTGGATCCTAACATCCGTGGTCGGCCGTTTCTCCATAAAAATTATCTGGAGACCTCTTATCAGGGGAATCGTTCTGGATAGCGTCGCGTATTCGTCCCCTGATAAATCCTCGGTAATTTTGTGGAACGGCTTCAGAAATGGTATAACGTCATCCACAATCGCTCATTCACTAGCGTCCAAATTTTCATGGGCATTTATTAATGATATCAAAGCCGCCGAAAGGGCCATTCTAACTTCCACGAATCTCTTCAGCATAAACAAAATGGAGTTCCATCTTGTCGGCATATCTTTTTTTAATTTCAAAATTGGCACATGCATTTAATCCTGTACTTTTTTTAATTTGTAAGTGGCGATATTACTGTGCTTAAAATGAGCATGTAGAGCACGACATTTATTCAAAACGCTGTCTATGTTGCTGGAATTAATTGATTCTTGGATATTCAGATTCAGTGTGTGGGCAAACACAGGGATGGTGAACTTTTCGGAGATGATCTATTACGGCTTTTTTCATGTTACTTGCATTATTAGTAACTATTACAGATATTTTACTTAGAAGTTCAGGAAATCTTGAAAAGATGTCTATATTTATGTTAATATTTATTGCAGTGTGATTTTCTGCCACTTCCGACGTACCAAGAATGCAACTTTTTAACTTAAAATCATAGATGAAATGCCCTGTGATTGTTATTTAGCAATTTTTACTGTCAGAAGTCCACAAATTTGTGGTGATTGATAAATGCGATATACTTTCTAGCATTCCATTTAAATGTTGCTGGACTAATTGGTATTGTTCATTTAACAGTTTTTCAGATACTTTTTTCTGCTGGGCAAATCATAATTTAATTGCAATAATAAAACAATTTTTTAAAATCCTTTCTATTCAACGATAGATAGTGGTTGATAGTCACTAACTATAATATGTAATAATCCTTTGTCGAAGGAATTATTATCAATTTCTTTTTGAGTCGCCGTGTAGAGTCGCAACTGTCGTTGCTTTTTCGCTGGCGGTGGTGCAGTAAGCACGTTTTCTACCGTAGGTACTGCCTTTGCGACTCGTTTGTATGAGACTGATTATTATCATTATTCTCTTGAGGCCTGATTTCTTGTTCTAGTTCTGCTAGTTGTATAGGATGTTTACTCTTCAGATGATCTTTCAGGTTCGTTGTATTTTTGTAATATTTGGCTTTATGATTGCACAATTTGCACCTCCTTTTGTTGCATCCATCTTCAACAACTTTTTCGAAGAAGTTCCACACAATCGATGTTGTTATGTACCAGTGCACTCAACGAGGCCGTGGCTGCTCCAGCCGCCAGTACCTACAGCTAAGTATTTATTAATCACAACAAAGGACTGTTACAGTCCTCTCTTGGATTGATGGTTACAAAATCCACATAATATAAAAAACTTTTTTAAGTCCTATAATTCAATAGGTCTTAATACGTGTTTTAACCATGAATAGTCACAAGGCTAGTTTACATGAAATACGACCAGTATTACCCAAAAACACTAATTTATTTTATCTCAAAAAAAAAACTTGCGTTTGGTTTAACAATCAATGAAGCCCCTGTGTACCTTGCAGGCTATGTAAATTTCTAGGCGTGGTCGTTACTCACAAAATACTTAAAAAATGGTTAAAAGTTCTTTCAATCACAAGTTATTAAGCACTAAGGGGGTTACCGGTGTCAGCTTGCCTTACAATAGAATACTGGCTTCTCCACACCAAAAATATCTTCACTGCGGATAGTGTTGCAATGGTGGAATTCACTGAGTCGCATATGAAATGACGTGTATATCCGTTAAGCGCCATCAAGAAGAAGTTTTGCATCATTTTCAAGAAAAATAATCACGTCCATTAAAGGTTTGGCAGAAACCAAACAAATATTTAAAAAAAAAGTACACGAATGTGTTCATTGGTGCCTGTTCCTACTGTCTGCCAAATTTTTTATCTTAACTTTTTACCAGGACGAGGGCGCCCAATATACCACTATTTAATACCTACTCCTTGCAATTCTATTAGGCCCTACATCCAAGGTCGACAGAATACAGAGATTCTTTATAGGCGTGTTTTATCTTCAACAGCTACATTATTAAAGTATAGCTACACATGGGGTACAAATTACCACCACCACTTATGTCAGTAAAATACTGAAGAGAGCTATCGTTTGATAAATGAACTATGAGATCTCTCATTATATTAATGGCACTGGTACTTACCGTGGCCCATAGATAGCAAACAATACTGCCCTCATACCAAAGAACACGGCTAAGTGCTAAAAGTAAATTTTGAAAAAAATGCAATAAAGGCGCGAAATTGTGATTCTTTAGTTCTATGAGAATAATTGCAGTTCTATCAATTGGGTTCTGTAGAAGACATTATGTAGCATTTATCTGTACAGAAAACATTGATATAATGGTATAATATGTAATTTAAAACCATCAAATAATCACATAGCCGTAGCACAAAGTTATATAATGCACTACTAATATCATACATTAAAACACGGTTTAGTATATCTTTGCGGTGTAATACCGTAGTACTGATTTCCATCCTACGCTTAAAAACGGCTTACTTACTCAACTGCTTTATAATCTATGATGCAGTATTGAAAAATATTTGCAATACTACGCTATATCACCGTTAAGTTACTTTAGTCGTTTTTAGGTTAGTATTCAGCTACACAATTATAAAAATGGTCTAGTGGAACTAAGCATAAACGCAGTAACATACGCATCTTTAACACAAAACTGTCTTTTAGCGTAGTTTTGTTCGTGAACAGACAAAACAATATAATAGGTTGAACAGTTAAATAAAACAATTTCTTTCTTCAATGTATTGTAATAAAATGCAAATGCATGGTTTCATGCAAAATCACGTAGAACAAAAAGTATTTCTGTACCTAGTAAGTGTAATAAGACTCCTTACTCCAGGTACATTACAATTTATTCTTGACATAGGTTATAGGTACAGCATAGGTTTCTCCAACACGTCTCACCACTTCGAATGCCTGCCACAGAATGCCGCCACTTTCCGCCATGATTCAATCGGTAATTTCTCCCTACCATTTCTAGACTTTTGTTCGTTACATTTTTAAAAGTCAAATCAGCTTCGTTTTAAAACAGTTGTTTTTTTTAAATGCTAAATGAATCAGCCTAACAGCCTAACATAAGTAGTAGGTACCTTAAAATTATGAAAAGATCAAAAACAATACTTTAGTATTAAAATATTTTGATAAAAAGGTAAACATTCCCTAAGCTTTTACATTTTATTAAAAAACATTTTTTTTAAATAAATTATCACTTAACATTTTCATTTACGACTATCACACTGCACAATTTGTTGATGGCACAGAACACATATGTTGATGGTCACCCTGTTCCGGAAGAATCAAAGGTAATGAATACGCTGTACGTAGATCGATTTTCACATTTTTCGAAATCGGAATACCTCTCCTCCTCCAAAGAGGGTACGTAATCTTTATATCCTTCACAAAATCATCGGAATCAAAATCTTCTAGGATTTCTTCATCAGAAGTATCTTTGTATGACGTCAAAGATGGATTCATTCTTTCAAAACATTTTAACAAATGAACAGTTGGGTGATGTTCTGAATTGAAGTAGTGACTAAGTTTTCGGACTGCGTAAAATTACTTCGCAAACCTGGTAAGATTTAGTTTATAAAATGTAGATCTGTTGTTTCGTACTCGTTAAACTTTTGCAATATAATCAACAATGAATGCATTGAGTAAAGGTACGTTTCCGATACGGACCGCAGACTGCAACCGCAGCGCGCAGTGCTGCCTGCGGTCGCGGTTGCTTCTATTTCCAAGCGCGGCTGCATGCCGCGGCTGCACAATGCATAGAGCAATGCCTCAGTCACTCCAGTACCTTTGTGCGAGACAGAATGTGAAGAATAAAGCCCCGTATTCATGGTAAACATTTGTTTAGCAACAGTTGCTAAACATTGTTGGTGAGCGGCGAGAATGTTGCTAGCAACTATGTTTAAATCAATATAGGTTGTCCACACGCCAGTCTGCGTTAAAATGTTGCCCGAGGAGGTAGTGTTGTTGTGTTCTCTGTATCAGATGTATAGAATCTCTAATAAAAAAAAGAGAAAAAGATGGTGGATTCGAAATTATCTTTTGCAAAGAGAAAATTTGTTGAGTGACCTCAGAATGACAGATGGATCATTTTGTAACTTTACGAGAATGTCGAAAAGTGATTTCGAACATCTTCTAGAAATGATTGGTCCATCAATAGCCAAAAGGGAAACAAATATTCGTCAGCCAGTTTCACCTCAAACGAGGCTGGCTATTACATTACGGTATCTTGCAACTGGAGATTCATACAGTTCTCTTTCATACACATTCAGAGTATCAAAACAATTGATTAGCAAAATTATACCAGATGTATGTCAAGAACTAATTAACTCACTAGCAGGATATGTCACGGTACAAGAACACTATTTGTGTAATCAAGTATTTTATTAATTAAAAAACACAAAAAAAACAGTGTATGCTATTGCATTGATTCATCACTGAGATAGTTAACTAAGTTTAGTATAGCCGAATCTTCTGTTTCGTCTCGTAATGCATCTAGTCTATTTGTTTCGTGTCTCTCAATTTCCCTTATTTCAGTTTCCTGAACATTATTTGGTGTTGATGATGGATGAGAAGATGCCGCTTGATATCCATATGTATTATATCGTCCCATTTTTAATTCATACAGTATATTATTAATATGGTACTTTGCCTGTGTCACGGCTTGGTCATCTTTAACACTTCTTAATTCAGCAGCAATATATTCACCATATATATCAAATGGATCCTTCTTCTCCCTTTCATCCATCTTTTTTTTAGCACTTTTCAAAACCTCTAATATTTCATTTGATTCATCTGTCTTATTTCTTTTCCTCGAAGATGTAGATGTTGTAGCATTCGGCCTTGGTGATTGAGATGGCTCTGACTCCATACCACTTTCAAGTGCATTGTTTTCATCTACCTGTAAATTATTATCTTATTATATATTTATTTCTTTTTTAGGTTCCAAGTTCGGAACAAGAATGGAAACAAATAAGTCGTGAATTCGAAATACGATGGAATTTTCCACATTGCATTGGGGCCATTGATGGGAAACACGTTATGATTGTGGCGCCAAATAATTCTGGAAGTGAATACTACAATTATAAAAATCAGTTCAGCATGGTACTTATGGCAATTGCAGATGGCAATTACAACTTTATTTACGCAAATTATGGAGCTAAGGGTCGGTCGTCCGACAGTGGAATATTTCAAGAAACACCGTTTTATAATGCATTGTTAGAAAACTCACTTAAACTGCCACGGCCTGAACCAATAACACAAGGCGGAACAGAAATGCCGTATGTAATTGTAGGTGACAGTGCTTTCGCGCTAACGGAGAACATCATGAAACCATATCCTGGCATTCATGAACGTGGGAACAAAAAGCGTATATTCAATTACAGACTATCAAGAGCTAGGAGGATTATAGAAAATGTTTTTGGCATTTTATGTGTGGTGTTCCGTGTATTCACTAAACCTATTCCGTTAAAACCAGCCAATTGTGAACTCGTGGTAATTGCTTGTGTATATTTACATAACTTCTTAAGACGTAACTCAGTTTCCAGATCCATATATACACCTCCACAAACTTTTGATTTTGAAGACTCTGAAGGTAACCTATTAGAAGGTTCTTGGCGAAGGGAACTAAGTTCGTTTCCTATGATTGATTTGCAAAGACGGGGCAGGCCTGCATCACAATCAGCTCTTTGTATTAGAGAACAGTTTGCCGATTACTTTATAACTCCAGAGGGAAGAGTTCCATGGCAAAATAATGTAGCGTAATTGTAATAATTTTACAGACAATAGTATAAAACAATTATATACAAAAACAACTTACTGTTTTATTCATAGTATCCGTTTCACCAGAAGTAGTTGCACCACATAACAAAAATTCCAATGGCTCGTAATAAATCCATTTACATTTTTCTATTGCGCCGCTGCCTGTAGTTTTTTTTGCCGACATTTTTTTTTTCTCTCTAGTAAATTGAGTACGCAGTACATGTATTTTAGTTTCTACGTCTTTTTTGGGTATATTTAGGACTTGAGAAATTTCTTCGAATGCATCGTTCTTTTTGTTTCTATCTTTGTATTGTTTTATAGAACAATCCCATAATAATTGTTTTGATTGAAATAATTCTATTAATTGCATTATTTTATCATTGCTCCACACTACTGCCATGTTTATGAACTGTTGCAAACTCGTCCACACACGTCAACAATTGTCGCTAAACTGATGTTTACGCTTGTCGGGCGAGAGCTTGTCAACATGATGCTGTCAACTCTGCAACACGCAGTGTTGCCAGCAACATGTTGACAGCAACTCCGCAACACGTTGATTCAACTTTGTTGCTCAACAAATGTTTACCATGAATACGGGGCTTAAGTCGAAATTTTTGTACGTGACACGTGTAAACTCTCTGCGGTTCGCGACTCCACTGGTCACGGTAGTGTATATATTCTCCGCCACTGGTGCTGCAGTGACTGCAGACTGCAGTGTAGTCTGCGATCGCTGCGCGCTTTTTCAACTTTGAATAAAACATTTAAAACTATTTTGTAAAATAAAACATTGAAAGCTATTTATTAACTGCATTTTACTCAAAACTTTCATATTTTAATTAGTCAAGAAAGTTTATAAACAGCTAGGCACTAGCTTATTTGAATCCAAAAACGAGCGACCTTACAGATATCCGTATCTGGTACCTACCTTACCTACCACATAAAGAAGGTAGGTAATTTTTTATTTTTATTTTGAAGTAATGAATTGTACCTTTAAGCTATAGCTAACTAACTGAATAAGTCAAGTTAAAAACTAATTACTTACGTAATTTAATTTATGCACTTGTTATGTATATAAACAGCAACATAATCAAACCGTAATTTTAAACACACCTACTCGTCATATTAAAATGGGTTCACAAGACACATATGTATCACATAAGTTTGGTTACCAAGTGCAAATTATTAGAACATGATTTATTGTTAACAACAATTAGTCTATGTAAGTCTATGCAATAATTTGGCGCTAAAACTCTCCATGCGTGCGACCCCCGTAGCACAATAAATAATAGTACTCGTACCTACTACGTATCCATATGGCTAGAAATCGATGGAACTCGCTACCGATCGATAAGTATTTTGTCGCGTTTTAGAGTAGTACCAGTGGCTTAGCCGCGTTTTAAGAAGGATCGAAAAAATCGAAAGAAAGTGTATCCTATGCTAGAATGCCGTGACCGTCCTAAAGCTTAGCACAAGTTTTTAATATTTTTTTAGACACTACGCTTAAATACAGTTTAACCACCATAACCACGTTTTAATCTAGCAAACCTATGTGGCGGCGTACTAGCATAGTATTTTATACAAACGTTGGAAGTATTTACTAAATAAATTATTAAGTAAATTACCATTAAGATACTTTAGTGGTTTTGTATCGTAGTACTAAATAGTAACCGCGTTTTAACTTAGGGCAAACCTTAAAAATAAAATATAGCGGCTACTTAGCGGTAACGTATCTCTGAAATTATTGAACTTAAAAATATTATTTTAAGATCAGTCGATACGGATTCTTTTGCTGAATTCGCTGATAGCAAGAAGTTAAAAACGGTAAAATGTCACTTAGCCGTGTTCTTCGGTATGAGGGCAGAATATTGCTATTTTTTTTGTTAAGTTTAACAACGTTAAGTAAAAATTATATGGATGCACATAATAAAAACTTCTAAAGCAGGTTATAAAAATATAAAAAAATAGCACCAAATGATTGCGCATATCAAATAGATTTTTCATCTAAGTCGATGTCCACAAATGGGCCGTATCCATCGATGTCCCCATTGATGTTAATGCTCTTAAGGTTGTCATAAAATTGATGATAATACTCAAGAATCAAATTGAATAAAGATCTGAGATCTTCGAGCTTTGCTTGAGAAATGGGTTTTTTATGGGTTAATGTGTTTTGGAATTATCAAAATCTTGTTTAGTGAAATTCATCAAAACACCTTTGTTTATTTTAGATATGTAATTTTTTTGTGTTTCTCTACTCTCTGAAATAATGTAATTATGTAGTGATCGTCTTTTTTTTCTTCTTTTTCTTTTAAAATGTATTACCTACTTAAAAATCTTGCCTTTTCATTCTGGTAACGTAAAGTGGATTTTCCTTTTTTGCTATTCTCATAATATTTATATTCTTCTACTGTGTAAATTCGCTCGTGATACTTAAGCTTATATTCAATCTTGCTAAAATCAGTATCATTGGGCAAAAGTAATGGCCGGACTTTAAATAGCCAATGATCGGTGTAAGTTCTTTAATATAATTCTTACTTAACATTTGAAGTGTGTCTAGATCAATTGCTTATATTGCAAACAAAAAAATCTGTATTTTCATAAAAATATAAGTAAAAAGTTTGCATATAAAATGTTCTGTGAAATGGAGGGAGACTCATTAAATCAATATACCAAGCCGTTTAGGATACAGACTTGACAAATAAATATAACTAAGTACATTAAATTACCTACAAAGTATAATTCTTTTTCTTAGTCAGGTAAAAATAGTACTTAGTAGGTGTAGATACCTACTAAGTACTATTTTACGAAGTATAAGTAGGTAATTATTGGGCATCCTGGAACACTTTTTTTTTTCACTCCATTGATCTCACTGCCGTTCGAGCAATGTCGTAAAAAAGTGTTCCAGGATGCCCAATAATCATTTATGAAATGTTGTGCAGACTTACGGAATATTGTAGGTTTTCCATATTGAGTCACCAAAATTCACTGTTTTTATCACTATGATACACTATTAGCTAACCAAAACCTAAATTTGGATTACGCACAGTAGCTACCACTATGAAATTTTTCATTTTCGTCTAGGCTGGTGGCACCTAACAGCAAGTTTTTGTCGTGATCTGGTAATGGAATATGATTTTTCAATTTTTCCCAGTGGCTGATGCTAAGGAATAAAATCTAGGCCGATTGCTCATGCCTGTCGCCCAGTGGCTGGTGGCATCCAGATATTATTCCATTAAAAGTATCTAGGCCGATTGCTCATGCCTGTCGCCCAAGGGCTGGTGGCATCCAGATACAATTATTCCGTTGAAAAGTATCTAGGCCGATTGCTCATGCC
The DNA here is from genome assembly GCA_963921215.1 of Scoparia ambigualis. Taxonomy (NCBI): domain Eukaryota; kingdom Metazoa; phylum Arthropoda; class Insecta; order Lepidoptera; family Crambidae; genus Scoparia; species Scoparia ambigualis. The sequence continues at coordinate 30,332,845 of OY992514.1, forward strand.
TGTCGCCCAGGGGCTGGTGGCATCCAAATACTTATCAGCGTAATAAATAGCATAGGTAAATCGATCATTCATACCCGATAACAGATGTTAACAAAAAATTTTACGTATAGGCTGGTAGCCCCTAGACAGCAAAATGATGATTTCATTGCGAAGCCAGTGAGTGATGGGTGGTCACCCATCTATCCAGGATTCCGGTTTGTTTAGCCAAAACTTTCACATCACTTGCACTAGGTACATGCACCGTACACTAACAGCGTGGGAATGGTTTATGTTACTCTGTAGTACCTGTGAACCATGAACGATGCAAAGTCAGCTTCTTCGTACACGCGTGTGTGTCCATACTTGTGTTACGTTGTTAAAAATAGATGACTATAGGAATGTCAATTGTAATACTTATGATATAAAGAACCAATTACATCTACAAAGTAAAACTAGTTTTATGCAGTAAATGTAATAAATTGTAATTTAAGCATTTAAGTACATTGACGTACATAGTAACAAGAAGTCAGGGGAACTTGAAAATTGCATTTATGCAAATTTGATGTACAAGCTCTATCCTATGGTTCCATTTGTGTTTTTTATCATTAAATTGTATTATTAACAAAAGCGATTTAGTTAATTATAAGTAAATACATATTGGACAACATCACACACCTACATACTCAAATCCCAAAGTTAGTAGCTTCACTTGTGTAATGGAAATCAGAAACACCAAACAAAAAAAAAAAAAAAACACACTTATATTTGGGTGCGGTAATCGAACTCGCGACGCGACCCTTGCGTAATACGCAGATTCTATTCGGACGATAGCCGACCTACACTATACACGATACTTTTACTTAGATAATAAAACAAATGAATGAGTCCTAAAATCGCGAATCAATGGGATGGCTTTTATTGATTAAAATTAAATTTAAAATTATAACATGCACTAGTGTGCATATTATACATGTTGCACACTACAATAATTGTCAACTTTACAAAAACAAAACTTAAGTAACGAAAGCAAACACTAAAAAAAAAAAAACATCCTTAGCCCAAATAGTACTCAATACTTAATAGCACCGGGAATCGAATCTATTGATGGTATAGGCCACCGGCCGCTATGCTACTTGGTAATACATTATAAGTGAAGGCAATAAAGATGTGTACACAACAGTGTTACAATAATGCAATGACTTTTTTTGATGTTGTACTTTTTTGTATTTATAGTTTTACACCTTTATCAAATCAACTAGCTGTACCCGTGACATCGTTTGCGTAGAATTAATTTGGAATAAATAATGTAGATAATTATTACTAAATATATGTGGTGCCATAGTAAATACTGATTTAATAACAAGTTGTAGAGTACCAAAATTTTATAATCGAGAAGAAACTTATAACATCGTATATATCATTTATTTATTTACTGATATATGTACACCAATAACATTAATTATTTATTCAAGTACAAATCTTAGCGATAGCATCACAATTGTGAACTCTGCCTTACAGGTATTTTTATCGTCAATATGTGTGCATCGAATTCTCAGATTCGAATGAAATATCATGTAACATGAAACTTTTGTTTTTCATTTATAATTTTTTGCAAACGTTTCAGAAAAAGTTGAGATTCTAAACTGTTTTATTTAATATTAATTTGTATGGTTATTAAATACCCTTTACGACGCTAAGCCATTGTAGTTTAAGGTATGCTTTGTAATATTTTTGCCTCAAGGTTTACGATATATGTAAAATTCCATATTTAATCTTCAGTAAATCTAAATGCGGTTCATATCTTTTGTCGACTCCGTGCCATCTTGATAATTCTGACCGGGAAACAAGTGACAACAAGTGCGCCGAAATTGCTGCCCGTCGCTAGCCAGCCACAGCCACCGCCAGCCGCCAATAGCCACCGCCCGCTCGCCCTAGCCAGCTGCTGCGCTACTCACCGAAGTCCCGCTAGCACCACGAAGATCCGCGCAATTGCAATTATGTTCGTAAGTTTTTAAACTGTCTCGGATAATTTTTATTATTTTAATTTTAGCATTACAATGCTATACTTATGTAGTTAGACCCCGCCTCGGTTGCTCCTACTACGCTAAACGAGACTTACCGGCCTCGGTGGTAGCTTAGTGGTCAGAGTATTGGACCGGTAATCCAAAGGTCGTGGGTTCGATTTCCACTCGAGCTTCCTGAGACTGGTTGATTTTTTCTAGTAAAATTTTATCTTGTCTCGGATAAATTTAACTAATTATTATCCCGTGTATGCATACTTAATTATATTTTCATTTGGCTTTCAGGTCGGACACTGAGTACAAGCGCCCCAAGGAGACCAAGAACAAGAAGCAGTTTGCCAACCACTTCCTCTCGGACAACGACGAAGGATCAACGACTTCTAGTAAAAAGTATGTGTTCGAAAAATATATATATATATTTTTTTTAATTCTATTGTTGCTGTACTCACGGTGGCAGATCAACCTACCCAAAACTGCCAATTTCTACAATCAATTTTGAACTTTATTATCTGGTTATAAGGATACATATACATAGGTACATTTACGTAAAAACGTGTTTCTTTTGAAATCGTTGATAGTTTTAAAAACTTATGAAGATTAGTTTCAGCAGTTGAACACAGTTCCCCTATATAGAGTACTTATTTGTTTTTATTTTTTATTTCTAGTATCAAGAAAAAAGAAACAAAATTGCCAGTGAAGAGGAAGCTACCGAAAAAGATATCGTCTTCAACGAAGAAATCGACCGGGTGGCAGCTGGATTCAGACAGTGAAGACGAAACGGCTGCCCAGCACGCGGCTAAACAAGGAACCCTAACGTCCTCGCTGTCGCGCCGGGTGGCGGACGGCGTGCTGCGGCGCACCGCTGACTTGGATGGCGACGTATTTATAGACCTCAAAGTCTACAACGTAAGGGACATCCTACCGGTAGAGCCTAAAGACCGATGGGAACACGCGGTTGTCTCTTTAAAGTTTCAATGTGACTCGGAATGCTCCCAAATGGTTCAGCTAACAGAGGTCATAAAGGACTGTAAGCGGCAGTTCACCAGCGAGGACAAATTTTTTAAAACTACTTAGTTTTAATACTTATACTTATACTTATAATTTTAAACTACTAAGTTTAAGTCGTTTTTAATATTAGTTTTTCTTTTTACTTTTTTAAAATTAAGACAGATTTAGTGTTAGTTTTGTTAACTTTTTAATTTTGTAATTAGGTATCATAAGATTTAAAACTAATAAATAAAATAAATAAAATAAAAAAAAAAAATCTTCGAGAGTAAACCTCATTAATTAGTATTAATTACAATTCTTACTTACCTACTAATGCTGTCACTAAAAACATAGGTAGGTAAAATACGTTTTAAATACAGATGCTTACTATCTTATCTACATAATTAAACTAGCAGCCTCCAACAGCATAGCCTCTTAGCAGTTTAGTTTAATTGTTTGTTTGTAATAAAATATTGAGTTTCTGAAACCGACATGGCAAAGAGAACAGTTTATTGCACAGTTTGTGACATATCTATTAAAAGTAGCGCTTTCTCAGCCCATTTACGAAGTACAATACACAAAAATAATAATTCTATTGAAGTAAGTAGTGGCATTGAAAAAGTAAGTAGTGCATTCCGCAGTCGGATTGCATCGTATCGGGTGCGGCCGGGCTCGGGGGGAGACGGTGACGTCAGCGATCGCAGCACGTGCCCGCCAGCTGTGTTTTTACGCGGGCTCCGATCTCGTGTGCAGGAGTTGCTATCTGCGCGACAAGCTACCTATCATTCTATTAAAGTCAATTTTGAATTTTTTGCTGATTTTGCTTTACTTAACAGCACAAGTGAAATAAAATCATTCGCAACTGAAAACGTGATATTTCATCAGAATTATTGTTTTAGTGAAATATATTCGAACGCAGTCGATACTATTGTACGAGTAACAAAGATTGACGAATTTCAAGAAAGAGATAGTGGTTGGGCTTTTATAAGCAATTTATACTTAGAAGTCAATATTAACAAATATAACCCATTGAGGGCTGGTCAGTTTATAGAATTACCGAAATGTTTAAAATCGAGACACGCATGCATAAATATTCGAAATAATGATGCGTTCTGTTTTTTGTGGAGTGTAATGGCTGCGTTATTTCCCGTAAGCAATAATGCCCATCGCATATCATCGTATCCGCGCTACGAAAAAATTCTCAATACTGATAATATGACTTTTCCTGTAGGGTTTTTGGACATTCGAACCTTTGAGAAAAATAATCCTAAAATTAGCATAAACGTGTATGGTCTAGCAAACAAGTCACAGATTGTCGGTCCTCTGTACAAAACAGAACGTAGAAAAAAACACCATATCAATTTACTACTATTAGAAAAGGGTAATTTTAAACATTATTGTTTAATAAAAAATTTAAATAAATTATTAAGACCCCAGTTAACAAAACATCATTCAAAAATATATTTTTGTGACGACTGTATGATATTTTTTAATAAAATGGAAACATTTGATGCTCACATTTGTAGCGGTGTTCGGACTGTGCTACCGGATCAAGGAACCGTAATACAATTTAACCATTTCGAAAGAATGCAAGATATGCCGTTCGTTATTTATGCGGATTTCGAATCTTTATTAGAACCTAAATCGAGTGGTGACGGGCTAGATTCAAAAAATACAATTGTGTTAGAAAAACATTTGCCAGCCGCTTTTGCGTATTATATTGTCTGTTCGTATGATAGCTCTCGCAATAAATACGTATCGTATCGTGGAAAAGATTGCGTTGAAAAATTCATAGAATTTCTCAAAAAAGACGTAAAAGAAATAAACAAAACTTTAAAAAAAACCATTCCAATAACGTTATTATCAGCTGAAGAGCAAGAAAATTTCGATAAATGTAAAAATTGTTTCCTCTGTGATCAGTTATTATTGGACGATAAAGTCAAAGATCATTGTCATTTGACAGGCAAATATCGAGGTGCGGCACATTCTTACTGTAATCTACAGTTTTGTTTACCTAAATTTGTTCCCGTATTTTTTCACAATTTAAGCGGGTATGACAGCCATTTATTTATTCGACAACTAGGAGATACCCCGGGGGGAATAAAAGTCATTGCCAAAAACAAAGAAAATTATATATCTTTCACGAAGTTTTTTCATATGAAACTTCAGGAATATTTTCCAGTTAGATTTGTAGATTCATTTAAATTTTTAGGTACCAGTTTAGGAAAACTTGTAGGTAACTTGACTAGTAATGACTTTGCGCATTTGTCTTATTTTTTCCCAAATAAAGAGCACTTTGATCTAATAAAACGCAAAGGCGTGTATCCCTATGAACACATGACGAATTGGAGTTGTTATGATGAAGATGTGTTACCGCCGCGAGAATGTTTTTATAGTACTTTGACCAATGACACCATTTCTGAATCGGATTATTATCACGCTCAACATGTTTGGAAAACGTTTCATTTGAAAAATCTCGGTGAATACACCGACTTATACCTTAAAACAGATGTAATTTTACTAGCAGATGTATTTGAGAATTTTCGTCTAACTTGTAAAAATAATTATAGGTTAGATCCTGCATTTTACATGACCGCTCCAGGACTAAGTTTCGACGCAATGTTACTTAAAACTAAAGTGAAATTACAACTTATTGAAAACCTAGAAATCGTACGTATGCTTCAAAAGGGCATTCGTGGTGGGGTATGCTTATGCTCCACTAGGTATTCCAAAGCGAATAACAAATATTTGTCAAATTATAATCCGTCCATCTCCGATAACTATTTATTTTACATTGATTGTAATAATTTATATGGGTATGCAATGTGTTCATACTTGCCCTATTCTGATTTTGAGTTGATCAGTCAAACGGAAATAGATAAACTTAATATTCTCCAAGTACCCAATGACTCGAAGTATGGGTATATTTTAGAAGTTGATTTGGAATATCCGGAATACTTACATGAGTTGCACAATGACCTTCCTTTTTGTCCTCAGAAGTTTACACCACCCGGATCAAAATATCCCAAATTGATACCTAATTTGTACGATAAATTTAATTATGTAATACATTACGTACATTTAAAAACGTGCTTACAACACGGTTTAGTATTAAAACGTATTCACCGAGTAATCAAATTTAAACAAAGTCCTTTTTTAAAACCATATATAGATTTAAACACAGAGTTACGTCAAAAGGCTAAATCTACATTTGAACAGGATTTCTTTAAATTATTAAATAACAGCATTTTTGGGAAAACATTAGAAGATACTGAAAAAAGACTCAACGTTCATCTGGTTAATCAGTGGAATGACACCAGAAATAAAACAAAAAAATGTTACACAGCCGAACAATTGATATCGAGGCCTAATTTCCATAGTTCCACGGTTTTTACGGAAAATTTTGTAGCAGTGCAAATGAAACCAGAGTTAATTACTTTGGATAAACCTATCTATATAGGATTCGCTGTTCTGGAAATATCTAAAAATCATATGTATGATTTCCACTACTCCACAATGAAACCTTTTTATGGTTCTCGTTTAAAATTATGTTATACGGACACTGACAGTTTTTTGTATAGTATAGAGACACCTGACATATATAACGATATAAAATTAAAGTTTCAGTCGTACTTCGATACTAGCAATTATACTAAAAATAATCAGTATAATATTGTATGTCGAAACAAAAAGATTCCTGGGTTATTTAAGGACGAGCTAGGCGGGCAACTTATTGTTGAATTTGTAGGACTGCGATCGAAGTTATATTGCGTGAAAACTGAAAATAACGAGTTAAAAAAAGCAAAAGGAGTAAAGAGACCTGTAGTCAAAACTCTTACTTTTAAAGATTTGAATAAAGTGTTATTGCACAATAAGTTGATAAAGAAAAAGAATGTTGTGTTTAAGTCTCTGAAACACGAAATTTTTACTCAATCTGTTAACAAAGTTGCCTTATCTTCAAATGATGACAAACGAATTATACTTAAAGATAAAATATCCACTTTGTCATGGGGGCATAAATCTAGTTTGTTCTAGAAAAAAAAGAAGATTTTCTAAAAGCGGTTGGAAAAGATTGCCCGGCCGCATTTACTTACTGATGCTATTGTTACACGATTAGCTATATGCTATATGCTTCATAGTTTGCATGTTGTTTTTGAATGTAAAACCTACAAGACTTATGTATAGTTATTGCGATTTCATAACAAAAACCACCTTTATTTTATTAAAAGATTTTTAATTTGTATAATATTATTACATGAGTTAATGAAATTTAATATTATTACATTGTATCTAATATTTTGTATCATAGTAAATACTTTTATAAATGTATTCAGTGTATTATTTAGTAAGATAAGCTTTTTATAAATAAATATACTTATTTTCAGTAATACAAAAATTGTATTATTTCAAATATCACCATGACGTTTCCACTGTAAATTAACTACAATTAAGTATCCTACATTCTCTCTGCCTAAATATTAATGTTATTACCGTAGGTTATAATATTTTCAATAACGTAAAACCTCAGATGCGGTGCCCGAACAAGTTCAAACATGTTCATTGACACTATGTCACGTTATGCAAATCTGTAATTTGAATGCATACATCTTCCTAGATATTTGTTTTTTTACTTATTATATATTTTTCAATAATATGATACCCGGTGCCAGCAGAACAAGTCTATACATGTTCATTCCCACGATTGCTGCTATATTACGTTTTGCAATTCAGTAATTTTGATGCATACGACAGTAGTTCCCTTCCACAGTCCAGTCAGTAGCACTTCGTTAGCCGATCTATACACAACCGAGCAACTGCCGCCCGCTGTTTAGTACCTACCTACCTTATTGCACTTCAGAATTTATTCTTTGTAAGTATTACTACCTAATATTAAGCATTTAATATTATTTATATGTTGTATAGTTTATGTTAATCAATAAATGTTTCTAATTTTTCGCAGATCATGGAAGATTCTCAAGACATATGTGGAACCTATTCTCCATCCATATACGCACAAGATCCTAATTTCTGTAGCCCTACCGAAGGCCTCGGTAAATATGTACAAGAAGCATTGGCAAAAAAAGCAGCTCTTAAGAAGAAACAAAAAAGAGATGCAGCACGAAGAAACTGTAGAGATGTGGCGTCGACTTCATATGTAATCACCAAGGATCAAAAAAAAGGAAAACGGCTGATACAAATTCAAGTAGTGGACTTGGAGAACGAAGCTGCTGCATACTCAAGATCTTCAGCAGAAACTACACAGTGCAGTGAAAATGACAATGACAATGGTTGTGTGATACTTAGTGCGCAATATGTGATGCGAGACTCTATAGATGAGATAATGGACCTCACTGAAAACTTAATAAAAAAGATTTCCAGGAAAATTACTAGTGATGATTATTTTTAGTAATTGTTACTTTATTGTTAAACTATTAAAATTTTAAAGTTATAAATTTTTAAGGTAAATCTTAGTTTGTTATTTGAAATAAATAAGTCTTAGTGGTAATCTGTAGAAAACATATAATTAAGTAAGAAGTACTTGATTTATTGTAAAATTATTAAGTAAAAAGAAAATAGTAAAAAAATCTATGTGTAAAATATTCAACAAAAGATATGTAGTAAGTAAAATACTTCTATTATATTTAATTGGTAGTATAGCTAGGTTATAAACTTTTTTGGTAAACCTTAGTTAAAGAATTTCAAATAAATAAATAAGTCTTAGTGATGAGTTTGTATAAAACATAATTATGTAATAATTACTTGAAGCTAAGTTTAATGTTAAATAAAAAAAAACAAATTAGTATATATATATATATATATATTTTTTTTTTTTTTTTTTTTAATGTAACGAACTGTTGTAACATTGTTAGATTTTAATGTGGTTTTAATTAAATGATATTTTAAGATACTGAAGTTGTTTTATTATTTTACTATGTGAGGGAATTATTAAAACTGAAAGACTTTTTTTATTTAACTTCTATTTATTTAAATATCTGACATCGATACATTATTTTCTATAATCCATTTTCTAATGCATATAACATTTCTTAATGCACAATACTTTATATGGTTGAAACAATTGAATGAAAACATATCTTTACAGTAAAGTTTACTTAGAGTTTCTAAATTAGGTATACCTTTATCACTTATATCTAAAACATTTTCATGTCCACATAATTCTCGCACCCATTTAATTTTTTCTTCTCCTTTTACTATGATCTTGCGTTCTTTGAAGTAAGGTTTAATGAGTCTTTTAAATTCTCTGTAGTCAATATGTCCCTCACTCCATCGGTATCCTCGGTTTCTTTCTATCCACCAAACATGTTTCCTTTCTTCGAGAGTAAGTGTAGAAAATGGATATGGAGGTTTAATTAAAAATATTTGAGTGTGTTCTGATGTGCCTATAACTAATTCCTTGATAATGAATTCATTTTTCTCATTTTTAAAACCTTGCACATCCACTATTATAACATCTTTATTCATGATAGTTTTTTAACGATGTTACTCAGAGGCTTATATTCAAATATGCAGTCGTTCAGTATAAGACAATATGCGGCGGTCTGATCAGGTATCTCTTGATCTGTTTCTATTTCAACCCGAACGTCAATTGATCCCTTTAGCGTTTCGTGTTGGCGAGAACAGTCAATAACAAATAAAGGAGCGATATCTTTGAACTCTTTCAAACTCAACAACGGCTCTGGTCGACGACCATGATAAGACTGCTGAAATCTTGCATACTGTTCGTATATTAATGAAAACTTGTTGTCAGCAAAATTAATATTCATTCCTTCATAAGGGTAATATGATGAATTTAAAAATACTTTGACATCACGAATAAAGCAATGATCGAACTCTGCCATAGACTGTGTCACATTATGTTTACGGTTAGTTTGTAAAGCAATTACTACAAATCGTGGTTTTTCAATCTGAGATGAGGTTTTTATAGACCAAGCGTGTTTACGTGTTGTGGGTAGTAATGGATACTCATACAAGTCCCAATTACGAAATGCTACTGTAATGGGACGATCTTTTTCTAAATGCTTTAATAAATTAATTCTTTCGCGGTCTGAAACTTTAATGTGAGGAACTCGCCAAACAATTTTACTTATTGTTATATCCTCCACAACTTCATCGGTATTTAGTTTCAAAGCATTGAGATTTGTGTTGCTTCTCAATAATACTAACTCATGTTTACAGTTAATTATGATTTTTTCATAATCTTCTGCAAAACCCAATATTTTGTTTAGAGGAATTGATGCAGAAAATACTCCATTGCTGACATTGGTCGTACCTGTAGGTGACCAGCCCCAAACCTTTGCACATTTCGATTCATTTTCATTCAAGGAAAGATAAGATTTTATAGTTGTAGAAATCCCTGTATTTTTTACCTTATCTATTTCTACACCATTTAATTCATATCGAATATCTTGAAAAAGAAATAAAGCTGTATTATTAACAAAATGCACACTTGTCACTTTTTCTTGTTGTTTAGTAGTACTGTTAAACTTATACACATTGACTCTGCCCTCAATGTACAAACTGCTGAGTGCAGGCAACACATACAAATCTTGCTGATTAATAGGTATTCGAATTTCATCGTTCTTGTTAAAACTTGTTACATATGGTTTATACGAATGATATTCGAAACTTTCGATGCTGTTATCGTACGATGCCGGTTGAGTTATATTTAAAATATTCATTTTAACAAACCCAGTAGTTTTAAAAATTCCTTATTGCTTTTGGTTAGCTTCTTCTTTAAACGAAGCGGTGTTCTTTTCTGAGAGGATCTTTTGGAACTGACTTGAACAGTAGACGTAGATGGGGTTTTATTGAAATTTAACATTTTTTTCTAAAGTGTAAATACAGCTGTACTTCTTCACCGCGTAAGTTGATCTGCTTATTTTCAGCGTCTAGCAACCTTATGTTAATAGAGTTGATTGAACTTTGATTGACGGGAAAATAAATTAAGTTTTTAGGTATTTCGATGATTCTATAACCTGGTGGTACGTTAGGAACAAATTCGTAAATAATATGACTTGCTTTCCCGTTCACAAATGACCCGCTGATTACATCACATTCGATTTGCACTACAGTTGTTGATAAAATGCTGACGGGATACCGAGACTCGGTGCTTATATTAGCTGTTATTGTATCCATACCAAAACCTAAAATTTTACCAAGAGAATCATTTTTATCGAAATACACATTTTCAGAACAGTAAATACATGTTTTTAATGTATTATTATTGCAAGTCAATTTTAGCGCAGCGTCCTTAATGTTACTTTTCAAAAAGTCACAAATATCTTGAAGTTCGTAGGATCCTTCAGGTATTTCGATAATTCTATCACTGCCATAGTAAAATTTATTATTTCTTTCATCTATGTTCGGGATAGAATTAAAAGTTGAAAAATATAAGAGTCCACACTCATATTCTCCGCGTAATTGCAAGGTTGGCGAGTAATTTGTTATTAAAGATTCTCCTCTGCCAGTTATTGACACAGTGAAAGACATTTTTGTACTGATAAGTTTTTTTATTTCATTATCAATATAAATGTTTTTTCCAATAGTCTCTTAAAAAATTTAAACAAAGGTGACCACAGTTTATAGTTCCAAACTTTTGGTACTGAACATAATTATAATTTATAGACATGTACCTTAAATAATTTATCAACTCTAACGGTGGCTTTAGATTGCCAAAACTATCAAAATATTCACAGTCGTCATTATGCTTAACGTAGGCTACCCAATGGGTTCCGGGATTATCAGAACTATCTAAATTTATTATAGCACACTCGATCTTTCTTGGTTTTGAAGGCAGTGCATCTCTCATAAAAACTCCTCGAAAGTGTGGAATATCAGTAGCATGCTCCAATATATCGAAATTAGTGAGAGGGCGTCTGGGTAGCCGTATCATTAGTTTTTTGAAGGATTTAGATATAAACCAGCTCCTTTTTTATGAGGCTTGATATACAGTCCTTTTCCTAGAGCTACAGCTTCCATCATCTTGTTATGTCGTTCAGATTCTTGAAGATTTTTCTGAGCAGCCTTGTAATCATTGACAGCTTTTGCTATACCTGCTGCACCACCAGCAAGTGAACCTAGAGCTGACAATCCAGCGAAAATTGGAATAAGAGGTAAGAAACCCCCACTTTTTGGTATAGGAATACACCGCGGCAAGCGTATTCCTTTTTTATTAGTAAACAGTTTTTTTGCAGCTGCATATGCATATTTTATAGCTGTGTGATTGTCTTTAGATTTTAATTTTTTAATTTTATTTTGGATTTTTTTAACACCAGTCATAAATGAACTTACTCCAGCCCCAGCTTTGAGTTTTGCTTTCATAGTTTTCTTTACTATCCATGAAGCAACCTTTTCTCCTTTTCCAGCATCTCTCGATTGCAATCTTTTCTTAGCCATATTCAAAAGTTCTAAATCGGCGTTATGTCGAACGTGTAAATCACTGTTGTTGTATGCGATATCGTGATACATGCAAGCTTCATCCAATTTGTTTATGCCCCGGTCGCCCCTCAGTAACCGTTTCTTAAGTTTTGTTCCGGGACCACAAAATTGATAACCAGGTAAATGTAACTCAAACGGTATATTATTTATTATGTCGTTAATAATACCACTTCCTTCCTTCATCGATGTTTATCAAGTGACCGTATCAAATATTAATTCTTAATTTATATTATAACACCAATGCATTTTTATCAATCCAACTGTTTTCGTCATCACTGAGACCTAACCATTTAACAAAAAGTTTGTTTCCTTTTCTTTTTATAACCTTTTCAATGAGATATAGATCTGGAAATTTTGTTCTCTGTAATTCATAACCGTAAAAAGATCCTAAAATTCTCTGCCTATGGTTATCTTCTAAGTGGTAAGTTACTGGAGTTGTATGATTGACTTTAATAACATTAAATATTTCTGATGACCAGTTTGGGGTATAACCTTTATAAAAATCCCCTTTGTATTTACTTATACGAACATGATCTCCAACTCGCAACTTTAATTTATGGTTCATCTTGTTACTTTGTGATTTAATAATGTTAGATCTGACAACTATTTGGTTTCCTTTATTAACCTCAATTGGCTTAAATTTTGTTATTCGATGTCTAGTGTTATTATAGCATTGGACTACGTGTTTCAAATTTTTTTGCATCCATTGATATTGACCACATAAGCTAAATAGCTTGTAAAGGTGACCTTTTAGTGTTCTTATTACTCTTTCGACAATTGATGCTTTTTTTATAGAGTAAGTGGAATAATGATTAATGCTATACTTTACCATCAACTGTTTAAAGGTATCATTATAAAATTCCTTGCCTAAATCTGTTTGTAAATTTTTAGGCTTTCGAGATGAATTAGATAATATATTTAGCATTGCTTTTGTAACACAACTTTTATCTTTTGATTTCAAAGGATTAACCCATACATATTTCGATAAAGTATCAATTACTACTAAAACATATTTATATCCTTTATTAAAATGTGAATACTTCTGAAAATCCATAAGGTCAGCTTGCCATAAATCATCTATTCCTTTTATGATTGTATATCGACGCGGGAAATTTCTTCTTGCTGCTTTGTGTAGTTCATTGACGATGTCTTTTTTACTATTTTTATTTTTTTGGTTTATCAAAAAATCAATCTCTGTTTTAGTATAATATAAATCACTCAAACGATTTGAAGTCACCTTATCCAAGCTATTTAGGTATTTCTTAACATCAAGATAAACTGTTTTTATTTCGTTTCTTAGGTCTTGAACTGTTTTATCTAAATAGGCTTTATTTACTGCTTCGTCGTCTTCGTCTGGAGAGGTTAAACCTTTCAATTTTGATGATTTCAAATCGTAGTGTCCTGTATCTGACTTCACCAATGTATCGCTGAAGGTATCAATGTATTCCGCTAATCGTAGACGCTTATGAACATGATGACCAAATTTGTCAATGTTCATTGCTGCACTGATGCGTTATTCAAAGTGAACCATTTCCCTGTCAAACGTTCTTTATATTTCATATTCTTGATTATTCCTGCTTCCCACAGTTCTTCCATAATTGCGATAATTTCATTATCTAAACCGGTGTTACCTGCATCTCGTGACGCAAACAGCAATTTTAATCGATCTACCAACTCATTCGGATCGTCCCAATAAACAAGGTCTGTATTTTTCTTAACTTTTTTTAAAAGATTAATACCTTTTCCCTGTGAAAGGCTTTCCATGCTAGTAGTCACATTTTTAGAGAATTTAAATAGTGGTTTGATAATATTCATATATTTATACCCTTTATTGCTGTTTATTGGTTTGGTTGGTTCAAAATTACGCCTATGGGCATTGGTGTCTATTAGTAGTAGTTTATATTTATCTAAATCATCTTCTGTGATTACATCTACATTTGGTTTCTTTTTAAACAATAGCTCTTTTAAACCAAGAGTTTTTTTATAAACACGGTTTCCAACTTTCAAAGTGCTGTCATTGTCATAAACACGAGATTTTCCGAGCATTAGTTTACCTCTGTCATGTCTGATTCCAAAAGGTATATCATTCATTACTTCAGATGATGTTGACCAAGACAAAGACTGATTTTTATAGCTTGGTGACGATTGTAGAGATTTAAACGATCCATCACTCACATTATGGTCTTGAGTAGTTGTTACAGTAAGGGTTTTGTTAGATTTTTCATATAACTCCTGATCTGGCTCATCTTCTTCACTGCTAGGTTCACTAAATTGTTCAATAGAAGAATAGGACTCCTCGCTTACATTTTTTTTAATCTTTTTAAAACTGGGAGTATCATTCTTTTCTTCCACATTGTGTTTTCCATCATTTTTACTTGTTAACAAATTAAGAGGGTCAACTATAGGTTTGAATATGGTTTCCAAGGTCATATTGCTTGTATTTTTTGCATCCTTGATCATATCTACTTTTCTCTTTACAGCTGTTGCCGATTTTACTAATTGTTTTTTTAGATCTATTTCCATGTTTTTTTTTTTTTATGAAGTTTCCTTTCAACTCCAAATCACAAAAGAAAGTGATTTATAAATAAAATTACAACGGCTTATGTATATTAATCTACCACAATGAACGTATCAAATGTCATTCTATAACATCCTTTATTTCGTTCACAATCCTTATTTATTACAATATAATTGTACGGCTTTCTCCAAACAGTTGAGCACATTACACGGAATTGAGACCATGACATGTCAGACATTACATGTTCTTCATAAACGTGTTTTAAATTTATATCGTCTTGCTTGAATAATATTATTAGGTTTGCATTGTCCCTTACAAGTTGTTTAGGTATTTTTGTATAGGTTTGATTTATATAAAAACAATCTATATTTTTATGACGTCCCATAGCAAAATAATCTCGGATGTGGTTTTGGTTTTCACAAGCAACGTCGTCAAATATGATAATTGAGTTAGCCAAAGCTTCGTGTGGACTTAAAATTTCACTGTTATCATTGTATTTGTTAAAAGATGTACCTGCTACCATATCTAATACCTTTTCTAAAAATATGTATTTAGGCTGATATAAAGATTTTGAATATACATAAAGATTATGAAAACGAGGACCGTCACAATGTAATAATAGACTAATTACTAAGTTGGTCTTTCCACAATTGGAAGGACCACAAACAATACAACGTATACTATTCGGCAACAAATTACCATGTCGTTTTGGTTCATTCGATAGCGGAGGACATATGCATTCTATTTTTAACGATTGTTTTTGTTTGACGAATTTCATAATCAGCTGCTTGCACTTGACCACAGAGTTCGAAGGAATTTAACAAAATGATTTTATAACATAGCGCCAAAACATTTAAACTCTTGAGGTGGGTGGTCGAATAAATTATAAATAGCAAACTTCAGTTCATTGGTATCCAAGAATCGATTTGAAGTGAGTAATGCTTTTTTTTTTTGCACTGTATTATATTGCTAAGGTAAAGCTACTAAGTAAAAAAAAAAAAAATATGTTATCGGGTATGAATGATCGATTTACCTATGCTATTTATTACGCTGATAAGTATTTGGATGCCACCAGCCCCTGGGCGACAGGCATGAGCAATCGGCCTAGATACTTTTCAACGGAATAATTGTATCTGGATGCCACCAGCCCTTGGGCGACAGGCATGAGCAATCGGCCTAGATACTTTTAATGGAATAATATCTGGATGCCACCAGCCACTGGGCGACAGGCATGAGCAATCGGCCTAGATTTTATTCCTTAGCATCAGCCACTGGGAAAAATTGAAAAATCATATTCCATTACCAGATCACGACAAAAACTTGCTGTTAGGTGCCACCAGCCTAGACGAAAATGAAAAATTTCATAGTGGTAGCTACTGTGCGTAATCCAAATTTAGGTTTTGGTTAGCTAATAGTGTATCATAGTGATAAAAACAGTGAATTTTGGTGACTCAATATGGAAAACCTACAATATTCCGTAAGTCTGCACAACATTTCATAAATGATTATTGGGCATCCTGGAACACTTTTTTACGACATTGCTCGAACGGCAGTGAGATCAATGGAGTGAAAAAAAAAAAGTGTTCCAGGATGCCCAATAATTACCTACTAGTATAAATAGTTACCTAGGTATAATTTTTAGGCAGGCACATTTTCAATGAATCAAAATGGTTTAAGTACTAGAAACATCAGATTCCTTGCCAAGTTGAGAACAAGTAAAAGGTCTATCTAGACTCTTTTTACACACGTACTCCCTCATTCTGATGTAGGTACCTAGGTATAATCATTTTGAGGAAATTCAACTACTGGTGAACCAGCCCACCAGGATCCCAGACATAGTTGGCCATGCGCCCTCCTTACTCGACCTTCTGCTGACGAGTCGCCCAGCTGGATACCGGGTGGAGATTCGAGCTCCTTTAGGTTCCTCCGATTACTGCTTGATATCCAGCACAGTGCCCTTGGCATCGCGCCCGCCAACAGCGGTTTCGAAACGCCAGATTTGTCACTACGCGTCGGCAGACTGGGACGGTATGCGTGCGGGAGTATTTTGCATCCGTCCCTTGGAGGCAGCGCTGCTTTAGTGGGAAGGACCCGACCGCTAGCGCCACTGCCGTTGCGGATGAGATAGTATTAGGAATGGAATACTATATTCCACACTCCTATGTCATCAGCAAAGACAGACGCAACCGCTGGTTCAATCGCGAGTGTGCCAGCGCTGTTGAGAGCAAACAGACGGCATACCGCGCTTGGATCAGAGGTAAAGCTAATGGGGATCCCGAAACTCGCTCGCTAAAAGCAGCCTATAATAATGCCACCAAGTCGTGTAAGAGGGCCTACATTAGAGCGGATGCCCAGCGCGTTGCACGAGTAGGCCAAGAACTCCTGACGCATCCTACGGGCAGCCGTAGCTACTGGCGGCTGGCTAAAGCCGTGCAATCCAACTTCTGCCAACCCTCGCTGCCACCACTGAGATGTCCTGACGGAACTTTAGCTCACAAGCCGCAGGAAAAGGTCGATCTCCTGGCCAAACTCTTTGCGGCTAACTCCCGGATCGATGACTGTAATGCACAGCCACCCTTAATTCCTCACTGTGGCCACACAATGTCTGATATTAAAATCAGGCAGTGTGATGTCCGTGCGGAGCTGCAGTCAATCGATGTCCGGAAAGCTAACGATCCTGATGGCATCCCAGCAATAGTCCTGAAAATGTGTGCAGCGGAGTTGTCCCCTGTGTTAATGCGTCTGTACCGTCTCTCGCTCTCTTCGGGTTGTGTGCCGGAATCTTGGAGAGAAGCTAATGTGCAACCGATCCCTAAAAAAGGAGATCGGTCGGATCCGACTAATTACCGCCCTATAGCCGTAACTTCAGTGTTGTGTAAGATCCTAGAACGAATATTGAACAAACAGCTTATTCGATACCTAGAAGATCACTCCCTAATTCACGATCGTCAATATGGGTTTCGGCCAAAACGGTCAACGGGTGATCTTCTAGCGTACGTCACACATCTCTGGGGTGAGGCTATTGACAAGCGTGGTGATTCACTGGCAGTTAGCCTTGACATAGCCAAGGCTTTTGATCGGGTCTGGCACAAAGCTCTTCTCTCCAAGCTCCCGGCATACGGTTTGCCCGCTCAGTTCTGTACCTGGATTGCCGGCTTCCTGCATGAGCGTAGAATCCGTGTCCTTTCGGATGGATGCGCTTCGCGGTTCATGTCAGTGAACGCTGGTGTTCCTCAAGGCTCCGTTCTATCCCCCACGCTGTTCCTTCTGCATATCAATGACATGCTTCCTCTTGGAAACATTCATTGCTATGCAGATGATAGCACAGTGCATGGGGGATATAACGGTCACCCAACGGCTGGGCGGGTAGACACCGAAATGAAGCGAGCAATCTTGTCATTGAGCTCGATCGGGTGTTGGACCTCATTTCTAAATGGGGCTCCGATAATCTGGTGGAATTCAATGCCAAGAAAACACAGGTGTGCGCGTTCACAGCGAAAAAGTCGCCATTCCTTCCCCTTCCTTCTCTTCAGGGTACATCTCTAAGCCTGCAGAGCAGTATTATCATGCTTGGTATGAATATCCGCTGCGATCTGAACCAAAAGGACTACATCGAAACCGTGATTAAAAATGCCTCACGTAAACTCGGTGTCCTGAACAAGGTGCGGCGATTCTTCACGCCTGATCAGTTGTGTCTATTATACAAGACACAGGTGCGGTCTTGCGTGGAGTATTGCTCTCACCTTTGGGACGGCTCCGCAAAGTACCTTCTCGATGCCTTGGACAGATTGCAGCGCCGCGCTGTGCGCATTATCGGCAATGCGGAGGTCACTAAAACTCTCGAGCCTTTGCAATTGCGTAGAGATATTGCGTCACTCAGCGTCTTTTACCGTTTATACCATGGCAAGTGCTCTGAAGAACTCTTTGACCTCATCCCTCCTTCTCCCTTCCTCCATAGGAGTACGCGTGCTGCTCTCCGGAGTCACCAATTTACAGTCTCTAACATTCCATCACGCACAAAGAAATTTGGTGACTCGTTTCTTTGTCGCACTTCCAAAAGATGGAATAGTCTACCAGCACACGTATTCCCTCCTACCTATGACATAGGGTCCTTCAAACGAGGCGTGAAGAAGCACTTTGTGGGCCGGCAGAGTGAGGATGACTGATGCTACGTCTCTTACGCTGCACCAGTTGTCCTCGCGCCTGGACTTCATTTCCACTTAACATCAGGTGGGGTCCTTTGCCGGGCTTAGCAAAAAAAAAATAAAAAAAATTGCATATCCATAGAAGATTCTCTAAAGTTTCCTAATTGAACAGTTTTTTTCTACTTTCTAGTCGATAGTGGAGATAAAAATAATAACTGACTGATGATTTGGTACGGTTAACACACAATGGCTTAATCTCAGGCACCTACTGAAATTGATGTGTTAACCATCAATTAGCAAGTAAATGTACATTAGTACATTTGTAGTATTGAACAAAGTAAAGAAATATATTATTATTATATAAGCTATTAAGCTTATAATAATAATAATACATTTCTTTACTTTGTTCAATACTAATAAAGAAAAACTTAAATTCTATAATTGCCTACACTAGAAGACCTGAATCGTAGACAATGAATCCTTCCGAAGTTCAACTTACTTATCTGTAATAATTTAAACTAGGTTTAACAAAAATAATTGGTACTATTAAATGTAAAATAATAAAAAAATAACTAAATAAAGTAACTTTAACTTAAATAATATAACAAAAAAGAAAAGGAAGTTACTTCTGAACAATTAGTTATTCTTCTGTCTTTACATAATCCAGCGTTAAAAGGAATTTTGTTAATTTTATTTTACAATCTTTTGCATTTAATGTATAGATGTTAAGTAGCTTATTAATTCTATTGTATAAAAGCGCCGACAAAAATCCTTGTTGACGTCTGGCAGAGGCCGAGTTACATCGACCAATGTTTCACACAATGTCGTTGTTCAAGTTTGTAAGTAAGGAAATAGTTAATATATAAAATACAATTAAGTAACATCTCCGTGCACCAAGAGTAAGTACATAGTTTACTTTATTATCAAAAGATGGGTCTGCTTCCATTTTCTCTAAATCACGCATGCAAAGTTTTTATTCAATTGCTTATACAAGGTGTAGCAAAACTACCCGTTATACCTAAAGGGTATTAAAGTACATCTTATAAAGAGTCCTTTGTAAATTTCTTAAAAACTTTGCATTAAGGTTTCGTTTTTAATAAAAAGAGTTATTTTTAATGATTTGTAAAAATATCGACTATGCTAAGGCACATGATTATTTCAGGTTCATTAACCTTACTACCTACCAGGAGTAATAATGACTTCTGTCTACTCTCTACCTAATCTGTGCTCCAGACGATGTATTCTGTGCTCCTGGTACATACACACAGGCCATCCTAATAACACATAAGCCACACCTATTAAACTAGGTACTTCGAAATAAAATTAGTTGGTTGTCACGTTTTATTTAAATAAAGGTCATAAATAAAACGGAAAAATTAAGTTATTAGGTATACTACATCAGCAATTAAGGTAGCAAGTATAATAAGTAGGTAGTAAGTAAAATTTTAAGATTCAAGGCCGTGGGTAGGTTTGAGATATGGTGAATAATAAGATAACTGGAGTGGCACTCCCCTGGAACTCCTTCTTCTTCTTGCGCTGCGACTCAGTCAAAAAAAAGAAGCCAGTGAGTGATGGGTGGTCACCCATCTATCCAGGATTCCGGTTTGTTTAGCCAAAACTTTCACATCACTTGCACTAGGTACATGCACCGTACACTAACAGCGTGGGAATGGTTTATGTTACTCTGTAGTACCTGTGAACCATGAACGATGCAAAGTCAGCTTCTTCGTACACGCGTGTGTGTCCATACTTGTGTTACGTTGTTAAAAATAGATGACTATAGGAATGTCAATTGTAATACTTATGATATAAAGAACCAATTACATCTACAAAGTAAAACTAGTTTTATGCAGTAAATGTAATAAATTGTAATTTAAGCATTTAAGTACATTGACGTACATAGTAACAAGAAGTCAGGGGAACTTGAAAATTGCATTTATGCAAATTTGATGTACAAGCTCTATCCTATGGTTCCATTTGTGTTTTTTATCATTAAATTGTATTATTAACAAAAGCGATTTAGTTAATTATAAGTAAATACATATTGGACAACATCACACACCTACATACTCAAATCCCAAAGTTAGTAGCTTCACTTGTGTAATGGAAATCAGAAACACCAAACAAAAAAAAAAAAAAAACACACTTATATTTGGGTGCGGTAATCGAACTCGCGACGCGACCCTTGCGTAATACGCAGATTCTATTCGGACGATAGCCGACCTACACTATACACGATACTTTTACTTAGATAATAAAACAAATGAATGAGTCCTAAAATCGCGAATCAATGGGATGGCTTTTATTGATTAAAATTAAATTTAAAATTATAACATGCACTAGTGTGCATATTATACATGTTGCACACTACAATAATTGTCAACTTTACAAAAACAAAACTTAAGTAACGAAAGCAAACACTAAAAAAAAAAAAAACATCCTTAGCCCAAATAGTACTCAATACTTAATAGCACCGGGAATCGAATCTATTGATGGTATAGGCCACCGGCCGCTATGCTACTTGGTAATACATTATAAGTGAAGGCAATAAAGATGTGTACACAACAGTGTTACAATAATGCAATGACTTTTTTTGATGTTGTACTTTTTTGTATTTATAGTTTTACACCTTTATCAAATCAACTAGCTGTACCCGTGACATCGTTTGCGTAGAATTAATTTGGAATAAATAATGTAGATAATTATTACTAAATATATGTGGTGCCATAGTAAATACTGATTTAATAACAAGTTGTAGAGTACCAAAATTTTATAATCGAGAAGAAACTTATAACATCGTATATATCATTTATTTATTTACTGATATATGTACACCAATAACATTAATTATTTATTCAAGTACAAATCTTAGCGATAGCATCACAATTGTGAACTCTGCCTTACAGGTATGTTTATCGTCAATATGTGTGCATCGAATTCTCAGATTCGAATGAAATATCATGTAACATGAAACTTTTGTTTTTCATTTATAATTTTTTGCAAACGTTTCAGAAAAAGTTGAGATTCTAAACTGTTTTATTTAATATTAATTTGTATGGTTATTAAATACCCTTTACGACGCTAAGCCATTGTAGTTTAAGGTATGCTTTGTAATATTTTTGCCTCAAGGTTTACGATATATGTAAAATTCCCTATTTAATCTTCAGTAAATCTAAATGCGGTTCATATCTTTTGTCGACTCCGTGCCATCTTGATAATTCTGACCGGGAAACAAGTGACAACAAGTGCGCCGAAATTGCTGCCCGTCGCTAGCCAGCCACAGCCACCGCCAGCCGCCAATAGCCACCGCCCGCTCGCCCTAGCCAGCTGCTGCGCTACTCACCGAAGTCCCGCTAGCACCACGAAGATCCGCGCAATTGCAATTATGTTCGTAAGTTTTTAAACTGTCTCGGATAATTTTTATTATTTTAATTTTAGCATTACAATGCTATACTTATGTAGTTAGACCCCGCCTCGGTTGCTCCTACTACGCTAAACGAGACTTACCGGCCTCGGTGGTAGCTTAGTGGTCAGAGTATTGGACCGGTAATCCAAAGGTCGTGGGTTCGATTTCCACTCGAGCTTCCTGAGACTGGTTGATTTTTTCTAGTAAAATTTTATCTTGTCTCGGATAAATTTAACTAATTATTATCCCGTGTATGCATACTTAATTATATTTTCATTTGGCTTTCAGGTCGGACACTGAGTACAAGCGCCCCAAGGAGACCAAGAACAAGAAGCAGTTTGCCAACCACTTCCTCTCGGACAACGACGAAGGATCAACGACTTCTAGTAAAAAGTATGTGTTCGAAAAATATATATATATATTTTTTTTAATTCTATTGTTGCTGTACTCACGGTGGCAGATCAACCTACCCAAAACTGCCAATTTCTACAATCAATTTTGAACTTTATTATCTGGTTATAAGGATACATATACATAGGTACATTTACGTAAAAACGTGTTTCTTTTGAAATCGTTGATAGTTTTAAAAACTTATGAAGATTAGTTTCAGCAGTTGAACACAGTTCCCCTATATAGAGTACTTATTTGTTTTTATTTTTTATTTCTAGTATCAAGAAAAAAGAAACAAAATTGCCAGTGAAGAGGAAGCTACCGAAAAAGATATCGTCTTCAACGAAGAAATCGACCGGGTGGCAGCTGGATTCAGACAGTGAAGACGAAACGGCTGCCCAGCACGCGGCTAAACAAGGAACCCTAACGTCCTCGCTGTCGCGCCGGGTGGCGGACGGCGTGCTGCGGCGCACCGCTGACTTGGATGGCGACGTATTTATAGACCTCAAAGTCTACAACGTAAGGGACATCCTACCGGTAGAGCCTAAAGACCGATGGGAACACGCGGTTGTCTCTTTAAAGTTTCAATGTGACTCGGAATGCTCCCAAATGGTTCAGCTAACAGAGGTCATAAAGGACTGTAAGCGGCAGTTCACCAGCGAGGACAAATTTTTTAAAACTACTTAGTTTTAATACTTATACTTATACTTATAATTTTAAACTACTAAGTTTAAGTCGTTTTTAATATTAGTTTTTCTTTTTACTTTTTTAAAATTAAGACAGATTTAGTGTTAGTTTTGTTAACTTTTTAATTTTGTAATTAGGTATCATAAGATTTAAAACTAATAAATAAAATAAATAAAATAAAAAAAAAAAATCTTCGAGAGTAAACCTCATTAATTAGTATTAATTACAATTCTTACTTACCTACTAATGCTGTCACTAAAAACATAGGTAGGTAAAATACGTTTTAAATACAGATGCTTACTATCTTATCTACATAATTAAACTAGCAGCCTCCAACAGCATAGCCTCTTAGCAGTTTAGTTTAATTGTTTGTTTGTAATAAAATATTGAGTTTCTGAAACCGACATGGCAAAGAGAACAGTTTATTGCACAGTTTGTGACATATCTATTAAAAGTAGCGCTTTCTCAGCCCATTTACGAAGTACAATACACAAAAATAATAATTCTATTGAAGTAAGTAGTGGCATTGAAAAAGTAAGTAGTGCATTCCGCAGTCGGATTGCATCGTATCGGGTGCGGCCGGGCTCGGGGGGAGACGGTGACGTCAGCGATCGCAGCACGTGCCCGCCAGCTGTGTTTTTACGCGGGCTCCGATCTCGTGTGCAGGAGTTGCTATCTGCGCGACAAGCTACCTATCATTCTATTAAAGTCAATTTTGAATTTTTTGCTGATTTTGCTTTACTTAACAGCACAAGTGAAATAAAATCATTCGCAACTGAAAACGTGATATTTCATCAGAATTATTGTTTTAGTGAAATATATTCGAACGCAGTCGATACTATTGTAACAAAGATTGACGAATTTCAAGAAAGAGATAGTGGTTGGGCTTTTATAAGCAATTTATACTTAGAAGTCAATATTAACAAATATAACCCATTGAGGGCTGGTCAGTTTATAGAATTACCGAAATGTTTAAAATCGAGACACGCATGCATAAATATTCGAAATAATGATGCGTTCTGTTTTTTGTGGAGTGTAATGGCTGCGTTATTTCCCGTAAGCAATAATGCCCATCGCATATCATCGTATCCGCGCTACGAAAAAATTCTCAATACTGATAATATGACTTTTCCTGTAGGGTTTTTGGACATTCGAACCTTTGAGAAAAATAATCCTAAAATTAGCATAAACGTGTATGGTCTAGCAAACAAGTCACAGATTGTCGGTCCTCTGTACAAAACAGAACGTAGAAAAAAACACCATATCAATTTACTACTATTAGAAAAGGGTAATTTTAAACATTATTGTTTAATAAAAAATTTAAATAAATTATTAAGACCCCAGTTAACAAAACATCATTCAAAAATATATTTTTGTGACGACTGTATGATATTTTTTAATAAAATGGAAACATTTGATGCTCACATTTGTAGCGGTGTTCGGACTGTGCTACCGGATCAAGGAACCGTAATACAATTTAACCATTTCGAAAGAATGCAAGATATGCCGTTCGTTATTTATGCGGATTTCGAATCTTTATTAGAACCTAAATCGAGTGGTGACGGGCTAGATTCAAAAAATACAATTGTGTTAGAAAAACATTTGCCAGCCGCTTTTGCGTATTATATTGTCTGTTCGTATGATAGCTCTCGCAATAAATACGTATCGTATCGTGGAAAAGATTGCGTTGAAAAATTCATAGAATTTCTCAAAAAAGACGTAAAAGAAATAAACAAAACTTTAAAAAAAACCATTCCAATAACGTTATTATCAGCTGAAGAGCAAGAAAATTTCGATAAATGTAAAAATTGTTTCCTCTGTGATCAGTTATTATTGGACGATAAAGTCAAAGATCATTGTCATTTGACAGGCAAATATCGAGGTGCGGCACATTCTTACTGTAATCTACAGTTTTGTTTACCTAAATTTGTTCCCGTATTTTTTCACAATTTAAGCGGGTATGACAGCCATTTATTTATTCGACAACTAGGAGATACCCCGGGGGGAATAAAAGTCATTGCCAAAAACAAAGAAAATTATATATCTTTCACGAAGTTTTTTCATATGAAACTTCAGGAATATTTTCCAGTTAGATTTGTAGATTCATTTAAATTTTTAGGTACCAGTTTAGGAAAACTTGTAGGTAACTTGACTAGTAATGACTTTGCGCATTTGTCTTATTTTTTCCCAAATAAAGAGCACTTTGATCTAATAAAACGCAAAGGCGTGTATCCCTATGAACACATGACGAATTGGAGTTGTTATGATGAAGATGTGTTACCGCCGCGAGAATGTTTTTATAGTACTTTGACCAATGACACCATTTCTGAATCGGATTATTATCACGCTCAACATGTTTGGAAAACGTTTCATTTGAAAAATCTCGGTGAATACACCGACTTATACCTTAAAACAGATGTAATTTTACTAGCAGATGTATTTGAGAATTTTCGTCTAACTTGTAAAAATAATTATAGGTTAGATCCTGCATTTTACATGACCGCTCCAGGACTAAGTTTCGACGCAATGTTACTTAAAACTAAAGTGAAATTACAACTTATTGAAAACCTAGAAATCGTACGTATGCTTCAAAAGGGCATTCGTGGTGGGGTATGCTTATGCTCCACTAGGTATTCCAAAGCGAATAACAAATATTTGTCAAATTATAATCCGTCCATCTCCGATAACTATTTATTTTACATTGATTGTAATAATTTATATGGGTATGCAATGTGTTCATACTTGCCCTATTCTGATTTTGAGTTGATCAGTCAAACGGAAATAGATAAACTTAATATTCTCCAAGTACCCAATGACTCGAAGTATGGGTATATTTTAGAAGTTGATTTGGAATATCCGGAATACTTACATGAGTTGCACAATGACCTTCCTTTTTGTCCTCAGAAGTTTACACCACCCGGATCAAAATATCCCAAATTGATACCTAATTTGTACGATAAATTTAATTATGTAATACATTACGTACATTTAAAAACGTGCTTACAACACGGTTTAGTATTAAAACGTATTCACCGAGTAATCAAATTTAAACAAAGTCCTTTTTTAAAACCATATATAGATTTAAACACAGAGTTACGTCAAAAGGCTAAATCTACATTTGAACAGGATTTCTTTAAATTATTAAATAACAGCATTTTTGGGAAAACATTAGAAGATACTGAAAAAAGACTCAACGTTCATCTGGTTAATCAGTGGAATGACACCAGAAATAAAACAAAAAAATGTTACACAGCCGAACAATTGATATCGAGGCCTAATTTCCATAGTTCCACGGTTTTTACGGAAAATTTTGTAGCAGTGCAAATGAAACCAGAGTTAATTACTTTGGATAAACCTATCTATATAGGATTCGCTGTTCTGGAAATATCTAAAAATCATATGTATGATTTCCACTACTCCACAATGAAACCTTTTTATGGTTCTCGTTTAAAATTATGTTATACGGACACTGACAGTTTTTTGTATAGTATAGAGACACCTGACATATATAACGATATAAAATTAAAGTTTCAGTCGTACTTCGATACTAGCAATTATACTAAAAATAATCAGTATAATATTGTATGTCGAAACAAAAAGATTCCTGGGTTATTTAAGGACGAGCTAGGCGGGCAACTTATTGTTGAATTTGTAGGACTGCGATCGAAGTTATATTGCGTGAAAACTGAAAATAACGAGTTAAAAAAAGCAAAAGGAGTAAAGAGACCTGTAGTCAAAACTCTTACTTTTAAAGATTTGAATAAAGTGTTATTGCACAATAAGTTGATAAAGAAAAAGAATGTTGTGTTTAAGTCTCTGAAACACGAAATTTTTACTCAATCTGTTAACAAAGTTGCCTTATCTTCAAATGATGACAAACGAATTATACTTAAAGATAAAATATCCACTTTGTCATGGGGGCATAAATCTAGTTTGTTCTAGAAAAAAAAGAAGATTTTCTAAAAGCGGTTGGAAAAGATTGCCCGGCCGCATTTACTTACTGATGCTATTGTTACACGATTAGCTATATGCTATATGCTTCATAGTTTGCATGTTGTTTTTGAATGTAAAACCTACAAGACTTATGTATAGTTATTGCGATTTCATAACAAAAACCACCTTTATTTTATTAAAAGATTTTTAATTTGTATAATATTATTACATGAGTTAATGAAATTTAATATTATTACATTGTATCTAATATTTTGTATCATAGTAAATACTTTTATAAATGTATTCAGTGTATTATTTAGTAAGATAAGCTTTTTATAAATAAATATACTTATTTTCAGTAATACAAAAATTGTATTATTTCAAATATCACCATGACGTTTCCACTGTAAATTAACTACAATTAAGTATCCTACATTCTCTCTGCCTAAATATTAATGTTATTACCGTAGGTTATAATATTTTCAATAACGTAAAACCTCAGATGCGGTGCCCGAACAAGTTCAAACATGTTCATTGACACTATGTCACGTTATGCAAATCTGTAATTTGAATGCATACATCTTCCTAGATATTTGTTTTTTTACTTATTATATATTTTTCAATAATATGATACCCGGTGCCAGCAGAACAAGTCTATACATGTTCATTCCCACGATTGCTGCTATATTACGTTTTGCAATTCAGTAATTTTGATGCATACGACAGTAGTTCCCTTCCACAGTCCAGTCAGTAGCACTTCGTTAGCCGATCTATACACAACCGAGCAACTGCCGCCCGCTGTTTAGTACCTACCTACCTTATTGCACTTCAGAATTTATTCTTTGTAAGTATTACTACCTAATATTAAGCATTTAATATTATTTATATGTTGTATAGTTTATGTTAATCAATAACTGTTTCTAATTTTTCGCAGATCATGGAAGATTCTCAAGACATATGTGGAACCTATTCTCCATCCATATACGCACAAGATCCTAATTTCTGTAGCCCTACCGAAGGCCTCGGTAAATATGTACAAGAAGCATTGGCAAAAAAAGCAGCTCTTAAGAAGAAACAAAAAAGAGATGCAGCACGAAGAAACTGTAGAGATGTGGCGTCGACTTCATATGTAATCACCAAGGATCAAAAAAAAGGAAAACGGCTGATACAAATTCAAGTAGTGGACTTGGAGAACGAAGCTGCTGCATACTCAAGATCTTCAGCAGAAACTACACAGTGCAGTGAAAATGACAATGACAATGGTTGTGTGATACTTAGTGCGCAATATGTGATGCGAGACTCTATAGATGAGATAATGGACCTCACTGAAAACTTAATAAAAAAGATTTCCAGGAAAATTACTAGTGATGATTATTTTTAGTAATTGTTACTTTATTGTTAAACTATTAAAATTTTAAAGTTATAAATTTTTAAGGTAAATCTTAGTTTGTTATTTGAAATAAATAAGTCTTAGTGGTAATCTGTAGAAAACATATAATTAAGTAAGAAGTACTTGATTTATTGTAAAATTATTAAGTAAAAAGAAAATAGTAAAAAAATCTATGTGTAAAATATTCAACAAAAGATATGTAGTAAGTAAAATACTTCTATTATATTTAATTGGTAGTATAGCTAGGTTATAAACTTTTTTGGTAAACCTTAGTTAAAGAATTTCAAATAAATAAATAAGTCTTAGTGATGAGTTTGTATAAAACATAATTATGTAATAATTACTTGAAGCTAAGTTTAATGTTAAATAAAAAAAAACAAATTAGTATATATATATATATACAGTCGTGGTCAACTAATTAGGGACATTCAAGATAGTGAAGAGCAATAACCGGTTATGTACATATAAATATAAAACCCTATTGATTTTTCAGCACCTATTATTTGCATAATTTGGTCCGATTACTATACTATAAATGGCTGTAAATAAGAGAATAATTAAATAGAAAAAAGTATTTAATATCAAAGGTTGAACATGTATTAAATTTTAAGGTATAATTATGTAGCTGGACATTTAATTAAGGACAGTAAAGTATAATGATGAATAGAGTTAAACAAAACGAATAATCTCCAGTATTATAATATTTTTAAAAGCTCCATTTTATTACGTGTAAAATCAGTACCCAGTAGCAAAACCTTTGTTAGTAATTACCGCTTGACACCGATGTGGCATAGACATTATCAGTTTCTGACATGTTTCGATAGGAATGTTTGCCCTTGCCTACAAAAAGCTTGATTAAGTTGATCTAAAGTTGTGGTACGATAAGTTGAAACTTTTTTCTTGATTTCGTGCCAATGGTGCTCAATTGGGTTGAGGTCCGGGCTATTTGCTGGCCAATCTAGCACCGATACTGACTGACTGGTAAGAAACGACTTGACTGAACGGGCGGTATGTTTCGGGTCGTTATCATGCTGAAACGTCCATATAATAGGGAGATGCTCCTCAGCATAGGGAAGCATAGTTTCCTCCAATATTGTTTTGTATTGATGTTGGTCTAAGTTACCCTGAACTTTTCTCACAGGTCCCACTCCACGTCCAGAAAATGAACCCCAAATTTTAATGTTTCCACCGCCATGTTTCACCTGCTTTTTTGTGAATCTTGGATTCATTTCCGCTTTTACAGGACGCCGTACGTATTGCCTTCCATCTGAAGAAATTAAATTAATCTTGGTCTCGTCAGAGAATAATACATGTTGCCATTGGGCGTAGGTCCAATGTCCATATTTACGTGCAAACGCCAAACGAGCATTTCTATGTTCTTTCTTCAACAACGGTACTTTGCGAGCCACTCTTCCGAACAACCCTGCTTCTACCAGACGTCGTCGAACGGTCCTCGCTGATACACCGGCTCTTTCGTCTGCCCCAAACACTTCGTGTTTAATTAAAATAGAGCCTAGAAACGGATCTTTCTTAGCTAACCTGGTTATCATTCTATCTTCTTGCGGAGTTGTTTTTCTCGATCTTTTTGTCCTGGGCACATTTAAAGCTGTGTTATTGCGCCTGAAATGTTGCACTGCATTGCATACCATAGTTTTTGAACAATTTAAATGTTCTGCTATCCCTCGGTATGACCAACCACGCTCGACAAACTTCATGATAATTGTTCGTAGTGTTGGATCGCAACTTTTATTTTTGCCCATATTTCTTCAAAATAATTCTCAAAACTTAAAATAAAAATCTGGATTGCCGCCAAAACTACCACAAAACAATAAAAGAAGAAATAAAAAAGTATTGAGATTCAAATTTTGAAAATAGAACGCAATATCTCAGTGTCCCTAATTAAATGGCCAGCCAGCATTCTTTGAACAAATAGCACACTGATAATCTATCAGCTATACTGTAAAGAGGTTTGATGATTAAGAAGTTGTTATTGTTTGTATAATCGGGCACATCAATGACTAATTATACTTACGTGTAAAAGATATGGAATATTGTTAAGACTCGTTGGAAAATAAAAAATAAATTCACAATTTGGCTTAACTAGAGATTGTCCCTAATTAGTTGACCACGACTGTATATATTTTTTTTTTTTTTTTTTTTTAATGTAACGAACTGTTGTAACATTGTTAGATTTTAATGTGGTTTTAATTAAATGATATTTTAAGATACTGAAGTTGTTTTATTATTTTACTATGTGAGGGAATTATTAAAACTGAAAGACTTTTTTTATTTAACTTCTATTTATTTAAATATCTGACATCGATACATTATTTTCTATAATCCATTTTCTAATGCATATAACATTTCTTAATGCACAATACTTTATATGGTTGAAACAATTGAATGAAAACATATCTTTACAGTAAAGTTTACTTAGAGTTTCTAAATTAGGTATACCTTTATCACTTATATCTAAAACATTTTCATGTCCACATAATTCTCGCACCCATTTAATTTTTTCTTCTCCTTTTACTATGATCTTGCGTTCTTTGAAGTAAGGTTTAATGAGTCTTTTAAATTCTCTGTAGTCAATATGTCCCTCACTCCATCGGTATCCTCGGTTTCTTTCTATCCACCAAACATGTTTCCTTTCTTCGAGAGTAAGTGTAGAAAATGGATATGGAGGTTTAATTAAAAATATTTGAGTGTGTTCTGATGTGCCTATAACTAATTCCTTGATAATGAATTCATTTTTCTCATTTTTAAAACCTTGCACATCCACTATTATAACATCTTTATTCATGATAGTTTTTTAACGATGTTACTCAGAGGCTTATATTCAAATATGCAGTCGTTCAGTATAAGACAATATGCGGCGGTCTGATCAGGTATCTCTTGATCTGTTTCTATTTCAACCCGAACGTCAATTGATCCCTTTAGCGTTTCGTGTTGGCGAGAACAGTCAATAACAAATAAAGGAGCGATATCTTTGAACTCTTTCAAACTCAACAACGGCTCTGGTCGACGACCATGATAAGACTGCTGAAATCTTGCATACTGTTCGTATATTAATGAAAACTTGTTGTCAGCAAAATTAATATTCATTCCTTCATAAGGGTAATATGATGAATTTAAAAATACTTTGACATCACGAATAAAGCAATGATCGAACTCTGCCATAGACTGTGTCACATTATGTTTACGGTTAGTTTGTAAAGCAATTACTACAAATCGTGGTTTTTCAATCTGAGATGAGGTTTTTATAGACCAAGCGTGTTTACGTGTTGTGGGTAGTAATGGATACTCATACAAGTCCCAATTACGAAATGCTACTGTAATGGGACGATCTTTTTCTAAATGCTTTAATAAATTAATTCTTTCGCGGTCTGAAACTTTAATGTGAGGAACTCGCCAAACAATTTTACTTATTGTTATATCCTCCACAACTTCATCGGTATTTAGTTTCAAAGCATTGAGATTTGTGTTGCTTCTCAATAATACTAACTCATGTTTACAGTTAATTATGATTTTTTCATAATCTTCTGCAAAACCCAATATTTTGTTTAGAGGAATTGATGCAGAAAATACTCCATTGCTGACATTGGTCGTACCTGTAGGTGACCAGCCCCAAACCTTTGCACATTTCGATTCATTTTCATTCAAGGAAAGATAAGATTTTATAGTTGTAGAAATCCCTGTATTTTTTACCTTATCTATTTCTACACCATTTAATTCATATCGAATATCTTGAAAAAGAAATAAAGCTGTATTATTAACAAAATGCACACTTGTCACTTTTTCTTGTTGTTTAGTAGTACTGTTAAACTTATACACATTGACTCTGCCCTCAATGTACAAACTGCTGAGTGCAGGCAACACATACAAATCTTGCTGATTAATAGGTATTCGAATTTCATCGTTCTTGTTAAAACTTGTTACATATGGTTTATACGAATGATATTCGAAACTTTCGATGCTGTTATCGTACGATGCCGGTTGAGTTATATTTAAAATATTCATTTTAACAAACCCAGTAGTTTTAAAAATTCCTTATTGCTTTTGGTTAGCTTCTTCTTTAAACGAAGCGGTGTTCTTTTCTGAGAGGATCTTTTGGAACTGACTTGAACAGTAGACGTAGATGGGGTTTTATTGAAATTTAACATTTTTTTCTAAAGTGTAAATACAGCTGTACTTCTTCACCGCGTAAGTTGATCTGCTTATTTTCAGCGTCTAGCAACCTTATGTTAATAGAGTTGATTGAACTTTGATTGACGGGAAAATAAATTAAGTTTTTAGGTATTTCGATGATTCTATAACCTGGTGGTACGTTAGGAACAAATTCGTAAATAATATGACTTGCTTTCCCGTTCACAAATGACCCGCTGATTACATCACATTCGATTTGCACTACAGTTGTTGATAAAATGCTGACGGGATACCGAGACTCGGTGCTTATATTAGCTGTTATTGTATCCATACCAAAACCTAAAATTTTACCAAGAGAATCATTTTTATCGAAATACACATTTTCAGAACAGTAAATACATGTTTTTAATGTATTATTATTGCAAGTCAATTTTAGCGCAGCGTCCTTAATGTTACTTTTCAAAAAGTCACAAATATCTTGAAGTTCGTAGGATCCTTCAGGTATTTCGATAATTCTATCACTGCCATAGTAAAATTTATTATTTCTTTCATCTATGTTCGGGATAGAATTAAAAGTTGAAAAATATAAGAGTCCACACTCATATTCTCCGCGTAATTGCAAGGTTGGCGAGTAATTTGTTATTAAAGATTCTCCTCTGCCAGTTATTGACACAGTGAAAGACATTTTTGTACTGATAAGTTTTTTTATTTCATTATCAATATAAATGTTTTTTCCAATAGTCTCTTAAAAAATTTAAACAAAGGTGACCACAGTTTATAGTTCCAAACTTTTGGTACTGAACATAATTATAATTTATAGACATGTACCTTAAATAATTTATCAACTCTAACGGTGGCTTTAGATTGCCAAAACTATCAAAATATTCACAGTCGTCATTATGCTTAACGTAGGCTACCCAATGGGTTCCGGGATTATCAGAACTATCTAAATTTATTATAGCACACTCGATCTTTCTTGGTTTTGAAGGCAGTGCATCTCTCATAAAAACTCCTCGAAAGTGTGGAATATCAGTAGCATGCTCCAATATATCGAAATTAGTGAGAGGGCGTCTGGGTAGCCGTATCATTAGTTTTTTGAAGGATTTAGATATAAACCAGCTCCTTTTTTATGAGGCTTGATATACAGTCCTTTTCCTAGAGCTACAGCTTCCATCATCTTGTTATGTCGTTCAGATTCTTGAAGATTTTTCTGAGCAGCCTTGTAATCATTGACAGCTTTTGCTATACCTGCTGCACCACCAGCAAGTGAACCTAGAGCTGACAATCCAGCGAAAATTGGAATAAGAGGTAAGAAACCCCCACTTTTTGGTATAGGAATACACCGCGGCAAGCGTATTCCTTTTTTATTAGTAAACAGTTTTTTTGCAGCTGCATATGCATATTTTATAGCTGTGTGATTGTCTTTAGATTTTAATTTTTTAATTTTATTTTGGATTTTTTTAACACCAGTCATAAATGAACTTACTCCAGCCCCAGCTTTGAGTTTTGCTTTCATAGTTTTCTTTACTATCCATGAAGCAACCTTTTCTCCTTTTCCAGCATCTCTCGATTGCAATCTTTTCTTAGCCATATTCAAAAGTTCTAAATCGGCGTTATGTCGAACGTGTAAATCACTGTTGTTGTATGCGATATCGTGATACATGCAAGCTTCATCCAATTTGTTTATGCCCCGGTCGCCCCTCAGTAACCGTTTCTTAAGTTTTGTTCCGGGACCACAAAATTGATAACCAGGTAAATGTAACTCAAACGGTATATTATTTATTATGTCGTTAATAATACCACTTCCTTCCTTCATCGATGTTTATCAAGTGACCGTATCAAATATTAATTCTTAATTTATATTATAACACCAATGCATTTTTATCAATCCAACTGTTTTCGTCATCACTGAGACCTAACCATTTAACAAAAAGTTTGTTTCCTTTTCTTTTTATAACCTTTTCAATGAGATATAGATCTGGAAATTTTGTTCTCTGTAATTCATAACCGTAAAAAGATCCTAAAATTCTCTGCCTATGGTTATCTTCTAAGTGGTAAGTTACTGGAGTTGTATGATTGACTTTAATAACATTAAATATTTCTGATGACCAGTTTGGGGTATAACCTTTATAAAAATCCCCTTTGTATTTACTTATACGAACATGATCTCCAACTCGCAACTTTAATTTATGGTTCATCTTGTTACTTTGTGATTTAATAATGTTAGATCTGACAACTATTTGGTTTCCTTTATTAACCTCAATTGGCTTAAATTTTGTTATTCGATGTCTAGTGTTATTATAGCATTGGACTACGTGTTTCAAATTTTTTTGCATCCATTGATATTGACCACATAAGCTAAATAGCTTGTAAAGGTGACCTTTTAGTGTTCTTATTACTCTTTCGACAATTGATGCTTTTTTTATAGAGTAAGTGGAATAATGATTAATGCTATACTTTACCATCAACTGTTTAAAGGTATCATTATAAAATTCCTTGCCTAAATCTGTTTGTAAATTTTTAGGCTTTCGAGATGAATTAGATAATATATTTAGCATTGCTTTTGTAACACAACTTTTATCTTTTGATTTCAAAGGATTAACCCATACATATTTCGATAAAGTATCAATTACTACTAAAACATATTTATATCCTTTATTAAAATGTGAATACTTCTGAAAATCCATAAGGTCAGCTTGCCATAAATCATCTATTCCTTTTATGATTGTATATCGACGCGGGAAATTTCTTCTTGCTGCTTTGTGTAGTTCATTGACGATGTCTTTTTTACTCATTTTTATTTTTTTGGTTTATCAAAAAATCAATCTCTGTTTTAGTATAATATAAATCACTCAAACGATTTGAAGTCACCTTATCCAAGCTATTTAGGTATTTCTTAACATCAAGATAAACTGTTTTTATTTCGTTTCTTAGGTCTTGAACTGTTTTATCTAAATAGGCTTTATTTACTGCTTCGTCGTCTTCGTCTGGAGAGGTTAAACCTTTCAATTTTGATGATTTCAAATCGTAGTGTCCTGTATCTGACTTCACCAATGTATCGCTGAAGGTATCAATGTATTCCGCTAATCGTAGACGCTTATGAACATGATGACCAAATTTGTCAATGTTCATTGCTGCACTGATGCGTTATTCAAAGTGAACCATTTCCCTGTCAAACGTTCTTTATATTTCATATTCTTGATTATTCCTGCTTCCCACAGTTCTTCCATAATTGCGATAATTTCATTATCTAAACCGGTGTTACCTGCATCTCGTGACGCAAACAGCAATTTTAATCGATCTACCAACTCATTCGGATCGTCCCAATAAACAAGGTCTGTATTTTTCTTAACTTTTTTTAAAAGATTAATACCTTTTCCCTGTGAAAGGCTTTCCATGCTAGTAGTCACATTTTTAGAGAATTTAAATAGTGGTTTGATAATATTCATATATTTATACCCTTTATTGCTGTTTATTGGTTTGGTTGGTTCAAAATTACGCCTATGGGCATTGGTGTCTATTAGTAGTAGTTTATATTTATCTAAATCATCTTCTGTGATTACATCTACATTTGGTTTCTTTTTAAACAATAGCTCTTTTAAACCAAGAGTTTTTTTATAAACACGGTTTCCAACTTTCAAAGTGCTGTCATTGTCATAAACACGAGATTTTCCGAGCATTAGTTTACCTCTGTCATGTCTGATTCCAAAAGGTATATCATTCATTACTTCAGATGATGTTGACCAAGACAAAGACTGATTTTTATAGCTTGGTGACGATTGTAGAGATTTAAACGATCCATCACTCACATTATGGTCTTGAGTAGTTGTTACAGTAAGGGTTTTGTTAGATTTTTCATATAACTCCTGATCTGGCTCATCTTCTTCACTGCTAGGTTCACTAAATTGTTCAATAGAAGAATAGGACTCCTCGCTTACATTTTTTTTAATCTTTTTAAAACTGGGAGTATCATTCTTTTCTTCCACATTGTGTTTTCCATCATTTTTACTTGTTAACAAATTAAGAGGGTCAACTATAGGTTTGAATATGGTTTCCAAGGTCATATTGCTTGTATTTTTTGCATCCTTGATCATATCTACTTTTCTCTTTACAGCTGTTGCCGATTTTACTAATTGTTTTTTTAGATCTATTTCCATGTTTTTTTTTTTTTATGAAGTTTCCTTTCAACTCCAAATCACAAAAGAAAGTGATTTATAAATAAAATTACAACGGCTTATGTTTATTAATCTACCACAATGAACGTATCAAATGTCATTCTATAACATCCTTTATTTCGTTCACAATCCTTATTTATTACAATATAATTGTACGGCTTTCTCCAAACAGTTGAGCACATTACACGGAATTGAGACCATGACATGTCAGACATTACATGTTCTTCATAAACGTGTTTTAAATTTATATCGTCTTGCTTGAATAATATTATTAGGTTTGCATTGTCCCTTACAAGTTGTTTAGGTATTTTTGTATAGGTTTGATTTATATAAAAACAATCTATATTTTTATGACGTCCCATAGCAAAATAATCTCGGATGTGGTTTTGGTTTTCACAAGCAACGTCGTCAAATATGATAATTGAGTTAGCCAAAGCTTCGTGTGGACTTAAAATTTCACTGTTATCATTGTATTTGTTAAAAGATGTACCTGCTACCATATCTAATACCTTTTCTAAAAATATGTATTTAGGCTGATATAAAGATTTTGAATATACATAAAGATTATGAAAACGAGGACCGTCACAATGTAATAATAGACTAATTACTAAGTTGGTCTTTCCACAATTGGAAGGACCACAAACAATACAACGTATACTATTCGGCAACAAATTACCATGTCGTTTTGGTTCATTCGATAGCGGAGGACATATGCATTCTATTTTTAACGATTGTTTTTGTTTGACGAATTTCATAATCAGCTGCTTGCACTTGACCACAGAGTTCGAAGGAATTTAACAAAATGATTTTATAACATAGCGCCAAAACATTTAAACTCTTGAGGTGGGTGGTCGAATAAATTATAAATAGCAAACTTCAGTTCATTGGTATCCAAGAATCGATTTGAAGTGAGTAATGCTTTTTTTTTTTGCACTGTATTATATTGCTAAGGTAAAGCTACTAAGTAAAAAAAAAAAAAATATGTTATCGGGTATGAATGATCGATTTACCTATGCTATTTATTACGCTGATAAGTATTTGGATGCCACCAGCCCCTGGGCGACAGGCATGAGCAATCGGCCTAGATACTTTTCAACGGAATAATTGTATCTGGATGCCACCAGCCCTTGGGCGACAGGCA
This sequence comes from Scoparia ambigualis, assembly GCA_963921215.1. Classification (NCBI taxonomy): domain Eukaryota; kingdom Metazoa; phylum Arthropoda; class Insecta; order Lepidoptera; family Crambidae; genus Scoparia; species Scoparia ambigualis. The sequence goes on from OY992514.1 coordinate 30,371,222, forward strand.
TGAGCAATCGGCCTAGATACTTTTAATGGAATAATATCTGGATGCCACCAGCCACTGGGCGACAGGCATGAGCAATCGGCCTAGATTTTATTCCTTAGCATCAGCCACTGGGAAAAATTGAAAAATCATATTCCATTACCAGATCACGACAAAAACTTGCTGTTAGGTGCCACCAGCCTAGACGAAAATGAAAAATTTCATAGTGGTAGCTACTGTGCGTAATCCAAATTTAGGTTTTGGTTAGCTAATAGTGTATCATAGTGATAAAAACAGTGAATTTTGGTGACTCAATATGGAAAACCTACAATATTCCGTAAGTCTGCACAACATTTCATAAATGATTATTGGGCATCCTGGAACACTTTTTTACGACATTGCTCGAACGGCAGTGAGATCAATGGAGTGAAAAAAAAAAAGTGTTCCAGGATGCCCAATAATTACCTACTAGTATAAATAGTTACCTAGGTATAATTTTTAGGCAGGCACATTTTCAATGAATCAAAATGGTTTAAGTACTAGAAACATCAGATTCCTTGCCAAGTTGAGAACAAGTAAAAGGTCTATCTAGACTCTTTTTACACACGTACTCCCTCATTCTGATGTAGGTACCTAGGTATAATCATTTTGAGGAAATTCAACTACTGGTGAACCAGCCCACCAGGATCCCAGACATAGTTGGCCATGCGCCCTCCTTACTCGACCTTCTGCTGACGAGTCGCCCAGCTGGATACCGGGTGGAGATTCGAGCTCCTTTAGGTTCCTCCGATTACTGCTTGATATCCAGCACAGTGCCCTTGGCATCGCGCCCGCCAACAGCGGTTTCGAAACGCCAGATTTGTCACTACGCGTCGGCAGACTGGGACGGTATGCGTGCGGGAGTATTTTGCATCCGTCCCTTGGAGGCAGCGCTGCTTTAGTGGGAAGGACCCGACCGCTAGCGCCACTGCCGTTGCGGATGAGATAGTATTAGGAATGGAATACTATATTCCACACTCCTATGTCATCAGCAAAGACAGACGCAACCGCTGGTTCAATCGCGAGTGTGCCAGCGCTGTTGAGAGCAAACAGACGGCATACCGCGCTTGGATCAGAGGTAAAGCTAATGGGGATCCCGAAACTCGCTCGCTAAAAGCAGCCTATAATAATGCCACCAAGTCGTGTAAGAGGGCCTACATTAGAGCGGATGCCCAGCGCGTTGCACGAGTAGGCCAAGAACTCCTGACGCATCCTACGGGCAGCCGTAGCTACTGGCGGCTGGCTAAAGCCGTGCAATCCAACTTCTGCCAACCCTCGCTGCCACCACTGAGATGTCCTGACGGAACTTTAGCTCACAAGCCGCAGGAAAAGGTCGATCTCCTGGCCAAACTCTTTGCGGCTAACTCCCGGATCGATGACTGTAATGCACAGCCACCCTTAATTCCTCACTGTGGCCACACAATGTCTGATATTAAAATCAGGCAGTGTGATGTCCGTGCGGAGCTGCAGTCAATCGATGTCCGGAAAGCTAACGATCCTGATGGCATCCCAGCAATAGTCCTGAAAATGTGTGCAGCGGAGTTGTCCCCTGTGTTAATGCGTCTGTACCGTCTCTCGCTCTCTTCGGGTTGTGTGCCGGAATCTTGGAGAGAAGCTAATGTGCAACCGATCCCTAAAAAAGGAGATCGGTCGGATCCGACTAATTACCGCCCTATAGCCGTAACTTCAGTGTTGTGTAAGATCCTAGAACGAATATTGAACAAACAGCTTATTCGATACCTAGAAGATCACTCCCTAATTCACGATCGTCAATATGGGTTTCGGCCAAAACGGTCAACGGGTGATCTTCTAGCGTACGTCACACATCTCTGGGGTGAGGCTATTGACAAGCGTGGTGATTCACTGGCAGTTAGCCTTGACATAGCCAAGGCTTTTGATCGGGTCTGGCACAAAGCTCTTCTCTCCAAGCTCCCGGCATACGGTTTGCCCGCTCAGTTCTGTACCTGGATTGCCGGCTTCCTGCATGAGCGTAGAATCCGTGTCCTTTCGGATGGATGCGCTTCGCGGTTCATGTCAGTGAACGCTGGTGTTCCTCAAGGCTCCGTTCTATCCCCCACGCTGTTCCTTCTGCATATCAATGACATGCTTCCTCTTGGAAACATTCATTGCTATGCAGATGATAGCACAGTGCATGGGGGATATAACGGTCACCCAACGGCTGGGCGGGTAGACACCGAAATGAAGCGAGCAATCTTGTCATTGAGCTCGATCGGGTGTTGGACCTCATTTCTAAATGGGGCTCCGATAATCTGGTGGAATTCAATGCCAAGAAAACACAGGTGTGCGCGTTCACAGCGAAAAAGTCGCCATTCCTTCCCCTTCCTTCTCTTCAGGGTACATCTCTAAGCCTGCAGAGCAGTATTATCATGCTTGGTATGAATATCCGCTGCGATCTGAACCAAAAGGACTACATCGAAACCGTGATTAAAAATGCCTCACGTAAACTCGGTGTCCTGAACAAGGTGCGGCGATTCTTCACGCCTGATCAGTTGTGTCTATTATACAAGACACAGGTGCGGTCTTGCGTGGAGTATTGCTCTCACCTTTGGGACGGCTCCGCAAAGTACCTTCTCGATGCCTTGGACAGATTGCAGCGCCGCGCTGTGCGCATTATCGGCAATGCGGAGGTCACTAAAACTCTCGAGCCTTTGCAATTGCGTAGAGATATTGCGTCACTCAGCGTCTTTTACCGTTTATACCATGGCAAGTGCTCTGAAGAACTCTTTGACCTCATCCCTCCTTCTCCCTTCCTCCATAGGAGTACGCGTGCTGCTCTCCGGAGTCACCAATTTACAGTCTCTAACATTCCATCACGCACAAAGAAATTTGGTGACTCGTTTCTTTGTCGCACTTCCAAAAGATGGAATAGTCTACCAGCACACGTATTCCCTCCTACCTATGACATAGGGTCCTTCAAACGAGGCGTGAAGAAGCACTTTGTGGGCCGGCAGAGTGAGGATGACTGATGCTACGTCTCTTACGCTGCACCAGTTGTCCTCGCGCCTGGACTTCATTTCCACTTAACATCAGGTGGGGTCCTTTGCCGGGCTTAGCAAAAAAAAAATAAAAAAAATTGCATATCCATAGAAGATTCTCTAAAGTTTCCTAATTGAACAGTTTTTTTCTACTTTCTAGTCGATAGTGGAGATAAAAATAATAACTGACTGATGATTTGGTACGGTTAACACACAATGGCTTAATCTCAGGCACCTACTGAAATTGATGTGTTAACCATCAATTAGCAAGTAAATGTACATTAGTACATTTGTAGTATTGAACAAAGTAAAGAAATATATTATTATTATATAAGCTATTAAGCTTATAATAATAATAATACATTTCTTTACTTTGTTCAATACTAATAAAGAAAAACTTAAATTCTATAATTGCCTACACTAGAAGACCTGAATCGTAGACAATGAATCCTTCCGAAGTTCAACTTACTTATCTGTAATAATTTAAACTAGGTTTAACAAAAATAATTGGTACTATTAAATGTAAAATAATAAAAAAATAACTAAATAAAGTAACTTTAACTTAAATAATATAACAAAAAAGAAAAGGAAGTTACTTCTGAACAATTAGTTATTCTTCTGTCTTTACATAATCCAGCGTTAAAAGGAATTTTGTTAATTTTATTTTACAATCTTTTGCATTTAATGTATAGATGTTAAGTAGCTTATTAATTCTATTGTATAAAAGCGCCGACAAAAATCCTTGTTGACGTCTGGCAGAGGCCGAGTTACATCGACCAATGTTTCACACAATGTCGTTGTTCAAGTTTGTAAGTAAGGAAATAGTTAATATATAAAATACAATTAAGTAACATCTCCGTGCACCAAGAGTAAGTACATAGTTTACTTTATTATCAAAAGATGGGTCTGCTTCCATTTTCTCTAAATCACGCATGCAAAGTTTTTATTCAATTGCTTATACAAGGTGTAGCAAAACTACCCGTTATACCTAAAGGGTATTAAAGTACATCTTATAAAGAGTCCTTTGTAAATTTCTTAAAAACTTTGCATTAAGGTTTCGTTTTTAATAAAAAGAGTTATTTTTAATGATTTGTAAAAATATCGACTATGCTAAGGCACATGATTATTTCAGGTTCATTAACCTTACTACCTACCAGGAGTAATAATGACTTCTGTCTACTCTCTACCTAATCTGTGCTCCAGACGATGTATTCTGTGCTCCTGGTACATACACACAGGCCATCCTAATAACACATAAGCCACACCTATTAAACTAGGTACTTCGAAATAAAATTAGTTGGTTGTCACGTTTTATTTAAATAAAGGTCATAAATAAAACGGAAAAATTAAGTTATTAGGTATACTACATCAGCAATTAAGGTAGCAAGTATAATAAGTAGGTAGTAAGTAAAATTTTAAGATTCAAGGCCGTGGGTAGGTTTGAGATATGGTGAATAATAAGATAACTGGAGTGGCACTCCCCTGGAACTCCTTCTTCTTCTTGCGCTGCGACTCAGTCAAAAAAAAGAAAAGAGAACCAGGCTAGCATTTTAAATTATACTGGGATGAAGTGGCAGTACATAGAAGATGCAGAAACGGGTACAAGTAAGCAGTAACTGACGGCATTATTACTTGTAATATAAATAACATTAAATCGTGATTATAGATCACGAACATACATACGGTAAATTAATCCTAGTCCTAAGTCCTAATATTAATCTTAATATAATTCACATTCACAATATAATTCACATTCACTGTTTTAGCTTTAAGTAGTAGGAACAGACCCCTGGGAAAGATTAAATAGCGGACTGTAAAAGGAATGACTGGGAAAAATTCCTGAATTAAGTTATGTTAGGTCCGGCCATATTGTTTTGACACGCAAACATTTGCCTCTGTAATTTTATTTCCGTTTACTGGTAAAAATGTCAAAGTTTAATTTGGAAAGTGCTTTTACCGATTTATCGAAGAAAGTGACAGCGTTGACACTAAAAATTACAGCTCAATCGGCAACAATTGAAGCTCAGAATAAGAAAATAGAAGATCAACAGCGCATAGTCGATAACTGTTCGTCTATTATTAATGAACAAAAGAGGGTAATGGAGCAACTATCTTCTAAAGTTGAAGAACTTATCGGATCGCCTATGTTTATGAAGAAAGGGACGGATAAACCAATCCCACCGTTAACTTCGGCGCAAGTGAGCGAAACGGTGTCGCTATCGCAGAATGTTAAGGTGCGTGCACACCGAGCGTCTGAGAGGTCGAAAAAGAAAGTCAATGAAGGAGCCATTGAGAATAACTTGGCTACTACGGATCCGGAAAAGTGGTCGGTTGTAGATCATCAAAAGAGAGGAAAGAAGACTCATCTCAACACTATTAATAAAGGAGGGAACGCGCAGATTTCGTCGTTCCAAGCGGTTGAGAATAAGAAATTCTTACACGTATGGTCGTTACATCTGGATACTTCTGAAGAGGCCATTACTCAGCATGTTACTAAAACCTGTGGTTCAATGGATATAAAAGTTGAGAAAATTATACCTAAGACTAGAAGAGACTATTCTTCTTTTATGGTTAGTGTTCCAGAGTCTGATTTCAAAAAGATTAATAACATAGAATGTTGGCCATTAAATACGAAATTTAACGAATGGGTGTGGTTTCGAGCCTCTCGCAAAACAACAAAAAGTTGCGAAAACCAATGATAAAATTATTCAATTTTAGAATTTTATCAGAATGTAAGAGGACTTCGAACGAAAACGACTACTTTTCATACTAATTTATTAACGTCGACCTACGACTTATTGGCCATGACGGAAACGGGTTTGAACAGTTCTATACATGACGGAGAAATTATTCCATCTAATTTCAAGATACTGCGATGTGATCGAGCGGACGGCCGCAAACAGGGAGGTGTTTTTTTGGCGGCATCGTCACGTTACGAACTGAAGCGCGTTCCAGTGGACAATGTGGACGCGGTCTTATTCGAGATTGTCTGTGCGACGGTATACTGCAAAAACATTTTATTATTTATGTGCTGTGTAGTTTACATTCCTCCGAAATGTGATGAGAAGGAATATATGCATTTATTTAACATTTTAGAATCGATATGTGTTAAATACGACAAAGTTATAGTGTTGGGAGATTTTAATATGCCTTCAGCAACGGTGGAAATTCAAAGTTATATGGAATATGTGAATGCTTATTGTGGATTTCGGTAGGTAAATAACATACTTAATATAAATAATCGTACGCTTGATTTAGTATTATCATCATTACGGGCGAGTGACTTAGAGGTAAAACTGGCTGACGACACCTTAGTGCCTATAGACGTTCAGCACCCGCCGCTGGTCGCCTGGGTATCGGCAGGTACCTGCCGCAGCCAGAAGGCCTGTTCACCAATATCTAGTTTTAAAGATGATGATTTAAGTTTTAGTTTATACTGCAATCGTTGGAACTTTTTTAAATGTAATTTTTCTTTTTTATATCAAAAGTTTGAGTGTCTTAATTGGGATAATTTGTATAGTATTGAAAATTCGGAAGCCGCGGTGTCATATTTTTATGAAATAGTTAATGAACTTATTTACGAGTGCACACCAAAAAACATGTAAACACAGGCACAAACAAGCCGCAAAATTGCTATCCAGATTGGTACAATGCTGATTTGATACGCGATATTAGGCGTAAGTGGCGTTATCATAAATTATTTAGAGTATCAGGTGCAAATGGTGACTACGAAATGTTTTCGAAATACCGACACTTAGTCAAATGTAAGATCACTGCAGCTTTTAAAGCCTACCAAGAGAGACTGCAGCAAACATTTAAAAACGATCCTAGGTCTTTTTGGAGTTTTATACGGCGTAAACAATCAGAGCGTAATAAGACTCGAGTCACTAAGGACGGAGTAGCGTTGAATGAAAGGGAGTGTGCCGAGTGTTTTGCCTCATACTTTCACTCGGTGTATAGTCCGGATCGGCCACAGTTGGACCCGAGGGAGGCGGAGCGCCTGGCGGGCGCAGGCGCGGGCGCTGCGTGCGTGCACATCGGCCGTATCGGGGTTGGGGAGCTGCGCGCTGCGCTCCGTAGCCTTAAGCCTAAGCACTCCGTAGGGCCCGACGGTATACCACCTTTCATTGTGAAAGACTGCCGTGTGGTTTGGAAAAACCTTTATTGCACATTTTTAATGACGACCTCCTTGGTCGAGTGGTTTGTACACCGGTTTTCATGGTGTCGCTATCTCTGAGGTCCCGGGTTCGAAACCCGGTCGGGTCAATTTAGAAATTATTGTTTTCTAAATTATCTCGGGTCTGGGTGTTTTCTATGTATAATAAGTATGTATTTAAGTATTTTAAGTATGTTTATCCGTTGTCTAGTAACCATTTAACGAGTTTCTTCGAAGCTTCTCTTGGGCTAGATAATTGGTGTGATTGTAGGAAAGATTTATTATGATTTTATTTATTTAACTTGTGTTTAGGAGAAGGTAAATATCCGGACGTATGGAAAATGACTCGAGTTATCCCGGTACCTAAGGCGGGGGCCGGGTCAGATGTTAGCGGATACCGGCCGGTTGCGGTACTGTCGGCGTTCGCCAAGGTGTTTGAGTCTGTCTTGCATAGATGTATCTATACGCAAGTGAGTGCAAGACTAAGTGACGAGCAGCACGGCTTCCGGCCGGGTCGCAGTACGGGGAGTAACCTGCTTTCATTCGTGATGCACCTAGCGCCGGTCGTGGACGCTGGGGGACAGGTGGACTCCGCGTACTTCGACTTCCGGAAAGCCTTCGATGCGGTCGATAATGACATACTTCTGTCGAAATTTTCGGCATTAGGATTCACACCACAACTGCTCGAATTTTTCGCTAGCTATCTGGGTGATCGTCGACAGTACGTCGAGTATGCGGGATACGAATCGAAACCGTATAACACGTTTTCGGGGGTAAGTCAAGGGAGTAACCTTGGACCCCTCGAGTTCGTCATCATGATAAATGATCTCCCGGATGTACTAAAGGAAGCAAAGTGTTTGCTTTTCGCGGACGACCTTAAGGTATTCCTGACCATAGCGGATACTTCAGATTGTGAGCGGCTTCAGCGTGACATTGAGAGGGTCGTCCGTTGGAGTGAATACAACAAGCTATCTTTTAATTTAGCTAATTGCTGCGTGATGAGCTACAGTCGGGCGCGCGCGCCTTTGCGGTATCAGTACGAAGTCGGTGGCGCGGTAGTGCCGCGAGTAGCGCGCGTGCGCGACCTGGGCCTTGAAATGGTACCCGATTTAACGTTTCGTCACCATATTGTTGACATTTGCGCTAGATCCTTTAAAAATCTAGGTTTTATTATAAGACAAAGTAAGAATTTTAAGACTTATATTATTGAAATTCTGTACAATGCTTTAGTGCGGAACCATTTAGAAACTAACGCCTTCATATGAAATCCCCATGAAGCTAAATACAGGCTGATGATTGAGAAGATCCAAAATAAATTTGCACGCTTTCTGTACTTGAAAGAGTATGCAGTGTACCCTTACTTCCCGTTGATGTACCCGAGTCTGTTCGTGTTGGGTATGGTCGGGTACTGTTTACTGTCGGTTAGGAGGGACGTGGCCCTGGTAAAGTACGTAGTGAGTGTATTTCGCGGACTCATACACCATCCGGAGGTACTAGTGGAGCTGCGGCTGTGCGCGCCCAATGACTACGCGGGTATGCGTCGCCGGCCGGGGTTGCTTAGCAGACCTGCCCCTAAATCCAATCTGCTTAAGTTCGCCCCTATGTCACACGCCATTCGCCTCATTAATGTACTTTCGGAGAACAATATAGATGTGTTTCGCCACAGCCTGCCAAAATTCATGGAAAGGGCACAAATTGTTTTTGAGTCGAAAAATATATGTTAGTTGATTGTTAATTTTATTGTTAGTTGTAAGTAAGTACTTATATGTATTTATTTTTTCGTTTTTGTTAAGTTGTATTTTATTTTACTTTATTTTTTTTTATAACATCGCCTTGGGTACCTAATCTCCCTAATCAGTCACCCGCGCGCCGCGGTCAACATCGGCCGTGTGTTGCTATACGATCGTACATAGTGCGTCGACGCATCTCGTAAAATGGCGAATACGCTAAAATGTGTGGCCTGTAATATCGTCATTGACGAATTACTTGCCTATGTGCAAAATAAAATATCAGTTATTGACGAAGAAACGTTAAAACGAATCTGTGTGTCCGCGTTTACGACAAGTGAAATTAGTAAATCAAAATTGTTACTATTTGAATCTCTTCCAATGGATCAGCGCAAGATTGTAAGAAAAAGGAAAGGAAAGGAGGAAAGAGACTTAGATGACATTATTCGTTTGTTAAAGTGTACGGATCCGGATATAATTCCAGTCTTTGTGGCGAGGGAACTAGAAAGACTACCCCCCATTCTATTTGATCACCTTGACTGCACGAAACTATTAAAAGATTTGACAAGATTAAACGCCGAGATTGAAGAGGTTAAGAATACTTATGCTACTGTGAAACAAGTCGAGGAATTGCGATCATACGTAGATAATCTCAAAAACGCATCTTTACCACCGTCTTTAAATCCTAATACCTACGTTAACATGAGACGTGGAGCTTGGAATCTCGAGAGTGGCCCGGTCGGACTAACCCTAAGCCACTACGATACATCTGATGAACAAGAATTACATCAATCTCAAAATAATGATTACAACATTAGTAAAATAATTAATTCGGAGACGTCATTAGTACCAAAAACAAACCAAAATGACGACGCAATTTTTGGCGAAAATGTTTCACCGGTACCTGCAGTGAACGATGCGGGAAAGACGACGGAGGGGGTGGTGGCAGTGGCTTCGATCAGCTGTGAGCGTAGCAGTGACGCGCAAATTGCATCGTTATCTCCACTATCTCCGATCACAGCTCGAGCTAGGTCGTCAAAACAAACATCGCAGGCGGCTTTACCAAAACAGGTGCAGGATGAACAGGCAAAACTGTGTTCACAGTCAATTAAATTGTCACAGCACCAGAAGGAAGACAGTAGCGACTGGCAAAAGGTAAATTATCGTAAAAGAAAGCCAAAGTACAGATATTTAGGCGAATCGGGTAAAGCAAAAGTGTCAGTGTCGTCGTTTAAAGCGGCAGAGAAGAAAATGCCTATTTTCATCACAAACGTACATAATGAAACTGTGGAGACCGATATCGTTGATTATATAAAGGCGAAAACGCAGGAGAAAGTATTGCTAGAAAAAATCAATACGAAGAAAGTTTTAGATCACAAAGCATACAAATTCTTTGTACCGATGTCCAAATTATCCTTGTTTTTAGATGAAAAAATATGGCCTGAAGGGATAATATTCAGACGTTTTATACATTTTAAAAATAGACGAGCTGGCGCGATGACGTCAGATAACGGCCCTTTGTTCTCCACCAATGAATAGTACGACCTACAAGTTTGCCAGCTACAATTGTAAAAATGTAAAAAGGGCGGTGAGCGATATTACACGCTTATGTGACGAATGTGCAATTATAGCACTTCAGGAAACCTGGCTACTTCCAAATGAACTACCGTTTCTGAATAGCATAGATAGCAGATTTAATTGTACGGGAACATCAGCTGTTGACACAACGGAGGGATTATTGCGTGGCCGACCGTACGGAGGCACGGCGTTACTATGGAATACCAGTGTCTTTCCTACCGTTACGGTAATAAGTTGTGATAATCCGCGAGTGAGTGCTATTCGTTTTGATACGGCTGCGAGCCCGTTTATAGTGGTGTGCGTATACATTCCGGTTAATAAATCGGTCAACTTAGCGACGTTCACGGACTGCATGAGTACTGTAAGTGCGATTAGTAATGACTATAGTAACGAACCTATTTATGTATTATAAATGGATTTAGGGGATTATAATGCTCATCCAGGTGAATTATTTTTTAAGGAATTAAACAATATATGTGACGAGTATAAATGGGTAGTTTTTGACATAATAAGGTTGGGATTGACATCCGATACTTTTACATACATAGATCCAGCGTGTGGATCGAAGCGATGGTTAGATCATTGTGTGATGTCACAGTCGGCCGCGGTATCTGTGTGCAATGTTTATGTAAAGTATGATATATTATGGTCAGATCACTTTCCTATTATTTGTGAGTGTGATTTGGGGTGTTTGACTCCTATAAAAAGTAATTATGAGGCATCTGTTAGTAATATAGGGTGGGGAGAAAGAACATTAGACCAAATTTCACATTATCGTTATGAATGTCATCTACGGCTGAGAATGATTGATTTTCCAACTGAGTTTGTAAACTGTGCGGATAGGAACTGCAATGAGCCGACTTATAAATTGATTATTGATAAACTGTACTCCGACATTGTGTCTGCCTTATCACAGGCCGCTATGGTAGGGAGGGGAAGCGAGCGTGGGCAGTGTAAGCGTAGCCGGTCTAAAACAATTGTAGGCTGGAATAAGCATGTAAGTGGCAGTCACAGGGAGGCCAGGGCGTGTTTTCAGGAATGGCTGTTGTGCGGACGTCCGAGCACGGGTCATATTTATAAAAACATGTGTGAGAGTAAGAAAATTTTTAAGCGTCTGAAGTGGTGTCAAAACCATCAAGACCAATTAAAGATGAATATACTCGCCGCTAAACATTGTAAGAAGGATTTCAGTGGGTTCTGGAAGAACACAAATCGTCTGACGAATAGGCCTGGTAACGAGAACCCTTAGGTAAAAGATAAGGATGTTTTAAAGATTCTGGCAGTCTCGATTGTAATAGACGTCCCCCCACTCGCAAGATTCGCTGGGAGTCGACGAAAGGTGATAGTTTTAAGATATGTTTAGGTATTGTTTTGTTAGAATTAAGATTTGAGATGATGTCTTTAAAATAGATTTGCTGAACATGCCGAATCAATAAGGTTAGTGAATTATTAAGTTCCGTCGAGGTGATAAAAGTAGATCGATTCCTCGCGGGAGATTTAAGCTTAGAGTTTTGTACAAAACGACACATCCAGGCCACTATTCGTTGAACAGATAAAAGATTAGAGGATTTCTCGAGCATCGTGTCAATAAAGTTAAAATCTAAGGTTGTTACATGAGCACGACTCGGTTTGGCCGATTTTAATTCTGGGATGGTGCAAGTTCCACCGGAACTGCTGATACAGGCCAGTCCGGGATTGGATTACTTAGCCATTGTGGCCCTGACCACTACTTCTGACAAGTAGCTAACTGAGCGCATGACATACCGCGGCTACAAAGATCGGCTGGGTTGTGGTGGGTCGACACATGGCGCCACACAAACGGTGCAGTAGCGTCATTTATTTGCACCACCCGATGGGCTACAAACGTTTTATGTTTGTGTGGTTCCGTGTTTTTAAAATTGAGTTTGATAGATTTAGTTTTTTGCTAAGCAAGGTGTAAACACGAGTAGCTACTTTTGATAGTAGTACCGCAGCACATAGTTCTAAACGATTGATTGTAAGGACTTTTAAAGGTGCGACCTTAGACTTAGCAATTAAAAGATTGACCTGGCAGTGCCGCTCAGACACCACGCGCAGATAAAGACAGCAACCGTAGGCCTTGAGTTATCTTGATGAGCCATCACAAAATCCTATTAAGTTAAATTCCGTTGACCTTGCCGGTACAACTTGACGTGGTAGTTTGATTATGTTTAAATTGTCAAGATTTGACACAAAGTCTTGCCAATCTTCGGCGACATCAGCGGGCACGGGCTCGTCCCACGTTAAGTTTAAACGCCACAAATCCTGCAGAAGTAGTTTTGCTTTAAGGATTACAGGCGTCAGCCATCCAACAGGATCATAAATACGTGCTACGTTGGAAAGGATTGACCTCTTTGTAAACTTTGTGTTATTAATAGATAAATATGAATAAGTAAATTCATCAAGATTTGGATCAAACTGGACTCCTAAGATTTTGAGAGTATGTTTATCACTGTCTTCGCAAAATATTTTAGGGGATTGACAATGTTCTTCGGGCACAGTGTCGAGAAAATGTTTAGAATTACTGCTCCACTTGCGTAGCTCCATTTGAGCGTGGCCTAAAAGATTAATTAGTTCGTTTTTTAGTTCTATAGCCTAGCTCACAGAGGGCGCTCCTGTCGTGATGTCATCCATGAAGGTTTCGTGTCGAATCGCTTCAGCAGCGCGTGGATATTGCGACCCGTGATCGTCGGCTAACCGATGCAATGTACGTATAGCTAGGTACGGAGAACTCCGCACACCATAGGTGACGGTAGCGAGTTCATATTCTTGGATCGGGTCGCTCGAGGACTCGCGCCAAAGAATGTGCTGATAACGACGATCTTCTTGTCTAAGTGACAGTTGACGATACATTTTAGAAATGTCGCAAGTGAATACCACTGTGTGTAAACGAAAATTGAGAAAAATATCTATAAGATCGGTTTGTAGTTTAGGCCCGGTATACACGATGTCATTCAAAGATAAACCGTTGGAGGTCTGAGCACTCGCATCGTACACTACACGTAACTTCGTACTAACGGCTTCAGGGCGAATTATACAGTGATATGGAATCAAATAAGTGTTACTAGTAGATTTAGTAAGGTACATATGTTCAAGATTTTCGTATTCTCGCATAAAATTAATATAATCAACTTTTACTTCAGGTTGTCGAGCTAATTTCTTTTCTAAGTTGATTAAACGTGACACGGCACTAGTGTGAGACTGCCCTAATTCAAGTTCGCGGTTTTTAATCAAAATGGGAACAACGTAACGACCATTCGGTTCGCGATATGTTAGTTCATTATAAAGTTGTTCACACAACAGATCTTCCAGGACGGATATAGGGTTGCGAGGCGGTTCCTCCACTTCCCAGAAGCGCTTGACCTGCTCGTCGAGTGTGCACGTAGCAGCTAATAACGAAGCAGCGGCCGTGGGGGGTAAATACGTCTTTGTATCGACAACACCGGTCAATATTTATTTATTTATTTATTTATTTGAAACAACAAAACTTAATACTACCATTACAGAAAAAAAATCCAATGCGATAGTACAAGCACTTATAAAACTTTCTAACCTAACCTATTTACAAACGAATATTTTTTATTTATCTATTTACAAACTTACTATTACTATAAAATATTCAGGACACATTCAGTAAAGTAAGTAACTACACTGTGTATTTACTTACTTTTTAGCTACTTCTGTAACAAAGAACAAACAATATCCACCCGAACACGCTGTGGAGTGCCGAGGGTAAACCTACTCCGAGTGGTATGCGTCTTCCGTTGTAGATACCTGGAAATAGTTCCGCTCCGATCAAGAGATCAACGTCCGCAGGCGTGTCAAAAGTGCGGTCCGCTAAGATTAAATGTTTGCACTGATTGCGCACGGACTCAGGTACCATCGCGGCTGGCATTTTACTTGTAATGTTATTTATCACAATAGGTTTGATAGAAAAGCGCGGGTCGGTATTATGAACCGGTGTGATATCACATTGAGTAATACCTTTAACATGACACACGGTATTTTGTCCTAGCCCGGCCACTGACAAGTTACAATGTTTAGTTTTTAAACCTAAAGTTCTAGCGCAAGCCGTCGTTATGAAACAGTCCTGGGCGCCGCTATCGATAAGTGCACGCACTATAATTTGAACACCGTTACTCGGATTATATAAACGAAGTTGAGTTGTACCTAGTAACACTAGACTTCTGTTATGGTCTGCGTGCATGTTAGAGCTCGCTTGAGTATTTGTGGAGCTTAATGGTTGGGCGGGGGAGGTAGATGCCTGCGCTACCTGCCTATGTACCAAAGTATGATGACGCAGACCGCAAGTTAAACAAGATAGTTTAGATAAACAGTTTTCTACTGAATGATTTTTGCGTAAACAATTCTGACAAAGATTTTTTGTTTTTACAAGATCCAAGCGAGATTTAGAATCAAGCGCTAGAAAGGTAGGGCACCTATAGATTAAATGTTCTTCCCCACAACACACACAGTTGAAAACAACAGCGGCAGCGCTAGATTTAAATAGATAAGATGAACGTTTTTGTCCACCACCGTTGTTCGGTTTTTTACCGACTGGATGTATGTTGGTTTTTCCGTCAAAGGTCCGGATGGGGTAAGAGGATTTTATTTGGCTTGACTCTCGATTTTTAACCCGTTCTTGAAGAAACAGTAAAAGATCGTTAAAGGTAGGTATATCAGAATTGGTTTTGTCTTCGAATGCCGTGCGCGTACTGTCGTCGAGCTTCCGGGCCGACAGATAAAATAAGATAAATTCACCTAACTTCTCTTCGCCGATGGAATTATTTAAAGATTTTCCCGATTCACGAAGTAGACTAGTTATAGATTGAAGTTCTAATAAGCTGCCTGATTTTATTGGAGGGTAGTTTAAGATTTTTTCTAAACAAGCAACTGCTACTGCTACTCTTTTGTTTTCGTACCTTTCAACTAATGCGTCAAAAACAATTTGATAATTATCTGCCGTGACTAGAACCCCTTTAACGATAGATAAAGCGGGACCAGTCAAACAAGATAAAGGATAATGGAACTTTTCTATATTTGGCAAATAATCTTTAGAATGTATTAACGACACATAAGTTTCATAGAAAGTCTGCCAGTTTTCTATGTTGCTATCGCACTTTGATAATTCAAGTTGAGGTAACCGCGTATGGGCGAATGATTCGTTGAAATTACTAAAGTTGGCTGTGACGTAGTTACCGGGGGAGGAGCGGGCAGCGGTGCCATCGGGCGCGCTCCCGCCTGCACCTCGCTGCACCTGTAGCTCGTCGTTCGCGCTAATCACCGCGTAATACAAATCATCAAATGAACTCAATGACTCTTGATCGATTGCATAATCAGGTTTTGCAGCTAAATGCAAACTTTGAATTTTCTGTGTTTAATTTACAAACTTATCTCGAATTTGGTCTACCTTCTTGAAACGTGAATTAAAAGCTGACAATTTTGTTTTATCTTTTAACATTTCTTTCGATAAGTCATAAAGTACTTGTATGGAACGGAAAACATATTCTCGCTGAGAGTAATATAGTTTGATTTTTGCTTCATCATCCATCGTTAAAGTTGTAGGTAGGTAGGTAGGTAAGTTGTAAGATTTGCTAAGTAGGTGTGTTGAAAATATTGTTAAAAAGATGACTGTTTTTTGGTTAGCTATAAGTTTTGATGTAAATATATAGATAGGTGTAAGATATTATTAGTTTTAAGTTTAGTATAGTTTATGCATCAGATATTAAATAGGTAAAATACACAATAGATAGATTATTTATCGTTAGGAAGTATGTTCGAGATTATAATACTACCGATTTAAAAATGTCTTCCGGTTCCGTATGAATACGTATAATTTGTTCAAATACGCTGAGCACACACTAACAACCTGATTCGGACGGGTTATAGCATAAATTACCAATTTTTTGCAAAAAACTATTTTCACCATAAAATTCGCGTTTGAAATGGACCACAATTTATGTTTTAGCTTTAAGTAGTAGGAACAGACCCCTGGGAAAGATTAAATAGCGGACTGTAAAAGGAATGAATGGAACCTTACCTTACCGCACCGTAGAAAACTGCTCGTTCTCCAAAATCCCGCAGGAATTTAGCAAGATTGAATGCGGCGATGGTTTGGTACCCCGGGGTAACTGATTTTCACTTTGTTTTTAACGTTTTTTAGTTTAATTCACCAACACAAAACTTTTTGTACGCGCACAATGTTCGAAGTCGTTTCGTAATTCGTTCGTCGTTATTTTGCTCATCCTTCCTTTCTCTTCCGCGCGCAGCGCTAGCGTCGCGCGTTGTTAAAAGCGGCTTGGTGCGGCGTAGGGTGGATGCGCGGGAAGTTTGAATTTAAGGGTAGGAGATGGATTAGAGAGGAAAACAGGATTAGGAAGTCTGTTCAATACATATTGTACATTGTACATTTATTTACGGCCTAGTGCCTACCTAACGCACGTAACTATTTACAAGCATAAAACACAACGACAATGATACTTGATCGATCATCAATCTGCTTACCTAACTAGTCTTATTGGCAAAACATCACATAAGCAGCTACATAACACAAACTATAGCCTACACAATAATTAAGAAAACGTTTGCACAACTTACCCAGTATGGGATTAAACTATAACGCACTTGCAACAGGTTTAACGTATGCACAAACAAGGATTTAGGTAGTACACAAATATTTAAATTTACGTGGTTAGCGATAGACGTATCTCAAATAAATTCGGGTCGAGTGACACACGGGTGCTCGTACCAAACTTGGGTCGTGCCTGACGCAGGAGCTCGCTCGGCCCACAGTCGCAGATCGTTCGCTGGTGGGGGTCGTCGATACTTCCCTCCCCCCCGCGTACACCTGCTGCGCGCGCGCAGGCTACGCGGCGCAACAGTGCGACGATTAACCGTTTTAGTTAACAATATTACTATAAGCCTAATTCCGATTACAACGATGAATAACTAATGTTACATGGTACTAAATTAATCCTTGTTGAGGTTTTTGGGTAAGAAAAAAAATGGATATTAAAAAAATATTTTAATAAATCTTTAAAAACGTTCATACAACATTTTTACTTATTTGCTTTAAAAAGAAATTATTCGTTCATTCACAGAAAATTAGTTTAAGGTAGGTACCTACCTACTTACTTCACACTATTAAAAATTATTTAAAAACGTTCATACAAAAATTAAACTAACACAGCACTGCTATGCGATTCTCTAAGCGACACATAGACGCTGCGCGCATGGCTGTGATCTGCTGTCTCTTTCCAATTCTATGAATATGAAAGAGACAGAGTCATTTCTCAGCTCTGAGGCAGCCGCAGCAATCAAGGCTTTAGCTTAGAGAATCGCACGGCTGCTATGCGATTCTCAAAGCGACACATAAACGCTGCGCGCATAGGTGTGATCTGCTGTTTCTTTTCAATTCTATGAATATGAAAGAGACAGAGTCAATTCTCAGCGCTGCGGCAGCCGCTGCTACCAAGGCTATAACTTAGAGAATCGCACTGCAGGTATTGCTTTATTTTACCTTAGATGAAATTATTTGTTCATATCACAGAAAAGTAGTTTATGGTACCTACCTATTTTAAAAT
Source organism: Scoparia ambigualis (assembly GCA_963921215.1). NCBI lineage: Eukaryota > Metazoa > Arthropoda > Insecta > Lepidoptera > Crambidae > Scoparia > Scoparia ambigualis. Next base: position 30,389,295 of record OY992514.1, read on the forward strand.
TTTTAAACTAATTTTAATACATCCTTAAAAACGTTAATATTAAGTTAAGGCTTATTTGCTTTATTAGTTATTACGTGCCATAAATTCAATTATTAAGCTCATATCACAGACAAGTAAAGTTTTAAGGCACTATCCAATTTTAAAATTAATGTAAAATTATTAACTACTATTTCTAGGAACTTAGGTACTTACACTCTGACCGTACTTGCTAGTACGATAACATACCTACCCAACATTGCAACTAACAAGTTAGGTACGTCCACCTTACTTACAATAACATACACAAACACAACACTCTAATGAAAGAAGTAGGTAGCTACAAAAGAGGTTCGAAATAGGATGCACAACCTCGCCCGTCTGGCTATGGCCTGTGTTGCATTTCGCACCATCGTTGATGTAATAGTGGAGAATACTGATCGCACACGAAGCTCCATTTCTTCTCTGCTATCACAGTCCATAAAATACACACGGTCTTTCACGTAGCCCTACAAAAAGAAATCCAGTGGTGTAATATCAGGACTACGCGCCGGCCAGGGTATCGGGCCCCCGCGTCCAATCCAACCTCGCGGAAAACGAGTATTGAGATACACTCGTACATCTCGAGCAAAATGCGCCGGCGCACTGTGGAATATTTCGGTGCGTTTCGGATCAAAAATCTGTAACTCCGTCAATTTGAAAGATAAAGCTATTAAATTTTGCAATAATATGGAGTGATTTATAAGGATTCATTTAAGTAATGTTTGAAGAATTAGAATTACGCAATATTTTTTTTATTTAATTAAGAAATGTCACAATCTTTTAAAATGGTAAATATTTATTTTATTTATTGAAATTTTATATTTTTAGCAATAAATCGTATGTGTATTTCTTAATACAAATTACTCAATTATGATAACTATAATTATAATGATGGCGATGAGCTTAAAGTGGGACGATTTGGAATTGGAATTCGGAACCACCGGAAGTTTCTGGAAAAGGAGGGACTCTTCATGATGAACTCTTTTTTTAGGAAATCTGAAATTCTGAACACCACAACTGGACCTGGCTAAGTCCCGAACACCGCAACTGGACCTGGCTAAGTCCCGATGGTGCAACAAAAAATGAGATTGACTTTATCATGTCGACGAGAAAGCAAATATTCAATGATGTGTCTGTGATCAACGCGTTCAAAACTGGCAGTGTTCACTGGTTGGTAAGAGGCACATTGAACATTAATATCAAGCTGGAAAGACGTCGATTGATGAAGTCTACGCTCCGCCCTGCATTCATCCAAATCCAAAACCCCGAAAGCTTCCAGCTCGAACTGAAAAATCGCTTCGAATGCCTGAAGGATTGCGTAGACGTGGACGATTACAACAACAGTTTTGTAAAAACTGTCCATGCGGTTGGGTCTAAGTTCTTCAAAACCCACAGTATAAGAGGACCTAAAAAGCTCTCGGACCATACTCTCAAACTGATGGAAGAGCGGCGCGTGAAGTTTCTGCGTTCTTCGGACGAATCGTCTCAGCTTCGGCGGCTCAGCAGGCGGCAGATCTCGAAGTCTTTGACTCGCGACACTCGCCGATTTAATACCGACCGTATTAGAAAGGCTATTGAGCGAACCAAGGGTTCAAAAGTGTTGGCAAGAGATTTGGGTATTGGGCAGAGCCAACTGACGACGCTGAAAACCGATGACGGCGGAACTGTCTCGTCTAGGTCCGAAGTTATGGGAGAGGTCGAGAAGTTCTAAACAGCTATACACATCCACGCAGCCACCTGTACAAAGCTTAGCTACAGACCGTAGAGCTAAGCTAACCCGACACTACACCGAAGATGTCCCGGACATCAGCCTGTACGAGATTGGTAGGGCTCTCAAGCAGCTTAAGAACAGCAAGGCATCGGGTGCTGACGGAATTACGGCTGAGCTTCTGAAAGCAGGCGGAAGACCGGTACTCGTAGCTCTTCAAAGACTATTTAATTCCGTCGTACTCGGAGGTAGAACGCCAGAAGCGTGGCATGAAAGTGTGTTGTTCTTTAAGAAGGGCAACAAGGCCCTACTGAGGAACTACAGACTCATATCACTTCTAAGTCACGTTTATAAGCTGTTCTCGAGAGTTATAACTAATCGTCTCGCACGCAGGTTTAATGACTTTCAGCCAATCGAACAAGCCGGATTCCGAAAAGGCTTTAGCACCATAGACCACATACATACGCTGCGGCAGGTTATACAGAAGACCGAAGAGTACCTTTGATTTCAGTCTTTCAGTCTTTGTCTTCAGGACCAGAGCTCGAAGCCAGTCTAGCTGCAGCGTGGAGTGAGACAAGGAAATGTCATTTCTCCGAAACTCTTCACTGCTGCACTGGAAGACGTGTTTAAGCTTCTGGACTGCAGAGGACTCGGACAGTGCTTTTTATATTGTTTCAGAATGTGTGAATTATTTCAGATATCTTCTTTTCTATTATTATTTTCTCACGGAAAATTACATCAAAAAGATATAAACTTAACAAAACAAAATAATTCATTTATAAACATACCACAAACTACTGATAGTAAAAATCAACTACGAAACCGCCATTGATAGCAATTTCCGTTCCCAGACTAGTATTCGATTTTTTCTCATATCTTCGTAACGCGCAAAAATGCGCACCTAATTCTTTTATATGTTTTTGATGAGTAACTAAACTATGAATTAACATTTAATTCAAAGCATCGGTAAACGTCGGTAAATGCTAAAAGCTTCGACAAAATTGAGGAAAACCTTTTTTTCCCGCATTTTTTCTTTAATTTATTTTTTAATTTTATAGTCTCATTAAAAACAATTAATTCTATTAGTTTCAAACCTCCGATAGATGAGCTTTTCAAAAATATATAATACCTTATATTTTTCAGTTGAACTTTCAAAGCTATTTCACTTTGAAAATCGTAAATGAAGAAATTAATATTTCCCAATTGCAGAAACATTTAACTTTACTACATGAAAACATTTACTTCCAACAAATACAAAATTATTTACGCTACAGAATATTAAACTTTGACTTTCGAACTATTAAATTAAATTCATAGAGTACCCTATTTCAATCAGTTGTAAAAATCAATTTTGATATGCGATTGTTCTACCGTGTTCCACAGTGCGGCGCTCCTTCATGCTGCAAAACCATACCGATTTGGTTGTCGAAGTATGAGGTTTCTCTGACCGGAATGTCATCAAATGCGTCTTCAAATTCCCTCTCAAGAAACCTGAGGTAGTTGTCACCGTTCAGGCGTGCGGGTAAAATCACGGGGCCGATGACGAGGCCATCATAAATGCCAGCCCACACATTAAGCCGCCACTGATGCTGGAACTTTCTCTGCCGTGAGACGTGTGGATTTTCATGAGCCCAAACATGTTTATTATGGATATTAGATATCCCAGATCTGGTGAACGTTGCCTCGTCCGTCCAAATTACCCGGTTTACATAGCTAGGGTCAGCTTCCAGCTGCCGAATTTACCACTCGCAGAAGTTCCTTCGGGAAGCGAAATCACCTGGTGTTAACTCCTGAGTACGCCGGTAGTGGTAAGGGTGTTGACCGTCGCTTTGGAGAATGCGCCAAACTGCGACATGGTTCATACCAAACCTCGCCGCGCCACGCCTCGTACTGAGTTGGTTCGTCTTCGAACACTTGCATCTAACGTATTCGTACGTCCACTATCACGTGAACGATGAATGGACCCCGTGGAATACAAACGTGTTGTCATTTCACAAAAACATTGGTAAAACGGTAACCGCCGCTGGTCAGCAGGTGCTCTGCCTTCAATGAAACGTTCATGGTACAAGTCACGAGCGCGAGCTATGTTTCCATCAGCTCGTCCCACGCACAACTTCATCTCGTAATAATCGGAATTAGAGAACATAGCCATTATCGCAATAAAAGAAACACACCGATCACGCACGAAGCATATGAACGACTAAATTTGGATTGAATGAAGTACAAAGAAAAGCCGCTTAGAGGCGGTCTGTGCTTTGAGTCTTTTGAATATGCCGCTGCACACTGGTCAGGGGTCGAGACGTAGGCAGTACATAAAATTTTTATTATTATTAGTCACTATGAATGAAGTAAGTATGTAATTTTTTAACGCGAAAACAGATTACACCTTTTTTCTATTTACCAAACGTTTTTCTTTTGTCTTTGGAAAATATGTAACATTTTTAAACAATAAAATTGTTATTTGGTCTTTGTACGCAATCTTTTACTAAACGGATCGAATTACACCCAAAAACCTTCTTATCTTTGTATTTTGGTATTTTTTAAGATATCAGATTCATAGGTAAAATATCAGATTCATCTCAAGTTAAATATTGTTTATTACTTATGAAAAATAAATTCCTATGTTTTTTTTTTAAATTTACAACGGGGATGCGCTTGACCTTTATCTTACGTTATGTTATGTAACGATAAAGCCAAAGGTGAAAGAGCGCTTCACCCGGAATCCTCATCTAATCGAGGAGTTGGGCCTTATTGTCTAACTTCAACACCTATCGAATCGAAATACCTTTCAAAGGTGGCGTCCTTTAGCGATTGTGTTAGCGATTGATAAAATTGTGTAAATAGAAAGTCGCAGCCGCTAAATAACGAATAATGTTCTGAAGTCAGAACAATGTACTGAATGATAACTAAATGTCATAGACAATTCATTGCTTTTTGTTGTTGCTGTGGCCTCGAATAATCGTTACGATTTTGTGTTAGGTATAGAAATTAATTATTTAGTTTACATTCAGTAGCTTTCAAAATGCGTCGCGATCGCAATAGCTTCTTTTGTCAAATAGTTGTAGTGTGAAGTTCGTGAATATCTTTCAAATGTCAAATTGAAAGGTATTAAGTTACGTTACGATAAATGTTGGAGTTACACAATTGGCCCCCAGGTTATCATATCTCTAAACTGTTGGAACACAACAATGCCATTGTTGCTATGGCGACAAACTTAGATAAAATAGTGGTAGCTAGCCAGGCCGACTTAACAAACCAACCAACAACAACACCAACCAAACTAAGTACACAAATTTGTACCCCTCGCTAGGAATCGAGCCCTCATGTGGACCTCTGGGTCTGAGACCGGTGCCGGTGGCTTAACCACTGGACCACAAAAGCGGTTAAAAACTTTCATGAGAAGTTATAAAATCTTACGTAAATAAATACCTAATAATAACTTTAATAAAATCATTTGTTCAATCATCATCATCAAGGCCTTTGCGTCTATTACAGATGATTCGTGGCGTAGTAGTACATTACATAAAATTCGTCGTGTCGATCGAAAGCTAAATGAACGAATACAATACATACTAATACAATAGACAAACAGTTATTAGACAAACAGGAATCGACATGGGAAGGCATCAAGTTCGGTTTTACGTAAACAATATTGAATGTACCTGCTACATTATTTTGGTAATGAATTGTACAATGTTTGGTAAAAGATTGTTGACAAATTGGTTATTCATTCTTGAAACTAAGTTTTGTCGGGTGTAAACAAAGGAAGCTCGAGGAGCTCGATGGCGCAGCGACGAGCGCGTTCGGCTTGCGATCTTGCCCGCTAAGCAACTTTGGCAATGCCGGGTCGCCTGATGGGTGACCAATTAAAAACATCTCGAGCTTCCTTCGTGCTTCGGAAGGCACGTTAAGCCGTTGGTTCCGGTTGTTGTCGTAAGATGGCAGTCGTTAAAACCCACCAACCCGCATTGGGCCAGCGTGGTGGATTATGGCCGAATATCCCCATGTGCTATTGTCCACGTGGGAGGCCTGTGCCCAGTAGTGGGACGTTTATAGGCTGATGATGAAACAAAGGAAGCAAAAAATTTGTTACAAATTATTAGTTTACAAATAGCATAATATTTTTTGGTTATATTTAAAACGGTTTTTGTACAAGTTAACAATGCTAGCCAGTTACAAATTGTTAGCCATGCGATAAAGTTATAGTCAAAGAGTTATTGTAAAAGAGAAGTACAAATTTTGTTGCATATTATCAAGACGGTTTGTTTATTTATGTTCGGGTACATGAAACGGAAAATAGACGAACTGTAGGTAACAAAACTAGGTTTTTTAATATTAAGTAAACGGGTTTTATTATTTCAATAAAACTTTGTTATTTGCTTAACAAATTTTTGTTATTCCTAAAGTAGCCGAAACAGTTCGGTTATTTCTTTTTTTCAGTGTAGCGCTTCGGCATCAGCCTTCCTAATGTTATTATTAACTACGCAATCCTCTACTACGTTACTAATAGACATATACATAGACATTGACATTTATTTTATTTACCACATAAGCACACATAAATACATTTACAGAAAGCGATAAAATTTAGAATTACAACATAAAAAGAAAAAACTAAAAAATAAGAAAATAAACGAACTGGATTACATTGACATGGAAAACAACATACTTAACATACATTTGACAGTACATATAAATTTAAAAAGAAACAAAAAGCAAAAAACAAAAGAACAACATCTATCGAAGTAGGTATGTGTGCTACAGCAGCAAATGGGTCTCGACTCAGCATAAGCCTACTGCGTTAGCAGTAGACGCTGTTATTCTGTCAAAACCGCATATCCAGCCTCAAGGCCTCGTGAGAACATAATATTACAGTAAAAGTTGTGCAATGATAAAAATATAATAATGTTGTAAAATAAAATTAAATTAAATAGGCAATTCAATATGGAAATAAAATTAATTAAAAGAAAATAAAATATAATAAATTCAATAATAGTAATAGTCGATGCGTAAATATCAATGAATTGAAATCAAAATGGACGGTCACGTAATACTATCTTCTAATCTACTTAAACTAACATGTGAAGGGCGCGCTGCAGCTGTTCGCACCAGATAATCCACTCTTTTGCTTTTGCAGTACATATGCCTTAAAGTGCTTTTTAAAGGATAGTTTAGGTTTTTGCCGAAGAGGTGGAGGAATGTTATTCCAACATTTAGTTGGCTAGTAACGAAAGCTGCCCCTGAATGCTACCGTTTTGTGTTTGCAATAATGCAGCAAGTCTCTTCTCGGTCTTGAACTGTACTTGCTGTTGGAACCGTCTAGATTTGAAAACAGGTATTCTGGCAATCCGGTCTTCACGACATTGTGCACTAAAACAGCGAGATGCATATGTCTTCGAGAGGCCATATTTAGCGTAGATGAGTTGTTCAGATATGTGTGATATGTGTTGGTGGGGGGACATTGTAACAGTATCTGCAACACGCATTCTGAACCCTTTGAACAAGACGAGCTGTTTTAGCTGTAAGACGCGGGCCATAGACCAGATCACCATAATTCAGCTTCGACAGGACAAGAGATTCACAGACCTTAATGCGTATTTCCCCTTTCAGGAAATTTCTTATCTTGTAGAGCAGTTTTAATCTGTAGAAGCATGACTTTACCAAGCCACTAATATGACTCTCAAACCGCAGCAACTCATCAAACATCAATCCAAGATTCCTGGCATCTTTTACCCGCCCAATGCTTTGACCCAAAATTTGTATCTCAAGTGCGTGCCCTTCTATGCCTTGTATCTGACGCCTTGAACCCAGAATCATAAACTTCTACTTGGATGGGTTCAGAACAAGAGCGTTTTCCTGTGAACACAAAGCTATACGCCCTAAGTCCTCGTTTAATTTTGCAATATTAGAAGTAACATTGTGAGGGCTCATTGGTAGATATAACTGAACGTCATCGACATAGAGGTGGTACCTACAGTGTCTGATGCCCCAGCAAAGGTCAGCGCTGTATATTAAGAAAAGAAGCGGCCCCAAAATGGAGCCTTGGGGAACGCCACGATTTACCTCTTTTAAAGATGATTCTAGCTTCGAACCATCATCCCGATTGATTAAGACAAATTGAAAGCGATTGCTGAAATAGCTATTAACGTCGAAACTATAGTAGGACATCATAGAGAGCAATAGTGAAATATTAAGTGAGTCAAATGCACGAGAAAAATCAAGTAAGACCAACACAGATCCCAAACCCTGGTCCTGCCCAGAAAGCACGTTATCCACAACGTCAAGCAAAGCCGTCGTAGTACCCTTTCCCTTCCTAAAACCCGACTGAAGATCAGGCAAAATTTTATTTTTTTCCACATAGCTACTCAACTGGTTATATACGACTTTTTCGATAACTTTCGAAAGAACGGGAAGTATGCTAATAGGTCTAAATTCTTTAATGTCAGTCGGATTGGAGACTTTTGGTATAGGGTTTACCAATGCTATTTTCCACTGACTCGGCAAATCTGAGGTCAAGGCAGATTTATTGACGATGGATGTTATGAGGGGCAAAGTGTGCGGCAGTGTCAGCAGCACCATGTCCATGGATAAACCGTCAATCCCATGCGCATTACTCTTAATTGACATAATAATCTTAGCTACTTCTTGCTCACTAGTTGGTTGCAAAGAAAATGTAACACCGCGTTTAAATTTGTTGAATTCAAAAATGTCAAATTAAAAATCGGTACAGAACAATTACCTGAGACATTTAAGAAATGCTCATTTATTCGATCGGGATTATCAAAGATCTCTGGAAGATTGCGTCCGTTCTTAGATCCTAATGATGCTCTCATACGGTATCCTGCGAGGGGCTACGGCGAAATGAAGTCCGTTTTTTAGTACCTCAATAATGGGTTTGTCCAGTGTCCAACCAGTCTATGGTTGGCTGTCTAGCCACAAATGTCAAAATCAAATTGATGAGCTGACAATTATGAACTTATCAAAACAAACACAGGATCCTTAAATATAAAATAATGATTACTATCAAAAACGTTTCGTATATAAGTAACTTGGTTTGCAATAAATAATCATATAATTACTTTGGTTATTAATTCTGGCCACATAGGTATTTAGTTAAGAAAAGTATTTTGTCTGTTTAAATAATAATTCATTCCGTTCCATTAATAATTATACATAATGAATGTCTCATGTCATTATGAGACATAATTACGTAAATTTTTAAATAGCACGTATATAAATAGTCAAAATTCTTTAAGTTGTTTTAACAAAATAACATTAACAGAATAAGTGATCAGAATCCTGATATTCAGAGTGTTATCTACGACCAGTGAATCAACACACTTCAGTACTCATTTCAAATTAAAATTGGCATAATTTAAAAGATATTCACTTATTAAATAAACATAACATATCAAATAAAATCTATAGTTATTATCCACGTATCCATTTACTATAAAATGAAAATCATTTTTGTTATAATATTAGTCTGCAAACGATCAGGCGGGCCGCCTGGATGGTGAGCAGTGACCCCCGCCCATGGACATCAGCAACATCAGAGGTGTTGCTTTTGCGTTGCCGACCTGAGAAAAACCTCTTTAAACCCCTTTTAAAAGAGTCCATGTCGTAACTTAATTTAAAATACTGGCTGATCTTCTTTATGCAAATACTTCGGCCTACTATTGTTGATTTTGAACGGCTGCATTGCTAGCCGTCGAAGCAGATTCGTTTGGATAGCTAGGCTGATTATTACATTGTTTTTCAACAAAATGTTAGTGTCGTTATTAAAAGTTTACATATACAGTGTCTTCAGTGCATGTTTCATTTTCATATGACGGGTCTGGTACAAAAACTGTGCCTTTAGTTACGCTTCTATGCTCGGGCATCTGCTGAATAACGAAGTTGTCATTTTTGTTCTTTTCAGTATTTTCAACACCAGTTGCATCATCAGATTTAGTTTTCAGCATATCAACGCGCTCCTAAAAAAACATGTTTTGAACTAAGTACTCAAAGGTCATAATCATCATTATTTATAAGAAAAAATAAAAGTTATAATAGATGTACCTACCTAATAATAAAATTAAAAATATTTACAATTTAAAAAGAAAAAAAAACTATATTTCAATAAAACTATAAATAAAAGAATTGCCCCAGGTCATCCCCATCAGGCAGAGTACCTAGTAAACTAGCCGCATTGCCTCGCTGGATGGCGAGGCTTAGTCGTTGACCCAGATAGCTGCTGGCTCTGGGGTCTCGGGTGGCTTCCACTAGCTTTTTTAAAATATCTCTAAAAAACTGGTGGGCATTTAAACCCCACGGTCCCAACGTTTCTACCCCAAACGGCTGAAATATGAGATCACCAGTCAGATTCCCATACTTGCGCCGTTTGAGGTTCTCTGCAGTATTTGCAGCAGAGCCAGCGTTGATACATTGTAATGGCGTTGGGACGGAGACCCGAAATGAAACAATGTCTTGCGTTGAATCAATTCCTCTTTATCCTCTAGTGTATCATCTTAAATACTAATTAACATCACATCTATACGTGACTAGAGGAAGGACGCCTTGTCAATCAGGAAGACCTTAATTATCACGTACTATTGAGTACGTGCTGATAGTGTAATTCACTATATCACACCTCCCCTGAAAAGGCTAGGCATCCCTTCCCTGAAAAGTAAACTCTTATTTTCTAAATATCTTAGTCCTATTCTTATGAACTATACATTCTTTATTATTCTTTAATATTTTTACATTAGTACCTAGCTCTTCTAAAACTTCAAATGGACCTAAATACAAGTCATTCAATTTATTATAATTTTCATTCTTATACAAGAGTAGATCACCTTTTTTGTAGTGTACTTCCTTACAATCTAAATCATAATTAGTTTTTCTACTTTGTTTTGATATTAATAAGTTGTTCCTGGCATCATTATGAGCTTTTTGCAATCTAAATTTTAACTCCGATGGATAATTGTCGTATACATATAAGGGATCAACTGTACTAACTAAATTACTAGGTACGTTACATGTTTTCCCAAAAACTAGTTCATAAGGGGAGTATTTGGTACTAGTATTTACAGAATTATTATAAGCAAAGCACCAATATGGTATCCAGGTACTCCAATTTGCCGACTGATTCTGTGTTTGTATTCTCAAGTAACATCCGAGATGTTTGTGCCAGTTTTCTAGCGAACCTATACTCTCATGATGATAGGGTGTTGAATTTAACTTATTAATATTTAGCAATTTACATACTGTTTCTAACGTGGAATTAATAAATTCCGTTCCACAGTCAGTCGCAATAACCCTGGGAGTACCATATCGTAAAATAAAATTTTCAGTAAAAACCCTAGCAACAGTTTCAGCTGACTTATCAAGTATTGGGTAAGCTTCTACAAACTTTGTCAATTCGCATTGTATTGTTAATATGTATTTATTACCCAAATTATCGACCTCCAACGGCCCCACAATATCTAAATATAATTTTTCAAAAGAAGTAGATGCTGTAGTGGTTATTACCATTTTCTCTTTATTATTTTTATTACAAAATTTCTGCTTTTGGCAATCTTTACAGCGAGTCACATATTCAGTTATGTCTTTTTGCATATTACTCCAAAAATATTTTTTTCGAATATTCTTAGTCATTTTATTTATGCCTACATGACCACTTGTCGGCAATAAATGATAATCATTTAGTATAACACGTATCAAGTCTTTATTTGTAACATGTTCAACTTGGTTATTAATAATACATAACCGCGGTAATTCTTTATGTTTCATGAAAGTTTGGGTCAAAATTTTAATAAACTTTTTATTAAACCCATTTTTAATCACAACGACTTCTACAATATTATATTTTTTACATAATGCACTCAGTTCTCCTATCGTTGCGTCTCGGCGCGCCTCCGTTAGTAGAGATTCCTGATTTATGTAAATAGTAGAGTCACTAAATAACATATCACCCGTCTGTGAGACGTATCTTTTCTTTTTCCTCAACTTCACGAAGTTTTCATACGAACAAATATCTAACCTTACATCATTTTGTGATTTCTGCATAATATCTACCACTCTTGGTTGCCTATGATCAACAGGGGGCTCAACCCTGCTACTTCCAGAGGTAGCGGGTTCATTATTTTGCTCCATGGTTCTTTTCATTGAAAGGGTTGCTACCCCCAAAAAATTTGAATTTAGATTTTTTAACTCGTCTGATGTTATAATGACTCTCGATAAGGCATCTGCCGTTACATTTTCGGAACCTTTTATGTATTCAATATCGAAATCATATTCTTCTAAACAAAGTCTAAACTTAGTTAAACGGCTACTAGGATCTTTTATGCTAAATAAATGAACCAATGGTCTATGATCTGTTAATATTTTAAATTTTCGTCCGTATAAATATGGTCGAAAATGTTTTATAGCCCACACTACCCCTAATAACTCTTTATGAATGGTTGGGTAGTTTATTTCTGAACTGTTTAATTGTCTGCTTGCATAAGCTACGGGCTTATTATTTCCATTTGATAATACAGCCCCCAAGGCTACCCCTGACGCATCGGTTTGCAACCGGAAAACATTATCTTTTCCAAAATCTGGATAATCTAAGACAGGAAATGAACTAAGTGACTTTTTTAAGGTCTGAAATGTCACGTCACATTCTTCCGTCCACTGAAACTCGACATGTTTCTTACAAAGACGGTTTAGTGGGTACACTATTGTGGCAAAGTTTTTTATGAATTTTCTATAAAAGTTCGCAAAAGCCACAAAACGACGAATCTCATTTACATTTTTAGGTACTGGGAACTTTTCCAAGACCTCGATTTTACTGTTGTCTGGCAACACCCCGTTTGGCGTAATAACATGCCCTTAATAATTAATTTCTTTCCTCAAAAATTCGCACTTACAAGGGTTTAGTTTTAAATTAACTGACCTAAACCTCTCAAATACACTCATTAAATTTGTATTATGCTGCGATAGGCTTTTCCCGAAAACTATTACGTCATCGAGATATAGAAAACATATCTCGTGATTTAAACCCGATAGAGCCATAGACATAAGTTTAGAAAATACGCTAGGACTCGTTTTGAGACCCATAGGTAATCTTTTCAGTTGATATTGCTTATCAGCTGTAAAAGAAGTGAATTTCCTACATTCTGGTGATAACCCTAGCTGGTAATAACTAGAACTGAGGTCTAAATGAGAATAGTATAAGCATCCCGAAAGTGAGTCAATAATTTCTTGTATATTTGGTAACGGGAACTTTTCGTCTACTATTTTTTTATTTAAAAGTCTATAATCTATTACGATTCTCCACTTTTTTTCACCGCTACTGTCAGCTTTTTTCGGAAGTAATAATAATGGAGAAGACCATTCGCTGGTACACTCTTCGATAATATCTTCTTCTAACAATTTACCTACCTGTTTTATTAACTCAGCCTTCTGAGCGTGCGGTATTCTATACGGTTTGACATAAACAGGAGACGCGTCATTTTGCAGTTTAATGTTGTACTCGTATAAGTTTGTAACGGATAGCTTATCACCCGGCATATGAAAGATATCTGCATATTTTGCACATATTTTCTCAATAGACCGTCTCTCTTCATCACCAAGATATGTTTTTAATTTAAGAAAATCGAATAGTTGTTTAACCCTCTCGACAGATTTTCCGTTTTCCGTATCAAAAGAGCATACGAAATAATCCGAGTATTTTCTAATTTTCGGGCTAAAGTTATTTAATTTTACATCTTCTTCCCGTGTGTTTAAAAATCGCACCGGATACTGTCACGGTCGCCATGTAATGGCGTTGGGACGGAGACCCGTAATGAAACAATGTCTTGCGTTGAATCAATTCCTCTTTATCCTCTAGTGTATCATCTTAAATACTAATTAACATCACATCTATACGTGACTAGAGGAAGGACGCCTTGTCAATCAGGAAGACCTTAATTATCACGTACTATTGAGTACGTGCTGATAGTGTAATTCACTATATCACAACATGTATTTGAAAGGTGTGACAGGGCAAGCGTCAATGTGGGAATGGATTGCTACATGTGTTGACACACATGTAGCATCCCACACAAGTGCCTGTTCCACCCTCCAAGGTACCAGGGTCTTGCTGACTGGCCTCTTGCCATCATCGCGCGCCAGGCCGGCGAGCTCTAGTACGGCTGGCACTCCAGCCGTACTTAAGCCCGACGAATGATGTCATTTAAGGAATGATGGCGGGCAATGCGGCCAGCATTCCGTGCACAGGTCAACCCGTGGTGGCCGAGGGTGTTTACCGGTGCGCCACAAGGACAATGATGGGGGACGATACTGGGGGCACCAAGACGCAGGGCAGTAGCGAGGCGAAAAGTACTGCGGTCTAGCGGAGTACTCGTATTCGTTGAGGGTAGTGCCTACAACCAAAGACCCGAATCCCATCTCCCTACAGCTAAAAGGCAGGCACGCTCTGCGGAACTAGAAGACGTGTTGATAAGGTTATTTCGCAACAGTTCGCAGAGGGGCCCGTCCCATTGCCTTTGGGAGGAGGTTTTGGTTGGAAGATCACCTGTTGTTGGTTCTAGTATTTTATTAGTGAGTGGTAGGAAAGCATGGACTGAGGAAAAGAACGCTGGGAGGGACACGTCAGTAGTTTTACGGATACCCAGGCCACCGTACACATCTTTCTGTAAGTGATGCTTGTGCCCAAGAGCGATCGCTGAAGTTTATATTTAAAATTGAAGAGAGTGTATGTTTTTGGTGCTATCTAGGCTGGCAAAGAGGTCAGGAAACTTCCACAGCTGACAACATCGCACGACATACGTGAACTTAGGAACGAAAATAGAATACCGAATTAAAGTGAAAGCCATGCGACAATTAATTTTAAAAAGGCGGTCTAATACTTCACTAAAATTTTGTAATTTTGATGTTATACAATTTTGGAAGAAATCATCTAGAATAGGGGACCCTAGGTGGTGAAGGGAACATTTATCTATTACTTTTAAGAGAAGAGCCACGTCTCTAAAGCGGGATATTATGTCGCGCCTGTCGACGCAACTTTCCGCTATGAATAGCTCGCACTTAGCAATATTAAGCTCCAATCCTATGGCTTGGAACTCGCGGACAAAGAGTAGGAGGTCCGAAAGGACAGTTGATGCATCGCCGCCTAGAGTCCCATCATCCACATACATAGGTCGAAAAGTGTCTCTTGAATCTGTCACAAATCGCTGCCGACCGTTGACAGAATCTCTGTCTATCTCAAGTCGTCACAAGGAACTTATGGTCGTCTCGGCACTGTAGTCTTGGTTACGCCGTAGGCAAACAGTGGCCATCGTCGTCTAGGAAACAATCGAGTAACCATGGTTACCGACGCAACAATGTCCACTCCACCAAGTTTATGGCATTTTAGAAAACTTTCTGTAAACTGCTGTAACGTACAGCGCAGGTCTGCCTATTCAAGCACATGCGCCACACTTTTCAGGGAAAACACCAGACCACATTAGGAGCCAACAGGCGACGATATTTTATTTTAAATTAATAAATATTGTTAGCTTGCGTTTCTGACAGCCGTTTTTTGACACGTTCCAATCAAATATATCATCATTGTCACATGTCACTCGAATGTAGCAATTAAAAATGATAAAAAAAAACTTACTAATATACAGGTTTTTGAAATGGAATTGAAATATTCTTGCAGGGATTTTGTATGAGAGCTTTGTGATTCAATATTTTCTTCTGTTTCTGTGTCACTATGGTTCATCATTTTGGACAACTTTGCTTCTGCAATCTGATACGTCATTAAACCCCGAACGAGTTTAACGTAGCATTACATGGTCAGTCAGGAATCATCGGGGCATGAATCTTCCAAAGTCAACAATACCTCGACCTTTTTCTTCGGCTAATGCAAAATATTATTTTTCTTCCCAATTGTTGGGTATGACACACAATTGTCTTTTACCCCTTTCTATGGTTTGTATGTTTTTTCTATGCTTTCTGTGGAGTAAGCATGTCCTAGAGTCAACCGCGTCTAGGCAAACGCAGATTAGGGCGCCCTGCAGCGCGATGGATCGACGACATAAGGAAGGTGGCGGGCAAAGGATGAATGCGGACTACCCAAGACTGCGATAATTGGCGCTCATTGATTGGAGCCTTACGTTCAGCAGTAGACCCCGCCCACGCCAAAAGTAAATATGGGGTAGAAAAAAGAAATAATATAATATTTGACGTAAAAATAATGAATGTTTTCTTTTTTTTAAATACAATATTTTGCCTGCTTTTTATATCCTATAGTTTTAGGTGCGTGCACTCACCCTCGCGTTCAAAGCGACGGCGCGCTGTCATTGGTGCACGGGATGAATAATAGCGGTCACGCGCATGCGCTTTAATAACTGCGATAGGCCGCGCGTTAGGTGACAATAATTTTAATTTTTTCAAGGAAAAATTGATACAAAAATGTAAAAAATATGTTTTTTTATTTATATATGGTTGTACTGCTGCTATAGCCCAGTATACATATACAATTTTATAAAAGAAAAAGATAATTGCAAGAACGACAAGTCTATTTAAAACACCTACAACATATAATACTTACTGAGAGAATTACCTTTTAACGTACTATCGGGGACACCCCAAGCCAGTTTGAAGTAAATTTCGTATGAAGCGCATCGCCTGCCGCCGCGCCGGGGCGCCGGCGCGCCGGGCACGATCCCTGATTGGCTGTTTCGTTTTACTATGGCAAAAAAAACACGCCGACATTGTGCATGCATTTGCATTTGTGAGTTGTTGACGTCTATCCTGTTTATTTGCTAAGTGTATTTGATTATACACGACCCCTGCTTTCTTACCGGGCCGATTGATTGTTGTTTTGTGTATGCAACCTAAAGTCTAGATATTCACTAAAAGAGGTTGCGACGCCGCGCCACGCGCCGCGCATGGAACAGACACACACACCGGGCACACAGCGTGACGTCACAGCCGCGAGCCTTATAAAAAGCGCCCGCGCACAGAGCTCGCCATCAGTCGCTGCCTCGGCGCCGTCGCCGAAGCATCGCCTGAACCGACCTAGGCTGCGCGGTACGGGCTTTCACCGTATGTGCGCGTCTGGGCCGATAGGGATCTCGGGCTGTAGCGGTATGGGCTATCACCGTATCTTTGCTCACCTGGCCTCCGTCCTCAGGGACGTTTGAGTCTACTCGCGACCAGTCGTTGCCTCGACGCCGTCGTCGACGCATCGCCTGACCCGACCTAGGCTGCGCGGTACGGGCTTTCACCGTATGTGCGCGTCTGGGCCGATAGGGATCTCGGGTTGTAGCGGTACGGGCTTCCACCGTATCTTCGCTCACCCGGCCTCTGTCCTTAGGGACGTTTGAGTCAATCCGCGGTAGTCGTAGATCCCGTAGCCGGGCGTGATTTAGTGGTTGTGGGTACATTGTATCGGTATAGACAGGTATCCTCAGGTTGGAGCAGTGCGGGCTCCACCGAGAGCTGCTCACCTGGGTTTCCCTGTCTGTAGATTAGTGGAGTGTTCTCTTACCGTAGCTGTGACCGTGCGGGCATGCCCCGCACTCGCTCGTCTGAGACCTCCGTTCCCCTGAAACTGTTCACGTAGGGCCGTATTCCGTTTCCGTAGAAACCCCACGATCACTCTCGTCACGCCACCGTAGACGTAGCTTAGTACTTATTTTCAATAAAGGGGCGTAAAAGACCCGTCAGTACGATAATTGTATACCTGTGTTTATTTGTCGCATACCCGTGGCTAACCCTTCTAACGCTGAGCTAGCTAGGAAACCTTCTAAGCCCCTCCGGCGGAAGGAAATGTAGGATTCACTCTCGGCGTGCTCCCGCCACGAGAGTCCGGGGTTCGACTCCCCGCCAGCAATCCATTACAAGGTGTTTAGAGATATTAATATATTATGCTAGCGGTTATTGTCAAATCTAAGTATCATGTTTTTATTATGTATTATTAAAATATTGTTGATTTTGTATGTTTTCAAAAGACTGAATAAAAACGTTTTTTTTAAGATTTTGTTTTTAACTTTCATTACTATAGTGATATTTTATAATGGTTAATTATATTTGAAAAATACCAATTTTTGCACATTTTTAAACTATATTTAAAGTTAATTATCACATTTTTTATAAACATTTTTAAAGTATTGTTGAGTTAGTATGTTTTGAAAAGACAGATTAATAATGTTATATTTTCTGACCTTTTAATATAATTAGGTAGCTGAATTTTGAGACTATTTTTAAACTTCATTGTTACATTTTTACATGCTATTTAGAATATGTGTTATAAAAGGTCACATTTTATTAACCGCAAATCTTTTGAGGATGAATTGCTAATTAGGTTAAATAGTTACTGTCCACCAAACAATATTTTTAGAGTTCATAAGGTTTGAAATACACACATCAAAAGTGTCTAGGGATCAAGCATTTTTATGCGGATTTCTTGAGATTGAGATGTGGCTTTGTAATAAATTTATGATTTTATAAATTTATATGGATCCTTTTTGGTGCATTTCATAATTTGAAACAGGAACTTTCAATCAATTTCTAGTAAAAGATGAAAATCAGCTGTCAATATTTTCCCTATAAAAACATACAACGCATTGAAGACATTATTAGTGCTACTGTTTCCCTACTACTGATTAAAACCAACGTTATTATGGAGCGGCGACGTCATTTAAGCAGGGAAGAAATGCTCAGAGCCGTGGGAATGATAGAAGCTGGTTCCCGGCAACGTACTGTGGCTTTAGCTCTGAATACAAGTCAGAGTGTTATCAGTCGACTTTGGACACGTTACCGAAGCACTGGTACCGTGGCTGAGCGCCATGGAGGACGGTATCGCTGCACCACACGGAGACAAGACCGATACATTCAAATCACAACTCGAAGAGCTCCAACAATAACCGCCATGATGTTAGCCGTGAGGCTTCATCACTCTTCAGGGAACTTAATTAGCGACCAAACAGTCAGAAACCGCTTGCATGAAGTGAACCTTCATTCCCGAAGACCGCTAAGGGTACCACCTATAGCAATGCACAATCGTAGGATTCGATATCAATGGGCTCTTGAACACAGAAATTGGGCAGAAGAACAATGGCGTTTCGTGTGCTTTTCTGATGAGTCTCGTTTTGGTATGAGACCGGATACAAGACGTATACGACACTGGAGAACCCCTGGACGCCAACAGCGATTAAAATCCTGCCAGGAAGTCCATCCTTATAGTGGTGGAACCATCATGGTATGGGCGGGTATTTGGATCGGCGGAAGAACTGAGTTGATTTGGATCAGAGGCAACCTCAACGCTCAAATTTATGCTGAGACGATTGTATCAGACGTCATCGTTCCTCTACAAGTGCAAATCGGTCCCTTATTTCAGTTAATGCATGATAATGCACGACCGCACACCGCAAGAGTTGTAAGACAGACTCTCGCCGCAGCTAACATCAATGTCATGCCCTGGCCTGCTCAGTCGCCAGACTTGAACCCGATTGAGCATGCATGGGATATGCTACAGAGAAGAGCTCTGCCGAATATGGAGGGTATCCAGTCGCAAG
The DNA here is from genome assembly GCA_963921215.1 of Scoparia ambigualis. Lineage (NCBI taxonomy): Eukaryota > Metazoa > Arthropoda > Insecta > Lepidoptera > Crambidae > Scoparia > Scoparia ambigualis. Next base: position 30,408,558 of record OY992514.1, read on the forward strand.
AAGACCTTTTTTTGTTGTTGCAACGAACATGGGCGGCCATTCCACAGCGTGATTTGGATGAACTCATTTTGAGTATGCCAAACCGATGTTCTTGTGTTGTTAGTGTTCGCGGTAGAAACACGGATTATTAATTGTTTAAGTTATCCAATAAAATTTTAAAGAAAACTGTTATTTCAGTCTTTTTTTCGAACTTTAATGTTAGTGGTTCAAATGTCAAAAATCCCTTTATTAGGAAAATGGCAAATTTCTTTATTAATGCAAAGGTGACTTGGTTTATCGTTACTGTAGACAAACGAAAACACTTTATTTGATGAATCCTTAAAGAAAATTTTAATTAATATCAATCAGGAGAAAAGTTATTGCAAAAATATATGTTGATCCCTAGACACTTTTGATGTGTGTAAAACCAAGAGACTGGGTGACGAGCGGCCAGGACTGACGCGCAATGGTAACTGGAATTTTATTCCTTTGAATTACATAGGTATACATATCGAATAAAGATCAGATGCTAACTTAGCTTTAGTATATACCTACTACATAGTTATCTATGTGGTGCAGCGGTTCTGGGAATTTACAATGTATGCCTACATGTTACTCAAAATATTTTAGATATTTTGCTCTGAAATTTTCTATAGGTATGTGTTACAGGATGTATGTGTAAGGGAATTACTGTTTCCAAAACGCGAATAGAAGCATTTTGCTCGATAGAAAAAAAACCCCTGAAGGTACCTCTAAAATTTCATATAAAAATGAACATTACGACCGTGTTTTACAATGATAATTCCTATAAAATCATAAACACATAGGTATTTTTTCCATTTCTTGACTAATTTGGATTTCCAAAAAAAATTTTTTTTTATTAACTCTGATAAAAAATGTGAATGGTGCTTACGAATTACCCCGCACCGCGCAGCACCTGCGAGTGCTTAGTATTTCCGCTGACCGTCTTACCCCCCTTAATGCTCTCTAATGAAGAACCCTTCAACCTCTACATGAGTTCTTAGGTACTGTTTCTTTTTTATTCTAGTTTACATATTTTGTACTAAGCGGCTGGGACTCCGCCTACTTTGCTAGCTATACTTTTACAGTGTTGTATTCTATTTCCTATTTTCTGATACAATATGTACATATTCTAACTTCTTATTTTCTATGCATATTGCTTAATACTACTACATTTTTTGTTTTTCTATATTTATCTTATCTTAATTAAGACCTAGGCCTCGGTGCAACTTATAAGCTATTTCTCTTATTTTCTATTACATTTTTGTGCTTAGTTTGATAATGTTATATTAAATAGCTTTTTATACATATTTATTTAGGTCCTATTAATTGTATAAACAATTTATACAGTTATAGTCCATTTATTAAGCTTGGTACATATTTTTATGACTAATTAGGTTTTATTCCGTTTTCTGACAATTTCCAGTATTTTTGTGCAGTACTCTAGGAATTTCTCCCTAGAGTCACTAGCGAAGATTGCACCGTAGTTTTTCGGAACCATACTCAGGTCCAGTTGCGCCTGTATGTTGTACCTCACACGAGTGTGTATTTATTATATGTTTCCTCTTGGCATTCATAGCAGCTTCCTTGGCTAACAGGTCAGCCCTTTCGTTACCCTCCATTTCGGCATGTGCTTTCATCCAGTGCAAATTTACAGATTTGCCCTGGGCAAAAGCTCGCATAATGTTCGCTCGCGATTCCACTGCCAGGCAATTGAGGGAGGTCACATCAATGTCAACAACCTTACTTATAGTTCAAAATATCTCTCATTCATTCATATACTCTATTCTCGCCTCCATTAGAGCACCTGAACCACGAAATTCTACCCGAAATATTAAGTAGCGAAGTGGGAAAAGCTCTCTACCAAATGAGGAGCGACAGGTCACCTGGTGATGACGGAATAACGGTTGAGCTGCTGAGTGCGGGTGGGCAACCAGTACTGCATGTTCTTGTGAAACTATTTAACGGTGTTTTATTTGGTGTGAAATCCCCACTTGCCTGGAAAAATGCAATAGTTACGATACTCCACAAGAAGGGAGACTGTTTAAACTTAAAAAACTACCGTCCCATATCTCTCCTTTCACAAATTTATAAACTGTTTGCCAAAATCCTTTGAAACCGCCTCACTCGGCAACTAGACGAATGCCAGCCTATAGAGCAAGCCGGCTTTCGGAGCGGTTTCTCCACGATCGACCACATCCACACCGTGAAGCAGCTATTGGAGAAGAGTTCCAAGTACAACCGGCCCCTATGTTTAGCTTTCGTTGATTACGAAAAAGCATTCGACACTGTCGAACATTGGGCCGTGTTTAACTCTCTTCATCGCTGCCAGATAGACGCACGTTACGTGGCCGTGCTCAAAGAGCTGTATCAAGCGGCAACGATGCAAGTGAAAATGCACGAACTAACCGACCCAATATCAATCAAAAGTGCCAAGGCAGTCTCGCAGTATGCAACGTTCTGTGCGGTCGTGCGTCGATTGCAATTTGTAAAAGTGTAAATCGGACACGTATCGCGGCGCGTGACGCCGCTGGAACAGTCACCATGAGCGACAAACTCGTGGTAAACGAGCTCCTCGCCTTCCTGCAACAGAAGCTGGACGTGATGGACGAAGTGAGTGCAGTGCAGATCTGCAAGTCCAGCTTCAGCGAGGAAGACATATCTGCAGCTAAGAAACTTTTGTTTGGTTTACTGAACAAAAGCGATCCAATGGTGTCTCATCGGCGCGACGGGACACCGAAGAGCCTTCAGGAGATTATCACACTGCTGAAAGAGACCGACCCTGACGACGTGGCAACGTTTGTGGCGAGGTACCTAAATAAGCTCCCCCCCGTCACGTTCGATCACGTCGACGTAACCAGCCTCCTGAAGGACATCGTTACCATGAAGGCGGGCTTGGCGGACGTAGTGCTGAAATACGAGGCATCACAGATCGCTGTGAGTGAGTTGCGCAAGAAGGTTGACAGTTTGCGCGCATCACTCGCAGTAACTAGGTCAGCCGTCGATGACTCAAACGTCAACACGCGACGCGGTGCATTCGTCAATGCGCCGCGGCTGAGTTTCGAGTCAGCATTCTCGCGACGCGGTGCCGCACGTGACAGCTGTGCCTGAGCCTGTCACCAAACAAGCGAAGCTCAGCCGTCGTGACTACGCCTCTGTTGCTGCATCCAGCTTAAAAGCTCAGAGAGTGTCAGAGCGTGACGCCATGGATCGAGACGACGACGGTTTCGTCAAGGTCCAAAGGAAGAGGGCACGCCATAACCGGCCGAACCAAAACCGTTGCGGTACCGCACTGACAGGGCCCCAATTTCTGCTGCGCGCTGCGACGCCGACTACGCCGATGTACCTGTCGCGCCTGCACCACACCATCACCGTGCAGGATGTGATAGAGTACATCAAGACGAAAACCAACTTCCTTCTGAGGGTGGAGCCGCTGGAGTCGCGACACAATGTCAGCTTCAAGGCATTTGTGGTGCGAGTCCCGACATCTAAGCTGGTTGACACCTTTATGAAGGAGGACTTCTGGCCGAAGGGCGTGGTGTACCGGCGTTTTCGCGGGAGATTACCCGACAACATCACCGGAGCAACACAATATGGTGCTTAATAAATACTAACATAGTTATAAGGTATATACTAACAAAAAATGTTTTATATTGTATGTGTGTGAGCCGTTACTTGCCCACACAAGAAATGTCAGAATAGTTACGACGTCACGGGAAGAGTTACGAGAGTCTTGTCAAATAAAAAATACGTCGATACTAATTGAATGCCTTTAATGCACTGTTACATACGAGCTAATACATTGTCCATAACCAAAGTAGGTCGGTTGTGCAATATAACGCGACAACGCAAATATGAATTAACAATAGTTATTATATTAAAATAACAATGGCTTGTACATATTGCCAACAACAACAAAAGATATGCATAAAAAACAAAAAAAAAGGAAAGTTTGTCAAGTTGATAACCTTGTAAGGACATTGTTTAGTTACACTAAGGTTTTGGCAAATTATCAAATTTTATTGTTCTGTTCCTTGTTGGGGACGTAGCCCTGTCCACACTTGCTCTGGAACCACTCACTTCGCGGAACCTAGACATAGGGGTGTGTCGCGCACTCACACCACCTTCATTCACTGCACTCACGACACTGTCACGACTCCGACCTAGTTCCAAGTCAGAGACTTGGGCTGGCTGCTGCTGCTGCGTTCCGTTGACGCATCTTGCTGTCAAACATCTTCCGAATCTGAATACTACATAAGCCATAAGAAGCAAGACCAACGGGATTAAAATGGAATAGATAATCGTGTAATGTGTAAGGTCTTGACTTCTCATTTATAAATCACCAAACTTTTATAAATTATTAAATTAAAATTTTAATCTATTTTTGAAAATCTATTTGATCAAAATCTATTTACTACAAACACAGACTTCTTAGGGTCTGTGACAACAAATGTTAATGGTTTCTCTTTTGACTTTAAAACTATAAGACTGACAAGCTCGGCAAGTGGCGGCATTGTGGTTTTGGGCGTCGCGTCAGATGGTTGTCTAGAGGTGATTGTAAAAAGAAATAAAGTGAAGTTTATCCTAAAGGAAGTTTCATTTGGAGGTGGTCTTACAATTCAGAAGTGGGATTACAAACGTAAGTACACGCTGAGATGTTTTATTTGCAGAAATTATTTTCCTATAGAATTAATGAAAAATTATAGTAATTAAACCTAGTAAAAAGAGTTAATGTTAGGTGATTTAATATTAATAAATCATGATATAATAAGATGGTCATTTGAAATTAATTCATTGTGGCTTTGAAGCACGCCAAAACGCAGTAAGAAAACGGCTTCTAGAAGATACGGTTTTAAAAATTATTTGGTAATCCGTTTATATTAAGGCAATCCGTTAATGGTTTAAGAAAATAATAGTGGATCAAGGATTCTTCTTCGGTTTTCTATTGTCACAAGCCAATAGTTTTCTTTTACCACCATTTTCATTTTGATTTTTCTATCAAGGCATGGTTGGATAATATTTTTGAGATTGCAAATCCGTTTTTATTACAACAATCCATTATTATTTTATGAAAATAAAGCTAAAAATCAGGTTTTGCTTCGGTTTTACATTGATAGGTACATATATTTTACCAATTTCTTTCTAGTCTGCTACCTTTTTCTGGCTAATCCGTTTTTATTACTACAATCCATTATTATTTTATAAAAATAAAGCTAAAAATAAGGTTTTGCTTTGGTTTTACGTTGCTAAGTACATATATTTTACCAATTTCTTTCTAGTCTGCTACTTTTTGTTTGTATGCCATTTTGTGCATCGATAAAGAGAAGGCGAGGTTATTAGCACAATCCTTTATCGGTTTGCCAAGATTAACTGAAATAAACTTTCTTCTTATACTTCGCATAATAAAACATAGATAGTTCTTTCCCCTCTTGAATTGATAATTACACGAAAAGTAAGAAATTTTGTTTATTTCCGAGGTCCAATGGAGAGTACAAGTCATGACAAGAGTGATGTTGATGGCTTGGGAACTCAACGTTGTAACCGTAGCTGGTCGAGGAGTCCCACCCATCGCGATGTCCGCAGCCAGAGCCACAGTTTGCGGGACCAAGAGAGGGAACGACTACGAGTTTTGGAGGATCAAAATGTGGGTAGTTACGAAAACAGCCACCAACGAAGGGTGACTCCTGGCCAAGAAAAAAGCACTTCTAGACGAAGTCGACCACGCAGTCGCCACAGTGTCCATAGTCGAGGCCGTAGCCGGAGTCTGCGAGCTCGAGAACAAGATTTACAGCTTGAGAAGGAACGCCTTCGTCAATTGGAGTGCATACTTCAGAAAGAACGAGATTTGGAATTCCGCGAGCAACGCAGGCGCCGCCGAACGGACAGCAATCAGCGTGGGCGTCGCCTGGACAGCGAGAGACGCGAGTGCTGCTTGGATGACGAGCAACGCGAACGCCGACGTGACCGCGATCAACACGGAAATCAGCATCAAGATCAGCGGAGTCGTGACGTCAGTTCCGGGCGTCACTCAAGGTCATGTAGCCCATTTTTCTCAACTAAAGATGTCGTTAAACTAATTAAATCGTTAAAAACCAGTGCTGCCTCGCAGCCGTCAGATCTGAGTGCGCATTCAAGTAGCAAACTTGACTATAGGAATATTTTACCAGAATTCGATCCTTCTGCTAAGAACCAACGTATGGACGTGTGGTTAAGAAAAGTGAATGAATGCGCCTCAGTTTATGGCTGGGATGAGAAGACGACTATACATTTCTCAATGCAAAAACTACAGGGGCTGGCCAAAGTTTGGTATCAAAGTCTGAACACCATTCTATTTACATGGCATGAGTGGCAAGAGAAGCTTCAAAAAGCTTTTCCTTGCGAGCAGAACTATGGCCAGTCCTTGGAAGACATGTTGCGCCGCAGGAGTAGATTTAACGAACCGATTGAAAATTATTTTTATGAAAAGCTTGCACTTATTAATCAATGTGAAATTACTGGCAAACGTTCGGTTGACTGCATTATCCATGGTCTTAGTGATAAAACTACTAAATCCAGTGCTTTAGCTTTACGATGCTCCGAACCCGATCAACTACTGCAGTTTTTACTAAGTAACAAGGAACATCCATATCAGACTTCTTTTAGAAATAAAAGTACTTTTGAAAATTACAACCTGAATAGCCAGCAGACCAGGTCGAACATCAAACAAAATATTCATAGCTCAGGTGCATTTTGTTACAATTGTAAGGAGAAAGGTCACCTTTATGTAAAATGTACTAAGCCTTTACTAAAATGCAATAACTGCCACAAGATAGGACATCTTATTGAAAATTGCCGATCAACGCAAGAAGGTCAGTCCATAAAGCTTAACAGTGTATATAAGACAATGTGTATTGCTAGTTCTAACTCCAACCCAAGTGCTAAGTTTGTTAAGGAAGTCATCATTAATGGTATGTCGTTAGAAGCATTTGTTGACTTTGGGAGCGAGGTTACCTTAATTAAACAGTCCAGTGCTATTAAATTAGGGATCGTAAATGATGAAGTACCTTCCACTATGAAAGGTTTCGGTAACAGACTAGTCCAGTCCTTAGGTACGGTGACACTGAATTTATCGATTGATGGGGTTTCCGCAGTAGTCGCTTGCAAAGTGGTTGACGACTGTTGGCTTGACAAACCTATGTTAATAGGTCAGACATATTCCGAACAACCTCACATAGTAGTTTTTAAAGATGCAACAACGTTAAAATTTCTCGATGTTGCCACTGAAGTTGCCTCGAACTGTTATAACGATGACGACGAAAGTCGTTCCATAAGAGTTAGAATGGTAGGGCGTAGTAGACTTTACGGTACTGCCAGCGTTAGGGCGGCAACAGAAATCAATTTCAATGGAAATATTTTACTGTATACAAAAATAGTAGGAAAACCCAATGATCAGTATGTCGTACATGGTGATAGTTATAAAGTCAGTAACGGTTTGCTAAGTGTAACGGTAACCCCATGTTCAATACCATGTATGCTGTATGAGAATTTTGTATTCTCTCGTGCTGAAAAAATTGAACTCATCCAAAAGGTAGCTGCTGTAACATCAGAGTCTGTATATGTTGCGAATAGTCAGACTTCTGAGGAATTAGATACAAGCAAAATTAAAATAGGCACGTTAGTACCCGAGAAAGACAAAGCCAGGTTATTCGAATTACTTAAACGATATAATCATTGTTTTGCATCTAGTTTGACTGAATTAGGATGTACTGATGTCACGCAAATGGAAATTGAGATAAACAGTGACCGACCGGTCGTCTATCGACCGTATAGGCTCTCACATCATGAACGTGAAAAGGTTCGTACCATGATTGATGATATGTTAAAAGCTGAAATAATTAGGGAATCAGTTTCGAATTACGCTAGCCCTATCATATTAGTTAAAAAAAAGGATGGCACAGTACGCATGTGCATCGATTATAGGATGCTAAATTCAGTCACGGTGAAAGAGAGGTACCCAATGCCAATAATCGATGATGAAGTGTGTCGACTATCGGGTCAGGCATGGTTCATCACCTTGGACTTAATGTCAGGCTATTATCAGGTGCCTATTGCAGAACGGCACAAACATCTGACGGCTTTTGTCACTCCGGACGGACAATACGAATTCAATCGTATGCCGTTCGGATTAGCTAACGCTCCTGCCGTATTTCAGAGGATGATGAATCATGTCTTAGGATCGGCACGATTTGATAAGGCTACTGTTTATATTGATGACGTATTGGTATATGGCAGGGATACAGACGAAGCCCTTACCAGGCTTGAAGAGGTATTAAAGCTCCTTGACGAAGCTAAACTTAAATTGAATCTCTCAAAATGTAGTTTCCTGCAAAATAATATAGAGTATTTAGGTTATGAGATTAGCTTGTCGGGAATGAGACCCGGTGAAGCGAAAATACGAAGCGTATCCGATTTTCCTAAGCCTGTAAATGTTCACACAGTTCGTCAGTTCTTAGGACTTGTTAGCTATTTTAGGAAATTTATCCAAGGTTTTGCCGAACTGGCTGCTCCACTTACGAAACTTTTAAAGAAAGATGTAAGGTGGGAGTGGACAAATGCTCAAGAACAAGCTTTTGCAGCACTCAAGTCCAAGTTAGTCACTAGACCAGTCCTTGCCATTTATAATTACACTGCAGATACTGAACTTCATACGGATGCCAGTCGAGTAGGAATCGGTGGGATACTACTGCAACGAAAAAAGGGTAGTACGGACTCCTTAAATCCTGTGGCGTACTATAGTCGACAAACGACCCCAGAAGAAAAGAACTTTCATTCTTATGAACTCGAGACATTAGCCGTTGTTTGTGCTTTAAAGAAGTTCAGAGTCTTTTTGTTAGGCAAGGAGTTCAAAATCGTTACCGATTGCAGTGCCCTACGCTCCACGTTTCAAAAAAGGGATCTCATTCCCAGAATAGCGCGATGGTGGCTCGTTCTGCAAGAATTCGAATGCGTAGTGGAGTATAGGCCTGGAACAAAAATGGCTCATGCGGATGCTCTATCCAGAAATCCTATTCTAGGCGAGGCTATGAATAGCGAGGTAGATTATGCTACAATCTTTGCTATTAGTAATGAAGATTGGCTTCTCACCTTACAATTAGGTGATACGGAGTTAGGAAGAATTCGAAGCATGGTTAAAAGTGATATTGATGCGAGAGGTCTTGATTATATAAAAGAAAATTATTTAGTAAAAGATAATAAATTATTTAGATACCTAGACGGAGATAAAAATAAAATTAGGTGGGTTGTTCCCAAGGGTGCGAGGTGGCAGGTTTGCAAAATGAACCACGACGATATAGGACACGTGGGGGGTGAGAAAACGTTAGAACGAATAAAAAAATGCTACTGGTTTTCGAAAATGAAACGTTTTGTCGCGAAGTATGTCAAATCTTGTATTGTATGTACTTATGCAAAAAGGACTGTTAATACACATGAAGGTTTACTACATCCTATTATTAAAGTCGAAAAACCATTCCACACTTTGCACACCGACCACCTCGGACCATTTGTAAAGTCTAAAAGAGGACACACTCACATACTTGTAACCGTTGACTCGTTCACTAAATTTGTATTTATAAAACCGGTTAGAAATACTAATACACAAAACGTAATTAAAACTCTAGAAGATATTTTTGACACCTTCAGAAACCCGGACCGCTTAGTAAGCGATCGCGGAAGCTGTTTTACCTCCCATGCTTTTAGAAAGTTCTGTCTAGACAAAGGTATTAGACATGTATTAAACGCAGTAGCGAGTCCAAGATCTAACGGACAAGTAGAGCGGTATAATCGAACTATCTTGGACTCGCTTACGGCACAAAACCTTAGGGATGATGAGAAGGATTGGGATAATAAACTAGGAAAGATACAATGGGGTCTCAACAACACCTTACAAAAGACGATAGGCAGAACCCCAGCCGAAGTAATGTTCGGTACTTCAATGAATAGTGAGAGTAATCCAGCATTGAATGAAATATCAGATCTTACTCGCGAATCATGTGATATATCGTCTGTTCGATCAGAGGTCAAAAGTAGAATTGATAAGCAACAAGTAATACAAAAACAAAATTATGACAGGAAACGTAAGCCAGCTCGAATATATCATAATGGAGAACTAGTTAAAATAGTTAAAACAGCATTCCAAAATGATGGCAAAAGCACTAAGCTTTTGCCCTCTTATGAAGGACCATTTAAAGTAATTAAAGTATTAGGAAACGATCGTTACAAAGTGGCTCCCATTCCTGGGTTTGATGGCATGAGAAACAAAAGAAAAACTACAGTGGCCTCTGATCGGATGCAACCGTGGATACACATAGCTTCTTTAGAACTAGACGATGACGACACTGATGCTGATGCTATAGACGATACAAGTGACCATGACTTAGCAGATGAAAATTATTAAGTTTAAAAAAAAAATATATATTTTACTGCAAAATAGTTTTATTTTTGTTCTAGACCAAGGCACGAGACTTCGTGAGCGAGCGGGTTCGTAACTTGGTTTCGCTACGTGATCTGGACGGGGAGCCAGGCACGAGACCTCGTGAGCGAGCGGGTTCGTGTCTTGGTCTCGCTAGAAGTGACGTTTTAAACGGTGTATCCGGCACGAGGCCTCGTGAGCGAGCGGGTTCGTGACTTGGTATATTTGGGTGTAATCTTCTGAACGACAGGTCAAGCACGAGACTTCGTGAGCGAGCGGGTTCGTGACTTGACTTCGTTCAGTAAGATATCATGTTGAGACAAACTAGACACGAGATCACGTGAGCGAGCGGATTCATGTCGTAGTATTTAATAAATTTAATTTAGAATGAAGGAATAGAGTTAATGAAAGTGATTTGATACTTGATTCTTTGTTATACCTTAATATTATTGTTAGCTAGTATTAGTTCAACCATTATTTTATTTATGGCAGGTTAAAGTGGTAAATGAGATAGTATGTACATAATTGCAACTAGATGAACTTAGACACGTTTACATAATAAAGTAAATTGAAGAGTATATTAAATTAATGAACTGATTCTAGTACTATTAATAATTCATAAGGAAGGAAATATTTGTTTATTTTAAGTTTTTTAAATTATTGTATGTTAGAAATTTAAATGAAAGAGTTGATCATGTTGATCAATGCATTTAGCAAATTTTGTTATTATATTTATTATTTATGTTGTCTGTATTGTTTAACAGTTTTATGTTGTACCTATATTATGTAAGAATGACTCCACTTGCCGAGTGTAAGGTTTCCAACAGAGTCGTGTATGGGGTCATACACGTTATCAGGATGGTCGAGTGTAAGGTCTTGACTTCTCATTTATAAATCACCAAACTTTTATAAATTATTAAATTAAAATTTTAATCTATTTTTGAAAATCTATTTGATCAAAATCTATTTACTACAAACACAGACTTCTTAGGGTCTGTGACAACAAATGTTAATGGTTTCTCTTTTGACTTTAAAACTATAAGACTGACAAGCTCGGCAAGTGGCGGCATTGTGGTTTTGGGCGTCGCGTCAGATGGTTGTCTAGAGGTGATTGTAAAAAGAAATAAAGTGAAGTTTATCCTAAAGGAAGTTTCATTTGGAGGTGGTCTTACAAATGAGTAAAGTCGGTCAAATCAATTGGTTGCAAATTTTGCGTTTTCAATTCTTCTATTTGCTGTTTTATTGACTCATACGCTTGATCATGGTTTTCTACTTCGTTTTCTTGTGGAGTATGAAAAGATGAAGAATTAATAATATCATTCAAAGCGGACATCGGCTGTATTGTGGGGATCTCAATATGTTGTTGTAAAAATAGTTGATTGTTATAATCATGATGGGCTTGTATAGTAAATGTGTCACCCTTTATGAGACAGCCTTGACCAATATTAATGAGGCCATTGCCCTGCAATTGTTTTGTATCCAGTCCAGCTGGGCATAAAACGCGAACTCTGCACTCCCGGCAGCATGAGTACAACCAAGCGCCGGGCGATTGTAATTTGACCCAGTTATCGGAACATTGTCTGAGCTCTGCCCGACAAAAGGTGTCATTGTTATTATTATATACAGTAATTGCACATATTGACTTATCAAAGTGGACATTAAGTATGGGAATACTTTCGTAGCATAAAAAGCTATTTTGATATCTTTTGCACGTTTGTATGTCACTTTCTGTCATTGGTATAATCATATCTTTTTTCATGTTGACTGCGATGTAGGGAGTGATGGGAATATTATACATCATTTTGTCATTATTTTTCGATGGTAAAAAATTGTTTTGCTAAGTTCAAACTGACTTTGACTTAGTAGCGGAATTCTAATTTCTATAATTAAATAAGCTTTTGTCACTTTGGCGCGGATTCGTAGCAATTGATATAACTCTCTTACATTATTCGTCGGTACTACTAATTCACCTTGTAGTCGTCCAGATATGAGATTGAGTTGATTTTGCAATTCAGTAGGCGAAATTAAGTGTATGTCAAGTCGCCCGTGATGAATGTTTGTAATGGTGTCAATTAACGTTCCTTGAACTCTTCTTAAATTTGATAAAATAACATCGACGGAGAGCGCCGTTGTTAACACAGAGAGAGCTTGCATTTGATGGTCTGCAGATTGCCGCACCTCATTAATAGCCAACGTCATATTCTTTAGATGTTCGTTAATAAAGTGAAAGTGGCTATTCATAATAGCGTCATTACGTTTTAAGATGTTGTTTTTCGGCCTCCAGAATAGACGTTTGATTTCGTATCATATTTAATAAATGGCTTTCATTGTTTTTAATCGATATGATATCTTTTTCATATTTTGCAGCAAATTTGTCATCTAACACGCCAAATAAAGAGTTAGCAATGTTTCCTATGCCATTAATTAATCCTCTTTTCACTCTTATTTCATTTTTGGTTTGAAATAATTCATTGTAGTAGTTTATTTCATTTAATTCGTGATCAAACTGGGATATAATTGGTCTAAATGTCATTTCGGTCTTGTCTAAAGTTTTCAGATGATTAACATAGTTTTGAATGTCAGCCATGTTCTGCCAATATTTGGTCATATTATAGTACACTACCAATTTCCATTGGTCTTGCACAATTCTCATGTCAGCGATTTTGTCAAAGTAAAGTGTGTTTGTTGTATTAAATCGTTTAATATTAAAACTTTGTTGTAGTGTAGGCGTTATCAATGTCATAAGTAGCGTTAGCACAGCGACGAAATAGCTAGGTTGTTTTCGATTTCTGGCGCTACATTTGGGATTTTGTGAAGGTTTATCCTCATTTTTCTCGTCGTCATCTTTTGAAAGGGTGCTGTCATTATCAGGGTACACCGGCAATGGTGTCAGTTTTATGATAGGTCGTTTTAAATGTCCGTTCTTTGTTTTTATTGTCACTACACGAACACATCCATCTTTTCCTGCATGTAATTCCGTTATCTTTCCCATGGCCCATTTCGACGGCGGCATGTTTTCTTCATTAACCAGGACAATGTCATTAATTTTTAAGTTGGGTTTGCTGTGATGCCATTTACTGCGTGTTTGTAAGCGATGGAGATATTCTTTAGACCATTTATTCCAAAATGATTGATGCATTTTCTGTACTAATTGCCAACGCGTATGTGGGTTCTTAAGTTCCTCTGGGTCTTCTAGAGGAGTAGATAACAATGGACCTCCAACCAAAAAATGTCCAGGTGTCAACACATCCTCTTCTGCATTCTCTGTCAACGCATATAGTGGCCTTGAGTTAACGCAAGCTTCTATTTGAGCTAACAACGTGTAGAACTCGTCAAATGTTAACTTTTGTTCCCCAATTATGCGTTTGAGATGATGTTTGACGCTTTTTACGGCGGCCTCCCAAAGACCACCTGCATTTGGCCATGCTGGAGCATTAAAGTGCCACGTGACGCCCATGGTGCTGATGTCATTCAAAAAGTCGGGGTTAATAACTTCCAAAGCCTCATTGTATTGTTTATTTAAAATTTTCGCTGCACCAACAAAATTAGTACCATTGTCTGAATATATATGTTTGGGTACTCCGCGGCGTGCACACATGCGTTTAAACGCAGCTAAAAATGATGCACTACTCAGATCTGGCACAAGCTCCAAAGGTATAGCTTTCGTGGCAAAACACACGAATACGGCTATGTAACCTTTTAAGGTCTTTATGCCCCTACCTTTGTTAGCCTTTATGTCCACAAAACCACTGAAATCCACACCTGCATGAGTAAACGGGCGTGATGGTGTCACTCTTGGCTCCGGAAGATTAGACATTATTTGTTGTGGATTTTGTGGATTATGACGCCTGCACTTCATACATTGGCGGATTCTTTTCTTGACCGCTCTGTTGCCAGATATAATCCAATACTTATAACGAGTATACGCTAATGTCAGGGTGGCACCTCCATGCAGAGTACCTTGATGAGCTTCGTCAATGATAAGTCGCGTTAAATGAGCGTCATGTGGCAATATAATTGGATGTTTTCTGTCATATGTCAAGTGAGAATACTGCAACCTCCCACCAACTCTTAAAATTCCATATTTATCTACAAACGGATTTAATGTCAATAGTGAGTTTTTAGATGAAATAGGTTTATTCTTCATGAAACTAGTTATAGTGTCACTAAAATGTTGCGCTTGTACCGCTTTAATTACTGTTTGTAACGCCATTCGTATTTCGCTTGCAGTTAAATGATTATGTAATTCATTGTTATTGTTTCGTCGCGTGCGCTGTATGAAACGTGATATCCAACATATGATCGGGACTACTCGAGTTATCTTGCTACTTTTGTTTATCAATTCAATTATAACAGAAGGCGTAATTAATTGTATTGCACATGATGATTTTATATTCTTTTGTTCTAACTTAGGAGCTTCAAATTGTGGTATATCTGTCGGTATGCTATCGTCTTTAAGCCATGACGGTCCATTCCACCACAACTTGTTATCTATTAGCTGTGATGGATGTAGCCCCCTGGTAGCGCAATCTGCTGTATTTTCCTCTGACTTCACATGTCTCCACTGAGAAGCGGGCATTATGTTAATTATTTCACGCACACGGTTAGCGACAAAGGTTTTCCACCTTGACTGGTCGGTCACCTTGAAGCCACCCCAGCACCACCATGGAATCTGTCCATCCAAAAATTTCCATTGTCACGTTTTCCTGTACGGATGCTCTTATTTTATTTATTAGTTTTGTCAATAACACTGCAGCGCACAGCTCTAAACGTGGTAATGTCACAGGCTTTTTTGCGGGCGCGAGTTTGGTTTTAGCGGCAAGTAATGTCAGTCTTATTTTACCGTTGTCCTCAATAGTTCTGACGTAAACGGCACATGCCATTGCCTTCTCTGAAGCATCCGAAAAACCATGCAACTGTATAAGCCTTTCAGTATTTCCAATCCATCTAGGTATACGAAACTTATCAATATTCTTCAAATCGTCCCGTAATCTGATCCATTCTTGCCTGACGTCCTGAGAAATCTGATCATCCCAGCTTATCCCTTTATACCAAAGCTTCTGAAATAAAATTTTTGCTTTTATTGTAATAGGTGCTAACCAACCTAACGGATCAAATAACTTAGACATATCTGATAGCATCATCCGCTTTGTGTATTTGTCATCCGTATTATAATTTATTTTATTTTCGAACATGAATGAGTCAGATGTGGGTTCCCACTTAAGTCCGAGTGTTTTTGTTGACTCTGCACATTTAAAGTCGATGCTTGTCATGTTTAATTGATCTGGAGTTAAATGATTTAGTAATTCAGGCGTGTTGCTGGACCATTTACGTAGATTGATGCCTGCTCTTTTTAGCATGCCAATTAATTGAATTTGTGTCTGCTTGGCGACGTCAGCACTATTATTTCCCGCCAGCAAATCGTCGACGTATAGATTTTTTAATATAACTTTCGCTGCTAAAGGATAACTTTCTTTCTCATCGTCTGCTATTTGTTTTAAAGTTCTTAACGCTAGAAAGGGTGCCGCCTTAGTGCCATATGTCAATGTGCATAACTGATATTCTTCTATGGCGGTCCCATTTCTCCATACTATTTTCTGCAGGTGCTGGTCATCTTCGTGCACAAGGATCATTCGATACATTTTTTCACAGTCTGCAACGTAAACATGTCTAAAAGTACGCCAATTGATCAATAATCCTTGGATGTCATTATGCAACTTCGGGCCACACTCCATCAGGTCATTGAGACTATACCCTGATTTCGTTTTGGACGAAGCATTGAAGACCACGCGCAGTTTAGTTGTCGTGGATTCTTCTTTATGTATATCATGGTGAGGTAGGAAGCAATGAGGATCTTTTTTCTCCACGCATCTTTTTATGTGACCCAGGACTATATACTCGTTCATAAACTTGCAATAGTTGTCATGCAGTTTGTCATCCTTGACTAACCTAGTTTCCAGGTGTTTCAACTGAGCCACGGCTCTTGGTTTGGATGGACCAAGATGCTGTTCAAAGTGCTCTATCATTGGCATACGCACTTCGTACCTCCCGTTAGCTAATCTTCTAGTAGTCGACACGTAAAAGTCTTCACACCACTGCTCTCTTTCTGTCAATGCATTCTTTTCGGCCACCTCTTCCATCTCCCAAAATCTAGACAAATCTTCTTCATTACTCACAACCACGTGACAGTTAAAACTTGGATAATTTATGCTCCCAGACAAAATCCAACCCAGTTTCGTTTGCTGAGCGATAGGCTGCTGTGATGACCCTCGCAATAATCCATTCATAATTATCTCTGAGTACACTTTCACGTCAAGTAAAATGTCAATAGGACTCGAAATATGATACTCGGGATCTGCTAACTGAATGTTTAATAGGTGTGAATAATTTTTCTTTGCGAATGACGTGTTGGGTAGGTTATTAATAACTTTAGTCATAATGAGCGCTTCTGTTTCAAACTCAAAATCATCATAGATTGATTTACAATTAAGTGCCATTTTGCCCTTGCCCTTTCTGGGGGCGACGCCTACTCCACATACTGATGCATTGATATGCTGACGACGAAGGCCTAATAGTTGCGCTGCATTTTCTGTGATGAGCGTGATTTGTGACCCTTGATCCAGAAGGGCACGGAATGTCATATACGTGCCATCTGCTGCTCTCACTTTAATCTTTACGGTTGTCAATAACATTTCATCGTTATCGCTGTCAACATGGTTTGAATTTTTATTTACGGTGTGCGGTGATGATTTAGAGGTCGATGACATCGGTTGGTCGCCAAGCGCTTCTTGTAGCAACGAATTGTGTGCTTTATTGCAACTTTTGCAGCGTTTGTTAGAATTGCAAATACCTTTTTCGTGGCGATAAAGGCAATTCTGGCAAATATTATTTTTTGCAATAGCATCTAACTTCATTTCTGGCGACATACTTACAAACCGTTTGCACTGATGCAATGCATGCTCGAAATTACACAATGGACATTTGTCACGTTTAAAATTAGTATAGTATGCCCGGGAAAAGTTATATTTTTGACCTGAATTATAATATTTTTTGTCACTTTTGTTGTCATAATTTGTCAGAGGTTTGTGAACCTTTTGCAAAGTAGAGTCGTCTCTCTTGCGAATGGGCTCTAAAGCCGTAAATTGAACCTCTAAAAATGAGAAAAACTCTTCGATCTTCGCTAACTCTCGCGGATTTTTTCGTTGCTCTTGATAATCCTTATAGGTTTCGCTATCCAGCTTCTTAGATAACAGATGTACCAAAAGTGGACCCCATGTGGTCGTGTCAACTCCAAGATTTTGTATGGCGTGCACGCATTCTTTACTTATGTCATGCAACTTTCTAATCTCAAAAGATGTCTGTTTTTGAATACTATGCTGATTAAGAAACACCTCTATCTGTTTGGTGAAAAGCAGTTGTTTATTATTATATCTTTGGCATAAGATATCCCACGCTGTGTCGTAGTTATCCGCCGAAATATGGAGATGCTGAATAAGTCTTTCCGCTTCTCCTTTCAACTTACTCTTTAAATGTTGCATCTTCTGAGACTTAGAAAGTGTGGGATTTTGGTGAATAGTCTCTTTGTAAAGGTCAATAAATGTTGGCCAGTCAGTATAATTCCCCGAAAATACAGGTATGTTCATCTTAGGTGTTGACTCCTTGAGATGCGCTGTAGATGATAACTTGCGATTTAAGATTTTCTTAATCTCCCTGTATTTTAACTCATGCTCATTATACTCATCTTCATATACATTGTCTGACTCCTTCAACAAATTGTCGATTTGCCAATGCAACTTGTCAATACACTCCCAACGTGCTTGTATGCTACGAAGTTCATCTTCTAGCTCCCATTTTTCCTCTATCTCATCCACATCACAATAATGAATTTGCCTGATAAATGCTTTAAAGTTTGTCTGCTGCTGACTTATCAAATTGTTCAGTTTCAACACATCTTCCCCCTCTTTTCCGATCTCCTTGCTGTCAGACGGTTGGGACATGTTGAATTTCGCAATCATAAGTCTAGTCAATTCATAATATTTTAGTGTTTGTCCATACATATCCCTTACAAAATATTCATGCTAATCGTCCTTAAATGTCAACAACTGATCGTTGTTAAATTGGAAATTATCCCAAAATTGATCTAATCTCTCTAGCTTCTTGCTTATATAATCTGCCGTCTTCCTGCTAGACGGATCTTTCTTGAAATTGGTATTCTCCCGTTCTAAACTCTTGATAATGGCCTGTTGGTTATTAAAAATAGCCTCCATGTTTGTCAATTGTTAAGTAGTAAAAATGTATAATGGAACAGTCTTACTTGGTTACAACTGCCACCTACGTTGTCACCTTGGGCTCGGAACGACAAGCCAAGCCTCGCCTTGTCACAATGCAATGTTGTCAGGTTCAAATCCCGGCGATGCTGTCTCTTATGGCAGGTAATCACGCAATAGTCGCGTGATGAATATGCTCGTACGACGTACTGCACTTATTCCTCACAAAGGAAATGTCACACTAACTTTTGTCAGAACTTTGTCAAATTATTGTCACTAGAAAATAGTTAATACTGCAAAATATTGTCACTGTACTATATTAAATTAATGTCACTGTTTTATAATTATTGTCACTTGTCACTATGCCTCATCACATGAGCAATGTACTATATTTTTTACTGTCACTGATAAATCCTTCCTAAACCACACGAATCTCGCGACGGAAAGTCCAGGAAAGACCGCTCGAAGGACCAAACTGTGTGAGCCGTTACTTGCCCACACAAGAAATGTCAGAATAGTTACGACGTCACGGGAAGAGTTACGAGAGTCTTGTCAAATAAAAAATACGTCGATACTAATTGAATGCCTTTAATGCACTGTTACATACGAGCTAATACATTGTCCATAACCAAAGTAGGTCGGTTGTGCAATATAACGCGACAACGCAAATATGAATTAACAATAGTTATTATATTAAAATAACAATGGCTTGTACAGTATGTATGTTAGTCTGTAAGGTATTTATTATATGGGCCTCTCTGTATGTTTACCATCTTGTACGTTAAGTAAAATTTTAAACACTGAAAAAAGACGACAACCTCAGGCGGGAATCGAACCACGCACCTTCCGCATTCCGGGCGGCTGCCTTAACCACTTGGCTACCGAGGTCTGGCTTTCAACCGTCGAAATTTGTCAGTGCTTGATGCTTATGTTTTTAGTCAACATTGCTTCATCAAATCTTAGAAGTTTTCACCTCTGAGATCCCAAAGAAATATTTTTACAAATATTTGAATATTCGGTTAAGATGAAGCTGCGTTTATAGATTAATGTTTTATATTTTAGCGTTTTATTAACGCTTAAATATACTTAAGTAAAATTTTAAACACTGAAAAAAACATAAGCATCAAGCACTGACAAATTTCGACGGTTGAAAGCCAGACCTCGGTAGCCAAGTGGTTAAGGCAGCCGCCCGGAATGCGGAAGGTGCGTGGTTCGATTCCCGCCTGAGGTTGTCGTCTTTTTTCAGTGTTTAAAATTTTACTTAAGTATATTTAAGCGTTAATAAAACGCTAAAATATAAAACATTAATCTATAAACGCAGCTTCATCTTAACCGAATATTCAAATATTTGTAAAAATATTTCTTTCGGATCTCAGAGGTGAAAACTTCTAAGATTTGATGAAGCAATGTTGACTAAAAACATAAGCATCAAGCACTGACAAATTTCGACGGTTGAAAGCCAGACCTCGGTAGCCAAGTGGTTAAGGCAGCCGCCCGGAATGCGGAAGGTGCGTGGTTCGATTCCCGCCTGAGGTTGTCGTCTTTTTTCAGTGTTTAAAATTTTACTTAACACTACAGTACACGCGCCCTTTTTTTTTCTAGAGTACACGCGTGGCCTACTATAGTAGGCCATTTTAAAATGTCAATAACTTGTATATTTCTAATTATCTAATTAAAACAACAAATGGAATAGAAAATGTATTTATTTTACTTGGTTTGACAACCTTTTTTTTAGGTAGGTTATTAAGAAATTAATAAGAATCAACAATTTAGTCAATTATAAGAAAATGTAACAAAAATAGCACTTCTGAGATCAAAGTATTTTTTTAAAAATTTATAACTAAACTTAATTACTATTTTCTTTGTTTTCGTAGCATTCATGACACACTACTGCTTGGTGATCGGGACAAATCCATTTAATGCATCTCTTGCACCACTTTTTTGTCGACCGATTTCGGGCTCTCGAGCAGAGTGCACATCGACCAACTCGTCCTATCTTCGAAGTCAAATCATGTTGAGACTCTTGGGGTTCTTGAACTGCGTTGCCCAAAAGTGCTTCTATCCTGAGTTTAAGTTGTCGTGGAAGTGTTTCAATGGATACCCGGCGTATCATAAGCGGTTTTATTAAATTGAAGGACAATTCGTGCAAAAAGTTACGCCTGACAATTTTTTCGGCAGAGGCGTTCATTTGGTTGATTACCAGAGCGTTGATTCCAACAATGTTCATCAAATCAAAAAATATTACTAGCGGCCATCGACGGCAGTTACGCTGAACACTATACTGCTTACACATTTTGTCTAGAATATCTACAGCACATTTAGTACTATTGTAAAATGTTATAATCTCCGGCTTGCGTTTTTCGTTTGTGTCGGAATCGATAGCTGCATCATAATGCATTGTAGACAATAAGTTGACTGCCTTGTTTATTTTTGGAACGTAGGACACAAGCGTAGCGTCTTTTTGAAATCCAAAAAGAGAACTTTTGCTAGTCCTAGACTTCGAAGCTTTGAACTCTTTAGGAATTTCGGGTCTATTTGCTTTCATAGTACCAACAATCGTGATTTTCTTCTGCAACAGCTGTTTAGCCAGAGGTAGATTTGTAAAATAATTGTCCATTGATACATTGCAGCCCAATTCATAAAGTGGATCCAGCACTCTATGGACAACGTCGTTAACCTTGTTGGACTTTTGAAACGGACCTTCTGGTTGGGCGCCAACATATATCTCAAAATTGTAAACATATGGAAATTTTGTATCGACCACCATGAAAATCTTGATTCCAAATTTGTCCGGCTTATTCGGTATGTACATTATGAAGCCACAACGTCCTCGAAAACCGACAAGTTGTTCGTCTAGCGTTAAATAATCACTAGGAACATAGTTGTTGCGACAATTGTTGGTGACCAATTCTACAACTTGTCGAATTGGTGCCATTTTATCAAGTTCTCGGCGCTGTTCTCTGTCGGTAACGTCGTCGAATCTTAGGGCACGTATCAAAAACCGGAATCTATTTATTGCCATTGTGGCATATACAATTTCCAAACCAGTACCCTGAGAATTATCCCAAAAATCCTTTATATTACGCCGTCCATTTCGCGACACTCCCATGACGTATAATAGGCCCAGAAATGCTCTGATTTCTATTACATCAGTGGGTTTCGCATCCCTATTTCTTTGAAAATCGACTTTTATTTTATCTATATATATATTAGTGCACCTTACCAAAATGTCCAAGATATCTTGCGTGAAAAATAGTTGAAAACAGGATAACGGATCCTTAGCATTCCTTGCTGCATCTCCTTTTGGGCCTGGTGGTCTTATCCTAATGTTTTGGAGACGAGTTCGCGTTGCTGGTGGAATAGCTTTGTGCCAAATAGTTCCGTTCGTCGATTTATACACTGGACCGCGCCATCTAGTTGCTAGTTGCGAGAGTGGAAGGTCATCTGAATCTGATGTTTCGTCAGATTCACTGAATCTTCCCTCTTCATATTCTGCCTCGCGGACTAGGGCCTTTTAGTCTGGTTCTGGCTGAACTTCATCAACTTCACTCTCAATCACTTCATCTTCAATATCTAGCTCATGCAGCCACCATTGCACTTGTGAATCATTTATGATGTAATCGGATATATTTATCTGTAAAAAAATACTAAAATAAGAAAAAAAAGATACATTTTACAATTTGTAACCAATAGATAAATAATAATTATTTAATACACACTTATAAATACATTATTAATAAGTAGCTAATATTATAATTGTTATAAATCTATGATACACCAAAAGTTACATACCTGAATTTGGTACACCAATACACGCGCGGACTACTTCAGTAGGCCCACGCTTTTGGCGCCAAATTGTGCGTTCGTGCGTTCGCGCTGGATTCACGCGGGGTACTGAGGTTGTGACAAATATACCAGACGAGGCTTACCTGGAATCGCTAGTTTCTAGCGCACTTAACTAAAAAGTTATTGCAAAAAGAGTTACCCTGGTCTACTATAGTAGGCCGCGCGTGTACTGTAGTGTTAAGTATATTTAAGCGTTAATAAAACGCTAAAATATAAAACATTAATCTTGTACGTTGTTTGTTGCCTGCAATAAAGATTTATTATTATTATTAAAAGGGGGGTGCGTCAGGGAGACACTATTTCACCTAAGCTGTTTATGGCTGTCTTAGAAGACGTCGTGAAAACGCTGGAATGGGACCAAAGGGATTAACATAAATGGTGTCTACCTGTCGCATCTTAGGTTCGCAGACGATATTGTATTGTTTGCAGAGTCCCTGGAAGAACTTAAGCATATGCTAAGAGAACTTCACGATGCTTGCTTGGCGGTGGGTTTGAAGATGAACATGTCCAAGACGAAGGTGATGACATACATCTGTAGTTGCCCGATTCCAACCATTGAGGTCGGAGGAGGGCGGCCGGAGGTGGTGGACCACTACGTCTATCTGGGACATGTATTATCTTTTAACAAGGAGCATATAGACAAAGAAATCTCCAGGAGGATACAGCCTCGGATGAGCAGCATTTGGCAAACTGGATGATGTCTTCCGGTTGAGAAAGATCCTTCAGTGCCTGAAGACCCGTCTCTTTAACCAGTGTGTCTTGCCAACTATGACGTACGGTGCCGAGACATGGACGCTCACAAAGGAGACTGCACACCGAGTACGAGTTGCACAACGTGCCATGGAACGAGCCATGCTCGGCATCAACCTTCTCGACCGTGTCCGCAATACAGAGATTCGTCGTCGAACTAAAGTCTTCGACGTTGGTGACAGGGCGATCAACCTGAAGTGGAGTTGGACAGGACACCTGGTAAGACGTGGTGATGGCCGATGGAGCAAAACTTTGACGGAGTGGTGGCCAAAATCTGGCCAAAGAAATCGAGGACGTCCGAGGGCACCCTGGGTTGATGACATCGTCAGGGTCACTGGCAGCACCTGGATGAGATCGGCACGGAACAGAAGGGACTGGCATAATTTAAGGGAGGCCTATACCCAGCAGTGGGTGGTTGCGGGCTGATTGATGATGATGATGATTATCTGTTCTGAGCACTTTAATTTTATTTCCCGTTTGGTTCTCCACCAAACTTTGGTATTTCTTGAAGTACTTCAATGCTTGTTTCTTTTCTCTTAAAAAATATACAAACGACATTCGACTGGCGTCATCAACAAAAAGAAGAAAATATTTGGCCCCGCCAAGAGATTTCGACTTCATAGGCCCACATAAATCTGAGTGCACCACCTTTAACAGGAATTCACTCCTATGATTGGCTGATGGAAAAGGCAAGAGACTTCTTATCCTCACAACACGCAACGCAGTTGGATTTCTGGATGTTTGCTTTATCTTTATAGGATACACCCTCCACTGCACCATTCTTAATTTTTTCTAAGTCACTACTGTTGATGTGCCCAAGTCGCCTATGCCACAGTCTTGCTTCTGATGTCTGTACTGCCGAAGCTACTAACTCCACTGACTTCACTGTGTTTAGTTTGTACACTCCGTTTTTTAAATTTTCTACTTCAATAAGCTTATTCTGCTTATTACGGATATTACTACAATTCTTCTCAAATTAAACTGTATTTCCATTCGCTATAAGCTGGCTAACAAATAAGAGGTTAGTTGTGGGGTTGGGTATGTACAACACATTTTTCACACGAATGTCAAACTGATCGTTATTTACACATGTAATTAAAAGTGTATCGCCGGCACACATAACTGGCATAGATGTTTTATTCGCCACAACTATTTCATTTATCTCGTGTTTCCGCATATCCCGTAAGCTGTCGCGGTTCGCCGTCATATGGACACTGGCACCAGAGTCAATATACCAATCTTCAGTACTGAATTCTCCATTTAGAAATGCTACACTAAAAGCACCTGCTTCCTTAAGTTTCAATTCGGGACATTGGTTTTTATAGTGTCCAATTTTCTTGCATTTATAACACTTTATTTGTTTACTTTCTGATGACATTTGATTTGACTTTGACGTTGACGTTTCTTTTCTTGGAATGAACAGTGCTGCCACCTTTCGTTCGACGATTCGTCCAAAACGCTGTCTCTGGTCTACTGTTGCCAACATCACAAGACATGTCGAGAAGCTTCGTTTTGATGACGTCCACACTAACGGCCAAACCGGAATGCTCAATCGCCATTATCATTGGCTCAAACCTTTCTGGTAGCCCGGCCAAAAGCAATGCTGCAATCCACTCTTCATTGATTTCAAACCCTGTTCCCTTCAAACGCTGTGCCGTTTCAACCACTTGAGGCACGTAGCTTGTCATGGATTCACTATTTTCTAAGCGGATGGATATCAATGTTCGCAGTAGATTAATTTTCCTAGTGAATCCGGTGTCATCGTATAGCTGCCGTATTTTTTTCCACAACGCGTTTACAGTTTTCTCCGTCTTGATATGAGCGTACAACGAAGGGTCGATGGTCATAACCAGCTTTGCTTTGGCCTTCACTTGCTCACTGTTACTCAAATCCGGTGAAATATTGTCCAAATCAACGCCTTCTAACACCATAGAGTTTTTTACAGCAAACGCCCAGTCATCATAATTTTCGCGTCCTTTCAACTTTGGAACACTTAATAAATAACTGGATGACGACATGGTAAAAAAACGTAAGATAAAACTACTTTAAATACTTATTGACTTGAAAAATGCGGGCCCATAACCTATTGAAACACGGCTGTAGTTGAGACAAGACTAGCGTTTATTTAGTAAAAAGGTACAAGTCATTCTACATTACCACAGAGTAAACATGAGTGTTGTTATATCGCAACTAATATAGCTTGTAGTACACGTCATGTTGTTATTTTGATAATCTATAACATTGTATACATTGACGAAGACTGAAGTGTTGTGATACTAAAATGCCCTCCGGAACCATTGGTCTACTTTCCCGATCGTTCCACTTTTGCAAACCGTCTACTTTACCCATTTGGTCCTAGGAATTTTAACACGCAAATCTTTATTTGCGTTTTTCTCAAAAGTACGTTTCATGTGGTTAAGCATCGTTTAATCACGAAATTCAAGAATGGCCAGTCTACAAAGATCGGTTGGAGCAGTGGTTTTTCGCGAACGATGTTGGAGTGGAAGTTGATAAAGCTGGGTGTAAACGTCGGGCGATATTGTTAAGCAATTTAGCAGAATCTACGTATAAGTTGGTGCGAGATCTGGCGTTACCGAAACAAGTCGGTACTTTAAGCTACGACGAGGTTGTACAGTTGTTTGATGGCCATTTCAAGACAAAGAAGAGTACGTTCGCAGAACGTTTTAAGTATCATAGTGCAACGCAGCATGTAGGCGAAGGGCTAGCGGAGTGGGCAGCACGAGTTCGCAGCTTAGCGACGCACTGCGGTTTTTTATCGACACATTTGGATGAGCAGTTGCGTGATCGTATCATTCTCGGCATGGAACCGGGGCCGGAGCGAGACAAGCTTTTCACAAAGGAGATCGATGATCTTACACTTAGTAAAGCATTGGATATAGCCGAGGGAATACGAAGTGCTCGTATAGGTGCCCAAGAAACGTTAAGGAGAGAAATGACGCCACAGTTACAAATTATGAATATGGACGCGACAACAGCAGATCGCAGGAGCGGCGCGGGAGCACCGCGACGCGGCACGTTGGCAGCGGGCGGCAGTGGCGTCGGCAGCAGCGGCGCGCTGTCGGCCGCGCCATTACAGCGGCAAAATGGCGGACGCTGTTGTTCTGTCTGTGGCTATATGGGACACCAACCATCTACCTGTCGTTTTGTACGTTATAAGTGTAAAAAGTGCGGGATGCAAGGTCATTTAAAGCGGATGTGTTCGAAAAATACAAATAGGCAGCATTATGTCGAGTGCTGTGAGGATGTCGATGACGATGGTAAGCAATTATGTTGTAATATTCGTACTTTTCGTGGTGAGCCAATGCGGGAATCTGTTAAGGTTGGTGACATTAGTTTGGTTTTTGAAATAGATACTGGATCTCCGGTCACCGTTATATCTGAGCAAATGTATAAACGGTATTTTACAAATTATTTTTTAAAATTGAGTGACGTCATTTTACATAGTTACAATGGCGATAGATTAAATGTTGCAGGGGTATTAAAAATACCTTTTACTTATAATGATAAAACACATGAGATCAAAGTGTATGTTGTTCATAATGGGGGTCCGCCGTTATTGGGTCGCGATTTCTTTTCATGCTTTAACCTACAAATTTGTTCTGTAAATAATTGCAATAATTTTCTAGAGGACATTACCTTGAAATTCCCAAAGTTATTTTCAAATAAATTAGGTCGTTTTAAGGAAGTTGTTGTCGATTTACCCTTAAAGGCCGGCTCTAAACCAATTTTTTTTAAGCCAAGGCTTTTGCCGTTTTCCCTTCGGGACAGGGTTGAACAAGAGCTAAATAGGTTGGTAGATTTAGGTATTCTGGTGCCAGTAAAATACTCGGACTACGCCAGTCCTATTGTACCGGTTTTAAAGAGGGACGGATCCATACGTCTTTGCGCAGATTATTCGGTTACAATCAATAAACAGTTGCTTGTTGATAAGTACCCTTTACCGAGGCATGAAGAACTTTTTATTAAATTACATGACGGGAAATTCTTCACTAAGCTGGACCTCTCCTAGGCATATAATCAGTGTATCCTGAACGAGGCTTCACAAATGCTTACCTGTATAAATACGCATAAAGGATTATATAAATTTACAAGATTAGTGTTTGGTCTCGCCAGCGCACCTAGTATTTTCCAAAGAATCATGGAATCGGTGCTTTCAGGGTTGGAAGGCACACTTTGTTTCTTAGACGACCTGCTGATCTGCGGGGTTGATAGGAATCAGATGTTATCTAGATTATACGAAGTGTTCCGTAGGTTAGAAGATGCTGGTTTTGTTTTAAATCGGGAGAAATGTTCATTTTTTCAAGAGTCGGTGTCTTACCTGGGTTTTGTTATTGATCGGAACGGCATGCATAAATCTCCTGAAAAAATTAAATCTATTCTACAATCTCGAGTACCCACTTATGTCTCAGAGTTGAAATCATTTTTGGGTATGGTAAATTATTATAGAAATTTCATTAAAAACGCATCTTCAATTTTATATCCGTTGCATAGGTTATTGCAAAAAAATGTAGTGTGGTCATGGACAAAAGTGCACGACGATGCTGTAGCTAACATTAAACGTCACTTAGTTTCTGACAACACTTTAACACATTTTAACCCGGAAGCCGAGTTAGTGTTAACAGTCGATGCATCACCATATGGTCTAGGAGCCGTCTTATCTCAAATCGAAAACGGCGTTGAGAAGCCTATATCGTTCATGTCTCGCTCTTTAAATGCAGCAGAAAAACAATATAGCCAAATTCAAAAAGAAGCTACAGCGATAATATTTGGTGTGAAAAAGTTCCATCAATATTTGTATGGTCGAAATAGGCCATTTATTTTAAGAACGGATCATAAGCCGTTAATTTCCATATTTAATCCCGATAAAGGTATTCCCGAGATATCTGCAAACAGACTACAACGCTATGCAATTTTTCTATCGGCATATAATTATAAAATAGAATACGTCAGTAGTGTACACAATTGCGCAGATTTTTTAAGTAGGTCAGTGAGCGACGTAAGCGCGCCGGCTGTGGATCTCGCCGCCACCGGTGCGCCCGCGCCGCCGGCAATGACAACTAATGATGACTCACCGTTGGATAGATCTGCGTATGTCTATTTTGTTTACGAGGGCGATAGGTTTTTATCTTTAACGGACGTACAGAACGCTACCGAACAGACGCGGTGCTATCTACCATAGTGAATTACGTTTTAAATGGATGGCCATCATGTAAAGTAGATGAGAAATATAAAGTATTTTATAGTCACCGGTGGGAGTTATCTGTAGAAAATAACTGTCTCATGAGAGGGCACAGGTTGGTTATACCTAGTAGTTTATGTATTAAAATATTAAAAGAATTACATAGAAGTCATTTGGGTATTACAAAAATGAAGGAGGAGGCCCGCAATAGGTTTTGGTGGCCTGGCATGTCTGCCGCGATCGAGCGCCACGCTGCCGGGTGCGCAGCTTGCTCGTCGCAGCGCGCGTCACCCCCACGGGTGCCCTTGACGCCCTGGCCCTATCCATCTCAACCATGGCAAAGGGTTCATTTAGATTTTCTTGGTCCGATAAGTGGTAAAACATTTTTGATAATAGTAGACGCTTATTCAAAATGGGTCGAATGTTTTGATGTTTCCACAGGTTATTGTTCACGAGTAGTCATTGAAAAGCTTTGTGAAGTGATGGCACGTTTTGGGTTAGTTCATACAATTTGCTCAGATAACGGTACTTCTTTTGTGTCAGCCGAATTTAAACAGTTTTGTTCGCGTAATAACATTACTCATTTTACTTCTCCTGTGTACCATCCAGCCAGTAATGGCCAGGCAGAAAGTTATGTTAAAATAATAAAGAAAGCGATTAAGTCTTTAATATTAACAGGTACGAACTTGCGAGACTTAAATGTTAAGTTGCAAGAATTTTTGCTTAATTACAGAAACTCCATACATACAACCACCGACAGATCCCCAGCCGAGATACTGTTTGGCCACAAATTACGATGTAGATTAGATCTTTTAAAACCTTTCTCGTCATTACCATCAGACAGGGCACTCGACGAATGCGTTAAATTTAAACAGTATTTGCAGAGTGAGAACTATGGTGGAAACCGGAAAGACGTTTTTAGTGTAGGCGATCTAGTATTAGTAAAACTTTATAATCAACAAAAACATTATTGGGGGCGAGGGGTCGTGACAGCAAGAAATGGCAAGTCATTATATTCAGTACAGCTCGTGGAGACCAAGCAGATCATAAAGAGACATGCCAATCAGTTGTTGAAAGATAAGGTGGGAGGAGATGAGGGGCTTAGACACAAAATGACAGTAGAAGCGTCCCTTCCTGCATTCATATTACCTTCAACGCACGAAGATGGGTTGCAGCAGAAGGTAGCGAGTAGTGCTGAAAGTGAGAAAGAACTGTCCGCCGTAACCGGGGTCACTCCATCAGCTGTTGAGGTCTCCCATCGCGGTCAGAGCGAAAATGACGATAACTGGTTTGACTGCGGTGAATTGGGCGCTCGGCCAGATGACGTCACAACGACAGCGGCGCCCACTACGGCAACCAACCAGGGAGCACCGAGCGCGCCACTTGAGGCGGTGGCCACGCGTTCCAAACGTAATCGGAATATCGTAGATTATAAACATTTCTTTCGAAAAATAAAGGTGGAGGGATGTTATGAATATGAGGGTAGCGTAATTATTTTTCGATTGTACATTAGTCAAGGCGGCTGGCTGCGCTCAGTGCAATATACGAGTTACTACGTACCGGTGGTTTTCATTGCGTTCGAATCCTACTCACGGCAGATATAATAACTTACTAATTAAGTTGCACATTGTTTATGTTGGTTTGATGCATTAGCACACACTGACCAATTTTGTCATGACTAAGCGCGCTTGTGTAAATGATTGTTGCCTAATATTACTTTGAGTCTGTAGTTAAATTATTACGTTACGTATGGTATTATGACGAGAGATTGCATTGTTATTTTCCCCGTTTTACTTTTAATGAATTTTTTATGTTCTTGTCGTGTTAAATCGGCTCAAATCTCGTGCATGCTCACCACGCGTGCTGAGAAGCGTGCTTTATTTTTTCGCTCGTGTTAATTTTATATATTTTTTTTTGTTTTTAATTTTTGCCTTTGCAATCGGCTCATTTTTGTGCGTGCTCACCACATGAGCTTAATGTGTTTCATTTAGCTTCATCAGTTTTTTTTATTATCGCTTACGGCTATTTGCGTGCGTCGCCTTCGCTTCTACACACGTTTGCCCACTTGTGGGACACAGACAGAGTGTCCCAATTTTATTTTTTTTAATTAAGTTTTTATTATTTGTTTATTTTTAATTTTTTTTTGCGACCGACTCATTCTTTGCGCTAGTTTCCGCTACAGGTCTGCCCGACTGTGAGCGCCTTGCCCAATAGTGGGCTACGGATGACGTGATTTTTTTGTTGTTTTGTTTGTTTTTTGTTTTGCGGTCGGCTAATGAATAAAACATACACATACACACACACGCGTTTGCCCACCCGTAGGCCATATACAAGGCGTCCCAACTTAGTTTTGCTCTCTTTATTGTTGCGTTAATTTTAGCCCATTTGCCCTTACCTTAGTAAACAAATACATCCAGCCCAACTATAGAATATATACAGGGTGTTGTTCTTTTTACTGCCTTTAAATTAGTTATTTTTTTTTTTTTTCTTGTCTCCTTTTATTCATCGCGATGCCGACCAAAACACAAGCCGCGATTTTTAGGGAGGCCGCCAAAGCAATACACCAACTCCTAGAGGTGGGGTCACGGATCATTGCTGGCGACACCAAACATTCCATAACGGAATTTAACGTGCATTTCGCACAGGTACAGGGTATTAAGGAGAAGCTGGATTCAGTATATTACAGCATTCTTGACGAGGAGAACTTAGACGAGGGGGTTGAGAGGACATACACTGAGAACCACACAAAAGCCTCCGGGGCATACCTGGGGATACTTGTGGCTAGAGAGGAAATCTTACCCTCTTCCAACCCATAACGCTCAGCCCAGTCTCGGCGTCAATACGCCTACAGCCGTCCTCCCCAAGATAGCGCTGCCCAGGTTCAGCTCAAAGGTGGAGGACTGGCCTTCCTTTATTGCACTGTTCAGGAGTTTGACTGACGACATGGCGACCTTGTCGGAAGCAGTCAAGCTCCACTATCTCTTCTCAAGTCTCAGCGGTGAGGCATTAAGCATGGTGTCCCACCTAAAGGTCACCAATGAAAATTTTGCCGTGTCCATGGACATCCTTACCAAGCGGTTCTCGTACCGCCGGGTTCTCATCGATAGTTTCGTCGACATAATCCTGGGGCTGCCGAGCATCCACACGCGCTCTAACATACGCACACTTTTCCTCACTCCGCTGGTGTCCGCCCAGTGTGCCCTTAGTAATTTGGATCTGCCCATAGGAGACGACTACGTGTTTGTGTCGATAGTGGTGCGAAAGCTTAAGGGTGAGCTCCGCACGTTATTTGAACGCAGACACGAGTCTAGCAGCACCCTGCCCACGTTGAGTGACCTCATCTCCTACCTCGAGGAGCACGCGCGCTGTGTGGAGACAGAGTTTTCCAACATAGCCCAGCCGCAGCCCATTCACGCCCTGCCCGGCCCTTCTCGTAGCCGCGCGCCGCCACAGTTGCCCCATCGCACTTATGCTCAGATGGCTCAGCAACAGCTCGACCATTACCGTGGCCGCTCCTCAGCTCCATCGCCTCACCGCGCCTATGATCAGCCTACTCACCAACCATCACGCCCAGCGCAGCAAATGCGTCACCGCCCATCCACCTCCCCGGCTCGCAATCAGCCCTTCCCCGTCTCTCTCGGCCTTCCAGCAAAGCTGCTTCTCATCATCGTCCTCGTCCTCTTCCTCACGCTCGACGTCCTACTGTCCCTATTGTGCCACTAGGGGACATACGCTCATGACGTGCAGATGGTACAATGCCCAGCCAACACAGGGCCGTTGGGACTTTGTACAGGCACGCGAGCGCTGCCAGCGTTGTCTCGGCCGTCACTACGAGAGCGAGTGCAGGTCAAGGGGGGCATGCAAGAACTGTGGGAGCACGAACCACCACACGTCCCTCCATCGATCAGACGTCCCAACGCACTCAGCTCATTCGTCGTCTGTACATGTACCCCCACCACAGCTGACAGAGCACTCGAGGGAGCGTCCCAGACACAGCAGGCGGCACGAACCCGCACAGGCTAAACAGGTGCGACCCAGCTCTGCTCACAGAGCCAGCCTGCCCAGGTCCGGTTCGCCAGGTAGGCCCCGCGAACGCCGCCAGCAATTATGACTCCCAACTATCACAGAGCACCCTAGCGAAGAGGTAAATTTAGCCCATGCCCAGTCAACCCATGCCCACACAGCTGATACATACTCAGCTCATACAATTTCAGCTGATACTCAATCAGCTCACTCACCTTCTGTGCCCACTAGCACACCCATTTTGTTGCCAACCCTCTCACTAAGAGTCGCGGACGTACATGGCCATCTTCACACAGCTAGAGCTTTATTGGACTGTGGCAGTATGCTGACATTAATAACGTCACGCATGGCACGACTTTTGAACCTGCCATCAAAACCCACTTCTTTAAAAATTACAGGAGTTGGGAATCAGCACAAACATGAGTCAAAGGCGGCAATAACAATAGTATGCCGACCCACTCACAATGATACTCCTACAATCACTGCCACAGCTCACATTTTAAAAAACGTCACTGGCTACCTTCCCTTAGAGAAGGTACCAAACATTTCCCACGTACTATGCCAGCCACCCGTGCCATTGGCTGACCAGCTTTACTACACACCAGCCCCGATCGACCTCTTATTGGGGTCGGACGTTCTTGGCCAGGTGTTGGACGGGACTAAGGTCTCGTTGGGCCCGGGCAAGCCCATAGCCTTCGGCACGATTTTCGACTTCGCGTTGATAGGACCCATTGAGGACTTGTATGCGCAGCCGGCGCAGCTGGTTAACTCAGCTCACGTCGTCAGCTCACAACCAGACTCAGCTGAATCAGACATACGTCAGAGTCTGGAAAGGTTCTGGGAGTCTGAGGAGCCCCTCCCTCAATATCACACTCATAATGATCCCCTGGAGGAACAATGCGAGGAAATCTTCCGCTCTACCACTACACGCGATCCCTCAGGCAGATATACGGTCGCTCTGCCCTTTCTAAAGGACGCCCCTCAAATAGGTAAAACTCACCCTATCGCATTACGCAGATTCCTCAATATTGAGAAGAAGCTAATGGCGAACCCGTCTCTGCGTTCTAAATAGTCGACTTCATGGCCGAATACATCGACTTAGGGCACATGGCTCCCTGTCACCCAAATACATTCGCCCATAAACCTTACTTCTACATCCCTCACCATGGCGTATTTAAGTCAGGGTCGGACAAGCTGCGCATTGTTTTTGATGGTAGCTGCAAAAGCTCCAATGGTTTCAGCATAAATGAATGCCTACACACAGGCCCCGCCCTTCAACAGGACATTGTGGACATCATCATGTCCTTCAGAACGCATCCAGTCGTTTTCAGCACTGACATCCAGAGGATGTTCAGAAATGTGCTGGTTGCCCCAGACCAGAGACGGTATCAGCTGATGCTATGGCGGTCCTCACCAGATCACCCTCTGCTCACCTACGCCCTCAATACAGTCACCTACGGCGTAAGATCAAGCCCATACCATGCAATCCGCACTCTGCTTCAGCTGGCTGATGATGAAGGCCATCGCTACCCTGGAGCCGCTCAGGTTCTTCGCAAGTCTATCTTCGTTGATGACATCTTGTGTGGTCATGACACAGTTGAATCCGCCCAAGCACTTCAGGACGAGTTGATAAGTCTGCTAGATCTAGGCGGCTTTCAGCTCAGTAAGTGGACATCTAACTCGCCTAAGCTGCTCGAGAGATTTCCCGACAACCAATGCGACATGCCCAAGGACTTCGACATGAACCCAGAGTCCACGTCCATTAAGGTCTTGGGTATACAGTAGAGCCCTCAGTCAGACGAGTTCACCTACCGCATCTCTCTGCCCCCCATCACACATGTCACAAAGCGGTCTATTTTAAGCACCGTAGCCTCACTTTATGACCCAAACGGCTGGGTTTCTCCCGTTATTTTCCGCGCAAAGCTGCTGCTTCAGCAATTGTGGCTACTGAAGCTGGAATGGGATGAGCCCACTCCCTCTGAAGTACAAACGGAGTGGCACCACATCTCAGAGGATCTGCCGCTGTTGTCTAGCATTCGCTTCCCTCGGCACATTTGTGCAAACAAAGGCTCAGCTGCATACTCGCTTCACGGGTTTGCAGATGCCTCTGAAGCCGGGTTTGCCGCCGTTGTTTACCTCCATGAGCTCGATGCCTCCGGAGATGCTTTGGTACACTTGATTGTCGCCAAGTCGCGAGTCGCACCAATCAAGAATCGCCTCACAATCCCCAAGTTAGAGTTGTCGGCCGCCACTCTACTCTCCCAGCTCATGATCCGTGTGTCGGTTCAGTTATCGGCCCATATCAGTATACAACAACACATATGTTGGTCAGACAGTACGATAGTCCTGGCCTGGCTCAATACACCGCCTCACCGTCTTCAACCCTTTGAAGCCAACAGGGTAGTCAAAATCAGCTCAGGCTCACCAGAATGTACCTGGCGACACGTACCTTCCGAGCTCAACCCGGCAGATTGCGCAAGCAGAGGGATGTCTGCGCAATCCCTGTCAGCCCACGACCTATGGTGGTCTCCCACGTGGCTTGGACAGCCTTGTGAGTCTTGGCCTGCGATGCCCTTAGCTCTGGGCCATCACGCCCTGCCCGGCTTTAAGCCCAAACACGTCCCGTCACTGGTCACAGTGCCCGGTCTTGACTTTGACCTGCTCACTCGGTTCAGTTCACTAGACAAGCTCGTCGGAGTGACAGCTTGTCTAAAACGCTTTCTGCACAACTGCAGACACCACCCAGATTCGCGACGCTCAGGCCCCTTGTACGTCAGTGAACGAAGGGAGGCCCTACTTTACTGGGTGCGCAGTGTTCAGCACAATGAATTTGCAGAGGACATCCACCGCCTTCAAACTGGCAAAATCTGCTCCGTCAGACTCCAGCGGCTGTCACCTCTCATTAAAGATGAGCTCCTTAGAGTTGGTGGACGACTGTCCCATGCGTCTATCCGATATGACGCGCAGCATCCGCTCATATTTCCCAGCTCTAGCCCACTTGTAGACCTTATCATTGACCACTACCACAAAATACACTGCCACCCTGGCGCTGACACTTTACACGCTATCCTACGCCAACAATTTTGGATATTGTCCGTGCGCCGTATTATTAGACAACGAGTTTTTAAATGCATTAGATGCTTTCGATGCCGGGCCCAGCCGCAAGCGCCCTTCATGGCCGACCTGCCAGCCGATAGAGTTACGCCTCAGCCAGTATTTAGTCAAGTCACGACCGATTTTGCCGGACCATTCCTCGTTAAATCTAGTACCCTACGTAATGTTAAACTCTTAAAAGCGTACTTTTGTATGTTTGTGTGCCTCTCGACTAAGGCGGTTCATTTAGAACCGGTCTCGGACCTCAGCACGGAAGCGTTCCTCGCGGCATTACAGCGTTTTATAGCACGCCGCGGTGCCCCGGTTCTCATCCGCTCGGACTGCGGTACAAATTGTGTAGGCGCTAGAAATCAGCTCATCGAAGTACAAAACTTTCTTGCCTTGAATAATGACACGATTGCGCACAAGCTCGCTGGTCAGCACATTACTTGGTTGTTGAACGTCCCTAAGGGACCATGGTTCGGTGCGTTACATGAGATCAACGTAAAATCAACAAAGCAACTTTTATATCGCGTAATTGGCGAACAACACCTCACATTCGAGGAATTCTCCACACTTTTAGCTCGAATCGAAGCGGTCCTTAACTCGAGACCTCTCTGCCCACTTTCGTCTGATCCTTCAGACTTTGAGCCGCTTACAGCCGGACACTTCCTTATAGGCCGCCCACTAACGGCCCTTCCCGAACTATCCGTGGAAGATAGGCCGATCTCCACACGTAGGCGATTCCAGATGGTACAGGCCCTTTCCCAGCGCTTCTGGACGCTGTGGACCCAGTCCTACTTTCATACCCTTCAAACCCGCTCCAAATGGTTGTCCCCATCCTCCCCTCCCCGAGTTGGCGAGCTCGTCCTCATCAAGGAGGACAACCTGCCTGCCCTCCAATGGAGACTGGGGCGCATTGCTCGCACCCTGCCTGGGAAGGATGGCGTCGTGCGGGTGGTAGACCTGGACACCGCGAATGGACATCTTCGGAGGCCTGTATTCCGGATCGCCAGGCTCCCATTGGATGAGCCCACCCTGGGCCCCGGGAAGATGTTTGCGCCACAGCGCAACGGCCATTCAAAACATACCGCCAGCTGTAAGGTGGTTGACTCAGCGGTTGTTGACGGCCGCGTCGGCCTATCTGCCGCGGCGCCACCGCTGCGCGACCCGCGGTCGCTCGCGTCGTGAGCCGACCGCGGGACTAGTCTGTCTGTTAACTACCGCGAGACGCCCACAGATATACGCGCCCTGGACGCCGTGATAGTGACTCTGTGCCCTTAATGATACTGCCTGTGAAGATAGTGCCTGTGTGCTGTGCCGTGATCGTGAAGTCCACTTCATCGCCCTGCCCGTGCTTTGCCCAGTTCGCCCAGTTCGTCTCCCGGTACATGCGATCCCGTCCAGCCTGTTCCCGGTAAGTCCCTTCTCTGCTGTATTTGGCGGTGTCCTCTGACCCGCGAATACATATAAAGATATAAGTACTGGCCACTTAGAGAATGATTAGATTGCAGTATGAGTACTTTCTGTTTCAATGTCACTGTCAATTACTATTTATATTTCGTTATGTTCTCGGTAATTCGATTATTATTTTTCAAAATAATTTAAAAATGCGTTTATTAAAACAGACAAATGGGAAAGAAAATCTGTTAGACCATGGTTATACGTATAATTGCAGTAAATCCAATAAAAATGGGTCCGCTTTATGGCGTTGCAGCAATCGAAGAGAATGCGCGGCGACTGTTACATTAGACATATCCAGAAAAACAATATTGAAAAGGAGAGTGCATTCGTGTTCTAAGAATATTGTAAAAAAAAGGTGTTGAAAACTTTAGCCAAGTGCAAGGAAAAAGTTTGTAAGGATTTTGGTCCGATCCAACCAAAATACGATAAATGTTTCGCAAAAATTAAAGAGAAAGGCGGAACATATTTAAGCGAGACTCCAACATTTTCGACGGTCAAAAATTTGCTATACAGAGAGCGAAAAAAATACGAGTACCTTTGCGCCAATAAACTAGTCTTCGAAAGATTAGAAGACGTCAAGGTTCCTCCAGTACCTAATTGGCAAAAAATTTCTTGTATGTGCGGATGGTGTTAAAGAAAAAATATTGATATTTGCAAATACCGTAGCCAAAAATTTAATAAAAGCACGAGCATCAATATCAACAACATATTTTGGCGTCGGAACATTTAGGTATGTGCCTAAACCGTTTTTCCAACTTTTAACAATGCGACATAAATTCTATCTCTATGTCAATTTATGTGCGTCGTAGAGAATAGTCAACAAATACATCCCTTCTCCTTATTCACTAAGTTTTAATTGTACTGGCACCTCGAGACCAACTGTTAGGTTATAGAAAAAGTGCCAGACGTCGATGCGCCGGCAAAATACTCGCGCAGGAGACCATCTGCGTTAGGTTTTGACGCCAAATCAGTGCCCGCCGGAGCGCGCTCTTTATTCGGTACTCATAAGACCAGTGTCTCGGGAGAGTTTCCCCGTGAACACGTGTAGTTCACTGCCTATTGTCCAGATAGGTAACCGGAGCTGTCAAGCTCGCTCACTTCTCGTTGCACGAAGGGCACAACTCGCAGTTGCCACTGCTAGGGTCGTCGACTCTAAAGTCGACTCCCAAGTGTCCACCTTGGTCGAGGAGTAGTAAGCACACTCACTTCGCGGAACCCATCCGGGTGCCTATTCAGTTCCCACGTCCTACGCGGCTGGCTGGACCGGAGGCTACGGCATCTAGAGGGCCGCCTCTACTAGTTGTCCAGACTAGTACCGGAGATGTCAACACCAATGTCCATTGAGAACCACCGGACAAAGCTGCCAACTATAAGGGAAACTCACGTTCCCCGCAGGGCTTTTCGCTTCTGGCCCCACAGAGACCGCTACTAGGCCCCGCTCGCTGTACGCGAGTTTGGAAGTCCTGGCACACAATACCAGGACAAACGAACATTCCTAAACTCTACAGCTATGTACAAACCACTACGAGTCCAACCCACGTCCGGATCCCGCCGGAGGCGCCGGTCAAGGCACAACCAGCAGCGGGGGGCTTGAACCGGAACCCCGTAGTACCCTTGAAAAACACAGCCGGACCCGTAGTTCCAGCTGTGATACCCTATCTATAAATAGGGGTCAGTAGATAGGGACAAAGTAGTCAACAAATACAGTCCACTTCACTACCCGACGGACGGTAGCCGTTTAGTCTGACTCCTGCATTTTCTATCGACAGAATGCGTCATAAAGCTGCCGCCGCCGTAAGATAAGCCCTCCGTCTGCCACAATTATATTATATTTTACTTCATATAAATTCAATTTAAACTACTCTGTTTAACATGTCTAAGTTTAATGTGTTCTGTTCTATAGAATTTATACGACGATAATGACAAAGTACAGTCAGACATGAAAACAAAATAAAACAATGTATTTTAAACATTTTTTTTATTGTTTTTTTATCAAGGGTGATGGTGGGATGTATGTGCGCATCATACATTATATTATTATATAAGTGCATATATGGTAATATGAATAAGTAATTAAACGACGCTTGAAATAAGTCGGACGTGTTTTATTAATCTTCGACGCCTAACATCAGAACGGAAACTTAACTAAACGAACTAGATATTTAATAATGGCGGCATATCTCTGTTGCAACAATGTTCC
This sequence comes from Scoparia ambigualis, assembly GCA_963921215.1. NCBI lineage: Eukaryota > Metazoa > Arthropoda > Insecta > Lepidoptera > Crambidae > Scoparia > Scoparia ambigualis. The sequence continues at coordinate 30,447,848 of OY992514.1, forward strand.
AATCTCTATCAACATAGGCGATTTGAAGATTTTAGGTCTCAGTAGTGATATGATTAAATAAGTTATGGCAGTCTTTTTCTTTAAATTATTACTGCCGTCATCTATTTCATTTGTCAAAGAATTAAGTAGGACTGTTAAACTCTTCGGTACAGAATTTTCGATGTCGCGCGTCTCGTTTATAAAAACATTTGATGCTGGATAAATGGCGGATTCATATACTTGTGACTTAATATCGTTTCTTATGATAGTGCCCGCTACCTGCGCTATTCGTAGCTTTTCAATTTCATTATTTGTATTCCTATTTGTGTACCAGCATCCCGTAGAATTTCGTGGCATGTCGATACGAAACACAATTCCCCTTTGTTTTCTACGAGTATTTGTTATTATTATATTATCGCCTTATTTTTCACAAAGTTTCCGTATTAGCGTTCTGTCGTCAATCTGGTCAAGTTTTAATATCGTCTTCCTTTCCTCGATTGTATGCTGTGAGTCGTCATGATTCTCCAGGTAATTGTATACTAGTGACATTTAATTTTGTATGTCCGTAGATGTTGGTCGTCCTCTCGAAACATCAACTCGAAACATCGGCAATATTAAGATTATTACACTGAATAAATACATTTTTCATTTAGGTTTGATGTTGAACTGATAAGATAACAAATTAGTTATTTTTTTGCTGTTTAGAGTGTTTTTCATTTGAAGTAATTCAACCGGTCTGCAGAATATCTCGGGCGAATAGTTTTAAGTTTGGATAATTAAAAATAAAATTTTAAACACTGAAAAAAGACGACAAACTCAGACGGGAATCGAACCACGCACTTTCCGCATTCCAGGCGGCTGCCTAAACCACTTGGCTACCGAGGTCTGGCTTTCAACTGTCGAAATTTGTCAGTGCTTGATGCTTATGTTTTTAGTCAACATTGCTTCATTAAATCTTAGAAGTTTTCACCTCTGAGTTATTAAAACGTTAAAATATAAAACATTAATAATTAAAAATACGTAGATATTTTTAAAATTATTTACATGATTATTTATTAATTCATTCATTATTGCTTATGTTTATGCATAGTTTTATTTAAACGTTGGCTGCTGAAATCACACCCTATGTGTTTTTTCCGACGTGACGTCAGTGCGGCCCACACACGCCAGACGTGTGCGAGATTTTTCTATGGCAGCTGTGCGGTACAACACGAACGGCGTGGGAGCGCTGATGCTACTCCAGTGCGGCGCTACACGGTAGCGTGTTCGAATATTTTCTATGCTAGCTGTGCGGCAAACACGTACGGCGTGTGAAGCGCCGACGCTACGCCTGTGCGGGACACGCGCGAAGCGTGTTTTTAATTTTGTCGCATTTATAAAGTTAATAAATATATTTACATGCCAATCTTGCAGTGGTTCTTATAAATGTAACCCTATTGTTTGCTATAGAGAGTTTAGAGAGGTCAATCAATGTCCCTGCGATCTGCTAACCTCAAACTGTGTGGTCCAGAGAGGTCATTGACCGACCTTCTTAAATATAGTTGCTCTGCTACCTTTTTACTTAAAACTAACGTCTAATTATAAGAAATATAAACTAACTTACGTACTATTCTTCCCTTGAGACACGCCGCTCAGCCCGGTGCAGTCCGCCGCGCCCAGGCCGCTGCTGTGTTGGTGGGGGTCGATCTTCTGGTTGCTGCTGGAAGGTGGAACGCCCTAAGCGTCCCGTCTACTCCAAGAGAGCTCTCAAACCCCAGAGAAATACGTACCACTTGCACAAGGACACTCCACGTGTTGGTACTCCAACCAAAACTGATTTTAGCTAGGCCGCCCTGGTTTCCAACTAAACTTATGTTCACTGTTTATTAGTTATTACGCCCCCCCCCTCCTCGAATCAAACAATATGTGCCCCCCACATCAAATCACAACTACAAAAGTCAATATTCTTCACGCGCCCCGCGGTCAAGTCCTAACCTCACCAAAAATCCAACGTGAGTGTGTGTCACTTTGACATTGACAGCCGTCTGTCAAAAACAAATTAAAACTAACACAAAAGGTTGCCAGCCGTAAGTGGCCATTTTGTTCCGAACATCCCCCCGCTTCGGTCTGGAGGGCCAGCCCCAGACCGCTAGCTCAATCAATCGGGCAAGGGGAGACAGCTGCTGTGGCTCATCGCGGACTCGAACCGCAGTCCCATACTCGCCAACAAACAACTTTACAATGCTGCCCTAGCTACAAGCAAGGAGAGCAAGTTATTCTCCTTCAACAACATACTAAGTCTAATTAGCCAAATTAAAATAATGCTAAATTATCTTATTCACCAAAGCTTATTTTCTAAAAATTTACAAACATAATTTAGATACACCCGTGCCCTTGCCATTTTGTGCCATTGTCGGAGCGAATAAGTGAAGGTAGACCCTTACGCGACACGAAACGATCCAACGCGACGACGAAGGCCTCCGTGGACAACGAAGAGACTCCTAAGAGGACGGCCTTAGTAGCCAGGCACAAAAAAACACAAAATATTTACCTACAACTCGGGCGTTGCAAAGGTTGGTCGGTTTTACCGAGAAAACCCGTTGCGTGCGATTCCCAAGAACGGACGAGACTGAGTGACTCGGTCCGAAGGCAGACGGGGGGTCTGCGGCTGCACGGGTGAAGACGTCCACTGTGACAAAATAAACACCGAAAGAGCACTATACAAACAAAGCTCTTTGGACAAACAATACTCAAAATTTCAAATTACGTTACCTAGTAACACATCCAACAGACGTCAACCGTGACGTACTGGCCTATTGAAAGGCTTCACAATCCTCATTGGCATGGGCTACCATGTAGACCATGGGAGGTTTCTCAATTTCCCAAACTTGTGCATAGTTATGGAAATGGTACACAAACACACTGACTCTAGACTATGCGGAGTCGAGTCGTCAAACTGTGTACATAATAGAAACAAAAAAAAAATAGTTGGCACTGCCAGCAGTGTAGAGCGACCCAGAGCTATCTGGGTGCCTAGTAGGACCCGTCCTAGTACACCCGAGCCCAAGAGTAGGTTAATTGGGCCAGGTGACAAAGTGTGGGTCTGCCCGATCTAGACCAATGTCTGTGCCGTTATCCCTGCGGGCGAATCGGTAAAAGCTGTTAACCTACAATAGTAGATTCATTACCGTTACCGAAATTGACATTCTCACACAGATGCATGTACCGAAGAGAGGGTGACTTGTGTTAGCCCCGTCAAACTCCCGGTAAACATGCCACCAAACAATGTCGCACAATATTAAAATTTCTAATCTAAGATTTCTTTAAAATCTTTCAAACGAAATTCACATTTAAGGTTTCCTTAAATCTTTCAAACCGCGGCCGCCGTAGTATAAAGCAAAACCGTCCGTGGTTTTGCTCTCGCAAAGGGGCAGGCTAGCTATGGCCTGCTCGGGTCCCAAATCTCCAAAGAAGGCCCCCGCCCGTGTGATACCGCGGGTGGTACGATAACCGCTGCGGCATAGCTCGAGCGCGGCTGCACGCTGGCGCGCACAGAGCTAGTTGCAGGGAGGGGTCCCTCCTTCGTGACACCGCCGGGCCCCCGCCCGTGTGATACCCAAATCGCACTCGGGCCGGCGGCATGGTAACCTGCAGGCGCGGGTTTGCGCGCCTGCGCATGGTTCACCTTCCGGTGTGGGGGCGCGCCTCGCGCATGACTGGGCCTCCAGTCCGCTGGTAGGTGTGTGCTCCGCGCTGGAGCACCCCTGCCCGTGTAACGCTGCCACCGCTGTTGAGTGGTCGGTGAAGCCGCTCCCGATCTGTTGACACACAACAATAACAAATGGAGTGGTCCACCAAATGCACTGCGGCGTTGAGGCCTATAGCCAAAGCAAAGGCCGCTGCGCCTTGCTATACGCCGCCTCGTCATTACACGCAGCCCTCGTCTGTCCTGGCACCGCGTCGTAGTATGACCCGTTTGGCCACACTGTGTCCAAGCCGGGTCCATGCCGGCCGCTGCAGTCAGCGCCGCCCGCCGCGACGTAGTGTGTCCTGGCTGCAGCTGTACAGTGGGATTCGCCTGGCGTCCCATTGAAGCCTGCGCCTCTGATGGCGGCAGGTCATGCTGGGAGGTCGCTACGACCCCCGTCTCATCGCCGAGGAACTTTAGAAGCTCCTCCAATCCCGGCAGAGTAGCCCCCCCTCTCTGCCGTTGCCCGCTCAAACCGGGAACGAACGTCCGTTGGCAGCTTATCCAACACAATATGTACCAGTAGCAGCGAACACTCGGCTACTGGCAACCCTAAATTTCGCAACGCGGTACACGCAACTGTGACTGGCGTCAACAGCTGCGCCTTTAAGTCCGCCCGATTGGCTACCTTAGGTTGCGACAACAATTGGCGCGCGTGTGCGTCTACATACGACCCCTCTTCCACAGCGCCACCCAAACTTCCTAACTGATGGGTAGGAAGCCCATCAGGCATCGCAGGCCCTCCCATTGGTGGCGGTGTGGATGGCTGGACATCCCCTATCCGTTGCCTTTTAATGTCGCAGGCCGCCTGGACGACATTATCATTAATCTCCATGATTTGGTCGAAATCATCCTCGTATGCCGACCATACCTTTTTGTGGGATGTTGGAGCAGTCTCAGACAAAACCACCATGGCGGTCTCAACCGAAGACACCCGCTGCCTTAACGGCCTGGCTCGCTCGAGGATGTCATCATCGCAGCCCCTCCGAGACAGCAGATCCTGCGTATGCACGAACCAGCGTAGCTGCGTTGCAAAGACTGCCTCCGCCATCGCGTTGTCAACAAAAAACAAATAACGAGGAATTAGATTCTATGTCCAACAATAGCACAAAGACAGGGCAATGTTCCCTACTAATGTAGCCTTTTAATTACAATGTAGCCACAACCAAAATTAATAAGTACATAAAAAAACTTAAACGGGTTTGCAACAAGATGTAATGGCGTTGGGACGGAGACCCGAAATGAAACAATGTCTTGCGTTGAATCAATCATCTTTATCCTCTAGTGTATCATCTTAAATACTAATTAACATCACATCTATACGTGACTAGAGGAAGGACGCCTTGTCAATCAGGAAGACCTTAATTATCACGTACTATTGAGTACGTGCTCATAGTGTAATTCACTATATCACACCTCCCCTGAAAAGGCTAGGCATCCCTTCCCTGAAAAGTAAACTCTTATTTTCTAAATATCTTAGTCCTATTCTTATGAACTATATATTCTTTATTATTCTTTAATATTTTTACATTAGTACCTAGCTCTTCTAAAACTTCAAATGGACCTAAATACAAGTCATTCAATTTATTATAATGTTCATTCTTATACAAGAGTAGATCACCTTTTTTGTAGTGTACTTCCTTACAATCTAAATCATAATTAGTTTTTCTACTTTGTTTTGATATTAATAAGTTGTTCCTGGCATCATTATGAGCTTTTTGCAATCTAAATTTTAACTCCGATGGATAATTGTCGTATACATATAAGGGATCAACTTTACTAACTAAATTACTAGGTACGTTACATGTTTTCCCAAAAACTAGTTCATAAGGGGAGTATTTGGTACTAGTATTTACAGAATTATTATAAGCAAAGCACCAATATGGTATCCAGGTACTCCAATTTGCCGACTGATTCTGTGTTTGTATTCTCAAGTAACATCCGAGATGTTTGTGCCAGTTTTCTAGCGAACCTATACTCTCATGATGATAGGGTGTTGAATTTAACTTATCAATATTTAGCAATTTACATACTGTTTCTAACGTGGAATTAATAAATTCCGTTCCACAGTCAGTCGCAATAACCCTGGGAGTACCATATCGTAAAATAAAATTTTCAGTAAAAACCCTAGCAACAGTTTCAGCTGACTTATCAAGTATTGGGTAAGCTTCTACAAACTTTGTCAATTCGCATTGTATTGTTAATATGTATTTATTACCCAAATTATCGACCTCCAACGGCCCCACAATATCTAAATATAATTTTTCAAAAGAAGTAGATGCTGTAGTGGTTATTACCATTTTCTCTTTATTATTTTTATTACAAAATTTCTGCTTTTGGCAATCTTTACAGCGAGTCACATATTCAGTTATGTCTTTTTGCATATTACTCCAAAAATATTTTTTTCGAATATTCTTAGTCATTTTATTTATGCCTACATGACCACTTGTCGGCAATAAATGATAATCATTTAGTATAACACGTATCAAGTCTTTATTTGTAACATGTTCAACTTGGTTATTAATAATACATAACCGCGGTAATTCTTTATGTTTCATGAAAGTTTGGGTCAAAATTTTAATAAACTTTTTATTAAACCCATTTTTAATCACAACGACTTCTACAATATTATATTTTTTACATAATGCACTCAGTTCTCCTATCGTTGCGTCTCGGCGCGCCTCCGTTAGTAGAGATTCCTGATTTATGTAAATAGTAGAGTCACTAAATAACATATCACCCGTCTGTGAGACGTATCTTTTCTTTTTCCTCAACTTCACGAAGTTTTCATACGAACAAATATCTAACCTTACATCATTTTGTGATTTCTGCATAATATCTACCACTCTTGGTTGCCTATGATCAACAGGGGGCTCAACCCTGCTACTTCCAGAGGTAGCGGGTTCATTATTTTGCTCCATGGTTCTTTTCATTGAACGGGTTACTACCCCCAAAAAATTTGAATTTAGATTTTTTAACTCGTCTGATGTTATAATGACTCTCGATAAGGCATCTGCCGTTACATTTTCGGAACCTTTTATGTATTCAATATCGAAATCATATTCTTCTAAACAAAGTCTAAACTTAGTTAAACGGCTACTAGGATCTTTTATGCTAAATAAATGAACCAATGGTCTATGATCTGTTAATACTTTAAATTTTCGTCCGTATAAATATGGTCGAAAATGTTTTATAGCCCACACTACCCCTAATAACTCTTTATGAATGGTTGGGTAGTTTATTTCTGAACTGTTTAATTGTCTGCTTGCATAAGCTACGGGCTTATTATTTCCATTTGATAATACAGCCCCCAAGGCTACCCCTGACGCATCGGTTTGCAACCGGAAAATATTATCTTTTCCAAAATCTGGATAATCTAAGACAGGAAATGAACTAAGTGACTTTTTTAAGGTCTGAAATGCCACGTCACATTCTTCCGTCCACTGAAACTCGACATGTTTCTTACAAAGACGGTTTAGTGGGTACACTATTGTGGCAAAGTTTTTTATGAATTTTCTATAAAAGTTCGCAAAAGCCACAAAACGACGAATCTCATTTACATTTTTAGGTACTGGGAACTTTTCCAAGACCTCGATTTTACTGTTGTCTGGCAACACCCCGTTTGGCGTAATAACATGCCCTAAATAATTAATTTCTTTCCTCAAAAATTCGCACTTACAAGGGTTTAGTTTTAAATTAACTGACCTAAACCTCTCAAATACACTCATTAAATTTGTATTATGCTGCGATAGGCTTTTCCCGAAAACTATTACGTCATCGAGATATAGAAAACATATCTCGTGATTTAAACCCGATAGAGCCATAGACATAAGTTTAGAAAATACGCTAGGACTCGTTTTGAGACCCATAGGTAATCTTTTCAGTTGATATTGCTTATCAGCTGTAAAAGAAGTGAATTTCCTACATTCTGGTGATAACCCTAGCTGGTAATAACTAGAACTGAGGTCTAAATGAGAATAGTATAAGCATCCCGAAAGTGAGTCAATAATTTCTTGTATATTTGGTAACGGGAACTTTTCGTCTACTATTTTTTTATTTAAAAGTCTATAATCTATTACGATTCTCCACTTTTTTTCACCGCTACTGTCAGCTTTTTTCGGAAGTAATAATAATGGAGAAGACCATTCGCTGGTACACTCTTCGATAATATCTTCTTCTAACAATTTACCTACCTGTTTTATTAACTCAGCCTTCTGAGCGTGCGGTATTCTATACGGTTTGACATAAACAGGAGACGCGTCATTTTGCAGTTTAATGTTGTACTCGTATAAGTTTGTAACGGATAGCTTATCACCCGGCATATGAAAGATATCTGCATATTTTGCACATATTTTCTCAATAGACCGTCTCTCTTCATCACCAAGATATGTTTTTAATTTAAGAAAATCGAATAGTTGTTTAACCCTCTCGACAGATTTTCCGTTTTCCGTATCAAAAGAGCATACGAAATAATCCGAGTATTTTCTAATTTTCGGGCTAAAGTTATTTAATTTTACATCTTCTTCCCGTGTGTTTAAAAATCGCACCGGAATCTTTTTCCCGTCTCCTACTACCACGGCGCCTGCTACAAATACGCCTGCAATAACTTCCTCCGCTAAAATGACACATTCGCCCTTTATCTCTGACGAAACATATTTTACGACCTCACATCTCCCTGGAATAGTCGTTATTATGTTTTTACCTAAGCCTAATTCTAGACTTATCTTATCCTGTAATGTAACCAGCTTATTTTCATAGTTAATTTTACAACTATATTTTAATAAAAAATCTTCTCCTAAAATTCCATCATTTTTACAGTGGAAGTTGCTAAACACATAAAACTTATGCCTAAAATTATAATTGTTAACACATAAGTCTAGATAAACATAACCTATTGATACTAAATCCCCACATACTCCTTTAATCTTAATTTCATCCCTTACTAGCTTTGCGTCGCGGGACACGCTACGGAGTTTATTTAACCAATCTATCTTTAAAATTGAAATGCTTGCTCCTGTGTCTACTAATAGAGAAATTTGAGTTTGACTACAAGTAAAACAAACGTAATTACCACTACCATAACTACAAATATCTACCTCAGCGCTATTCAGAACGAAAAAAATCATCGCTATGATGTTCGTTCTGACGTATACTCTGACGTTCACTTTCGTTCTCGTCATTAGACTGTTCTGCTGAGTCAACTAAGAAATGTACATTCCTACGTTTATTATGAGGTGACGTAAACCTGGTGTTGCGCTGACCCTGAAACCTATTCGAGTTATAGTAGGCACGACCCCGACCTTGCTGACTCGTCGCGTTGTTGTTACGTGACTTATTATATTGTTGATGATAGTTTTTATTTATCTTTTCAAATCGCTGGTTCGAAACATAGTTAACATAATTGTTTATTGGTGGTTTCACTACCGAGTCTTCTTGTTCTAAGGCTATAGTTATTGCCTGCCTAACTGTGCTTACGGACCTAGACGTAACTATAATGCTTGTACGAGCATTGTTTAGGCCGTCAGCGAAACGCTTGATAGCCATTTTTTCATTAATCGGCTTTAATAAATTATATGCCGACTCGTCTCCATTAGCCTGTGCTGTACTTAAATCGTTGGACATTTTTTCGATTTCACTACCAAACACTTCTATGGTCTTGTTTCCTTGCCTACATCGTAGCATTCGGTCTAAAATGGCTGTGTATGATTTAATCGGAATTAAAACATTTTTTATATCTTTTATTAGGTCTGCCACACATAAGACTTATTAATTTTTGTTTTAGCACTGCTAGAAAGACGAGTTTTTAAAACAAAATTGATTAACAGAGGCTGGTCCTCGTTTCTAAGGGTACTACTATAATACTCTATTCTGTCTATTAGTTGGTTAATTTGCGTTTCGTCGCAATCTACTACTGGGAGGAGCGTGAGCGCGACTTTTAGATCGGACGTGGCCATGGTTGTGATCGTTTCTGAATGATGCGGGTTAACGAGTGACTCGATTTCCTCAAAATTACATAAAAACTTTGACGATATTGCTTTTGTTATTTGTAATTCTACAGCATCTATCCCTTTTTTACATAAGTCTGCAGATATTTGTTCAAAAATATTTTTAATTTCCTTTGCTCTTAAAAACTTATTCTGCCCCTGAGCGGAATAACGTTTGTCCTTACTTAATTTAATAATAGAGTCTCTAATAGCCTTAAGCTCACTCAAGAGTTCTGACAGGTTTGCCATGAACACACTTTAGAAAAAAAAATCACTCACACACACACATAGATTCTTGGTAGCATAGTTATATTAATTCGTGCTGGCTTACACGTTCTGTGCTGGTCCAATTGCCCGTCGAACCGCTCTGCGTTCTACCTCTTCTAATAGTCGTGCGTTGAAGTAACGTAGCAGCCTAAGTACTATATAGCCCGCTAGTACAACGACGATGGTCAGTAAAAAGATCTCTGAAAGTTGCATCCCAACGGCCAAGGGAGTTGATGCTGCCGCCGATTGAGTTGGTGATTGACTGACAATAATATTGTCTTTAGATTGTGGGTTTCCCATAGTTAAACAATTTTGGCTTACAGTTTTTCTTCTTATTTCCTTCGTCCTTCTTGTAGGCCCGTGTAGCACTATTTTCCTGATATTTTGTAGACTTCAACTAGCGATTTCGCGGCGCGGACTTGTGACACCATGTCACGGTCGCCATGTAATGGCGTTGGGACGGAGACCCGAAATGAAACAATGTCTTGCGTTGAATCAATCATCTTTATCCTCTAGTGTATCATCTTAAATACTAATTAACATCACATCTATACGTGACTAGAGGAAGGACGCCTTGTCAATCAGGAAGACCTTAATTATCACGTACTATTGAGTACGTGCTGATAGTGTAATTCACTATATCACAAAGAAGCGCACTAACAAATAATGTGCAATTATTATTATTACATAGTCCCTATGCATAAATCAACCAATTTAAACCAATGTAATAATCAAATTAAATTTTAAAATTGGTTTTCAAAAATGAAGGCACAAACAAAACAAAATGTGCTATTATTATTGTATAAACCGTTATATAATAATCCAACCAAATTTCACATATGCCGCTGTGTAGAACAAAACAAATCTATTCGGTCCCAAAGAACCAGAGTAAACAAAATGAATGTTTAACTAACATCACACAAGGATGAACCAGTAATCAGGCTTGAATTGATTCCCAAAGAAAAAACAAAAATAAAAATAAAATAGAAATGTTCCTTAATACTACATATGTACACAACTATGTTAACACACAATGTATAATGCAACTACAACATTGATATGTGACTACAATATAATTATACCAAATGAAATGCAATAACAAGTATTGCACAGACTGCCATGCAATCAAAGCAAAGCAATAAATCAACCCTAGTTGATTCTGAAGCAGCCACAATAAACATTGAATGTTCAATTAAAATTTACTATGTAAACAAATTGATTTCCAAAGAAAAAATAAAATAAAAATGTTCCTTGATATTATTATTTCATACGCCACTAGGTAAACAAGTCATTTACCAAACAAATGTTACAAATAAATGCAAATTGATTTCCCAAAAAAAACTACAATAAACAAAATGTTAATCAATTTATAATGTAACATAACTGCATTATTGATATTGTGTCTACAGCTTTGCAATCGCTAGACAACCAAACTACAAATATTGTGAATCAAATGCCTACAATATTTAAATATGTTTTCAAAATGAAAACAACATACCAAATCAAAGGTACCACAATTTTCAATGCTTTAACTTTAAATTCTAAATTAAGTTTTCAAACAATCAAGGGGTTATTCCACTAATCCCCATTAGAAATCCCCTTCAATGGGGATTAGTGAACTTTTTGTTCACTTTTCCCCATTGATGCCATTGATGGGGATAAAAGGAAAAAGAATTGTAAATTTCACAAATCCCCATTGTCTTTAAAATAAAATTTAACACCAAATAATAATAATCACGCCGTCTTTATTTATTAATCACAATAATAAAATCTTCAATTTTACCCTCACTGCTATAATCAGTTTTACATTTATTTATCAAAATTAAAATCAGTCTTATTTAGTTTTTACATTAATGTTGGCGTAATAAAAACACAGATTGCAAAGGACTAAAATCACGGAATTTTAAAATTACTAACATACTTACGTTTAAAAATCAGTCTGATTTTGAAATAAAAAAACAGATTTACAAATTAAAAGTAATAACATAAATTCGCTATTCTTACAAAATTATAGCAGTTTACAATTATTTAGTATGTAAATAAAATCACAGTCTTAAAATCATTAACATAAACAGAGATTTTAACTTTTTTTATTTATTTAACAAAGTACTATTCAAAATCACAGTTTTAAAATTACTTAACATACTTAAATATAGCATCTTCTTGCAGTTTACAAGTAATTAGTGTCTAAATAAAATCACAGTATGAGAATTACCTACAAATTAAAAGTAATAACATAAATTCGCTATTCTTACAAAATTATAGCAGTTTACAATTATTTAGTATGTAAATAAAATCACAGTCTTAAAATCATTAACATAAACAGAGATTTTAACTTTTTTTATTTATTTAACAAAGTACTATTCAAAATCACAGTTTTAAAATTACTTAACATACTTAAATATAGCATCTTCTTGCAGTTTACAAGTAATTAGTGTCTAAATAAAATCACAGTATGAGAATTACCTACATTAATCACAGATTTTTACTTTTTCTTATGTATTTAGGCAAAAATATTATTTATCAGTACCTAGTAAATATTTTTTTGGTTCGTCAGAACTAAATAAACGAAAATATTAAAAGTACGAATCACTTAACCTTCTCCAAGAAATGACCTATCGTTATTTCCCCGTTTATAAGTTCCATTTGGGCTTCCTGTATAAACATGTCGTTGTTAATACTTTTGACAGATCTTTCTGCTATACCTTCTCTGCCTTCAGAAAACCTTAATGCAAGAACTTCGTAGTGAGAAGCATCTTCGGCCAATAAAGTTAGAAGTTTCATAATATTAGGACTTTTCTTTACCACACGGCTTTTAATTTTTTTATTCCAAGCTTCTACTAAATTATTAGTGCGGTGATGTTGACCAAATACACACCATATTTTTGAAAAATCTTCTTTAATCCATTGGTTTAGCATGTAATTTCTAAATTTCTTGCTGTTATCGTCGTCCGGGCTCTGAGAAGCAACATATAACCAACCTGCTATTATTTTGTCTGGTGGAAGCAAGGGCAATGCAGCACTTAGTGCAACTTGTCTTCTGGTTAATTTATCCTTTGTCAGTCCCAATAGTTTACCTTTTCTCCATATTGACTGGGTGAAATGGAAATAGCAGCCACTGATAGACACATTTTCACAAACAAGACGTATTGCATTAATTGCAGCGACTTCAAAATCACATTTGAATGTTTCTGGACTCCAATCAGGTATTTGTGATTTAATCATATAAAACATGATTTCATATGCTTGTTGGTGTTTGTGACTCATAAGAACATAAACAAGAGGCAGAATATTTACGTGTTTTTCTGTATTACCTAAATCTCCATGAATGGTGTATAGTTGATGGAAGGGCTTTGTGCAGATCCAGAAGGTTCCATCGCCGAGGAATGATTTTAACTTTTTTAAATAAAGTCGAGCTGTTTCTGAACAGAATGCAATTATACGGATATCGTTATCATTGTAGTCTGCTAAAATAAATTGTCGGTGAGCTGATGGGATTTGTACATCCTTAACATTCTTGCATTCAATTTTATCTACCTGAAATGCTGTGTTTCTGTGTTTATAAAGAGAGGTTTTAATTTTTTTCAGAACAGGAAATTCTTTTATGATGTCTATCCCAGTATTTTTGAAAGTACTTACTGCTGTGTTGTAAGCAGTAGGAATGGCTGGCGCTTCTGGATTACAAATATGTCTTTTTAGTTTGTCTAATCTCAGTAGAATTTCATTTCCAGCAAAATCAGGTTCACAGATATTGTGAGGTTTTTCTTTTGTTATTAGGTCGCCCTGCAAAAAAATGTACCTATGTAGTATGTCTTATGGTTATAGTACGATTATGTAGGATATAGTACGATTATGAGAGTTGTTTTGTTCTTTGTATTTGTATTATATTCTTTTAGGTACATTAAAAGAAGCTAGATAAGAAAAAAACTTGTGATAGGCTGTTAACATCTAAGAGTCTTAGTAGAATCACAGAAATATTGAAAGTTATTTACCTTTAATGTGATGGATCCAGTACATTTAGTTTTCTTGCGATGTACACACTCCCAGTTTATTGTGCCATTCTTATATCTGACTTTAACACAGTATTTATGTCCAGCACGTACAAGTACAGTAGAATTTCCCTTTTTAATATAATTTAAACATACACTATTTGAACTAGAACTTGCCATTTTAACGTTAACATAACAAACAGAAGATGCCAACTGATAAGGGTTGCATTGCCGACCTACAGGATAACAATAGATGAGCCGACCAATCATGAGCATGCATTGTCGACAAAAAGGGACCGCTATAATATTTATCTTATTGCGCAGGTAATAGAGTCGTTTTTCCAACTTAAGTTAATAAATATTTTTTGCTTCATTCTAGTCGGCATTAGTTACGTACAGTGCTTCTACTTTCTTAATGTCTCTCGGGAATCGTCGTGTTTCCGAATTTACCCGAGTATTAGGTTCCATGCCCATAAGTTATTAGATTTATTATGTACAATGATTTGAATTTAGAATTACGTACTTTATTGTTGTTTTGTTTTGATTTTCGGGTGAACTATATAGAGTGGTAAAACTATTCCACTTTTTAAGTATTACAGAAGATTATATAATTACTAGCGAATTAAAAGAGAGAAAAAAGTAGGGCTACGCCTTCTGACAAGTCATAGTACTTTGTTAAATAAATAAAAAAAGTTAAAATCTCTGTTTATGTTAATGATTTTAAGACTGTGATTTTATTTACATACTAAATAATTGTAAACTGCTATAATTTTGTAAGAATAGCGAATTTATGTTATTACTTTTAATTTGTAAATCTGTTTTTTTATTTCAAAATCAGACTGATTTTTAAACGTAAGTATGTTAGTAATTTTAAAATTCCGTGATTTTAGTCCTTTGCAATCTGTGTTTTTATTACGCCAACATTAATGTAAAAACTAAATAAGACTGATTTTAATTTTGATAAATAAATGTAAAATTGATTATAGCAGTGAGGGTAAAATTGAAGATTTTATTATTGTGATTAATAAATAAAGACGGCGTGATTATTATTATTTGGTGTTAAATTTTATTTTAAAGACAATGGGGATTTGTGAAATTTACAATTCTTTTTCCTTTTATCCCCATCAATGGCATCAATGGGGAAAAGTGAACAAAAAGTTCACTAATCCCCATTGAAGGGGATTTCTAATGGGGATTAGTGGAATAACCCGTCATCAAACGCTCCAAAACGCCATGGTACCTTATGTCAAATACTATTCGCTGTATTGTTTGCGGCCCATCGGAGTGAAACCCTTTTCGAAACATCCTTTGTGTTTGCTGATCCTGACGTGATCTCCAACTTTAAGTTATGTGACACGCAAGTATTTTCTTAGATTTTGACATGTTGAAGTACCGTTGTAATATTGTATCTTTATTTAAGCAATTGATTTTAGCTGGTGCTATGCCTACAACAGTTCTATGATTTGTGTGATTGTATTCATAAACGTTACGTTCAAGCGTTCCATCATTCCATTTATAATTCCCTTTTAAACTAAACTCTTTAAAGAGCTTGCTTTTTAATGTTCTTAGGAACCTTTCAACTATTGACGCCTTCTTTGTAGAATATGTAGAATAGTGATTAATGATAAACATTTCCATAATCTTTTTGAATGCGTCATTGTAAAATTCTTTTCCCATATCTGTCTGTAAGTTTCTTGGGACTCGTCATTTTAAAAGTAATTTTTGAAAAACCTTAGAGACGATTTCTTTTTTCTTTTGCTTTAATGGAAACGCCCAAGTATACTTAAAGAAACCGGCAATTATCACCAATATATATTTAAAACCAGCATTTACTATCTAAAATGATTGCATGTCTATCAAATCTGCTTGCCAAAGATCATCTATATCTTTTAGAATAACTTTTCTTCGTGGAAAGTTACGCCTTGCGTATTTGTGAATTTCATTAACGACGTCTTGTTTCGTCATAATGCTTATCTAATGTTTTTCCGAGTTTTTGATAAGAAATATTTCTTTCTAATTGTTTTATTCGTTCTATCAATTTTTTTGTAACTTTGTTAATAGTGTTAATTTTATTCATACACTCTTTTATAGTTTTATCTTCAAGTCTTTGATTATCAATTCCATACCCATCCACCGTCATGTCTTTAGGATATACTTTTAAAAAATAAGAATAACTGTTATGTTTCGATTCTTTTATTCTTTCACAATACCTGCTTCTTTTAACTCTTCAATGATCGATATTATTTGATTGTCATGGTTGCTATTACCAGCGCATTTTAATGCAACTAACAATTTAAGTCTTTCAATTAATTCATTTGGATCATCCCAATACACGTAATCTGTGTTTTTTTTGTAATTTTTAAAAGTATGCATGAAACCACCAATTTTAGGATTTATTAAACTATCGGTTTGAAGTTTAGTATCATTTATTTGAGAAAACAAAGGCTTAATAATCTCACGGTACTTTAATCCTTTGTCCCCTTTTGTTTGCGCATGTGGGTTGAAGTCTCGTTTGTGTGCATTTGTTTTATTTAGCATGTCTTTATAAATAGTTTTGTCCTTTTCAGTTACCAAAGCAAGATTTGCTTTATAGCGGACTAACAGTTCTTTTAATCCTGGTGTCAATTCATACTTTTTATCTTGAATAGTAACTATATATTTGGATTCATTATTAGATTTGTTGTTTTGAACAGAAAAGTGAACTTATGAGTTCCCCATCATGAACTTATTGTTTTGACTCCGAATACCGAATGGCACATTTATATTTCCATACATATCGAGTACATCTTCTTTTCTGAGTGACGATAATGTATCATTAAAACTCTTTATTGAGTTTTCATCATCATTATATTCATAATACTCTGAACTTTCATTAGAATCATTTTTTATCAAGTCTTTAAAAGTTTCATATTGTAAAGATGCGTTCAATTCTCCAAATGTACTGTTTTTTTAGAGTTTTGTGAGACATTACTATTTGGATTAACATTTTCATTAACTTTAACAAGAGTCTCTAAGGGTTCAGTAATAGGCTTATTCATTCATTCATTTTGAATCATTTTTATTTTATTTTTTATGTTATCTACTGATTTAATCAGCTGCTCTTTGATATCAATTTCCATTTTGTAAACCTATCCACCTATCTGTGAGAAGGAAGGTGTCAAAAGTTATTGTTTGCCGAAATTAGCTGTCTGCCAGATTGATGTATCGCTTTCGGTGGAAAAAAATGAGGAAATCTCTCGTGAGATTTGAGGATTCCTTCTGATTAGATACCGTGATCTGGTAATAATGAGGTGTTTAGGGAGTTTACGGTGATTGGTTAAATTAATTGATGTATTGTATTGTTGATGAATTATATATTAAGAAATTATTTATTGAATATTAAGAATTCTTATTTGAATATTAAGAATTTAGGTTGTTTTTACATAATAAATGTAATTATTTTTATGTTAATGCCAGTTTTTCATAAAAAAGGAGGTATTTATTGTTGAACGGATTTTTAAAAATGAATGAAAGTGTCAAAACATTGCCTGTATCTTCCATTATTTATTGTACAATCTTTATTAATCAACAGAAAGTTAAAGCGATCCTGCCATATGGTAGAACAAAGCTGTTTGAATGTGTGCCAGTCAATATCTGTATTTACATGCTCATTGTATATATGTTTTAAGTTAGTATCATCTTGCTTAAAGATTATCAGAAGATTTGCATGGTCTCTTAATAACTGCTTGGGTATTTAGGAATATGTCTGGGTTAAATAAAAACAATCTAACTGTCTATGCCTCCCCATGGCAAAATAATTTCGTATGTTTGTTTGATTTTCACATGCTACGTCATCAAAAATCATAACAAAATTCATCAAGGCATCATTTGGACTAAGAACATCATTATTATCATTATATACGTATAATTTTGCTCCAGGTATTCTTTTCATTACTTGAAATAAAAAACGATACTTTGGCTGGAACATAGTCTTTGAATACAAATAAATATGTTGAAACTTCAGACAATTTTCATGTAACAATAAGGTCAACATTACATTTGTTTTGCCGCAGTTAGAAGGACCGCATATTATGCAACGGATAGTATTTTTGTATGTTTTAATTTTTTGTATCATTTTCTACTTTTCTATTAATTACTTCCAAGGTTTGAGTTTGCTTAACGAACTTCATCGTGAACTGTGAGATAATTTATTATTGTTAGCCTATATATCTTTTATGTCTACAATCTTATCACATCATAATAATCTAAGCAATGCCAATATTCGATTTTGAGTGTGTTAAATAAAAAACATAATAACATAAAATAGTATTCATTAATTTATTACAAAGGATTAATTATAACATTAACTTATGATAATACTACATCTTACTACTAATGGATATTACAAAGTATTAAATAATAATCTGTACGATAATATAACTTTATCCTGAATAAACTAAATTATAATGATTTTCCTTTAAAATATGGTATCACAGTAACCCCACGGTAAGGTTTCTATTTTATTAGTTTGTATTTGTCTTTTATCATCGTTACTATTTAAAATAACTTTGTTAACTTGTTGCGTATACAATACATGTTTCATTGATCTAATCAATCTTATTTCATATTTAAAAACTTTGTTGGTGAACAATGCTCTGCTGTAGTTAGAAATGTTCAATCGTTTAGTAATAGATTTTGATACACCTTTTGCTTTCGCTATTGTAGTCTTTACGGTTTTTAAACAGTAAAGCTTAGCTCTTAAACCAACAAATTCAGTAATAACAGCTCCACCAAGTTCATCTTTAAATAATCCTGGTACTCTAGCATTCATTTTTGGTATACCGTAAGGGTTATCTTCTTCAAAATTACTAGTGCCCAATTTTTCGATGTCGTTCTTTAGATCTGAGTAGTAATCATCAATTTGAATATTGTAGAGAAGACTATCAGTATCCGTATAACATAGCTGGGCGTTACTGTTATATTTTCTTTTAATATAGTCATAGTGAAATTTGTACAAATGCTGTTTAGCCAATTCTAGTACCGTAAATCCGATATATATCGGTTTGTTAAGTAATTTTTTTTCTAAATTTAATTGAACTGCTACTAAATTTTCTGAAAATATAGTTACATTCTTGACATTAGGTTTTAATAGTAATTTTTCCGCACCGATATATTTGTTTGACAATTTACCCGTTGTCGATGGGGAATTGGTGGCGGCAAGTTCCTCGTCATCACTGTCGCTGCCAAATAACTCAGCGGCCGTAGCATGCCGCGGTTTCACAGGCACCGGGTTGATTTTCGGCTTCTTCGAGGTACTTGAGGTCGACGTCTTCGAGCGCTTCTTTTTGATCTCAGGTGCGTCGGCGTGTGCCAGCGCTGGCGGCACCTCATCTTCCTCAGAGGGGAATAAATCATCAGCGTTCGCTAAATGCTTCGACCTGGAATAAAAAGTTACAATCTTTAAATTCTTGGTAAATAAATACATAAATCATTATGCATATGATGTTACTTGTATTTAATTGATACGTTACAATAATATTTGAATTTAAAGAACACCGACCTGTCCAATACTGTCAAATTTCTCTAATCGATATTGATCCTTATACCCAAACGCTAAAGTTCATTATTTATTGAAGAAATTTTACATTTTGTAACAGGTTGATGTGCTGGCGTCTGTACTATCAGGCACAAAAATAAATACTCTGCATTATTGAAAAAAGTACTATTTAAATGAAAGCAAACTATTAACAGAAAAGAACATTATCAATAGAATTGAAACTAAGAAAAAAATAAGTACTATATTGTATTGATTGAAATATGTAAACACACACGTACACACACACACACACACACACACACACACCCACACACACACACACACACACAGAGACACACACACACACACACACACACACACACTCACCCACACACTCACACACTCATCAATACTCTTGAAGTATAAATATAATAATAAAATTTAGATTCAAATAAAGCAAACTATTGATAGAATAAATAGGTACTCAATTGTAATGATCAATAAAAAAGGTACTCAATTGTAATTTTCAATAAAATAGGTGACTACTCAATTGTAATTATCAATAAAATAAGTTAAAAGAAACTTACATTGTTCGAATGCTCCTTTAACTCCTGTTGTCGGTCACGGCTTGTGGCTGGATCTGTTGCTTCCCGAGAGCAGCGCAGAATGGTGTCACCGATGGACTCCCTGGATCTTAAATAGTCACAAGTTCACGTGTACTTTCGCCAAGTACGGAAAGGGCCTGCCTCAGCGCGTTCTACATTTATTGTGTCAGCTAAAATCTTTAATAGGAAAGCCTTAGGTATTGCCTGGAAATCTAAAACTAGTTGCAAAACGCGGGTTTGGTTCGCATTGAAGAGAAATCTACATAAAAAAAAATTTGTATGTGAATGTTATCTTGTAATGTTTTAGTTTCAACGGCGGTAATCGTAGTCAATTTGGAACCTTATCAAACTTTAAACCAGATCAGTTTGTAATCTTTTTTTTTTTAGCGCGAAAAGGTTGTTCGATCGTAGGTGCAGTCACGAGCAAAATATGTAAACAATTGTAACTCTTAATACAATGGAATAAGAATCAAAGTGTATATATACATATCGGTGCTCGTGACTGTACAAGTGACACATGATATAATTTATTTTAAGTGCAACGCCTTTGGATAACAAGCAATTTATTTTTATATTGATGCACCGCGAAATCTTAACATCTGCTAGCTATCATTCTATGGCACAAAAACGCGTATTCAAAGCCCCAAAGATCAAGGTGCAAACAGCTTTCGCACAGCGTCATCCCTCATACTTGCTGCCTTTTGTCTATAATAGAAAGACTAAGTGTTGCAACTTTAAGACTGCAACTGTTAACCAAGCCAAGAAACTTATTACCCTGCAACTCCTCTCCATGACTTACCGGGAAACGGAAAAGCTGGTCACACCGCTCGTATAATCAGCTCTCACATACACACGCATGCAAACACGCAATACCTTACACACACGCACACACTCAGACTCACACACACACGCACACACCCCACACACATACACACAACTAACTTCTTCTAGTTTATTTATGTAAACCATAGTACCTAATCTATCTGGTTTAGGATTATTTAATTTTATATAAAAATCTGCTTTGTTTTGTCGCTAACCGTTAGCTTCATGGCTTAGGAAGCCCACATTCAGGATTTCCTAGTGTGGGATTCAATTTTTTGCTTTATTTTTGCATGGTCAAGTTAAAAGTTTATCAGTTTTTACTGTTTCATAGTTTTAGATATGCTGTTGTAATGTTACTTGTTACTTGTATTAATAAATTATTCTTATTCTTATTCTTAATATTTCTTCGTTAATGTCTAATAAGACGACAAAGAAACGGGCAAAAGCCAGTATGTAAATAAATAAAACTTACATGTAGGTACGTACAGTCACGAGCAAAAATATGTAAACAATTGTAACTCTTAATACAATGTAATAAGAGTCAATGTGTATTCATATTGGTTCTCTCGAGTGTACATCAGCGGACACTTGTTTGCACTTGCAGAATTCACTTCGAGAAAGATAAACGACATGAAAACATACCTAGTTTAAGTTTACATTGCGTAGTGTAATTTATAATTCAAAACACTCAGCAATGTACTGGAAACGTTAGCGAAGTTTCTGTACTGGAAACGTTAGCAAAGTTTCATTCATGCTCGAAAATATCGTAGTACCTGGCACCGCGCCCACTGCCGCAACAGCTCTATTTGGGTAGAGGTAAATAATTATGGTTGATGAAAATATTCGCAATATTTTAAACCTTATTGACAACTGTTCAGTTAATATAAAAGATAAATAAAAATCTGGTAAAATCATTATATTTTCACAAGTGCGCAGGATACTTCTCTTCAGTAATGTCGGCGAGTGTATTTTAATTTAATAAAAAAATTACATTTTTCTAGCAATAAAAAAAAATATCTCTTTCTATTTAATATATAAGTAAACCGTGTAGGTACAATCGAATGATAATTAAATTATTGATTAAGAGAATTCTTTAAATGAATTAGAATGAAGGGTATAGTTTCAAACAACTTCTTTAATAACTGTGCATATATCTATATATCTTTTCTCTTTCTTTTTCATACCGAGGGAGGCGACTTCAGTTCAGAACCCAGCACATAAGAATGCTGGAAACGGTAACTCACGCAAGAGAGCAAAAAGCGAAACCACCGTTTTTACCTTCATAAAAAAACCAGTGATCCGTGGAATAAAAATCATTAGAATAGAAGTATATGATTCTGAAAACTTTCAAAAATCGGATCAATCAACGTGTAACTGCGAGGCCGAAGTTTGCATCCAGCATGTGGTGAAGAGTGTGTTGTTTGATGACATTTACAACAGAACCAAGGACATTATAAACAAAATTCAAGATGAGTTGGATTCTAGATAGGTAATAGGAATATAATTATTTTAGTACATCGAATAGTTACTAATCTCTTTGTAAAAAAATATTTGTATCCATTCTTATTTCAAATAAATGAGTTTTAAAATGTCTATTTGTATTATTTATTTAAACTATCAAACTGCAAAGAACTTATTCTATTAAATAGATAATGCGCTTGCAAGTTAGCTAGCAGTGCTTATTTGTTTTGAGCAAAATGAGTAGGCATGTCGAGTTGATATATTATTATAATATTAGTGTAAGTTGAATAAAAAAATGTAAAGGTACTATTTGAAATCTCCGTAACTTTAATGAATAACATGAATTGTTTTTTAAAGGACATCTATTGAATATCATAACGATTGCACTTAAATAATATATAGGAGGTAGATATTTTAAAACACATTGATTCCATTATTAAAAATTGATCATTCAATCACTATGTGTGTAATTGGGTGATTCTGGATCTCCTTCGATCCAGAATATTCTAACGATTGCACCTAAATAATATGTAGGAGGTAGGTATTATAAAACACATTGATTCCATTATTATAAATTGATCATTCAATCACTATGTGTGTAATTGGGTGATTCTGGATCTCCTTTGATCCAGAATCCCCAATTACATACTACTATCGTTGTCGAGCAAGCTGTTAACAACGTGGGCGATCCCGTTCAGGTAATCTCCTCAGGTATAGTTTCCAACCCCGTAGGAATCCATCAAATAGAACGTATTATTTAGGTGTTTATGAAGGTCGTCATGGAACGACACAAAAAACTAATGAGTTAAACAATCGAAATAAGTTTTTTCGAGCATAAAATACTAACATGTGAAGATTTAGAATGCGTTCGTTTTAGAGTAGGTAATAAAGATTGTTCATTCTTAGTTGATACTGGAGCAACATTATCAGTAATACATAAAAGTAAAGTCCAACAGTGTATCACTTTACAAAGTAATGACACCTTAATAATAGGTGGTAACATTTATTCCAGTAAAATCGCTTGCTTACAATTGTATAATTATTTCCCACAAACAAATTTGTCGTGTTGCAATAATTCGACACGGTTTGAATTTATGTTTAATATGTTAGATAAACTGCCTTGTCAGGCGGATGGAATTATCGGGTTAGACTTTCTGTAAACATATTATGCTGATATAAATTTACTAAGCAACAAATGGACTTTGATAAATAACAATGTAGAGATGGAGGTAGATTTATTTAAAAATAATTTCAACAATAAAATATTACACATTCCAAGAAGATCTGAATCGATTCATTTTATTAATGATGCTTTAAATTAAACAGATTAATTTGTCGTGATTCAAAAACAATTAGCAGATAATATATTTTTGGCTGAAAGTAGAGTTCAACCGAAAAGGGGAAAAATTCCAATTAAAATTTTGAACACAAGTGAAGAGAGTATAGACTTACCCTCATTTGAAGTAGATTTAGAAAATTTGAACAATTATAATTTATGTCAATATAGTCAAACTAAGACTGATGCTGACAGAATCAAAAAACTTTTGTCTACTTTAAATCTTACCTATTTGCAATCTGATGAGCAAAAATCTATTGAACAAATATGTGCAAAATACGCAGACGTTCCATCTTGATGGGGATAAGCTTGGTATAACTAATATAATGAGTCAATCTATTGACGTTAAGCCAAATGTTAGCCCTGTATATACAAAGCCGTACAGACTACCACACTCAATGAAATCAGAGATTGATAAAGAAATACAACAAATGTTAAGTGATGATATAATTGAACTCACAAATAGTGAATGGAATAGCCCTATACTTCTCGGGCCAAAAAAATCTGATAATAGTAATAAAAAATGGAGGTTAGTTGTAGATTATCGAATAGTTAACGAAGCCATACAAGATGATAAATTTCCGCTCCCGAACATTACAGAAATACTATACTCTCTTTCTGGTTGCACGTATTTCAGCCATCTTGATTTAAGTCAAATTTACTATCAAGCTGGGCTTGAGCCCAATAGTAGGGGCATCACTTCATTCACTACAAGCTCAAACAATAGCTCAGGACAATACCAAATAAAGCGTCTCCCTATGGGCCTAAAAATTAGCCCGGGGGCGTTCTCACGAATCATATCCATAGCAATGTCAGGTTTAAATTTCGAAAGTTGTGTTATTTATATGGATGATTTATTTATTTTTGGCAGAAATTTGATCACACATAATCAAAATTTAATAAAAATACTATAAAGATCAGGAAAGGTTAATTTAAAAGTTAATCCACAGAAATGTGAATTTTGTGGAGCTCGATGGCGCAGCGGCTAGCGCGTTCGGCTTGCGATCTTGCTTGCTAAGCCACTTCGCAATGCCGGGTCGGTGGATGGGTGACCAACTTTAAAACATCTCGAGCTCCTCCGTGCTTCGGAAGGTACGTCAAGCCGTTGGTCCCGGTTGCTGTCGTAAGATGGCAGTCGTTAAAACCCACCAACCCGCATTGGGCCAGCGTGGTGGATATGGCCCAATATCCCCACGTGCTATTGTCCACGTGAGAGGCCTGTGCCCAGCAGTGGGACGTTTATAGGCTGATGATGATGATGATGTAAATTTTGTAAAGAGGAATTGCTATATCTGGGACATGTTGTAACAGGCGTTTCGCCAGATCCACAAAAGGTTAAAGTAAATCAAAATTACCCAGTACCTAAAACTTCCGATGAGGTACGACGTTTTATCGCAATATGTAACTACTATCGTCAGTTCATACGAAATATTGCAAATATTACTATTCCACTAAATAGATTATGCTGGAAAACATTACTACAAACAAACATTGTTACATTTGAATGGACTGAGGAATGTCAAAAAAGTTTTAAAATTTTTAAAAATGCAATAATTATGCCATCAGTGTTACAATACCTAGATGTTTCCGTAGAGAATGAATTTGTTTTACAGATTGACAAATCGCTATTGGGTCAAGTAGCTATTGGGTCAGTACTATGCAATAAAGATCTGCAAGAAGATCTTATGATATGCAAGTAGGCCCCTAAATAAAGCTGAATTAAACTATCCCACAATTCAAAAAGAGTTGTTATCAATTGTTTGAAGTGTTAAATACTTTAGACCATATTTGTTTGGAAAAACATTTAAAATCATGACAGACCACAAACCATTAATTTATTTATTTAGTATAAAGGACCTATCAAATCGTTTATTGAAATTAAGTAGTTAAGAAAAATAAAGTAATTTATATCAAAGGTAAAGACAATACAGTAGCTGATGCTTTGAGTAGAGTGACAATAACATCAGATGACTTGGAAACTTAATTGAAAAAATATTAGTCACAACAAGGGCACAGAGTAGAAAAATAAATGAGGCGAATAAACAAAATATAACTACAGATTTAAGGCCTGATTAACCAAAAATCGTAAAGATATTACGGAAACCAATTTATTCAGTGGAAATGAAATTTATTAAAGGCAAAGATTTATATAAATTAAGGAAAAATAAATTAATAAGTAACAAAGATAAATGTCTAATATATATATATATATATATGAAGTCAGCTGATTATTTACATAAACCTCAATTTTATGTCGCATTTCACGCGAGACGTATTTGTGAATATGTTGAGTGATTTTTGTAATAAGTTAAATATTAAAACAATTTGCATAGTAAAAGAAAAAGAAAACGCGTTATTTGTAGAGCAGTTGTGTAAGGAAATAAGTAGTAGAGAAAAGTGGTCTGGACCCTAACTTCATATTCTCAAAAATGTTAAGAGAATTACAGATAAGGACATGAAAATTATAATCTTAAATTACTATCATTTATTGCCTTCGAGCGGACATTTCGTTCGGCTTTCGTCATCGTCGTCGGTAAATAATATAAAGAGTAAGTACTATTGGCCTGGACTGGAAGCAAATGTAAGGGATTATGTAAGTAAGTGTAGTAAATGCCAAGTAATGAAACATTCAACTAGTTACTAGGAGCCAACGGTGATAATAACAACCGCCAGTTCAGCGTTCGAAAAAATATTTTTAGACCTTGTTGGACCCTTAGTGCGGGATGATGAAGGTAACCAATACATACTTACCATACAGTGTGAGCTCACCAATTATGTGGAGGCATACCCATTTCCGAACAAGGAAGCTGTGACTGTGGCAAGGGCACTTGTTTGTAATTTTATTTTAAGGTATGGCGTACCTAGAGCTATCGGAACCTTACTCTCGAATCTAATCTCAATGTCGATATCAAAGCCATCAAATAACAATACAATAATAAGTGCGTACTCTTGACGCCCTTAAATTCGGGATCAGATTGAAATCGCAATCATGTTAATATCGGAAAGATAAGTGTGAAGTTTGCTGCCAATAATGTCATCGATAGTGAGAACCTTTTGTGTTTATGACGTATCGATAAATGTAAGCATAATGAAAATTCACGTTATTAGCTAAAATTATAGCTGTATCTAATCAATGAAGTCATAACTCATTTATATCAATAAATCCTTCAATGTTAATTAGAATTTACAAAATAATATAGCATTATTTAAAGCAACATCAACATTTTAGGACGAAGAAGTGGGCACAGTTGGCCATGCAGATAAATGCCCTAGGTGGAGTTAATAAAGATGGACCCGGCTGGGCAAAGGTAATTTTTCTCTAGAATTTATATAAATCTTGTTACATATTATTAGACTTAGTAGATACCTACCTACCAATCTACATTGTTCAATTTTTTTAAGTATTGGGCAGAAAGAAAGTCTGCATTAAAAAAGCTGTGTGCACAGTATGCCACTTCCTTAAGACAAAAGGGTGGAGGCAGCGGAGAAAGGTACTTGCTATCCGAGGTGGACAAAAGGCTTGTGGCAGTTATGGGTGGCACAAGTTTTGCGTCGGGAGACAGTGAACTAGCTGTTAACCCCTTCCCAGAAACGGTTAAGCAGATTTATGCAGTTTAATAAATGTTGCCTATATTTTATATTTTTCATTCTTTGATAATATGGCATAAAATTCTTATGGTTTACAGCATTCTGCAGCAGAAACTCCGTCCATTTCCCAAATATGAAGTGCAGATAGTGGTGGATATTCCCTTTATTGACATTTCACTTCCTTCTCCTACCCCGACTGCAGGGACCTCAAGGGAAGAAACTGTTGCCACTGCACCACCTCAAGTAAGTTATTTAGGGATGATTTATATTAGAGCGGGCCGTGCACGGGGCGTGCCGATAGGCCGATCCGACGGCGCCACTGATTTGAGACGTTGCATACATTTTGTATGAAGCAGCTTCATATTACACCGTGTATGATCCGTGTCCCGTCCGGGCCCGTACGGCCCTAACGGGACACGCCCCGTGCACGGCCCGCTCTAATCATCCCATTATCAATCATAAATCATCCCTTATTGTGCACTTCATGTTTTTGGGCACTCAAACTATATTTTCTTTAAAGTTGATTATGGTTAAATCACAAGGTTTTTTATGTTACATTTTTTTAGGATTCTACTGCAAACCCTCGTCGGTCACGTCGTTTGTTTTCGAGAAGTGGTGACATTTAAATGGAGCAAATGGCGGCCATAGAAGAGCGACGTGTAGAGGTTGAGAGACTGTCTGCAGAAGCCTTAGCGGACACCAGCAGAAGGTTGACCCTTCTCTCAGAATCGGTAGAGCATGTGGCACAAGCAGCTTTTGCGATTGCCAATGCTCTCCAACAAATAGCAGACAAATTTTAAAATAGGTACTAATATATAATAAAGCTAAATAGCCTTTGTTTTATTTATAAGATTGAAATAAGAATGATTGTTCAAAATTTTTTTAATAAAAATAAAATATTTACAAACTTATTTTAAATAATTAAATCTTCCTTATTTAACATACTAATATAGATTCACGACTGTTATCCCCAAAGGGTTAGTCAGAGACTAGGCAATGGAGACCGCAGAAGCAGTTTACGTTTTACCAAGTTAAACTGCACATGTGCTCAGCGTGATAGGCGTTGAGCCCAGCGCCGCTCTATGCTGTTGAATTTATGTGCAGTCTTTAGTCCGTTAGTCACCTTTTACGACACCTAAGGGAAGGGAGGGGGTGGTAGTATTCTGTTGCTTTCTAATAGTGCCTTCTCGCAGCCCAAAGCTGTCGAACCAAAGCAGCCCGTTTTTCTTGTCCTCGCCTTAGTTCAGCAGCAACGCTACTTGGAGGCTCTTCCGCATTAACACTAATACTGTTTGGCATTTCAAGGCCAACATCATCCTCCACTTCTCTGAAATGAAATGAATATTTATTTGCCAAGAACATAGCACTTAAGGAATGTTGTACAATAATTAATAAAGTTCTATAATGTTCCATCCAAACATAATATATTATGGTACCTGTGTCTGTTACATATATTGTGTAAAACACAACATGCATTTATAATTCTTGATGCCTTATCCGGATGGTAATGGAGCACGCGATGGCCAAGCAGGCATCGCCATCGATTCTTTAGAATCCCTATTGTGCGCTCCACTGTATTGCGAGTAGAACAATGCATTATAGAGTAATGCTCTTCTGGGGATCCTTCAGTTGCATTCACAATAGGGGTCATCATGTATTCTCTGAGAGCATAGCCTGAGTCACCTTTTAAAAAAAGAGATTTAGTATAATATATCATTAGAGATTTGTACAAGTGCCTTGTCCTTTGGAGTGAATTGCTTCTTCGGAGGATATTTTGGTCTGTTGTCTTTGTAAGAAGTATTGTTGTTGTTGTTGTACACAGGTTGTACCGTACTTCTTTTATCACAATTCCGAGATAAGTGACCAAAATTCTTGCACTTGAAACACCTGGGTTGCTTTCGGGTAACTAATGCTATGACTCCATCGTTTTTGTCTTCTCTTCGTTGAATTTCTCGCAATAATTTCGCCGAGACTAGTTCAGTAGTTAACTTGGTGCCTGAGTTTTCTATGGCCATAATTAAGGGGTCGTAATCTTCAGTGAGACCGCTTAGCATTATAACGGCAATGAACTCATCATCTAATGAAGATTCTATTTCGCTAAGTTGATGCGAGTAGTTCTTATATTCAGCTTTCCAGGAAGAGATGAAGTAAAAAAAAAGTTACAGAATGAATTTGACATCACTGATCTGGGGCCAGCACAGCATATACTTGGTATGAAGCTAACAAGACAAGACAATAACATTTATCTGAATCAGACTAATTATATACAAAAGGTATTAAAGAAGTATGGAATGGAGGACTGCAAGGCTGCAGGAACACCAATGGAGACAGGTCTAAAGCTAACAAAAGAAACTCAAGCTCATTAGCTTAACTTATGACTACAGGGGTCTCATAGGCTCATTGATGTATGTAGCAGTTTGCACGAGGCCTGACATCAGTCATGCGGTAAGCTACCTCACTCAGTTCAATAATTGCTTCGGCGAAACTCATTGGAAGGCAACCAAGAGAGTTTTAAGATATTTAAAAGGTACAGTGGATTTTTGCCTTTTTTTTCCAAAAGTGGGTTAGATATTTCTGCGTATGCTGACGCCGACTGGGCTTCTAACAACATAGATCGCAAGTCATACACAGGTTATGTTTTTACTATAGGTAAATCTGTTGTAGCTTGGGAGTATCGCAAGCAACGCACAGTTGCCCTATCTAGCACTGAAGCAGAGTACATGGCATTGTCTGACACGTGTAAAGAGGCTTTATTTATAATATAGTTTATGTTTAAAATACTTGGTAAAGTGCCTAAAATAACTATTTTTAAAGGCAATCAATCTGCTATAAAATTGTGTAAAAGTTTTATGTTTCATTCCAGGACCAAACATATTGATATTCGTCACCATTTCATAAAGGAAATTGTTAATGATGGTGTAGTTGAAATTAAATACTTGTCAACCGCAGTTATGTTAGCTGATATATTAACCAAAGCACTTTGTAAAGAGAAACATTGCAAGTTTGTCAGTCAAATGTTTATTGAGTAATTATGTTATTCTTTTTGTTTGTGTTTAAGAGCTAGCATAAGAAGATTGTTAAATTACTTTGTTTTTAGTAATGTAATATTTCGTTTGCGTGTAAAAACATTGTTAAGTTACTTACTTTGTTTTTTTAGAAATGTATTTTTTTTGGTTTGCGTGTAACAATATTGTTTAGCTACTTACTTTGTTTTTGAGAAATGTAATTTTGGTTTGCGTGTAACAATTGTAGATATACTTTGTTTAGAGAAATATTTTTTTTTAATGTAGAGTAACTTATTATTTTGTTTGAATTTATAGGCTTGCGTTTAAGGGCTAGTGTTGGAATAGTAATTGTATGTTTCTAAACGCAACCTTAAGTAAACGTCATCTGTCATTTTATTCAGAGTTTGACAGATACGTAGAGATCTCTCTCTCGCCTCCTGTCCGCCTTAACGTAAGCATTATTTTGTCTAAGTGAATAAATCTGTTTGAATCTACGTGTACGTGTTATTTTTGCCCGATGAAATACCAACAGATTCCACACAAAACTGTCGTGTGATGCACCTCCAAAGGATGCATCTATCGATAGTATCTAAATTATATTTTGATATTTTAAAAAAATATTATTGAAACTAGATTTTATTTTAATTTGATTGGATACATACAATCAAAACATTTCTCGAATGAAAATGTTTTCGATTGAAATAGCGGTCTTCATTTTCAGTTGGCTTTATGATGGCAATTTGTGTTCCATCAATGCAACCTAAAATGGCAGGTATGTGAAATTTTTCATAAAACCTGAAATATATATATAGTTATTAAAAGTAGGTACCTATCAAAACAAAATAGGAAGAAATATTCATAAAAAACACACAACATACCTTCTTTTTATATAGTCTCTTTCTTGCCGTGATTGAGGGAATCTAATCCATTTTCGAAGAATGTGACAAGAATTTAAAGCATCAGTCACCTCTTTGATGGCACGTGATACTGATTGCTGGGACATTAATGTACCATATGTGCCACCCACCAGCCTCTGGTAACTTCCCGTGGCAAAAAATGATAAAGCTACTAAAATCTGAAAATGTAGCGTTATTATTTTCTGTACTTAGTCTTTTTTATTTCATTAGGTTGGTTTAAGTATGCAAACACGTAAGTGGGCACCATGGAATATGAATGCTTCCTCTCTTCGTTTTGTAGTTATGCAAGTCATGTTACTTACTTTAAATGTTGATGATATATCACTTCTTCTCCTTGGTGTTCGCATCAAAGGCTCTAACTCGCTTAGTAGCACATTAAATAAATATTTTGTAAGGCGATAATTTGCCCTAAATTCATCGTCATTCATGGAAAACGCTCTTTCCATGTAACGAGCCAAGCGACGCTCATTTTTCCTTGATTTAAGCTCCGCTCTTCGAGCGTTTCTTAGGATAAAAAAAGGAAGAGCCAAACGCGCCATAATAATGTTTAAAACGAATTATTTATAGAAAAATACGTAAACTCAATTCGCTTAAAAGTAGCTTTTTAGTTATTGTGACAATGTCAATTGACAGCCGATCTAAACACCATCAGAATACCATATTTAACTGTTAAAATAGCGTCCAGGTTACGAATTTCAACAAAACTTAATGTCATTTAGGTTACGCAATATCCGCGCGACATGAATCCATTTTATCGCTAGTGTCGAAACTCAAGAGTATGAAAATTCACAATACCAATTCGATCCAATAGCGATCGGTTTCGAGAGTAAGGGGGCAGATCGAGGTTTGGAGTTCACTTCATCGACGAAGACGGAGGTTTGTAAATTATTAGAAATAGAAAAGGTTCATTCTACACCTTATCTACAACATCAGTCGTAGTATGATCGTCCCTCTCATTGATATCCTTACGCCCGTTATTACCTAAGTTACCTGTTAAGACTAAATCTTCTCTACCTTAGAATGTTGATATTAAAACATTAAACGCTCATTTCTCCTTTTTGGCACCAATGAATGGTAACGTTAAGATTCATACTCTAAAAACTCTTTCTTCTTTGTCAACTCCATCTCACTCACCGTTTGTTTTTTCGCAATTTACCGAGTGTCACGTTGAGAAGAGTGTCCTTGCTGTTGTCGGTAGTGACAAAATTAGTCGTTGTATGATCGTCCCTCTCATTGATATCTTTACTCCCGTTATTACCAAACTCCTTAATAAATCCATCTCATGCTCCGTGTTTCCTCAGGTCTGGAAGGAAGCTGTAGTGTGAGAGTTTATATAATATACATAAATCATTAATGTTCAGTCTCAATAAAAACGTTGCACCGATCAGTTGTTTACTTGAACCACTTCCCGCGCCTCATGGCGATCCTGCGCCAGGCGCCCGCGCCGCCGCGACCGAGTTCCACGAACTAGCCCGGAGCGGGCGAATATCGCAATTCAGCGCATTTTTTTGTGCCTCAGTGCTACGAGTTAGGCACAATAATTATGGGCTATATTATTCTAACTCTGACCGGCTAGTGCAAACACGGTGTGTTTGCACGTAGCCGTTCATCATGACTTGACCCAACTTAGTGTTGTAATAAAGTTTTCATTATTCCTGGGCTTGAAACTGGAAATGGACCGGGGTACTACCTTTAGATCAAGTTTTCTAATAGGGCGATAGGATTTAAATGAGATGGCGAACCATAATAATTAAAAGTTATTTAGAAATGAAATTGTACTATCGTTTAGTAGCGATAGCGCTCGTATAGAAATTGATGGTATAAAAGCTGATATGATATTCCTGGTGATTGGGGACGAATTCCTTGAAGTACCTGCACTCATCCGACAATTGTTAACTGAATTGAAAAGTGATAGTGTCTAAGAGCTCTGCTCTGCTCTTTTGGCAACAATGAAAACAGTAGATACCTATACAACTTCTTTATTCCCACATAAGGCCGTACCAGGTAGTCACAAACAATGTCTTTCCTCGACTCGAATCGACTGAAAATACAATGCATCATTCCGTTTTAAGTATCAAATCTCTAAATTTTATCATCAAAAGAAAAGTTACAGATGCTGTACGGTAGAGACAGAGTTATAGAACTAGATGTTAGATAATATTTTGAAGTAATTAGAGTAGGTTAGTATTATATAGGCAACTATATTATTATAACATATAAATTCCCAATAGTTCTGTCTGAAACATACGATTTATATAAGCTATCTATTATCCCTAATAAAAATAGCGAAATCCTTCCACCTCTGTCTCCCTTCCTAGCAATATACGACAAAGATTTCAAGTACATAGAGGCTGAATGCCCTAAGACCAGCAAGTGGTACATCTGCAACGAGAATCGGCGTCTTCAAAGCGGAGCGACAAAGGACTGCATTCACCAGCTGATCGCCACTCAACAGAAAACGGAGTCATGTAATATATTTTGTGGCATGACACAGGCATTTGACTATGTTGATCACAATATTTTAATTAGTAAACTTGAAATTTATGGGATTAGGGGTAATGTTTTAGATCTAATCCGTTCATATCTAACAGGTCGGAAACAAGAAATAACAAGATAAAATTATAAAACCAAATGTGAGGTTACATTTAAATCTAGGAAACGACACATAAAATATGGCGTTCCTCAGGTAAGCGTACTAGAACCACTATTATTTATTATCTATCTAAATGACCTGCCTAATGCATTAACTCAGCCTATGACGTGGTTTGCTGATAATAGCACAGTAACAATAAAATATGATGACATTAACACTTACGAATCGGACATAAATAAAGCATTAAAATCTATAATTGCTTGGTTATAAAATAACAATTTAAAAATTTATTTAAATAAAACTGTATGTATGTAATGTAATATTATGCATTTTAATCAGAGAGTGCGGGATCCGAGCGACGTCAATTTGGTTTTTCGCGATAATGCCATACATCAGGTTGATACTGCAAAATTCTTAGCACTTCAGATAGACAAAAAACTAAATTGGCAGAAACTTAAAGAGGAATTAAGTAAAAGAACTAGCAGCTTGGCCTACGCACTACATAAACTAGCTTCCACTGTCAATACGGATACACTACTTACAGCATATTACGGTACAGTGGAATCTGTACTCAGATATGGGATTATTTTCTGGGGAAATTCCACAAACAAGGATCAAATTTTTCAAATGCAAAAGCGATGTTTAAGATACATGTTTAAAATACAAACAACTGATAGTTGCAGACCGTTATTTATAAAAAATAAAATACTTACACTTCCGTCAATTTACATTATTGAAGTAGCACTATTTGTTAGAAAAAATCCCACCTCTTTCCACGTTTGTGTGACAAGGTGGTTCGAAACAGACGAGAAAACAATCGACTGTGTATTCACTTGTCTAAAACCGCATTACTGCGAAAAAGTGTAGTCTGCATGGCTCTTATAATTTATAATAAAATACCCAAGGACTTGAAGGAACTAAATGCTAACTTATTCAACATAAAACTCAAAAAAATATTGGTGAACAAATGTTACTACAGTAAATGACAAATTTGTGTAATACAATAATTTATGTACTTATATAATTTTAATCAAATTGATGTAATAATTTCTAATCAAATTCATGTAATTTTAATAAAATTTATGTTATTATTCTTAATCAATTTCATGTTATTTTAATCGAGTTTATCTTATAATTTTAATCTTTGATAATAATAAATTTATTGTTATTTAAAAATCGACCTGCATGCTGCCAACTTCAAATCTTTGCACACCTTTACTGGTAAAACATGTTATGTCATCCCTATTTTGTCACCTTAATCATTTTTAAGCAAATAAATTTGTTTTATTTTATTTTAATTTTATTTATTCTAGCGGGATTTAAGTAGTTCCAGCAGGATTATTTTAATCGGGCTTTAAACCATATGTTTGAGGACTTCAAAATAGCAGGATCATTGATTAGTGATGACTTTTTTCTCGCTTTGGCTTTCATTGTGATCGGACGTGTGTAAGTGCCTCGTAGTAAATTATTTTAAAATTTTGTTGCTTGGGGCTTTGCCCTAAATATAGACTGTGGCTGCGCTCAACCTTCTCTGGAGCCCCAATATCGAGCAGAGTTTGGAAAAATATTTTTTGCCGACCGTCGTTTGAACTCGGACTTTTTAGGTGAGTGACGGCGTGGCGCGACGTCTTATCCGTTGGACCAAGAACACAGAGCTTGGACCGACCTTAATAACCGACTACTAGCTACGTCTGACGTCATCGGTACAATACAATCTCCAAGCTTGCGCCGCGCCCGCCCGCCTCGCCGCCGCCGCGGTAAGGAACAATTTATTATTGCCTTCTTCGCTTTGCTGGTGTTGCTGCATGCGCATCTTATCAGATCCCATTAAAGATATTGATATAAGCAGGTACAATTTGAGTGCTACGCGTAATAACGCATAGCACTCAAATTATACCTGCTTATAAAGATGCGTATGTGTATCGGCTGCAATGGTAAAATAAACAACACCGATGGATACATCGTTTGCGCGGGTTGCAAACAGTCTTACCACAACTTGTGCGTAAACATATCGGATGCCGAGCTTAATAAGATGTCTAGCAAGATTAAAAGGGACTGCCTTGTAAAATTGCCTAAAGGAGATAACTCGGGCACACCTATTTGCAGCACAGGATCGGTGTTAGGCGCGACAGCCGCAGCCGTAGCTGGTGCTCGTAAAATAGAACAACAAAATAAAGAGGATTTTGTATCCCGGGCAGATATCCGCGCAACCGTGAGTGAGGCTGTGAGGGACTGTGCTCGAGACTTATCTAGGCAGTTGAGTGAAATACAGGCGGACATAAATACTTTTAAGAACTCTTTGTCATTTTGAGGAAAACGCAGCGCTTTGCAAAGAGGTTAGCGCCTTGACTTCTCGTATGAATGTTATCAACCACATTTCACGCACTACTAACCTGGAGCTTCAGTGCGTCCCTGAACGCAAAAATCAAGTTGTGTCTAGTAGTAGTTCAGCAGTTGGGTCGCGCGGTGGAGTGTCCCATTAAAGATGTTTATATTTTTCACTGCACTCGAATAGCGAAAATAAATCAAAAATCGGCTAGGCCACGTTCCATTTTAATTCGACTTAGCAGTCCTCGCTTGCGGGACTCATTGCTGGCAACTGCAATCGACTTCAATAAGAAAAACTCCAAGAATAAACTCAACACTAGCCACCTAGGACTTGATGACGAGAAAAACCCGACGCCGCCGTTATTTCTAGTTGAAAATCTGTCACCGGAAAACAAAGCCCTATACACCGCCGCCCGCGTATGAGCTAGAGAATTAAGCTACAAATTTGTGTTGGTGCGTGGAGGACGAGTTTTTATGCAGAAGATGGATACCACCGCATATATGATATGGACATGTTGTTAATTATAAGCAATGAATGTTTTAGGCCTATACCAAATTAACAGAGATTTATTTAAAATTATATTTCCAAAATTACAGACCAATCTCAATTCTACCCGTAATTGGCAAAGTGTTTGAATCTCTCATCTGCCCAATATTAACATCACATGTTAAGCATGTCATCTCAGATCGGCAATTCGGCTTTATGCGAGGGTGGTCTACTGCTACTAATCTCGCCGAGTTTCTTTCAGACGTTAGTGACGCTGTCTTCAGTCGCTTTGATGTCGATGTAGTTTATACAGATTTCTGTAGGGCATTTGACCGGGTTGACCACCAGATATTGTTCTACAAACTATCACATTATGGCATCACTGATGGGTTGCTAAAATGGTTCTACTCGTATCTATCTGAAACATCTGACCCGTTTCTGGTACTCTCTGGTGTTTCGCAGGGTTCCCATCTTGGACCGGTGCTATTTAACATATTCATTATCATATCCATTAACGACATAGTATCTGTGTTAAAAAATTCTAAAGCGTAGATGTTCGCCGACGACTTAAAAATATCTAGACAAATAGGATCACCGAGTAACACACTTCTTCTTCATCAGACCGACTTGGATAGCATAGCGTTGTGGATAGAAAAGAATAAAATGTCCTTGAATGTTAATAAATGCCATTTCATTAGATTTTCCCCGAGTAAAAGCAATTTCTCTCCTTTGTATCGAATTAATGACGCGCCACAAAAAAGATTCCTATGGCATCTTTCGTACCAGTGTGGTCTTGTTCTACGACTGCCATCGAATGCAGATTGTTTAGCTTTAGAATGGTAAGCTTAAAAAATAGGAGAAAGCTATTGCACCTTGTATTTTTACATAAATTGTTGATAGGTGACCTGGATTGCCCTAAATTACTGAAGTAATTAAACTTTAATATACCTCTAAAAACACCTCGACGCTGTAAATATGCTCTTTTTTTATTAAAAGGTTCGAAAAGCAATCTAGGTTATAACTCTATGCTAAATAGACTGCAACGACAGTACAATACATTGTCAAAAGGATCAGAAATGGACGACTTCTCTGAAAGTCTGTATAAGTTTAAGAAGCCTGTTTTAAAGTCTTTTAATGACTCTTAAAGTCGAAGAATTGTAAAGTTTGTTTAAGTTTAAGCACTTAGCATAGAACAATAAATGTATAAGAATGCTTTCCAGGAGCCCATCCGGGACAGTGTGCATGCAGCCACATTTGTGGATATCATAAATGACTGCTTGAATTGACCAAATCACCTGGCGGATTTTGTTGCTCGCAATAACATTAATAGACAAAGAGCAACGTTCGTAAGTATAACTGGTGATCAGCCTATGTCTGAAGATTTTCCAAATCTCTCAGAAGACCTTGTTTTGTTTGCTCTTGGTACATACCAAATCAAACTAGCTCGTAGTTATTATACTGAGCATAATGTACACGGGTTGTATAATATTAAGGTGATCCGAGTGCAAAAAATAAGAGGGCTTAGCGAGTATATTGAAGAACAAGATGTTTTGTTCCTACGTTTTCGAATTCAGTCTAGACACGTGAGGTTTATTATTCTTATATCGTCATTGACCGTCAAAAGAACGGACGAGAAGCGATCGCTCATTATTATTGTTCGTATTTGAGTGGAAGGCGCACGGTCAGATACTGCATACACATTATGTGCTTAGTCTGGTACCTCGGTTGGGCAAGAAATCAAGCCCAGGACATACGAATACCAGCAGCGGAATTAAGTGCTATTATAGAACCTGAATAGGCACTAATAAATCCTGAACCTTCTTATAAAACAATATATATAATTATTAATATGTGCTGTGCTATATTATTAGGTAATAAATACGTGTTGGTTCTATCCAAGATTTCTTATTTTACTTTAACTTGCCATTTTTATTCTAAACCTTAATTATTGTTGTAATCATTAAAAATGCAATATGTGCTGTGCTGTATTATTATACAGGTCCGTCGAAAGTCATTTTTGTATTAATGGTCTTCCTTTTATTTGTGACACTATGTTATTTAGCAAAAAATAATCCTTATGATGAAGCCTTTCGCTCGGTATGATAAAGCTATAGGATGATTATTTTTCTCATGTAATTGGTTCGATTCCCGGTTCAACCATCTAATTATTTAAATATCTATGAATGCAGTTTAAATTGTTTTTTTTAAATTCAAATAAAGTCTTCTTTCAGTAAAATGTTCCATCTACAATATTCATGGTACTTTCCCTCCATGTGGCATATCCGTGGGACCCCCTGTATAATAAATACGGGTTGATACTATCCAAGATTTCTTATTTCACCTCAACATACTATTTTTACTCCAAGCATAAGCTAGGGTACTTATTCAATTATTCATATAGTCATCAAAAATAAAAATGTATTTTATCCACTTTTAAAGTACATTTTGGCAATGGAACTTTTTCACAGTAATTGTCGGACTAAACCATACCAATAAATAACAAAATCATTCTTGGCCGCGGATAGCCCAGACTCCATATAATTTTGCCCATTCTCCTTTCTGTATTTATGAAGATGTGACGATATTTACACCCATTTTTATTAGTTTTAAAAACTGCCCGATTAGCTGACTGGAATTTCTTGGGGAAAGTTGTTCAGTTTCATGGGTGGAACTCGCCATTAATTTTATTAAAACGAATAAAAATTAAGGGTGGAGAATGATATACCGAACAAGATCTCACCAATGCAGCCACAGCCGTTAAAGATGGGATGGCCGAAAGAGAAGCCCCTCGTAAATTTAAAATACATAGAGCAACATTTCAGTTTAGAATTAGTAGCATCCACATCAAAACCAGACCAGGTCCATCAACAGTACTTACAGAAAGGCGAACGTCCAGCCGGTCCCCAAAAAAGGGGATAGGTCTGACCCAGCCAACTATCGACCTATTGCTGTCACCTCTGTTTTTGAGCGAATCATAAACAGGCAACTCATTCGCTACCTAGAAGATCACTCCCTGATTCATGATCGACAATACGGGTTCAGACCGAAACGATCGACGGGTGATCTCCTGGCGTTCATAACACACCTGTGGGGTGAAGCAATGGACAAGCACGGAGAAGCACTGGCTGTTAGCGTGGACATCTCCAAGGCTTTCGATCGAGTTTGGCATCGTTCGCTTCTCTCCAAGCTTTCGTCATACGGCTTGCCACCTCGCCTATGCGATTGGGTCGCCGGGTTCCTGCATGAGCGCAGCATTTGCGTACTCTGCGAAAGCAGTGCCTCACAGTTTCTGCAGGTGAACGCCGGAGTGCCGCAGGGTTCTATAATATCGCCCACGCTGTTTCTTCTGCATATCAATGATATGTTATCCTTGGGTAACATTCATTGCTATGCAGACGACAGTACAGTACATCGGCGTTATTTGGGTCACCCTGCGGCAAAGCAGGCCGATGTAGTGGAGTCGAGACGAAAGATTGTCATTGAGCTGGACGAGGAGTTAGACCGCATTTATAAATGGGGCTCTGATAACCTGGTCCAGTTCAATGCCAAAAAAACACAGGTCTGCGCTGTCACTGCTAAAAAGTCCGCATTTCTCCCCCAACCCTCCTTCCAGAGCAACCTATTACCCATCCAGACTGGTCTCAGTCTCTTAGGTATGGACATACACAGCGACCTCAACCCGAAGAGCTATATTGAGAGCATTATAACCACAGCCTCACGTAAACTCGGAATCTTGAACAAGGTGAAGCGGTTCTTCACGCCGGAGCAACGTTGTCTTTTGTACTTATATCCACGCAGGAGCGCACCTGAGTCTTAACTCAGGTGCGCTCCTGCGAGGAGTATTGCTCTCATCTTTAGGACGGATCCGCCAAGTACTTGCTCGAAGCTCTTGACAGGTTGCAAAGACGTGCTGACCGTATTATCGGTAACGATGACGTTACGACCAGTCTGGAGCCGTTACAGCTACGTAGGGACATTGCTTCCCTTAGTGCTTTCTACCGCCTTTACCACGGTGAATGCTCTGAGGAGCTCTTTGACCTCATCCCTCCCTCTCCTTTCCTTTCCAGATCGACGCGTGCAGGTCTTAGAAGCCACCCTCATACCGTGCTGACCATCAAGACACGTACCAAAAAGTTTGGACAATCGTTCTTTTGCCGAACTGCCCGTATGTGGAATGCGCTTCCCGCACACGTGTTTCCTTCCTCTTTCTCTCCCGGGTTATTTAAGCTGGGCGTGAAAAAGCATTTATGCAGGCCGCCATAGTGAGAGCGTTCGGCATAGCGTGGTAGCGCTGTGATGAACGCTTTCACTTCTTGGGCTTCATTGGCTGCTTTTCATCAGGCAGAGTGAAGCCATTATGGCGTGCAACAATTCAAAAAAAAAAAATCACGTCCAGTAAAAAAGGATTTCCTAGAAGAAAAGAAGACGTTTAACATAACGTTCATGAAAAAACACCAAGATCTATGTTTAAAGACAATAAACCCGGAGAAGGGTGGTATAAACTTTATTTGAAAAGACATCCAGAAATCGTCGAAAGAACTGCGGAGGCAGTAACCTCGGCAATTTCTAACGTTTCGGAAGTAAATTTAAAAAATTGGTTCAAACAAATAGAAAATTCACTTACTGATGAAGAGCTTAAAAGCCTTGATAATCCAAATAAAAATTTTAATAGAGACGAGACAGGCTTTCAACTCTGTCCTAAACAGGGAAAAGTTTTGGCTGAAAAAGAGTCCAGAGGTGTCTACTAAATAGATATGGCAGCAGCGAAATAAAGCATAACTATTATGTTCACTTTTTCCGCATGTTGATCAGTTACACCACATTTGGTACTTTACGCACTGAAGCGGATACGTTCAGGCATTCGAATTCTGTTCCCCTACATTGGGGAATAGCACTGTCAGACAACGGGTGGATGATGAAGAAAGTTTTTTTCCAATATGTGACAAACATTTTACATCCTCACCTTGTGAGTACCAATGTTATATTGCCTGTGATTTTGTTTGTCGACGGCCATAAATGCTACATTAACTATGAACTGAGA
This sequence comes from Scoparia ambigualis, assembly GCA_963921215.1. Taxonomy (NCBI): domain Eukaryota; kingdom Metazoa; phylum Arthropoda; class Insecta; order Lepidoptera; family Crambidae; genus Scoparia; species Scoparia ambigualis. The sequence continues at coordinate 30,489,492 of OY992514.1, forward strand.
CAGAAATGCAAAGAATTGGGTATAGTGTTAGTTGCTCTGTTTCCAAATGCGACCAGAATACTGCAACCAGCTGAAGTGTCAGCATTTAAGCCCATAAAAATAAATGGAGGAAGGCTTTGCTCGAATAGAAAATAATAGAATTTAGTTATTTGCAGAAAACATGGTACAACTTTTGTTTTTAATAACACGATAGTGTGAAGATTTGAAGCATGTTTTACCGCTTTAGCGATATGCAAACATTTCAGTCGTCATGCATTATTATAATAATGCCAACTATTTTAAGAAATGAATACTTACTTAATATAAAACAAAATTAAAATTAACAATAAATAATACAAATTAAAATTCAAAATGTCCAGTCTTGCATAGAATAACAACGTCAAAAACAAAAACAAAATGTCAACAAAACAATGTCCAAGTATGTACGTCAAAACAAAATAATGTAAGTTCAAATAAAATCTAAGAGGTCACTAATTAAAATGTCAAATTATAAAACGTGGAATACTACTTTACTATCATAGAAATTTCATACGAAAACAAATGTCAAAGTTTTATTTTCCCATTACGACAAAAAATTGAGAATTCATTCAGGTCATAAAAGCAGTTCTCAACCAACAATCTAAAAAGAGGTCTGCATGATTCAAATTGTCCTACTCCGCAAATACTTCTGATACATTTTTTTTGCAATATGAAAGGACGGTTTGTGTTCGTTGAATTTCCCCACAAGATCAGCCCATACCTGAGTATAGAACCCACATAAGCGTGATATGCCATCAAAGCTGTCCTTTGATTAGCTTATTGTGTAAGACAACATAGAGCATAAATGAATCTGTTTATCCTCTGTCACACCATATCAACATAAAGTTACCAGGTTAGTTTTGAGTCTACTACAATGCCAAGAAAAGTAGCAAATGTAGCTTCCACAATAGGCTCACCGCGATGGTGGATGGACAATGGTAAAGTAACACAGTTTTATTACTAAATTATACATATTTTGTCTTCGCAACATTAACATTTAAATTATTAATCTCTAACCAGTTTGCTATTTTATTTAGATGTCAATGTTAATCTTTTTATGTATAGCTACAGATATGTCATCAGCAAAGAGAGTGAATGGGTAATCAATACATTTTGGCAGGTCATTTATATATATAAAATAAATAGTATTGGCCCCAATATGCTTCCTTAAGGAACTTCTAATGTATTTATTTTATTTTCTGATTTATAAATTTTTGTATAGTGTTCATCATTCAGTTTCGAGATTTCCACATATTGCATCCTATCACTAAGGTAACTCTTGATCAAATCATAGTCCTCGTATGCCGTACAGCTCGAGTTTAGCCAAAAGTGTCGAATGACTCACAAAATCGAATGCCTTACTCATATCGTACAGTATTGCAGATACTGGGACTCTTCGGTTCATTAACGTTGACACAGTTTTGACCAGAGAAAAACATGCAAGTGCAGTCGACCTTCCTTTCCGAAACCCGTACTGTTCCTCTGTGAGTATATTGTACTTCGTTAAAAATGACGTAAGTTTTGAATGCATGAACTTTTCAAATATCTTCGCATTGGCAAAAATATTGATAGGAATGAGTGCTAGGGGTCTATAATTGTTTAATGCATGTCTATTTCCACGTTTGAATAGAGGCCTCACTAAGGAAACTTTCAAAGCCGTTGGAAATATACCTTCGATAAAGCATTTTTTTTTTTTTTTTTTTTCAGAACAACAAACAATTACATAATGTTGCTAAAATCTAATTATTAAATAAAAAAATACTTACTAATTATGTAACCAACAACATTGTTCGCAGAGTAATAATGTAGTGTAAATAACAAAGAAAATGCCTACTACTGATAAACCTACTACAAAATAAATACTATCAAATAACTAACTTTGATACAAGTCCCAGTAATTTACAATATGTATCTTATACTGAAAACATCTCACATTTAGACAAAAACAGCTATCTTTGTTGGTATAATAAAAGGAATATCTAGTGATACCTTCACAAAGAGAAAATAATTATAATTAAACTAAGTATATCGCACGCAAGTACACGTCTGCTTCTTTTACCACTACTTATACTATCAGACATCATTAAATAAATAAAACATACCTTATTTGCAATTTTGAATGGATACTATTTTTAAACTGGCTAAGAGACATCTTAAATTGATCAATATGAGCAAAATGTATGTTACTTGAGTACATAATACGTCTTAGCGGTGCGCGTTGGCCCGCTATTGTCCTACAAAATCTGGGTGCAAATACACCATGTGTACGAGTGTCACGAATGCGCTGAGAGCGACTAGGTAACTGCAAGTAAATGTGGCTGGTTAACTGTGTGCAATCAAACTGATTACCGAGGATTTTGTACAATACTACTTGGTCCAAGAATATTCTTCTGGACTCTAATGTTAAAAGCGAAAATTTTTTTAGTAGATTATTATACGAACATCTTGAATGGAAACATTTAAAATGAACAGAACGAACAAATTTCTTTTGAACCATCTTAAGTTGATTGACATATTTTTTAAAATAGGGACTCCACACTATTGAGGCGTATTCTAGCTGTGATCTGATTAGTGATTTGTAAAGTGTTAAGTAAGTTGATGACTTTTTAAAGTTATTTTTACATGTTCTCATAACAAACCCATACAATTGATAAGCTTTATTTATAATAATACTAATATGTGTGTCTAGATGCAATTTAGAATCCAATAAGATGCCCAAATCCTTAATAGTTTTTACCTTTTGTAATTTAGTGCCAAGAAGTTCGTAGTGGAAATTAAGTACATTGACTTTTTTTGTAAAAGTAATTATTTTACACTTAGTTAGGCTTAAATGCAATTTATTCTCAATGCAATATTGAGAAAGCCGGTCCAGATCTTCCTGAAGTGCCATACAATCCCTAACAGTCTCGACGCTTCGATATATTTTAAGGTCGTCTGCGTATAAAAGGTATTGCGTGTTCTTGAAGCATCTCCCTATGTCGTTAATAAAGAGAACAAATAGTAAAGGACCCAGAATGGAGCCTTGAGGGACTCCTGAAGTTGCAATTATTTCTTTTGTAGAAGTATAACCATTCACGACCACAAATTGGGATCTATTAAAAACATAGGAACAGAACCAACGCCATAGACTACCGCGAATACCATTGTATGCAATTTTTTCTAGCAGTAAAGCATGATCCACCTTATCAAAGGCCCTGCAATAATCTGTATAAACAGCATCCGTTTGAAGTCCCCGATCCATATTCTCAAATAAAAAAGTAGTATAGAGTATAAGGTTAGTAACAGTGGAGCGATGTTTTACAAAACCATGTTGTTCGGGCATTATAACGCGATGAAGCTTGGGATATATAGAATTATGGACTAATCTTTCCAAGACCTTTGAGAAGGTGGAAAGCATTGAAATTGGCCGGTAGTTATTTACGTCATTTTTCAGACCACTCTTATAAACGGGCACAATGTTAGCAGTTTTCCAACAACGAGGAACAGTTCCTTCCTTCATACTACGGTTGTATAAATAAAATAGTGGATTACTAATAGACTCAGCAACCCGCTTGACAAAAAAGGGAGGGATTTTATCGGGGCCAGGACCTTTAGCAACATCCAACAACTTTAACTCGGTAATTATAGCATCCTCAGGAAAAAATAAATCTGATACGACTTCACAGTCATCTGACATGGTTAACGTGTCAGGTTGCTGTGACTCATTTAAGTTATTTTTTTCATACACTGAGGCAAAGAGTTAGAAAACAAATTGCAGATTTGTTCAGGACTAGATACCTCATCGCCTCCATAATGCACCTTACTAGGAATGCCAGATCTTTTTTTATTACGATTTACATATGACCAAAATAGTTTCATATCTTTTTTAATACCGTTTTCTATAGATGTAATATAAGAATTAAAGCATTTAGATGAGAGTTTCTTAAATCTTTTTCTATATAAACAAAATTGTTCATAATGAAAAATATTTTTATATTTTTTCCATTTTGTCCAAGCGCGTTGCTTTGATTTAAATATGTGAATCAAAGGGCGCGAAAACCAGACGGGAAAGTCGTTGGATTTACCAGGCCGCAGCGGAATATGCTCCCTTATGATACTATACAAGTTATCATAAAAGAGGTTAGTGGCTGATTCTAGAGAAAGCCCTTTAAATTTATTCTCCCAGTCGATATTACGGATGGCATTATTTATGTCTGTATAATTACCCTCTACAAAACGAAACTTAAGCATAGAACGTCTAGGCATAGAATCAGAGTCTATATTAAATGATAGAATTGCGTTAAATGGAGGATGGTATGGATCGACTGGAACTAAGGAACTGGTTGACGGCTCGCATAAAGATGTTACGTCGTCTGTTAAAAATAAGTCAAGTATACGGTCCTTACTATTTAGTATAAAATTGCATTGTTTACAATTAGTAATAGATAAAAAGTTAAATAAAAGTAAACTAGTGGGATTAACGTAATCATTCATGTTGGGAATATTTGATTTAGATAACTCATCATCCCACCGGATATGCGGGAGATTAAAATCACCGAAGATATAGACATGCCTTACCTCGCGCAATAATATTTCTTTATGTAAAAAGTCAAAAAAAATCTCATAAACACTTAGCGCTTGATTGGGTGGTATATATAAGCCACATACTAAGTTATAGTCTTTCGTAGCACTGCAATAAAGTTTTAATAACACGTACTCGACACTCAATGTAAGCAAATCATTATTCATATTATTATTACAACCGGAATATAAGGAGCATCGGAAAGCTCTTAACTCCCGGCGTACACCAATCAAAACACCCCCACCGTCTGACTTACCACAGGCTTCACGATTCCTGTCACAACGAAACACTGTGTAGCGGGAGTCCATAAGTTCACTATCAGAAATAGTCGGTATCAACCATGTTTCAGAAAGTATGATTATGTCATAACACTCTGCTAGTATATTATTGTACAATGTATTGATTTTTGTACGCAATCCTCGGCAATTCTGATAGTAAATACTTAAATTATTAGCCATTTCTAATAAATAATAAATATGACAAATAAACATACATGAAAGTAGTTGAAATAACCAACCACAACGCAATCACTTTTAATTTTAGAAACACACTGATAAATATTAGTCCTGAGTGACAATACGTACTCAAACACGTTTCTCGTTTTAGATAAATGTACTTATACTCGTACATCCAAATAATCAATTTGTATACCATTGAATAGTATTGACTTATATAAGTTAAACGTTCATTGATACGCGTTAGCCATAAGTGACATCTCGTACACAAAAATAATTTACGTGTATAATTAATGATATATAAACAGGTGAATAATTTGCATTTCTTAAAATTATAATGATTTTTAGATATCAAAAGTTCACTTACACATGTTGGCCATAAGAGATAACTCGCGCCCAAATTCATCACACTTTTACAAATAATTACCACGTACATTATACTGAGTAAAACTAGGAAAACCAGCACTAGTATCCAGGGAAGCATATTGCATAATATATAGTAAAAATAATGTTTTACAGATATTTTTGAATAAAGCAGGTTAATGTAGGTATATAAATAATAAAAAACAATACCGACCAGTAAGCCGCAACATTTAACTCGTAAACATGTTACAGAGTAATGAAGTAAGCAGAGCGCACAAGCAACGGCGAAACAAATAACGCATAAATTAAAAACAGTTATTATTAAAAAAGCACTAAGCGCTTCTAGCGAATTTGGAATAACACTTTTCGTATTAGGGAACCGAAGTGAGTGACTTAATTTTACATAGTTCTTCTTCTGAACGGATGGCAAGAACAGGAGATGTATCCTTTGCTCTGACGAGTATAGTGCCATTCTTGATCCACACGTACCGGTATCCTTTGGCATAAGCTGCATCTCTAACCTGGCGAAATATTCTTTTGTTGTGCACCGTCAGGTGTTCGTTGATGTAGACATTTCGTGGTGTCCCAGGAATTTCAAGTTTATCTGACGTTATGCCCTTCATAAGTCGTACAGCAGATATAAAATTGTCACGTTTAATTTGGCTGCAGAATTTCGCCACAATATTTCTTGGTCTTGAGCTTTTTGGGTCCATCTGAGCAACACGATGAATTGCTACAATATCTTGACTAGATAGCGGACAATTTACGACCTTGGAAATCTTTTCTACTATTGTGACTAAGTTTTCACCGCGCTTTTCCGGCATATTGCTTATTTCTATATTGCAGTTACGCGATTTTTGTTCTAAGTCCGCCAGTTGAAATTGCAGCTTCGTCATTATCTCGGCTGATTGGGATGATTTAACTTGTTGTTCGACCTGTGTGAGTCGTGCACTAATTAATTGAGTTCTCTTGTTAAGCTCACCATATTCTTCACTTAAAAAATTAATGGATTGCTTCATATCTTTAAACTCAGTTAAAATCAAAGATAGTTTCTCATCTTGTCTGGCAAACCAAGTTTCGAGTTGTTTGCCCATGCTTGCTTGAAAAAGTTGAAAATCATTCCGGAGATCATAATCGGCATCTCGTTGTGTACCCTTCCTCTCAGTCACATAAGAGGGTGACGATTGCACTTCCACAAGAGAATTGTCCACACTCATGTCTCCTCTTACAACTTGTTCTTCAGTTTGACTGACAAAAGTACGATTGAGTTTGCTCATATTGACAAAATCCAAGACGCATCTGTATCAAAGCTACTCTGTGCAGATTGCGAAACCAGCTTAGAGCGAGAGAGCGTGCGAAGTGAATACGCGGGAGTCGACTGATAGCTATTCTTCACACTCGCACTTAGGGAATCGCGCACGACACCAAATAAATACAGATCAACACAACTGACTATCACAGTAGCGCACGGCAGAATGCATTTATTTACAAAATATACCAATAATGGAGCCAACTCCTTTGCACAAGCCTTCAATACTCTAGTTACAAATGTTATCGTACCCAGTTGAGTTCGTATTATTTAGAGATGCAATAACCTTAATTATCTTGTTTTCGTCCGTTGGTGCCAAAAATATTGATGTGGGAATTCTTTGAATAAAGTTCAGAGCTTTCGAATTTGCGGGGTTACTACTCACATTATCACAATGATTTATAAAACGATCATTAAACAAATTTGCTATCTCTGAAGGGATATCTATTATCTTATCTTATGTTTTTAAATATTCTATGTTATGTCGATTATGTGAATCATCATTTTTTGTATAATTTTCCAAGCAGCTAAACACTTATTCTTGGCGCTATTTATATATTTCTCATTTTAAATTTTTTGTGATAATTGAATGCATCGTTTTAGTATTTTTGAGTATTTTTATTACCATTGGATTTAGTTTTATAGTAAGATATGCGAAGTTTTCTTTTAGTTAGCATGATGTTTTTAAACCTTTTGTTACCCAATCTGATTTTGTATGAGCTTCATTTAAACATTTAGCTGTATATCTTGGAAAACATAAGTCATACAAAAGGATTAATTCTCTATGAAATGTTGTAAATTCAGAATCTACATTTCGACCGTCAAAAAGGTTTTTTCATAGATAATTTAATAAATAACTACGGAACTTATAAATATTATTAGCACTGTAATCACGTTTTGTCTCAAACCAGTGTTTTAGAGGCTTTTGACGGGATTTTATAGGTAATGTCAAATTCTGAGCAGTGTTATGATCCGACAAGTACAAGGCCTTGGTTTCTCCTATCGCTTCTTTCATATTGCTCGCAAAATGGTCGATACATGATTTCTGTCGTGTAGGTTTATTAATATGCAGGTCCAAATTATATCCTAGTAAAATGTCATTGAGAGTTCTTGATATATTATTTTCTTTTAACGTATCAATGTTTTATTCGCCTGTTAATATTATACTTTTATTGAATTTCTGTAATTTGTCAAGAAGCAGAAAAAAAGCTTCTCAAAAAAAAAATTATCATTCGCTGTCGGGGTTCTATAGATGCAAACAACAATTATTTAATAGTCTATTAGCTCCAACCTACAACACTTAAAAGCCAATTAGCGAAACAAAATATGTAAGCAACTAACCATGGTAGACTTTGGACGAGTCCTCACCACTGCTGTGGAAAAGTATATAAAGGAGGAAGTTATAACAAATGGATTTAGGGCTTGCGGATTATATCCCTGGAATCCTAACGCCATAAACTATGCCAACTGGCTTGGGAAACAAAGACAGGCGAAGATTGTACGGAGACAAGAGAAGAAACTGAAAATTGTGGGACCATTTAATATTCTTTCTAGACTTTAGAATGAACTTTCAATTGTAGACATCGTTTTCTTAAAGCTTTGGAAAACATCTACAAATTCCTCAAATTTTCTTCAAAAGACAATTTCTGTCGATTCTTTTAATGTTCAGAGGCGTATATACATTTTAGATGAATGGGTACCAATTGATTATTTCCCTGTTGTAATATTGCCTAGGGCCAGTGAAGCAGTTGAAGAATTTCCCACAATTACTTCTTCAGAAACAAACGCTTTGGCTAATCATGATCTTATGATAGAAGTTACAGAAACACATGAAGACAAAATTAAAACAGAAAGAAAAAACAAATATTTTGAAATAAAAGGAACGGAAGTGATAGAATAGAAAATATGGAAGAGGATATAAACCAAAGAAAGCACAAATATAATATATTAACTGTCAACCTAGATGGTTGACAATCTATTGATAGTTTAATTTTAAATAAACAGAATAAAAGGGTCCGTTCACTACTTTATGCGTGTTCCCCTGAACGTATTAACAAATATGTAGGTAGTCTGACCTATTTAGATATATATATAAAATAATTTAAATATCAAGCAAATTTTATAAACATGTACGTGCAACGTTACACCAGACAAGTCACATTTTTGTAAAACATTTAATTGACACCGGCCATTCCTTGGGTGACAATCACACATATAATATTTTGCATGTATGTAATAAGAGTTTCCGGTTGTGTGTGTTTGAGCAGTTAGAAATTATAAAACATAACAGTAATAATTACACACTGTTGAATGACCAAACAAAGGACATCAGGCAAATTCCTTTGACAATAGACCCAAAAATGTATATCATTTCTGTTTGTACCACAATGTAGGTATGTAAATAGTGGATCGTGGAAACTATTCAGAGTTTAATAAAGATTTTTATTAGAAGAGATATTCACGTTTGAAATATTTTTCTTTGGTAACACTGACACTAGTATAGCAACAATTGTAACTCAAACGAAACGTTTCGTTATGTGCTAAATAAACATAGTGTTCTCGAAAAACATTACTAAAAGTGGGCGTACCGATTCAAATTAAAATTATTTATTATGCTTTCTTGTTGTACACCAAGATCTTAAATATCAAACATGATACGGAAGGAGTGTGTGGAATTTTGTTCTGTTCATTTAATGATGTGGTTGTAACCAAACGCTTCAGATGACAGTGATTGACAATGTCAGTGACAGCCTATCCTATAGGCTGGCTGATAGATCAAAAATGGCATGGCATTCAAATCAAAGCGATACCCATTTTCAAGTATTTGCCTATGCTTTTGTAACAATAAAAATCTAAAAGTTACATTTCTCTAACTTCAGAACTATTTCTCCGAGAAATCCAATCCAGCCTACTTCTGTCAATGTCATTGTCATCTGATGCGTATCTGATGCAATGCGCCTTGTTCTTACGCAAAAAAGTAGTGATGGCGGCCACAAAATGACCGTTTCATAGTCGTTGTTTTGTTTTCTAATTAATTAATTTCACCCAAATAAAGGAGTTTAAAAATAAAGTAGATACTGATTTAGGTATATAATGACTCATAGTGCATATAGATAATAGAGATAAGTTTATACATTTTTGGGTCAAATGTGCCTGATGTCCTTTAGCTTCCTCCACATTATTGCGTCTTATTGCGGGTAGTACGTCACAAATGCCAAACGGTGGCGCTATATAAGAGGCCGAGAGCGTCGTAGCCGTTTCAGTCAACGCGCAACTCTCGACCAGTCAACAGCTCCTGAAGATGCTGTATTATTATGATATTTAAATAATAAAACACTTATTCTTGAGAGCGTATTTAATCATGTACTTACATTAAAAATGGTGGTCTTACAGAGAGAGAGTGACAGATATCACAGACTGACAACATCCGGTTCTTAAACCACAGCCTATTATAATTCATCTTCCCCCCTAGACAATTACAATTACAGGTCCAATATATTCCTAGGTTTAACAACTCTCCCACTTCTTGTTCTTACAACATTCTCATGTTCATCTCTTACAGAATTACTATCTAATGTTTTGGCACTAACTAGCTGTTGTTGTGACACACAATACGTATCATTATTTGAATACTTATTTACTGTAAAAGACTTCTTAATATGCTTACTATTTCTTCTTACTTTACTTTGACCTTCCTTTCCTCCTATCCAATAAGACCTAGGCTCATTGCAATTCTACCTTTCCTCCAAATATTTTCCTTATCTGTCTTATGGACAATTTCCTCCCCAACATGAAATTGTATTTCCTTCCTTTAGTTACAATTTTTATTTTCTCGAATAGACTGTTTTAAATAATAACAAATTATGAATGTTACTTTCAACTTTAGGCTCCAACAATGCATATTTGGTAGGAATGAGAGTTCTAACTCGTCTGCTATTCAAAATCTGTGAAGGAGAGACTTCTAACCCAGTTAATGGAGTATTATTATAACTTAGCAAATAATCTCTATAATCTGCTCTATCTTCACAAGCTTTTCTAAAATATTTTTACTAATGTGTACAGCTTTTTCTGCCATTCCATTACTTCTAGGATAATGCGGACTACTAAAAATTGGCAATATATCTTTCGATTTATAATATTGTTGACATTCAAAAGAATTAAAAGGATTATTATCTGATAAAATTTCTTCTGGATAACCAAAGCGTGTAAAACTTTCTTGTAAAGCGTTAATTACAGATTTACAACTTTTATCATTTATAGGTAATATTTCTAACCAATGTGAACAAAAATAATCAATTATAACTAAAAAATATTTACTATGAAATTCAAATATGTCTGTACCAACCTTAGCATATCTACGATTAGGTATTTTATGAGACATCAAATTATTATTCATTTTAGCCGGTCTAAACTTTTCACATGTACGACATTTAAGTACAAAATTATTTATGTCTTTCGACATTCCTGGCCAATAAAATAATTTCCTAGCTTTAAAAATACAATTACAAATACCTGGATGACCTTCATGAACTAAATTTAAAACATATGACCTTAGAGACTTAGGAACAACTATTTTGTCTTGAAAAAATGCTAATCCACCTTCAAAATAAATATCTTCTTTTATTTTACAAAAATCTTTACATTCACTTGCCACTAAACTTTTATCAGGCCAGCCATTGCTATAATATTTATGTAATAAACTCAAAACAACATCAACATCTGTTTCACTTATAAATTGAGATTTCCTTTCAGGTGACATAGGTAAGTGAGCAGTTACAGAATGAACAATATGTGACATTTTCTTATCAACCTCAGTGTACTTTAAACTGTTTCTAGACAACATATCTGCAAAATGTAACAGTTTACCTGGTACATAATATATATTCAAATTATACATTAAAAATTTTAGTCGCAGACGTTTCAGTCTAGGAGATCCTATCTTAAAAATAGGTTTTAACATGATGGACACAATAGGTTTGTGATCCGTTTGCACATCAACATAAGATCCATAAATAAATCTATGAAACTTTTTTACAGCATAACAAATAGACAATAATTCTTTTTCAGTTTGACTGTAATTGAGTTCTGCATCATTCATTGTTCTAGATGCACAAGCTACTAATTTAAAAATATTTTGATCATCTTGCTGAAATAAACAACTCCCTAATCCACTCTTGGACGCATCACATTGCAAAATGATTTTTCTCTTTGTATCAAATAGAACTAGATCTAGAGCTGCACATATTTTTCTTTTCAGCTCAGCAAATGCTAATCTATGAGCTGGTAACCAAATGAACTCTGAATCTTTTTTTAATAATTTAAAAAGTAGTGACATTAGATTTGCCATGTCGGGAACATACCTACGGACATAATTAAAAGATCCTAAAACTTGACTCAGCTCATCTTTATTATTAGGCTCTTTTAGATTTAAGAGAGACTCAACCCTATCTTTATCAAGAGACATTCCTTGCTCATTAAATATTTGACCAACATAACGAACTTCTGACTGTTTATATTGAAACTTATTTTTATTAAATATAATTCCTAACTTTTCTGCTTTTTTTATTACACTTGATAATGCCAAATCATGTTCTGCCTCAGAACTTCCCATACACAAAATATCATCAGCCCATACTACTACATTAGGTATGTCACTAAAGAGATTTTCAAGTGTATCTTGGAATAATTCTGGAGCGTTCATTAGACCATATGGTAAAACACAATATCTATACACTCCACAAGGAGTAGCAAAACAACATTTCCATGATGCTGACTCTGACAGCACCAGATGATGAAAACCTTCAGATAAATCTAGCACTGTCTAATACGAAGACTATACTGGGTTTGATTAAAAGAATGAATGGAAAACAATGAAACTTTTTACTTTCGTTCTACAGAGTTACTAATTAAAATTTTGTTACTTATGTTAATTACTTAATCTAAAATGATTGCACGCGCGCGCGTGCGTTCAGAAGGAGCCGATGTGGTGAAAGAGGCCGATGCCGATGCAGCTCAGCCTTTTGATGCGCTGCTGCGGGGCGGGCGGGGGCGGCGGCAGTCTCCCCGCGTCCCCGCTTGATTAAGGCGGTCTTCCACATCTCTGCTTATCTACGTTGGCGTAGACATCATGGGAGGCCCAGCAGAACCCGCAGCAGCTGGTGAAGATGATGATTCATCATCATCATCTTCACCAGCTGCTGCGGGTCCCTTCCTGGTCTTCATCATAAAAAGCAGGCACGCTTGCTGTAGTGCGCGTCTCTTGATGCTTATGTTATGCTTGTTATGAAGTCGGCGACCCTATTGTGGCGCCTTTCTTTTATGTTTGTGGTCCAGCAACAGAACCCGCAGGAGCTAGTGAAGATGATGAAATTCATTCCTGGTCTAAAGCTCGGACAGGTACTCGCTTTTCCATCTTCTCTATGTTTTCTTTCTTCTCCATAAGGCTCCCCTTAGGTTTTCAATCAGCTGGTATCGATTTCGGATGCTTCTCTCCGTAGCAGCAGGGGGCGCTGGTAGTGACGTCAGCGGCCGCCCGATGAGGAAGTGCCCTGTGGTAAGAGGAGAAAAGTCGCTGGGATTACTGGATAAAGGAGTAAGGGGTCGGGAGTTGAGTACCGCTTCGATTTGCGTGCAAAGTGTACTCAGCTCCTCGAACGTTAAACTAGAATTTACTATGACATGTTATAAGTGATGTTTTGCACTTTTACGCCGCTTTCCCAAAGTCCACCGAATGTGGGGCAATAAGGGGGATTGAAATGAATTTAGTGCCTTCTTCTGCTGCAAACTCATATACTGAATTTATGCCTGATTTTAATTCTCTAGTTAACTCATTACTTGCACCAACAAAATTGGAACCGTTATCACAATGAATTTGAGTAGGGTTTCCCCTACGCGAAATGAATCTGCGAAGACACGAAATAAAGGCGTTAGTGCTAAATATATTTTTTATTATGTATAAATCTTCTTATGTAAGCAACTATTCTTATTAATTTAAATGAACTCTAATATGTAGGTAAGTTATAGTTACCCTATGGTTGACTGGTAGAGAATGCCTCAGGCATTAAGTCCGCCATGTATTGTTATGTTGCAAAAGTTAAAATAAATAAATAAATAAGTTATCAGAAAGATTTTTGTCACACCTTTTTAATGTCAGGTGGTACTGGTTCTAACTGAACAAGACAATGAATGCTTAGATAAGGATTAAAAATATTTGAAGGTAAAAAATATCCGATATTATGCTTGCGGATTGTTGTTATTTTATTTAGTTAAATAACAAGTTAAAGTTAAAGGTAAAAAGTATCCGATATTATGCTTGCGGATTTTAGTTAAATAACTAGTAAAAATTAAAGGTATCCGATATAATGCTTGCGGATTTTTGTTAAATAACTAGGGATTTAAATTCAAACCTGCCATCAGGTAAGTGACAGGTATTTTTAATGAAATGTTTTTCGCAATGCTCTTTTGGCGACATGGTCAATTTTGAAGGTGGAATTTCCTTAAGCCTGCAAAACTGAGAAATTTCTTCACTGATTTCGGCTGTGAAATTACAGTGAACCATTTTTGATTAATGTTTCTTATGCATGTTTAGTGGGCCGGCTACAATCCAGCCCAATTGAGTTTTTTGTATGATAGGCATGTTACGACCTAAAATATCTTTTCAGGACACAAGATATCAAAGAATACTTCAGCACCCAACAACAAATCAATGTCTGAAGGCTGACAGAAATGAGGATCGGCCAATTGAATATTTTTAGGCAGATTCAATTGATTTATGTTCACCGACACATTAGGTATTTGACCAGTAATTTGAGGTATGATCAAACAATTTAGGTTTAAATTAAATAAACTTGACAACGATGAAATGCTTACGTTACATTCGTCAGAAATAGGTAATTCAATGCCGTTAATGCCTGAAATATTAGTTATGAAATCAGGATTACGATTAACTACACCAATTTTATGTTTTAAGTTTTCTGTCATGAATGAGGATTGACTGCCAGCATCAAGTAAGGCGCGAGCAACGTACGTTTGGTTATTGTCAGGATTGGTGACTTTCACTAAAGCAGTACCAAGAAGAACCTGACTATGAGATTGCACTGAAAGAGTGTGATGATAAACATGCGAGCTGGATGAAGCTGCATGTGGATTAGGCATATTTTCAATTTTGTGCATTATAGTATTATGTTTTTTATTACATAACCGACACGTACCAAGACGACATGTATTAGGTTCATGGCCCCTTCGCAAACAGTTCAGACAAAGTTTAAGTTTAATGACTTCACTCATTTTATTTTCATGCGATAAAGATTTGAATGTTTCACAATCTATTAATCTATGTGCTTGGTTGCAGAGGGGACAAGAGACAGAATAAGTGGCTTTAGAATTATTATTAGAATTACGATAAGAACCAGAAGTAAGAAAGGATTTTGAGAATCTCTGATGAAATGAACCTTTACTTTCATTTTTTATTTGATTATTATTATTATGATTTGAATTATTATGATTATACGGTTGAAACGAACCTTTCTCATTTCTGCTTGCCTGCGCGGTTTCAAGTATATCGGCCCTACCACGGAGAAATTCGATAAATTCACTTAAGAGAGGCAAATCGGATAGATTGTTACGATGTTCTTCCCATTTAACACTTGTGACCGAATCTAACTTCGTGGACACCATATATATAATGAGCGTGTCCCACTGGTCTACGGGTTGACCGAGAGTGGTTAACGCTCTAAGGTTTTTTGTGACTACATCAATTAGGTATCTAAGAGATTTATGAGATTCTTTTGAAATAAGTTCGATTTTGAACAATGCTTTAAGGTGGTTGTTAATCAAAATCTTTTTATTGTCATATCGCTGACATAAAAGCTCTCATGAAATATGATAATTGGCAGCAGTGAATTCAATTGATTTTATGACTAAAGCTGCACTCCCTTCTAATGAAGATCTCAAATAATTAAATTTATTTATGTCTGGTAAAGAATCATTATTATGTATTAATGATTTAAATGTGTCCCTAAACTCGAGCCATGTAAAGTAATTACCGTCAAATGTAGGAAGCTTTATAATTGGTAATTTAACACTGATATTTTCTTTATAAGAACAACCTGAACAACAACTATCCGGCTTTAAGGCTTTATCTATTACAGGCAATGATTTTAATAAAGACTGAGCAATTGAAATATTTTTGTAAAACTTGACTTCAGTTCAATGTTAGATTGACACTGTTCAAAATCCGAGAATAAGGTCTCTAATCTATCCGTTCGCAGATGCAATTCGCTTCGTTGGCTTTCAGATAAATTTTCAATACAAGTTTGCCGTAAGTCGGTAAGTTAATTTTCAAATAAGGTCAAGCGACCACGAATCGAAGCACGTTGCTTAATGAAATTTTTTACTTCTAAATCGGATTCGTTAGCCCTGTTAGCATTCGCCTTACCGTCTTCCGACATGATTACTGTTTATGAAATAAAGGTATCATATAAAATAGAAAACCTATCAAACCCGTAGCGATATTAAAATATACGAAATGTATGCAGTGTCGATTACGAAAATATTATGCAAAATGAGTTATAAAAGAAAATCAAAACCAGACATAACTTAAGGATGCAGCAGAAGCGGACGATCACGGCATGCCCAGCTCAGGCACGTGGCGATGGCGTGCACAACTGCACATGGCGCGGGGGCGGCCGGCGCCGGCGCGGCGGCGCGCGGCTAGACTCCCTGGCGCCGTGCGCCGGGACCGCAGCGAAGATCGCTCGTTAAAGCGACTGCAGATCTGTTGCCGGGAACGGTCCCCTGGGGGGCCCGGGCAGATGCAATAATAAAGTAATATTAATAAATGAATTCACTATTCCATAAAAAAGACTATGGTGGGGATAAATGACGATAAATGTCGTTAAAGTTTAAGCAGTCGCTAAGAATGAATGAAAATGAAATAATGAATGTTAACGGGAATGTGCAGCGATATGTATTTGAAATGTTATGTTAAATAGTAAGTTATTTATGAATATTCTATGCTCTCCCCACTGTCGTCTTCCGAGCTGCTGGGCTTAGGCCACGCACGTGGACAATGCACGTGGGCATATTGGGCAAAAAATCGAATGTGAAAATCTGAAATTTTTTCTAATGCAACTACCGCTACATAGGTTAAAAGAGAATGAGTTACCAGCCACACTTGCAAACAAACTCGCAGCAGGTACCTAGGTAGGCAGGTAATCTAGGAAATTAGGAAATTTTTAGGAAATATTTAGGAAGGGCACTCCCCTGATTGCCGCTGAATCCACGTGCTGGAAGCTCGATGCTCTGCTTGGTCCTCGGCGCTGCTCGATGCTCGGCGCCGGCCAGCGACGACAAAATGGCGACCCCACGCCACGCCACGCCACGCGTAGATTGCTTCTTCTTCTTTTTGTTCGGGCGCCAATGTCTAATACGAAGACTATACTGGGTTTGATTAAAAGAATGAATGGAAAACAATGAAACTTTTTACTTTCGTTCTACAGAGTTACTAATTAAAATTTCGTTACTTATGTTAATTACTTAATCTAAAATGATCGCACGCGCGCGCGTGCGTTCAGAAGGAGCCCATGTGGTGAAAGAGGCCGATGCCGATGCAGCTCAGCCTTTTGATGCGCTGCTGCGGGGCGGGCGGGGGCGGCGGCAGTCTCCCCGCGTCCCCGCTTGATTAAGGCGGTCTTCCACATCTCTGCTTATCTACGTTGGCGTAGACAAGCACTGAAAAGATTTTCTTACCATTTAATTTAAAACTTAAATCTTGTAATGTGGGCAAAACTTTAGGTTTTTTTGCAATTATTTTATTTAAATCTGAGGGGTCAAGACACAACCTTATACTTCCATTTGGCTTTTCTACTAAAACTATTCTATTGACACAAGCATTTTCATTTATATTTACAACCTTTACAATAGCTTTATGTTTTTTATGGTTTACGCATCTAGGGAATAATTAGAAAACATACAAAAAGGTTTTTTATGAAAATTATATTCGGTTAATGCAGCAGCAAACTAAAACATTAATTGTTATTGCATTTTTAATCAGTGCAAGGAATTCACCATACATTTAACTACTAAAATTATAGCGATTATTCCTTGCACTACTGATTGAAGTAGGCATGATAGATATAAGGTTGATTGAAGTTGATTGTGATGTTATCATAGCTATTTTAATTTTTACTTTTCTGCATTCACAACGCAACTTTATTGAAATCAAAGTATTAGAACTAGCTCTGATGGGACTCGAACGCCCATCCTTTCAATGTCCGTTCACAGGATTGGCATTCGAGTCCCATCAGAGCTAGTTCTAATACTATATTTTCAATAAAATTGCATTGTGAATGCAAAAATGCTCCAATATTTTTCTAATACTTTTTTTTCAATATTATGATGTTTTCCTTTTATTTTAATAGTTGCCAATTGATAATAATTGTTATATTTATGTTGTTTACCTTTAAATATTATAGTTGTGTGAGGTGCCTAGCCTACGGTGAGAAACAATAATAAACATATTTAGATAAATGCATGCTATTTATTGTACTCGTACGCTTATGGACCGGAGGTTAAGTCTTTGCACGTTAATTACAAATATACAAGGCGCGGCGGAGCAACACAATAGCTGATAGCTAAGCCCGATATATAAAGCTAGCGAGGTATGTATAGCCGCGGTGTAGTAGCGAGCGGCACGGAGCGAGGCGGCGGCGGCGGCGTGGGCAGCGTGCGTTCGGCGCGGAGACGTCTGGGTGACTGGCGCAGCAGCTCTCGCCGATCTGTCTGCCGGCCGCTGGATGCGTTCCGTCGCGGGGCGACGGGGGCGCGCAGCGCACAGAGCTGCACTAAGGCTCGTCTGCAGATGCAGGGGCCGGACTGTGGGCGTCAGGTCGTGACACCACAGGACCCCCCTGGGAAAATCATGCTCCTGAGGAAAAGAAACACGGAAATTTTACGATGCGTCCGAACCTAGTAGTCCTGACTTGGTGTGAATCAGAGACAGGCACTACTTCCTTAGCAGTTGTTGCTGCCTCTTCATTGACTTGATATGCTGGTTTAACTCGATCGATGGAAACGGTCACTGGTCCTCTTAACATTTCAACAGTGACCGTCTTATCCGTCTTTCTAATAACCCGAAGAGGGCCTGTATAAGGGGCTTTCAACGCACTTCGAAGTGCGTCTTTGCGTAAAAATACAAACTTAGAAGTTTCTAGGTCTTTGTGTATAAAAACTGACTTATTTCCATGTCTAGACGCAGGTACTGGCTTTAGATTAGAAAAACGGTTTCTGAGCTCTGTGACAAATTGTTTGTCTTCACAATTTGAGGAGTAAAATTGTGCAAGAACTCACCCGGAATCCTTTTAATAAGCATCTAAACCGTCACTTCAATACTGCATTACATTTTTCAATAATTGAGCGAGTCTTCTTTAATGCTTAATTGTATAAAAATGCTGATGATCCTTCCTCTGTATCTAAGATTGGTGTCAGACACCATGGTCTTAGTGGATAACCACTGTCACCTGAAAATAATATAGAAATATGTAAGTATGCATACCTACAGAAGTAAATTTTACTAGTAAAAAAAAATATTTTAATATCTACCAAGTTAATGATGACTGTTGCATCCAGCAGTGTGCATGTTTTGTAATGTTGGCAGCACAGCAGAATTGCTCCAAATGTAGGAATCATGTGTGCTGCCTGGGAACAATGCAATATTTTCAGTCTTGAATCGCATATCTGTAAAGTAGAAATGAAATCACCCTTAAACATGGGATATGAATATATAAGAACATTTTTATTAGTTACTAATATATTTCTTACCAACTGAGTATTAATAGAATGATAATTCTTTCTATTACATAAACACTTTCGCAAACATATTAAGACGGGATTTAACGCAAAACTACTTAGTAAAGGCATTCTACGCATACCTTTTATACCCGACGTTTCGACCGAGTTGCACCGGCCGTGGTCACGGGTGGACTGAATCATCGTCTTAATATTGTGTGCATAATAAAACGCGAAAGTTTAAAAGTGTATAAACACTTTCTTCAAAGGAAGGAAGGACTAGTAGGGGTGACGATGGCCACATGTGTACAATCAATGCAGCCAATGACTCCGGGAAACCCATACAGTCTGTAAAAGCTGTAAAAAGTGCAAATATTAAGTATGGATTATAACACCGGCAATTTAAAAGTACTTATAGAATTAAGTCTAATGTAACTACTTACTCTCTGGCTATGACATTTAATTCTTGTAGATTTTTTGGGAATCTTACCCACTCATTAAATATGCTTAGGTGGTTCAACGTTTCCACCACATCACTAAGGCAACGCGATGTAGATGGTTGGGATATATTTATTTTGTTTAAATTACCCGTTGGGGTTTGGTAACTGCCAGTCGCCAAGAAATGCAGAGTACATAGAACCTGAAAAGGCACAGCAATTACTTAAATGGAATGAGGTATTAAGTAGGTAGGTACCTATTCCTGTTACCGTTGCAAAACTTCGGACTGTAGGTACCTAAATGAATTAGTTGGATGTTATACCTTTGTTTGGAGATCCAGTTTATTTGTATCTACGATGACCGGAGCAATTAACTCCATTAAATATCCAATAAGGTTTTTGTCTAATCTAATTTTTTTTTACCTCTATGACTCGCAATTCAAATACATCTATAGGCAATGTCCGTCTCCTACGTGGCGAATGTTCTGCGAAATTCTCAATATTTTCAATGACTTCCACGACAAAATTGAAAATTAACTCCTCCATATCCACCGTTATTTCGCCGCTATTTGACGTTTCGTCGGTTTCTCGTAGTCGAAATTACGTCTCGACCACTGCCGACCACTCGAAGCAATTCGAGCGGCTCTCCTTCGAGAAATGTCGAGTTCGAGATGTCTAGAATAACTCAATTGGATTACCACTCGAAAAAAATTCGAATTCGAACTTTATCTCTATTCGAGACTACATTTCGAAAAATGAGAATTGGCCTCCTGCGTTTAAGGTGATAACCGACCACTCGAGTCTGAAGTGGTTCTTTAATTAAACCAATCCTACGGGCCGATTAGTTCGTTGGGGTTGTCGGTTATCGCCTTACAAATTTATTATTGAACACCGCAAGGGCAAGGACAACGTAGTTCCAGATGCCCTATCGCGTACCGTTCCGGTGCTTGAAATTAAGATGCCTGACGCGGACACTTGGTTCCAAAAATTGTGGGACAAGTGTGTTAGTACTCCTAGGTCGTGTCCTTACTTTATTATTAGAGACAATAAACTTTTTAGAATTTCAAAAAATAAATTCGGTGTGGCGAGTGATTATGGTTGAAAAAGGGTAGTACTGGAGAAAAATCGACTTGAACTGTTAAAGAATCACCATAGTGGTGAATTATCTCCACATTTTGGAGTATTTAAAACTTATAAACGACTTGCACTACGTTACTACTGGCCTTACATGTATAAGGATGTAATTAACTACGTCGGGAAATGTGATACGTGCGCTGCATATAAACACTCATAATTGCCAACCCCTGGTCTCTTAGATAGCGCGAAAGACTGCTCTAAACCGTTTAAAACAATAAGTATCGTCTTGTCGGTTTTTTACCACGGTCTAGAGCTCATACCGCTGAAATATTAGCTGGCTGGTTAAGTAGTAGAAGGAACACTAAAATAAAATTTATTTAAAATTAAAATTATCATAGACCCGCTGGGTCACTTTTGACCAATAAGATTTTCTTGTGTTTTTGGAGTGTGTAATAGCTTTTTAATAAGGTTTAGATTGATTTAGACTGTACAATAAAGGTGACAAAATTATTATAAAATTTATTTGAAATTAAATTGAAATCGACCCGGTAATTTCGACTAATAGTTTCTTTTTGTATTTTCGGCCTAATAAATTAAAATGAGGAAAGTAAATGCTAACCACCTAACTTAACATTAAGGAAATATTTTTACTAAGCCCCTTGCTAAATAGTAATAGTTTAAACTTTTATTGCACATACACATGATTCATATTTTTCGGGATCAATCGCGTCAGTGAAATTTTCTATAGTTGTGTCTTTTTTCCGCAAAAGAGTTATATGAACATTTGTATGTGGTCTAAGCAAATTAATAAAGTTTAATAATTTTTATGACGAACCAAATCCCACGTCGGCGAAGTTATAACTATATATTATTATTATAACTGATAAGTTGTAATCGCTTACGTTTTGATAAGGCACCTGGGGGAAGAGGCTACGCGGCGTGATGTGAGGGTCCTGGATTATTTGGAGTGGACGCCCTTCCTCCATATAAATAGTTTCAGGCTGCCAGGGCTATAAAATAAAATATCATGTAAGTAATTGTAAAATTTATATTTTTTATTTTCTCTCCAAAGTTATAATTTTTTTAAATACTTACACGCAGTCTCCCGGAGCCAGTCCTCTGAACTAGGAACGAATCATTCCCCAAAGTTAGGCTTCCTTGAGGAGTCCTCATTACTTGATACGTCGAATAAGGGGTATAGAAGCGCGGGTAGGAGAGTCCATTTTACTAAAAATAAAAAAGAAATATAAGTATATGTACTCAATTTGATTTTTCTTTCACTCGAAGTAAGAAACTCAATTAATGTAGGTAAACACACAGTTGTTTTTTGTTATTTTAAAGACAAAATATTAGATAAACCAACATACGTGATCAATACGTAACCGAAAAAGCAAAATTCGTAATTCACACATTCACAGTGACGACGTGCGCTCGGAATCATACTACCCGAAAGACTAACTAAAGTCGCGCGAAAGTTAGTCGTCCTGCCTTCAAAGGATGCCGCCGCTATTGCTACAGTGCCGACTATTTGGCGGCGTCTTTGACAGAGATGCGGCAGCGCAACTTCAAATGTGCCGCTCTTGTGTTACACGTGTCGGCTTTTTTCGTACAAGGTCGGGAGTACAGATGTAATAAGTCGTTAATATTGTCGTATTCATATTGGCCAAATCAAGGTATATTATTTTCAATGGCGAAAGTCGCGGGCAAAAGGCGTGATATAGGTATTTATCACCGTATGATTGTGATTATAGTCTATGTCGCGAGATTATAATGTTGCGAGTTCGATGTTGGTATCATAGAGAACGTCGTTGTATTTGATCAGTAGAATAACCCGAAATCGAGTGTCACGCGAGCTTTCACGCAATACGGTCAACTCGTTTTACGCAACAATACGTAAGAAGTAACTACCCTCGTTTAATATTAAAATCTAAAATGCCGAAGTGTGATAATTGTGACAAGGCTATAACTAAGAAATTGCCCGGCCTGGAGTGTAATAAATGCTCAGAGATTGTACACGCAAACCAGTTATGTACCGGACTATCTTCAAAACAGCTATCAGCTCTGCGCAATGCAGAAACTCTTGAATGGACATGTCAAGAATGCCACAGGGATTCGCCTCGGCGTAAGTCATTTGTTATCCCAGAAGACGATGAAGAAGACGAAGACGAATTTAACTTTAAACAGATTAATGACGGTGGATTCAGTACTATAAACAAACTACTCAAGGACATTTCTAGTGAAGTGAAAGAGGCTGTAAAAAAAGAAATTGCTATTGTAAACGATTCGCTAACCTCATGCTGCAAGAAAATGGAAGATATGATGAATACGTTGGAAGAGTATAGTGGGAAAATCAAGGAATTAGAAAAGAAAAATATCCATCTGATGAACCAAAACACTCATCTAGAACTTAAAGTCGACGCTCTCGAACAACACATGAGAAATTTTGAGCAGCAGCAGTTAAATAATATATGTGAGATATCTGGAATACCTGAATCAAAAGACGAAAACTTAAAAACCCTCACAGTCAAACTAGCTGCTAAGCTTAATGTGGAGCAAAGAGAGAATTATAGTGTAAGAAGACTTCACGGTAGAAATGGAAAAGAAGGTGTGATCCAGTTAACTTTTAGTCAGGAAGATCAGGCGGATCATTGGGTGCGTGCGGCGAGAAGAGAAAAAATTATTGTGGAAGATGTAATCTTTGGTGTGAACCCGGATATAGCCAAGGCGAAGGTGATGATACGTCGTGCTCTTACCAGCGCGAACAAAAATCTACTCTGGCAAGCCAAAACAAAACTCAAAGATACCTTCAAGTATGTATGGTTCCAGGATGGCCGAGTTCTTGCTCGCAAAAACGACAACGATAAGCCAGTGGTCATCAGGAGTGCCGGCGACATTGAGAAAGTGTTGCAAGATACGAAGAATAGGCGATAGCAGACCTCACTAGGTTCTAGTCTCAGGCACTACCCCAGAAATACTAGAAATATTTAATTCTCCTAACCTAACTGAGTTTAGTACCTACCTTCCTAAAAACAAATGTAAATTAAATATTGTTCACATAAACATCAGATCCATAGTTAAGAATTTCAATTTAATAGTTCAATTTATAAACCAAGCTACACTGTCAATCGATTTATTGATTTTAACAGAAGTGGGTATTTCGATATGTAGTGGCGTTAAAGAAATGTTTGTCATAAACGGCTACGAAATGTGCAGTGTGCTCCGTGAAAAGCGAAGAGGTGGGGGTATAATAATTTACACTAAAAGTAGTCACGAATTTCAAATTATGAATAATTTATCATTAAAACATTGTGAATCGTTAATTGGAACATTAAAAACACCACATCACTACACGGCACACATCTGCGCGTTATATAGACCGCCTAATGAAAGTAAACACCTTTTTGTCACTGAACTAAATCAACTTTTGTGCAAAGATATTTTTAGAAACACCGATCTGTACTTGCTGGGAGACATAAATATCGATTTAAAGTCATACGACAACATTCGAGAAAGCTACTTGAGTTGTATGGCCGAATGTGGTCTGGCGAGCGCGATATCTGATTACACCAGAATTGAAAAGCGCGATGAAATAATAACACGGAGCTGTATTGACCATATTTTTGTAAGGTCGCGTTCGCTAGACCTATACTCGGCGGCGCTCGGCACAGTAATGGCAGACCACCGCATGACCGTATTATCGTGCGCAGGTATCGAAACTAAACGTACTGTACAGGATGGTTCAAATGTTAAAAAAATGATAGACTATAATAAATTAAAACCATTACTCGATGAAATAAATTGGAATAAAGTAGATGAAATGGAATGCCCTATTAAAATTTTTAATTTTATTAAGAACAGTTTTAGTAATTGCTATGATCAATGTAAATATGATAAAATATTAAATCCGACCAGTAAAAGAAATAAAGATCCATGGATTAATAATAAAATAAATAGTTTATGTGATAAAAGGGATTTACTATATAATCAATGGTTAAAAGATACAAGCAATAAAATACTTAAGTTACAATATAATAAACAGAGAAACATAGCGAGAAAAACAATAGAGAACTCAAAAAAACAGTTATTTTTACAATCACATAAACATTAATAAAAAAGATCCAAAAAAACTATGGAGTATTTTAAATTCATTATCAGGCCGAGTTAGTAAATCTATAGATATGGCAATATTAAAGGCGTTTAAGAAGTATAAAGTTACAGTAAAAAATCTAGCTAATAATTTTGGAAAAGAATTTGATAGTAACGTTAAAAATATAATACCAAATTGTAATAAAAAATTACTTAATGAATCTGATTACATATTTCCCGAAAATAAATCTATGTTGTTCAAAGCTGCAACAAAGAGTACTGTGTCAAAAATAATCAAAAATCTAAACATAAACAAAGCACCTGGAATAGATGGTATTCAATGCATAGATATAAAATCACTCTGCGAAAAAATTACAAGTGCTATAATCAGACTTATAAATACCAGTATCGCAGTAGGAAAATATCCAGAAGAACTAAAAAAGGGCATTGTTCGACCTATTTATAAAAAAGGTTCCCACTCAGAATACGAAAACTACAGACCGATCACAATCCTCTCAGTTATAGATAAAATCATTGAAAAATACGTAGGTAAGCAGATACAAGATTTTTATGCGAAACATGATGTTCTTTCTGATGCTCAGTTTGGCTTCCAAAAAAATAAATCCACCGCTTTATTGCTCACAAAATTCACTGACGAAATTAACAATTACCTCAACCATAAAAAACATGTTATACTTTTATTCATCGATTTTAGTAAAGCATTTGACACTTTGAGGCACGACACGCTCATAAAAAAGTTAAATAATACAGGAATTCGTGGTCCTCTCCTAAATTGGTGCGAAAACTATCTCAGCAATAGAAAATACAGGGTAAAAATAGGAAATGAACTTAGTATCTGTTGAAACCGGAACGGCGCAAGGCTCAGTATTGGGGCCCTTGCATTACTTAGCGTATGTGAACGATATGGAAAACGTTGTCAAAAACTGCTCTGTTATGCAATTCGCAGACGATACATGTCTTATTACAGCAAATAATGATATCTCAGAAGCAGAATTGAGCATTGAAAGGGACTTCATGAACCTTTGCAAGTGGGCACATGACATGGGACTTGTAATAAATGTTAGCAAAACCAAAATTATGCACGTCCGTTCTAACCACATACTTAATGTTGTGAGACCTCTGAAAGTTCTTGAAATAAAATGAAATGAAATGAAATGATGAAATGAAATGAAATGATTCTTTATTTGCCAAGAACATAGTATGTTACAGTTGTTAGAATTATATTATGTACTATATGTTCCACTCCCCTATAAGTATGCAAATTAATTTAAGTTGATTGCAAAACAATCGTAATCGACACAATATTTAAGACACATTCAATTACTTACATTAAAATAAAAGATTAAATTTGTTAGGGTCAATTAAATTAAATAAAAAATAATGATAGTAAAATAATAATAATTAATCAAATAACAGTAAGAAAAAAAAAACCATAATTATAAAAGTTAGTAACAATAGTCAGTTGTTAGTAAACAATAACACAATGTCAACCCAAAGCAATACCTTTACTTAGAAAGAAACTCATCAAACGTATAGAATGACTTTTCAAGGAGCCATTCTTTTAATTTTTTGTTGAAGTAGCGCACCGGCAGTTCCCGAATGATCCTTGGAATGTGATTATAGATCCTCACGGTAAAAACAGCGTAGTACCTATCGCAAAGAGAGCCCTTACATAAAGGATTTCTTAACTTTGTAACATCTCGGCGTTTGCTTTCCTGAGATATTTTTTTGAAAAGATGAGGATGGCTTCTCACAAAATTTCCTGCTTCTAAAATATATAAGCAGGTTAGGGTGAGAGTTCCCAACTGTTTAAATAAAGGCCTGCACGAGGTAAGTGGTCCGACACCACAAACAGCTCGGATACATTTTTTTTGTACCAGGAAAGCTCTTTTAATATCAGTAGATTTTCCCCACAGCAAGAGACCATACCTGAGCACTGATGCGACATATCATCGTCTTGCACATAGTCACGACTGCTTACATGATTATTCCACATTAGGTTACGATTGTCGATGTGAGAGGTTAGAACAAGTAACAAACTATAAATATTTGGGCGTCATTATTGACGACCGATTCAATTGGAGTAACCACATAGATAGCGTATGTGACAAATTACGAGCGATGTTAGCTAAATTCTCAATATTAAAATATAAAGTACCATTCCGAATTTTACTAAATTTATATAACGCACTCGCTGAATCAATTATTTCGTACGGTATTACTAGTTACGGGCGAACCTTTAAGACCAACTTAGATAAAATTTACAACTTACAGCTAAGAATATTAAGAACAATACCACCCAAAAAGACTAAAAACAAATTAAGTAACGAAAATGGAACTTTAGGAATATTTAGTTATTGTAAAGTACTGCCAGTCCACATAAAATTTAAAATGTTAATACTCACCGAGCAGTTTCTAAACAAGGAAGTACAAAAAAAATGCAGACACAGTATCACAGAAAAATTAGTCAATGTAAGCTTCAAGTACCTAAAGTTAACAACTACTACGGCAAACGATCAAATCAATACTTTATCCCCACATTAATGAACGAAATATCTTCAACAATATTATCCGATATGACCGACGACAATTTTAAAAACAAATACAAAAAATATTTTTAGTCTTCTAAATTATTAAATTTTTTGAACATCCTTTATATGGCTTTACCTAGCGCGGTGCGGTAGTCTCGCAGCAAACCGGTTTTCTTTCTGGCGAGCGACGAATGACACGAAAATCATGCGGCGGGCAGCTAGGCGCTGCCCGTGAGTTTATGTTTTAATAATCTAAGCATTGTGTTTGCAACAACAAATCTTTTGCATTCTAGAGAGATAAACTAGCACATGTTAGTTTTTAATCTAATACGACCGCTTTGATTGATTGTTACTTACTATTATTATTATTGCTTCTTATTAAGTTTTTGTTTTTTGTGATGCTCTAAGCATCCGTACAAACCGACAAACGGTTTTTGTGATGCTTATCAAACAAACATTGTAATTATTATGTAACAAATAAATTTAAAAAAAAAAATGTATATTTCTCAAATACATATTAAAATTAAATAGCCCAAGATGAGTATTCTTATTAGAAAGGGTATTAATAAACTTTCACATTTTTGGGCTTGTTTGTGCATTTTGAAACTCTACGCAATAATATTTACTCTTCGACTTTTTGATAAGTTTACATACATTTTCTTTTTTATCGTTATATTCTGATTTTAACCTATAATTCTCCGAGTCTTGCTTCAGTTTACACCACAGCTGATTTCTTCTATTGATTCCCGAAATGATTTCTTTGTTTATCCATTCTTTTTGCGGTTGATTTTGTATTTTAAATTTTTTTTATTTACTTTCGGATATGTTTTTCTTGAAATTCTTCCAAATTTTTAAAGTTAAATTCTTTGTTCTCAAAAACATGTTCTTCGGCTAGCTTATAAAGTTTTTTGTAGTTAATTGCTTCGTAGTTATTTTATCCTTTGTTTTTGTGGTGACTTAATTTTTTTTAATTAAACGTAAATGTTTTTGTGATCTGAGAAGAAAGACTTAATAACGGCAAGATGATATTTTTGAGTCCTACGATTTGTTGCAACATGCTTTTCCCTAAGCAAACAATAAAAAAGTGATGTATCGCAAAATGCCTGACACGTAAAGCATTTAATGCTTTAGGGTGGCTGGCGCGCCACGGGTTAACCTTTCAGCTGCCGGAGCACTGATCAGCGCATTGGCCTTATATGCCAAAGCTCTGATCAGTGCTCTTCCGACTAGGGACACTTTTCGTTCAATTTTCATTCATAAATGCATCGCAATAAAGTTCTAAATATTTTATTTATATACTCCGATGAATGACCAAATCCAAAAAAATACAATCTTAGAGTGAAGCTTATAGAACTTGCGGGCCGATCGCCGTAATTTTATGACGCATTAGTCGAGTGTACGTGCAGTTCACGCATACGTGAAGTAAACGCAAACAACAATCGGTATTGCCTTAAAATAAAACTACGCGTCATCGTCACCTGCACTGCACGTCAACTGCACCTACGCGTGAAACCAGTGTGTGTTGCCGTACGCAAGTTTTGATAACTCTATATCGATTATTCGTTATGTAATCGATTATGTCCACGAATAAAGTTGTTGTTACAGGGCTACATCACGCCTAATAACTAGTATCTAAGTATATACACAAACATAACACTTGATTTTGTTCTAAGCATAGTAAAAATGGTATTAAAACGGAGACATTGAACACAAAATATGGATGTATGGATGTATCCCTTTGCATACCCTCCCATGAAGAAAAAAGCACTGTTGGTTGGTTCTGATTGACAGTTGGGTTGACGTTAGGTTTAAATATTAAAATAGGTGTCTAATCATTTGACAAAAAACAAATACCAAATTTTCATTTGAAAAATAACATTTGACAAAATTATACTTGATAAATGTATCATTTTACAAACTATTGTTTAATAAACTACTCCTTAGACAATATATTTACAAAAAAAAAAATTCATGCTAAAACATTATTTCACAAATTGATTATCTTTTAAACATGTTAGTTGGCAAAAAAATGTAAAGCATAAATAACATTTAACAAATACTAGCTGCCCTACTCCTGTAGGTCACGTGATAGTGCCTTAAATTTCGAGGTTATTTTTTTTATTAGACAACAGAAATACTAGCTGCCCTACTCCTGTAGGTATTGAAAAATTGAAATTGCTTACATCCTTGCTTATATAATATATCATACCTAATATACCATACTTTTTGTAAAATCACCAATTTGGCAAACTAATTATTTAGTCAAGGTAGAAATATTTCTTAAGTAAAACATTTGCGAAACGTGTATTATGTCAAATGATTCTTTCTATAGTAATATGTTTGCGAAAAGAAAGTTTCTCAAATGATTACTTTTTCAAACGTTGTTTGTTAAATTATCTTTTGTCATACGTTTTTTGTTAAACAATAGTAAACCATTAAAATAATTGAATTTATTTGTATTTCACTCGGAATTATTTTTCTTGATAGGGTAAGGTATTGTGTAACTATTGTAAAAGTAAGTTGGCGTTTAATTGGTTTGCCGGCAGTAGTTACAAAGATAATTTGAGATTATGACAAGTTTTTACTTTGTATACGGTTCAATTTGTGATGGCGACACCAATGAACATAAAATATCATTGGGCGACACCCAGAAAAGAAATCGTCTCTGAGACAAATTGAGGTATTGGTGGAGTTTCTCGAGAACCACCGGGACCTCGCCATTGGCGTTTCTCGCAGTTTGCTTTTTCTGTGTTGGGTTGGCTTTACTAATACACAACTCATTAACCAATGTGATACTTTTTGCTTTCCATGTTTATAAATTATTTGTGTATTTTTGTTCATTTCATGGTCAATCTGTGTTCGCTAGCATAAAATTGAAGAGATATTTACTTACTGAGCATTTTGGTAGTGATAATATTTGTTTGTTCATTTGCTTTATATTAACTAAAATGCAGAGGCCACTAAGGAGCTTCCACAATCCATGCGGTTAGAAAAGGTGAACTATCCTTATTTTAAGTCAGGGATGCGAAAAGAAAAAGAGCTTTTGAGATGTGAAGATAGAATCATCATCATCATCATCAGCCTATAAAAATCCCACTGCTGGACACATGCCTCCCACGTGGTCAATGGTACGTGGGGATATTGGGCCATAACCCACCACGCTGGCCCAATGCGGGTTGGTGGGTTTTAACGACTGTCATCTTACGACAACAACCCGGGACCAATGCCTTCCGAAGCACGAGATCTTTTTAATTTGGTCATCCATCCAGCGACCCGGCATTGCCAAAGTTGCTTAGCGGACAAGATCGCAAGCCGCTGCGCCATCGAACTCAACTAACGAGTGAAGATAGAATACTGCTGTTTTAAAATGTATATTTTGCTTACAGAATAAACGTTGCTGCTGTCGTCGTTCTGATGATGAGCTAACTAAGGACTTCCCCTAATATATGTACCTATGTGTAGAATTTAAGGATTTGTGATATTGTGACAATAATAAACATTTTTTTATTAAATTTTATATTTGTTTTTATTACATAAGGTTTCTCTCGTTCCAAAGCCTTTGAATAAGAGCCTGTTGGACTGTCCTCCGATGTCGAGTTAATGTATAACTCGATATTTACACGCCTATCAACATTTTGGGGTACTTGAGCCACTCTTCTTAACTCTGCCTCAGCAGCCACCCTGCGGACTTGATTTAAAGCCTCACGCTTGCGTTCTTGTAAATTAAGTTGAGGAGCAGGAATTTGAGCACGTAGAGCCATGTTGTGCAGCACAGCACATGCATTCACGATTTGCCCAACAAATACTGGTTTGGTAGTGAAGCATCCTCGCAGACAACAAACATCTACAAAATAAGATTTACATTCACAGCTAAACAGATTTGGATGAAGCATGGTATGTAAATTTATTTATGTAAGATGGAGCACCCGCTTGATCAACAAATAAGCTACTTCATATCTCGATCCATCGAGTGGTTACTGTGGGAGAAACAAAATTATGCTACAATCTCAAATCTTCTTGATCTGCCAAATCCAACGTTTTGCCAACGCAAATGCTCAAATTTTGTGCCTGAAAAATTAAGTAGATAGGTATGACATTATAAGTTAGTATGGGAAGCGGACGGTAGGTTGAAGGTGGATGCCACGTTGAGGAAGGCAAAGGGAAGATCTTCCTCCGAGCTGGGTGGTATAGCTCGGGGACCGAAGTCCAACGGATGTTAGTTGGAGGTGCTATGTATAGCGAAGGAGGTGGTGTAACTCCGCTACCGCGATGCAGGCTTCCCATACTATTTCTCTGTTAGTATGGAGATGTCGTTGAGTTGATTTTTGTAGCGCCATCTGTTGACACGGTTGAGAGGCTTCGTGTCGAACTATGTGCGGCGTCATGCAGGTAGGTGGCGCCGCCACATCACTCCCCCCCTGAGACCGGAGGTCAAGTGAGTGTGCTCAGCAGTCAGTGCGTCAGAGCTTGCAAGTGCCAGTGGAGAGTGCTGCTGCAGGATGCCCCAGTCTACGGTGAGTCGAGACGGGTTGGGTGAAGGCGCGTTGCCAGTGATGCAGTGTGTTGTTCCTGTCTGCGGTGAGTCGAGACAGGTGATGACGGTGGGTCCGAGCTGCTGGTGTGCAGAGCTGCCACGCCGGAGTGATGCGGCCGACATTCATGCACCGGTCGTGGGCTGCGGAGACCAGGTCGGGATGATGCCGTCGAGTGTGCCGGAGGTCCAGGAAGCGTCATCCAAGATGCTGCGATGGAACCTTGAGGCTTGATTGCTGGCTTGCTGTGTCTGCTGGCGAAGGTAGACCTGATGATGGGTTAGAAGTGATGGCAAGGCGCTGCGACGATGATGAAGGTGCTTCTGTGCTCCGTCGGGGTCACCAATTATGGGAAGCCGAAGGTGGGTAGGATGGATGGAGGAGTGATGTATAGCGAAGGAGGTGGTGTAACTCCGCTACCGCGATGCAGGCTTCCCATACTATTTCTCTGTTAGTATGGAGATGTCGTTGAGTTGATTTTTGTAGCGCCATCTGTTGACACGGTTGAGAGGCTTCGTGTCGAACTATGTGCGGCGTCATGCAGGTAGGTGGCGCCGCCACAGTTAGGTAAGTACATTACTCGGTAATTGTGTATGATGCTGTTTTTTTACTATATATCTGTAGGAAATGATATAACATAAGTTACTAACAAGATTTGCAAAGTTAACAATCCATACACTTCTGCAATGCGTTACCAACACTCGATGAACACTGCAAAGTGACATTTCATTTGACATTTATGAAACGTCTAAATTTAGCGCAATACCGTTTTTGTGCGATACAAAACACGCGTAAGTGAGGTTCTAATATGACAATACGGCGGTGCGCTGCGTTGAGGTGAGCGTGACGTGTGCGTCATTATTTAATTACGGCAATACGAAATCAAACGTTATGACGCAAACGCAGTCAAGACGCGCTACATAACATTACGGCGATCGGCCCGCTGTTTCTCTGACAGTAAGAAATTTTCGTACCGGTCGCGTGGTGTCGAAGTTAGCAGTGCTTAGAGAAAGTATTGTTTTTGAAAGTTTTTTGCGGAAAAGCCTTATAAAGGTAAGTTATTTTTATATTTTATTACTTCTTAACCAATTAGGAACTTTACTTTTACTCAATTTGGAACTACGTCGAAATATATTGCATCAAAAGGTCATACACTCTGTAACGGCTGTAAATATTGTATTTACTTTCAAGGTTTTATACGTTTTACGTTTACGTTTTCGTCGACATAGTTGTATGGTTTGAAAGATAATTTTATTGTGAACATATCTGCAACAAACATAAGGTAATACATGCGAAATATTAAGATAAAATCGCTATTTTATTGCGCACCTAACCAAAATACACACACACACACATTCACAGAGCAAGATAGCGTCGTTGTGTATGCGTACGTAATGTCAGCTATATCGCTACTGTCATCGTATATGAGGTGTTACTATTTTATCACGGTTATTATATTATAATGGTTTAATTTTTTAGTTCATCATTCCTTTTTTATTTATATTCCTTTTACATTATGATGTTGTAGTGTATTTAGTAATTATTAGAGCGAGTACAATAAACATAATGGAAATTAAATGGTAGTTGTTTGTGTTATACCTCTTACCTACCCATATCACAAACAACTACCCACTATTTATAAGATAAGGTCTAATCGAAATACGTCATAATATTATGTGTATATTATGTCACCGTATGAATACATTGCACCTACATATTATGTACCGTAAAATGGGGTGAATAGAATTCAAGAGGTGAATAGAAAAAAAAACTGGAATATGTTTGACAACTTATTCCTTCAGATCTAAGGTATAATTTGTAGTAGAAAAAATAAACTATAAAATGGCAATATTTTTTCCTCGCAATAGCAACACCAGCTTTGACGTCAAATGTGTTAAATTCGTAAAAAAAACGTTCTCTTTTTAGCGCTCTTTTGCCGTCCTGTGATTGAGTGATTTAGAATTGAGTTTTAACCGAGAAATTTAAGTAATTAGAAGTTTTATTGTGTTCATTTGTGCAGTTAAGTGACGGAATTATTAGAAAATTATAAAGGTTTGTAAGAATTTTCGTTATTAAAATGTAAAATATTCTAAAAACTGAAGATACTTGTATTTTCACGAAACCTGGGGTTATTAAAATCAAATGAGGGATGAATAGAATATTAGAATGGGGGCAATGGAAACGCTTGAGTGGTGTAAAGGATCATGAGAGGGGTGAATAGAATCATAAAGGGAGTCAATGGGTAGGGTTGTCACGAAAGTACTTTCTAATAAAATTGCAAATTGATTTGTAAAAATTATTGTAAAAATATATTTTTACAATGCCGTATTTTAATAAAGTGTACATAGTACCTACTTAAGTATGTTTTATTTATTTTGAATTTTGAAACGACTCAATCTTATTGCAGGAGGATTTGGACCGACTGGCTAAGTGGTGCGCTCCTAACCAGCTGTTTTTGAACCTTGACAAGTGCAAATTCATAAGATTTTCTAGATGTGTTGATGCTCCGGCTCCAAAATATTGTATTGCTGGTCATGCTCTATAGAAAGTCGAGTCTATTCGAGATTTAGGCGGCAAACGGAAGTGTGGACTGTACCTCTATGCTGCAATTAATAAATATAAATGTACCGTATAAGTTAGCACGAGCAAGTAGATATGTCCTTTTTTCAGTAAAAGGCAGTAGGACCAATATGGGTCACTTCGCCATACGACATAGATTAAAACGACAATATAACAAACTTTGCAAATTGAGCGACGTCGACATTTTCGCAGATAGGCCTCAAGTTTTTAAAAATAAAATACTGCAGACTTTCGCAGTGACGCCAAATAAGGTTTTCCTATAAAACCCGTTAAATGTACCTATGTATCATAACATAAGGTTGTAGTATTGTTTTGTTGTAATGTACTTTGGAGCTTTTACTTTTACATTTATATATTTTTTTATAATTACTTTAGAATAAGAAGTTTAAAATTATAGTCCACATTGCATGCCGTGGCAGCCTTTAAGTTAGACGACACATAGCTTTATGTCCGTATTTGTAATTTTTATATTGATTGTATTTGTGTTTGTCTTGTTGGTTGTCCTAAAAAATAAAATAAAATAAAATAAAAATAGTCAACATTGCTTCATCAAATCTTAGAAGTTTTCACCTCTGAGATCCGAAAGAAATATTTTTACAAATATTTAAACATTCGGTTAAGATGAAGCTGCGTTTATAGATTAAAGTTTTATAGTTTAGCGTTTTATTAACGCTTAAATATACTTAAGTAAAATTTTAAACACTGAAAAAAGACGACAACCTCAGGCGGGAATCGAACCACGCACCTTCCGCATTCCGGGCGGCTGCCTTAACCACTTGGCTACCGAGGTCTGGCTTTCAACCGTCGAAATTTGTCAGTGCTTGATGCTTATGTTTTTAATCAACATTGCTTCATCAAATCATAGAAGTTTTCACCTCTGAGATCCGAAAGAAATATTTTTAGAAATATTTAAACACTCGGTTAAGATGAAGCTGCGTTTATAGATTAAAATTTTATAGTTTAGCGTTTTATTAACGCTTAAATATACTTAAGTAAAATTTTTTTAAACACTGAAAAAAGACGACAACCTCAGGCGGGAATCGAACCACGCACCTTCCGCATTCCGGGCGGCTGCCTTAACCACTTGGCTACCGAGGTCTGGCTTTCAACCGTCGAAATTTGTCAGTGCTTGATGCTTATGTTTTTAGTCAACATTGCTTCATCAAATCTGTATTCGCGGGTCAGAAGACACCGCCAAATACAGCAGAGTAAAGAAGGTTAGGCGGGAGGTCGAAAGGAACTTACCGGGAGCAGGCTTGACGAGGGCACTGGAACCGGAAGACGAGCTGACCACGGGCGGCGAGGTAGGTTGGTTTCCTGGCGCACAGTCACTACACTACACAATAGGCATTTAGGCGTTCTCTTCACATTAGGTTCAGGAGTCACTATTAACCTTTTCGGTCAGGCTGTGGCGTGCGCGGTAGCTAGCTAGCTTGCAGACGAGTCGGCGCGGTATGCTTACGAAGCGAGCGGCCGCGGGTCGCGCAGCGGTGGCGCCGCGGCAGATAGGCGGTCGTCAACAACCGCTGAGTCAACCGCCTTACAGATGGCGGTATGGTTTGAATGGCCGTCCCGGCTTTGGCGGGAATATCCTCCGGGGGCCAGGGTGGGCTCATCCAATGGGAGCCTGGCGATCCGGAATACAGGCCTCCGAAGATGTCCATTCGCGGTGTCCAGGTCTACCACCCGCACGACGCCATCCTTCCCAGGCAGGGTGCGAGCAATGCGCCCCAGTCTCCATTGGAGGGCAGGCAGGTTGTCCTCCTTGATAAGGACGAGCTCGCCAACTCGGGGAGGGGAGGATGGGGACAACCATTTGGAGCGGGTTTGGAGGGTATGAAGGTAGGACTGGGTCCACAGCGTCCAGAAGCGCTGGGAAAGGGCCTGTACCATCTGGAATCGCCTACGTGTGGAGATCGGCCTATCTTCCACAGATAGTTCGAGAAGGGCCGTTAGTGGGCGGCCTATGAGGAAATGTCCGGCTGTAAGCGGCTCAAAATCTGAAGGATCAGACGAAAGTGGGCAGAGAGGTCTTGAGTTAAGGACCGCTTCGATCCGAGCTAAAAGTGTGGAGAATTCCTCGAATGTGAGGTGTTGTTCGCCAATTACGCGATATAAAAGTTGCTTTGTTGATTTTACGTTGATCTCATGTAACGCACCGAACCATGGTCCCTTAGGGACGTTCAACAACCAAGTAATGTGCTGACCAGCGAGCTTGTGCGCAATCGTGTCATTATTCAAGGCAAGAAAGTTTTGTACTTCGATGAGCTGATTTCTAGCGCCTACATAATTTGTACCGCAGTCCGAGCGGATGAGAACCGGGGCACCGCGGCGTGCTATAAAACGCTGTAATGCCGCGAGGAACGCTGCCGTGCTGAGGTCCGAGACCGGTTCCAAATGAACCGCCTTAGTCGAGAGGCACACGAATATACAAAAGTACGCTTTTAAGAGTTTAACATTACGTAGGGTACTAGATTTAACGAGGAATGGTCCGGCAAAATCGGTCGTGACTTGACTAAATACTGGCTGAGGCGTAACTCTATCGGCTGGCAGGTCGGCCATGAAGGGCGCTTGCGGCTGGGCCCGGCATCGAAAGCATCTAATGCATTTAAAAACTCGGTGTCTAATAATACGGCGCGCGGACAATATCCAAAATTGTTGGCGTAGGATAGCGTGTAAAGTGTCAGCGCCAGGGTGGCAGTGTATTTTGTGGCAGTGGTCAATGATAAGGTCTACAAGTGGGCTAGAGCTGGGAAGTATGAGCGGATGCTGCGCGTCATATCGGATAGACGCATGGGACAGTCGTCCACCAACTCTAAGGAGCTCATCTTTAATGAGAGGTGACAGCCGCTGGAGTCTGACGGAGCAGATTTTGCCAGTTTGAAGGCGGTGGATGTTCTCTGCAAACTCATTGTGCTGAACACTGCGCACCCAGTAAAGTAGGGCCTCTCTTCGTTCACTGACGTACAAGGGGCCTGAGCGTCGCGAATCTGGGTGGTGTCTGCAGTTGTGCAGAAAGCGTTTTAGACAAGCTGTCACTCCGACGAGCTTGTCTAGTGAACTGAACCGAGTGAGCAGGTCAGAGTCAAGACCGGGCACTGTGACCAGTGACGGGACGTGTTTGGGCTTAAGGCCGGGCAGGGCGTGATGGCCCAGAGCTAAGGGCATCGCAGGCCAAGACTCAGAAGGCTGTCCAAGCCACGTGGGAGACCACCATAGGTCGTGGGCTGACAGGGATTGCGCAGACATCCCTCTGCTTGCGCAATCTGCCGGGTTGAGCTCGGAAGGTACGTGTCGCCAGGTACATTCTGGTGATCCTGAGCTGATTTTGACTACCCTGTTGGCTTCAAAGGGTTGAAGACGGTGAGGCGGTGTATTGAGCCAGGCCAGGACTATCGTACTGTCTGACCAACATATGTGTTGTTGTATACTGATATGGGCCGATAACTGAACCGACACACGGATCATGAGCTGGGAGAGTAGGGTGGCGGCCGACAACTCTAACTTGGGGATTGTGAGGCGATTCTTGATTGGTGCGACTCGCGACTTGGCGACAATCAAGTGTACCAAGGTATCTCCGGAGTCATCGAGCTCATGGAGGTAAACAACGGCGGCAAACCCGGCTTCAGAGGCATCTGCAAACCCGTGAAGCGAGTATGCAGCTGAGCCTTTGTTTGCACAAATGTGCCGAGGGAAGCGAATGCTAGACAACAGCGGCAGATCCTCTGAGATGTGGTGCCACTCCGTTTGTACTTCAGAGGGAGTGGGCTTATCCCATTCCAGCTTCAGTAGCCACAATTGCTGAAGCAGCAGCTTTGCGCGGAAGATAACGGGAGAAACCCAGCCGTTTGGGTCATAAAGTGAGGCTACGGTGCTTAAAATAGACCGCTTTGTGACATGTGTGATGGGGGGCAGAGAGATGCGGTAGGTGAACTCGTCTGACTGAGGGCTCCACTGTATACCCAAGACCTTAATGGACGTGGACTCTGGGTTCATGTCAAAGTCCTTGGGCATGTCGCATTGGTTGTCAGGAAATCTCTCGAGCAGCTTAGGCGAGTTAGATGTCCACTTACTGAGCTGAAAGCCGCCTAGGTCTAGCAGACTTATCAACTCGTCCTGAAGTGCTTGGGCGGATTCAACTGTGTCATGACCACACAAGATGTCATCAACGAAGATAGACTTGCGAAGAACCTGAGCGGCTCCAGGGTAGCGTTGGCCTTCATCATCAGCCAGCTGAAGCAGAGTGCGGATTGCATGGTATGGGCTTGATCTTAAGCCGTAGGTGACTGTATTGAGGGCGTAGGTGAGCAGAGGGTGATCTGGTGAGGACCGCCATAGTATCAGCTGATACCGTCTCTGGTCTAGGGCAACCAGCACATTTCTGAACATCCTCTGGATGTCAGTGCTGAAAACAACTGGATGCGTTCTGAAGGACATGATGATGTCCACAATGTCCTGTTGAAGGGCGGGGCCTGTGTGTAGGCATTCATTTATGCTGACACCATTGGAGCTTTTGCAGCTACCATCAAAAACAATGCGCAGCTTGTCCGACCCTAACTTAAATACGCCATGGTGAGGGATGTAGAAGTGAGGTTTATGGGCGAATGTATTTGGGTGACAGGGAGCCATGTGCCCTAAGTCGATGTATTCGGCCATGAAGTCGACGTATTTAGAACGCAGAGACGGGTTCGCCATTAGCTTCTTCTCAATATTGAGGAATCTGCGTAATGCGATAGGGTGAGTTTTACCTATTTGAGGGGCGTCCTTTAGAAAGGGCAGAGCGACCGTATATCTGCCTGAGGGATCGCGTGTAGTGATAGAGCGGAAGATTTTCTCGCATTGTTCCTCCAGGGGATCATTATGAGTGTGAGATTGAGGGAGGGGCTCCTCAGACTCCCAGAACCTTTCCAGACTCTGACGTATGTCCTGGGCTGATTCAGCTGAGTCTGGTTGTGAGCTGACAACGTGAGCTGAGTTAACCTGCTGCGCCGGCTGCGCATACAAGTCCTCAATGGGTCCTATCAACGCGAAGTCGAAAATCGTGCCGAAGGCTATGGGCTTGCCCGTGCCCAACGAGACCTTAGTCCCGTCCAACACCTGGCCAAGAACGTCCGACCCCAATAAGAGGTCGATCGGGGCTGGTGTGTGGTAAAGCTGGTCAGCCAATGGCACGGGTGGCTGGCCTAGTACGTGGGAAATGTTTGGTACCTTCTCTAAGGGAAGGTAGCCAGTGACGTTTTTTAAAATGTGAGCTGTGGCAGTGATTGTAGGAGTATCATTGTGAGTGGGTCGGCATACTATTGTTATTGCCGCCTTTGACTCATGTTTGTGCTGATTCCCAACTCCTGTAATTTTTAAAGAAGTGGGTTTTGATGGCAGGTTCAAAAGTCGTGCCATGCGTGACGTTATTAATGTCAGCATACTGGCCACAGTCCAATAAAGCTCTGGCTGTGTGAAGATGGCCATGTGCGTCCGCGACTCTTAGTGAGACGGTTGGCAACAAAATGGGTGTGCCAGTGGGCACAGAGGGTGAGTGAGCTGATTGAGTATCACATGAAATTGTATGAGCTGAGTATGTATCAGCTGTGTGGGCATGGCTTGACTGGGCATGGGCTAAAGGGACATGGGCTAAATGGGCATGGTCTGAATGGGCATGGTCTTGTTCTGCCTCTTCGCTAGGGTGCTCCGTGATAGTTGGGAGTCATAATTGCTGGCGGTGTTCGCGGGGCCTACCTAGCGAACCGGACCTGGGCGGGTTGGCTCTGTGAGCAGAGCTGGGTTGCGCCTGTTTGGCATGTGCGGGTTCGTGCCGCCTGCTGTTTCTGGGGCGCTCCCTCGAGTGCTCCCTCAGCTGTGGGGGTATATGTGCTGACGAATGAACTGGGTGCGTTGAGTCGTCTGGTCGATGAAGGGACGTGTGGTAGTTGGAGCTCCCACAGTCCTTGCATGCCCCCCTTGACCTGCACTCGCTCTCGTAGTGACGGCCGAGACAACGCTGGCAGCGCTCACGTGCCTGTACAAAGTCTCAACGGCCCTGTGTTGGCTGGGAATTGTACCATTTGCACGTCATGAGCCTATGTCCCCTAGTGGCACAATAGGGACAGTAGGGCGTCGAGTGTGAGGAAGAGGACGAGGACGATGATGAGGAGCAGCTTTGCTGGAAGGTAGACGGGGAAGGGCTGACTGCGAGCCGGGGAGGTGGATGGGCGGTGACGCATTTGCTACGCTGGGCGGAACGGTTGGTGAGTAGGCTGATCGTAGGCGCGGTGAGGCGATGGAGCTGAGGAGCGGCCACGGTAATGGTCGGGTTGTTGCTGAGCCATCTGAGTATAAGTGCGATGGGGCAACTGTGGAGGCGCGCGGCTACGAGAAGGGCCGGGCAGGGCGTGAATGGGCTGCGGCTGGGCTATGTTGGAGAACTCTGTCTCCACACAGCGTGCGTGCTCCTCGAGGTAGGAGATGAGGTCACTCAACGTGGGCAGGGTGCTGCTAGACCCGTGTCTGCGTTCAAATAACGTGCGGAGCTCACCCTTAAGCTTTCGCACCACTATCGACACAAACACGTAGTCGTCTCCTATGGGCAGATCCAAATTACTAAGGGCACACTGGGCGGACACCAGCGGAGTGAGGAAAAGTGTGCGTATGTTAGAGCGCGTGTGGATGCTCGGCAGCCCCAGGATTATGTCGACGAAACTATCGATGAGAACCCGGCGGTTCTCGTACCGCTTGGTAAGGATGTCCATGGCCACGGCAAAATTTTCATTGGTGACCTTTAGGTGGGACACCATGCTTAATGCCTCACCGCTGAGACTTGAGAAGAGATAGTGGAGCTTGACTGCTTCCGACAAGGTCGCCATGTCGTCAGTCAAACTTCTGAACAGTGCAATAAAGGAGGGCCAGTCCTCCACCTTTGAGCTGAACCTGGGCAGCGCTATCTTGGGGAGGACGGCTGTAGGCGTATTGACGCCGAGACTGGGCTGAGCGTTATGGGTCGGGGACGACGTGGAAGAGGGTAAGATTTCCTCCCTAGCCACAAGTATCCCCAGGTATGCCCCGGAGGCTTTTGTGTGGTTCTCAGTGTATGTCCTCTCAACCCCCTCGTCTAAGTTCTCTTCGTCGAGTATGTTGTAGTATACTGAGTCCAGCTTGTCCTTTATGCCCTGTATCTGTGCGAAACGCACGTTAAATTCCGTTATGGAATGTTTGGTGTCGCCAGCAATGATCCTTGATCCCACCTCTAGGAGCTGGTGTAAAGCTTTGGCGGCCTCCCTAAATATCGCGGCTTGTGACTTGGTCGGCATCGCGATGAATAAAAGGAGACAAAAAAAATAATAAAAAATAAAAAAAATAAACAAATTTAAAGGCAGTAAAAAGAACAACACCCTGTATATATTCTATAGTTGGGCTGGACGTATTTGTTTACTAAGGTAATGGCAAATGGGCTAAAATTAACGCAACAATAAAGAAAGCAAAACTAAGTTGGGACGCCTTGTATATGGCCCACGGGTGGGCAAACGCATGTGGATG
This sequence comes from Scoparia ambigualis, assembly GCA_963921215.1. NCBI lineage: Eukaryota > Metazoa > Arthropoda > Insecta > Lepidoptera > Crambidae > Scoparia > Scoparia ambigualis. Next base: position 30,531,775 of record OY992514.1, read on the forward strand.
TGTATGTCTGTGTTTATTGAACGCGCGTACGTAACACTAGCCGACCGCAAAAAAAAACAAACAAAACAAAATCAAATAAAAAAAAAATTACGTTATCCGTAGCCCACTACTGGGCAAGGCGCTCACAGTCGGGCAGACCTGTAGCGGACACTAGCGCGAAGAATGAGTCAGTCGCAAACAAAAAAGAAATAAAAATAAACGAATAATAAAAACTTAATTAAAAAGGTTGGGACACTCTGTCTGTGTCCCACAAGTGGGCAAACGTGTGTAGAAGTGCTATGCTCTTGTGGTGAGCACGCACAAGAATAAGCCGATTGCCAAGGCAAAAATTAAAAACAAAAAAATATATAAAATTAACACGAGAGAAAAAATAAAGCACGCTACTTGGCACGCGTGTTGAGCATGCACGAGTTCTGAGCCGATTTAACACGACACGAAGTTAAAAAATTCATTAAAAAATAAAACAGGAAACCCTCATCTCTCGTTATAATACCTCACGCAACGTAATAAAACGGGAAACCTTCTCTCGTTATAATACCCTACGTAACGTAATAATTTAACTACTAAGTTACCGAACAATGTATCATTAGACAACGATCGTATAGGTCCCTACACATAGATCTGTGATCAGACAATCGGATGCATACACGAGATCAATATCAAAACAACATGCAGAAATAATTGCGTTAAAATAATCTTTTATATAGCGTAGTCGCAATCCTCACAAATGATTCACAACTACCTGACGAAATTTTTATTGGGACAGGGTAAAGTTATGTGAACAAATGAATTTAGAAATGATGGCACGAATTAGATATAATATTTAGACATAGAATGAGAATACGGGCGGAAACAATTATCTTTAGCGGACTGTATTTAAATTGAAAATTAAAATAAAGCTAGGTTCTGATCAGGGCTGAACCTTGGCGGTTATTCCGCGCTCGATTGGACCAAAATGTATTCGCGGGTCAGAAGACACCGCCAAATACAGCAGAGTAAAGAAGGTTAGGCGGGAGGTCGAAAGGAACTTACCGGGAGCAGGCTTGACGAGGGCACTGGAACCGGAAGACGAGCTGACCACGGGCGGCGAGGTAGGTTGGTTTCCTGGCGCACAGTCACTACACTACACAATAGGCATTTAGGCGTTCTCTTCACATTAGGTTCAGGAGTCACTATTAACCTTTTCGGTCAGGCTGTGGCGTGCGCGGTAGCTAGCTAGCTTGCAGACGAGTCGGCGCGGTATGCTTACGAAGCGAGCGGCCGCGGGTCGCGCAGCGGTGGCGCCGCGGCAGATAGGCGGTCGTCAACAACCGCTGAGTCAACCGCCTTACAGATGGCGGTATGGTTTGAATGGCCGTCCCGGCTTTGGCGGGAACAAAATCTTAGAAGTTTTCACCTCTGAGATCCGAAAGAAATATTTTTACAAATATTTAAACATTCGGTTAAGATGAAGCTGCGTTTATAGATTATAGTTTTATAGTTTAGCGTTTTATTAACACTTAAATTTTTTCGGTTAAGATGAAGCTGCGTTTATAGATTAAAGTTTTATAGTTTAGCGTTTTATTAACACTTAAAGATACTTAAGTAAAATTTTTTAAACACTGAAAAAAGACGACAACCTCAGGCGGGAATCGAACCACCCACCTTTCGCATTCCGGGCAGCTGCCTTAACCACTTGGCTACCGAGGTCTGGCTTTCAACCGTCGAAACTTGTCAGTGCTTGATGCTTATGTTAAGGCAGCCGCCCGGATCAAGTAATGAGGACTCCTCAAGGAAGCCCCACTTTGGGGAATGATTCGTTCCTAGTTCAGAGGACTGGCTCCGGGAGACTGCGTGTAAGTATTTAAAATAATTAAAACTTTGGAGAAAATATTTTTTTTTAATTTTACAATTACTTACATGATATTTTATTTTATAGCCCTGGCAGCCTGAAACTATTTATATGGAGGAAGAGCGTCCACTCCAATCAATCCAGGACCCTCACATCACGCCGCGTAACCTCTTCCCCCAGGAGCCTCATCAAAACGTAAGCGATTGCAACTTATCAGTTATAATAATAATATATAGTTAAAACTTCGCCGACGTGGGATTTGGTTCGTCATAAAAATTATTAAACTTTATTAATTTGCTTAGACCACATACAAATGTTCTTAATGAATCATTACCCTGAAGGGGCCTTGACATGTCTTCTCATTTATTGGGCCCTACTAGCGCTTCTTGACAGGATACAAACAGTTAGGCAAGGGCTGAGAATAAGCACTGCAGCAAACTCAAAAAATCATTATCCCGCATTCCTCGGCAGTTGTGCATTTTTAGCCTATGTCCTTCTCCAAGATTCAATTTATCTCTATACGAAAAAAACATCAAAGTTGGTTCAGTGGTTTGGGCGTGAAAAGGTGACAGAGAGACAGACAGAGATGCTTTTATATTTTTAATTTTTTATTATGGAAGTATGGATCAATTGAAAATATTTCTTACAGCCAGGTCAGCCGGAATTCTTGGTGGGAGACGACAGACTGCTAGAAGAGGAGAACGTAAGCGACTATTATTAAATTATTTTATTTCAATCAATTTTGCCTATGTATGTTTTTCTGCCTCCTACATATTGCGTGATCTGGGAATTCACTGTTTTTTTCTGTTTGAAATTTGTTCGATGGATTGATATGGGTTTACTAACTCTCTGGCTTTCACTAAAATTTTACTCCATCTAGAATCGAATGTCATGTGTTCGTCATGAACTGAATTGGATAGGATTTTAAATAAAATTATTTGACATTTATTAACTCATGCGGAATATTGTGTGACTAATTGAAAGGGATTTTATATAATATTTTGCATTTACTAACTCAATAATCGGAATGTCGCAAGTTTATGCTTTTGGTCAATGGATTCTATATTTTAACAGCTAGAAGACCCGATTCTAACCGGTCCACTGGCCGATACCTTGGCTATAGACTCCGGGAGCGAGGAAGAATATGATCTAGATAAGCTCAATCTCGACCAGCTCCGGGAGATTTTGGAAGAGAAAGATAGAATGACGCAGCCCGATGAAGACGCACCGGCTGATTCTGATTTTGAATGGAGTGGAAATTTCAACACTTTTACAGCCGCCAGAGAGTCGTTTGTAGAACAGGTTGGTTCCAATATTGATAGAATATCTGCGTCCGAGATATTCTGTCAATTGTGGGACCAACCTCTTATACAAAATATTGTCGAAGAAACCAACAGATATGCCTGGCAAATGATTACCCAGGCTGAAGAGCACGAACCGGGTCTCTCTGTCGAGAGTGCACGACTGGGTGGAGACGTCCTGTTCAGAAATATATCGCCTTATAGCAGTTATTATTTTAATGGGTATTTGTGTGAGGAGGCGAATCGACGAATACTGGACGACAGGAGTTCTGGAAATATCAGGATTCCGGTCCTTAATGTCCAGAAATAAATTTATTATGCGTATGAAATTTATACATTCCACAAACAATGACACTATTTGCGAACACAGCGATTCTCGCAAAATTGTCAAAATACAGCCTTTAGTTGATTATTTAAACCAAAAATTTCAAACCGTTTACAGCCCTCGTAGAGAGCCGTCAATCGACGAATCGTTGCTGCTTTGGAAAGGCCGGTTAAGTTGGGTCCAGTGCATCCGAACTAAAGCAGCACGATTCGGAATCAAAACCTACGATTTTAGTGAGGCTGCAACCGGTTACGTGCTAAAAATGATTATTTACACAGGAAAAGGCACTACCGAAACTGCACCTGTAGCTGGATTCCGCAATAGCACCTAGAAAATTGTTATAAATTTAATGAATCTTTACCTTCGGAAAGGATACACATTGTTCATGGACAACTTTTATAATTCTGTCGAGCTGTGCCGCTACCTAAAATCTAGTGCGACGGACTTGGTCGGCACCCTGAACAGGAGAAGGCGAAACACCCCGTCCGACAAAAAGTCATTGGACGAACGGTGGATGGTTCGTGGGTCCGTTGTAGGTAGGCATTGTGGTGACGTTTTCGTCATCGCTTGGAAAGATGTAAAGTTGGTCACTACAATATCTACCTACCACAATGCCGACATCGTTGAAGGGAGCCGAGCCGGTCGCAGCTGTCTCAAACCGGCTCTGGTCGAAGATTACAATAAGCACATGGGGGGCGTTGATCTTAAAGACCAAAAGCTCTCCATGTACTTATTGGAAAGAAAAAGAGGGAACAAATGGTGCGTGAAGGTGTTCCGCTGATCAATTAACATATCAATTTTAAATGCATATGTAATATATATCTCCAACATTGGCTAAGGCAGGAAAATTTCTCATCTAAAGTTTAGATATGCATTGGCTGCAGAACTGTGCCAGAAATATGGCGAGTCAGTTAGACCACGGATGCGTCAACCGCGGGAAAACCTTTGCGAACGATTGAACCAAAGTGTGGACCATTTTTCCGAACAATCGGACACCACCATCGGCAGAAGCTCAGCAAAACAGAATAAATTTGAAAGGGCTCGATGCGTCCGTTGTCTTGCTGATTAGAAACGCACAATGACCAGCATTATCTGCAGTCATTGCAAGGTGTTTCTGTGTGTGGGCCAATGTTGGAGAGAATACCATACTCTAGATAGTATATAATTTTTGTATTACAATTTATTTTTAAATTTTTGCCCATTAATTTAGCAACATTGATTATGCGTACCTACTATAATACTGTTGAACCCATTACTCGAGTCTGTGTTTGTTATAAATAAATACTTTTTTATTCTGTTCTATTCTTAAATCATAGTTGTCCGTCCATGAATAATGTGTATTATTTTTAACACGTTTATATTAGCTTCACTAGTATGTGACTATGTAAACAAATCTGCGAAGTTCAATTTAACCTATTTCTAATTCGTCATATTGAATCACACTTGAATACAACGAGTTTAGACTCATTTGGTATGTTTTGACTCAACTCGAGGAATTCCTAATACATAACATAACACTAGCTTTACCACCTGCCTGCGACCCTATGATACAGGTCATTAAATGCCAGCTCCAACAGCAACACATTGCCTGACCTAAAAATATTGTTAGCTCGTATTCTGTAAACCTGAACTCACCCGGTTAATATAAAAATGATTGACGGTAGTCAAATAACTTCTAACTATGAGACGACCAACACCTCAGTCTCCGTGTGACCACGGCCCTGTAAAGGGTTCGAAACGTCAGGATAATTAAAAAAACTATGTAATAAGGTAAATTAAACGCGAATTAGTCCGTAAAAAGTGTTTCATTTCAATAACACTAGGTGGTTTCGCCTTGTTCGAAAATATCGTCATTGTAGAATCTCTCAGGGTTAGGTTTGACAGAGCAACCTACTCATATAAAAAATACAACATTTCTAGAGATAATTCACTTCTAAATACTATTTTGAAAATCACAATTCACGTAAAAAAAATCTCCATTTTACACTTGTACGCACCAATCTTCTCTTTACTCAGTTTCACTATGCAAAGTTTTATGCATGTAGATGTTTACTTTCGTTAGAAATATATTATTATACACTAGTAACAGTGATCAAAACAGTACGCTATTTGACAAGCCAGTTTTCAAAAATAAATTTGGAGGTTATCTAAATCTCTATGCTTTATGGAAATGATTGTGAATGGTAGTAGATAAAATGAGGTTTCCATTCATGTTACACACTAACAAAGGTCCAATAAGAAATTATTTAGATAGCTAAGGTCAAAGACGAGACTTCGATTTCAATGGTCGTTTTCATGTGTGCGTGTATTGCATAGGTTGGCGTCTGCCTAAGCACTGATCAGCGCAACTATACAGGGGGTACCTTTTTTATGAAATAGAAAGATAATTATTTTTTAAAAATATATTTATTATTTATGTAATAAAAAAGTATTAGTTGAGAAATATACAGGCCCTTATTAGTTTAAAAAGTCATTCTCCTGCCCAAAAAAAGTTACTTCCTAATAGTAAACAGTTGATGAGCTGTTATGGGTTGTGTACGAAATTTTGCTTTTTTTCCAGATTTAGAAATTAGACCCATAATAAAAGTTGATTTATTTGAGCAGTAGAAAATGCCTAAAATTAATTTAAAATAGTAGACTATTTTCTAAAAAAACTAAAATAAAACTTCATGTGAAGCATTAACACCATTAATTATTGTTTACACAAATAATAAAACTAATAAAGTCAAATCTGCTATCAGTACATATTATAAAGTAAAGTCGCTGTTTTCCTCTGTCTGTGGCTACGCACTATTCTTCTAAACAACGTAATGGATTTTTATGCGGTTTTCACTTAAAGATAGAGCGTTAACTTACGATGGTTTTTGTTTATATTTTGTAGATATATTTTCTTAAATGGCTGAACTTTGACAGTCTTTCTAAATATTCATTTCATATATTTCATATTATATATGAAATGAATATTTTTAAATATTACCAGCACTGCGAGCAATGAACATCCAGTTTAAAATACAAAAAACTGAGCAGAGACCAAATACAAATGTCTAAAAATAGCCCAGCACAGATAATACAGTTTAAGGTAGCAAGGATAGGTGGGATTAAACAGTATGTTGTAAAGAAGGGCGAGGATGTGAGTATTCCGGTGAAGACGAATAGGAAGCCACTTGAGTTTAGCGCGGTATTCAGAAACATGATCATACTTGCGCAAGCCAAATATGAATCAAATACAAAAAAATTGAAGGCGCTCAAGTTTATTTAGCTGGTCCTCCGTAAAATCAAGAAAGCAGACGTCAGCATAATCTAAAACGCGAAGCAGAAGAGATTGTGCTAGCGCAATTTTAGTGGTAGTAGGTAATGTCAGGATATGTATCCGAATGAATCTATGTACAAGCGAGCCAGCAGATCATGCTCTCTCTCTTGCTGTGATGGCCGCCTGCGCCGGTACCTTGTTAGAGCTGAAAAGCCTTATATTAAATAAAGAACTTGTTGAAGCCTGTGTTTCACTGAACGTCGCTCGTCCCACGCTCGCCCACGTAATAATATTCCACTGGAGTGGAGAAATTGGCTCACCCAGTTAAAAATCTATCTTCGTGCAAATGTACTAGAGGATGTGAAGGACGACAGGAAGGTTGCTATTCTTCTTCATCACAAGTAAAGACGCGCTAAGTGTTTTTTATTCCTTTGGCCTTGATATTGACACGGTCAATTTCACGTACCTGATAGAAAAGTTCAATAATCATTTCAAGCCGCAAATCAATGTAACTATTGAACGACACAAGCTTTTCAATAGACGCCAAGGCGAAGATGAACCAATTGAACAATACGTTACTGACCTCAAGAACATCGCAAATCTATGTGAATTTGGAAATCTCAAAGATGACATTTTACGATACATCTTTAGCTGGAACCTTAACGTTAAAAACCAATTCATAAAAGAAAAAATATAACAAGACAAACCAAGTACATTAGACAAAGTCATAGAACTAGCCAAACATCAGGAAGCCTCATGGCTACAAGCCAAAATAATTAAAAGCTCAGCTCCATACACCATCGGAGAAATGAAATAGAAATAGAGACAGGTCTAGACAGCAACCAGATACAAATCATTCATCCAGATCAAGACAGACATCCAGGTCACGACTAAACAACCAATCAAGACAGTCATCACAAGGAAAACAACCACTGCTTAATCGTCACTCAAGTAACACAGAAACTTGTGGCAGATGTGGTCAGATCCACAGGTACAGATGCCCAGCCAACGGGATTAAATGCAAGGTCTGCAACAAATACAACCACTTTGCAGTCATGTGCAGGTATAACAAGTCCGTCAGAGCAATACAAAGTCAAGAAAGCCAAGCCGAGTCAACCGAAGCCAGTAACCTATTCATTGGTACAATAAATGAAGACAAAGAAGACGACAGAAAATGGACAGCGACATTACTATAAATAATTATGTTATTTCATTCCTGATAGACTCCGGGGCTGATGCTAATATCCTTTCATATAACACTTTTACACAGCTTAAATTAAACACAGTCATTAAACCCAGTTCACATAAATTATCAACATTTTTTGGCGAAATATTGCCATCAGTAGGACAATGTAATATCAACATTAGACACCAAAACAAGGACTACTTAGTCACCTTTCATATTCTTGATATGAACTGTCAAAACACACATGGTAGGAAAACATGCAAAACACTAAAACTGATTAAAAGAGTTAATACTGTCAGCTTCTCCCTTCCGACACAGTCTGATCCACAGGACTTAATTAATAAGAATAGTGATCACTTTGAGGGTCTTTTTTTATACAAAGCCCGGCAAATGACCCCACTCTACCTGATGTAAAGTGGAAATGAAGCCCAGGCGCGAGGACAACTGGTGCAGCGTAAGAGACGTAGGTTAGTTTTTATTTTTAAAAATTTAGTGTTTATTGCGTGGTAATCATTTTATAAGTGTTATTTTAGGAAAATTTTGTTTATTTTTAGATTTACTTGTGTTAATTTTTGATTTTATTTACTTTTAGATTTGTAAGGTTTTACTGTTTTAATTTGATTTTTAGGTCACTTTTATTAATTTGGCTTTATCTACTTTTATGTTTTGTTAATTAGAATGTTAAAGTTAGTTAATTAAAATGAAATAAAATAATTTATTTCATTTGTGATAGCTGATTTATACTTGTTTTAAGTTGTGGTTTTATTTAGGTTTAGGTTAGGTTTGGTTCTTGTTATTGTGATTGTTAAAATTATTTTATTTAAGTGTTTAGGTTGATTTTTAATTGTTTAATATGACTGTTTGGTGGTTTTTGTCCAATTTAATTAGTAGTAATTTTAGGTTTAATGTTAATTTTTAATTAAGTTGAAATATTTAAAGAAGAGTAAAGTCTAATTGCCGTAATCAGTCTGGCTATGCAAACGTAGGACCATCGACTTGATACGGGGGCACTCCCGAGCGTTAGTTGCCGGTGTCAACCTTTGTGCCCGCGCGCAGATTGTGGGCCGAGCATTCGTAACATTTGGCCCTTTCGTTCTTATTTGGGCATTCCGGTAACTGATGGCTTGGACTGGCGCAGTGGGCACAAGGCTTTTTTTCCTTACATTTCGCCTTTGTGTGACCATACTGCAGGCATTGGCGGCACTGCACAAAACGGCTGAAGTCCTCAACGTGTACCCTACTGTGGTCCACGTTGAGCCTCCCGAGGGCGAGGATGACATTTCGCATTTCGGGAGTGACCTCAAGTACCACGTTGTACAGCGCCGGGTTTCGATTCGAAGTTAGGAAGCAGATGCGGGTGACAGCCACGTCGTTCTGGATCACAAGGACCTCCGCCAACTCCTCGCGGGCAACATCCTTAGATATGCCCTTCAGAATCATTAGCGGTGGTCTCTGCTTCACCCGTTCGGCGGCGATGTTAGGGCTCTTGTCGTGACGGGCTATTGTCTCCTCACATTGCTCCCCGCGTTCGAATTCCACCCTCAATTTTGCGTTGGGTATGGGTTGAATTTTAATGGGGGCATATTTATGCCTCCGGAAGGATATCTCCTTTTTCCAGAGGGACACCACTTCCGGAGGCTTGATCGTGCGGTCATAAGACGACACAATGACTGCTGGGTGGGTTTTGGGTGGGTATTTCTATTGAATTGAATTTGAAAATTTGAAAATTGAAAATTGAATTTTTCAATTTTCAATTATTTTTAGTATTGTTGGAAAAAAAAATATTTTTGGACTCAAAAATTGGGTCTATTTTATGTGCAATTTATTAAAATTTATTCATTGGAATGGTTCCAGGTTGTTAGGTTAGGTTTTAGAGGGGTTAAAGTTGACTAGGTTATGTCGGCCCCAATTCGAGGCATGACTTAACATAATTCTTGTGGCAAGCACACACACCTTTCCTACAATAATGACTAGGCACAGCAGGAAAATGGTTCAATATAATTTCTGACATATAACTTTATTGACTCGTCGATCACGGGTGCATTTGGACGCCTTTTTTCTATCTGCGTCATTTGTATTTTTTATGGTATAAAGAAGAAACTTTTAGGTTATATCCAAACAAAGGACATAATATTTTTACTATGGGTTTAGTACTAAATTCCAAAGTCTTTTAACTTGACGCCAATGTGTAAATACTTGAAGAATATATTCGACGGTGGAAAGGAAAAACAAATGAAACGCCACTTTGGTCGAAAATGACTTTTATATACAGTACGATAGAGTTTTGGATTCTCTATCGATCTATCTAGGTTAGTAGCCAATCGGAAGCCTTTTTTGGCGTTTCATTTAAAGTACAAAATGGGGTATTTTAAAAATACACTCCCTTTAAACGACAGTTTTATGATATATTTTTTGAACAATGTCATATAGCTTAATTCAAAATATTGTAAATGGCTCTTAAGTTGTTGACCAATCTTATTATTTTACGAAGATGGCACATCGTGCAATTTACTCTTCCTAATTATTTTTTAATTAGGCCTTTCAATGCTTTTTCCCTAATAAGTTATGTCTAGACATGTCGTAACACGTTTTGTTCCTCGAAAGTAAAGTACAAGTCGTAGCGTTTCAGTTGTTATTCCCATCCTACTTTTAAATAAACAGGTCGTATCGGTTACTTTTACGTGCATAAATAATTTTGCCAGTAGCAAATAATTTGTTTTTCCTTTCTTGATTTTTAACAAAGTTGGCGTTTAATAGATGTATTTTTAAAACGTTACTCCATTATTGTGTGATAAAAGGTCAGGAATATAATACTTTCGTCGCATCAAACCTATCAGTCACCAATTACTGCCTGTGACAACTTTATTCCGGTAAGTAAGTTTTCATAATTTTGTATAAATGTTAAACGATACAAGTTATTTGAAGTTGAGATATAACACATTATGTTAATGTTTACTCACACAAATGTAATTATTTTTAGTTTTTGTAATTGTTTATTTAATTTTTAACTACTTTTAAGGGTTTGCTGCGTAATGATAAATAAGAAATTTTATTCTAATTGAAAGTAGAGCCTCTTGTTGATTTTTTTATATTTAAGCAAAAAGTCATTCTTTTATAGTACGTAAGAATGAAAAACCGTTTGATTTAAATTTACTATGTATCTAAATAGGACTATTATTTAGGTAGTCACAGAATAATAACGCATAGAACGATAGTCTCGTGAAGAAATAATATCCATAGAAAAATGGATGTTGGAGTAATTTACGCGTACTATCTCGGCGACACGCACACAAGTGTACAAGTAATATTGCTAAAGGAATCAGATTTGCCCCAAAAGTAAGGAAATTGGAACTGTTGACATGTGGGAGATTAAGAAAAGAGAGTTATGATTTTGATCAATTTATATTCATAAAAACCAGATTAATTGGCAGACAGTAACAATATACACACATTTAGTGTTAATTATAATAACAGTAATATCAATTTATTAAAATAATTAGCCATTTCGCATTTTACATAATGAAAATTGGTACTTACTACTATTTCTTGTAAGATACACAGTTATGTACTATGTACTACAATACATAATTTAGTTACACCATCATAGCATACCTAACTACTATGTCGACGATCAGAGCTCCGTCATGCTCCGCAGTTGAGTACAGAATGCCCGGAAGGCGCTAGCGCATGACCTTTTTATACTGAAGCACAAACAAGTCGCTAATGACGCATGGCGTGGGGAGCGTGGCAATGGGCAAGCACGTGTTTTCTTATTCGTATTAATTACTGCGGTGAATTTGCTTTCTTCAAACATTTGTTTTTAATGCCAACATTAATAGTAATCTACATTTTAATGCCAATCTCCCACACGGCCATTCTGACGAGCAGCAGGTCACCGGCTCGCGAATAATGTAAATAATAAACATCAGATTTTGTTTAGACAGCAACAAAAACAAAATAAAAACTATCTTATAGGCCCTCAGTCTTAAATATGAGACAAAAACATTTATATTCCATACAATATTATACTTATAACGTAAGTCGTAAACATTCATTTTTTTAATGTTTACATTATTTTTCTCTTTATTATCTGTACATCTTTTAAGAAAAAATGTCTTGCTTGAAAAAAAGCGAAAAGCATAATCGCATACTACAAAAGGAAATGCGCAACCAAACAATTCGCATTCTTAGTAAAATATAAACCAAACTCAAAATCTTGATATCAGAAATATCGACTTTAAAATGCAAAGTTTACAGCTTACTTTAAAAACGTGAATAAAAAAAACTTTGTGTCTTATCAAACCTCTTACAATTTACATCCTTACAGATCTGAATAAAAATATTTTACAATATTTAAAGATTTAGGTAAGATAAGGCTTGAGGTAAACACATTTTTAAGACCTGAGGTAAACACATTTTTTTTCAAAGCCTCGATTAACGCAAATAATAAAATATTACGAATCGGGGCACAAGCTATCGGTAGCTATAATTATTATTTAAACATGTGTGTTTGTGTCTGCGCGCGCGCATGTGTGTTTGTCGTATTATTAAAATAAATATTAGTTTTATTAACAATTTATATCAATGATCACAGGTAGAAAGCCATCGAGTGGCGAGATTAAATCATGAGTCACAAAAGTGCAAATAAATGATCACATAGTAGCCTCGGTAAAAAGCCAAACAAGTGGCGCGGTCAAATAAAAATGATCACATAGTAGCCTCGGTAAAAATAAGCCATCGTGTATCACGGCCAAATAAAAATGATCACATAGTAGCCTCTGTAAAAATAAGCCATCATGTGGCGCGGCCAAATAAAAGTGATCTCTAGCCTCGGTAAAAAGCCATAATTTGGCGCGGCAAACTAAAAGTCCTTATTACTCAATGTACAGCAAAACATCTGGCCAGGAGTTCACAGTACATAAAGAAATAAAAACACAAAAATATCAAATATTTATTCTTGCTTTTCTAATGAAAACAAAGAATATGGCTTTATAAGATATCTTAAGATATCAGACAGCTCAGTACCTCTTTCAGAGGAAAATGCCATAAATGATAATGCGAACCTCGGACCAAATATTGGTCCGAGATGCGGACATTATGTTTCAGCATTTTACTGTATTGTCACAGTATACCTGTCACAACAGTCACAACAATGTGACTTTAACAGACCCATAATCTATAGTATAGTCAACGTAAAGGTATGCATAATGTATTTGTTGTTTGGGTTTCACGGCATTATAATATCCAAATTAAAGTATCCCTAAATCGACCGAGACGCAAAACCAATTCCTTTAGCAAAATAATTAGGTATTTATTTAAAGAAATTATAGTTAATTTAAACGTCTCACAACAATCGACTGCAACTAAATTATTTAGAGGGTCATTATCAATAAGCTTCGGTCATCTAAACACCAGACACACAACCAGCGCTCTCAAAGTGTCGCCTCGAACTAACTCTCCGACCAAGAGGGAGCATTGGATTGCTATCAGTTATTATTTTTAAAAATTTAAAATATCTTCGTCTAAAACCTATTGTTGTGATGATAGGTCTGAGTATCAAAACTAGTTGTGATTAATCGAAAACGAAATTGTATAGAATAATTGGAAACACCTTTTCGAACGCATTTTATATGCGATTGTGCATCTAGTACGCAGATGACCGAAGTCAATAAGGTAATGAATAATAATCGTATTTGCTACTGTAAGACTTGGCATAAATTTGAGCGGTTAACAGCAAATTAGAAGAAGTTGATTTCAGTTCGCTATTTAGCACAAACGACAACAAAGGATTACTATTTTGGGGGTTAAGTTGCTCGCGTCCGTAGGTTTACCCTTGAGACCCTACACGTGACCCCTGGGTGGTGCTAAATGAGTGACACCAACTGAGTGGTAGAGCCACGCTGCGTTGCAGCACGCATTGGGTCGGCTCGCCCGGCGTAATACCACCCCCTCACGAATTTTCGGCGTGAAACAATGGCACTCTGTGCTGTTGTGTTTCGTCCGGCGAGTGAGGGTTCCGGAGACCCCTCCCCCCCCCCCCCCCCTCACAATTGATATGGCAGCGAACTGTAATCTAGATTTACCCCAGGGGGGTACCGACACATCCAGTGTCGGAGAATCCCCCCCTGAGCGTTCTCGCTCAGGCTGCCCTACGTATTCTGGGGAGGGCAAAAGTTCGCCCGTGCCAAGGCATGCTGCAGGCAGGAGAAAGGCGGGACAATTGGCACCCCCTCCTACGCTTCGCGTGGACTTCTGCAATATCAGGGGAATCCACTCTAATTTGAGCGCCGTCCATTACCACCTCGAGACGGCGAAACCGGCCTTGCTCTTCCTCACCGAGACGCAGATATCCCCCCCTCCTGACATCTCGTACTTGCGCTACCCGGGATACAACCTGGAACATGCATTTGTGCCACGAGCCGGTGTTTGTGCCTATGTCAGGGAGGATATGTGCGTTCGTCGCCTTGGCAATCTTGAAGATAGGGACCTCTCCATCTTATGGCTGCACGTCGACTGCGGACGTCATCCTCGCGTCTACGCGTGCCTGTATAGGTCCCACAGCGGTAACATCGGAACTGACCAACTCATCGAGACCGTCCAAACAGCGACAGACTCCCTTCTCCAACGGATCCCCTCGGCCGAGATTGTGGTATTGGGAGACTTCAATGCCCACCACGTCGAATGGCTTGGTTCACGCACAACTGACCACGCGGGTAGAGCCGTTCATGACTTCGCTTTGGCCTACAGTCTGTCCCAATTGGTAACCGAGCCAACACGGGTTCCAGATGTGGAGGGCCATGCACCTTCTTTATTGGACCTTCTGCTGACCTCGCACCCAGACGGCTATCAAGTTTCTGTTGATGCACCACTAGGCTCATCAGACCACTGTCTGATTCGCAGCACTGTGCCTCTCACAGAAACTTCAAAACCGCAACCAGCGGCTAGCCGTCGAGTCTGGCATTATAGGTCGGCGGACTGGGATGGGATGCAAAGCTTCTTTGCGTCCTACCCGTGGTGGCGAGTTTGCTTCTCGCTGGATGATCCTGATGTCGCCGCTGACTCTGTCGTTGATGTGATACTGCAGGGAATGGAACTTTTCATTCCAAACTCTGTGGTTCCCATTGGCGGCAAGTCCCAACCATGGTTTGGTCGTTGCTGCAAAATGGCGTCTCGCCAAAAGCGACAGCATTACCAAGCCTGGGCTAATGCGGTGTCATCAAAGGATCCAAACACCAGTGCGCTCAGAAAGAAGTACAACTTTACCGCCAGATCCTTTAAGAAGGACATCGCCAAGGCGAAGTCATCATTCATAGGTAGAATTGGCGAGAGGCTAGTGCGTCTGCCTTCGGGGACGCGTGCGTTCTGGTCTCTCGCCAAAGCTATCTTAGGGAATTTTTGTCAGCCGTCCCTACCACCATTGCACAAGACCGATGACTGCCTGGCCTATACTGCAAAGGAGAAAGCCGATCTCTTGGGCTCTCTTTTCGCATCAAACTCGACCTTGGACGATGGGGAAAACTCTCCACCAACCATACCGCATTGCGCTTGTACAATGCCAAACGTTCAGTTCCTGCAAAGGTCAGTTCGTAAGGCTCTTTTTTCCCTTGATATCCATAAGGCGAGTGGGCCTGATGCAGTTCCACCCATTGTGCTTCGGACGTGTGCTCCTGAATTGGCACCAGTTCTAACGCGCCTTTTCCAGCTCTCTTACACCACTGGCGTCGTCCCGAGCTCTTGGAAGACAGCCCTTGTGCACCCGATTCCAAAAAAAGGCGATCGCTCAGATCCGTCTAACTACAGGCCAATAGCTATTACCTCTTTACTCTCCAAAGTAATGGAGTCCATTATAAACCGCCAGCTCTTAAGGTACCTAGAAGAGAACCAGCTACTAAGTGATCGCCAGTATGGTTTTCGTCGCGGTCGATCGGCTGGTGATCTTTTAGTGTACCTTACTCACCGATGGGCGGAGGCAGTCGAGAGTAAAGGGGAGGCACTGGCAGTTAGCTTGGACGTAGCGAAAGCTTTTGACAGGGTATGGCACAGGGCTCTTTTCTCTAAACTTCCATCATACGGGCTTCCTGAGAAATTGTGTTCATGGGTTGCCAGCTTTCTTACTGGGCGTAGCATCAGAGTCGCAGTCGACGGTTCGTGCTCCGACATGAAGCCCGTGAATGCTGGAGTCCCGCAGGGGTGTGTGTTGTCCCCTACTTTGTTTCTTCTGCATATCAATGACATGCTGCATAACAACAGCATTCATTGCTATGCGGATGACAGTACTGGGGATACGCTCTACACCGGGCGAGCTAATATTTCTCTGGAAAGCGTCATCGAGAGCCGGAATAAACTTGTGACTGACACCGAGAACATGTTAAGTCATGTCTCGGATTGGGGCCGACATAACCTAGTCCGCTTTAACCCCTTCAAAACACAAGTTTGCGCATTTACCGCGAAAAAACATCCCTTCGTCGTACCTCTGAACTTTGAGGGAGCTCCCCTTGATACCAATCCGATTATTGGAATCCTTGGCGTCGATATTTCGAGTGACGTTCAGTTTCGTGGTCATTTGGAAGGTAAAGCTAAATTAGCTTCGAAAAAGCTGGGTGTGCTTAATAGAGCGGGTCAGTATTTCACGCCGGCCCACCGTTTACAACTGTATAAAGCACAGGTCAGGCCGCATATGGAATACTGCTCCCATCTCTGGGCTGGAGCACCCCAATACCAACTCCTTCCATTTGACCGCATTCAACGCAGAGCTGCTCGAATTGTCGGCGACGTGGTTATTTCAGGTCGGCTCGATCCACTGGCTCTTCGGAGAGACGTTGCGTCTCTCTGTATATTGTACCGTATATATCATGGGGAGTGTTCTGAGGAATTGTTCGGCTTGATCCCTGCCGCTAATTTCCTTCACCGCACTACACGCAATCGACTGTCATTCCATCCACATCGCCTTGATGGATGGCGGTCTACTACTGTGCGTTTTTCAAGAAATTTCTTGCCTCGAACTACAGTGTTGTGGAACCAGCTCTCGGCGGCGGTATTTCCGGACCGTTACGACTTAGGGATCTTCAAGAAACGAGCCTATTCCTTCTTTAAAGGCCGGCAACGCGCCTGCGATTCCTCTGGTTTTGCGGGTGTCCAAGGGCGGCGGTGATTACTTTCCATCAGGTGACCCGCTTGCTCGTTTGCCTCCTTCGGCTATAAAAAAAAAAAAAAAACTATCCTGTTAGTTGTCGTAAACCAGACAACATTCAATCGTTAGTAACTGATTTAAGGTCTTTTCACAGTCTATGCGAATATTAACTTATTGGAACCATCAACACATGAATAAAGAAATTACTCATGTCATCATGTGCCATTAATGCGCGACCCAGGGGTGCCAGGTGCAGCTGTGCAACAACTAGGCGCGCTGGTATAAACAGATTGGTCAGTCTTTGCGATATGCGAGTTCGTATTGAAGCGGGTAGTTTGGAATCAATTTTCTGAACACACAATAATAAGTATAAAGTCTGTTAAACCTTTAACAGTTATTTATTGTCATAATACAGCCATGAAATAAGCATATCTTTCAATAAAGGCGTAGTATTTTAAGAACATTTACTTCCCCCTGCCAAAGTATTCCAAATCATATCATCGGAACCTCTTTAGCTTTATACGGGAGACGATAAAATTTCACACTATTATCTAGTCTAGCTCAAGTAAAGTTTCTTTTCTGAAACCTGTTTTTGATAGTTAAACTAGATAACAGATAAACATATGTGTACACAGAAACACCCTGATCAAAAATCAATATAGAAAAACTGTTATTCCTTAATGGACCAACCAATTGTTGGACCAGGGACCTCAAAGGTGGCGACGCCAGAACTAGCGTGTTTACCACTCGACCACGGATGTCGTCATACTTAACTTCTGACTACTTAATGATTTAAATTTTAAAATCAATATTTTAACCAATCATTGTATTTATATGATATATTTAGGGGGTACGTCTTGGACGGCATACTGTACACATCCTGTGCGCCTTTTTATTCTCTAAAATAAGTAAAATCACGTTTGTTTGTGCTGTAATTGTGTTTGTTTGTGAGCGGTGGTGTCCGTGAAGCTGTGCAAGTGTGGGCGCTATCTGTGTCGTTGTCTAGTTCTAGATAATAGACCTTTTCGTTCATGTTTTCGTCTGTTTTTATTTACAAAAGGGTAATTTGGAAACAAATCAAAGACACTCGCCCTCTTTTTGACTGTTTTTGTGAGTGCCGCCTTGCGGGCAGTAGCGTCACTACTTGTCATATAGACAACAGCGCCACCTAACTGTGACACCTAATACTACACCGCTGTTAATAGCACTGCAACGCCATCCCTCGTCGTACTGCTGAACTACGTCGTAATAGCCAATAATGCTTAACTGTGGCGCTTGCGGCAAGTTTCTTTCACCGGCAGGTGCCGCTTCTTGCAGCGTCTGCCCAACTAAATTTCACAGGGCTTGCCTTGCCTTATCAGACAAATCTCTTGTCAGCAAGGATTGGGTCTGCCCTAATTGCAAGAAGGGCGCACGCAGGGGCGACAATAGTCAAACGCCGGTGAAGGACATCTGCGGTGCATCGGAATCTGAGGCGCCGCCCACACAGCCTGACGCCGCCGCCGTCCGCTCCGCGGTGACCTCGCAGCGGGACGCCGCCGTGGCTGGGCAGACAGTGGACACTGGCGTACATGCGTTCCGACGTGAGATCGCCGAATGCATGGCCGAAATGCAGGAATTTCGGAAGGAGATGGCGCAGTTCCGGGAATCATTTACAGCCATAACATCACGGCTGGATGGCGTGGAGCGGAGGCTGGATGGCGTGGAGCGGAGGGTGGAGGCGCTGGAGCAGCGGCAACCGGAGGAGGGGCTTGGCAAGGTCGCGGAGCTGGAGCGAACCATTACAGAGCTCAAGCTAGAGCTCAGCGACCGGGATCAGGAGGCTCTGCTCGCGGACCTAGACATCGGCCACCTCCCAGAAGAGAAGGGGGAGAGCGTGTTCCACGCCGTGGCCATGCTCGCTGGGCAGCTGGGCGTGAAGCTCGAGGAGCGGGACGTGGTGTTCGCGGAGCGCGTGGGCGCGCCGCCGGCGGAGGCAGGGGGCCGCGCGCGCCGCGTGGTGGTGCGGCTGGCGCGCCGGCAGCTGCGCGACGAGCTGCTGCAGGCCGCGCGCGTGCGCCGCACCGGCCAGCGCGCTACGTCGGGGCCCCGCGTCTTCGTGAACGAGCGGCTGACCCGCGCGCACCGTCAGCTGTTCCACCGTGTACGGGAGGAGTGTCGCAGGCTGGGATGGCGGTACTCCTGGACAAAGCGAGGCCGCATATTCGCTCGCCAGGCGGATGGAAGGCCTGCTTTTCAGTTCCGCTCAGGGGAGGACCTCACCCGGGCGTTTGGACCTCAGGTTGTGGTCTCTGTGTAGCCTGCAAAAAGTATGTTTTAACTGGTGTTTTTTATGTGCTCTTTCTTTTGAGTCTGTATGTTATGTGTTCACGTTTGTCATCATCTCGTCCTGTTGCGTTCGCTGTTAACTGGTTTTTCTTATTAACCATTTTACCTGTATTATTTAGTTCTGTGTACTTTTTGTGTTTTAAAACATTTTTTGTGTGGGGCCATCAAATGAAATACTCAGTAGTGTCGTTTATTAATTCTAGTACCTTTATTATCTATCAATATTATTATCCTATAGCATGCTTTATTAATTCACTTCATAATCTTCTTAGAGTACATTTATATAAACATCACACTTGTTTACACATACATTACATATATTTATACATACACTATACATATATTTTTAGTATACTTATAATTTCTTTGCCATTGTTTATCACTATTTTTAACTTACTAAATAACTTAACACCATATGTGAACTACAGTTATACTCAAGTTTACAAAATGTTGCTACAATCTTTGGTCTATTGTTATAGAAATAAAATACGATAAAAGTAAAAACCTTAAAGTTGGTCTTTTCAATGCGGGGTCGCTGTGCACGGGACATGAGGAATTTATAGTGGCCGTTGAGAGTTTAGCCCCAGATATCATGGCTATAAACGAGACGTGGTTAAGGTCAGGACATGATGATAAAGCACCCAAATTGTCAGGTTATCGTTTGCAACATACCCCTAGGCCCGATCACATCCGGGGAGGCCGTGGCGGTGGGGTGGGTTTTTACATACGTAAGGGCATAAATGCGCGCCCTCGCGATCATCCAATCTCAGCGGCAGTTGAGCAGATGTGGCTGAGTGTGCGCACGGGTGGGCTAGAAATCGTAGTTGGAACTGCCTACAGACCGCCATGGCAAGACGTGAATATCTTTCTGGATGCCATCACCGATTCCATTCTCTCCTTTGTAAATCAGGACGGTCTTATTCTATTGGGAGATTTCAATATTAACCTTCTTGACCCAAATAGTAGTAGGTCTAAGCTGTTTGCTCAGTTTCTAAACAGTCTTAATTTAAAACAAATTGTTGAGGAGCCAACTCACTTCACAGATCATAGCCATAGTCTTATAGATGTGATTTGCTCAGACACACGAGCTCTTTGCGTTGACATCAAACATTCCCCGGACCTGGGAGGCCATGCTATGTTAGCAGCTGTATTTAAAATTAAAAAAGAAAAATCTATTTCCCGTTTTGTCACCTACAGACCATTTAAAAATATTGTCCATGACCAATTAAACACAGACCTTAACAACATCCAATGGAATTGCTTCAGTGACTCTAATAATATAAACACCCTAGTCACGTCTTTCACAACCTGTGTCAAAACATTATTTGACCTGCATGCCCCCATAAAAAAACATAAATTTAAACACGCCCCCCATCCATGGATAACTGACACCATAAAATCTATGATGCACATAAGGGATAGGTACCATAAAAAGCATAAGCTACACAACACTGTAGCTTCTAAAGAATGTTATATAACAATGAAGCAGATTGTAGTTGCTGCTATTGAAAACGAAAAGAAGTGCTACTTCGATAAAAGCATAAATATGCACATAAATAATTCTAAGAAGTTATGGCAGAACTTAAAGGGCACGATACTACCGAACAACAAGGGAACATCAGAACTCCCACCACTATTCGACGACCCCAATAAAATAAATGCACACTTTCTCAATGTGCCTGGTGCTGACAGTGTGACAATCTCCCAATTAACATATTATGAACACCACAGGCACGGCACTGCATCTTTCTCAATACTACCTGTCTGTGAGAACACAGTACTAAAAATTATTAAAAAGCTTAAATCTAATGCCCAGGGGAACGATGGTATATCATTGGACATGTTGCTGCTGACACTACCCCAGTCATTATCTACTATCACCTACATCATTAACAGGTCTGTAGAGGAATGTGACTTCCCAGAGAGCTGGAAGATAGCTGTTGTTAAGCCTCTTCCTAAAACCAGCCAGCCTACCTCAATGAAGGACCTTCGTCCTATCAGTCTGCTCCCGTGTATATCTAAGGTCTTGGAGAGAGTGGTCTGTGATCAGCTTACAGGATATCTCGAGGACAACAACATCCTGCCCCAACTCCAATCTGGCTTTCGTATGGGGTTTGGTACCGCGACTGCCCTGTCTGATGTGGTGGAGAATCTACTTGCTGCTCAGCACCGGGGGATGATCAGCATAATGCTGCTACTCGACTTCTCCCGCGCTTTTGATTCAATAAATACTAATCTTCTTCTTTCAAAGCTTTCCTATTACGGAGTCAATCCCGGGGCCATAAAATGGTTTCACAGTTACTTGTCACATAGGCAACAGTATGTTGAATTGGCAAAGATGGACGGGAGCAAATCTTACTCGGATCCTCTTCCTGTACCACGAGGTGTTCCACAAGGGTCTATACTTGGTCCCATCCTCTATATCTTGTACAGCGCAGACATCATAGGAAGCATCACACATTGTCAATACCACATGTATGCCAAAGATCTGCAGCTGTATTCATCTTTTTTACCTTGTGATCATGTCAGGGCTGTATGTCAGGTTAATGAGGACCTGTCACGCATATCTGCTTGGTGCAAATCCAACTGCCTAGTCTTGAACCCCACGAAATCCAAACTTATTTTATTTGGCACAAAAGCGAATTTATATAACCTTAATAATACTGGTACTTTCACAAATATTACTATAAACGGAGAGGTGATTGAGCATGTGGATAAAGTCAGGAATCTGGGGTTGACTATCGATGGCCGCCTTAACTTCGAGAGTCATATCATTGAATGCACTCAAAGTTGCTTCTATCGTCTTAAATTGCTCTATAAGATTAGACCCTACATCTGTGAAGAGCTCAGAATTAGATTGTGTGAAGCATTGATCTTATCAAAGTTCAATTACTGTGACACAGTGTATGGTCCATGTCTTCTGACCAGGTCAACCAGGCTCATTCAGCGAGTGCAGAACGCTTGTGCTCGTTTCTGCTTTCACATTCCACCACGCACTCATGTTACGCCTTTCCTCAATGCAGCAAAATTACTGAAGATAGAGGCACGGAGAAAGCTTCATTTGTCAACACTGTTGTTTGGCGTGGTTACCACAGGGAAGCCAAGTTATCTTTTCGACAAACTGGAATGGGCCCAGTTCCACAGTAGGTATCCAAAGAGAATGTGTACTCACATCTTTTCCACTCCTAAACATCGCACTATGGCCTTCCGTGGATCGTTTAGATTTGCTGCCTCTCGGTGCTGGAACGATCTCCCGCCACCGTTGCGTGACCTGAAAACGAAAAACGCATTCAGCAGAGGCCACAAAAAGCTTCTTCTGACATTGCAGTTATGTGACGTATAAATAATAAATCACCTTTAAGTTATGCACGACACGCGCGTCGCAGGCTGGAGATAGCGTCCCTACGCTGGCCGGCGCCGATGAGGCAGGCAAGTTTTTATTTCTTCCTCCTGTCATACGTATTTAACTGTTTGCCTCTGAACATGGCCTCCAAGCCACCTCAGTAGGCAGGTCAGATACTGTCTCGTGGTACGCATTTGCAACTCTCATTTTGCAGTTTCTTTCGCATAATTCGCATTGCATATTTTTTGTACACATTTTAGTAAAGACAATAATTTAAAACAACAAAATAACTTAAATACTTAAACAAAATTAAACTACTTACCTAAACATAAAACTATAGAAAATAAAACTATAAATAAAAGATGTCCTCCAACTGTGGGCTCATGGGGACGGTACCAAGAATGCTGGCAACGTTACCTCTTTGGATTGCCAGGCTGATACGCTGGCAGAGGTAGCTGCCAGCTTTCTTGTCACCGGAGGCTTCAATAAGTCGAGTACTTAACTCTTTAACGAGCTGTTTTGCCTCCGGCCCCCATGGACCCAATGTCTCCACCGCAAACGGAACAAATATATAGTTGCGGCCTAGATTCGCGTACTTGTTCCGTTTGCGACTTTCAGCACTTACCGCAGCAGCTCCGACATGATGCGAGGTTGCGCGTACATGTGAGGGAGCCACGGTGTCTGCACAGGTCGCATCCCACACCAACGGCCTGCCAAGTTTCCAAGGTCCAATGGTCATACCGTCAGGTCTTTTGCCATCGCTGCGACAGATACCAGCTGGTTCTAAGACAGCCGGTACACCAACGGTGGCAAAAGCACTGCGGATGATGCTGTTGAGTGAGGAGTGCCGTAACATACGGCCAGCACTGCGAGTGCATGAGAGGCCGTGGTGGCCAAGCTCGTCAACAGCCTCCCCACACACACAACGATGAGGGTGGACTACCCTGGCGCCAAGACGGAGGCAAACCGCTATAGTGAGGGACGGCCCGTCCAACAAGGTACCGACATTAGCTGATGGTAATGCCTGGAGCCAGTGGCCTGACTCTCTCTCGGAGACGGCAGTGAGACGAGCATGTTCTGCTGTATTAGCAGAAGTGGATATAAGCTCCTTAAGAACTAGTTTGCAAAGTGGCTCGTCCCATTGCCTCTGCGACTGTGGCATCAAAGGGAGGTCTGAATTTTGACAGATGGATTGCCAGGCGTTTTTGGCATCCGACACACACGACAACTCTACGGAACCCAAGGATGGGTTGATAATCTTCCGGTAGAGATTGTACGTGCTATGCGCAGAAGATAAAAATGCTGGCAGGGCCACACTGCTTAAATTTCTAATGCCTAGGCCCCCGAAGCGTACAGGAAGGGAAGCCTGTAGCCATCCGCGGTCGCTCATGGGACAATTTAGAATTTTAACTAGAGTATCTTTAATCAGAAAATCTAAGTTTGACAATAAGTTTGGAAAAAGCCATAGTTGGGAGCATCGGAGTACGTAGGTAATTTTTGGAACGAAGAGACAAAAACGAATAATGAATAGTGCCATGTGTGGATTAATTTGAAACAGACGGTCTGAATTTAAATTGAATTTAGCGATGGCATCATCAATAAAAGCCGGCAAGGCAGCATCGAGAAGTGGTGCGCCTAATAAAAACAATGAGTCGTCGCTAAGAATTTTGATGTTGGGGGCCAGAAGTCTAAAGTCAGAAATAATTTGAACTCTACGGTCCGGGGCCACGGTATTCGATATGTATAATTCACACTTCGAGAAATTTAGTTCCAAACCTAGGAGTTGTTTTTTTTGTTAGGTATGTTACATTTTTTTTTTTATATCGTTTTTTTTTTTTTTAATCCTTTTTTTTTTTTAATTTTTTATCCGCAATGGTAGAAATGTAGTGCATACAGCCACGATTATTATTTGTGTAGTTCAGTAATATTTAGTTACATTTATCCATACCTTATCTTATTTGTTTATCCTTACACAATTTTGTACGTATGTTTATCAATGTATTATTTATGCATCTAATCTTTTTCTGTTATTTGACGTCACCTCCCTTTAAAGGCCCTGTCAGAATATCAGCGCTGCTTTGTCACTCTGCCCAACTTTGAGGGACGTGGCAGCATATTGCTGAGACAGGGTCCTTGTTGGCCTCACACACTACTAGCTAGGTACCTGTTTTTATTTAATTTTTATAATTTTGTTTTTTATTGTATCATTTTTGTTATCTTTTATTTATAATATATTTTTTTTGGTAATTTATATTTACTGATAAATGTGCTGTATTGTGTGATAAGTGTGTGAGTGTCAGTAAAAATTTTCTTATTCTTATTCTTATATAATGTTTACTAGAAAAAAAACAACCAGTCTCAGGAAAGCTCAAACGGGACTCGAACATTTGAATTGCCGGTCCACTGCTCTAAACATTTTATCATATTTATTTAAATAGCATTGTAAATGCAAAAATTTCAATAATAACTGATTGTTATTCGAATATAAATCCTCAAGTAATATTCGATTAATTAGAATGTTATGCCAATTTTCTGTCTTGCCGTTAAGGCTAGACAATTCAAAAGGAGGCAACTTTTAACGTTGCATGTCATTGGGCTGATATGTGAAGTCTAAAGATAGCTGGTGGTATTACAAATAATAATTATCCATTATTATATCAAACTGAACGCATCATAACTATACGTTCAGACTGACATAAAAGATTTACTTTTAATGCAAAATTCAAAATAACTAATGAACGATTGAATAACTTACTCATACTAAAAAGTGTCTTGAAATTGGAATTTACATATGACCCTTTAGTCAATACTACGGAGGTAACTAGAGAATTTTAAATTCGTTTAATATTGCAGGCTGTACCAGTACAGGTACGAGTTGCATAATAACTTGAAGTAACAAATTAAAACTTTCATTAGTACTATGTTACTGTGAATGTCCTAACTTAATACAATGTAGACAGCGTTTCAATCTTAGTCATGTTGGTGAGATTTTTAAATGTTATTAGGAACACAGTGATAAGCACACAGCACTGGAATTTGGCGTTTATAAAAGTCAAGCTTTGTTTAACTGAGGTAAGTAATGTTTTAGGTATCAGCCGTAACAAATCGGATTTAATAGAAAATCTGACATACCTTTTACTAAATGAGACTCGGTCACCCTGATACCAACCGTTTCCTTTTGGCAAGTTCCCATTTGCAGGTTGTATACTCTGCTAGGCTAGACACTATCGCTTGTATATTCCACAAAAAGAACCAAATCGTCGTAATGCCTGGTCTCATCTGCAAATGTGAATAAGATTAGTTTTAAGCTCGCCACAGTTACAAGTTATATTTTGCCATTAAGTTGATCATCATATATCTAGTGTTCAAATGGGGACAAAAGATCTGAAGGCATGTATGGGATTTGACTCGTGTCATCGATACTTTATCTAGCGAATATGAAATTGTTAATTTAAAGACTTAGTAATTTAAGAGTACTTCGTTATTAGCTTCATTCAATGATATATCTGTGAAAGCGATCGACTAAACTTGTTTACTAGTTTTGCTATCGGCAAAAGCTAATGAATGAGTAGACATGGAGCGTTTGCCACTTATTTAGCGCGGCTGTACGTATCAGAACGACCATCGGTGTCAAATGGAGGTAAAAAAAATGATAAAGGAAAACATTTGCAGCTGTTTGAAAAAACGTCATCATATCTTGCATCATTGTCTTCATAAACTTGTGGAACACAGGCACCAGTATTATGACACAATCCATCAGAACCTGCCCGTTCCTCACTTGCCAACGTTTCTGGTTTGCGTTGGGTAGCTTCGACCACATGCAATGCGTGTAAATTATTTGTATGTGCACAATCGAAGGGTAGCCTAGACCACGTGCAATGTGTGTAAATGATTTGTATGTGCACCATCGAAGGGTAGCCTCGACCACGTGCAATGTGTGTAAATGATTTGTATGTGCAACATCGAAGAGTAGCCTCGACCACGTGCAATGTGTGTAAATGATTTGTATGTGCATCGTCAATCTATTAAAATGATTATGTCACCCTACCGAATTAACCTTGCAATTTATTAAGTAGTGAATTTGTGAGCGTAATTACTTGGTTCATCCCACTTCTGATGTGGGAGATTAAGAAAAGAGAGTTATGATTTTGATCAATTTATATTCATAAAAACCAGATTAATTGGCAGACAGTAACAATATACACACATTTAGTGTTAATTATAATAACAGTAATATCAATTTATTAAAATAATTAGCCATTTCGCATTTTACATAATGAAAATTGGTACTTACTACTATTTCTTGTAAGATACACAGTTATGTACTATGTACTACAATACATAATTTAGTTACACCATCATAGCATACCTAAATACTATGTCGACGATCAGAGCTCCGTCATGCTCAGCAGTTGAGTACAGAATGCCCGGAAGGCGCTAGCGCATGACCTTTTTATACTGAAGCACAAACAAGTCGCTAATGACGCATGGCGTGGGGAGCGTGGCAATGGGCAAGCACGTGTTTTCTTATTCGTATTAATTACTGCGGTGAATTTGCTTTCTTCAAACATTTGTTTTTAATGCTAACATTAATAGTAATCTACATTTTAATGCCAATCTCCCACAGATAGATAGATAAGTTTAGATTATTGTACTGACGCGAGCCGTTTCGGTACCAAGCCAGTATGGCTTGGTTTAACTGGCCTCATTTATCGTGCGTGTTCTCGCTTTCTATGCGTTATTATTCTAAGTAGGTAGTAATTTAAATAATTAAATTAAACGTCATATAATGTTCACTGTGACATAAATGTCAAATTTTTTAACTATTATCAACTTGATGCAATTACCATTTTTTCATGACGATTAAAATTTTAGTTTTTATTAACTTGTATAATTATTTGTTTTGTTAAGTTTATTAAATCCCTATCCTAAAAATGCATAACACTTAAACTTTATAACCGAATATGGTCAATAAATTATTTTATCAATCTAAAAAAATAACAGGTATCGTACATAAAAGTTTCTTCAATATTGTTTTTTTTTAATCGAAGTGTTATGAAGCATTTTACCTTTTATGTTTTTGATTTGATTTGGTATTTAAAATAATTTTCCCCTCGAATTTTTACGGATATTTGGTAAATGAATTAATTTACCCTTTTAAGTTTTTTTTCTCGATGGCCTATGAAGTGTTATTCCCTTCTTACTCAAAAGGTCATTTCAATGAAACGCCACTTTTTTCTTAAATTATTGACTTTAATTCATTTAAATTAAATACATAATATAAAGCACATAAAACTTGATCTGTCCACAAAATTTCAAAAACATTCATTGATAAAAAAAAAATTCAAAAAATTTAAACTTTAAGCAGCTCTGCTGAACAATTGGTCAAATGGCGTTACATTTGTTTTTCCTTTCCACCGTCGAATTATTATTACTAACAATTAACATGATTTCTACTCGAAAATGGCAACATTACATTCGGATTGTGACACTTTGTTATTAAAAATAAAAAAGTGACGCTTGTTTGACGTTTTATATGTCAATACGCATCGTAGACATATGTCAGACTGTCCGCCAGACGAAACACGATTCCCGGCCGCGCTTTCGTTGTGTTAGGTATTAAATACATAATATAAAGCACATAAAACTTGATCTGTCCACAAAATTTCAAAAACATTCATTGATAAATAAAAATGTTATAAACATTTTTCAAAAAATTTAAACTTTAAGCAGCTCTGCTGAACAATTGGTCAAATGGCGTTACATTTGTTTTTCCTTTCCACCGTCGAATTATTATTACTAACAATTAACATTGATTTCTACTCGAAAATGGCAACATTACATTCGGATTGTGACACTTTGTTATTAAAAATAAAAAAGTGACGCTTGTTTGACGTTTTATATGTCAATACGCATCGTAGACATATGTCAGACTGTCCGCCAGACGAAACACGATTCCCGGCCGCGTTTTCGTTGTGTTAGGTGTGTGTATCGTTGCTAAATACTATACCTATGTGCGAAAAAGATAACTGTGTTAACGATATCGCTTCTACAGTACCATAGACCTCATACACTTACCTACATAATAACCCTGCGTTATTTAAGTAAAAAACCGGAACTTTCGTTCAGAAGCGTACAAAACTTATCAAAATACAGTATTCTTTAACGGAGGTAATTAAAAATCTAAAAAAATATACAGAAGTTTCTTTAACAAGAAAGTATAAAAATTATTGCAGTTAAATTTTTTTTTATTTTAGTACCAAAAAAAATTATGTCCTTTTTGTTAAAAAGTTTGGATATAACCTAAAAGTTGGCATACCTGCACATCGATCTTCCCCTTGTAATCTGTATTCTGCTTATATCCTGCTTTGTTTTTTGTCTTTTTATCGGAACTCTTTTGGCACAATGTACTAACCAATCACGACGACGTTGCGGCTGAAAATCCTAATAAAACTTAAATAAATAAATTGCGTAAACAATTAAGCGGCCACAAGGGATCAATTACGAAGTTATACAATAACTTTTCAGATCTTACCTTTCAACTTTCATTGAACAAAGAATAATTGTTTTTCAAAGAGGAGCGGCTACGCCCACTTTTTTCTCGATTTATGGATTGTAACCTAGCATTAGTTAGAACGGAGATATTGGCGGTCTGCGAGGCGTATGCTGTATCACATGATATGACATATAATGTCAAAAAAAGCTAATATATCGTTTTTAAGGCCGCCGGTAAGTGTCCCGAATCTACACCTCCAATCTACCTGAGTGGAGTGGAACTAATGAGGGTCCACCAGTTTAAATACCTAGGGCACATATTTACCGACGACCTTAAGGACGATCTAGACATAGATAGGGAAAGAAGAGCTTTGGCGGAGCGCGGCAACATGCTCGCTCGTAGATTCGCCCGATGTACGGACCAAGTCAAAATAAAGCTATTCAAGGTGTATTGTCAGGGTCTCTATACGGGCGGTCTGTAGATGAGATGTTCTAAAAAGTCGCTCAACACTCTTCGGATCCAATATAATAACATCTTTAGGATGATGCTGGGACTTCCCCGCTTCTGCAGTGCGTCTGAAATGTTTGCGCAAGCACGAACTGATGGCTTTCAGGCTCTCTTGAGAAAGAAAGTAGCGTCACTGATGGGTCGGGTGCGGGGGAGTGACAACAGCATCCTGAGGATGGTGGCAGATGACCCGCATGCGCCTCTATTAAGGCACTTCGTGCAAACGATGACCGAAGTCGGAAACGGCACCTCCGGGTTGCGTTCACACGGAGTTCCACTGAGGTTCATGACTCATTAATGTATAATATTTATTTATGTAACAGTGTTTATTATTATTGAATTGTAATTGTACTAACACCTATTTTATCGAACTATTTTGAACTAACCATGGATCACGTTGTCCAAAATTAATGAATAAAAAAATAATAATTAGTGGGCATGTCCGAAGATGTAGAGGGCAAAATTGTTTAAGAAAAGTACACTTTAACGTTGTTCGTTATCATCAAGCTTCTCAATTCGATCTTCTAGTTCTTGCTAGGGAAGCCCTTGCCAGTCAAACTACCGAGTATTAATATTCCAATTTACAGAGGTAAATGTTCAGAATATTAACCATTTATTCAATTGTTTGAATCCTTAATCCACAACAATTGTAACGATAAAATACATTTTTTTTAATTATTTAAGAGGATTTCTGAAAGGAAACAGCTCACCTCATACCGCGATCGATTTCATTGTCGGGTCGATTTTACAGTTTTTGCGAATACACAAGATTTTAATATAGTCCACTTGCCATTTAATGGACAAATATCCCGATCTAGCACAGTCAGGGCTTTGGCCAGTACACTAACAGATTTTTCGTAGCTTAAAATAATGGCAAGTGCACCAGGCAAGTCATTGGAAAGAATAAGATCAGCAGCATGCCGATAGAAATTGCGAATTACCTGGAATTGACAAATGTCGAGCTCTACAGAGGCCATTGTTTCAAGAGAACATCGGCTACTCTATTGGCAGATTCAGGAGCAGACATGACCCAGATTAAAAGACACGGTAACTGGAAAATTGATGTAGTAGCAGAGGGCTAAAATGAAAATTCTATATAAAATAAGGATAAAATAAGCTGCCGCATCGGTGACAACTGACAACATCAAACTAAAAACATCGTTGATAACTGATCCTTGGACACCTTTGTCACCCAACTATCCACATCAAAACGATGACGACCTCCGTGGTCGAGTGGTTAGCATGCCGGGTCTGGCGTCGCGCCATCTCTGGGGTCCCGGGTTCAACTCCCGGTCGGGTCCCAGGTAAGAAGCTGACGTCTGCGACGAAGAAATGACGTCATCTATAGGTCATTTTAGGGTCAGTACGGTATAGGTCGTATTTGTACGTCCCACTGACGTCCCATTTGCGTCAGTACGGTATAGGTCGTAATTGTACGTCCCACTGACGTTCTATTAGCGTCAGTCTGGTCAAGTCATGTTATGGTCATAAGTGGTATGTCCTGGAGACGTCATTTGACGGTCTATCCAAATAAATAAATATCAGTCAACATCAAAAATGTACCTATCAAAATTGTTGTTTTATATTTTTGTTAGCCGGCTTTTGTTGGAATTGAATATAATAATAATTGTTTGCTACAGAGAGAACTGCGAGTGATCTCCCTACAGCACGACAAGACTTATCACTAACTTAACTATAATTTAATGGAAACTAACTCACGGTGTGGGCGTCCTTGACGCTGCTGCTCCTCGAGTGCGATCTGTTCGCTGGCTGTCTGCACACCGCTGGTGATGGGAGGTTTACCCTAAACTTCCCTTGGCTACCCCTGAGAGCTCTCAAATACCCAAGATAAATTGATGTGCACCAGCTTACAGGCAGTTCTCACGGGCCCGTCACGCACGTGTCTCAGAGGCAGTCGCCTCAACTGCCGACACCAAATGTTGACTCTTACCGATAATTGCACGGTACATAAGCACAAACTAATTAATATTAGGTAGCCGCGCCGTCGGCACAATTAAAGTTTTACCCGATCAAACTTTGAACACAAAACAATGTACGCTACTCAAAAATGTGGTCTAGACGCCATCAACTTAGCAGCAATAGTGATGGGAAAAAAGTGATGTGATACATAACAATTGCAAATAATTGGAACTAATTGAATTGAGACAGAAACACAGAGCTGAGTGCCGCGCGACGTCACATCGGCCGAGCGAGACAGAGCGATGTTCTGTTTCACGTTTTATTCCATACAATAATAATTATCACAAAAAATCATATTTTTTACAACCGTTATACTTTGAAAAAGTGCCGTGTTTGTGTTTTTTTTTTTTTTATAAAAGAGGGAGGCAAACGAGCAGGCGGGTCACCTGATGGAGAGTAATCACCGCCGCCCATGGACACCCGCAAAACCAGAGGAATCGCAGACGCGTTGCCGGCCTTCAAGGGAGGAATAGGTTTAAGGAAGGAATAGGAATTGGGAGGAGGGGGGGGGGGGGGGGAAAGGGCCTCCGGAACCCTCACTGGTCGGACGAAACACAACAGCACCAAGTGCCATTATTTCACGCCGAATATTAGTGAGAGGGTGGTATTACGCCGGGCGAGCCGGCCCAATGTGTGCTGCAACGCAGCGTGGCTCTACCACTCAAAAAGTTTGTGTTTCGTTTTTTGTTATTCAAACTCGCAATAACTAGAATTCCGAGTATTCAAACTTCCATTTTTTCTTGTAAGTTAAATTAATTAACAATTATTACAATCGTTTGGCTAATTCTAAGTATAGTTACAGTTACTTTGATAATCATTACTTCGAAAATCTAATGTACAGCAATAAAAACAAAATTTTTGAAAAAACTTGAAGTCGGAACCGAACGCAAAATCTGACGTTAGCTGTATCACGTAATACTTTTATTTCCCTTCTTCTTTCGTTTCGTGTTTGTGTTGATCGCGTGCCGTGCGGACTTTTTTTTCCAAACTTCTTTTGTGCTTATTTCCTCTACAAATGTACGCCATAGTACAATTTTCTGCTAAAGACGTTGGCACTTTGGCGATTGTCAATAACCGGTGGCTGACACCGAGGAGGTGTGAGGTGTATTGGCTACCGGTTGAAGGGACAAAAGCTTTCAATCAAATTTTAGACCATTGTGCTACACCAGACGAGAAATGGAAGTTGTATGGTGTCCAAAAAGTTTATTATGAGACTGGTACGTATTATTTATTATTATTGATTATATTTACAAACTATACATACGGTTTTGTTTTTTTAGGTTAGATGCAAAGAATATTATAGCTGATATTTGTGTACAAAAGAGTAGGGTAGCAGTATTGAATCTCAATCAAATCAAATATCTGCTTTTCACCATACATTAGAACTACATACTTCGTGACCACTAACATATTGGGAGGGCAACATCTAGGCACCTCTCCAGCACCTTTAATGTTGGTTGCATATAGGTGACAATGACCATCTCTAACTATCTGGTAACTTGCATGCTACGTTTCTTCTCAGTGATTTAAAAAACGAACGTTATAAAAAGGATAATGGGTGTAAGGCTGTTGTTAATAATATTTCTTAATACAAATTTACTAACACCGTTGTTCAGGCGCGCTAAATATTGTTTCTTGTAATTTACGTGTAGCAACACTACACCGCTGTGTTTTAAATTTGCCGCCAATTTTGTGCTGTATATAGCATCTGTCAGTGTCAACTGCCAAATTGTCATTATTTTTTATATTCAAATTCATTATCCTTGCAAGCATTTTTTATATTGCAGTTCGTACCTAATTAAATCAACGATTTCAGTCAACTAATCAAGCAGTTTTATTTGCCACTATGTGTCGCCACGAACATAAATTGGTGGCCCATGAGGGGAACTCAAGAACCAGATAAAATAGCAACAAACCAATTTTAAATACATCATTAACAAGAAATTTGGAGGCGACCATTACTCATGACTCCATGACGCCGCACATTTTGAAGCCAAAGTTTTGATCCAAGGCAGGAAGGAACAAATTATCGGCAGCAATGAACATCAGGATACATCAATAAGCGAGCAGTGAGGAGCTAAAAATCGCATCGTGAAGTATCGTTCTACATCTACAAAGTATCTACAAAGATAAGTGCCCTTCCCCTGGTCCAAACCAAACCAAATTCATCCCGCCATTTTATTTTATGTAAATACAACATGTTGTAATGTAGGTTAAATTCGTTTAATTAAGCATATTTCTTTAGTGCAAACAAGTAAAGTCACTGCAGTAAGCTGCAAATTCATGCATTTTGTTTAGTAAAGCGTAGGGGTCGCAACGTGGTCGCACCACGTACACTTAGGTACCTATCTACTTACTTTGTGAAATTGTTAATGTTAAACATTAGTTATAGTTTTCAGTCATTACATTACTAACTTTTAAGCTAGTTTATAACTGTAAGTACATGTTCAAGTACACTGGTATTCACTTTTGTTTTTTATTCATTGGCAAATTGCAACCTTTGTCTTAACAATTTAGATTGATTTTCAACAAATTTATAAATTTGTTAATTTAGTTGTAGTAATGAAAGCATAGCATAACATACACAGCTAATGTACAGCGGTGAGCAATGTTAATATAAAGTAGTAAATTTAAAAGTTATTTAAAGCTACAAGTTGTTGATAATTGTGCTAGGTTGCTGCGTTTAACAGTTGTTTTGCCCAATGTTTAGATATTTGTTAAAAGTTTCAGGTTACTTGAACAGTTCAAGCGCTTCTATCCACCAAGAGTAACTGCGGTTGCTGTCAAGTTTGATGACTTGCAGGGTCAGATAGAGGTCAGTAATTCTGAAAATATTTCAAGTGAACTTGATGAGCGTGATAGCATAGAACAAGATTTTATTTCTTTGATTGTTGCTGCAAAGGACTTGGCAGACACACATTCTAAAAATTGTTTTAGCCATGACGTCACACTATGCCATCACGACCATCAAGACTCGGGTTTAAAGTTACCGCAAATACAGATAGCAAAGTTTTATGGCGCATATTTCCGTTGGTTGGAATTCCGTGACACTTTTGAAAAATGATGTTTGAAACTAATTTAAGCCTTGCCGATTGTAAAGTTAATACCATTTATTTTATAAAAAACTGGCTTCTAGAAATTTTGTGTAATTGATTAATTTTGTCTTCCAGAAGATATCCTCAAATCTACTCTCTATCTACTACATCTCTACTCTCTATCAACTACATCTACAGCTGTCAGATTTCATGCACTTAAAAATTACTTCAAGCGACATCTGGCGACAATCATAAACACGACATTGCACACACTCCCGTGAAACGAAATTGACATAAAAAGCACGCTATACTTACTAAAGCATCATAAATTGAATTCTACATTAAATACCAAATTAGTCCGTAAGATGGCGCTAAAATGCGATAACTGTAATAACAAAATCACAAATCATGAATACATAATATGCATGATTTGTAAGTATAATTATCACATTGATTGTGGGAATGTCTTGACCAAAAAATGCTACCTTATGACTTAAGAAAATAAACTTAACTGGAAATGTGACAAATGTATAGACAAAAATAAAAATAAAAATGAAAACTTCAGAATAAATATATCTACGACAAACTCTTTTGAATCGTTATCAGAGGACGAATACAAAGACATTATGTCAACATCACAAAGAAGCCGACTAAACAGTAGCTGCCTAGATTTAAGAAGTATAAATATGGAAGAAAGATTAGAATACCTAATAAGACAAAATAAAGACCTTAAGGAGAAACTGCAAATTGCAGAAAATGAAATTGAAAATATGTTATTAGAAATTACTAATTTAAAAAAAAAATACAAAACAAAGGAAAAAAAAACCAAATACTTGACAGAAATTTGTAGCTCAAGCCAAAAGAAAAATGTAACTCTGAGAAGAAGCAGAAAGAACCTAAACAAGACTATTTTGGATTTTAAACACGACGAACAAGAAGCGAAGCTATGCGCAATGCCATCAATAAAACATGACAAGAACTATGAAATTGAACCTGACAGTATCATCTTACCAAATCAAGTCGCGGGTCTTAGTCCATCTAATCGCTCAATAGAGGGCACCTGTGGTAATAAAAATAAACATATCTACATAGTCGGCGATCAACAGATCTGCGGTCTAGCTGATGAGATAAGAGATGCGAGGTGCGGAAAATGGAACGACAACTACAACGTTACTAGTATAGTTAAGCCGTATGCGTTAAGCTCTCAAGTCTTATGAAGCTGTGAACTTATATTTGAAACTATGACAGATGATGATATACTGGTGCTCTCGGTAGGTTCTAATGATAAAAATCCATATACCATGATGTCCAGCTTGTGTAATACATTATGTAAATTGAAGAAGGGCAGGATACTAATACTAAGTGTTAGATATAACTATTGTTTAAATATTAATATACTTAACACACATATTAATCGTCTAATAAAAAAATATTATAATTGTAACTATATTGACATACAACAAATACTGAATAAATACCAAAATATAACATAAATAAAAAAGAAAATTAGCCATAAGATAAATGTAGAAATTGACTATTTAAAGTATGTTAATGACTATGTAAAAAACGGATTAAAATTAAGAAAATCAATGCAAAACTCTATACTCGACAAAAAAGGTATTATATCCACCCCAACTGCTTTGGAAAATAAAAAGGGTACAATACCATATTACTTTTCTAAGATTAATATTACAAAAAATAGTATAACACCTACAATGACAAGCCCAAAATGTTTTCGTGGCTAATAAGCATAATGATTTTGTAATTCTACACCAAAACATTCAAGGTTTGCTTTCTAAAAAAGAATTGAGATAACCCTGGCGGAGCTTGATTCTTATATAAGTCCTGATGTGCTGTGCTTTACAGAAACTTTTATTATGAATGAAGAGGAAAAGAATATATTTTTGCATAATTATGTACTAGCTATACACTATGGAAGAAATAAAAAAAGAGGGGGCACATGTATATTGGTAAAAAAAAGGGACTAATTACAATAAACTTAACATTTTCGATGAGCTTCCAGTGAATTTTCATTTTGAATGCTGCTCTATCTCTATTCCATCATATAATATTATAGTTATTTGCCTGTACCGTAGCTCAACCGCTTCAAATAAACGACATTTGGATTTATTCTTAGAAAAGTTTGAACAACTATTGTACATATACCAACACAAACATCACAAACAAAGAATAATTATTGTTGGGGACATTAATATCAACACTTTACAAAACAACAACATTACTATCAAACTAAAAGGCATATTAAGTAATTATAATCTAGAGCAACATATAACCCAACCAACAAGAGGCTTATCATGCATTGACCACATTTTTAGTAATGTAAAAGGTGCAAAGAGCACAATCCTCCCTTTGTAGTTATCTGACCATGACACTGCACAGATACTTAGTTTCCACATCAAAAGAAAACCACAAATAGCTAAACAAATACATACATTTAAGAGAGGTTATTATGACGAAAATATCATTAAGTTCATAACACATCTCTCATGCCTCACTTTTACAGATGTATATAATGAAAGTAATCCAAATGAAGCATTTAATAAATTCCATGACTGGTTCTGTTTACTTTATAAATTATGTTTTCCAGTTTGCAAAGTCACAATAAACACTAACTCTAACCAGCACTGGATCTCTAAGGGTATTAAAAAAAGCTGTGCAACAAGTAGAGCACACCGTCTAAATCACTATAAAAGGAAAACATACAACACAAAAAAGAAATACCAAACATATTCAAAAATACTAAAACGATGCATACTACAGGCAAAAAATCAGTCAAATAATAAATATATATTTAATAATAGTAAAAAAAAACACATGTAAAGCTACTTGGAAAATTATACACGAAGAGACGAATACCAAACCGATATGTAACAATTATATTGAAACTATAGACTATAATC
Source organism: Scoparia ambigualis (assembly GCA_963921215.1). NCBI lineage: Eukaryota > Metazoa > Arthropoda > Insecta > Lepidoptera > Crambidae > Scoparia > Scoparia ambigualis. The sequence continues at coordinate 30,569,408 of OY992514.1, forward strand.
AACATAATATAAATAATCCAATAGAAATTGCCAATAAGTTCAATGACCATTTTATTAATATCACAGGTGTCACGCATAAAAAAACAAATAATGACTTGCATGGGAAAACAGGTTATCTGATAAATTCTATTTATCTGACTCCTGTTGATGAGTACTGTGTTAGGAAAACAATTAAGTCCCTCAAAACCACAAACTCTGAAGGGTATGACAACATATGTACAAAGGTTCTGAAGACATGTAATGAAGAAATAGTCCCTGTTCTAACGATTCTTATAAACTTATCAATATCCTCTGGGACCTTTCCAGACAGGCTTAAGTATTCACTAGTCAAACCCTTGCATAAAAAAAATTCAAAAGCAGTAGTTGACAACTACAGACCCATTACACTAATCTCAATCATATCAAAGGTTTATGAAAAAATTGTACTTGAGAAACTGATGGTGTTTTTTGAAAAGTATGGTATACTAAATCAAGACCAATTCGGATTTCAAAAAAAGAAATCCACAACCCATGCCATAACATAAATGAAAATATGTACCTAACAGCTCTCTTCCTTGACATGTCTAGAGCATTTGATTATTGCTTACAGGACACCCTACTAAAAAAAGTTGGAAAACAACGGCATTAGGAGGACGGCACTAAATTGGCTAAAAACTTATTTGAGCAATAGGATGCAAGCCGTTGAAGTAGCTAAACTCGATAAAAATAATATAACCCAAAAATATCTATCTGAATTTAAGGAAATCAAGTTTGGGGTGCCTCAGGGGAGTGTCTTGGGCCCATTTTTGTTCCTCACTTATATAAATAGCTTACCAAAACTGACAAAGCACCGCTGTATCTTATTTGCGGATGATGTCTCAATCATAGTGACTACAAGTAAGAAATTGACATCAAATGACCATATTAATGAAATTAACAATACAATCAACTTAGTAATAAATAGGCTTAAAGATAATAACCTTTTAATTAATATTAACAAAACTTATTTCATGAATTTTAATAATACACCTTATCAAACGTTAAATGTACATTATCAGGGACTAGGACTACATGGCACTAATATAACTAAGTTTCTGGGTATAGAAATTGATCATAAGTTAGACTGGAAGCAGCAGATCACAAACATATGTTGTAAAATAAATAGATTTACTTTTGCACTATATAAACTCACTAAAGTAGCCTCTCAAAGTGCAGCACTTTATATACAGCATACTTTGCATATATTGAGTCCATCCTCCGTTATGGTTTAATCATATGGGGCAACAGCACAGATACAAATAAAGCATTTATCGTTCAGAAAAAATGTATTCGGGCAATCTCTGACACTGCACCAGATGAGCCATGTGCACCCTTATTTAAAAGGTTAAAAGTCTTACCTCTGCCATGTCTATACATTTTTGAAATAGCCAAATTTGTCAAACTCAACCAACATTATTTTGAAACAGCAAAGGATATGTATCCCCGAAACACTAGAAATGAGAATAGGTTGGTGTCGGCCTTTGTTCCAAAAAGCACTCGTATGCAAAAGAATTGTTTCTGCATGTGCATAAGTATTTTTTTGCTTTTATTTTACTTTTAAGTTAATGACATATTATTTTCTTTTGATGTCCTAAAATACTGTTCACTTACTAATAATATTTCATCATTACATCTACTTGCATCACCTGATCTCCCTTTATTAACAACAAGTATACTAGGTAAAATGCACTTTTATTATATTATGTACAGCTTAGCAAGAGCTTTTGTCACAAGTCACTTGTGCCGCATAGGGCCCAATGTTTCATGTGTTACCTACTTCCCTATTTTTAGTTTTTTAGAACTTAATTGCATAAACTAAACCCTTCTTTGTTATATTTGCAGGCTTAGCATACGAGACTGAGCTGTCCTCCGGAGGACTTCATTTAGACGGAGGGATTGATTGTCCTATGTCCAACAGGACAGCCGACGTCCGACCTTTGGAGGTGGCGCATCAACTTCAGCTTCGCCAGCATCTTCGCGGCTCGTTCCCTTAAAAAGTCCACAACCTAATCGCAACAGCGGCGTTAACAGCGGGTCGCCATCACGTGTCGCCCAATTAACAGGTAAATTGTGACATAAAATATACATACTGAAACTTTATTCCATTTCGCGCTTTTTTTTCTTAACAAAACAAGCCATTGTATATCATCCATTTTGATTCAGGTTACCAGACAAGAGTATTGTCATTACTGACAACAATCAAAACACAGAATGACCAAATTATTTAACAAAATAAATAAATAATAATAAATAAATCTTTCCAACAATCACACCAATTATCTAGCCCAAGAGAAGCTTCGAAGAAACTCGTTAAATGGTTACTAGACAACGGATAAACATACTTAAAATACTTAAATACATACTTATTATACATAGAAAACACCCAGACCCGAGACAATTTAGAATAACAATAATTTCTAAATTGACCCGACCGGGGATCGAACCCGGGACCTCAGAGATAGCGACACCATGAAAACCGGTGTACAAACCACTCGACCAAGGAGGTCGTCAAAATGATTCCATAATAAAGTAAAGTACAGAAATACAAAGCGGTACTCTTCGACCAGATTTTAAATTTCTAATAAACACTGCCGAAGAGCTTAGTAGCATTAAGATATCTTTATGAAACAAAGAAAATTATGACAATTTTGTAAGGTTATTCTAAATTTTATCAGTTTTTTTGTTTGAGTTAATTTTAAATTAATTAGTCATCTTTTTATTAGTCACACATATAAATTAGTCTTATTCAGTTATTCCTAAATTAGTAAGATTAATACAGTACTACAAGGCTTATTACAGTACACTAAATTAGTTGCTGACAAGGGGCAGGCAGCAATTCGAAAACGGATTGTATATCTTTATCTTACTTTAGCTAACTCTTTTGTTAGTAACATTGTGGATTTATATGAGCTAAGGTGATTGATCACTCTCCATCAGGTGATCCAGGCTAGTTTGCCACATCTTACATATGATTATAAAAAAGGTGTAATTAGCATGTTATATGCAACAGAAAAAAAAAATGTAAAGCATGTCTTATACCCAAAATGTACTATTCTGTGATTTTATTTATAAATAAATATTTTATTTTCTTATTGTAACACATGTAATTTTTCTCTACAGGTGTCATACATTAGAACTCTCGGAGGCAGAGATGTTTCTAGTAAAGTATCTCGCATTATGAAATTTGTATTCACTGATCAGCTAGCTGAACAGCATAACTTTTATGGAAAGAGGTCAAATAAAAAGCCATTCTGCCAACTGCGCCTGCGAGATTGTGTTGTGGGTAGGTTATTTTGGAGAAATGTTACTGTCCCAAAACTGAAAAAGCTGATGAGTCTTTATAGTCTTTGTAATATAATGTCCACTTTCTGTTAATAATTTTGCATAGTTTTCCATCCATCTATGTCGGTCCCTCATGTCTGAGGATCGTGGTCAGCATCAAGGTTGCATCTGGAGCGGATGATCTGCCTCCACCGGCTCCTGTCCAGCGCGTCTCTTACGACCGTGCAAAATTTGGAGGAGGACGAGTCCTTTACTTGATCGGTCCATCTTGTTGGTGAGCGACCACGCGATCTTTTGCCTTTGGTGTTCCCAACCACAATCAGTTTTTCCAGACTTTCGTCGCCTCTGCGTACTGTGTGTCCGAAATATGACAGAATACGTTGTTGGCATATGGTGGATAAGCGAGTCCTTATTTGGAGCTGGGTCAGGATCAATGCATTGGTGCGTTTTGCTGTCCAAGGTATTCTAAGCATTCGCCTCCAGCACCACATCTCGAATGCATCAATCCTTTGTCTTTCTCGGGCCAGAATTGTCCACGTTTCCACACTATACAAGAAGATAGGGAATTCCCAGGCTCGTATCAATCTGATCTTGGTTTTGATACCAATTCCTCTTTTCTACCAGATGTTATTTAAACGGGTCATAGCATCCTTTGCCATCCCGATACGCCTTTTTATCTCAGGGACACAGCTGCCGTCATTGCAGATTTGAGAGCCCAGGTAAATGTAGCGGTCAACGATGTCGATGCCAGGAAAGTTGCAGGTGACATTTGTTAGCTTTCCGGCTCGATCCACTATCATCACTTTCGTTTTTGCTCTGTTCACTGCGAGACCGATGTTACCACTTTCCAACTCGAGTCTTTGGAACAGCTCACTCATATCTTCCATAGATGTTGCCAGGAGAACAGTGTCGTCAGCATATCGAAGATTTGATAATCTCTTTCCACCTATAGGGAAACCTTTCTCCCAATCTTCGGTGGTCCTCCGAATAATGTGCTCTCCATATATATTAAAAAGTGCAGGGGATAAGATGCAGCCCTGCCTCAAGGCCCTTCTTAGTCAGGAACATATGGGAGTATTCATTGCCCATCTTAACAAAAGAACGGTTTTCCGTGTACAGACTCTGGATTATGGCAACAAGGTATTCAGGAGCTCTCATTTCAAGTAGAACATTCCACAGTCTGTCCCATTGCACGCAGTCAAAAGCTTTCGTGTAGTCGATAAAGCATAGGACCACGGGGCTATTGAACTCCCTGCTCTTCTCGATGATTTGGCGGACGTTAAGTATTTGTTCCCGTGTTCCCTTGTCCTTTACAAACCCTGCCTGCTCTTCGGGTATCTGCCGGCTTAGAAAGTTGCTAAGACGTCGATTAACTATATGTAGGAGGATCTTCCTCGCATGAGATATTAACGCTATAGTCCTGTAATTTCCACAGTTTTTTGAAGAGCCTTTCTTGTGTAAAGGGATAAACACCGATTCTGTCCAGTTTTTTGGCCATCTTCCAGTGCTCCAGATGGTATTACAGATTTCGGTGATAGCCTTTGTGCCTCGTTGACCTAGGTTTTTTAGAAGTTCGGCAGTTATAACATCCTTACCTGGTGATTTCCTGCACTTAAGAGCTTTGATAGCTTGTTCAATTTCAGATGGTAGGAGATCAGGTTCTTCTGTCGACCATGTAACATTAGCGTTAGGAGGCTCTTTAGTGTCATATAACTCCGCACAGTAGTTCCTCCAGCGTTCTAACACTTTAGCCACATTTTTTAGTAGTCGGCCGTCTTTATCCTCAATGGCACAGGTTTTGGGTTTATGCGTTCCAGTCAGTTCTTTCACTTTTTGAAAAAGATATCTGGATTCGTTTTTCAGTGAGTGCTGTTCGAGTTCAAGGCAGATTCCGTTAATGTGATTATTATGATCTTTCCGACAGCGAAGTTGAACTTGGCGGCTTAGTTCTGCATACCGCAGTTTATCTTCATTTGAACATAAACCTTTCTCCTTTAGTTCACGTCTCTTAAGGATGATTTGAGCCGTCTCAGGTGTGATGAAATCTTTCATTACGGGTTTCACTAGCTTGTTGTGCCTAGCTGTTTCCTCTATCACCCTTTTCAAGAAATTCCACTTACCATCGCTGTCTGTCACGTCGTTTCGAAAGTTACCCATTCTCTGCTCAAAACCTTCTCTAAAGCCAATGAGGTCTGTACTTTGCATATTCAGAAATTTAGGTTTCTGTATTCTCTTTAGCCGTACTTGAACTGTTGCTACAAGAAGCTGGTGGTCAGAGCCGCAGTCAGCTCCAGGGAAAGATGTGACGTTCATTACTGAGCTTCTCCACCGTGTCCCTATTAGTATGTAGTCAATTTGATTTCTACATCTGTCGCCAGGAGATATCCAGGTACATAATCTACGTATATGATGCTTGAAACAGGTGTTGGTTATTGTGAAATTTTCTTCACAACAGAACTGTATCAGACGCTCGCCCCTATCATTACGTTCTCCGATTCCGTATTTGCCAACACGACGAAGATGGTCATCGTCTGTGGTACCTCCAACTTTGGCATTGAAATCCCCCATGATGATGGTAACTTCTCGCTTTGGAAGTTCTGCAAGCGTCGCAGTCAACGTATCGTAAAAGGTCTCCACTTCTTCTTCAGTTGATTGTGCTGTGGGGACATATACTTGCACGATGTTAAACTTACATGGTGTGGTGTTAAGTTTGAGTGTTATTATACGATCGCTAACTGGGTTATATCCTACAACGCACTTGTTAAGTGATCGTGGCACGATGAAAGCCACTCCTCTGCTTCTATCGTCATTTAAGCCCGAAAAATACACTGTACTTCCGAGGTCAGATGTAAGGTGGCCTTGACCTTTCCAGTGTGTTTCGCTTAGCCCAAGCAGGTGAACGTTCTTCCTATGCATTTCGTCTTCCACAATTCTCAGTTTGCCCGGTTGGTTGAGGCCGCGCACATTCGTTGTTCCGATGCGATGGGGGTGACGCATCGACTTGCTGTTGTTAGGTTCATCAGTAACTGAATATCCATACGGCGCCTGACGAGTCACGGGCGCATGGCCGGTAGCACATTTCACACCACCTCTCCCGGGAAGATGGCGCCGGGCGTCAGCCGGTTCACCAGACACACTATTACTTGTACTTAGACCTTCCATGCTGACTTTCTTGGGAAAATAAAAGCAGTGGTTTCCCGTTGCCTTCTGCCCCAGGCATTTTAGAAGTTATTTAGACTCCAAGGCTGCTGCTGCCTCTTCGGTCGGTTGCCGGACCGGTAGGATGGTTATACCGCCATTGCTCGGTCGCCAGAGCCTCGTTCGTTATCTAGCAGGGAGCACCGCGGCGCCCAGAGGACGCCGCCGCCAGCTATTCATAGCGAACCACCAACGCGTGCAGGTGAGGTTGACTGTTGGGCCGGATAAAGGTGTTATTTCCGCTCTCCCCATACTCCCTTGGTTGGTTAGAATTCCGTGACACATTTGAAAAATGATGTTTGAAACTAATTTAAGCCTTGCCGATTGTAAAGTTAATACCATTTATTTTATAAAAAAACTGGCTTCTAGAAATTTTGTGTAATTGATTAATTTTGTCTTCCAGAAGATATCCTCAAATCTACTAATAATATTTCATCATTACATCTACTTGCATCACCTGATCTTCCTTTATTAACAACAAGTATACTAGGTAAAATGCACTTTTATTATATTATGTACAGCTTAGCACGAGCTTTTGTCACAAGTCACTTGTGCCGCATAGGGCCCAATGTTTCATGTGTTACCTACTTCCCTATTTTTAGTTTTTTGGAACTTAATTGCATAAACAAAACCCTTCTTTGTTATATTTGCAGGCTTAGCATACGAGACTGAGCTGTCCTCCGGAGGACTTCATTTAGACGGAGGGATTGATTGTCCTATGTCCAACAGGACAGCCGACGTCCGACCTTTGGAGGTGGCGCATCAACTTCAGCTTCGCCAGCATCTTCGCGGCTCGTTCCCTTAAAAAGTCCACAACCTAATCGCAACAGCGGCGTTAACAGCGGGTCGCCATCACGTGTCGCCCAATTAACAGGTAAATTGTGACATAAAATATACATACTGAAACTTTATTCCATTTCGCGCTTTTTTTTCTTAACAAAACAAGCCATTGAATATCATCCATTTTGATTCAGGTTACCAGACAAGAGTATTGTCATTACTGACAACAATCAAAACACAGAATGACCAAATTATTCAACAAAATGATTCCATAATAAAGTAAAGTACAAAAATACAAAGCGGTACTCTTCGACCAGATTTTAAATTTCTAATAAACACTGCCGAAGAGCTTATTAGCATTAAGATATCTTTATGAAACAAAGAAAATTATGACAATTTTGTAAGGTTATTCTAAATTTTATCAGTTTTTTTGTTTGAGTTAATTTTAAATTAATTAGTCATCTTTTTATTAGTCACACATATAAATTAGTCTTATTCAGTTATTCCTAAATTAGTAAGATTAATACAGTACTACAAGGCTTATTACAGTACACTAAATTAGTTGCTGACAAGGGGCAGGCAGCAATTCGAAAACGGATTGTATATCTTTATCTTACTTTAGCTAACATTGTGGATTTATATGAGCTAAGGTGATTGATCACTCTCCATCAGGTGATCCAGGTTAGTTTGCCACATCTTACATATGATTATAAAAAAGGTGTAATTAGCATACATATAATTATAAAAAAGGTGTAATTAGCATGTTATATGCAACAGAAAAAAAATATGTAAAGCATGTCTTATACCCAAAATTTACTATTCTGTGATTTTATTTATAAATAAATATTTTATTTTCTTATTGTAACACATGTAATTTTTCTCTACAGGTGTCATACATTAGAACTCTCGGAGGCAGAGATGTTTCTAGTAAAGTATCTCGCATTATGAAATTTGTATTCACTGATCAGCTAGCTGAACAGCATAACTTTTATGGAAAAAGGTCAAATAAAAAGCCATTCTGCCAACTGCGCCTGCGAGATTGTGTTGTGGGTAGGTTATTTTGAAGAAATGTTGCTGTCCCAAAACTGAAAAAGCTGATGAGTCTTTATAGTCTTTGTAATATAATGTCCTCTTTCTGTTAATAATTTTGCATAGTTTTAGTCTAATATAAATAATAGTTGATTTTTAATATTTAAATAACTCCTACTTAAAAGTAAAAATAACATGGTTATTTTTACTTTTAACATTTTACAGTGAATAATCTTATTTAGTCCCAAAATTTCGTTATAGATGGAGTTGTCGGCACATCATCCGAAGCCACTGCAAAGGACGTAGAAGACTCCATTAAGATTTGGCTGAAGCATGCCCCGGAACGCTTACACAAGTCAAAAAAAGATAAGATAATATAAATATTCGAAAAGTTCTCAAATAATCCCTAATTAAGGCGCCTAAAAATGGCAGAAAAATTAAATACTCAAAGAAAGCTGTAGTTGGCTCACTTCAATTATTAAGAAGAGCCAAGGAGGCCAGGTTAAGTGCTATATCAGATTTACATGAAAATACAGTTAGTTCTCCTGCATGCTCTTCCTTATCTAATATTTGGTCTACTTCACAATGCGAATTATCGCATCGTCAAACCTTTCAGAACTTTAGTGATAGTTCTAATGCAATGAGAAATTATGAGATTTCTCTTGAAAATTACATCGCCAATTCTGATGATGAACATACATTGTCTGATTCAGGTAACAGTACTAATTCTTATGTTGAGAATACACAATCTGATGTTGTTTCTGAGAAAAGAGATAATTTAAAAACCAAACTGAAACATTGGGCAACCATTCAGCACAAAATACCACATAATGCATTAGATAGTCTTCTCAAAATCTTGGCTCCTTCATGTCTTAATTTACCTAAAAGTAGCAGAACATTATTAAAAACTCCATTACATCTGGAGAGTACAAAGTTAGATATCTGGAAATTAATATATTTAAGTCTTCTTCCACAAATTCAAACGCAAATATAAATGTTTCAATAGTAATTCAGGAAGTAGTGAAATTAAAATCTCTTTTAACATTGATGGCCTTCCCTTATTCAAAAGTTTCAACACACAATTGTGGCCCATACTGGGATTGATCAAAAATTATCCTAATGCTTGACCATTTGTTATTACTCTTTTCTGTGGTCGTTCTAAACCTTTACCATTAGAAGTTTTTCTTAAGTCATTTGTGGACGAACTTGCAAACTTACTTGAAAATGGTTTCGACCTCTGTGATATTTATTTCACCGTTAAAGTTCATAGCTTTGTTTGTGACGCCCCAGCTTGCGACAAATGACGCCTTAAGTGTATTAAACAGCATGGTGGGTATTCAGCTTGCGACAAATGTGTAGAGCCTGGCGAGTATCGAGGCAGAGTTAAATATAAAAATGTCTCAGCATCCACAAGGACAGATGAATCATTTCGTATGCAGTTAGATGAAGACCATCATGTTGGTGAGTCGCCACTTTTACGTATAGATTTAATATTGGCATTCCTTATTGAATGTATGCATAATGTATATCTGGGAGTCATGCGCAAGATGTTAAATGTGTGGGTCAGTGGTAATTTACATGTTCGTTTACAAAGTTACTTGATTAAAGTCATATCTAAAAACCAAACCATTGCTCAAAATTTATACCTGTTGAATTTAATAGAAAACCGCGAAGTTTAACTTAATTAGCTCGGTGGAAAGCTACTGAATATAGAATGTTTATGTTATATGTTGCTGATGAAGCAATGTTGACTAAAACATAAGCATCAAGCACTGACAAATTTCAACGGTTGAAAGCCAGACCTCGGTAGCCAAGTGGTTAAGGCAGCCGCCCGGAATGCGGAAGGTGCGTGGTTCGATTTCCGCCTGAGGTTGTCGTCTTTTTCAGTGTTTAAAATTTTACTTAAGTATATTTAAGCGTTAATAAAACGCTAAAATATAAAACGTTAATCATTCAAAGATAGTTTATAAGTTAGAATTTTTAGTTTATAATGTCCACATGTTATGTCATATTGGCGATGATGTACGTATATTTGGCACACTAGATGAATATTCAGCATTCCCATTTGAAAATCATTTAAAAACTCTGAAAAAATTATGTAGATGACCTAATAAGCCATTACAACAAATTGTAAGGAGATTGAAAGAAATTGAATCTTCTTTATCATACAGCTTCTCATCAAACATCTCTGTCTCTGACCAGTTTTATTCAGGACCTGTACCTGAGGAAAATGTCTATGAATGTTATAAAAACTTATATACAAAAATTATACAATGTATGTAGCAGAATCTCGTGAACCTGATTGTTATTGTCTCACTAAGGATAGAAAAGTGTTTAAAATATATAATATCCTTTAAAATCATAATTAGTTTCTTTATGGAAAGGAATTTTTCAATTATCAGCCATTCTATGAGTATCCTTTTTATTCTGTATCTATTGATATTGTGGTAGTCAAAGAATATTCAGATTATATATTAATATCTGTCAATGATATTTTAACCAAATGTGTAGTTGTGCCCAACGAAAGTTATACCTTAAGTATTCCAATGCTTCATGATTATGATTGTGATAGATAATTACGATTTTTAATAAAATTGGTAAGTGTCGAAATCAGAAACTCTGGACCAGTACCGAGCGATGTTTGATGTTTTGATAATACCAAAATGCAATACCTTTAAAATTCAAATAATTAGTGTTGTTTGTGTATTATCTACACTAATCCTGTACCTACATAGATTCCACTATTCACTAAGAAATTTTAACAGTTTGTGGTAGTCTGATGTGTTGTTGTCCGTACATGAACGTGTAGCCCTCCTTTCACCATTTAGTTTCTTAAGAAGACTGGAATGCGGGGACTACTGGGAACAGCCTAGACTACGTACTACTGGTGTTGGGGATTACATATGCTACGTGGCGCCTCCAATTGTTTTAATTTTCTTATTGCTAAACTAGACCATTCTCAAAAACGAAAATACTAATTCTTCCTCTACACACCGCTTATATTTATTGAATTAATGTTTACTGCTTTTCGTTCAGCCGTTTTTGATCTAACTCAATTAACGCCAAAAACGGCCACTTTTGCATACCGAAAAGCAGTAAACAGTAACTCAATAAATACTAGAGGTAATTTGCTAGAATAACTAGTATTTTCGTTTTTGAGAATGGTCTAATATAGCAGTAATACAATTATATCAATTGGGGCCGTCCCCTAGCTTATGTAATCCTTATGTAATCATAACTTGGACCATACATATTACGTCACTATGACGTTAGTGTCCACCATGATCTGTGCGTCCTAGTGACGTTCCCCTAAATGTAATTTATGACTTCGCTCTAACGTCAAGTGTCGACCTCCTAGTGACGACCTGAAGAGACGTCGTGAGGATGTGACAAATTGACGTCATCTGCAGGATCACGCGCCGTCACAAAATGACGTCTCCTACGTCGCGCTAGACTTTAAATAGACGTCATGTTGACGTAAAAATCCTACCTGGGGTCAATTTAGACAAAACTGTTATTCTAAATTGATTTCGGGTCTGGGTGGTTTTTATATATCCGTTATCTTACCCCATATTAACGAGTTTCATTAGATGCTTATATTGGTTTAGATAATTAGTGTGAGCGTGAACAAATTTTATTTTTATTTTTTACTATTTATCTAGCCCGTTGCTTTAAGCACCACCTTCACCAACTTTCACGATCCAAAATGGTCCTCATCAGACCCAAGTTTCTGAAACTTTACTTAAAAGTAATACTGAAATACTCTACTTCAACTTCAATAAATGTACCGAATAAAAACATAACTTTATTCTTCACAACTGGTCTAATGTATCAAACATAACTTTTAACATTTAATTGCTTTAAATAAGTCTACTTACTGTAATTGTAATTGGAATAAATACTTTGATACTAGTACTATTGCTTTTTATTGTCTTGTAGATGGTGTGAATAGTAGAGTATTCTCGTGAACAAATTTTATTTCGATTTTTTACTATTTATCTAGCCCTCTGCTTCAAGTACCACCTTCACCAACTTTCACGATCCAAAATGGTCCTCATCAGACCCAAGTTTCGGAAACTTTATCAGACCCAAGTTTCTGAAACTTTACTTAACAGTAATACTCAAATCAACTCTACTTCAACTTCAATAAATGTACCGAATAAAAACATAACATTATCTTTTCACAACTGGTCTAATGTATCAAACATAACCTTTAACATTTAATTGTTTTAAACAGGTCTACTTACTGTAATTGTAATTGGAATAAATACTTTGATACTAGTACTATTGCTTTTTATTGTCTCGTAGATGGTGTGAAAAGTAAAGTATTCTCCTCCGGGATAAAAGTGCCTTCGTCTTGGGCGCCCTTGACTCCCATGCTGCACTCAGGATTCTTGTCTTAACTCCCTCGCCATGCTCGGAAGTTAACTCTAAACTCCATCGCACCGCTCGGTATTAACCATGGGATATAAAAAAAACATACATAGAAAGTGTCAATTTTAACTGATGCAAAACAGTACAAAAATATTTTTATGAATAAAAACGAACATATTTTAGTAAACAATATAATATAATATAATATAATATATTAATAAAATATTATTGTGAATCATTTTTTATTTATTATTAAATTATAAAGCTAACTTTCTAGTTAGCTTTGTAATTAAACTACAATTAAATAATGTCACTGTGCACACGTGTTGTATGCATATGATCCATAGTAGATGACGGTACGGTCGGTACCTACCGCTACCCTAAGTAAAAATAAAATTAATCTACCCGCAATAGTTATGTTGCCGCAAAATAGCTAATGCCATAAAGAGACTCGATGACGCAGTGGATGACGTCTGTTTACAGTCACAAAAGTTAAGCAAATTCGCGCAGGTCGAGTAATTGATTTGTGATTAATAAGCGACCTCGGCGAACATTGCTTAACTTTCGCGATCGAAAACCTCGAGATTTTATGAACCTACGGTCACCCATCCCTTTGGCGACCTCGGCGAACATTGCTTAACTTTCGCGATCGAAAACCTCGAGATTTTATGAACTTACGGTCACCCATCCCCTTGACGACCTCGGCGAACATTGCTTAACTTTCACGATCGAAAAATCTCGTGATTTTATGAACCTACGGTCCCCCATCCTCTTGGCGACCTCGGCGAACATTACTTAACTTTCACGATCGAAAACTCACGATTTCTATGTACCTACGAGTGATGTATAGTGTAAAAATAGATAAAAATTCTATAAGCATCTTCCATTTATTCGCATAAAACGATTACAAACAAAATTCCTATGTTGTGTCGCGATTTCGTGCGTCGATATTACGTATTACACTCTAATTAGCGAAATAACCTAGGCTTACAAGAGTTGCAAGGAGTTATTTTGTTTCGAATATTAATTATAATTTCTTACATTACATACAATTAAACAAAATGTAATAAAACTATTGTTAACATAAATAATAATATATTTAAAGTCTAGTATAGTATAAGTATAATAACAGAAATAAAGTTTAATTTATTAAGAATTTGCATACACTTACTTTCCTCTAAATCTTCTTCAATAATTGAATCAGATTCCGAAAATTCATTGTCATCATCGACGCCTTTCGAAATGCGAAGAAGTTCAATTGAATCGCTCATGTTGCACTGCACTACTTTCCTCACTATGCGCTTAAGACGTCATCAGGCTATCGTCTATCCGTGACCACGGCGCCCAGAGAACTGATTATTAATGACGCGCTAGGGATGCGCCAGAGTTGCCATATTGGATTTATTAGGTGAAGTTGATTTTACGATTCTTTATTCATGTAGCTGAGCTACGATACGCTATGGTAGTGTTATTTTTCTTACATTTTATTTTATTAAAATAGCAATAATAATAAAATAAAATAACACGTTTTAGTTAAATTTTGAAAAGGTAATTCACAATAAAAGTACCTTCCGCAGTACAGCACTAGCGGTCTAGAGTAGACGACTTTGGCGTGTTGGACATAGTATTTGCTTAGATAAAAATCCATGTTTAATAGTTCAATATTTCTCAGTTCTTATGGCTATAAGAGACTTGTTTTTATACTTATATGTTGCAGGGATATTCTTTATTGCTGAATGTAGAAAAAAAATACCAGTAATAGTTTTTCAACACATTAATTTAATATTTTTGTAAGCCGGGTTTTTGTCAACTATAGATGTCATTGGCGCACAGGGCCCGCAAGTGCTGGTCAATTATAGATGACTTTGGCGCTCAAAAGGTTAAATGTAGCGCACCGAGAAATATGTACATAAGACGGTACTACTATCAACCGCGCTAGTCAATGTGCGCGATAGCAATAACCGGTTTCATGTTTTACGCGTTCTTCTAGACTCGGGTTCGCAGTCTAATTTTATAACGCAACAAGCGTTTGACAAGCTTAACTTACCGAATTATAACGTAAACATCGAAGTTCGCGGATTTAACAACACTTTATCGAATATAAACCAATATTGTAAGCTTCATATCCGATCGAAGGATAAAACTTTCTCAACCGATCTTTTTTGCTTCATAGTACCGAATTTATGTCGAATAGCTCAACTATTCAATACCGATATGCTCTGTATACCAAACCGATATAAGTTAGCAAACGATTTTTTTTTATGAAGCAGGAGAAATAGATATGATCTTAGGCGCGGAATTGTTCTATAGTATTTTAGGTAGGGGTCAGCATCGCCTGGACAAGGGCTTACCGATTCTACAGGAAACTCGTTTCGGATGGGTAGTGTCGGGCGCATTTACACCGTCTCGCCGCATCCGGACGATATCATTAGCTGTAACTCCATATCAAATCAAACCGAATATAACGAAATTCGAACATTACCAAATGATGAGATAATACTATGCGAGGAAAACTTTAGCAAGCACTCGCGATCAACTGATGGTAATTTCGTTGTAAGCTTACCTTTAAAACAGTGTCCGTCAACTTTAGGTAAATCCCGGCACATAGCATACAAACGATTAAAGGCTTTAGAAATTAAATTCATTCCCGACCCTGAACTTAAAAATAAGTACGTGCAATTTATGCGCGAATTCAAACAAGCTGGTCATATGAAGCAGATAACGATATCCTCTGAAAACCAGAACAATTTTTTACCACACCACGCTGTGGTTAATTACCAAAAGGAAACTACTCCGATACGTGTAGTTTACGATGAATCTTGCCCAACCGATACTGGACTATCATTAAACGATATCCAATTTAAGGGTCAAATAGACCAAGACGAATTAATTAACATCTTGTACAGATTTCGTGTAAACAAATACGTGATTTGTGCTGATATAGAACGCATGTACCGATCGATATACCTAGTTTCGCAACAACAAAATTTACAATGCATACTTTGGCGAGAACATCCCGAGCAACCCATTAATATTTACGCTTTGCGCACACTCAGCTTCGGTCTAAAGGCAGCCCCGCTAGCGACGCGTTGTTTACTACAGCTGGCGCGCGAGTTTAGGGATCGATTCCCGGCCGCGGCCGAGGCCAACGCGCGTGTTTTCTATATCGACGATTATATTAACTCTAATGACAATAAAATACAATTAGTAGAAACCGCGAAGCAAGTAGAGATGATATTAGATACCGCCAACTTCAAGTTAAGAAAGTGGCGTTCTAATTCGCAACAAATTTTAAACGAAGTAACCGACACGCATAAAAATGGACAGGTAGACATGGAAAATACGAATTTGTATACGAGGTTTAGGGACCGGTCGAGTAAAATACTGGGTTTGGCATGGAACCAAATTGTTGACTATTTAACATTTACATTTCAAAAAAACTTAGTAAACGAAAAAATAACTAAACGAAGTGTTTTGTCTGGTTTGTCTTCTATTTTTGACCCATTAGGTTTGTTAACGCCCCTTTTAATTAAAGGCAAACCTATTTATACAAAATCTATTCATTCTAAAAATAGACTGGGACGAATCTTTACCGATAGCCTTACAAGAAGAATGGAAAACTTATAGCGAAATGATTTATTCATAACGCGACACGTCATTATTAATGACATAGTCGAAGTTGAGATTCACGGATAAGCTGACAGCTCGTTAAACGCCTATGGAGCGGCGATTTACCTAAGATCGATCGATAAACATAATAACGTGGTGGTACGTTTACTGTGTTCGAAATCAAGAGTAGCTTCAAAGGCACGAAAATAAACTATTCCGCGACTAGAATTACGGGCGGCGGTACTACTAGCTCATTTGCATAAAAAAAAAGAAGTGTGCAATTAATAGGCAATCGTCACAGTCATTTTTATGGTCAGACTCGAATATTGTTTTAGCTTGGATTAAATCCTACCCTGAAAAATTTCAGTGGTTTCAGGCAAACCGAATAAAAGACATTCAGTCATTAACCGATATAAGTAATTGGCACTGGGTGAGCACACATGACAACCGCGCGGATCTCATAACCCAGGGATCAACCGAAAGAATTTGTCATAATGTATTGTGGTGCCAGGGGCTCGCGTGGCTTCAAAGGAACAAATCGGAGTGGCCCAACAATAAACCACCACCGATTAAAACCGAAATTAATGTAGTTTATTGTAACCCTATTGAGATTTCGAACACAGTCACACATGACTTAATTCACAAATATTCGAATTACACTAAATTAATACGAGTATTTCCTGTGTATTACGATTTATTCAAAATGTGAGTAATAAGCAAACAAAATTAAAGGGCTGATTATCAGTAGATGAATTAAATAAATCTGTTAACAAACTAACTCAACACTGAAAAAAAAGATTTTCTACAATACTACAAGAACGCATAGTTAAAAAAAAAAACTGTTGTATGTACGAAAAACGGGTTAAGATAAATAAAAATATAGTATCATTAATTATGTGACTTGTAAACATTATCTTATGATTCTAGTTAAGCGTGATTTTGTAACAATTTTAAATCGTTTTGATTAACCACTAAATATAATTATAAGAAATAGTATTGTAAAATGTACGATTTACGTGTAACGGTAAAAATACGTATTGTAATCAGTACCCGTCAATAGGTAACATGTACTATGTGTAGCGAGAGCGGCGAGGTGGGGGAGGGGGCGCCCAGCAAATATCGTAACCTGCTTTTCGATTGCGTCATATTTTTATGTCATGTCGGTGCGTGCGGTCAGTGAATTGATGATTGACAATGGAGGAAGATATAAAAATGTTGTTGCAGGTGTGGAATTTAGAGGATTACATCGAAACATTTGCAAGTAAGTAAAGTGTTACCCTTTAAAGTCTGACTAGTTGTTTAAAACCTATTTGCCAGAGATTCATGTTTGCCGGTGCACGTTGAGTTGTTAGGAATCTGTCTAAAGTAGGTATAAAATAACAATGAAATATTTAACGATTCATTTGGGTATTTCAATTCGGGATTTATTAATGTATCTACGGTTATTTTCGAGTAATGTGGGTATGAGGAGCTAGATGGCGCAGTAGTTAAAGGCGTTCGATTTGCGATCGTCGCCGTTAAGCAACTTTCGCTATGCCTGGTCACCTGGGTGACCAAATAAAAACATCTCGAGCTCCTCCGTGCTTCGGAAGGCACGTAAAGCCGTTGGTCCCGGTTGTTGTCGTAAGATTGGCAGTCGTTAAAACCCACCAAACCGCATTGGGCCAGCGTGGTGGGTTATGGCTCAATCTCCCGACGTACTGTTGTGTATGTGGGAGGCCTGTGCCCAGCAGTGGGACGTTTATAGGCTGATGATGATGATGATGATGAATGTGGGTATGCTTTTATAACATTGAAATTTCAGTACATACGATACTCACCGCCATATTTGAATGCTATGGGCATAAGTAATTTAAATAAGTTTATCTTAGAATCGTTTCAAAATAAACCGTTTGAAACCCAAATCTGTGACTTTAAACTCGTTCACGACCACGTCATAGTGTAGTAGTTAGTAATTATTACACTACGACGTGGTCATGATTTTAATCATTTTAAACAAATTTAAAACGAGTTTTAATCATGGATTTTGATTTAAAACGCTTTTTTTTGCAACTAGGTATAATTACGACATAGTAAGTAATACAAATCATGTAGATATCTACTATGACAGGTTTTTACTAGGAATACTTACTAAGTTTAATCATGCATGACAAAGATTTCAAAAAGCCAAGTGCGCCAATTTAAAAAACGTAAAAAAGCTATTACTGACATTCTTAACTTTGTTACACTTATGAAAACCTTGTCTTGTCTGAATACACTCAATATTTTTACAAAAAAAATAAAAATGTTTAGGTGTAGGTACTCTGAATCCAAATATTGATTTTATTATGTACCTACCCTACCTAATATATAACATTTTTTTTACAGAAAACAAAATAAACATTGATTGTCTACATCTTTTAGATGTAGACAATCAATGTTAAAAGATGATGATAAAAGAGTTGTTTCCAGTCATAGGTGACAGGGCAGTATTTACAAAAAATTTGGAAAACTGGGTAAAATTGTCACAACAGACAGACAAAGAAAATGTGATTGTAAGTACTTAAATCTAATTGAATTCTAGTGCAGACGCCAGCACATCAACCTATCCAAAACTGTCAAATTTTTTCAATACATTTTTCAACCATATGTATTTTAAAGTCTATTGAGGAAATTTGGCACAGACAGCGCAGCGCAGTGCCACAGTGCGATTCTCTAAGTTAAAGTCGTAAAGTTGGTGCCGCTGCGATGAGAATGACTCTGTCTCTTTCATATTCATAGAATTGGAAAGAGACAGCAGATCACAGTCATGCGCACAGCGTCTATGTGTCGCTTGCATTCGCATGCAGTCCGGCAGATCTGACGAGAAATCCGTCAATTTGGCAACACTGTGTGTGGCGGCGTTTCTTCAAAGACGCTTGCGACGATCCATATCTATTTAGGGCTGCCGCTAACTATGAGCGGTTCTTTTTCGATATGAATTCGAATTCGTAATTCATATCGTGTGTAAATTGTGTAATGGATGTAAAGTGAAAGAGGTTTGATGAGACACTGTTGCTTAAAACACAAGTCAAATGCGTTGAAAAATTTTGACATGTCAAAAAATATCTAGATGGCGGAGTGGTTAACGCCGCCCGCCTCCCGGTTTGCGGAGAATGTGGGTTCGATTCCCATCTGAGGTAGTAAACTTTTTTCGGCGTTTTAATATCTCAATGTTAATAAGATAAGAATTCGTGATAAAAGAAAAACGTTGTTTATTAGAAAAAAGAAACGGTGGCGCGAATAATAAATAAATTGATTTCAAGTACCTATGTAGCATCCACATAAAAAGACCTAATTTTGTTGTTGATTTATTTTTCTTAATTCTGAATTCACGTGATGCAGACCAAAAACAGCTAGTCGCACTAGTAGTGATGGGATGCGTACCAGTTTGAATCTCAATCATTACCATCAGTAGCTTGTTTAACCATTATGTTATGATCCTTTTAAACTTTTACGAGCAAACATTTTTGGATATTTTTATGACCAACACAACAAATCCCATAAAACTGTAGTCAATACAGTAACATGTTAATCTTAGAATTGATATTCCAAGTGTGTTAGTTTGTGTACAATGTAAACCTGCTGGTGCGTTGTGGTTATGGATAATTACAGTTTTTGTTTTTTTTTCTATTGAATTGCAATCTAGATTTATTAACATTTACTTGATAGTATAAGTTTTTTGGTTTACCAAATTAACTAATAAAAATTAACAGATAAATTATTGATCTAATCTAATAACTTTTATAATTGTAAATTCGCTTAATATGCAAGTTTGGACGATAGCTTTAATTATTTAAGTTTGTCTATTCATGTTTGTAAAAAAAATGTGAAAGAGTTTGTTATCAACAAAAGGCCAAAGTTTTGACATGTCAGTAACTTCTAGGATATAAGTAAGTAATGGCTGCTTTGATTTTTTCGGCAGTCAACTTATGCATTTTGGTGCATTCGCGTCGCGTCGCGTGTGCGTAAAAATGCCTAGGTACACGAACCAGCAATATCTTGAGATGCTATTTTGCTATCGTGAGAGTGACGAGGTAGTAAGTGGTGCTATGCGCTTAAACGAAGAGAGAGTTTTTTAGTTTTAAGGTGTAAATAAGACTTGTAAATACATAGGTGATGAACTTTTAAACCCGCCGAATTAGTGTAATAATAATCATGTGCCGATCACAAAAGTTATTTTAGTTCGTCCTTTAATCAATTTTAATTTATTTACGAAATTTTAGCACAGGTTTTCACTTTTATTTAATTATTATTACATTAGTTTGACAGTCCAAAGCCTGCTATGTGTGATGGGAAGCTTATCACCTTTCCAGTTCGCTGATGTAATAAACTGGAATGCTATTTAACACCATGTAAGTACCTACCGACACCTATTAATTACGCAGCTTTTTAGGTATTAATGTTGCCTTTATTGCGAGACATTAGTTTAACTTAATTTAGTGTAAATAAATAGGTAAGACTGATACTTATTATCACAATGCTTTAGGCTGTTTAGTTGTCGAGGACATGAATGGTCATCTGGTCATTTGGTTTGGAGTTAGCGGCAAGTGCTTAGCGTACGGACGCGACATTAGAAAACTACCCATTGATCTTTCATTTGTAAGGAAAGATAATTGTAACTTCTCATAATGTGTGGTGTGATCGATTTTTACTAGGATTGAATTGAAATTACGTTCATACATCATAACACTTATCATAATTACAGTTAAAATGTGGCCATAACATAACTTGATGCTATCGATAGTCGTTGGACTTAACTGCACCTTATACCTACGCACATTTCAAAAGATTGCAGACTAACGTAGGTACTTATCGCCCAGCTGACAACGCGCACGGGTCAACAGTCGGCCGGCCAGCCATTCATTGCCTGCGCGTTGTAAATAATCGTTATTTTTAATTGTTTTTAATTTTGTTTTTCTTATGCTATTGGCTTAAAATTAATTAGATACTCAAAGACCTTCTAATTAAAATTTACAAAATGAATTATTTAATAAAAAATAAAAAAAACACGAATTTCTTTTTTGTCATTTTTGTCATGTTTAAAACACTTGACCTGACCAGCCCTAGAAGTTCTAGCAGTCACCTTATATAGTCCCATTAGGTATAAGAATAGTAGCCAATCATTCTCCTTATTTATTAATTCATTTAAACTAGTTTCTACTTGTTTTAAACGTGTGTCTAAGTTAATTGTGTTATTGTTAATAATTTCAGTTGTATTTACAATACTACCTACTTAACATAGATGAAATAAAAGTACCCTTTTTGGAAACAACAACTTGGTTATTATTTAATTCGGAGATTAGTTTTTCGTATCTAACTGCATCTTCGTGATCAAGATTTCCTGAGATAATCTTAATGATTGAGCCTAGTGGATTTATAAGACCTCTTCTAAATCGTTGTTGTGGCATCAGTTGGTGATATTTATCTATTGTTATATCGCGAAGATATTCCGCATGTTTTAAGATACTAATAAAATCATGAGGAAATGATTCATTTAATGTAACTAAAATTTTAAGTTCGTTAAATTTTGATATGGTATAGGTTAAATCGTTATAAATGCTTTCCAGATTTATGTTTTTTATAATTGTCCAGTTATCTATTTGTAGATGAGCTTGACCTTCCTTTACAGGCAGGATCCCTGGATTTCCTTCAAGGTTTTGCAGACGAAGGGCCAGCACCGGCATCGCTACGGTCAGAATACACCACCTGTGGAGGGCGTTTTATATTTTTAATTGGTGCTTTTGTTTCTCTATCACCTACTATAAGTGGAACTACATTTTTACAAGTTTGCCCTGTAACCTTAGCCTTGCGATATCTTGCCTTGTCTTTACCTTTTCTCTTATTAATATCTTTTACGTAAACTAGGTGTCCTTCGGGAAACTCGAATCCCGTTTCTCCACCTTGTTTGTCTCTAATCTTTTCCTTACTTCCTATTATTTTATCGGTTAAATATTGATATAAGAATTTTGTACGTTTGGAGTGATCTTTAACTAATTGTTGTACATAAGACCTTTCTAAATTATTGTTAAATGGATTATCTGTATCAGTATGTCCAAGGACAACTTCAAACGGCGTTAACCCCGTTACAGAGTGTATTGTGTGATTGTAAACCATTATAGTGTATGTCATGACTGATGCGGCATCAGTGCATTTCCTTTCGTATTTGGCGATTCGATAAATTTCAATGATCGTGGAATGTAATCTTTCAATTAAACCCATAGAATTAGGGTTGTTAGGTGTACCAATGTGAAGTGAGATTTTATGTAAACTTAAAAATTCTTTTAAAAGTTCATTGTTGAATTCGGTACCTGGGTCTGAACCTATTTTCTTGGGAATGCCGTAAAAAGAGAAATATTTCATTAAAGCTCTTACAATCTCCGGTGTAGTTTTATTTGAAATTTCGATAGCTTGGCCTAATTTACTAAATGCGTCGATTAGCGTCAGATAGTATTTTCCTTCAATAGAAAATGTATCAATAAACAGTTCTTGAAACGGAGCATTTTGAGTTTGAGTTAACTGAAGTAAAGGTTTGATAGGTTTCCTATCGTACTTCATTGTACGACAGGCTTCACAGGCGTTAATAATAGCAGCAACGGTTTCTGACATGTTTTCCCAATAATAATTTCTACGGATTCGTACTAATGTTTCCCTAATTCCGCGATGGCACGTTTTGCCTTCGTGATGTTTTAATACTATTGCCTTTTGTTCACCCTCATTTTCAACGTATACTATTCGTTCTGTGCATTCATATAACTGTACCATCTCTTTCTTGAATAACTCTATTATTAATTTGCTAAACTGTGCACGATGTTTTTCCTCTTCGAAGTAAATGAAATATTTAATTTTTGGTCGAATATACTCTTTTAAAAATTGCTTAATAAGCTCCGGTTTATCTGTAGGCATAAAAACTTCTAAAATCTTTTGTCTTTTTCTTGAAATATCTTTTACATTAAACTCGTTTTTAAACCAAGAAAATATTAAAATTTTATTGGGTTTGGTGTCGATTGCCTCGTGTAAGATGGGTATGCCTGTTGATTCTAGCTCTATAGCAGAGTGTATAGTTTGTGACTTATTACTTTCTGCAGACGGCGATCTAATAGGATATTGTTCTACATCGTCTGAAATGAAGTTGTTGCTGTTGAAGATGAACGGCGTTTTTGTTTTTATGATAATTGTTTTATATTCTTTATAACATCTTCAATATGTTCTTGTAAGTTTACGTCCTCTTCATCAACATTCACTTGCATGGAATGTCCTTCATCATCTGAATCTAATGCATTTACTCTAATTCTGGATAAGGCATCGGCATTTGTGTTTTGTTTACCAGA
Source organism: Scoparia ambigualis (assembly GCA_963921215.1). NCBI lineage: Eukaryota > Metazoa > Arthropoda > Insecta > Lepidoptera > Crambidae > Scoparia > Scoparia ambigualis. Next base: position 30,593,047 of record OY992514.1, read on the forward strand.
TTTATATATGATTTCGAAATTATAATCTTGTAAACGCAATCTCCACCGCGTGAGCTTGCTATTCGGATCTTTCAAAGAGTTTAACCAGGCTAGTGGCCTGTGATCTGTATAAATAAGGAATTTTTTTCCATATAGATATGGACGGAAATGCTTTATTGACCAAATTATAGCGAGCAGTTCGCGTTCGATAGTACTATAACGAGTTTCGGTGTCGCTCAAGGTACGGCTAGCATACGCAACAGGTTTGTCATTACCTATTGTCCCTTGTGACAATACCGCACCTAAAGCTACATTGGACGCGTCAGTAGTGAGTATGAACGGCTTATCGTAATCAGGGTACTGTAGTAGAGGAGCATGTGTCAAGAGTTCTTTACATTTATTAAAAGCATCGATATATTCCTGGTTGATAATAATTTTGTTTCTTTTCTTTAAACATGAAGTAAGTGGTTTTGTGATTTTCGCAAAATCGGGAATAAATCGTCTATAATAGCCTACAAGACCAAGAAAACTTTTGATTTCAGTAGTGCTTTTAGGTAAAGGGAATTTAAGTACTGAGTCTATTTTATCGTCGTTAGGACGTAGTCCATGTTCCGTTATAACATGTCCAAGGTAAAGTACTTCTTTCCTCAAGAATTCTGTTTTATCAAGCTGAATTTTAAGGTTGGTGGCTCTTAGTCTGTCGAATATAAGTCGTAATTTGTAAATGTGTTCTGCCAAGCTTGTGGAGAATACGATGACGTCATCAAGGTAAACCATACAGTGTAATCCTTGAAGACCCCTCAATACATTGTCCATTGTGCGTTGGAACGTCGCAGGCGCTGTTTTTAGTCCGAACGGCATTCTGATAAATTCAAAATGGCCGTTCGCAGTAAAGGCGGTTTTTGTCTGTCGTCCTCTTCTACCTCGATTTGGTGGTACCCACTAGCTAAATCTATGGTACTAAAGTAAACGCTTTTACCTAATTTGTCCAATAAATCGTTAATATTGGGTAGAGGGTATTTATCATCAATAGTTATGTCATTGAGCCGTCGATAGTCAATTACCATGCGGTATTTTATTTCTCCGGAAGCATCCATCTTTTTAGGAACTAGATGTACAGGAGCATTCCAAGGGGAATGGGATTCTTTAACAATGTTATCTGATAATAATTTTTTTACTTGATTGTTAATTTTGTCTGTCTGTGCGGGTGATTGTCTATACGGTTTAACATATATCGGGTCTTCGTTTTTTGTACGAATTTTATGTTTCACCTGATTTGTAAAAGATAATGGTAACTGATCGCAATAAAAAATATCTTTATATTCTCGACAAAGATTGTATATTTTATTTTTTTCTTCATCGTTAACATGATCGAGTCGCAGCTTTTGTAAATTATTTTCAAGTAATGCGTCAGTCTCTATTTCTGTAATATTTTCCGTATAATTTAGATAGCAATTTGTATTTTCATATTTTATAACTGTCAAAGGTTGTGTTACGGTAAGTTGTAAGGTTTTATCAGATGTATTTTGGATAACTGTGCATGCGTATCCTTTTTCACAGTTTACTAATGCACTTGGCATTCTAACATCGGAATTAAATTGAATAAAATTTAAAATAGCTTCGCCAGAATATTGATCTGTTGGCAATTTAACACGCTTTTCGCAACGAGAAGGTAAATAAATTGTGTGATTTAAGTTATTTACTATAGGTATACTAGTAGTTTTAGTTTTTAACGTGAGATTTTTTAAATCGATGACTGCGTCTAGACTTTGTAAAAGATCATTACCAATAAGGCCATCGTATCTTGCGTCAACATTGTATAAATAAAATTTATGAGAATCACTGCTTTTAAATGTGGGCAAAAGTGGAATATTTATAACTTCGGTGTGATTACTAGAGGCATGCGTGCTCATTACGGTAAACGGTTCATATTGGATAAAATTATAAAAAATTTGGTAAGCTATTCGCGGGCTTAAAAATGATCTAGAGCTTCCTGTATCGATCATCATTTTGGCGTCGATTTCAGGAATGTATATATACGGTAATTTTAAATTAGGATCACAATTTAATTCTATGATTTCGTTTCTTCCTTCGAGGCTTTTATAGAAAATTTTTCAGTTGGTTGAGAATTATCTTGTTTCGTCCCTAATTCATATTCGTGTTGATCGGTGAGATAACTGCCATAGTCAACGTTATCTTCACAGTAGGTCTCATCGTATGTCTGTTCGTAATCAAAGTTATTATTTTCATTATTGATGTCTAACTCGTTGATTTTAAAACCCTCTTGTGGTCTAAGAGGAATTGTCCTCATTGACACATCAGTAGCCTGATGGTAAAGTGGCTGTATTTGAGGTCTATATCCGAATTGTTGCGGTTGGTTATTAGCGGTAAATGGACGGTACCCGAATTGTTGTGGGGTCCTAATAAAGTTAGGCTTATAACCAAATTGTTGTGGTGCTAAGTTTGGTCGGTACCCAAACTGTTGTTGCATTACGTTTGGTCGATATCCAAACTGTTGTGGACTCGCGTAGTTAAAATTAGGCTTGTTAAATTGTGGGCGGAAACCCATGTTAGGCTGACTAAATTGTGGACCTTTATTTTGCGGTAACAATCCGAAATTGAATTTTGGTGTGAATCCAGGATTTAAGTTACGGTTCTGTTGAAAACTGTTAAATTTAAATCCTTGATTTTCGGCTGTTAATGGCTTTTGAGTATTACCAGAAATTCGATTTCGCATTTTGTACTGTTCGTGGAAATTTACTTCTTCAAGTACTATTTTTAATGCATCTTCTAAGGTTCCTGGTGACCGTAGTCGCACTATACGTACCATTTCCTCAGGTAGATTGTATAAAAATACTTTTGAAGACATGTCATTATAAATGGTAATTTTCGCGGATTTCATATTTTCATCTGATGATAAATTCACCTTTGATATTAAAAGCGATCTTACACTCTGTATTCGGTTACAGAAATCTAAATAAGCCTCACCGTTTTTAATTTTTAAAGATTCCAATTCTAAACTAATGCATTGCTCGCTACGCGGATCCCCAAAATGTTGTTCCAATAAAATTCGTAACTCGGTCCAAGACAGTATATCTTCGCGTTCTGATAAAAGCGCGGCTGCGTTGTCTGTAAGCCGGCTAGTCACGGCGTGATACACATATACATTTTGTTCCTCCGAACCTCTATATCTACTAATTACATATTCACTTTTTCTTAAAAATAAGTTTATTTGTCTTTTATCACCTCCATACAATGGGATGAGACGTAAAATTTCATTAGGAATGGCAATAATTTCTTGCGACATTTTATTTAATTTTATTACTTACTTACTTAAAATAAGGTATTTAAAAGGATTTTTATTTTATTTTTAAACCTTTTATATTTATAACTACTTATTTTTAACTTAATAGGCACTTACAGATTTTAATGCAAGGTAACCAATAACATTTATTGCTATATTTAATTTAGGCACTTTCAGATTTTTATGAAAAATAACCAGTAACGTTTTACACACCCAAATAATGAGAAACACAGGGAATGTGAAAGGATTGGCGAAAAGTTGTACTCACAAACCGATTCGCCCCATGCTCAGCATTCAGCAACCACTTTCCTTGACTAATTTATTTGTTCGAGGATTTACTCTATAATGCTATTCGCGCCGCGATCACTAACAGGCGAATTTGGACACCCGTTTAATTAAAGCGATAACGACACAGCCTTGAGCAAATCCTACCGGCTGCGCCAGTCAAGTTTTGGGAGAGTCTAAATTAGTTTTTAAAAATTATAATTAAATAAAACTAGAGAGTGTTGCCGATTTGGAGGCCTATTTAATAATGAATTAATATCAATCAGGAGAAAAGTTATTGCAAAAATTTATGTTGATCCCTAGACACTTTTGAAGTGTGTATTTCGTATAGAAGTTCCGCTTAATTGTCCCTGTAACCGTCTTGCACCAATCGAAATCAAACTTGCATCTTCAGGAGGATCTTCTAATCCAGCTATACTCAAAGAATAATGAAAATTATAACCGTCACGTTCACGTATGAAGTTATGCAATACACAACAGGCTTTCACACTGAAGTCCACGCTAACGTTCAGTGGTCGATTAAAGATTTTAAATTTGTTGCTTAATATACCAAATGTACATTCAATGTATCTTCTGGCACGTGTCAAGCGGTAATTATATATTCTTTTTTCTCGTGGCAAGATTCTTCCAGCGTAAGGTCTCTGTAAATGTTGAGATAATGCAAAGCCTTCATCTCCAACGAACGTAAATGGTATTGGCACTCCATTGTTAGATATTGGTCTCGCGTTAGGTATATTATAATTTCCTTGCCTTATCTTTTTGCTCCATTCACTACATTCATTTATTGTTGAGTCTGCAGCCTTTCCATAACATCCAACATCTATTATCGATAAAATTATAATTCGCGTCACATATTGCAAGCAATACGATGGAAAAATATTTTTTATAATTAAAATACTCTGATCCACTATGTTGAGGTTTTATTACTCTAATATGTTTCCCATCGATAGCCCCAAGTAGGTTCGGAAAATTTGCGTATCTCATAAATCCTTCAGCAGTTTTAAGATGAGATTCTTCGGTTGGTTCTGGCATACAGATGTTTTTTAATTTATCCCATAATATTTTCACTGTTTCACGGACAATAATACCTGCCGTCGTTTGTCCACACTTAAAGTCATAGTGAATATCTGAGAAATAGCAACCCGTAGCTAAATACCTGAAAAAATTAACATTATTAAACTTCTATTTTCATCGTAAATTTTATATTTTTAATTTTATATTTTTTATATTTTTTAAAATTATTTTTTAAATTACCTACAACTGCTTATTTAAAATAAATTAAAACTAACTTGATAAATAACTAACTAACTATATATAATATTGTTTTCAGTCATTGAACTTCAAAAAAAATGAAAGAGTATTAAGGACGCTAATAAAAGAGACAAAACGAAGAACAATAACTGTTCCAGTGGATCTGGAGCTAAGCCTAGAAGACCCTACATATATTCCAATTTGCTAACATTTTTTGACCCGCTTGACGAAATAAGATCTCCAAGTCAAAATGATGATGTAGCACAGGGGCATGACCAAGACTGCGATTTTTTAAGACCACATTCACCGAAAAAGTCCAAAAAGACTCCAAAACATGAAGACTCACAAGATAAATTGTATGATGCACTGACAGCAAATCTCAAACAGTCTAAAGCAAATAATACAATGTTATCTGAAAATCCCGACTTACTATTCTTAGTTTCGTTAGCTAAAGATTTTTCTGGCATTAAAGAACAATTTAAATTAGATGCCAAAGCTGATATGATAAATTTAATTCGCAAATATAAAAATAAGGAACAATCATCGAGAACATTACATGGAAATAGATACCAAGGTGCATTTTAATACGAACATCAGTATGGGTGCCAGTCTGGATATCAGTCTGAATTTCAGCCTCAATATTCAAGTAATCAATCAGCGCCAAGAAACAAACCTGGTAGTTCACTACTAAATATGGATAGCAGTGAATCGGTTACAAATGACTCCGATATCATATCTGACATGTATAATGATATTAAATAAATAAATCTTATTTTCTCTGTTCATAATCTAAGTGCACTTATAACTTTCTACGATTGATTTAGGACTGTTACAGGTCAATAAATAAATAAATACATAATAAATAAATAAATACAGGTTGTTTTCTTACCTTAACGTGATGAGTAAACGTTCTTCTGCCGATATACATGATCTCATTACTGTATTTTGACGAGTTAACTCCGGTTTTACAATCAACAGAAGTTCTTTGAATGATGAATATGACATTCGATAGCACTTATAAAATTTCTTCCATCTTCAATGTATTACCAATTTTTTAAACGTTGTATGATAATGACCACTTCCTTTTTCACTCGTAAATGGGTCTATCCAATAGATTCGGTTTTTTTTACGTTTTTTCTTTTTAAAAGAAGTACTAAAGCCAGCGTAAGCAATGTTGTCTCAACCGACGCCATTGTACAACTGGTCTCTGATCAAAACGCAAAGGCTACGAGCGACTACAGTGCGTATACGCGCTGTAGAGGCGCGTTTCACGATCGCCCCGTGTGCTTAAGTTACAAGGTTGCGTTCAAACCTCGTATGAAGCGCGTATACGCGCGTCATCTGCGCGTCGTCGGCGCGCATAAAAAACGCCGTCTGCTATGGGCCTTAAGGGGTGTACGGGGGGCGCGCCTCCGCGCCCCCTCCCCCTACCCCCCGCCACGGCGCCGACGCGGCGGGCGGCATAAGTCAAAGGAGTACCTAGTTACTTACTAGTAGGGCGGCTTTTAAATTCTTTCAGTTCGGTTTCTTCTGTGATCGGAAGCGCATAGTTTGATAACTTGACTGATTCTTTCGTCTATTTTATCTCTTCTCTTCGCGTTGTGATTCGTGGTTGTGTAGTTTGTGTGTGTGTGTTTGCGTATTTGCTGTGAAAGATGCCTTTCCATGCATTTAGTGTTCGCGAATACGTTAATATGGTGCTGTGTTACGGCATGGCCTATGGAAATGCCTCCGAGGCACTAAGACTTTACGGGATTGAACACCCAACCGCAGTTCAGCCTGCCAATTTTTTACTCAGGCAGTACAGCGCCTGCTGGAAAATCAGCCGATAATGCCGGTTTCAGAGGGAGGTGGCAGGCCAATACGTTTAGCGACAGAACAAGCGATTTTGGACGTGGTGCGCGAAAAACCCACGCCTTGGAACGCGAACGGCAGCAAAAAATTTAAGGAGACGCCATGGCCATCGCGCACGACATGTAGTGTCGTACGAGTATAACACGGTGCACAAAGTGCTCACGAGAGACAGGCAACGACCCTATAAAATTCACAGGGTTCATGCGATTGTACCAGGAGACAGGCAACGTCGAATGGCTTATTGTGCGTGGGTCCTAGGCCAGAGCCGTCGGTTTGTGGAAAATATTATTTTTACCGACGAGTGCACGTTCACCAATAACGGAATGTGGAACCGCCGAAACGCCCATTATTGGTGCTCGCAAAACCCACACCAGATGCAAGAGACTGGATTTCAGACACGCTGGAAACACAATGTTTGGGCAGGTATAGTCCGTAACCAATTCTGGGACCCGTCTTCTTACCACCTAGAATGGACGGTTCTGCGTATCTAGAATTGATAAACAATTATTTAGCGAATACTCTCGACGATATGCTACTGGCACAGCTGCAAGTAACTTGGTTCCAGCATGATGGCGCACCCCCACATATCGTGAGGCCGGTCCGCGAGCGGCGACCATTGGATTGGGCGGTATGGGCCTCATTAATGGCCTCCACGATCGCCGGAGTTAACCCCCTTGGATTTTTGTTGTGGGGCCACGTCAAAGACAGGGTTTTTGACCGCCCTTGCCAAACAGCTGATGAGATGCATTAAAAAATTGTCGCTATTTTCGAAGAGCTTAAGCAGCGGTCTCTACGAGAAGGAATCCTGGAGTTGGTCCACCAGGAAAATCTGGAACAGGCGCGCTTATGCCTACACGTGGGAGGTCGGCAGTTTGAACCGCAGCTCGTCAGTGTCGAAAGGTCCCTTGATGACATCGATGGAGAGTAGGTAAGTAGGTAGACTAGCCTAGACTTAAACAAAAATTTTCTACAAACAATCATGGAGCGAAAACAATGAGTTCATGAATAAAACCGCGCAGGGTGCGTGGTACGGTACGGACATGGCGCGCGCTTTTTCATGTCACTCATACGCCTATTGACTTCTCTCTCGTCCCGTAACACACACACATGCACACTTTGTTGCACACATGCGTTTCATTGCGTGTCTCAGAAAACACCCGTTTTTAAATACCTAAAAATTAAAGTAGTTTCCCATCAATTATTTTTACTGAATGTTTCTTAGTTTGATGTACACTCGGCGTCACGTCAACCTACCCTTAAGGCTCATCCGTCGTAAAATACCGCGAAACTAAGTAACTTTGTAACCATTTTCTTCCTAAAATATGGTACTTTCGGAAACAAAAAAAATACACAGTAATTACCAAGATATGATTAGTGATTTGGTTTTTCTCTTTTTCAATTTAAACCAGAAAAAAAAAATAAAAAAAATATCTAAAGTTACCCCTATTTTCCAGTTGTAACCATTTTACTGCTTCAATTTCAATCACAAACGTATGAAAATTTATATTCTATTATATAAACCAACAAGAAATAACATGGTTTTCTTAATTTTTTTAAATCCAATAAATATTATGTTATTTCTCAAAAATTCCGACTAAGTTCCTACTGTCACCCCGCTCTCGTCCAAGCAGTCAGTGCGGGGCGAGACGTGTTGCTAGACGAACCTGTGCTGCGTTGCGTGTGAGAGCAGGCAAAATTTATATTTCGAAATAGTATTTGATATTTAGTTTGGACAGTGATCGGACGGCGTGTTTCATGAGTAATACTAGAGTGGTCATTTGACTGGAGAGCGTGTTTTAAAAATATTTTTTATAATAAGTAATTTTTTTTGCAAATAGTATTTTGCAAACTCGTAGGTACTTATAGTTTTCCGTGACCAAAGTCATAGTTTGTGAAAGATGGGAAAAAAGCAGAGGCGACAAAAAAGGAATCTCAAGTAACATTACAAAAAAAGGACATAATATCGATACTTGCTACTACTCTTTTAGTCTAGTTTGTTATTTTAGAAAATGGATGTGCCTTACATCTAAGAAAAGTCATTAAATGATTTCTATGACCATTTTTATATATGGTTGGGCTTTTACGAGTAAGTATAACGAAATAAGATTTTGACGTTTTTTTCGTTAAGCATTAATTTATGAACATCACATGACATGCCACCTAAAAATGTAGGTATAATTTGACATTGAAAACGTTCTATAAGTCTCATTTTCAATGTGTCTAAAATAGTTAGGTAGGTATTATTGGCCGTATTGCTACATGGATTAGACAGAAAAAAAGAGAATAAAAAATAAAGTAAGACGGCATTCATAGCTCGTTTTGACCAAAATGTGCTTTACGTCAATTTAAATTGCAGGTCGACACAGAATAAATAATAGTACTACGTATCGATAATATTCATAGGTATGTTTTCAATCTAGTTACCTACCTAGGTATACATATTTATGCATATATTTGATCCAGTATTTTTCTTTGTTAAGAGTACCTATTGTTTTATTGACGAGTGTCTGTCTATAAAATGATTGTAAAACAGATGAGTTACGCTCTTCATTCATACCTACGAGTTCAATTCCCACAGAAATTCAGTTAATTGTTTAGCGTGAGTATTAGTGTCGTATTCACTGTAAATCAAATTGAATCTTACAGCCTTATAGTGACACATTGTTCACGATGCCCTTATGTCTGATACAAAGTTTTTACAAAGGGCCGTTAAAAAAAGTTACTACCTACCTAATCTCATGCAGAAACAAAAGCAAACCCAAAGGATGTTGGGCAAAATACTCCCCCAGATCCGAAAGCCACTGAATAAGTGTGACTCAAAACACCAACCTAAAATGACCATTTTAAATTATGACGCCTTTACAAAATATCCCCGAGATCATGAGCTAAAACTGTAAAAGCAAAAAAAAAAACATTTTACTCACCAGATAACGTGATATAATATTATTATTTAAAGCCTGACCAGAAAAATAAAAAACCTGGTCTAGGGGCGCCTCAAATCCTTTTTTTATTGCAACACTAAGTAAAGTCATACCCATGTGAATTGGCAAGCGTTAAATTTTTTTCATACTATTAGATATAGTAGGTACCTATCATTAATTTATTTATTATGGTGTCATTGGAAATCCAAAAAAGAATATTTCTGATTCTGGATTGATGTAATCTAACGTGCTCCTGCCTACATAACAAAGTCAAGGGTCAAAGAAATAAAATTATGAAAGCCAGATTTTTAATACCTATCATTAATCAAAATCAGTACCTATCTAAATAGGTATTTAACTATATCATACGACATTTTATGTTCATCATTATCAGATTGCACCAATGCAGATATATCAGACTCATTGTAACTTCCATTGCATAATGAATCACTTTCACCGTCACCCACATAAATCACTCGGTACTTCTTTACGAACTGGATAAAATTCATAAACTTTATGAATAATTGCACACTTCAAAATCATCTAGTTTAATTTTCTGTTTTGGTTTTGGTTTATTTTTCTTAGGCGTAGAAAATACAGCTGACGTATGTCCTTCTCTTTTTAATTTCATTACAAAAGAACGAGACACACCTAAAAAACATAAATTACTTAAAACTTGAATAAAATAGGTAAAAATGTACAAACGCGTCTCCTAAATTGGGGGTCGGGGGGTGTGGGGGGAGGGAGGTTAACAATTTATTAAAATAAAAAACTTATTGCCTTTTTTGAACACAACTAACAAGTACAATAAAAATCGAGGCCAATCATTCATCTAAGCATTGAGCTTTCTCTCCAACAAACATTGTAAACAACTTTTCTCTCACGACTATATGAATAGTTTTGAGCATTATAACGCAAAAAATTAAAACTAATAACAACATATCAAATAATAACAAAATTAACGATAAATAGTCCGTGCTGACACTTTGACAGCAATGAACAGATGACAATGATGTCATGATAATGACGTTTTATAGTTACTGTTGCCAGTAAAGGAAATTAGTGTCATTATTTTTCCGCATCATGACCTGCGGGTCTATCGGCAAAAAAATATGAATATGGACATCATGGGCTTCATTTGACATTTGTAGCCCATATTTTGTCCTTATATGGGCATATTATGGGCTTCAAATGTCAAATGAAGCCCATGTCCATATTCATATTTTTTAGCCGATAGGGTAGCAGGTTTTCTATTTTTGTGGTCAGGCTATACAATGAATATGTGAGGTTTTATTTATGAAACATTATTGTTGTTAAAACAATAATGAGCAAAACACGACAAAGGCTGGTTGCGACAAAATGCATTGCACGGAATTGCACTTAATTTGATCGATTAATTATTAACGGTTTTGTTTACATATTTAATATTTACGTCGTACAACTTAATACTTAATTTTTGTTTAAATGACAACGAAACACGTTGACAACAAATTATGTTAACAACGAAAAACGTATTAAGCAGGTAGGTATGCTAACACTCACAGCTTTACTTTTTTCGTTTCAACACAACATAGCCAGCTTTTTGTAATGCAAAAAAGAATTTTTATAAGCATGCTTTTTGAAAATCGTACAACGCATAAAGGTTAAAAAAATAAGCACTTTTTTCCATCTCTAGTAGTAATAGCAAACCTAGAGTTGAACATTGATACCTCTTGGCGCGCGCGATGTTTATCAGCGGGTAGTGCGGGGGTGAAGTATAAGCTCCGCCCGTACGCTCAAGGTCGTTGGCGACGGTAGGAGCCTTAATGGACTTTGACCCGTTTGAAGTCGTACGCGGAGAATCGTGCGAGAGGGTCCAGTATATTTTTGTTACTTCGTCTCACTCGGACTGGCGAGCGTGCCCCCCGCGCGCCCGCGCTCTGACGTCACTACGACCGCACCCCGCGCGCGCCCAAAATTTTTATATTGCAGCTTTTGAGAACTCGTCGCGCGCAAAAACATAGTTTCAAGAATTTCTGTTTTGCAGTGGACGCTGCGGTGCAACGCGTTTGGATTTATACCTACTCGTGTAGTAAACAACCATGTCATCGTTTTTTAATTAAAATGAAAATTTACATGTAAATAGGTTTAGCTTGAAAGTAATTTCTGCACACAAACTAAATCTTTAAAAACAATAATAGGAATAAAATTGTTGTGTTGAACCCTGCTGTGATACCTATCTTTTGAGATTCTAATATTTTTACCTGATCAAACGAAGTGAATGACCTGAAGTGAAGTTTGATAATAATTGTTTTGTCTTCGACGAAGTGGGTAAATAAAAAATATATTTACGGTTTGTTTAAATTTTAGAATCCACAATAATAATTAATCATGACATGATACCTAACCTACTTGAAATTGCACAGGTAGGTAATGTACGCAACAGCAAGTAGATTTACATCTCGACTGTGATTTTTGCGTAAAATGGCCAATTTTGGCGTTATGGATCTCAGAAACCAAAATATATTAACAATTTTGACTTATTGAATAGTGTAGAATAGCTATTAGAATAGTGCATAGCAGCCTCGCTTTTTGTAAATTTTGCTTAACTTTTTAATTAAACCCAAAATTGCAGAGAAAGATTTTCATAAAATGCGCCAAGGCACTTTTTTGAGCTCCTAGATTGAACTACTGTTCTAAACAAATGAAATTACAAAAATTACAATGTTATCTCTTATATAGTCGTATAGTGCGTAGCGGCCTCGGAATCTGTAGATATCATTGATTTTATATAGAAAAAAAATCTTATTTTAAAACCAAAAAACTTCGAAAATCGCATTAAGTTACCTGTGAATTTCTCCTATCTACGATAATATTATTGAGCAAAATGTATACCAGAATAATCGTTACTTCATGATGAATAAAGATTTTATAATGAATTTATTATCCTATTTCGATAAAAATTTAATAAAAATGATAAATACAACTGCAAAAATACCTCAAAATGCGATGCGCCGGCCGTCTGAACACAGCTCGCCGCGACATTTGTAATAATAATATTAAGCATGATTCTATTATCCAATTTCGATAATGATGATAAATACAACTGCAAAATTACAACAAAATGCGAAAATGGACATTTTACGCAAAAATCACAGTCGAGATGTAGGTAATAGGCCTCTAAACGGGTTTTCTAAATACAAAAAAATCGTCGACATAATTTTCTTATTTGCCGCTGGGTTAGCACCACTTGCCATCTTTATTTCCATAACACTAAGGTTGTTTATGCAACATTTTTCGTATATGAAAAAAAATGTTGAACAAACAACCAATAGGTTATTTTTATTATTGAAATTTTTGCGTTCACAATGCTATATAGGATAAAAAAAATCGCGCTCGCTAGATTAGCGGTTAGAGCAGTGTACCGGCAATCCAAAGGTCATGAATTCGAATGCCATTTGGGCTTTTCTGAGACTGGTTGTTTTTTTTAATAAAAAGTTGCAATCACAACCTTGTTGCTAGATAAATGGAATTCTACTGATTTCAGTGGAAAGCGGCACATTTGAGTAGGTATTTCAAAGAAATCTCATCCTCGCGAGTACTTAGGTAAATTCAGACTGACTTTTTTACCGATTCTGACTTTAGCCTGTTCCTTCAAGGAACAAAAAATTACCAAAAAGAAATTGAGTTATAATTATCATATTGAGTTGAAAAAGAAACAGTTTTCTAGGTAGGTATGAAAATGTTTTAACAACTTACTTAAAATAATCTAAACAAACTTTTTTACTGTCTTAAATTATTGTATGCCTGGTTTGACATACCATGATATAATGGAAAAATTGATTTCACATGACCTTAATAATGTAGAAACTGTTATTATTTTAATTGGGAAAAGGGGAAATGTGAACAAAAAAGTATTAGTTAACTTTTATGAAAAATTACTTTCTTTAAATATTCCAAAAATTATAATGTTCACACTTCCTTACAGTAAAAACTTGCCACACGAAGAAAATAAATATAGATTTAAGCTTAATTTGACATTGAATACAATGGCTTTCTATGAAAAGAAAGAAGAATTAATAGACATAAATCAATTATTAGATAATAATTTTATATTGACAAAAGATAAATATTATCTTAAGACTTATTTTAAGCGACAGATAGCAAATTCGCTATCATTTTGAGCTGCAACATACTGACATGCCAATTCAGACTTTGGAATATGTTCCAAATAATTTAAATTACATTATAAGACAATAGAGGACACCTCTAGCAAATTATTGGAATTAAATTATAAGACAAAAGAGGAACTCTCTTGCAAAATGTTTGCAAATAAAATGAAATTAAATCAATGTAAAAATAGCTTTATAAAAAGCCCCGGTCAATCATTAAATTTAAAAAATGTAGAATCTTTGAACATTGTTCACCAGAACATCCAAGGAATGATGGGCAAAGATTTAGAGATTGAATTGTTCATGAACTGTAATAATATTGATATTCTTTGCATTACCGAGCACTGGCTTAGAGACCATCAGTTCATGTTCAATTTTAAGAATCATTTGGTAGGAAGTTCGTTCAGTCGAGGAAATGCAATACATGGTGGCTCCTTAATTATTTTTAGTAAAAAGTTTAAATTAAAAGAACGCAAAGACATAGTGAGCATCTCGGTTGAGCGAACAATAGAAATAGCTTGTGTGGAGTTGGAGCAGTTTGTTGTGATAAGTGTATACAGACCTCCTTCAGCATTGTATGATCTTTTTGAAAAAGTTATGGATGAGACATTGCGTAAGGTCCGCAATGTAGTTGTGTTGTTTATGTTTTTGAGTGGTAGAGCCACGCTGCGTTGCAGCACACATTGGGCCGGCTCGCCCGGCGTAATACCACCCTCTCACTAATATTCGGCGTGAAATAATGGCACTTGGTGCTGTTGTGTTTCGTCCGACCAGTGAGGGTTCCGGAGGCCTCTTCCCCCCCCCCCCCCCGCTCCTCCCAATTCCTATTCTTTCCTTAAACCTATTCCTCCCTTAAAGGCCGGCAACGCGTCTGCGATTCCTCTGGTTTTGCGGGTGTCCATGGGCGGCGGTGATTACTCTCCATCAGGTGACCCGCCTGCTCGTTTGCCTCCCTCTTTTATAATAAAATAAAATAATAATGTAGGTAAAACAATAATTGCGGTGATTTTAATATAAATTTGCTAGAAAACTCCACATTGTCAACTAAAATTAAAAACTTATTTCTATCATACAATTTGAATAATTTATTTTTGGAGCCGACAAGAATAACTGCCACTTCGGCCACTTGTATTGATAACATATATACAAATGTAAAACCACTGGCTAAGCAAATTATTAATAACCTGGACTCTGATCATTGTGGCCAAATGGTCAGCTTTCCACACCAGCGTAAGCAAGTGATGAAAAAGAATATCACTGTTGTGCCAAAAACTGCATGTCGGCTGGAACGCTTTAAAAGCAATCTAGATACAAAATTAAATTATTTAGAATACAATGACAACCCTGATGTCTTTTATAATGATATTTTTAACATATATTGTTCAGAATTTAATAAATCTTTTGTTCCAAAAAAGATCTCGGTTAGTGGTACTGCATCTTTTAATGAATGGGCTACAATTGGTATTCACAAAAGTAGGAAACGCCTTTATGAACTTTATGGTGAACGCAACTATAACACCAGCGACGACTTCAAATTATATGTTAAAAATTATTCAAAGTTATTTAAAAGAGTATGCCGATTAGCCAAGGCAAACTATCTGAGTTCTAGGATTAAGAATAGTAATGACAAAATAAAAATGACATGGAATATTATAAATAGTGAAACAGGAAAGGTCAGAAGTCGTAATAATGAGTACAATTTAAATTGTGATAATAAAACCTTGACTTGTGATGCTGATGTTGCTGCAGCATTTGAGAGGTTTTTTACTGACATTCCAGTTTCAACTACAAAAGCCTTGATTTCCTCCCCCACTGTAGCTGAATCTGTTTTGAAGGAGAATGTTAAAGATTGTGAAAGTAATTTCAGTTTTCAAAAAATTTGTGTTATAGATATATTAAAAACATTTAACACTCTCAATAAAAAGAAAACTGCTGATCTGTGGGGTAATTCCTTGGATGTCGCTAAATCAGTAATTATGACAATAGCTCCAGTTTTAGCTTGCATATTTAACGAATGCATTGACTGTGGTGTTTTTCCTGACCTAATGAAACATAGTAAATTAATTCCATTGTTTAAATCAGGTAGCACTTCTGACCCCTCTAATTTTAGACCTATTTCTGTGCTACCCACATTTAGTAAAATTTTTGAAAAGTTGATGCTAGACCAAATTCAAATTCATTTTCATAGAAATAAACTTTTACATTGTAAACAGTATGGTTTTACTAGGGGTCGCTCAACAACTGACGCCGGTGTTGAGCTTTTAATCCAAATATTTGATACCTGGGAGAAATCACAGGATGCCCTAGGGGTATTTTGTGATTTATCCAAGGCTTTCGATTGTGTTTTACATGAAACTTTGGTCAGGAAGCTTAACCACTATAGAATTAGGGATGCTTCTTTGAGCCTTCTAATCTCATACTTGAGTAACAGGATTCAGAAGGTCGACATTAACGGTAAAAGATCTCCGGAATCAGTGGTTACAATGGGAGTTCCGCAGGGTTCAATACTAGGTCCATTCTTGTTTTTGGTTTATATTAATGACTTACCTTATTTTGTAAAAGACAGTCATGAGATAGTATTGTTTGCTGATGATACTTCACTTTTATTCAAAGTGAAACGACGACACCAAAATTAAGACGATGTGAATAATGCGATCTCAAAGATTGTTCACTGGTTTAGTGTAAATAACTTGCTATTAAACGAGGGAAAAACCAAATGTGTAAGATTTGTATTGCCTAATGTTAAGCAAGTAACAACTAGTGTACAAATTAAAGATAAGAATGTGAATCCTGTGGACACCACAGTGTTTCTAGACATCACGTTAGATGCCAAGCTTCAGTGGGGCCCACATATAGCTAAATTGTCGAATAGACTTAGCTCTGCGGCTTATGCAGTAATGAAGATCCGTCAGTTAACTGACGTTGATATATCCAGATTAGTTTATTTCAGTTACTTTCATAGTGTAATGTCGTACGGCATTTTACTGTGGGGAAATGCTGCCGACATTCAAACTATCTTTGTGCTTCAGAAGAGGGCTATTCGAGCAATCTATAACCTAAAGGCTGGCGACTCTCTTAGAGAGAGATTTAAGAATATAAATATAATGACAGTTGCATCACAATACATTTATGAAAATTTGATTTATGTTCATAAAAATACTGGAATATTTTCAAAAAACAGTGATATTCACAATGTAAACACTAGAAGTAAGAACAAATTAGCAGTAACTTATACTAGGCTCCATAAAATAAATAATTCTTTTAGGGGTCTGTGTGTAAGATTTTACAACAAAGTACCAAATGATATTCAGAAATTAGATCTTAATAAATTTTAAGTCAAAATCAAAGAAAAGCTTTATAAAAAAGCTTATTATAAAGTGTCAGATTACACAGAAGACAAAACAGCTTGGATCTGAAATGCTCCAAGCACTCCAACAGCTATTTCTAATTGTCTCTATTTAATTGATACTACATTGTATTGTAATTTTGTATTGCATCATTTTTTTATATTTTTAAATTCATATTTTGTATTGACCTGGTAACGACATACTCTTTTTTTTGTTTGTAAATGTCGTTGCTTTTGTGCGCTGTGGTTTCTTGCGCCCATTCTTTGCCACAGTTAAAAAATTATGTCCTGAATGGGTGGTAGGTTAAAAAAGATTTGGACGATTCAAAGTACTTATTAATTGAGTTTATTGAATAAATATATTTTGACTTTGACTTTGACTTTGACATCATTGCCACATAAATCGCACTACAAAGATAATAAATATGGTGTCTCACAAGGTAGCGTTCTGGGCCCTCTTTTGTTTTTAATATATATTAATGACTTAGCAACAGTAATAGACCATAAAATAATATTATTCGCTGATGACATATCGATAATTGTGACATCTGACAAAAAAAATAATTCAATAATCATGGCAATTGGTTAACAAAAACCGATATTAGAGGCACTCATATTTTTGACACTTTATTAGATCATCAACTCATCTACTGGTCGACGTTAAATGAGACATTGGGCATTGATCACTGCATGATTAAAATATCTTCCGAGTATTGAGGTAAGCCCTTATAATATTCTCCGCAGAAATTTTAAAAAAGCTGACTGGGTAGCGTATAAAGATTTACTATCAAATATTTTCGAACAGTTTAAATTCTCTGATAATTTACAAGAATTCTACTATACTTGAATCTATTAATTTAGTCGCAGATTTACACATTCCTTTTATCAAAATTAGCAAAAATCCGTGTGAAAAATTTACCCCTAAACCATACTGAGGTGCGGATCAATCGACTTTGTCCTTTTCGACAAATAATTCAAAATTAGAGATTAACATTACGATGCAGGAACTTAAAAAAGCTATTCGATCAAAAGAGACATCTCCTGGTCACGACAATATCTCCTATTCCATGATTAAACATTTACCAGAAAATGGAAAGCAAACATTGCTGTCTATGTATAATAAGTTTTACTGTCAAGGATTTGTACCAGGCCAATGGCGAGATATCACTATTATAACGATACGAAAACTGGGTCAAGATTCAAACAACTTAACATCACTTAGGGCCTCGTTCACCATATTCGAGTAAAGTTTTAATTAGTTACCTGATTAACACTAATCAGCAAGTAAAAGTAAGATATATTTTTTCTCAATTTCACATGAATATGAAGTTCCGATTAGAAACTCAACGCTTCAAAAATTTACTTGCGATAACCATTCATTCACATTCAATGGTTCATTTAATTCTGACTGTTATGTTAAGCGTCGTTAAAATAGCTGTTGTCAGTAACGTCAAACTCGTCAATCAAACTCTTTTGTTTGTCATTTTCTCGTGGTGTATTTTCATGTTATTTTGTCGTTTTCTTTGAGTTTCTCTGTTTCTGTGTGTCATTTAGTTATTAATAGGTATCATGGATAAAGTAACAAGAGAGAGGAGCGCAAACTTTAGTTCTGACGAGAGAGATTTATTGGTGTCTCTTGTGCAAAAGTACAGCGAAATCATAGAAAATAATCTTAGTGACGGTTCTACCTGGAAAAAAACAGATGGCTTGGGGGCATATTGTATAAGAGTTCAATGCTCAATCTGGAGGAACATTCATATCGAGTAAAACATTACGTATTAAATACGAGAGGTTGAAAACGAACCGACCGTAAAAAGTCCGCTGCTATACGGTCGAAATTGTACCGTACTGGTGGTGGACCAAACACAGCCACTCCTTTACATAGTACAAAGATACACATAAAATATATAATGATAAGCCTGAGCACTGACGGGCTAAAAAGTATTTTTGATTTAGATTTTAAATCAATTCCTTCAGTTTAAAATAAATATATGTCTTGGTTTCTTACAGATCCTCTGCTGTTGTCGATGGAAGAATATATAGTTTTACCATCAGCTTATGAGGACTTAATTGCCCCAAAGACGACCCTCCGACCCTTTGAGCTTCTGACCGAAACAGATAGTACTCATCTAGCAGATAGTATGTATACTTAAATCTTAAGTTTAATTTCACTGAATCTGAAATTACTTATAGAATCTTTCACAAATTAATGTGTTTTTACAGATGAGCCACCTATGAGGTAGGTATTTATCACTAAATAATTCTAAAATAACCACGAATTAATAATATTACGTAAGGCGCACTAAAAGTTTCCGGAATGAATAAGAAAAAAATACTATTAAAGGTCAAAAATAAATTTATTGTTTCTCAAAATATTCTCCCTTTGCGTAAATGCAATTTTGAACACTTTTGTGACACTCCGCCGTAGTGACCTCAGAAACGTGTTTTTCATACTCTTCGACAGCGTCTTCTGGTGATGAAAATCGTTGACCGCGTAATTGGTTCTTAATTTTTGAGAACAGAAAAAAGTTACAAGGTACCAGGTCGGAACTGTATGCAGGATGGCTCATAAATTCTACATTTTTCACCTTCAAAAATTCGTTTGTCTGTCTGGCCGTGTAGGAACTAGTATTGTCGTGGTGCAAGATGACACGGCGTTTACGGTTATTTTTACGGAGTTCGTCAATAATTTTCGGCAAACAAATGGTCGTGTACCAGTCACTATTCACGGTACGACGATTCTCTAAAGTAACAGCAGCCACGTGTCTAGTTTTATTAAAAAAAGAAGCAATCATCCGTTTAGATGCACTTTTCACGCGCGCCGCTTTAGTTGGTTTCGGCTCATCTTGAAAGACCCATACGCTCGATTGCTGCTTTGTTTTGGGATCGTAGCAATATATCCATGTTTCGCCACCTGTTACTATGTCCCACACCAAATTTGACGCACCTTCGTTGAATCTGGTAAGCATGGCACTGCACCAAGTGACGCGGTCCGTTTTTTGAGTCTCGGTCAAATTGTGTGGGATCCACCGCTAGCACAGCTTTCTCACACCCAAATGTTTGTGTAGGATTGATTGTATTTGACTCATGCCTATGTCTAAGGATGCGTGAATCTCATGGTAGGTCACATGCCTGTCTGTTTCAATCATACAGCACACAGCATCGATGTTTTTGTTGTTCACAGCGGTGGACGGGCGACCATTGCGAGATTCGTCACTGAGATTGACACACGACCGCGCTTGAATTCTGCAAACCAGCTATAAATAGTCGTCTTGCATTGTGCTTCATCGCCAAAAGCAGATTGCCGAGCGATGCTCTGTTGAGCTGTCAAACTACATTTAAAATCGTAGAAAATCATACTACAAAAATTTGCCCCAGTTAAATCCATGTTAATGTAGACACGCAATTTTTTAAATGGCGCCACAGTGTAAAAGCTATTGACAGTCAGATGAAACAAACAGCATTCTACAGCCAAAGAGTTCCATTTTCAAATGTTGTAATTACTTTTTAAATATTATTTATTTAAGTGGCCTGTTCCGGAAACTTTTAGTGTGACCTATGTATTAATTGATTTGGATTACAGCGCATACCAGTTGTGTGATTATTTTGTGGTTAAGATATGTATTTTTATGTGTTTAGTACCATCTTATGTTTTATTACAGAAAAAGAATTGGAAAATATTCCATGTGGTTCAACTACACCATCGCACAAAACATGGGATGCAACTAGTAGACGAAATTTGAAAACAAAGAAGCACCCAGCTCTCAGTAAGAAATAATGTGTATAATAATATCAACTCAAAGTAACTCGTACAGTTGGCAGAGTGACATGTTAACCATCAACAATCCAAAAATGGCCACTTGTCTTTTATGTATCAAATTCTTAGTTGTATTCTAACAATGTAAAACATAGAGTGGTGATTTGTTTTGATGGGTAATGCATTGATACCTTTGCAGCAAATACCCAAAATGAGTCGAGGAAGTCATTTAATTTTGAGAAATTAACAGAAGCGAAATTGGAGTTGGTACAACTTCAAAAGCAGCTTCTTAAAGCTGGAATAATAGAAAAAAGATGGAATAGGAGTTTAATGAAAAAGAGCGCCAATGGAAAGAGGAAGAATATCAATTAAAATTAGCTAAGTTAAGAAAGGAGTTAAATTAATGATTTTATAAAAAACAGTCTTCTATTTTGTGTTTAAAGTAAAGTATAGGCAAAGATTAGATAATAGTTATAGGTAATGAGGTAAGTAATAAAATACAATTACAATGCATTAATTAATTATTCAGTAATTGCAAGAAATACTCTTGCATCAGTTTATTTCTTATGTTATTCAGAGTTGGTAGTGAAATACTTCTATGTATTCTTCAAGATATTCTTATGAATTAAGTGAATAATTTTCTTCAAAAATTCGTTCATTTGTATCAATCGCAATATTATATAGAACAAAACAAGATACAATTATTGCTTGAACTCTATTTAAATTTGATGTTATTTGACGCCTTAGGACAGGAAATCTATTTTTACAAACTCTAAAACATTGTTCAATTGTATTTCGAGTTCTAATATGTGATTCTTTATATAAATTTTCTGCTGGTGTAGATGGGTTTATTAAATGTGTTAAAAGGTAATTCTTCAGTTCATATCCACTATCACCTAGAAGAAAGCCATTTCCAAATTGCCTACTTTTAAACTTTTGTTTTAAAGCTGAATTATTAAATATTGTTTGGTAATGTACAGAACCAGGCCACCTAGCGACAATATTCATACATCTCAAATGGCTGTCGCAGGTTACTTGAACATTAATTGAAAAACATGATTTTCTGTCTCTGTAGCTTTCTGCTGAATTGCCTTCTGAAAGAAATAAAAGGCGATACAATAATAAATTCATATTTTAGTTTCAGATACAACGGTATACCTAAATAAGTATTTACTTAATCGATCAAATAAATAGTACTTATTTATTTACCTGTCGAATTTATTGCAACATGAGTGGAATCAATTGCAGCTATTACTCCAGGAATCTTGCAATTCGATAAAAATCCTCCTTAAGGGACCTTATCTCATCAGGGAACTTAATTATATTTGGGCTTATCGCTGCAATTGCTGCAGTAACCTTCTTCACAATTTTACTCGTTGTAGGTGGATTAACGCCGCAAAAATCTCCAGCACTTCTTAAAAAGGATCCAGTAGCTAGGTATCTTAATGTAAATAGTAGGCATATTTTGATGAAACTGCTTGATTCCTTAAATACAAGTAAAAGTAGTTTCAAAATGTATTACTTATCTAACTTTTACATTTCAATTGATTTATAGGTTATGTTACGGTTATCTAATACTTCCGTCAATTCTTTCACCGACCCCCGAGCAGAGCGGATCGTAAAACACGAGTTCCGACGGTTAAAAATTCGTTTTGGTGGGTTTATCGTGAGCTACAGTAAAGTGCTATACGCCAAAAGTTGCGTCTCACCGAGGCGCACACGCCGGTGGTTTTTGTTTTGTGGAAAGTGAAAGTGCTATTGAGTTATTGAGAGAAATGTAAAAAGTCGACACGTGGTCGCAAAATTTATAAGTGTTTTTGTGTTATAAATCGGTCAATTCTTGTGACGCGTGGGGTAGACGCACGTCGAAAGTTGCGTCCCCGCGCCCTCTACACAAGAAAGCAAACTGCAGATTTTTCCGGCCTGTGGTTCATGAGTTATGTAATTTTTTATACCGAAAAATACATAACCTCTCACAACAAGGTCAGAGATCCGGAGGTGTGCGGCGACTTTTAGCGGTGGGAGCAGGAGGGGGCAAGCCGGGCAAAGCAGCCGACACTTTGAGCAACACAAGTTAAGATTTTTAAAGTTGAAGTTTCAAAATTATTTTTTCATTAGTTTCAGTAAATTATTTTTTGGTCTAGTCTTTTTGTATTTTAGAGCTCATCTAGCTTCACCTGTTAGCAGAAAAAATTTTATATTCGCCCCAGAAACTTAAGAGATAAAAAATTTTGAAACTTGGGGTAGTTTTTACCCTTGGCTCTAATTTCCTAATTATAATCATTTTTGGTGTCAGTTTTTTTATTTCCCTAGGTCCGGATCTGTTTTATTTTATATTTTGAGACTGTGTATTTTAGGATTTATTTTAATTGGGCTTCACCCAAGGTTTTACAACAACCTTATACCCCTACCTACCCAAAATCCGGTCGCCGTAGGCCTAAAGCCTGCAATTTTACCATTTAGCGGCCATTTTAAATTTATTGGGTAAAATTTTAGATTTTTTGTCGGGGTTAATAACTCCGGTTCTAGGATTGTGGAGAGTTGGGGTTTCTATAGGAGGGCCCTTTACACCCTCCGCTTGCATCCGAAGAGGTCAGAAGGCTGAGGCGGCACTTGACCCTTAGGGTCAAAACCGGCTAGTAGAGGTTGTAGCCACGAGCCTCATCACCACGGCGCAAAAAACCCCGTCTCGAGACGAAGAATAGTTTGGGCTGGGCGAATTTCTAGAATTTGTGGCGGCCATTTTGGCCGTCATTTTAGTTTTGGAAAAGCGCCCATAACTCCGGACTTACCAACCCGATCCCGGCGGGGATTTGGTTGGCGAGTTGCCCCGGACCAGTCGAACCCGACCCTTGTTTTTGTTTTCAGATCCGGACCATAAAATTTCCGGAAAAACTCGGGTTTTTTCGGAAATTTTCGGGCGACGTTTTTATATGTGCACTACATCGCAGAGAGATTCTACCCTGAGGACCGAGAAGATGAGGACTCGGACAAACACCGGAGGGTACGGGAGTTGGCGCGGGTGGTTAATAGCAGAGACCAGAATGAAAGTTATGACCCTGAGTTTGCTCTGCATGAATTGATAGGAATTATTAAAACGTTCAACACAAAAAAGGCCCCAGGGGATGACGGATTTACTGCAGATATTTGTAGCAGAGCCATAGCACGCCATTCGCAAATTTTCCTGGCCATTGTTAATAAGTGTCTGGAGTTGGGACATTTCCCGGAAAGGTGGAAAAGAGCAGTTGTGGTGGTCTTGCGTAAACCCGGGAGGGAGGACTATACAGACGTCAAGTCGTATAGACCCATAGGACTCCTCCCGGTTTTGGGCAAGATCTACGAGAAGCTCTTAATCAATAGGATAAAGTGGTATTTGGTCCCAAAGCTTAGTCCGCATCAGTATGGGTTCGTGCCCCAAAAGAGCACCAAAGACTCCCTCTATATCCTATTGAACCTTATAAGAAGTAATTTAAAAAAGAAAAAGATTATTGCAATTGTATCATTGGATATAGAGGGAGCCTTTGATGCCGCTTGGTGGCCTAGAATACGAACAAGGCTAGTAGAAGTAGGATGCCCCGTGAATCTACGAAGAGTCATGGATAGTTACTTAGAAAATAGGACAGTAGAAGTTAGATATGGGGGAGAAAGTCGATAAGGAACACCCAGAAGGGTTGCGTACAGGGATCGGTCGGAGGACCAGTTCTATGGAAGTTGCTGCTGGACCCTCTATTACATCAACTCAGCGAGAAGGGCCACCATGTGCAGGCGTTCGCGGATGACGTACGATAGAGTTTGTGGGAGACTCAGGACTGGAGATCTCGATGAAAGTTAACGGCGCGCTCTCGGATGTTTGGAATTGGGGTGTCGGAAACAAACTTAAGTTCACGACCAATAAAACGGTCGCTATTACAGTAACTAGAAAATTGAAGTACGACACACCAATTCTAAACATGGGAGGGCGCGACATCGTTATGCAGAGAGAAATGAAGGTCCTGGGTCTCACCATAGACGATAAACTCACGTTTAACACACACGTCGCGAATGTCTGCAGGAAGGCCCTTAATATCTATAAACAGCTGAGAACAGCGGCGAGGACCAGTTGGGGACTGAATCCGGAAGTTACCAGACAAATATACACGATGGCAGTAGAGCCGATTATCACTTACGCAGCGGCAGCATGGGCCCCCGCGGCCAAAAAGATAGGGACGTGTAAGGAACTGGCAGCAGTGCAGAGAGGATTCGTACAGAAGCTCTGTGGCGCGTACCGTACCGTCTCCCTGAACTCGGCACTCTTGCTGTCCAGGATACTGCCTCTCGATCTCCGCATTCTGGAGGCTTCGGCCTTGTATGACGCGAGGAGAGGCAGGTCCCGGGCATTACCGGATGACAGGGAGATGGAGGCGCCTGTTGGTTTCGGGGAGATCCCGCACCTCGCCATGAATGTGGAGAGTGAGTTCTTGGCCCTCGGGGACCAGGAGGCCCTCGATAGGTATGCCGTGCAGGAGGTTCTTATTTTTACCGACGGGAGTAAGATGGAAGGAGGCGTCGGAGCCTTCCTTTCCATTTGGAAGGGGGGAGCTGAGGTCCGAGCTGTCAAACTACCCCTGGCGAACTACTGCACGGTCTATCAAGCCGAACTCCTCGCCATATTTAGGGCGACTGCCGAGATCCTGAAAAGGGGTGAAGCGAGTTACGGTATTGACAGTGACTCCAGATCTGCGCTGGAAACTGTGACAAACCATAGCTCGCTTTACCGCTTAGCACTTGATTCACGGGCAAACTTGCAGAAGACCTTCACGCAGAACAAACTTGTTAGTTTGTTCTGGGTGAAAGCTCATGCGGGGTTGCCCGGGAATGATCGGGCAGATGAGATCTCGAAAGAGGTGGCAGCTTCGTCACGGAGGAAGCCGGAGTACGATCGGTGTCCGGTCTCATTTGCCAAGCGTTTCATCCGGGATGAGACAATTGGCGAATGGACTCGGAGATACGATGCGGGAACGACGGCCTCCGTGACGAAGTTGTTCTTCCCAGACGCGATGGCTGCATATGGGTTAGTCCGTAAGATTAAACCCACATGTATTCTGACACAGGTAATGACAGGGCACGGTGGATTCTCCTCGTACTTGCACCGTTTCAAGTGCAAGGAGAGTCTATCGTGCACCTGCGACCCGAAAAAGAAGAGACGGTGATACACAATCACATCATCACAGAATGTCCTATCCATGACTAGAGAGGATGAGACTAGAAAGTAGAATAGGAAAGGCACTAACCAGAGACAACATTAGCGAAATGATAATTGACAAACACATGCGCACATTATTTTTGGAATTTTGTGTCAAAATTAGCAAACCAGTTATTGGACAAGACCTAGCCAACAATATGTTATCACTTGTATATTAGGTATACCAGGAATAAAATATCCACATGGCAATAACAAAAATATTAGTAAATAAGGAAAAATTACCAACTATATTAAAATGAAAACCAATGTTATGTATGTAGATGATAATTAGAAATAAGTAAAAATCTCATGTATATAGTAATAAGAAACAATTTGTAATAAATGTAAGAAATATGAGTGATGTAAACAAATAATGTTGTACAGAAATAAGATAGTAATAAGAATAGTATTAAGAGTTAGGGTAACCGGAGTAGTAGATATAAGAGATAAAATAGGAAAAAACTAGCGAGTAGGGCATCATGAATTCAATAAAAATGTATTAGAATAAGTAGATAAGTAGAAAATAAGTTATGAGTAGATAGGGCACGTACGTGCAAGGAAAATGGAATCAGTTTTGTTTGGAAATTATATAGAGATAGAAATAGGGATAGACAGTAGAATAAGGCACACCAGTGCCAAGAAAATGTAGGCACAAAGCCATTGTTTACAAGTAGGAGCTGCTATAGAGCGGCATTAAATAGTACTAAGCATAAGTTTGTAAAATCTCCGACATGACGACCCACGTGGGGGGACAAGATAATATTTTAACAAAAAAAAATACTTTCGTCACTTACCTTTGGGTTTTGGATATTATTCTATATTTTATTAAATTATGTACACTCGGCGTTTCGGCGACAGTTTGAACCGCAGCTCGTCAGTGTCGAAAGGTCCCTTGATGACATCAATGGAGAGTAGGTAAGTAGGTAGACTAGCCTAGACTTAAACAAAAATTTTCTACAAACAATCATGGAGCGAAAACAATGAGTTCATGAATAAAACCGCGCAGGGTGCGTGGTACGGTACGGACATGGCGCGCTCTTTTTCATGTCACTCATACGCCTATTGACTTCTCTCTCGTCCCGTAACACACACACATGCACACTTTGTTGCACACATGCGTTTCATTGCGTGTCTTAGAAAACACCCGTTTTTAAATACCTAAAAATTAAAGTAGTTTCCCATCAATTATTTTTACTGAATGTTTCTTAGTTTGATGTACACTCGGCGTCACGTCAACCTACCCTTAATGGACTTTGACCCGTTTGAAGTCGTACGCGGAGAATCGTGCGAGAGGGTCCAGTATATTTTTGTTACTTCGTCTCACTCGGACTGGCGAGCGTGCCCCCCGCGCGCCCGCGCTCTGACGTCACTACGACCGCACCCCGCGCGCGCCCGCAATTTTTATATTGCAGCTTTTGAGAACTCGTCGCGCGCAAAAACATAGTTTCAAGAATTTCTGTTTTGCAGTGGACGCTGCGGTGCAACGCGTTTGGATTTATACCTACTCGTGTAGTAAACAACCATGTCATCGTTTTTTAATTAAAATGAAAATTTACATGTAAATAGGTTTAGCTTGAAAGTAATTTCTGCACACAAACTAAATCTTTAAAAACAATAATAGGAATAAAATTGTTGTGTTGAACCCTGCTGTGATACCTATCTTTTGAGATTCTAATATTTTTACCTGATCAAACGAAGTGAATGACCTGAAGTGAAGTTTGATAATAATTGTTTTGTCTTCGACGAAGTGGGTAAATAAAAAATATATTTACGGTTTGTTTAAATTTTAGAATCCACAATAATAATTAATCATGACATGATACCTAACCTACTTGAAATTGCACAGGTAGGTAATGTACGCAACAGCAAGTAGATTTACATCTCGACTGTGATTTTTGCGTAAAATGGCCAATTTTGGCGTTATGGATCTCAGAAACCAAAATATATTAACAATTTTGACTTATTGAATAGTGTAGAATAGCTATTAGAATAGTGCATAGCAGCCTCGCTTTTTGTAAATTGTGCTTAACTTTTTAATTAAACCCAAAATTGCAGAGAAAGATTTTCATAAAATGCGCCAAGGCACTTTTTTGAGCTCCTAGATTGAACTACTGTTCTAAACAAATGAAATTACAAAAATTACAATGTTATCTCTTATATAGTCGTATAGTGCGTAGCGGCCTCGGAATCTGTAGATATCATTGATTTTATATAGAAAAAAAATCTTATTTTAAACCAAAAAAAATCGAAAATCGCATTAAGTTACCTGTGAATTTCTCCTATCTACGATAATATTATTGAGCAAAATGTATACCAGAATAATCGTTACTTCATGATGAATAAAGATTTTATAATGAATTTATTATCCTATTTCGATAAAAACTTGATAAAAACCATTGAGATAAACTAATAGAGGAGCAAACCTTATTACCGCGCGTCCTAAAAAATGTAACCACTATTTAACCGCGACGACGTAGCTTTGAAACCAATAAACATTTTAATGTAAACATATAACTGTCTCATCTACACAAGTCGCAAGAACCATGCTGTCACTAAAATTAGACAAAGACAGATACAGATACATAGTCATGCGCTGGAAGGCCAGTGTTGCCTGCCATATGAATTTTACCCCAAAATAAGAAAAAAAAAGTATTTTTGAAAGCAATTGTTTTATCAAATACATGAATTTAAATAATACTATTATTATAAAAAGGAATAATTTGTTTGTTTGTTTGCATGTAGCCGATAAACTCGGGAACTACTGAATCGATTTTAATATTATTTTTGACCATTAATATGCTACTATTTTAACATAATTGAAACTGTTAGCAGGACAGGGCCTCAATCACACTAAGCACCAACGATACTACCAAAACTATACCTTTACCGTTCAGCCGACTTCGTATAGCGCTATCGCATGTGTCAAACGCGATAGCACTGTAAAAGTACGTCTAACGACTACATTTCAGTTGTGGTTCGATTGAGATTATTTCGCTTGATAGCCCCCTAGGACGCGATGCGTTTTCTGAGTGAATGCTTACTTACTGATTTCGGTGCTGCGGCCGAAATGTCAAGCAGTACTAAGTAGGCATTTGCTTGCAATGTGTGTCGCGATTTATCCCGTTGACATAGTTTTAATATGATTTTTATATGTATTTAAGTATGGATCCGTTAACTAGCCGCCATAGTACAAGCTTCAGCTTAGTTTGGGGCTAGCTCATTGGTGTGATTGTTGAAATATATTTATTTATTTATTATTTACTTTACGAAGATAAAGTTGCGAGGAACAGCTAGTATTATTTAAATAACATGTCTTGCTTACTAGATACATAAAAGTAAGAATAAGTAATGAAATAATCCTCCTGCCCCCGAAATTCTATCGTTTTCGCTAGTAAGAAGTAGTTAAATGTGTTCTGAATTACTAAACATAATTAAATTTTTTCATTTTGATAAGTTAAATAATTTATATGTCAATAATATACTCATAATCTAATTTTATGTAGGTATTTACTCATGCTGCATGATAAAATGTCACTATTTTAATGAAAATAAATTATAAATGTTCTCTTATAGTTTTTGCCCAGTGAATGGACATTTATTCGGCATATACAGTTATTTATCGGGCATTTATCCAATGCACCCAAAACGCCCGGGCGTAAATCCATCACTAGCCATAATGGTAGTTTATTTATACAAACAGTAATCAAACTCCGCTATGAAGCATCAGTTTTGTATTTAGTCTCTTTTTTGTATGTTTTCGTGCTATAATCTTGTTTTAAATATTTCTTCTCACGGCGTCCTGCATCTTTAGGCACCCTGCAAAATTTCATATTAAATATAAAATATAATATGATTATTAGATAAATCACAATATTTGTTATTTAATTATTTTTGTTGTGTGTTTTTACGTCAATATCAATACATTTACAATGTACATACGTATGGAAAGTAATTCCGCTTGAGTTATGATGGTTCTGTGACCTTTAATCGCACTCTTTCACTATGCATTTACCCATTTTCCGTCCGGTTCAACCTGGCCGGCGTCACACTGAGGACTGAACAGACATTAGCTAGGCATATGGCCGTGGCCATATGTGAGGTGGCAACGCTTTCGCGCGGTAATTGCTAATCTAGTGTTTATATATCAATGATAAAAACGATAAATACAACTGCAAAAATACCTCAAAATGCGATGCGCCGGCCTTCTGAACACAGCTCGCCGCGACATTTGTAATAATAATAGGTATTAAGCATGATTTTATTATCCAATTTCGATAATGACGATAAATACAACTGTAAAATTACAACAAAATGCGAAAATGGACATTTTACGCAAAAATCACAGTCGAGATGTAGGTAATAGGCCTCTAAACGGGATTTCTAAATACTTACAAAAAAATCGTCGACATAATTTTCTTCTTTGCCGCTGGGTTAGCACCACTTGCCATCTTTATTTCCATAACACTAAGGTTGTTTATGCAACATTTTTCGTGTATGAAAAAAAATGTTGAACAAACAACCAATAGGTTAATTTTATTATTGAAATTTTTGCGTTCACAATGCTATATAGGATAAAAAAAATCAACAAGTCTTTCTGGGGTCTCGGTAGCTTAGCGGCTAGAGCAGTGGACCGGCAATCCAAAGGGCAGGGGTTCGAATCCCATTCGAGCTTTCCTGAGACTGGTTATTTTTTCTAGTAATTCAATAATAATGATATTTATAAGCAATTGTTTACGTCTTTATAGATTGTTAAATACTTGCATTATGTAGTATTTCCTTGGACTATGAGGGTAAACTTCATAGCTTGACGTAATACCGCTGGCTTGCAGCGTAAATATCAAACTACTAGAAAAAGATTTCTTTCGACTGTGAGGGTAAACTTCACAGTGACGTATTACCGCTGGCTTGCAGCGTAAATATCAAAGTATTAGAAAAAGTTTAACAAGTTTTCTGGGGTCTCGCTAGATTAGCGGTTAGAGCAGTGTACCGGCAATCCAAAGGTCATGAATTCGAATGCCATTTGGGCTTTTTTGAGACTGGTTGTTTTTTTAATAAAAAGTTGCAATCACAAACTTGTTGCTAGATAAATGGAATTCTACTGATTTCAGTGGAAAGCGGCACATTTGAGTAGGTATTTCAAAGAAATCTCATCCTCGCGAGTACTTAGGTAAATTCAGACTGACTTTTTTGCCGATTCTGACTTTAGCCTGTTCCTTCAAGGAACAAAATATTACCAAAAAGAAATCGAGTTATAATTATCATATTGAGTGGAAACAGAAACAGTTTTCTAGGTAAGTACGAAAAGTTTTTATTTACTTACGATAAAAATGTTTTAACAACTTACTTAAAATAATCTAAACAAACTATTAACACTTAAACCAAATAGTTTACTAGTTTACTCTACTTATCACATGTAATCAATCACTGCCTCCTACATCGTTTCCCAGGTGGTATATACGAGCTCCACACTATGACGGATTCGGCAGAAGCTTGGCCACAGAATAATATTACTAGACTCTATAATGCCGGCTCCACACGCTTGGCAAACCCCAACAAGCAACAAGCCGTCACAAATTCATACGTGTGGATAGAGCGTTTGGCTTGGTTTGCAAGCGCTTGTATTGTAGCGTAGCCGATCCGTCGAACAAATCGCGGCGCGCAAGCACAAGCGTAGTCGCGGCATAAAAGAAGACAAATGATCCACGGAGGATCAATTTTGCCATACGCAATAATAATAAGTTTACTAGCATACACGAGTGATACAAAGTTAAAGCAAAAATTGGTGTGTGTAAAATATAGACAACTGTAATATTTTTATAAGAATACAATTTCAAATTCAGCACTTAATTAATATATTTTTAACTAATGTTTCTCATCATCAGATAAAAATAAAAATCTGAAGAGTTTTAATAAATATTACAAACTATTTAACAACAATAAATTAAATAAAGTATAAGTACGTTTATACTTAAGCATTCGTAGAAATTACCTTTCTCAACATTTAAAAATCTTAAATATTATGTGTTTACATCAAGTAGGTAGTAAGAAGCTTCAATAGGAATATTTGTCAAATCACAAATATTTTTATTGAAGCTTCTTACTACTTGATAAATGCATAACTAGATGCAAATCAACAAGTAAAAAAAAAATCTGAAGAATGTGGGACATATCAATTTTTTTGGCTGGAACTCTCATCCTCAGCCAGCCATCCTTTCAGCCTTCGACGTATCGTTGAGGTTGATACCTGAGACAAAACACCTAGTTTGTAATTTCTTAAAATATTTTAGTAACATAATACAATACCTAATAGGCATTTTAACCGTCGAATTCATTAAGTTGGTATACAGGTAGGTAGTTACTTATTATTTTTTTTTTAAAATAGATTAATAAATATAAATATATCCAGAAAAATACTACTCTCCGCTCTGTTTCACAGATTAGCATTTTTTAATTATCTGCATGATGAGTAATGAAATGACCGCAACGCCAAACGCATCAGTTTTAGCTTTTGCTAAACTAATTTGAGAGTAAAATAGGATATTAACCTGAAAAAGCGCAGCGCGAAGACGCTGCAAAAGATAATATGTTTATCTAATAGGTGAAAAACGTTTTTTTTACCACGCTCTTCCTTCTCCCCGTGCGCGCGCCTTTAGCGCCTGTGCGCCCTAATGCTGGGCACAGGCCTCCCACGTGGACAACAGCACAGGGGATAACGGACCCTAACCCACCACGCTGGCTGGGTTTAACGACTTTAACGACTGTCATCTTATGACAACAACCAACAACCAAAACCAACGGCTTAACGTGCCTTCCGAAGCACGGAGGATCTCGAGATGTTATTAATTTGGTCACCCATCCAGCGACCCGGCATTGCGAAAGTTGCTTAGCGGGCAAGATCGCAAGCCGAACGCGCTAGCCGCTGCGCCATCGAGCTCCCTAATGGCCCACAAACCTACCTAATATTTGAATTCACCTCCCGCGTTTAAAAAGTTCTCTTCTCAACAAACTCTTCAACCTATACAATAATATTATTTACGCGAATATCTGTCTGTGATTCTAGACAGGATCCAAGAGTCGGACATAAGAAAATACTTACCTACAAACAAAATGCGAACGAAATATTATCTACTATTCACTTAGGTATGCAATTCAGTTTGTTTTAGCATGCAATTTACTTTTTTGCTGATATATCTAAAGAAACTATTTTATTATGCTGGGGCCACATTAGCTCTTCTTTAATCTGTGACATTAGCGCGCTAAAATTGTCGCGCTAAAAAACTTCGTATTCCATTGTCGCTTTACTACGCGACACAGTAGCGCGTTGACGCGATGATGCATCGCGCTAAGACGAAGTGTGTAAAATATAGGTAAGGAATAATTAACTTACATTATAAGCTGAGGCTGTTGATTGGGTGTTTAGGAATGGCTCATTATTATGGGCCGCAATAATAGCGGCATCCTGTGCCGCGGTAGTAGCAAGCTGGTAGAGCTGCCGATTGTGCCTCGACAGGCCACCTCCAGTCTCCTTGTTGCGTCGCAACCAATAATTGATTGTCTTTCTCTAAAACAAAGGGGATTGTCCACTTCAGGCCATTCTTTAACAGGATTTAATCAGAAAATCAAATTAACCAATATTTTTCTTTCTATTTTATTAATTGTTATTCCAAGTATATTTGTATCAATCGGCATTGTTAAAATATTAATTATGTTAGTATGTATGTTTATTTCTGGTGTAGAAACTAGTACGGTACCTAATTTGATTTTCAGTGTTGTCAGAATAAGATTGTAATATTAGTTGAAAGTTCCAATCGATTAAAAAATCACCAAATTAACCATTGTCGTTACATTTTGATATATTGTCGATATTTACGTGTTTTAATGTAAAAATATTATTTAAAATAATGTTTTAATAATTGATTATACTTAATTTTTAATATTTATTACAAAAAATTAAAAAAAACAAACCGTATTTTGAAAATATCGATTTTTTTTATCGATTAATCTGATTTTATACTATTTTAATATGGCAACCCGCCTAAACGTCATGATGGAAGCGCGGTTCCCGGCCGGCGGCGTCAGCCGTCATTCGCTTTGTTTATTTTGCATCGTGAGTGTTATTTTCGTGTTTTCTTGTCCGACTACTCTGTTTTTTCTCAATGGATCCCGATTTTTCGTTTCCCGTCAACCCAAGCACTTCTATGGACACCGATGATGATTACTTTTACGTTGACCCTGGCACACACACTACGGACACCGAACCTGCTCATAATGATGACCCTGGCTTGCACGGAAAGAAATTATTATAACAATACTACCAGAACATATTGTAAATTTCATTCTAGTTTAAAGAAACAGAATTAAGTAAAATTGACCGTATTGACTTTTAACAACAAATAGTCGTATTTTAATAAAAAACAGAATGTTATAGTAAAAACACTTTAGTTAACAATACCCAAAACTTTTTATAAGTACATTTTATTATTTTAGAAAGAAAATTTCGATAATAGTAAAGTATACCGTCATAATTGGTTTGTTATTGCTAGCTGTCAATTAAACAATGAAATATTAAGGTTGTCTTTAAAATAACGAAAGTAACAAAAAATGATTTATTTGTTTATTTAAGCTAGATTCATATTAGTACTGTTTACCCTATATTTCGTTTGTTGTTGCAAGCTGTCAAATAATTAATACAATATCTAAGTTGTCTCTAAAATAACGCAAGTACCAAAAAAGATTCTTAAATAGTACTGTTTACCAGATTAGGTATGTTTTCAGTACCTTAAATAATGTTTTTTTGTAACATGTGGATCGTAATACAAAACGAATCGTTGTTTACGTGTGCAAATATTTTGGTTGGCAACATCGACTGGCGGTGGCCGGCCGGCCCGGCGGCCATGTTTAATTTCATCTTTCGGTTCGGAGCACTACGTGCGCGTGCGCTGTGACTTGTGAAAAACAAATAGTCAATTAAATAGTTAATAGTTAAATAAAAGAAGTGTTCGTGATTAAATGCTCTCTGAAAAAGTATTGGAATCCTGGCAGTTGGCCGAGTATGTACCAATTTTTGCCGGTAAGTTTTATAAAATTCCTTTGGCTAAGTACCTAATAGTTTCCTATGAATTCCTGTAAGAAAATTTATGTTATTATTATGATTAGGCATACTTTTTATTATGACCAGTAAAGATTTATCTAGCATTATCAATAGGACGGACGATATGTACCTACCTAATTATACTTATAGGTACCTAGACTAGAAATTTCGAAGAATAGGTACGTGACTGAATGCATAGAGCAACATTAAAACTCGACGGCTCGATCGACGCCAGTGGTTGAAAAATCGTGCGCCTTGTGAACAATACCTACTCTATGCTATACTAATGAACACAGTGAGGAAAGTTTTACTTGCCTACATCTATAAGAAAATTCATCACGGCGGGATGGTTCTCGCTCGCTCGTCTACTTAAGTACCGACATGAAATGTTGTATTATTTTCAGAGAACAAAAAAGACATCAAAACACTTGGTCTTCTGGATGCGGACTCGATCAAAGAGCTGATAAGACCTGTACGGAACCGTGTGCGTTTCCAAAAAATCTTATCCAGTGGAACGACTTAACTAACCCGTTAACAGTAAGTGATAAGTTCCTACCTACTGTTCTTACTTTATGTTAATGTAGTGATAAGAACTACAGCACGGAGAAGGTAGTTAAAATGTGCTTTGGAGTAAGATGTGTTTGTATGTTACTATGTTTCTTGATAACGACTGTGCCGATTTGGCAACAGTCTGTTTCTTTGCATGGTCCCATTGGTATTTAGTTTTAACATTTTCAAATATAACATTAAATTTAAAAATATCAATAACCCTATATTGATATCTAAACAGGGCCGTGACAATGACAACTAAGTTACAAAATTGAGACATCCAACTCCATTGGAATATGAAAATATCTTTGGAC
The DNA here is from genome assembly GCA_963921215.1 of Scoparia ambigualis. Classification (NCBI taxonomy): domain Eukaryota; kingdom Metazoa; phylum Arthropoda; class Insecta; order Lepidoptera; family Crambidae; genus Scoparia; species Scoparia ambigualis. The sequence goes on from OY992514.1 coordinate 30,629,070, forward strand.
TTCATCAAAAGTCGGTATCTAAGTACTTTCTTTTTTATCCAACTACAGAGAAGCAAAAAGGAGGGTTGTGATTTTAACTGTGATCCCTTATAACCATAACTTCTAAACTATTATCATAATCATAGGTATATATGTATATTTGACGACCTCTGTGGTGTAATGGCAGTAATGGCACCCACACCAGGCCACCACTCGAGAGATTCCGGGTTCGATCCCCGGTCAGGGCAAGTTGGAAAATGGCCTTTATCAAATTGCCCTGGGTCTTTGATTTTTATTTATATATGTATTTATTATAAAATATAGTATCGTTGAGTTAGTATCCCATAACACAAGTCTCGAACTTACTTTGGGGCTAGCTCAATCTGTGTGATTTGTCCCTATATATTTATTTATTTGTTTTATATGTATAAGTACTTGTCTATTATAAGTTACATTACCTTCATGTGCATGTATGTCACTTAATTGTTATGTTATTTGTATTAAATGATCTGTTTATCCCTATGGTTGACTGAGAGAAAATACTTTTAGCGTTAAGTCCGCCAATTGCAAGACAATTTATATTGTGGAACAATAAATAAATAATTTAACATATGAGGTATTTTAATTAGTGTAATATTTTATTATAGGTTGCTGAGCAGCAGCCTTCATGCTCCACATCGTCCACACCTGTAAATACTCCTGATCACAACGACGACACCCTTGATGACATAACAAATTTAATATTGGTGCCCCCATCCAGCATATCAGCAAGTATATCACCAAGGACTTCAACATCAATATTTTCATTAATTGATTCGCCTACAATTGATACGAAATAAAACCTATTAAACATTTAATGATCAAGCATCACACTTTTAAGCTTAGTCAAACTTTTACTCATATATCTGTATACATTTAAACATGTAAGACCACCATGTAAATTTTTAAATAAATGTAATATACTCGTACACTCACAAACGTTTAATGTTTCGTTTTATTTAAAACTTGTTGACCATGCCTTCAATAAACATATAAAATGACGGTTTCTTGAAATTAAAAAGTCACCAGGTGGCGACACTAGGGTCAGATCTTTTTGACAAGAAGTGTCAAAATCCACCTCGACGGTCGCCAAGCTATCTTTATTTACTATAAATAGTAAGTAAATGAAGCTTGGCGCAGAAGGTTACTTTAGTACCTACGGCTTGTATTGTATATGTTGTTAAAAAAAGTTAAAATCTGTCAGTTTAGTCGCTACAATTATATGCAAATTTCGTGACAAAACAGACAGATTTCCAATTTTTTTTAACAACATGGTATTTGTGTACATATTTTTTTAAAGACACATTCTCCTGCTAAAAATTGTAACGTAAAAAATAAAACATTGTTGTAATTACTAAAAAAATATAGTAAACTGAACAATATTACATTCTTATTATAGTAAACTCAATAATTTGGTCTGATAATGGCTAACCACAATGTTTGTAGCGAACACAAAATAAGTAGTAAAGTGTAAAAAAATATATAGTTTAGTAAAATCTCAACTTGGTTATATTTGCATTAAATTTGTTAATAGTCACTATAATAATCGATCAGCCGTTACTAAAAATCTGGTTATCTCCAAAATAAAGAATGGTGTTGCGAACAATACCAATTCCGTTATACTTAAAAAAGGGAACTATGTAATGGATACAAATTGGTTTTTGTGCACTATACACAAATTTTAATTAGTTAGTTAACTAGTTAGCTGTCGTATATATTACACGACAATCTGGTTAAGTTAACTTTATTCTGGTTACCTCTAATAGAATTTTCTCTCCGTGTGAATGTGGACATGGAACCTGCAGTATCTTACGGTGATTTACCGAATGAACCGTCACCACAAACAGAGGAGGTGATGAGGTGTTTGAATTGTGGTACTAATGTAAGCCAACAAAGAAGACATGGTCTCGATTTGATTGAGGTGCAGCTTGCTGTAAGACAGTGGATCGCCCCCCGAGTGGTAAGTGTTTATTTTATTTCATAGTGTTATAAATAGCTGTAACTATGAATAATAAATAAAAATGTAATGTAAGCAGTAGTAAATCTGACAAGAACCAGGATTTGTACATAGTTGGGTCCGTAAATAAACAGTACCTATCATTGATTAGGTGTGTGTGTATCATACACATATTAGAGAGTTGATCTCACAAAACCAAACCAGAGCACAAGATTAACCAGCTAACCATACTAATAAAATATTCGTAAACCTAACTAACATGTTTATTTTGATTTTAGATTGAAAATGAGAGTGTAGTATGTCACTCATGCTGGACTACAGCTCTTCATCAATCAAGAACACAAATAGTAAATGAAGGAGCAACAACTAGCAGTGGCCATCATCGTAATGTTTGTGTTATCTGCAGACGCTCGTTATTACGAACGAGGTCACACAGGTTGCATTCCAACACTGAAAGGGAATCCCGTATTAGGAATGCTGTGATGGAACAGATTGCTCCCCGCCAAGTAAGTGCTGCACTGCCACAATATTTCACTTTGTGCAACTTATATCAGATAATTGCTAATTTTTTGTTTATATTTTATTTTATTTTGTTCCAGTTGCATGGCTCTGATCAGTTATGTCATCCTTGCTGGCAGAGAATAGACAGATCTGCTGCCCATTCTGAAGTAGGTGAACGGCCTAGAAATGAACAACAGCAACTTGTAAACCTACCTAATTATACTAGAGCTTCTGGAACTCAAAGGTACTGCTGTTACCCTGAATGCCATTCAACCCAACGGCTGGTTGTTCCCAAATGGCTAAGAGTAAAATTGTTTACTGATTTTAAGTTTTATGTGCCCCAAAACAGTAGGATCTGTTCATTTCATTTGTACAATGACAATTGGGAGGTTTTAACAAATATACAACAACCTATTCATAGTTTTACTGTTGAGCATATTGAAGATTTTGCAACATTCGTGAATGAAAGACAAATATTTCTAGATTTTTTAAATGTAGAAAGAATGACAGATGAGGCTATTCATTATTGGGTTGGATTAACCAAAGAACAGTTTGGACAGCTCTATGCAGGGCTGCCACGTCTGGCAAATATACGTAATGGCAAGGTAGCACTTGGTGCATATTTACTAAAATTACGAACGGGTGATAGTGACCAACGGATCTCAACAATATTAAACATTCCTAGGACAACACTCCTGCGTTTAATAGGGAAGGCTCGTGAAATATTAAAACATGACTTTGTTTCAAATAACTTGGGAATCAATAATATAAATAGAAATGAAATATCGGAAAGGAATTTGATAATTCCTAATGGGTTGTATGGTGGTGAGACTAGACAGCCAATTGTAATTATTGATGGAACTTATTTATATGTGCAAAAAAGCTCAAACTATATGTACCAAAAAGATACTTATTCTTTGCACAAATATAGAAACCTAATCAAACCATTCCTTATTGTGTGTTCCGATGGATACATTATAGATGTATTGGGCCCCTATCCAGCAACAACATCTGATGCTAATATTATTATTAACGAATTTAATGATGAAACTAAACTATTGCGAAGTTATTTTCAGACAGGAGATGTTTTTATTCTGGATAGGGGCTTTAGAGATTCTGTTTTATTGTTACAAGAATGTAACTATTCTGTACATATGCCTGCATCTCTACAAGAAGGTGAAACCCAATTATCAACGCTTGCAGCGAATAAGTCTAGAGCTGTCACAATATGCCGTTGGGTTGTTAAAGCAGTTAATGGAATTTTCAAACAGTCATTTAAACTTCTCAGACACGAATTTTTTAATCTGGCGTCGAGACATGCCATGACAGACTTTCGCATAGCTGCAGCGTTGATAAATAGGTTTCATCAAAGAGTCAGAGACAGGGAGGATGCAGGCCAAATATTGGAAATCGTTAATGAAAATATGCATCGGAGTAATGTACTTTCTGACTTTGTAATCCATAATAATTTGAATAGACGCCGAACAGATTTCCAAAATATTCATGTAAACATAAATAATGTATCATTTCCAAGACTGGAATATAGTGAGCTAATACTGGTTGCGTGTAGTACTTACCAATTAAAACAAGCTCGCTCTTACTATGGGGAACACATAAGACAGGATGGTTCATATACAATTGAAGTGTGTAGAAACACTGAAAGCAACCTACTGGAAAGCTTTCCCCTTCCTTTGGTCAACAGTCGATTATTGCGAGGTGGAATCCAGAGCCGACATATAAGTAGGAAAATATATTTTGTTTATATAATTTATGAAAATAATACCGGAAGAAGGGAAACAATAAAACAATATTATTGCAATTGTATGGTGGGCCGTAGAACAGTAGGTTGCTGTGCACATGTAATGTCAATTATTTGGGCTGGGGACGGTATCAAGAACACTTAAGTCCTCCAGCCCAATTTCTTGATCAAGTGTTATTAACTTATGATACAGATTAATAAAAAAAAATATTTTTTTATTATTGTTTTATTTAATATCTGGCCCCTCTTAGATAATTTGGTTATGATCTTAATATACATTTTGATACAAAATCACTTTTATATTCTCTTTCTATTGGATATTATCTAATAAATATGTCTGAAAATTTCAGCTTAAATTTCTGTTCACAAGTGGCCTAAGCGTCATACAAAGTGGACATTCTCCTTTGTTAAATTAAGCACAGTTAGGTAAGATACATTGGGCGATGATCTGGATCACCAGGTTTGAGACTTGCCAGCACGGCCATGTTTTGGAATCACTAGAAGGAAGAAGAGAAGAGACCTTTTCCCTATAGTGGGATCTTACAGTCTAGCTAGACAAAAAAGTGGATAGGTAGGTATTTATTCTTATGAAACAGAAATCAAAAACAATTTATTTACTAAAAAACATGGTAACAAAATACAGAAAAATTAAATAAAATTTTGTGCTCCTCTATTCGCACCTTATGTTAAAAAAAATATATTAAACGTTATCAGTAGGTAATATGAAATTCGTTACAAAAGCTACCTTAACCTCATAAAAATAAAGATCCACTAAAATGTGCTGCGAACAGAAAGGGAAAAGAACTATGAGATGAAAAGGTCTCTACTTTCCACATCGTTTTTATAAATTACAGTATAAATTTAGTGTCAAAAATATAGAAAAATTCAATTCGATTCAAGCGTAGACAGAGAAACCTGATTCGAGAATTACTAAACTTTTACTACGACCTGTAACTATTACATAACTATACCTACTTACCTGCCTACCTACTTTGTCCTACAAATAAGACAAATACAGAAAAAATAAAAATCCCATAATAAACACCTAAAAACATAAAAACAATACTCACTGTTATCACAGTTCTTCTTTCTATTTCTTTTATACCTTAGCCGGCTTCTCTCAACACCACAGTGAGTTGCCGCTGCTCAGGAGTTAGTTGTGGCGCCATAATCACAATCACCAACTGATAATAGAGCCTCGCACTTTGTGAATCACGGCACGCAAAAATAATAGCAGACCGAAGCGTCAACACCAATTAGATGATATTTGGCTACTGGCCTCCCTCCGCCAAGCGAAATATGCGAAAAAAATGCACTAGAAACGATTGAAAAAACATCTTTGTGCGTGCGCAAATGCACCATGTAAAACCGTAGTGAAAATACACCCTATTCCAATGCGTTAAAGATCATTCAAAAACCATTCCATCCCTTATTCTTATTGTGTTGAAATAAGGTCCATAATTCGTAAAATCAAAACAAAGCTTTGTATGCGCTTGTTACTACTACAAGCGCAAGCGCATCGTGATTGGCCAACATGCCGCATCGAAGTCCTTTTCCAACGATTCTTAATGTCGTGTGTAGCGTAGCTAAAGTTATATAGGGGGGGGAACTTGATCTGCCGCCGTGTGTGCATGGTTCACTGCATTTTTAGATAAGCGAAATCTTGCAAAGAGTTCTTGATTATCAAGTATCAAAAAATAATCTACACGGACATTATAAACTCGAATTCTAGGAATTCTTTGTATAGAATAATAATCTTCTTCTAACTCATCAATTTGGTGCTCTATTAAATCAAATAAATCATATTGTATTACAGAATTCAATATGGTACTAAATTGGTAGAGAGCTACAAAACACAACACATTGACTTAATCGTCAATTAAAGTGTTACTCACCAGTCGAAGCTACAAGTAACTTACATGCTCGTTTAATCATTGATTACTGTTACTCAGAGATGGTGAAATTCGATAAATTGTTACTCGGGACTTTAAGCGACGAGTTGCCTACTTGACACTTTACTCGGATATGGTGAACGAGGGCCTTAGACCAATAGCGATGATCTCTTGTATATGCAAAATTTTCATACCATTTTAATGAATAGATTAGTGGTGTATAGAAAAAAAAATGTATATGTCCAATAACACTACTGGCTTCAGAAAATGCCGTTCAAGCCTGGACAATTTAGTAATATTGACTATACAAACAGGATTCACAAATAATGCGTATTAATGATGCGTATAATAATGTGGACTTAGTTTATTACAAATAATGGACAGACTTTGAGTTGGAAGCATAATGTGCTAACTTACCTTAGGAATTACCTTAAAGAAAGGAACCTTAAAAACAACTATGCCTTATGTCGCACCACAAAGCGAGGATTGGCACAGGGTAACCCACTCTCGATTCTCCTGTTTAATATTGCTACCCTATCGGTCTGTAAAGAAATACGTAATGTGTGTGTGTTGCAATATGCTGATGACTTTGTTTTGTTCACAATCGGCAGTAAACTAGCAGACGCGGGAAAAGAACTAAAAACGGCGTTAAACTTACTATGTAAACTACTTTCACAGTTAGGTCTGGAAACTTCGGAATCTAAAACTAAAGTTTGTATATTCAGAAGAGGATTTAGAAGGGAAACGTTGTTGTTAGAATTAGTGATGTAATGCTCCCGGTTGTGGACAGTTTAAAGTATTTAGGGTTATGGCTTGACCGATCGTTAAGATGGTCAAAACGCATAAATGAAATGAAGGAGAAGATTTTAAAATTTGTAAACATATTTAAAGTCCTAGCTGGCGGTAAATGGGGCATTCGCCCAATTAATTTAGGCTTTACGTTAAACACTAACAATTTATGCAACCATAACACACTTTAAACACTAGGAATATCTGTAAAATTAAAATACACAGCAAATGTAGCAAAATCAATTCAGTTGGAAGATATGATAGACAACATATGATAGAGAACATGTTTGTTTGTTTTGTTATATTTGTTAAGTCATGTTTTCCCATGTGTGTTGTAGTGTAATGTACTGGTGCCTATCTCAAACATTTTGTAATTAGCTCTGTTGTGGACAATGTTGCTGGTTGCACAATTAACCCTACTAGATGTATTTACTTTTATAAATGTACCAATTGTGTAATTGTTTTTTGTCCTAAATAAATAAAAAAAAACTCACCGAGATCTCGGGTTACTTGAGCAGCGTGACGACAATTAGTAATAATCATAACAAGAACATTTAACAGAAAACATTTATACAGTGACAAAGAACAAAACAGGCAGCCTTATTGCTAACAAGCAATCTCTTCCAGGCAATCTTGGGTAAAATGAAATATAATAAAAAGAATATAGAAATGGGTGCGAGAATAAGGGAAATAAAAATATAAAATAAGATAGGTACAACGTACAACGAATAAATAAATAAATGACATAAAAAGAGATCATGTAATATTATAGGTACATTAGGGAAATAAATAAAACTAAGATAATATACGTAAAAAATTACTCCGGACCTGACCCTTGAACGAATCCAACGTGCGAGCACTCCTGATGCGGACCTGACCCTTGAACGAATCCAACGTGCGAGCACTCCTGATGCTCTCTGGTAGTGCATTCCATAGCCGGACAGCATGCACAGAAAAGGAGTAGGAAAGGAAAACAGTGGAGTGAAGTGTAATCGTTAGAGAAAGGTTGTAAGCAGATCGTAAAGTCCTACTAGAGGAAAAAGAACAAAAGGGTCAACAACTTTGTAGATAAAGAGAAGTTGGTAAAAAGAGGACAGAATATTAGACGGGAAAGAACGTGTAAGTCCCTACGCCGTCGAATTGGCAGCCAGTTAAGCCGAGCTCGATAATACGAAACATGGTCATATTTTCTTAAATTAAAAATAAATCTTATACAGACATTCTGCAGACGCTCTAGCTTATTAAGGAGTTCCTCCGAAAGATCAGCGTAGCAGACATCCGCATAATCAATAATGAATAGTAAAATAGTCTGTGCTAGAGTATTTTGGTGCTAGTCGGTAAAAAATTACGAAGGCGGTTGAGGGAACCGTAAGCAGCAAACACCTTTTTCCTAACTGCCTCCACTTGGGTGCGCCAAGTGAGGCATTGGTCAAAAGTAATTCCTAAATTTTTCACAGTTTTTGCAGACGGAATATCAGCGCCCGCGAAATTAACATGAGGCAGAAGGTCATAATTGATTCTAGAAACAAAATATGAACTGCGTTTTGCTAGAGTTAATAGCAAGACCATAAGACTTGCTCCAATTATTTATGACGCCAAGATCTGCATTAGTAACTTCCACAGCATGTGAAAGATCCGATCCGGTGCAATCTAAAACTAAAGTTTGTGGTAACAACCACGGTGCTTGTGTGTAGATCTGGAGATCATCAGCATACAAGTGGTAGGAACATGAAAGCGACTGTAAAATTGAGTTAATAAAAGTTGAGAAAAGTAGGGGAGATAACACGCCACCCTGAGGGACACCAGAACCAATATTGTTTCATGTAGAAAAAGATTCTTCAATACGTATGCGTTGCCGGCGCCCCATCAGGTAACTTCGAAACCAATCAACCACGGAGGGAGAGATGCCAATAGAACGTAGAACACTGAGAAGAACGTCAAAATCCACTGAGTTAAAGGCATTACTAAAGTCTAATAATGTCAATAGAGTAAGATGACGATTCTCCATGCCATGATGAATATCGTTAGTGATTTTAGTTAAGGCCGATGTCGTACTATGACCAGTACGGAAACCAGATTGAAGGAATTTAGAAGATTGTTTTTATTTAGGAAAGTAGTTAGTTGACGATGAATTAGTTTTTCAATGACCTTAGAAAGGAAAGATAATATGGAAATAGGACGGTAGTCTGAATACAGGGTAGGTTTGGACTTTTTAGGAAGTGGAATAACAAAAGCATCCATCCATGATGACGGAAATGCTCGAGAAGCTACTGAAGTATTGAGGATATGAGTAATAATGGGAGTAAAGATATCTAATAAAGGAAGGATTATATTACGACTTACAGAATCGTTAGCCATAGCACTAGAGTTTATGGTGAGTATTGTTCTCTTAACATCAGCCTCCGTAAATTGATTTAAGACAAAGGAGGAAAAATCAGGTGTTAGTAAATTAAAAAGAAGATTCAAAGTTTCTGTCTTGCAATGGACGTCAATAGGAGATGATGAAGTAAAAAAGAATTGAGATTATTTATATCCAGGTTAGTTTTGGAACTACACTGCTGAGATTTACCAACCCCGAGAGATTTGAGGAATTTCCACACCTTAGCAGGGTCATAATTTTGTACGGATTTATGGATGTAGCGTCTTTGAGCGTCCCTTACCACTGTGTTGCAACGATTTCTAGCACGGTTATATTTATGTTTATTCTTAACATAGGGATCTAGTTTGTACTTAGACTTTGCAGAGTTCTTTTTAGCCATAAGCAGTCATATATCATCCGTTAACCACGGCGCAGGCAAATGTTTTATTTTGACCGGTCGGACAGGTGCGTGCACGTCGTACAGCTCGGTCAAAAGCCTATTAAAAAGTTCAATTTGTCTATCAACAGAGTCAGCAGTGAATATGGCTGACCAATCCAAACTACCGGCGTCTTCATGCAGCTTTCCTAGATCCATTTTGGTGAATTTACGCTGAAGCAGCACGCGCGGCGTATTTTTCGGAGGGCGAACCCGCTAAGATAAAAAAATCAGGTCGTGGTAAGAGAAGGCGTCTGCAGAAAATTTACCATGCTTATTAACAAGGTTGGGAGAGGAAACAATCATGAGAACTAGAAGTGAAAGGGGAGCAATTGGGAAAACGGTGAATCTCCCGTAAGGGAAGAATATGTAAGTTACAAAAGTTGACTAAATAAAGTAACTTACTAGAATGAGAATCATTATTTAAGAGACAAGTATAAAAATCACCCATTATAATGGTGTGGTTATAAACAGGAGTAAAATTTTCAAGAAGTTATTCTAAAGACGCGAAGTAGTCCACTCTTAAGGAAGGACTGTAATAAACAGGCAAAAGAAGTTTGGTGTGACATAAAGAAATTTACAAAAATAAATGCTCGGCAGAATTTGTGGGTGGCGACTGGGGAGATCGACTAAGGATAGTATAAGGGATAATTATGTGAACGAAGATAAATGGCCACCCCACTATGAGAGGAACTTACACGGTCATTTCGGACTAGTTTAAAACCAGGCAGGGAGTAAGACGTGGACATAAGTTGAGGACTGATAAAAGTTTCAGATTAAGAACTGCCTGTATAATCTTTATATCGAAAGTGGCACGCATATCTGAGTAGTGAGCCGGAATGAGCATTAATATGCACCACATTAAAGTGTTTTGGCACATTGAAGAAGCATTCGTCCAAAAGTTCATTCAAGGGTCGATCTAAGCTCGAAAAACTGAAGTCAGAAGAAGAAGAGCAAGAGAAAAAGTTATCACTGTTATCAGACGATAAATCCATAACAGTAAGTATAAAAATAATATTTCATACAAACAACCTATTCAATATTTAACAATAAACGAATACATAATATACATAAATACCCACAGGTCGACTGAATAAAAATTTAAAAATAAAAAATATAGACATAACATAAATTAAAACAGAAACAAAACAAGACTCACAACATAATAAAAGGCAAACAAAAAAAACAGTTACAAGCATTCGATAAATACTAAGCAATCACCCGATACTCTCGTATCAAGTAATTCGTCGCAGATACCGTCAAGAAAAAGCAACACAATATAACGTTAAAATAGTGAATGAAGCAAACAAATTGACAATGACCGATGCCAATAATTTTCAACTACACTACAAACAAAATATCTTCTGATCTTCTCATTCTCACAAAATAACAAAAAGCAAAAACGGGTAAGTAATAAATAATTTAGTTGAAGTAAAGAGCAAGATAAAGGATATACAGAATAACATCAAAGCAGCAAGTAAGCATACGTAACGTAAGAAAAATAGACAACACAATAGTTACAACTACAAATAAAGCAAATTACACCTAATGTGTAACTACAAAGCATACAGCAAGTGCAAGGCCAATGCAAATAAGTGCAGCTAACATTTAAAGTAAGTATAAATAATAAAAAAAAGTGACATTAAAAAAATAAGAACAATTGAGGGGTATAGTTGCAAAGCGAGAATGAACTATAGATTATTTTATTTACATTAAAATAACAATAATAATCAGAGCGGGATACATTTATTAAACCAGTAGTAAGAGTAAGCAAGACAGATATAGGGTTTTTCTATCCCTTTTTGCGACTCACCTTTTTTTGTTTGGAGCCAGTTTAGTTTGACTCCCAACAAACAACAGTCAACTGTCAGTGCTATCGTGATAAAATTTCTTTGGAAAACTGTGTTTGCGAAGCTTTCCTTTTAATTGTGTGAATGTGTAATTGCAGAACATAATATATATTACCTAATGGGGCGCTGTACTGTATTAGGTTGTACAAATCGACCAGTACAAAAAATGAAGACATAACCTTTCATCGGTAAGTGAGTTAGTTTTTTTAATATAATAGTAGTATTTACGATTTAAAACGTTTAGAGAATTCGTCATTCATTATATTAACACGTAATTCTCAGAAGTAATGAAAAATTAATTGTGTTTTAAACGGTTTTATTTCATTTGTTTTGTATTATTATTCTTGTAGTGTATTTTGATAAGAGTTAGAGGAATACCAAGGCAAGTTTACCCATAATTCCAAACTCCTATCAAATATTTATTATAATAACGCTATTTCTTCTTTACCAGTTTCCCAAAAAAACCAAGAATACAAAATCTGTGGATTCTCCTTACTGGACGAAAAAATTGGCAGCCAAATCAAAGTGCTCGGATATGTTCCAAACATTTTGAATCTTCTTGCTTTCGCAAGCCAAACCCATTTAACCCATTTAACTTATTTGAATCCAGATTCAATTCCAACACTTTTTATTCCTGTAAGTAACATATACATATTGAAATGAAACACTTTTTTACGGATTAATTCGCGTTTAATTTACTATTTACATAGTTTTTATATCCGTAAAAAAGTGTTTCATTTTAATGTGTAGTGCTCGCTAAAACCTCAGAAAACATATACATAATTATAATATTATCGTATTATAATATTATGTTGTAGTATAGTCTTGTGTATATTTCAGCAACGAATAATGTTGTTGTACTTCTGGAATAGTTCTAAATAACTCCTTTATTATGTGCTTGACCGCATTCATCTCATCACAAAACGGAGATTGGCTTTTTAACCGACTTCAAAAAAAGGAGAAGGTTCTCAGTTCGTCGGAATCTTTTGTTTTTTATTTAAGTTCCCCGAGTACTCGCTAGACCGATTTGTTTTTTTTTAATTTGAAATGGTTCGATGATATCATATGGAAATCTCATATGATATCTACCTAATGAACCATTTAAAATGGGCAAAGGAGACGGTCTAGTTTTCCATAGAAAGTCTTCACTAAAATGCAGCTTGACCAAAATAAATGAAAATCGGGAGAATGCATTATGCTCAACCCATATGAGTTGATAAAAAAATTCTTAGTCTAGCCAATTTTTCACAATTAATTTTTGAAAATTAAATGTTTTTTGATTTTTTTAAAAGGCTATGTGTGTTATGGCAGCACTAGCACAAGCCGTAGAGAAGAGATAGAGTCAATCAGTAACAGTGTATCGAGTTGTTATAAAGTATCGATATGTATCGCGGGCAATTAAATGATTTTTGATATTTGGCAGCAGTGCATGTATTTCATTCGATATTTCGTTACGAGATTAAAAACAACGCCTTAATATTCTTGATTTTGTCTATTAAAACTAAGTTATGAGCATGAATTATTTCGCGAATTTATATGTCACCGCAAATCGGTTGGTATTAATCGATACTCAACTCAGTAATATGGATATATTTGGCTCATCTCTAACAAATTGTTGTGTCAATGTCAACGCAAATCTATTCAACCTCATCCTCAGTCAGCTCACTTTCTCACCTGCTTTCGTGTTGTGTTGTGATGGTATTGTGCTTTCGTTGCGTACTTTACAGTGTTTTGCCCTTTTTCCGACGACCACAGCTTGTTATTCTTGACTCCCGAATTGCTCAGCGTGACCCCGGCAAGATATTGGATTTGATTGTAGTGCGTACGCTTTGGATACTTGACGACAGTTACTACCTCTGTTTTTTTAAGCATACCGATGTAAGTACAATTTGATTTCATCTACACGAGCTACACACAGTTTCAAATGAAATTGTGTAACTTAAATACGTCTCCATGGTTTAGTTTGTAAACAATATAAATTAAAATAGGCGCCCGGAACTCCGGCGTTGGAAAACCAGCATTTCTAATTTACATAACTTTTTGGTACTTTGTAGCCAATGCTTATATTTGGATTAGAGTTTGGAACTCAGAAATGCATAGAAATCATTGCACTCACCATTCTAGATATTTATGAATGGAATGTAACCACTATGAAACGATAATTCTTCTGACAGTGTGATCATAACGGCAATTCAAGGTGAGGTATGCCACTGATGCTTAATATGTTTTTGTTTTGTTCCAGATATATTTACATATATTTATAATGGCTTGCTGCATTAATTGCAACATAGCAATTCATGCTCATTTTCAACATTATATCGGAACAGATCTGAGTGTTGAAATGGTAGCTATAATTGAAGAATGGATTACACGGGAGGTAAGTATCATAAAGTTGGTACTTCGCTGATACTGGTGTATAAAATATGTTTTATTAATTGTTTCAAATTACAGGTATCCAACGAAGACCATTTGTGTCAGGAGTGCTTCGAATTTGTGGCAGTGGAACATGCTAATAGACTATCCAATGCTAACTATAGGGACTTCGACAACTTGGCCATCCATCTGTTTGTGTGTGGTGTGGTGTTTCACTGTCTCAAAGAAGAGGTAGACGCTCACGCCCATTACCAGAGGGCCGAGCTGAACGGAATTATAATTCAAATATAATTCATCCACGCCAGGTAATTGTAACATATTGTCTATCATGTCTATTTGAATGGTGCTAGAGTAGTAGTACGCGCGTAACTGGGACGGCCTAGTGGCCGGCACGGCCTGTTGGTCATCCCAGGTACCGCTGAAGAGATGAGGTCGAGAAAGACTTGCGCGGGCTTCACACGGATGACTGGCGGGAGGTGGCTGTGGTAAAGGGACAGAATCAAGTGGAAGCTCTTATTATCAGAGGCCAAGACTCACTTTGGATCGCTGCACCAACTCGGTTAGATCAGGTAGTGTTACACAGTCATATTACCTAGTTCATCATCAGCCATTCTAATGTCCCCACTGCAGGGGCCCAGGCCTTTATTATGGATAGTTAAGGAGGATGCGCCATGAACCCTCCACGCGGGCCCAATACGGTGTTAACGAGCTTGAGATAATAAATGTTTGGTCACCCATTCAATTACCAACCCCTGCGATCATAGTTTAACTGCAACAAATGCAGGCTGACCTACTATCCCATTGTGCCACCATACTTAAAGTGTGGGTTGCAGTTTCTTTTACAAGTTTTAATTTTTTCAGGTTCCAACTCATGATGCACGAGTTTGCAACGCATGCTGGCAAAAAGCCAATAATGTTGTAAGACATGAAAACATTGAAAATGTGATAGATCATGATGTACAGCCTGCACCTATTGAAGCTGAACATGAGAACGTAGAATTCATACATCTGACAAATTATGCAAGAACACCTAACACTTCAACTCACTGTTTTGTACCTGAATGCAGGAATTTGGAGTTCCATCAGGTACCACGATATTTAAAAAGAAGGGTGTTATCTGATTACAAATTATTTATAACATCACGAGCCTGTGTATGCGCGGATCACATTGTTTTGTATGATTGGGATATTTTGAACAATATTGAATTTATATCTCAATTTGAGTCTCGGCATATTGTGGAAATGCTTAATCTTTTAAATGACCGTTCAGGTTCCACTTTGAATTTTGAAGATGTCGAAAATATGGATACCGGAGAGGATTAAATATACTCAATTTCATGGCAATTTTAAGTGTTATTGAAGTACCCTTAAGTGAAGTGTATAGAAAACCTAAGACAGCTTTAGCAATGTATTTAATAAAGTTGTGGACATCAGACCCACTTACTAGAATTGCCAGCTTATTTGTAATGTTCAAAAGCACTGTTATATATATATATATATAAAAAGTGCACGCAACTGTTTAAAACAATATTATATGCCACTTCACTTAGGATTACCTCACCTCACTAGAGAAAGCCTTTCAAGGAGAAATCATCTGATTCCTCAAGGATTATTTGGCACAGATGGAAACAGTTCTATAATTATTTGTGATGGAACTTATATTTATCTTCAAAAATCTTCTACCTATTTATTTCAAAAGAAAACATTTAGCCTCCACAAATATAGGAATGTGTTAAAACCTTTTGTAATAGTGGCGCCAGATGGACACATCATTGACATTTTTGGCCCTTATCCTGCAACAATGTCAGATGCTGATATAATAAAAACTATTTCAAAATGAAAACTCACCATTAAGGGCCTTCTTTAGAACAGGTGATGTGTTCATACTGGATCGCGGGTTTAGGGACGCTATAGGACTGCTTACATCTTTGGGTAATGTAGTACATAAACCAGAAACTCTGGATGTTGGAGAAACACAACTTTCAACTATAAAAGCTAATAAATCTCGAAAGGTGACTATGTGCAGATGGGTTGTTGAAGTTATTAACGGTCGGTTTAAACGGGATTATAAAATATTTAGAAACGAGTCTTTTAACAGTTTGACGAAGTATACAATGGACGATTTTAAAATAGCAGGAGCAATTATAAATCATTTTCATCCCGTTATAACCGACCGGAGTGATGCTCAATCACTTCTATCAATAGCTTTATCTCGATATAATGTACCAAATCATCTAGCAGAGTATGTGATTGAGCATCAATTAAACAGGCACCGCGCCAACTTCGTAAAATTAATGGACAGGAACCAGCATTGGTTGTGTTCCCCATTATGGAAATGTCCGATTTAATTATGTTCAGTTTGGGTACCTATCAGTTAAAACAGGCAAGGTCCTACTATGGGGAACACATCCGAGAAAATGGAACATTTGCAGTTGAGGTTAATGATGATGTAGAGACTGTAAATGTTCCAGGAATTGCATTACATGAGGCAGTTTTAATCAGAGGGAGTATTAGGACGCGCCATCAAACCAATAAAATATATTTTACCTATATCCTTATAAACCCATTGGGTCGGAACTGGGAGGATAGAATTTGCGGTTACTATTGCAGTTACATTGTGGGTAAAAGGACAATGGGAACCTGTGCTCATGTAATGACAATCGTTTGGTACCTTGGATGGGCGCGGTACCAACAGAACATCACCCCACCTGCATCTTTTTAAGACAGTGTATTAGTGCGAGAGGATGTAGAATATGTAGAAGAATAAATAAATTAAAAAATCATTGTTGTTTTATTTTACAAAACCTAGACAGCCTATATTTGCAAAAGTATAATGACAGCAGGCAGCGGTTCACAACTGGCAACAGGCAACTGCCAGGGTAGGTAATAATTAGGTTAGGAGTTACGAGGTGAAAAAATTAGAAGTCAAGTGGACGGAGTTTTTATTATTTAATTAGTTACTTCGAATATCTAATGAAGCACTAGTAATTGTTTTCACTGTAAAACAAAACCAATCATTCTACTAAGCGATTAAGCTCGTTGATTGATTTGCTACTAAAGGTAACAGGATAGATTTCTGTGGTAGATAGAGGCCTTGATGTAGAAAGCAGACTGGGCGCGCGTCTGACCCAAACGCTCGTGAAGTATAAAAGCATATCGACCGCGCTCCAATGCCCTCGAACATGGCGCGCGCGGCGTTCCATTGAAACCTTACATTTTCATCTCAACGCATCGTCCGCGCCCGCGGCGCTTTGTCAGTATATCAAATCTCGGGCAGATCACGAGCAGCGTAGCACTCATAACGATATTGTTGCAGAGGTTGCCGTACCTAGCCGAAATCTGCCAGGAAAATATATATTAGGCCGGTTCGGTACGCTGTTGATAATTGGCTAAATGTTTAGAAAATACATTAGGCCGGTTCGGTCCGCTGTTGATAATTGGCTTAATGTTTTTTTTATCGTTTTACCTACTTATTAATCAAAGAGAATAAATAGTAATAGTTTAATGTCTTTGTTATTTAATAATCTTGAAAACCGAAACAAAACTTAGATCACTCATGCATTGACATTGTCAATTTGACAATGACAATTGACAGTCAAATACTTTTTAAATCAGGTATGTTCTCGTCTTCAAGCCAAGAATAGCTATGTTCTCTAACGCATTTAGGAGTATTTTGAAAATTAAATATAAAAAAATGGGCTAGCTTTAAAAATTAAATAATAACGTAAGGACATTACTTTTTAAAGGCTTTATCAATTACAAGTCTCATTATGTCGGCTGCTTCTTAGGGGATTTTTATTCCGTCTCCTTTGACGACGGAAAAAATGTCACTGAAAAGTACGAAATAAGAAAATATCATAGTGATGTCAGAATATATCCGTGATCGCATGCCACCTTGCCTAAGGATTACTTAAAGTGGCATGCGACCACGACTATAGTCTCTGAACATCACTATGCTACTCTCTTGTTTCGTACTTTTCATATGCATTATTTCCGTAGTCGGGTTTAAGTTTTTTTACTTTTTTTCATTTAAATTATTTTAGTGTTTTTAAGGATAGCTTTTTTGCCAATGTATAATAAGTTGTCACTGTCTGTCTGTGCCAGATAACCGTGCAATATAATATAAGAATAATACCCCAGATTGTACCAAAAAGTCACCAAACTACGCGATATAGATCGCTTCTCATCCAAAACCGTCGCTAATCTGACGTCGAACCGGAGGCTAACTAACTAATTTCAACACCTATCGCAATACCTTTTAAGTAGAAGTACATTATTTCGCTAGTTTGATTATTTTAAAAATTATTTAGTAATAAGCAAACTAGCAAAGCAATGCACTTGTACTTGAAAGGTATTGCGATGGGTGTTGAAGTTAGACAATTACCCCCCGGTTTCATAATACCGTGTGTGAAAGCTAAAGAGAACAAGTTAATTTTTAAAAAAGAATGAGGTTGAATATTGACAACTCTTTTCATTTTTTTTTAGTAATCATTTATTGAAATGAAACACTTTTAAGAATAGGATAGAAATAAATTTATTCAGCATCAAAAAACACAACATTTTACGGTTTAACTCGCGTTTTATTTTACTACGGAACATAGTTTTTCAGTTTCCTAACGACCGTCAATCATTTTTATATTTAACCGATTATGATTATGATTGACGGTACGCAAATAACTTCTAACTTATAACTAATATTACTAAAAAAAAACTATGTAATGTAGTAAAACTAAACGTGAGTTAATCCGTAAAAAGTGTTTTATTTCAATGTGTAGTGCTCGTTTAAGCCTTAGAACAGTAAGTAATCTTTAAGGCAACTAAATATGACATCGTTTATGTACTTGAAATATATTTTCGGCATAATTTTTTTCTTCGAATTTTCCTGTATAATAAAATTTATAGTTCCATACATGTTTTAGTTTGTTTTGTTTTAGTACCATAGATTTATAATTTACATGGCAGGCCATTATATAAACGAACTTAATTAACAATTTAATACTCATGATCAATAGTGTCCTAACAAACAATTTTAAATTTTGTACTCAAAAATTTAATATTTTACTTAACTGCCTCACATAGTATATTATACTTAGATGAGAGAGTCATGTCAGAGCGAGCCAGAGGCGCGTCACCATTTTGTAGATGCAGATGCGTTGCTGTTTGTTGTTATTCCGAATTAGCCGTATAGGTACAGCCGTTCTGAAGTGATGCACAAAGATACAGACGTGTCCAATTGTGGCCAATCGTGGCCAATAAAGCCATAAGCAACAGCTACTTATGTTTATTTTTAGAATGTGCTCATGAAGCCTTGTCATTTGATATCCAACACGGCAACATTTTCTACTTCATGTCTTTCAGAGGGCGCCATATACGATTTAATGTAACGTCATAGCCTTTAACCAGTGGTTTGGGTACTTCTTACGATACTACCTCATTTTGTCAAATTATGATTAGTAGTTTAGAAGTTGTAAGGAAACAGATGCAAGAACATACATTACATACATACATATCTAATATCGGTCAAGATCATAATCTTATCTATTATTGGTCAAGATCATAATCTCCCTTTTTGCTTCGCCGTTGTCGGGAAAAACTAGTTTATTTTTATAAGTACCTAGGTACCTACTCTGTTAATTATAATAAAATTTCATTATCCAAATTTGTATAAATTTAATTTCATCATCATCATCATCATCAACCCATAAACGTCCCACTGCCGAGAACAGGCCTTCCATGTGGAGAATAGCACGAATGGATATTGGGCCATAACCCACCACGCTGGCCCAATGCGGGTTGGTAGGTTTTAACGACTGTCATCTCACGACAACAACCGGGACCAACGGCTTAACGTGCCTTCCAAAGCACGGAGGAGCTCGAGATGTTTTTAATTGGTCACCTATCCAGCGACCCGGCATTGTGAAAGTTGCTTAGCGGGCAAGATCGCTAGCCGAACGCGCTAGCCGCTGCGCCACCGAGCTCCTGAAATTTAATTTAAATAGTTACATAAATAATATATTGTGGACAGTTTTTTATTTTCTTCGTAAACTTTAGTTTTTTACCTATAAAAATATAGGTACGCCATAATAGGATCACAGAGCACGGAATCGCCGCGCGTTTGCTATTACCCAAGCGCGCGGTGATTCCGTGCTCTGTGTAGATCAAGATCGTTCAGTCGTCCCGGGTCGCAACTGTGTGCCGTACGCGTGAGGCAAAACTCACACACACTCACTCCGTAGCGTTGTCGAGCGGTAAAAACCTAAACACCGAGCGCGGAAAAATGTTACAACGCTCTTAAGTTCGCTACCACTAATTTTAATCCTGGATAATGCGTTTGAAGCTGCATTTTCCTTGCCTTTTAAATATTCTACTGTGAAATCGTATTCTCTAGACACAAACGAAACTCAGTGAGCCTACTCGATGGGTTACTCATGTTAAATAAATAAATTAAAGGGCGATGATCTGTGATAATTTTAAAACTGTGATGTGACATGTCATGTGGGTGCTCAGCGCTGACGAAAGGCAGCACTGGCAGGGTCGCCATGTGATGTGGGAAGTCGGGAGACGAAATGATACGACGAAGGTTGGTTGTTAACTAACTTTATTTAGGGAAAAACAGTGTTATTGTAGTGTTTTAGAACAAAGGAAAGCATTGACTGCCAGTTCTGAGTAATCGATTCAATTTCCCCTAATAACATGTTTTAGCACGTATTTGCATTTTATCACGTATTTGCTTTATAACAGAACAGTTGTTTCTTATTGAGCCATGATGCCGTGGCACGCTCCACTACCATAACAACCGATTCCTCATTATTTGACGCTGCAAAACGTTGTAATATACAATATCTGTTGCAATAAGGTGTGGTCCAAGTGATTGCACAAATACGAATACTTTAATTTAATCTGTAGTGTTAGTATTAAGCAATAAAGACATCTAAATTACGCATATTATTATAGACGTAAAAACCCAAACATGTTGTTTAGAAAAAAAATTAGGGTATAAACATCCCACTGCTGTGCACAGATCTCGTTACATGCGGACAACATCATATGGGGAGATTGGACCATGAACCACCACTAGGTTGGAAGGGTTTTAACGACTGCCACCAAACGACGACAACAGGACCAACGATTTTACATGCTTTCCGAAACACGGAGGAGCTTGAGATGTTTTATAATTTGGTCACCTATCCAGTGACCCGACATTGCGAAAGTTGCTTAACCGACAAGATCACAATCCAACCGCGCTCGCTGCTGCGGAAAAAAATATTTATAATGCAGAATTATAAGTAAATACAGCTATTGCTGTTTGCTATTGCAGCTACGATACATATTTCTTTATGTGGTATACATACATTATTTTTACACTTTCTACCTGTTGTTTCATATATTGTTTCTACTAAGAAGATAACGACAAGAAAGGAGATAGGTAATTTTGGGCCACAATTAACTGTTCGTTACAGAAATAAAAATGGTATAGAAAATAAGGACTTCTTATTGTATTATTGTTGATTTCTAAAATAAACCTGTAACACTCCGCAAAACCTAGATAAACAAAAAAAAAACGGATATTCGAAAATAACTCTTAAACATACTTTGTAAACACACATCTAGTCAGTAACAAATCGATTTATCGAATTCGATATACATTTGTTTAACTGGAAATACTTATTGAAACAATATTTAATTTACGTTAGTTCTTGTATTTTGTAGACTATCTGAATTAACAATCATGATAATAAATACAAAAAGAAAAGTAAAACATTAATTAAAATCGATTTTTAAAATCGATTATTGAAATGTCATGTCAGGTCTTAATATGTCATTTGTCAATACGATTGTCATCCATTCATTCATTCTCTTTGCTCCATGCATTGTAGAATATTTTGTGCCGGCTTTTCTTTCTAAATAGTTATTTTCTCACGACATTTTATGTTAAATTATACCCCTGAATACAGAATTTAATATACACACATTAAAAGTGTCTAGGGATCAACATATATTTTTGCAATAACTTTTCTCCTGATTGATATTAATTAAAATTTTCTTTAAGGATTAATCAAAAAAAGTGTTTTCGTTTGTCTACAGTAACGATAAACCAAGTCACCTTTGCATTAATAAAGAAATTTGCCATTTTCCTAATAAAGGGATTTTTGACATTTGAACCACTAACATTAAAGTTCGAAAAAAAGACTGAAATAACAGTTTTCTTTAAAATTTTATTAGGTAACTTAAACAATTAATAATCCGTGTTTCTACCGCGAACACTAACAACACAAGAACATCGGTTTGGCATACTCAAAATGAGTTCATCCAAATCACGCTGTGGAATGGCCGCCCATGTTCGTTGCAACAACAAAAAAAGGTCTTCT
Organism: Scoparia ambigualis; assembly: GCA_963921215.1. NCBI lineage: Eukaryota > Metazoa > Arthropoda > Insecta > Lepidoptera > Crambidae > Scoparia > Scoparia ambigualis. Next base: position 30,651,373 of record OY992514.1, read on the forward strand.
TGCGACTGGATACCCTCCATATTCGGCAGAGCTCTTCTCTGTAGCATATCCCATGCATGCTCAATCGGGTTCAAGTCTGGCGACTGAGCAGGCCAGGGCATGACATTGATGTTAGCTGCGGCGAGAGTCTGTCTTACAACTCTTGCGGTGTGCGGTCGTGCATTATCATGCATTAACTGAAATAAGGGACCGATTTGCACTTGTAGAGGAACGATGACGTCTGATACAATCGTCTCAGCATAAATTTGAGCGTTGAGGTTGCCTCTGATCCAAATCAACTCAGTTCTTCCGCCGATCCAAATACCCGCCCATACCATGATGGTTCCACCACTATAAGGATGGACTTCCTGGCAAGATTTTAATCGCTGTTGGCGTCCAGGGGTTCTCCAGTGTCGTATACGTCTTGTATCCGGACTCATACCAAAACGAGACTCATCAGAAAAGCACACGAAACGCCATTGATCTTCTGCCCATTTTCTGTGTTCAAGAGCCCATTGATATCGAATCCTACGATTGTGCATTCCTATATCTATATAGGTGGTACCCTTAGCGGTCTTCGGGAATGAAGGTTCACTTCATGCAAGCGGTTTCTGACTGTTTGGTCGCTAATTAAGTTCCCTGAAGAGTGATGAAGCCTCACGGCTAACATCATGGCGGTTATTGTTGGAGCTCTTCGAGTTGTGATTTGAATGTATCGGTCTTGTCTTCGTGTGGTGCAGCGATACCGTCCTCCATGGCGCTCAGCCACGGTACCAGTGCTTCGGTAACGTGTCCAAAGTCGACTGATAACACTCTGACTTGTATTCAGAGCTAAAGCCACAGTACGTTGCCGGGAACCAGCTTCTATCATTCCCACGGCTCTGAGCATTTCTTCCCTGCTTAAATGACGTCGCCGCTCCATAATAACGTTGGTTTTAATCAGTAGTAGGGAAACAGTAGCCCTAATAATGTCTTCAATGCGTTGTATGTTTTTATAGGGAAAATATTGACAGCTGATTTTCATCTTTTACTAGAAATTGATTGAAAGTTCCTGTTTCAAATTATGAAATGCACCAAAAAGGATCCATATAAATTTATAAAATCATAAATTTATTACAAAGCCACATCTCAATCTCAAGAAATCCGCATAAAAATGCTTGATCCCTAGACACTTTTGATGTGTGTAGATTAAAAAAAATAAGCTTCAAATTCTTGTAACTACACAAATAACTAAGAAATAGTGTAAAAGCAGAACACGGCATCGAGGTAAGCAACTCACGTGAGTCCTCTATAACTCTAATCTGCGGAGTTGTACATGCAAAATAATGATACATCTGTAATGCTAACATCATTCCCTTCAAAATGCAGTAATTGTTATGTCTATAACACAATTTAATATAATGGCCCAAACGTCCATTCAAGCTGCCCTATCCTTTAATAGCTTACTGAAAACAATCATAATGAGCAGGATTTTTAGTTATTTGAAAATAGTTTTTTTTGCACTCAATAATTATATCTAAAATGTAAATGGTACTTAAATAAAGACGTTTGACTCTGGTGGAATCGAACCTATAAATAATGAAAAAAAATTCTTTAAAGTAATTAATTATGCACCTCTAATAAATAGTTTGTATTTGATGTTTGAAATAGAAACAAAAATGTACAGGTATAGGTTGTCAAGATCGTGCTTACCGCGCCCACGGGGTACAGGGGTTGGCGGGGACGAGGTAATACGGTCTCAGAGGGGCGCGGGCGGTGTAGCGGGAGGGAAAGCAAGCGCGCCGCGTGCCAAGGACTGCCAGTCGTTGGAGGTCGTTTGCCGCGGCCACTTGCGCGCGCAATTTCGATGGACGCACACGAAATCACGATTCGAAGATGAGCAAACCGTTTGGGAGACAGGCTAAAGAAATTGTGTATAACGTATACATATACTTTAAAGAGCGTAAACAGGATCGTTCTTCGCAGGAATACCAGAATGACAAACGACGAAGAAGAAATAGACATGGATTACGTTGATTAAATGTCTTCCTTGCATTATATTAATTAATTTGCTTAAATGATTTTTGATATTATAATGTCTAATAAACCTGATTTTAAAACTATTTATGTAATGTTTTACGGTAGTTACTTAAACAAATTAATATTAGTTTTAAATAAATTATTTGTAATTTACCTATTATTATCACTATTTATGTATTCTCATCAAATACCTACTACTAATTTTGGTCCGGATATCATGAAGTTAAACAATAATTTTTAAATCTAAATAAACTCTTGATTTCTTGTTGCCAACTCTGAGGCAATCTGCTTTGACTATCGTTCAGGGCGACCAAGAGCCATTCTGGTCTTGATATCATGAATTTTAACATAACAAGAATTTTTTTTTTTAATATCTAGATGACAACTCTGAGACAAACTGTCCTTAGTGATATTTAGAGCGATCATGAGCTATTCTGATCAAGATTTCATTAATCAAATTCTAAAATAATAAAATTTAGTGTACCTCATGGTTCATCCACATGTATGTAATCCAATTATAGCGCCAACGCTGTATAAGGGCATGCGTCTACTGACCTATGAATACAAATTTCTAAGGCGAACTTTGAATACTAATTGTGTCTCAAACTAGTAAAAAGTAATCTGTGAATATCATGACATGTGATAGTAATCAAGCCGATCGAGCAAGGTGAGTCCATTTTTGTCTTTATGAATCAAAAACATTTTATGTATATAGATACGAGTAAGCTTAGAATAGATAGTTTAGTACCTATTCAACGACTCTTGTAGTGAATGGATTAAACGCGTAATCTGTTTAAGTGAAATCCATATATAATATTGGGCGTTCTATCCCACCGACAATGAGTGGAGGCAAACGAATATTTGCCGACACGAACGAGAGGTGGGATAAAATTCCCAATATTATACTACTCATGAAATAATGGACAAAATTGCTTTAGAGACAAATCGGTACGTTCAGTAGTTGGCGGAACTGATGATGGATGATGGCAGCCTTGCACCTACCAGTAGAATCGCTGATTGAAAGGACACCACACCTGATGAATTATACGTTTTCTTTGTAATAATATTAGCGATGGGTGTGGTTGTCAAAACTACATACATGAATACTGGTCTACAAAAGCTAACATTTTTCATACTCCCGGATTTCATGTTTATATGACACTGAGACGCTTTCAGTTGTTGTTCAAATGTCTTCATTTTTCAGACAATAGTACCATGAATGTCCAACAGTTGACTTGTTAAAATAAAGCCAATCTATCTCACCTCAAGCAAAAGTTTCAAAGTTCTTATAACTTATGAACAAATCTATCTTTGGACGAATCCTTACTGCAATGGAATGGTTGGTAAAATATTAATCAATTTATTCCCAACAAAGCCGCTGCAGTAGGGATTAAAAGCTACGAGCTCTGCGAGTGTCAAACTGGCTATTTGTGACGATTTATAGTGCACGCGCATAGTGCGGGTGCTAGAACCACACCGGCTCAAGAACCCTTGTCCTCCCCAACGTGTGCCATTATGTTGCGTCTAATTGAAGGTTTGGAACACAAGGGGCATACGTTGTTAATGGATAACTATTATAACTCCCCCATTTTGCCCGAAAATTAAAAAATCTTGGCTTCGATTGCGTTGGTACACTACGCACTAATAGACTGTTTGTGCCGGCCGAGATCATGAATTTGAAAAAAAGTGATATGGTGGAGGGCCAAATAGCTTTGGCCGATGTTTATGAGCAGTCGGCTCAAACACGACGGCAAGGAGGTCGGGCAATGCCCGAAGAGGTACGCCGATGGCGGAAGCGTGCGCAGTGGGCGGCGCTTCAGAAGTGGAAGGAGTGGCTGGGGCAGCCGACAGCCGGCCACTGGACCATCGGAGCGATTCGGCCCGTCCTGGAACGATGGGTCGATCGCAAGGCGGGCTCGCTTTCTTTCCGGTTGGTGCAGGTCCTCTCGGGGCATGGCTACTTCGAGAGGTATCTGTGCCGAATCGCCGGGAGAGAGCCGACGATGGCGTGCCACCAGTGCGGCGTGTCGGAAGACACAGCCCTGCACACGCTGGCGATACCGCCAGCGTGCCCAGCCTGGTCGGCTGAGCGCGCGCAGCTCTGCGCGGTGTTGGGTCCCGACCTGTCATTGCCGGCCATCGTTGAGGCCATGGTGGCGACCCGACAGGCGTGGGACGCCATGCTAACCTTCTGCGAGGCTGTGATGGCCCAAAAGGAGGTGGCGGAAAGGGGCAGGGAGGACGATCCTCTGGCTGCACCCAACCGCAAGAGGCGCACAGGGCGAAGAAGGAGGGGATATGCCCAGCTTCTTCCCCCTTAGACGAACCGCGGGTGTACGGGCATGGGGAGCCCTACACCCGCATGTGTGGTTTACTGACGTATCGGAGGGTAGCCTGCAATGCTCCAGGTTGCCCTCCGGTGAGGCTAGCCCTCAAGGTGTCCGTCTGCAATGACGGCCCGCGGGCACCGGCTGCGGTTGAGTCGCAACGCGATTACCCGGAGCCCTGGTCCCTTTGGCGAAAGTTCTGAGCATCCCACGGTTTTAGTCGGTAGTGCCCTTCAGGCGAGCCCGACATAACCCATCGAGCGCCCCAGTTCGGTGGGTATGCGTAGAGGCATTTCCGTGGGTCAAAAAAAAAAAAGGCCAAATAGCTGCCGTCACCAGTGGACATGTTGATCTCATGGTATGGAGAGATCAGAACCCCGTGGCGACTATCTCTACATACCATGAGAATGCCGTCTCTACTATTGATAGTATAACCATACCCATATTAGTTCGCAATTACAATGAGGGGTGGGGTCGATAAAAAGACCAACTTATATCAGTACCCAATAGAACAAAATAGATCAAGGGTGTAGTATGAAAAACTGTTCCGCCACCTGCTTAATGTTTCCGTTTTAAATTCTTACATTATTCACCGACATCCATCACAACACAACACACACCGTATGGGTGTCACACAGAAATTTCCGCACTGGTCTATGATCTACATCTGGTTCTACATCAGGTGCTCCAATTTCCAAAATCAATTATACCCTATATATTGCCCAGGCTTATTTTTTTTTTATAAATGATGGAGGCAAACGAGCAGGCGGGGTCACCTGATGGAGAGTAATCACCGCCGCCCATGGGCACCCAAACCAGAGGAATCGCAGACGCGTTGCCGGCCTTTAAGGAAGGAATACTTTACAACAAAAAAGTTTTAATTCTAATTTTATTAATATTTCTTCATCGCCGTAAATCATTTTTTTGTAAATATATTTTGTAAGTACATACACACTTTTTTACAGTTTTATTATACAACCAACTGAATCTGATATTGAGTGAATCTACATAAGAATACAAACAACTTTTTCGACCTTCCTACTTGAAAAAATAATCTGCTGTTTCATACAAAAGTTACATACAATACCTGCTCGACCAAAATGTACAGCAGATTTTTTTTTCATAGAAAAAGTTGTTTGTATTCATGAGTAGATTCACTCATGAAAGTGTCTCGGGTACTATAAAAATATGATGTAAGTATAGATGATAGTTTGTTCCTTTGTTTTCTAAATGTTTTTGTATGACTACATACATTTTTTTTATTAACAGATTTGTTATAAATTTATTCTAGTCTAATTCTTGCATTTATCTAAAGTAACACAGAATTTATTTTAGAGTGTGATTTCTGTGATACACTTTGTAAAAGCACCTTGGCGAGTGTTCTGTTAAATCATTAGTAACATCATTTTTTTTTTAGACTTGCTTAACAGAGTCTCTCTTTAACCCTAGATAGCTAACCTCCGTCGAATCGACGGGTAGCGCAAAGAAATATCGCTGTCTCTTTTTAACGACGTGTCCGAACGCCTTGGCTCTTTTATTTAACTCAGTCGCCAGTGAGTTCGTTGCAGTGGAGCACGCATCGACTAGGTAAGTACCGCAGTTTTCGAGATACGTAACCTTTGCCCGTCGTTTCAACAGATGGTTAGCTTTTTAGTTTGAGTGAGCATTTATGTTTTTGACGTGTGTTGTTTCTTTTTAGATTGTAACCATGTATTCACTAAATGAAGATAGGATATCAACCCTGCTAAATCAAGAGCTTAGTGACGACGGTGTTGATGATGGTTCTGCCAGTGAGACCGAAGACTTTGTGGTTGAAGATGATGTCCAAAGTGATGAAAATTATGAACCATCGGATACCGAAGAGAGACATGTAAGTCCATCACATGACGTATCTTTAACAATGGAACGAGTTATGTCAAGTAGCTCAGATGCAGCCCCTCCAGAAACCTCACAAAACAGTATCATACAACTGCCTCAAGGAAACATACGAGGTAAAAATAGGTATGTTAGGTCTACGTGTAAAGGGAACACTTCAACTAGAACCTCGGCGAGGAACATCGTGCGTACTTCATGTAGAGGATTAACAGGTGAACTATCTTGCTTTGATAACTTTTTTTACATTAAAATTTACGAGGAGATTGTCAAATGGACGAACGTCGAAATATCTGTGAAAAGATCTATGTATCAGACTGTGACAGCAACACAAAGTGAAACAACTACACACATCAAAAGTGTCTAGGGATCAAGCATTTTTATGCGGATTTCTTGAGATTGAGATGTGGCTTTGTAATAAATTTATGATTTTATAAATTTATATGGATCCTTTTTGGTGCATTTCATAATTTGAAACAGGAACTTTCAATCAATTTCTAGTAAAAGATGAAAATCAGCTGTCAATATTTTCCCTATAAAAACATACAACGCATTGAAGACATTATTAGTGCTACTGTTTCCCTACTACTGATTAAAACCAACGTTATTATGGAGCGGCGACGTCATTTAAGCAGGGAAGAAATGCTCAGAGCCGTGGGAATGATAGAAGCTGGTTCCCGGCAACGTACTGTGGCTTTAGCTCTGAATACAAGTCAGAGTGTTATCAGTCGACTTTGGACACGTTACCGAAGCACTGGTACCGTGGCTGAGCGTCATGGAGGACGGTATCGCTGCACCACACGGAGACAAGACCGATACATTCAAATCACAACTCGAAGAGCTCCAACAATAACCGCCATGATGTTAGCCGTGAGGCTTCATCACTCTTCAGGGAACTTAATTAGCGACCAAACAGTCAGAAACCGCTTGCATGAAGTGAACCTTCATTCCCGAAGACCGCTAAGGGTACCTATAGCAATGCACAATCGTAGGATTCCATATCAATGGGCTCTTGAACACAGAAATTGGGCAGAAGAACAATGGCGTTTCGTGTGCTTTTCTGATGAGTCTCGTTTTGGTATGAGACCGGATACAAGACGTATACGACACTGGAGAACCCCTGGACGCCAACAGCGATAAAAATCCTGCCAGAAAGTCCATCCTTATAGTGGTGGAACCATCATGGTATGGGCGGGTATTTGGATCGGCGGAAGAACTGAGTTGATTTGGATCAGAGGCAACCTCAACGCTCAAATTTATGCTGAGACGATTGTATCAGACGTCATCGTTCCTCTACAAGTGCAAATCGGTCCCTTATTTCAGTTAATGCATGATAATGCACGACCGCACACCGCAAGAGTTGTAAGACAGACTCTCGCCGCAGCTAACATCAATGTCATGCCCTGGCCTGCTCAGTCGCCAGACTTGAACCCGATTGAGCATGCATGGGATATGCTACAGAGAAGAGCTCTGCCGAATATGGAGGGTATCCAGTCGCAAGAAGACCTTTTTTTGTTGTTGCAACGAACATGGGCGGCCATTCCACAGCGTGATTTGGATGAACTCATTTTGAGTATGCCAAACCGATGTTCTTGTGTTGTTAGTGTTCGCGGTAGAAACACGGATTATTAATTGTTTAAGTTACCCAATAAAATTTTAAAGAAAACTGTTATTTCAGTCTTTTTTTTGAACTTTAATGTTAGTGGTTCAAATGTCAAAAATCCCTTTATTAGGAAAATGGCAAATTTCTTTATTAATGCAAAGGTGACTTGGTTTATCGTTACTGTAGACAAACGAAAACACTTTATTTGATGAATCCTTAAAGAAAATTTTAATTAATATCAATCAGGAGAAAAGTTATTGCAAAAATATATGTTGATCCCTAGACACTTTTGATGTGTGTATTTTAGAAATAAAGGCCTTAGTGGGGCTTCTCATTTTGAGTGCTGCTCTAAAAGATAACCATTTAACTTCAGACGAGTTATTAAATTCAAATTATTGTGGCGCTGGATACGTTGCAGTTATGAGCCGCGAAAGATTTGATTTTCTTCTAAGATGTTTACGATTTGATGACAGAGATCAGCGGCTACAAAGGGTCCATATTGGGTTGCATAAAATAAAGAGGCATATTTTAAGGCTGCATAACGTTTTTTGGCATACTCTTCGTTTCGCATAACGTTCATTCAGAATAAATCATTAGGCATACTTTATTTGCCCATAACTTCTTTTATAATAATGATAAATCAGCATCAAATGTTCATGCATAAATGTTTTTAGAATAACGATTACTAATCATAACATTTATTGGCATTTCACCCTATGGCATACAGATTACAAGTCATTTCAGATTATCGTTTATTTTTTTCAAAATCCTTATTTTTTGAAATCCTACTCAATGTTTGGCCGAAGCTATTAATGCTAGTTGATTCATTTTTCAGAAACACGTTTCCAATATTATAAAAATACAACATGTCAAATAATTTAAATCCATAATATTATTATCATCGAACAACTTGTAATCGTAGTAACGTTTAAAGCATGCAAGTAGGCATGCAGCATGCAAGCAAGCATGCAGCATGCAAGCAAGCATGCAGCATGCAGCATGCAAGCAAGAATGCAGCATGCAAGCAAGCATGCAGCGTGCTAGCAAGCATGTGGAGCATGCAAGCAAGCTGCAGCATGCAAGCAAGCTGCAGCATGCAAGCAAGCATGCAGCATGCAGCATGCTAGCAATCGTGCAGCAAGCATGCAGCATGCAACCAAGCATGCAGCATCATCCAAGCACGCAGCATGCAGCAGGCATGGTTTCTGTCTCGGCTCCGGCGCTGCGAGGCTCCGGCGGTCCCACGCGAGCTTATCGTCGCAGATGGCTTTCGCTCACCACCGCAGCTTCGGCTTGCTGGCCGGCTCCGGCGGCCAGCCTCAGCCGCGGCGGCGGGCATTATACCCGCCTGCTCCTCAGTTTGCGGGCCGCCTCGCCCCTCCGCGCCTACGCGGGCTTAATTTACACTCTAGCGTAGGGCAGACAAGTCTACGTGGAGTCGGTTTCCGCGATTCGTTTCTATCACTGACTTTATAGCACAACCTTACCGAAAACCCAAAGTATTAACTTTTTAAGACATTTTCGAGCATTGAAATTCGTACAGGAAAGTTACGCATTTATGATAGGTTACCCAAATAAAGACTACAAAATATGATGTACTTGACTGGTTAAAGATTTAACACAATCGCTACGCTGCGCTTTGCGATTGTCTTAAATTTCGAACCTATCACGTGACCTACAGGAGTAGAGCAGCTAGTATTTCTGTAGTCTAATAAAAAAAAAAAAAAACCTTAAAATTCAAGACAGTCGCTACGCTGCGCTTCATTCATTATGCGTTTCGTATTTTATGTTAAATAACATTTAGACGTATAGCAATTATGTTGTTTACATTTATGCTGATTAAAATTATGATAAAGACGATTATGCTGATATAAAATTACTCCAATGAAACCATTATGGGTTTACAACACTCTCCTTATCGTAATTTATGCCAAAAAAACTTTATGCTGAAACTGTTATGCCAAACTACATTATGACGAAAGAGATTGTGCGACCGAAAGGGCTCCCGGCTACAAAGATCCCAGAGCGATCTACTTACACCCCTTAGAATCATTTGGGATATGCTTATACAACAATGTCGCAATAATTATATTCCCGGAACGAATGTTACAATAGACGAGCAATTACTTGGCATTCGAGGCAGATGCAAATTTCGTATGTACATTCCAAATAAACCCGCAAAATATGAAATCAAAATTGAAATGATGTGCGACAGTGGGACCTAAAACATGATTGATGCGATACCATACTTGGGAAAAGGGACTAATACTGGAGGTTTGCCATTAGGTGAATATTTTGTGAAAGAGTTGACGCACACAATTCGTGGTTCAAACAGGAATGTGACAACCGATAACTGGTTTACAACAATACCTTTAGCAAAAAGTCTACAACTTGAGCCTTATATATTGACAATAGTTGGTACACTTAGAGCGAAGTAAAGAGAGATTCCAGAAGAATTAAAAAATAATAGAACCAGACAAGTTAACACTTCAATATTCTGTTACGATGGACCACTTACTTTGCTGTCCTTCAAGCCAAAACCATCTAAAGTTATTTACTTGTTGTCGTCTTGTGATGAGAAGGGCACTATCAACACATCCTCTAAAAAACCGCACATGATCGAATTTTATAACTCGACTAAAGGAGGTGTTGATACATTTGATCAGATGTGTTCTAATATGTCAAGTAGCCGAAAAACTAGCAGATGGCCAATGTGTATATTTTACGGAATGATTAATATAGCTACAATCAATAGCTACATTATACAGTCCCACAATTTATTAACGGCAGGTCAAAAAATTAATCCACGGGGGGATTTTATGAAAAACTTCACTTTCTACTAGTTGAGCCTTGGCTAAAGATAAGGCTGGCCAAAACAACGATGCCAACGCAAGTAAAAGAAAAAATCAGGAGCGTTCTTTCTTTTCAACCACCAACCACCATTCAACACCAGGAGCCATCAGGCCAAGCTCCTTTTGATGAAGAAGAGCCATCAACTTCTTCAAGAGGAGAAAATCGGAAAAGAAAGACATGTGGGAAATGCCACTACAAGAAAAAGCGTATGACGAAAAGTATTTGCGCAAATTGTAAGGTAGCAATATGTGGTGAACATAAAATTGATTTTTGTGTCACATGTGCCAAAGAAAAATAATTATTTTATATTAGAATTACTTATAATGTTCCTAAGTGCCATATGTAACAATAAGACTTAATGTTATGTTATTTTTTTTAATGATTATGCATGTTAAAGTTTTTTAATTGGAAAATGTTTCTTTTTTTTAGTTCTTAGCAAAGTTACTGTTGTAATAAAAGTAAATAAATAAGGTCAACTTGGAAAACGTATTTTTAATGCTAAACCTATGCATCAACTATTATTAGAAACAATAGGACGATAACGATGACGATTTAAACTTATTACATTTCATGGTAAAAAAATAGTTTTTCAAATGCCCGTCGTATCGACGGATAGTTAGTTAAATAGCGTACACCAGAAGGTTAGCTATCTAGGGTTAAGATATGCTCATAAATCAAGCTTTGTAATAAAGTTACAAAACATGCCACTTATGCCACGATATTCTTAGAAGAAAGCGTGAAACATGGGTCACTTTTTTGTTGCGTATTTGAGTGGCCGCGTTGGTACCACGTTTTCAAATACTCGTATTAAAAAAAAAAAATATTCTGATATGTGACTTTCTTTGCTTATATTAATAATAGGTGTACATTGTAATAAATAAATTACTAATATTGAAGAAATCTAGTTTTCTTTGTCAAGCTCTACAAGACGGCGCATGCACGCCGTCTTGTAGAGCTTGACAAAGCCACTGCCGCCGAGTCACAAAAAGCGGCCGCCGAGTCACAAAAGTCTAAGAAAACTGCTGTTGAGTCAGAGAAAGCTGCTATGGCTCTTGAGCTAGAGGCCAAGCTTGCCGAAGTAGACGCAGCCTCACAAGGCTTTTTTTCTTTTACTGAGTGGTAGAGCCACGCTGCGTTGCAGCACGCATTGGGCCGGCTCGCCCGGCGTAATACCACCCTCTCACGAATATCCGGCGTGAAATAATGGCACTTGTTTCGTCCGGCCAGTGAGAGTTCCGGAGGCCCCTTCCCCTCCCACCCCTCCTCACAATTCCTATTCCTTCCTCTAACCCTATTCCTTTCTTAAAGGTCGGCAACGCATCTGCGACTCCTCTGGTTTTGCGGATGTCCATGGGCGGCGGTGATTGCTTTCCATCAGGTGACCCACCTGCTCGTTTGCCTCCTTCTCATATAAAAAAAAAGGTGGCTACGCAGCCAATCTGGCTCAGCCAAGAGTAGCGTGAGAGCTCGATACATCTTTTCGATCGTTATCTCTTTACAGTCTTTAAATTATGCTTTGAGGGCTCATGATAGTGTGTTTTCCGCGCCGGTCGCGCAGCCACCGGAGGAGAGCTCAGGCCTTTCTGCCTCAGTAATGTTTGCGCATTCTGCCGTTACCATGGCGCCTAAGTGCTTCCCAGTTTCCAGTGGCCCACGCGCGCCAACCGTTGTCGCCAACACCATTGCCCCAAGCAGTCAGATGCTTAATTATGACCCATTCCATTCATTTGATTATGCTTCGCAGGCTCTTAGGTGTGTGCTTACCGCGCCCGTCGCGCCGCCACCGGAGGAGTGCTTAGGCCTTCCTGCCTCTGTAATGTTTGCGCATTCTGCCGTTACCGAGGCGACCAAGTGCTTCCCAGTTTCCAGTGGCGTTTGCGCGCCTACCGTCGCCGCCACCCATGATTCCTCAAGCGATCGGATTGACGCCGCCTCGCTACAAAGAGTGGGCCCAACCAACAAACAGGATGATGGTATAAATATTTTAGCTCTGGCCATCGAAAGACTCGCTTCGAACAAATCTAAGGTTAGTCATACTTCAAATTTACCTATGTTTGATGGTAGGCTGTGCGATTTCCTAATTTTTAAAAAAGTCTACGAAGACTCTAAACATATACACACATCAAAAGTGTCTAGGAATCAAGCATTTTTATGCGGATTTCTTGAGATTGAGATGTGGCTTTGTAATAAATTTATGATTTTATAAATTTATATGGATCCTTTTTGGTGCATTTCATAATTTGAAACAGGAACTTTCAATCAATTTCTAGTAAAAGATGAAAATCAGCTGTCAATATTTTCCCTATAAAAACATACAACGCATTGAAGACATTATTAGTGCTACTGTTTCCCTACTACTGATTAAAACCAACGTTATTATGGAGCGGCGACGTCATTTAAGCAGGGAAGAAATGCTCAGAGCCGTGGGAATGATAGAAGCTGGTTCCCGGCAACGTACTGTGGCTTTAGCTCTGAATACAAGTCAGAGTGTTATCAGTCGACTTTGGACACGTTACCGAAGCACTGGTACCGTGGCTGAGCGCCATGGAGGACGGTATCGCTGCACCATACGGAGACAAGACCGATACATTCAAATCACAACTCGAAGAGCTCCAACAATAACCGCCATGATGTTAGCCGTGAGGCTTCATCACTCTTCAGGGAACTTAATTAGCGACCAAACAGTCAGAAACCGCTTGCATGAAGTGAACCGTCATTCCCGAAGACCGCTAAGGGTACCACCTATAGCAATGCACAATCGTAGGATTCGATATCAATGGGCTCTTGAACACAGAAATTGGGCAGAAGAACAATGGCGTTTCGTGTGCTTTTCTGATGAGTCTCGTTTTGGTATGAGACCGGATACAAGACGTATACGACACTGGAGAACCCCTGGACGCCAACAGCGATTAAAATCCTGCCAGGAAGTCCATCCTTATAGTGGTGGAACCATCATGGTATGGGCGGGTATTTGGATCGGCGGAAGAACTCAGTTGATTTGGATCAGAGGCAACCTCAACGCTCAAATTTATGCTGAGACGATTGTATCAGACGTCATCGTTCCTCTACAAGTGCAAATCGGTCCCTTATTTCAGTTAATGCATGATAATGCACGACCGCACACCGCAAGAGTTGTAAGACAGACTCTCGCCGCAGCTAACATCAATGTCATGCCCTGGCCTGCTCAGTCGCCAGACTTGAACCCGATTGAGCATGCATGGGATATGCTACAGAGAAGAGCTCTGCCGAATATGGAGGGTATCCAGTCGCAAGAAGACCTTTTTTTGTTGTTGCAACGAACATGGGCGGCCATTCCACAGCGTGATTTGGATGAACTCATTTTGAGTATGCCAAACCGATGTTCTTGTGTTGTTAGTGTTCGCGGTAGAAACACGGATTATTAATTGTTTAAGTTACCTAATAAAATTTTAAAGAAAACTGTTATTTCAGTCTTTTTTTCGAACTTTAATGTTAGTGGTTCAAATGTCAAAAATCCCTTTATTAGGAAAATGGCAAATTTCTTTATTAATGCAAAGGTGACTTTGTTTATCGTTACTGTAGACAAACGAAAACACTTTATTTGATGAATCCTTAAAGAAAATTTTAATTAATATCAATCAGGAGAAAAGTTATTGCAAAAATATATGTTGATCCCTAGACACTTTTTATGTGTGTATATTTATGATACAAATAATTACCGACAAGAAAACGATTGTAAAAAAACTCGAAATTTAATTTATCTTATGTTGTAATTTTATCATATGTGTAATAGGTCCATTTGTTGACTTTGAATAAAGTATTGATTGATTGATTATCAATTAAGCGTATTTATACATGATTTTTTTTTAAAGTGGTTAATGTATTCAAGTTTGTTACGTAACTATAAATAATGTCCTATTTCAAATGTATTTTTTGTATTCTAATATTAAGCAATGGGAAAATTGTAACAACTTTGCGTAATAGTTTATATTCTTTATGTTTTTATAGTAAATTTTTTATTGTTTATCTTATTGTGTAACCGTAGTGTAGTACAATCATAATTATAAAGTACAAGCGTGTATAGCGGTTTGATTTCATTTTTCTTATTCCTTTTTGTTACAATCTTAAATCTTTTCAACAAAGCATGTAATTAAATAGTAAGTTCTTACCTGTGGTTTTTTATGTATCTATGTCAATTACGTACTAACTCTTAAACACTAACTACTTAGTTAGGTACCGCACACAGAACACAGCCAGCACTACTAAGATCTTTTTCCCAGATGCCAAGCTGGCACACAATACGATTAGGAAATTTACAGCCAACAAACACTATCGCAAGCACTCACGGGACACGGCGGGTTCTCCAGCTATCTGCACCGCTTCAAGTGCAAGGACAGCCCGCTGTGTGCCTGTGGTACCGGTAAAGAGGAGGACGTGCCTCACCTGCTCTTTGAGTGTATAATACACGACAGGCTGAGGTACGACCTTAAACAAAAATTAGACGCAACACTTAATGTAAAGAACATAAGCGTTCTAATAACAGACATAAAATACCGAAATGTTATTGAAGCTGGTAGTACTTATGCAGGGTGTTGAATGAGAGTGGACTGTATTACATAGACTGATTATTGTATCTAATTTAAATATAACTACAAGATTAGCCCGACAATGAATTGCTCGTGAGTGCGCGGCCGTGGATGTATGGAAGTGTCTCGCGCGCGGACTCGGCGCCATTGTGTATATCCGTCTTCCTCGTCCCGCGCGCGCTCCCGCAGATCGCGGCGCCCCCGTGCGCCCAGTGTTGCCATAGCTATACTCCCCGCCTTGAAGTATTATCTTCAACATTTGGAGGCAAGGGACAGATGGTGTTGTAGGCGCGACGTATGACGCCTCTCTTCGTTTTGATGTCGGCGACTCTGGCTACGCCGTCTGTTCCCGGCAAGACGCGAACAATGCGGCCAAGCGGCCACATCAGTGGAGGCGCTGTCTTGTCCTTGATCAGGACTAGCGACCCCTCCTGTAGCTCTCCCCGCGACGTGTGCCATCTTGTCTTCTTCTGGAGCCATAAAACATATTCATGGTTAAAGCGTGACCAGAAATGTTGCTTCAGCGCTTCAATGCGTTGAAATCTTTGAAGTGAAGTCACGCGTTTGTCGATAAGTTGCGGACAAGGCAAGGAAACGATTGATCGTCCAATAAGGAAGTGAGCGGGAGTAAGACAGGACAGATCGGAAGGGTCATCAGATAGTGGGGTTATGGGACGAGAATTTAAGATAGCTTCTATCTGTATCAAAAGAGTAGCCATTTCCTCAAAATCTAAATGGGTCAATTTTAAAACACGACGAAGATGATGTTTGACAGATTTAACTGCTGACTCCCAAAGACCACCGAAGTGAGGAGTGTATGCGGGAATAAAAGAAAATTTGATACCTTGGTCTACGAGATCTGAAGAAAGTGAAGGTTCCCTGAGCAGCTTTGACAACTCATTAAATGTCCCTACAAAGGTTGTACCATTGTCTGAAAACACGTTCTGCGGCTTCCCCCGGCGTGCTATGAACCTGTTTAGAGCTGCAATAAAGGCTTCTTTAGTCAGGTCCGAGACAAGCTCCAGATGCAACGCCTTGGTAGCTAAACACACAAAGACACAAATATAACTTTTTATAAGTTTACAACCCCTTCCCTTATGATCCGCTATCAGCATTGGCCCAGCATAGTCAACTCCAGTTTCGAGGAAAGGATATTCTAAATGGACTCTGTTGGTAGGTAAGTTGCCCATCACTGGCTGGATAGTTTCTCCTTTCAAACGACAGCACTTAACACATGAACGTACTGTACGCTTTGCAAGCCTAGTCCCTCCTAATGGCCAATAATTATGCCTCGCTGTGGCTAACAACAGTTGAGGACCCGAATGCAGATAGGTTTTGTGTAACGCGCTGAAAATCAGTTGGCACAAACGATGTTTACCACAAAGGAGAATTGGGTGCTTGACGTTATAATCGTAGTGAGAATCACTAAGCCTGCCACCCACTCTGATGATATTATTAGAATCAAGAAATGGTGACAATGGTAAAAGCCTGTTTTTATGAGGTAATTCATTACTACTGACGAGCAATTGACGCTCCACAGAAAAAGATTCCTGTTGAGAAATTATCACAAGTTTATTAATAGCTACCTTAAGCTCGGAAAGTGATAAGTGTCCTAGAAGTTTATTATTATTTTGTCGACAATTGCTTATAAATCTTAATATGTAAGCTAGTGTCCGTTTTAATTTAGATAGGCTAGATGAATTTTGGATAAGTGTAGATATTAGGTTAGTGTCAGATTTTTGTGTACTATTATTTATTGTGTGAAAGCTTTTAATCGTCTCTGGTAAATCTTTGATCATATTTGGACCTTGATTAGGTTTAGTTGGCCAACCACTAGTTTCTAGTTTCAAAAATGACGGACCAGACCACCACAAATCACAATTCTTTATAGAATCTGCTCGTACTCCGCGGGACACAAGATCAGCAGGATTTTGCTTGGACGGTACGTAACGCCAGTCTAACACATGATCCTGTACCTCTATGATTCGATGTCGAACAAACGTTTTTAGTTGATTAGGAGAGGATGAAAGCCATCCTAATACTATCATCGAATCGGTCCAACATGTACAAGAACTATATTTAAAAGTAACTGACGAAGTAACCTTTGCACACAGTCTTGCTCCCATGAGAGCTCCACAAAGCTCCAAACGCGGTATAGTGACTGTTTTGATGGGTGCTACTTTACTTTTAGATGCTAAAAGTCGGACAATGACTGCACCGTTGTTATCTACACTTCGTATGTACACACAAGCGCCATATGCCTTCTCGGACGCATCTGTGAATACATGTATTTGAACGTCAATAGACTGGTTAAGTTTGATACATCTAGGAATCTGTAAATTATTTAATTTTGGCAGTGTTTCCGCAAATTCTATATATTGGTTTTTAATATTGACTGGTACATCCTCGTCCCATGAGCATTTTGATATCCATAATTGTTGGATTAATATTTTTGCCTCGACTATGCATGGAGATACAAGGCCTAATGGGTCGAACACCTGTGAAATGGTTGACAAAATATGTCGTTTATTAATTTTATCCCTGCGATCTATATTTATTGAAAAGGTTAGTGTGTCTGAAGAGCAAATCCAGTTTAACCCTAAAGTTTTTGCTGCCTCTTTAGCACTAAGATTAACCTTATCTGAACTTGAATTTTGACTGCTCAATTCATTAAGAATTTCTTGGTTGTTAGAATGCCATTTTCTTAAATTAAATTTGGCTGACTCCAATGTACTAGTCACACCTTTACATAGATCGATCGCATCGGTAATGGAGTCTATGCTCGTTAAAAAATCATTTACGTAGAAATCGTGACAGATGGCACGCTATACCCTAGGGTCAGGTGAATCATGCCCCAGTTGAGACAGACACCTGGTGGCTAAATATGGAGCAGACGCTGTGCCATATGTCACGGTATTAAGGGTGTAAGTCTTAAGAGGGTGAGAAGGGTCGAACCTCCATAGTATACATTGCAGCGGACGTTGTTCTACTTCAATGTTAATTTGTCTGTACATTTTCTCAACGTCCGCCGATACTACAAATTGATGATCACGAAATCGCAATAAAATAGCTATAATTTCATCCTGAATTGTAGGGCCAACACGCTGAATGTCATTAAGAGACCTACCTGACGACGTTTTGGCTGATGCGTCAAATACCACACGTAGTTTAGTGGTAGAACTACTCTCCCTATAGACCCCATGGTGTGGCAAATAGCAATACCTAATCTTTGGATTAGGTGCGACTTCAGTCATATGACCTAGATCTATGTACTCTCGCATGAATTGTGTTTAAAGTTGTTTCATGTGAGAGTCCTTTTCTAAACGATGCTCAAGGGAAAGATACCTACGCCTAGCTATGAACAGCGAATCGCCTAGAACGTCGGGTGATTCTTTTAGAGGCATGGAAACTGTGAACCTGCCGTCGTTGTCCCTTTTGGTGGTATCAAGAAAATACTTCTCACATGCCTGTTCGTCTGGAGTAAATTTATCTTTCGAAGGAATTGTGTCCAATTCCCAAAAACGAGTTAGTTCAGATTGATTGTCCGAATCATTGGCAAATAGACATAAACTACTCATGGGACCCTGCTGGCATATGGCGCCCGAAACCAACCATCCAAACTTAGTTTCAAATAAGACAGGTTTATTTTTACCTAGCTGGATGCGATTTGTGCCAATCACTCTCCAAAAGACGTCCGCACCTACTAAGAGATTGATGGTTGACGGTACGTTGAAAGTTGGATCGGCTAAGACCACCCCAGAAGGTATGTTAAGATTACTTATATCTATATACGTATTAGGTAATAATGCAGTTATTTGTGGAAGAACAAAGCAGTCAATGTCCGTCCGATAGCCTCCATTATAAGACTCCAATGTAAGAGAGCAAGACTGAGAACTATTAGACGTTTGATTGTTTATGCCCGTTACCCTTGAACATGCTTGATGAGTCGGAAGATTAAGCCGGGTACAGAGATCGTGAGTCACAAAGTTACTCGTACTGCCATTGTCCAGCAAGATTCTAGCTGGATGTGGGTTCCCACACTTGTCAATCACCTTTACCAGAGCTGTCGACAGCAAAACATTGTTTTTATTAGTATCTATTGTATTATCGGCTGAAAGTACAATGCTGTCATGTAGGATAGGCTGTTGAGCTGATTCTATATGCAAAAGAGTATTATGCTTATTGTTACAATACTTGCAATGGGTCAACTTGCAACGAGATTCGTGATGGCCCAGTCTAAGGCAATTTTGACAAACTTTAAATTCTTTACCTCTTTGTATGCGTGTCTCAACCGGTAGCTTACGAAATAAGTCACATGAGTACAACTGGTGATCCTTATGGCACAATGGACAAGTTTGTGATTTGGCTTTGCCAGTTGAAACAATAAAACTTTTAGGCCTTTGAATAGCTGATGAATTTTTATTAAAATTAAATTTGTTACCTTTAGCCTCCTCCAATGTCTCCAGAAGGTCAGCCCGGTTTGTTAAAAAGGTTAAAAAGGTATCTAAAGTAGGCGGGTCACTACGATTATTGCGGTACTCCTCCCATTCCCTATTTGTTGTGCCATCCAATTTTGTAGCCATCATGTAAATGATCAATGTGTCCCAATGTTCTGTGGGTTGATCTAAGGTAGACAAAGCTCTTAAATTTTTATTCGTAGTGTCTACAATGTATCGCAAGGCTTTGCTCGATTCCTTTAGGATGGAATTGACATTAAAGAGCGATTGAACGTGATTATTTACAAGCAAGCGTTTGTTGTCGTATCGCTTGCATAACAACTCCCAAGCAGAGACATAATTATTGGCCTTAAAGTCTAAGCTTTTGATGACTAAGGCAGCACTGCCTTGCAAACAAGCACGAAGATAGTGGTATTTATTTATGTCATCAATGCTGTTGTTTGAGTGCACTATGGAAATAAAAGTATCGCGAAACTCAAGCCACTGCTGATAATCACCGCTAAAGGAAGGCAATTCTATTTTAGGTAGTCTTACGAAATTATTTTGTCTTTTTGTGTTTGCATCGTGAAAGCTTACCTCGGAACCATAAGACTCGCTCGGAGAAGCCGCAGAGGACGTGTCGCACAGCGCTTTCGCGATGCCAACCGCGGCGTAGTATTGGTTTTCGAACGCTTCCCGCTCCAAATATCTGGCATCAGGATCATCGGAAAGCTCCTCTATCTCCCCCTGAAGTGCATCAAAATCCAAAAATAAGGCTTCTATCTTGTCTAGACGAGTTTTAAGTTCATTTAAAAGTGGAGGATTAGCAGTAACAGTGCTTTCTTTTATAAGATTAACGTGATTAGAAAAGCTTGTAAGCTTTCTCTTAAATGTGCCTCTCTTTTTAATTAATTGGGAAATCTTTGCATCAGCCATTTTAAATAGATTTAAATGTATGTATTTAGTTTTAAGAAAAAATGTAAATATGGCAATAAAATATATATCACGCAATGGATGTGGTTTAAACTGTTAGAATATTTATAACTGATAAAATAAATTTAAGCAAAAACAACAAATCAAAATATCAAATGTGTACGTACACAAATGTTATTAAAAACAGACCTTTATTAAGGCTATATGATACCAATTTCTTTACCTGTCTGCTCTCGAAAAGTCTATGGTTGTCTTGTCTACTGTCTATGTAAATAATTACTAAGCAAAAACGTAATTGTGGCTCAAATTAAAAGTGAATTAATGTTAAATTAGTTGAAATTGTCATAAGTTTAAGTTGTTTACAAAATCAGAAATATGTAATTTACTATGTACTGTTGTCTCAGCATGAATCACTAGTGAAAAATTCAAAATTCAAATGATTGTCGTTATCGTAGGTAGCAAGTAATGTGTCGTACAATTCCAAAATTAAATTCAGTTGGTGCAATAAAAGACGCTAATTAGTGATTATTCCTTTTTTCAGTAAGATAAACAAAACGCTCAACTTTGCAATGCCTCTGCAGCGGCTGCTTCGTCGGCTCGCACTCCCAAAAGGTCATGCAGTGTCCGACCTAGAAACACAAAAAAGGCAAAAATAAGAATAATGCACTATTATTTTCAAGATAAGCAGTTAGCTAATGACTAACTAAGTAATAGCAACGAAAGCACAGCCAATACTACCTACTTTCTATCTAAAATTACTTAGATTTCTATGCGTTTAACTTATTCCGTAATATTGACTTTTTTACTAATAGCACTGTAAATGCAACTAAATAACTAACAAAATAAACAAACTACTTCTATAGCTACTGGTTTTATTTACTATGCAAAGCTACAATAAATACGTTACAAACGTTACAATTTACGAATATTGTAACGGCTTTTTATGAAAATTTGATTCTGATTCTGCTAACTACAACTACCGATACAGATGAATGACTATGAAGATGGAAATGATGATGATGAAGATAAATTAATGATTTGAAGATCACTGGAAGAATGGAAGATAAATAGGAAATTGGAACAATCTCACGGTTTTGATGCTATGTCGCAACTTATCCTGTCTTCTTTTTTCTTCTTGACACTTCTTGGGACAGCTGCGCTGAAGACACGATCTTGATTCTGGCCGGAAGACTATTCTTGCTTGCAGACGAAGTATGTAACCGTTACGCGAAGCGATGATTCAAACAGCTGTTCGACGACTCCTAGTACCGTTACTTCTGCTTGCTCGATATTAAATTAAACGGCGATAAAAGGACCATATGAAGCTGGTAGTACTTATGCAGGGTGTTGAATGAGAGTGGACTGTATTACATAGACTGATTATTGTATCTAATTTAAATATAACTACAAGATTAGCCCGACAATGAATTGCTCGTGAGTGCGCGGCCGTGGATATACATCCACGGCCGCGCACTTCTTGCTTGCAGACGAAGTATGTAACCGTTACGCGAAGCGATGATTCAAACAGCTGTTCGACGACTCCTAGTACCGTTACTTCTGCTTGCTCGATATTAAATTAAACGGCGATAAAAGGACCATATGAAGCTGGTAGTACTTATGCAGGGTGTTGAATGAGAGTGGACTGTATTACATAGACTGATTATTGTATCTAATTTAAATATAACTACAAGATTAGCCCGACAATGAATTGCTCGTGAGTGCGCGGCCGTGGATGTATGGAAGTGTCTCGCGCGCGGACTCGGCGCCGTTGTGTATATCCGTCTTCCTCGTCCCGCGCGCGCTCCCGCAGATCGCGGCGCCCCCGTGCGCCCAGTGTTGCCATAGCTAGTTATATTTGAGTACATTACAAAAATTGTGATAGATGTAAATAATAAGAATAAAACTGTATAGCGTAAGAACTCTAGCCTTAAGATTAGTAAGTAAGAAATTTAAAGTAAAAAATGACTCTTTTCTTGAAGAGGATTATGGCAACAAAATAAATAAATAAAAAAAACTACTTAGTGAATCTTATTGATAAATTTTTTTAATAGGTACATTAAAGTAATGTAATGTAACCCACCAACCCGCATTGGGCCAGCGTGGTGGGTTATGGCCCAATATATCTCCAAGTGCTATTGTTCACGTGGGAGGCCTGTTTCCAGCAGTGGGACGGTAAATTTCATGTTTTTTGATGTTATAAACACAAACAAATCTGTTTTTTTTTACACAATAACGTAAGGTTGTTGTAGGTTATAAAGGTACCTAGATAATATTCCACAGTGGTTTACAGTTATTAAACCCGAATAGAAGGGACACGCTATTAAGTATTTTAGTTATTGTTCATTTATTACAGGTCGCATAGCAGCAGAAAATGATATGAATGACCATGCATACCAGAATGCGAAGATCCATACGAGTCAGAGGTAGGCCTCAAATACATAAGATTTTAAGTATTTCATTCTTACATATTGAGCCTAATCGCTTATGTATCAACCGACCAACTAACTTTACTGTACCTAGCTAGCTTTAATGAACCTGCAAAGTAGGTACAAGTATTAGGTACTATAGGTATTCTTACAATAAGTTAAAAGTATGATATGGGTATGTAAGTAGGTATAAGTAGTAGGTAATTTACAAACCACGAATACCTTTTAGGTATATACGTACTTTCATCACAGTAAACTTTTGGCGACCTCTTGGTGTTATAATATTCTGGCTACCACTATGATCTATTACGTAGATCGTTCGTATAAAATTGCGCGCTGCACTACAAAATGAGTTTTGTCATTAAATGAGAACAAGTAGATATTTAATATTTGTGCTATTCTTTCAGCCGTTTGAAGACTCTTCAGAATATGTACCATACGACGAAGGCGACTCGTCTGATGCGTCCACACATATATCTTCCGATGACGCAAACTTAAACGCATCTGCCTCTTTGAATGGTGACGTTAGCACAGTAAGTTTAAAAATGGTTTTTATAAACGTTGACAGATTTTTGACAAAAACCTATTAATTTATTATTTCAACCGCAGAATGATATGGCCATGGAATGTCACCCATTTCACAAGAATATTCAAATGCCTTAATTGCGGTTTTGCCACATCGATGAACGGTCCGACACATTTCATAATAGATATGCATAGAAAATCTTCAAAAACTCTTATAAATCTACAATTTTTCTGGTGTCAGAATTGCAATTACGCCTTATATGATCATTACACACAAGATAATTGTCCTTGTTATTTTGAAATCCTGACCTGAATCATCAAACTCTATTTGTAAAGTGGTTCCTATTTTACATTTTCATATTAGTTCATAATCGTCTTAAGGCCTTCTTAAACAATCATATTACACTCATTTTTAAATTTTAATATTATACTTACCACCGCTACCACCGGTCCATCGGTCCACCGGTGGAGACCAAGCGTCGTCTGTGGCACTACTCGCCGGCAGATTGGGACGGATTGCGGGATTACTTTGCGTCCGTCTCATGGGGCCAGAGCTGCTTTCTTGGAAGTGACCAGTCGGAGTGCGCTTCTGCCATCGCTTATGAGATCTTGTTGGGTATGGAATATTATATTCCGTTCACTAATCTTGCCAGCGTTTGTAGAAAACGGCCTTAGTTCAATCGCGAATGCGCCAAAGCTGCTGAATGCAAGCAGGCGGCGTATCGTGCTTGGACGAGGGCTTGAGCATTAAATGGCCCGAGTACCGGCTCCTTGAAGGCGGCTGACAACAAAGCCTCTGGGTTTAATAAGAGGGCTCTCGCAGAAGCGGATGCACAAAGAGTCGCGCGGGTAGGGCAGGAGTTGATCTCGCACCCTACGGGTAGCCGTAGCTATTGGCGGCTCGCTAAGGCCGTGCAGGCCAACTTCTGCTTCCCTTCGCTGCCCCCGTTGAAACATCCAGATGGCTCGTTAGCCTACCAGCCGCTTGAAAAGGCGAACTTGTTGGCTGACCTTTTTGCGGCTAATGAAGATTGTGGCGCCGCTTCACCTATCATAGCACATTGTGAGGCTACCATGCCTGATATTCGTATCAGACAGTGTGATGTACGTGCCGTGCTGCGGTCGCTCGACGTGCGAAAGGCTAGCGGGCCGGATGGTGTTCCGGCAATTGTGCTGCTCAGATGCGCGGCTGAGTTGTCTCCTGTCGTCGTATCCCACGAAAACTGCCCCTATGGCTTTTTTCTTTTATTTCATATGTAAATTCTACGTTTATTTAGGCATAATTCAGTCTAAAAACTGTCTTAAAAAGTTCAATATTTATCTTGATATTCAAGTTTATAAAAAGGCCACAATTACGTGGTGCAAAGTTTTACGTAAAAAAAAAGCCACTATCGCCGTTAGGGCCACCTTAACGAGGCCCTAATGTTGTTTGTGGCCTTTTTCTGCAGAATTGAAAAAAAAACAAATGTATGGAAGAGGTGGCCTTAATGCCATTTGTGTCTTTATTCTACGTCAAAATATATTTATTGTCCTAATTATTGAGTTTTGGTATAATATATTAAATTAATTGGTGTATTTTACATAGTAAACGAAAGTCACGTTACACCACAATCTGAAGTGATGTGTTTTCATTAAATTTGATACAATTTAAACGTTATGATATTTAAATTATATGAGACCTAAAGTCCGTAGAGGCTTTTTTTATTATTTTAGGCAAGTCTTATAAATTACATATATAAATACAAAAAGCCGTGAGATTATTATCCCCAAAGGGTTAGTCAGAGACTACACATAGAGACCGAAATAACAGTGCGGATGGAGTGTTTCGAAGAGCTAGCCATCACCACTGCACCTACACCAATCAAACTCTGGAAAAGGTACGTTGACGATGTTTTCTACATACTTTATGGTGGCAGGAAGCACAGTAAATATAATTTGGCCAATTTAAATGACATCCATCCTAAAATTAACTTCACCTATGACATGGAAGAAGAAAGAAGCATTTCATTGTAACCTGGCAGGTACTACTAAATTGGCTGCAGCTGTGGTAGCTTTTATGTAGGTCAAACAAAACAAAACCTGTCGCATTGGAGCACATTAAAGCTGTCAAGAATAACGACACTTTGAAATCAGCCACTGCAAAACTTCTTATTTACTCGAGCCTGAATCACTGGATTGAGTTTTATAACCTTCAGATAATTTCGACAGAACGAAACTATGTACCAAGTCTGGTCAGAAAAGCTATTGAAATAAAAAAGCGCAAAATAATTCCTATCGTGAAAACGGGTTTAAAAGGTCGAATGTCTGGAATACCGTGATATTGTTATGTAATCTGAACAGTTCCCGGAGTGATACTGTGAGTTATCTGTGTCGTGAACAAGTTCGAGTTTGTAGTGCAATCAAGAACAGTAGTGTCGAGCGCAGTAAACGAGCAAGAATGAGAATAGACCGTTTCGGCTGCACCTAACACCCACCCGCATTAACTGCAGTTACTCCGTGATCGTGGTGCATTCAACTGCGCCAAAATATCGGGGACTCAAAACCAACAACATAATCATCATCAGCCCATAAACGTCCCACTGCTGGGCACAAGCCTCCCACGTGGACAATAGCACGTGGGGATATTGGGCCATAACTAGCGAATGCAATCCGGATAATCCAAAATCCGTTATATCCGGATTTACATGTATTTATACTGGGCTGTTAAATCCGGATTTGATAATTCGAATCCGGATTTTTTGAACTTGTAATTAAAAATGAAATAAAATAAAAAAAAAATGTATTTAACTACACACAATACACAGAAAACTATAGAAAAACTTAAACATTTACATGGCTCTGTTAGACTTAACGGCAAGGTTAGATAGACCCTAGCAGAGCGGAGTGCCGCGCGGCGCGGGGCAAACACTGCGAAAAATTGTAATGAATGTAAATACATGAAAATTAAACGAAGAAACTCAAAGAAGAAATTAACCAATTAAAGTTAAGAAATATAAAATTTGCACTGACATTCGATGAGTGGACGGCTATCAATCGCTTTATAAATATCGACATACCTACACAGCAAATCCTTTAAAAATGGGATCTTGTCTCACAACCTAGGTTTGATTATTATCCAAGAGTCTATGCCAGCTGAAGTTTGCATTTCTTTGATCCAGGCTAGATTGGCTTTGTATAATCTCACTTTAAATGACTGCGAAAATGATGTGCTTGCCATGCATGACTAGGTACTGATGGAGCAAGCGTCATGTGCAGAGTAGGACGCCTTTTGCTTATATATGTCATCAGATATGTATGTCATGCTCATGGGATTCATTTAGCCATCTGTGATGTGTTATATGACAGAAACAATCACTTACCATCGGGGAATCAGCTATCGATCAGCGTTATTCAACAGACGAAGTGGACTTTTGATTCGAAGCATTATAAAAAAGTCAGAACAGTAGTAAAACTCTTCAAAAACTCACCTACTAAAAACGTCTCTATCTTGCAAAAACACGTCAAAGATGAATTTGGAAAAGAACTTGTGCTCTTACTGGATTGCAAAACACGCTCCAGCGTGAACGGTGGGGGTCAACGTCGCTTTACCACTTTGCAGCGATTTTCGTATGAAGCGCACCGGCCGTCCGGGCACATGAGTAACTCTGTGGTTCGGGTACGAGCCCTTACCAAATAGACGACGCGGTGTGCAAGGGATTTTGACCTTTAGACTGGTAAAGCGACGGAGTCCGCTATTGTAATACATACTACTCCAGTAGTATGGCAACCATGCTTAAAAGATTCACAAAACTCCGAACTTGTATCCAAAAGTCTTTGTTAGCTTCACTAATGAGGAGTTTCAGTTAATCCACGATCTGCATTTCTTATTAATTTTATATTATTCTATAATGTGGTTGGCACTAGTTGGATACACAAAGTCTAAAAATTTTTATATTTTAAGTTCTTATATTTTATTTTTATTTTTGTTAGGAGAAGTTCCTTTTCATTTTAGTTTTCAAATATGTAGTTGTCTTTTATTATATATGTAACCTATTTCATTCGTATTACAAAGTTACTATATACTTAATTTAGTTCTATGTAATAAATAACTTAAATATTATATAAAAAACTAATTAACTACAAAGTTACTAAAAGTAATACAAAAAAAAAGGGATACTTACAAGTAAAAAATATGCCCCAAATCGCTCCCCAGCGGCATTGTGCCCAGAAGGCTGGTCGCATTCCCTCGCTGGATGGTCAGGCTTATTCGCTGACCCAAGAATGCCCCAGCCCGCTGGTCACCCGAGGACTCAACCAAACGCTTGGCGAGATCATAACATGTGTTAGCATCCTGTAGTTGGTCTAGAACATTTTTTGGGTAATAATAATGATATTTTTAATAGTTATGTCCCTTAATTCCTTATTCTGCGTTGTATTTTGTGTTGTTTTCCATTAGAAAGCACCAAAATACGGTCCTAAGGTAGTTTTTGATATAATGTAACTGTTTCTCTTGTACTATACTGTACAAGAGAAAGTACTGTACTGTAGATCTTGTTTGAGTAGTAATATATTTATTTGATTAAATTGCGTGCTTTTTATTTATTTCGATTATAACATAAAATAAACATTTCATTTAAGTTATAAAGGGAAATAATATATAGAAAACAAAATAAACAATTTTTGTTAATTATTACAATTTTTTTTATTCTAAATCCGAAAAATCCGGAAAATCCGGCTATCCGGATTTACCATGCAAATCCGTTTTTTCAAATCCGGATTTACCAAAGTAGACGGATTTGCATTCCCTAGCCATAACCCACCACGCTGGCCCAATGCGGGTTGGTGGGTTTTTACGACTGTCATCCTACGGCAACAACCGGGACCAACGGCTTATCGTGCCTTCCGAAGCACGGAGGTGCTCGAAATGTTTTTAATTTGGTCACCATCCAGCGACTCGGCATTGCGAAAGTGGCTTAGCGAGCAAGAACGCAAGCCGCTGCGCCATCGAGCTCCTTAACAACATAAACAAAAAAATCAGTTTTTCCTAAAAGTTATCGTAGTGACCATGAAAGTTTAAAATGTTAAAAAATATAATAAGTAGATACTTACCTTAAAATTAACTTTTGATTGATTTTATACCTACCGAAAAATTTACTTTTTAATTTATAATAATTTATTTCTTCTTTCTTTAAAATGATAAGTTTCTTGAGAAATATAAATTATTAACCAGCTAATTCAAATTTAGAAAGGGCATAACGGCGATTGTGGCATATAGATTTCCGACGAAAGAGGTCATAATGTACCTTAGGACCGTATTTTGGTGCTTTCTAATGGAAAACAACACAAAATACAATGCAGAATAAGGAATTAAGGGACATAACTATTAAAAATATCATTATTATTACCCAAAAAATGTTCTAGACCAACTACAGGATGCTAACACATGTTATTATCATAAAACAATATTAATATCTTTATTACATTATTTATTAAACACAAAAAAGCTTCTCCTGAAAAGTTGCTGTTTTGCAATTAGGTCCCTTTTCGTGGGATACGACGCTGTGTTGACACGATTGTTTAGGATGTCTTACGATACCGGTATTGGGCCGGTGTCTTGGAAGGAAGCGAACATACAACCCATCCCCAAAAAAGGGGACCGCTCGGATCCAGCCAACTATCGACCCATCGCTGTAACTTCTGTGCTATGCAAAGTGTTTGAGCGAATAATTAACTCCTAGCTCATTCACTACCTACAGGATCACTCGCTGCTCCATGATCGCCAGTATGAGTTCAGACCCAAGCGACCAACGGGTGATCTTCTAGCGTACGTTATTCACGCATGGGGTGAAGCGATGGACAAGCGTGGCGAATCTCTGGCAGTTAGCCTTGATGTCGCCAAAGCTTTCGATAGAGTATGGCATCGCTCCCTACTTTCCAAGTTGCCGGCCTTCGGTGTGCCGCCCCGTTTGTGCGCCTAGGTTGCAGACGTTTTAGAAGAGCGGAGAATTCGTGTCCTTTGTGAGGGTAGTTCCTCCGAGTTCTATTAAGTCAATGCAGGAATGCCGCAGGGTTCTGTGCTCGCACCTACTCTATTTCTTCTGCATATCAATGACATGTTGTTCTTGGGCAATATTCATTGTTATGCGGATGACAGTACGGTGCCGCCCTCGTACCGAAGAACACGGCTAAGTGACATTTTACCGTTTTTAACTTCTTGCTATCAGCGAATTCAGCAAAAGAATCCGCATCGACTGATCTTAAAATAATATTTTTAAGTTCAATAATTTCAGAGATACGTTACCGCTTAAGTAGCCGCTATATTTTATTTTTAAGGTTTGCCCTAAGTTAAAACGCGGTTACTATTTAGTGTTACGACAAAAAACCACTTAAGTATCTTAATGGTAATTTACCTTAGTAAATACTTCCAACGTTTTTATAAAATACTATGCTAGAACGCCGCCACATAGGATTGCTAAATTAAAACGCGGTTATCGTGGTTTAACTGTATTTAAGCGTAGTGTCTAAAAATATAATAAAAACTTGTGCTAAGCTTTAGGACGGTCACGGCATTCTAGCATAGGATACACTTTCTTCGATTTTTTTCGATCCTTCTTAAAACGCCACTGGTACTACTCTAAAACGCGACTAAATACGTATCGATCGGTAGCGAGTTCCATCGATTTCCAGCCATATGGATACGTAGTAAGTAGGTACTATTATTTATTGTACCATGGGAGTCGCGCGCATGGAGATTTTTGGCGCCGAATTATTGCATAAACCCAACGGTAAGTGTACCTACTTATGGTTGTTAACAATAAATCAAACCAAACCAAACTTATGTGATACCTAAGTGTCTTGTGAACCCATTTTAATATGACGAGTAGGTGTGTTTAAAATTACGGTTTGATTATGTTGCTGTTTATTTACATAACAAGTGCATAAATTAAATTACGTAAGTAATTAGTTTTTTACTTGACTCATTCAGTTAGTTACTATAGCTTAAAGGTACAATTCATTACTTCAAAATAAAAATAAAATAATTACCTACCTTCTTTCTGTGGTAGGTAGATAGATAGTGTAGGTAGGTACAGTCACCAGCATTAAGATGTGACTATCGACGGCCTGCAAAAATATCTGATTATTGGTGGAAGGCTTAAATAAGCCTATAATATGCCTTCCACCAATGATAAGTTATTTTTGCATCATCACATCTTAATGCTGTACCTACCCGATACGGATATCTGTAAGGTCGGTCGGTTGTGGTTGCAAATAAGCTAGTGCCTAACTGTAATAAAATGCAGGATAAAATACAGTTAATAAATAGTTTTCAATGTTTTATTTTACAAAATAGTTTAAAATGTTTTATTCAAAGTTGAAAATGTGGATTTTTGCTACAGACAATAATGAAAGAATTAATTAATGAATTTGATATGTTCGAACTAGGACTATCATTACACCGGCTCTGTGAGCACCTTATTTAATTTTAAAGTTTTTTTTTATAAGTACTGAGGTAGATTCAAATATGGCCAAGTTCCGAAGAGGCAAGAAGGATTTAGTGGATATGTGCATGTTAGGTGAAGCATCTTCATCAAGAGATGAAAAATATAAAAAATAGACAAGGTTAGTGTTAACATAAACAATGAGTAAAAAATAAAAAACCATAAGTTATCATCAGTTCATCACCATCACTTTCAATTACGTCCTATCATGTCCACATTGTTTGACTTACGAAGATTTTCTACTTAAGGTACGTTTCCAAGACGGACCGCAGGCTGCAAACTACAGCTGCAGGCTGCAAGCGACACTACTAGTTTCTATGCATCTCTTTGAAAGTGATTCCAAGCTCGGCAACACTGCGGCCTGCGGACGCGGCGCGCAGTAACCGCAGACTGCACTGCAGTCTGCAGTCACTGCAGCACCAGTGGTGTCGCGAACCGCAGAGAGTTTACACGTGTCACATACAAAAATTACGACTTTTTCTCCACATTCTGTCTCGCACAAAGATACTGGAGTGACTAAGGCATTGTACTATGCATTGTGCAGCCGCGACATGCAGCTGCGCTTGGAAACAGAAGCAACCGCGACCGCACCAGCACTGCGGTCAACTGCAGCCGCTAGCCGCAATGTCGCCTGCGGTTGCAGTCTGCGGTCCGTATCGGAAACGTACCTTTACTCAATAAATGATATATTGCAAAAGTTTAACGAGTACGAAACAACAGATCTACATTTTATAAACGAAATCTTTCCAGTGTTGCGAAGTAATTTTATGCAATCCGAAAACTTAGTCACTACTTCAATTCAAAACATCACCCAACTGTTCATTTGTTAAAACGTTTTGAAAGAATGAATTCATAAGAATAATCAATAAAATGTAAAAGCTTAGGGAATGTTTATCTTTTTGTCAAAATATTTGAATACTAAGGTATTGTTTTTAATCTTTTTACAATTTTAAGGTACTACTTACTAGGTACAGAAATACACTTCTGGACACATCTATTGGCCCACCTTGCATTTTCAGTTTCTTTTAGTCCTAGCTAAAATTTTATATTAGGTCGAGCAAAAAGTTTTTATACAGTTTTGAACCAGGCACATTCATAATTTTATTCAATAGTATTTTTTTTAAATTTCGAACACAGAATTTAAAGAAACAAAAGACAATTTGGATCCTGTTCGTTGATAGAAACAATCGAATACTAAGAAAACTTGATTTTATTGGTTTACTTGGATTTAATTCTTGAAAGTGTGATTTTTCTCTTTGGTTTTGCAACAAACATTACTTATTCTTAACATTAAGGTGAGGTTCTATCAATAATCTATGCCTTCTGCTATTACTTCGCCTGAAGTCGCCGCCCAAGCTGTGGCACTTATCCAGGCCGGACACGGCCAAAGAAATATGAGTGCTCAACTTAATTTAAGTCGATCTGCGGTCCGAAATATTTATCGGAGGTACCTAGAGACTGGCGGCTTTGTTCGTCGCCAAGGAAGGCCACGATCTCGGGTCACAACTGAAAGGCAGGATCGATTCATCGTGACGACCAGCTTGAGAAATCGTCACCTTACCTCCATTGAGATACAAAACCAACTTCGCGACTTCCACGGAGTATCTGTGAGCGCTCGACCTATTCGGAGAAGGTTAACAGAACGCGATATGGTACCACACAAGCCAGCTAATGGCCCCAAACTAACGCGAGCCCACCGAAAAGCGTGTCTTCATTTCGCGCGCAATCATTTCAATTTTACTCAGCAGCATTGGAGCCGTGTACTCTTTTTTGATGAGTCTAAAATTGCGTTACATGGCAATAATGGAAGGAAGAAGGTCTACCGACGTAAGGGAGAGCGTTTTGCACAATGCTGCTTTGAAGAGAGGGTTGCTTATGGCGGTGGCTCATGGACTGTCTGGGGCGGTATATCCGCGAGCGGCAAAACTCAACTTTAGGTTATTACGGGACCACGGCTGCCAACATTAAATGCTGAAAGGTACATTCGTGAGTACTTAGAACCTCACGTGATGCCATACGTGGACCATGTGGGCCCAAATTTCCTTTTTATGCATGATAATGCAAGAGCCCATACGGCCGGCATCGTCAGGGAATATCTTCGGGATGTGAACATCACAGTTATGGACTGGCCAGCCAGAAGCCCAGACATGAACCCGATTGAGCACATGTGGGACGAGCAAAAAGACGTGTTAGGGCTGGTCAGCCAGTTGCCCAGACGATGCAGGAGTTGAAAACTGCCATAGAAGAGGAATGGGAGATGATCCCTCAAAATTTCGTAGAGCGGTTGATATACTCTATGCCTAATCATATGAGAGCTGTCGTAGATGCCTATGGAGGCAACACGCGTTATTAAATTAAACCTTTATTTGATAAAACATGTTTTTTATTCAAAAATCAACTGCCTTCATCAAGGCGCATACCCGACTTGTTAGGCGTAGCTCCATGTCGTGTGATATTCTGAATTCAAATTTAAAACAATACGATCAAAAAAGATGGTAAAATGTATCAGGTTCAAAACTGCATCAATAGTTTTTGTTCAATCTAGCAATCATATTTAAGTAGGGGCCATAGAAACCTAAACTCTAAGGTGGGCCAATAGATGTGTCCAGAAGTGTACTTTTTGTTCTACGTGATTTTGCATGAAACCATGCATTTGCATTTTATTACAATATATTGAAGAAAGAAATGGTTTTATTTAACTGTTCAACCTAATAACCTATTGTATTGTTTTGTCTGTTCACGAGCAAAACGACGCTAAAAGACAGTTGCGTTAAAGATGCGTGCGTTACTGCGTTTATGCTTAGTTCGACAAGACCATTTTTATAATTGTGTGGCGGAATACTAACTTAAAGGACGACTAAGTAACTTAACAGCGATATAGCGTAGTCTTGCAAATATTTTGCAATACTGCATCATAGATTATAAAGCAGTTGAGTAAGTTAGCCGTTTTTAAGCGTAGGATGGAAATCTGTACTACGATATAACACCGCAAAGGTATACTAAAACGTGTTTTAATGTATGATATTAGTAGTGCATTATAACGTTGTGCTACGGCTAAGTGATTGTTTGATGGTTTTTAATTACATATTATACCCTTATATCAATGTTTTCTGTACAGATAGATGCTACATAATGTCTTCTACAAAACCCAATTGATAGAACTGCAATTATTCTCATAGGACTAAAAAATCACAATTTCGCGCCTATTTTGTATTTTTCTCAAAATTTACTTTTTGCACTTAGCCTTGTTCTTTGGTATGAGGGCAGGGTGCATGAGCGGTACACAGGACATCCTGCGGCAAAGCAAGTTGATATCGTGGTGAAAAGGCAAGAACTGGTTGCCAAACTAAACCTGACTCTCGATCGTGTCTCCAAGTGGGGATCTGAAAACCTGGTCGAGTTTAATGCCAGAAAAACCCAGGTTTGTGCATTCTCGTCCAAGATAACTTAGTTCCTTACTCCTCCCTCTCTTCAGAGCTCTCCTTTACCCATTTCAGTGGACCTCAGCATTCTTGGCATGGACATCGGCCAGGAACTGAATCCAAAATGCTACATCGAGAGTGTTATTTTAACTGCCTCCCGTAAGTTGGGTATTCTCAATAAGATGGGGCGGTTTTTCACTCCCGAGCAGCGCTGTTTGCTGTACAAGACTCAGATGCGATCGAGTATGGAGTATTGTTCCTATCTATGGGACGGCTCCGCTAAATACCTCCTTGATTCACTTGATAGACTGTAAAGGCGAGCGGTACGCATTATTGGAGATGCTGAGGTTACAGCCTCTCTCGAGGACCTCCAGCTGCGTAGAGTCATTGCTTCTCTCAGTGTCTTCTACCGAAATTACTACGGAGAGTGTTCTGAAGAACTTTTTGATCTAATCCCGCCCTTTCCTTTCCTGTCCCGGACTACATGTGCTGGTCTTAGGAACCACCATTATACTGTGCAGAATATCAGCACTCGTACCAAAAAATTTGGCAAGTCGTTCCTCTGTAAGACCATTCGGCTTTGAAATTCTCTGCCGGCGCATGTGTTTCCCAGTTCCTATAATCCCGGGTCTTTTAAACTGGGTGTTCGGTTTACTACCGAACACTTAGATATTTCGACATACCTGAAGCGACGACGTTAGCGCGGTAATTAGGTCATCGGCGGCCGCACCGCGCCGCGTGTGCACTATGACACTTCAGTGCAGTTTCTTTCGCGATAATGATCGGTTGCGCTCATTAACATTTTACATTAACTTCAACATTTACATTAGTTATTTTCTCATACATTTTCAACATTTACATTGAATACATTTAGTTAGTATCGGGACAATTGTAATTATAAGTAAACATTTATAACATTCATCTCCAGTGAAATAAAGTGTTTGACTGTTATCCCCTTTATCTCTCCGTACACAACCCCACGCACATTGCATCCCCGAACATTGGTCCTTCGAGCGACCACCTCGCGCGCGATTATCTCGTGATTTGGGGTGGAGAATAGCGAACAGTGGTGGTCAGTGTGTGTGTTCCGATCGGAGTTCATAAATTGGATTTTGGCGGCGCTGCGCTTCGCTGGAGCTGGTTAATTATTTAATTAACCGGGCAAAATCATCAATAACACTTCAACAACCAAGGAGACACGTGAGATAAGACAAGATACAAACAATTTAGTCCGCAATTATTTGCGTAAACAAGAGGCGAACTTCATGGCTTCCAAGCGAATGATTAAAGTAGATGATTGAAGTACATCAACAACTACAAACATCTAATGTTGGGAGAAACTCTGAAACTGGGAGTTAGAAGATTCGCTGAAATCTTTACAAATGCGATGGTCAGAAGTAAACAAATTACACTGGCAGATCATATGTGAAACTGGGGAAGAAAACAGTGTATATGAAGGCAAGTTTTGCTTTTAACACAAAAAAGGAAATATATTAACACAAAAAAGGCGATTAACACAAAAATATGGTCTATGATACATCGTGAAAAGGCGAACCCACAGTTGGACATTCCGATATTTAGTGGGAACTACAATCAATGGGTTCCAATCAAAAATTTGTTCTGCGAAGCCATTTACGACAACCCGTCAATATCAAACGCACAAAAGATGCAATTTTTGCGTAGTAAAGTGCGTGGAGATGCAGAGCGTTTGATACAACATCTACAAATAAGCTCAGAAAACTATAACACTTGTTGGGATATTCTGCAAAATCGTTTTAACAACAAAAAGCTTATTTTCACATCGCACATTAACGCTCTTCTTCAACAAAGAATAGCCTATTACGAGTAAATGGACGAACGCAAATCAAGGAAGAAACAATAACATTCAACAAAAGAACACTAAAACATTTTCAAAGTCATTCTTTGTCTCATCGAACTTTAAATGTCCTCTTTGTTCCCGTGATCATGGTATTTACAACTGTAAAAGCTTCCTTGAGATGCCATCTGATCAAAAATTGAGGACTGTAAACAGGCTTTAGCTTTGTACAAATTGCTTATTTAGTCATAATGGAAATTCATGCACCTCTACAAAAATGTGTCGTAAATGCGCAAAACAACATAGCACGATATTACATGACGCATTTACAACAATTTTGCCGACGCAGACGTCTACTTCGCGGTCGTTGAACGCGAACTGTCGCAATGAGAACATTACAACAAATTCGCACATATCGCAAAATAATTATTCAGAAATTTTATTAGCGACTGCGGTTTTGCAAGTAAAAGCTGCAGACGGAACATATCATAACATGTGAGCTTTAGTTGACCAAGGCTCACAGATCTCAATAATAACAGAGAAAGCATCGCAACAGTGAGGTATTAAAAGACAAAATTGCCAGGGAACCATTTTTGGAGTCTGAGAAAAAGAAAACGCGTGCAAAGAAATGTCCAACATAGAGTGTAGTTCTTTGTACAACGACTTTACATTCAACGCGGAAGTATTATTAATAATGAACAATTTAATTAAGAGCTTACCAAACAAATCATTTGAACAACTGTTCTGGAATCACATTTCTAACATTAATTTAGCTGACCCTGAATTTAACAAAAGTAGACCAGTTGACTTATTATTAGGAGCCGATATCTACTTGATCATAATATTAAGTGGGATCATTAAAGGAGAAGATACATCTCAGCCTATCTATCGCACAACAAACACAATTAGTAATACAACGTAGTAATAAACAATTTGGATGATATAAAACAATTTTGGAACATTGAGGAAATTAGCGAACAGTCAAATTTATCATACAAAGAACAAGAATGCGTAAACTTTTTTACAGAGACAACAGTTAGAAAGGAGGATGGGCGTTATGAGTGGCGATTGCCTCTCAAACAAAACACAGAACAGAAGTTGGGATCATCAAAACATATGGCTATTGCGCAATTTCGGAATTTAGAAAATAAATTTAATAAACATAAACAATTATCAAACTCAAACTCAAAATATATTTATTCAATAAACTCAATTAATAAGTACTTTGAATCGTTAAATTTTTAACCTACCACCCATTCAGGACGTAATTTTTTAACTGTGGCAAAGAACAGGCGCAAGAAAGAAGAAGAAGCAACGACCTGATGTAGATTTGCCTGCCTCGGTGAACTGGCTACGTTTCGGTGACCTCTTTGGGGAAACCGAAGGTTTTGTCTGTGCTATTGAAGATGAAGTTATCAAGACGAATAACTACCGGAAATATATTATGAGGGACGGTACGGTCGATATCTGTCGGGCATGCCGCCGTCCGGGAGAATCACTCCGACATATTATTTCCGGTTGTTCTCATCTTGCTAACGGAGAGTATTTGCACAGACACAACAAAGTAGCCAGAATAATTCACCAGCAACTTGCTCTTCGATATGGCCTTGTTGAATCAGAGGTGCCGTACTATAAGTACGCACCTGCGCCAGTTCTCGAAAATGGTCATGCAACGCTCTACTGGGATCGCTCTATCATCACGGACAGGACTATTGTCGCTAATAAGCCTGATATCGTGGTGATCGACCGATTTCAGCGCCAAGCAATATTGGTTGATATCACCATACCTCATGACGAGAACCTCGTGAAAGCCGAGAAGGACAAGCTCAGTAAGTACCTTGACTTGGCTCACGAGGTTACCGCCATGTGGGATGTGGATTCAATCATTATTGTACCGATAGTCGTTTCGGCACACGGCCTTATAGCGAAGAGCCTCGATCAACACCTAGAGAGGCTCTCGCTGAAAGGTTGGGTCAAGGGTCAGATGCAAAAGGCAGTACTCCTTGACACGGCACGTATTGTCAGGAGGTTCCTCACTCTGCAGCCCTAACCACCGATAGCTTGGGTCTATCCCCGCTGCCGGTGGCAACCTAGGTTAAGTTTTTTATAATATTTTATATTGTAAATATGTTTTTTTATAAAATATTGTAAAAAATTAAACTTAAGAACTTAAGACCACCTGCGACATGCTTTACAAAATGTCGAAAGTGATCGATCGAGGATTGCACGAATGGGTGGCGGCAGGTTATTCCATATTTTGGCAGCAGCATACTTGAAGCAACCTCTGGCCCCGCTCAGTCTAATGGTAGGTACATACAACCTGAACCCTCTATCTCTAAGTGATGTTATGTTCTTTTTGATAACAATTTTGTTGTATAAGTATGCAGGACATTTAGCATTAAACAACTTAAATAAAAAACATGCGTACTTTAGTGTGACGCTATTAGACATATTTAGGATATTTTTTTCAATTACGTATGGTGTGATTCTATGCCTTCTGGGAATCACATAACTTATAAATAATCGCTTTATATTAAAGTAATATTACTTACATTACATGTGTATCGTAATTTGTATGTTACATGTAATTATAAATTTTTTAATACTTAACTGAATTTTAAATTAATAAATATTTTTTACTTGCCTAATTAACAAGTTTGTTTTTACTACTTTTCTTACACCGAGTACGTACCGAGTACGGTCGAGTACGAGAATAAAAAAAACATCAAATATGCCGAGTACCGAGTAGTAACCGAGTACTCAGCTCATCTCTAATGTTTATTAATATGAACATTAAATACACACATCAAAAGTGTCTAGGGATCAAGCATTTTTATGCGGATTTCTTGAGATTGAGATGTGGCTTTGTAATAAATTTATGATTTTATAAATTTATATGGATCCTTTTTGGTGCATTTCATAATTTGAAACAGGAACTTTCAATCAATTTCTAGTAAAAGATGAAAATCAGCTGTCAATATTTGCCCTATAAAAACATACAACGCATTGAAGACATTATTAGTGCTACTGTTTCCCTACTACTGATTAAAACCAACGTTATTATGGAGCGGCGACGTCATTTAAGCAGGGAAGAAATGCTCAGAGCCGTGGGTGGATGATAGAAGCTGGTTCCCGGCAACGTACTGTGGCTTTAGCTCTGAATACAAGTCAGAGTGTTATCAGTCGACTTTGGACACGTTACCGAAGCACTGGTACCGTGGCTGAGCGCCATGGAGGACGGTATCGCTGCACCACACGGAGACAAGACCGATACATTCAAATCACAACTCGAAGAGCTCCAACAATAACCGCCATGATGTTAGCCGTGAGGCTTCATCACTCTTCAGGGAACTTAATTAGCGACCAAACAGTCAGAAACCGCTTGCATGAAGTGAACCTTCATTCCCGAAGACCGCTAAGGGTACCACCTATAGCAATGCACAATCGTAGGATT
Organism: Scoparia ambigualis; assembly: GCA_963921215.1. NCBI lineage: Eukaryota > Metazoa > Arthropoda > Insecta > Lepidoptera > Crambidae > Scoparia > Scoparia ambigualis. The sequence continues at coordinate 30,691,081 of OY992514.1, forward strand.
CGATATCAATGGGCTCTTGAACACAGAAATTGGGCAGAAGAACAATGGCGTTTCGTTTGCTTTTCTGATGAGTCTCGTTTTGGTATGAGACCGGATACAAGACGTATACGACACTGGAGAACCCCTGGACGCCAACAGCGATTAAAATCCTGCCAGGAAGTCCATCCTTATAGTGGTGGAACCATCATGGTATGGGCGGGTATTTGGATCGGCGGAAGAACTGAGTTGATTTGGATCAGAGGCAACCTCAACGCTCAAATTTATGCTGAGACGATTGTATCAGACGTCATCGTTCCTCTACAAGTGCAAATCGGTCCCTTATTTCAGTTAATGCATGATAATGCACGACCGCACACCGCAAGAATTGTAAGACAGACTCTCACCGCAGCTAACATCAATGTCATGCCCTGGCCTGCTCAGTCGCCAGACTTGAACCCGATTGAGCATGCATGGGATATGCTACAGAGAACAGCTCTGCCGAATATGGAGGGTATCCAGTCGCAAGAAGACCTTTTTTTGTTGTTGCAACGAACATGGGCGGCCATTCCACAGCGTGATTTGGATGAACTCATTTTGAGTATGCCAAACCGATGTTCTTGTGTTGTTAGTGTTCGCGGTAGAAACACGGATTATTAATTGTTTAAGTTACCCAATAAAATTTTAAAGAAAACTGTTATTTCAGTCTTTTTTTCGAACTTTAATGTTAGTGGTTCAAATGTCAAAAATCCCTTTATTAGGAAAATGGCAAATTTCTTTATTAATGCAAAGGTGACTTGGTTTATCGTTACTGTAGACAAACGAAAACACTTTATTTGATGAATCCTTAAAGAAAATTTTAATTAATATCAATCAGGAGAAAAGTTATTGCAAAAATATATGTTGATCCCTAGACACTTTTGATGTGTGTAGTTTACAGCTGCAACTCGCCACACCTCAGAATTTTCGGAAGACGAGGTTGTCCAGCCTTCAACTTCACATCACGCTAGCAGCGGCAAGACCTCCAAGAAGTCGCGCTCACCACCCGTTGCTGGCTCTAAAGTGTCGAAAAAGCGCAAAACTCCGACTATCACCCCAGCACACACCAGCAAATATTCGAGCTACGAACTTTTTGGAACTGATAGCGAAGATGACAGCGATGACCATAAATACAGTCAAGAAAGTAATGATAGCTCAGAATATAATAGTAATATGTATTCGTACTTTACAAAAAATATCCTAAAGCGTATACTCGACAGATACATAAAACAAAAGTTGGAAAATATTACATCGACCTTCAGATATATAGCAAAAATACAAAAGAAATAAATAATGAATTGGGGAAAAGGCGACTAGCAGATCTAGTAATAAAAAATAAGACTAATTGCAATACAGAAGCATGGATGCACCTCATAAAATTTATAAGAGCATCACAGCGACATATTAAACAATGTGTAATGTTTATAAAAAGCGAAGAAAACAATCCGCTGATATAGTTTATTTTTTTTTTAAGATCAAGCACCAGTATTGAAGAAGTCGCGTCCATCTCTCCGCAGTGTCGACGAGCCTGATGCAATTAAATTAAAGAGCGATGGCAAGAGCAGCATCTCTCGCCATGCTACTGCTGCTACCATCAACACTGTTATTAACACAGCACATGAGTCCTGCACCAAGGCTTCTTCAAGAGACGTCTTTGGCAGCGACAGCGATGATAAGCAGCTTGAGATAGCAAGACCGGGTAAAAAATTAACAAAAATTTGCTCCTACTTGACGAAAAGAGTACTAAAAGGCGTTTCGCGAAAAACTAATTCTGTAAAGGACGGTTCTCATTACATCGAATTAAAATTTTATAGATGTGATGAAATTAAGAAGGTTCAGCCAATGCATAGATGGCGCCATGCCATCATAACGATAAAAAATCAAACTAATGCTGATACAGAGGCATGGACGCACCTCACACAATTCATAAAAGCAACAAGACAAGAATTTAAGAATTGTCGACCTGATATATTAAGTAGTTATTCAACTTTGTAAGACCGGTGAATAATACTTAAGTGCTAACTTTATTGCAATATATCTAAATATGTTTAATCTATTTTATAATTAATTATTCTGGTATTAATATATAATCATTATTATCTTATATTTCTTTCCCCCAGTTTTTTTGCGCCCATCACCGCTGCCACCATTCGCTGATAAACGCGATGAAAAAATTGAATGTGAAAAATGTAGAATTGAAATGTCTCGAAATGAATACAGGTATGATTTGAAAACAAATTTGCATAAATCGAATAGTTTGATAAATACTGAGTTTGATAATATTGATATTATTGCCACCGCATTCAAAAATCGATTAGTTACTTATCGATTAATCCCGTCTCAGAAAGTCGAGTACCTCACACTAGAGGCGTTTCTGAGCGGCAATCTTAATGATCTTATTAAATTAATAAACATATCCTTAAGAAAACATAGCTGTATTAAAGTAAACTTTAAATTATTTGCTTATTTAACCGACTTCAAAAAAGGAGGAGGTTCTCAATTCGGCTGTATGTTTTTTTTTTAATGTTTGTTACCTCAGAACTCAGTCATCTATACACCGATTTGGAAAATTCTTTTTTTCTTTGAAAGAATATACTTCCAGATTGGTCCCATTTTCATAAAAATCCATTTCTGATGATGGAATCTTCAGAAATTGAGGGAACTCCTGAAATATTGTAGGCATACCTATAGCGGTTTTGATATTTTCAGCAATAAGTCAAGAATTTGCATTGAGAAAGTATCATTTGATGAAGTAGAACTGATGAAGAAGACCACAGAATGTCATTGGAACTCCTCAATGATAAGTGTTTCCCGAGTGGCGATAAGATATCTCGATTAAGATAGTTAAGCGACTATGACGAATTAAAAGAAGGCAGGTACCGGAACTCAGTTCTGATGGAGAAATCCTTGAGGAATTGAGGGAACTCCTCAAATATTGTAGACATACCTATAGCAATTTTGGTATTTTCAGCCATAGGTCAAATAAGATCCACTCCGGCAATAAATCCTTCCTGACTAATATTGTAAATGCGAAAGCGTGTGTTTGTTTGTCCGTCTCTCACTTACGCATCGACCTGATTTTGCACATAGATAGCTGAAGAACAATAGTGACATAGGCCAATTTTTATCACACTATTAATTCTGTCACTTCTTGTCTAAAGCCTTCTTAACATCTTTATGCCGATGACTTACAAATTTACTCTCAGGCCTCGGCTGAGAACCTCTGAGAAGCGATTGAGCAGATCAATGGTGACTTGGCTACGATCTACGTCTGGAGCAAGTCAAAAACGTTCCTCTAGTTTCCCTAACGGTGAACCCTAGTAACTCGCAGTCATCATCGTAGGGGGGTCTATACAGCATTCACGAGTAAATTCGGGTAACTTGCCGTCTGTTTTAGATGTTGATTTCCTACTTTGTGATAGGCGTTTCTCGTTTTCTTCGCTCGTCGCATTTAAACTGCGCTGTCTCATACACGTAGCGCGTTTTGTAGGTTAATAATATTCACTTTCGATAAATAGATCGGAACGATTCACTAAAGAGCGAGAAATAAACAAAAATTTTAACAAAAAAAAACCGACTCCAAAAAATTTTACTGAAATAAATGCACTAAAACGTAAAAAATAATTGCGTAGTTTAGTTTGTTCAATTTACTTGCAATATTAACCTTTATTTTACTCAATCTTATAATCTTAAAAAATATTTTTGGAGTCGGTGCCAGCTTGTAGCAATACCTAATAAAATCTATTTAGATGTAGAACACGACAACTGTTAAAGGCTAATTAAACATATTTATAAATAAAAACGACAATGGGGTTAAACGGCAGCAAGGCCGACCCAGACGGAGGTGGAGAGATGAGTTTGATGCTTACGCGAAGGATTGGCCAACACACGCAAAAGACCGCGAATACTGGAAGGGGGGGGGGGGGGGGGGGGCAGGCCTTTGCCCAGCAATAGGTGTCAATCTGGGCTAATATAATAAATAATATAGTATGTCTTTTAATGTTTATGTTTACCTTGGCTGGCACCGACTCCAAAAATATTTTTTAAGATTATAAGTTTGAGTAAAATAAAGGTTAATATTGCAAGTAAATTGAACAATCTAAACTACGCAATTATTTTTTACGTTTAGTGCATTTATTTCAGTAACATTTTTTGGAGTCGGTTTTTTTTTGTTAAAATTTTTTACTTTACCAAAGTCAAATGAACAGACACTGAAGTCATTTAATACAAAATATGAGATCGTTTATCAGTCCACACAATTAAATGAACTGTTCTTGAATTTAGTAGAAATATTTAAAACAAAACTAGCTGAATTCGTACATTGTGAATCTGGCTGGACTTTTATAAGCACGAGTCATTTGGAAATAAATATAAATAAATACAGTCCTATGAGAGGTGGTACATACATAGAGCTACCACAATCTATAAAAAATGTCTAAAAGTTGTATTAATGTACATAGACCGACAATCATTGTTTTCTTTGGAGTATAGTTGCCGGACTTTTCCCTGCAAAGAAAAATGTGTTCAGAGTAAACTCGTATCCGCATTATTCTTCTGTTCTTAATGTAAAGGGAATGTCTTTTCCACCTACATTTGCAGATATCAGATTATTTGAAAGCAATAACACTGACATAAGTATTAATGTGTATGGTCTAAGCAACAAATGCTGTGTGAGGGAGCCACTATATTTGACAAAAAGCCGAAAAATTTATAATTTTAATCTATTGTATTTTGAGCGTGATAATAAAGGACATTACTATTTGATCAAAGATCTTATTCGATTAGTGAAACGTCAAATAACTCTACATAAAGGCAGAATATTTATATGTAAATCCTGTTTACAGTTTTTTAGTAGTGAATCTAAGTTTCGGTCACACGAATGTAACCAAATTATAAGTATTTTGTCTGAAAAGGGTACTATTTTGAAATTCAGGCATTATGAAAGACAGCAAAATATTAATTTTGTGATTTATGCTGATTTTGAATGCTTGTTAACAAATTTTAAGGAACAGAAATCTGAAAACACCGTTACTTTGAAGAAACATCAACCTTCTAGTTTCGGCTACTATATTTGTTGCTCGCACGATCAACACTTAAACAAATATGTTGCATACAGAGGTATTGATTGTGTACAAGTGTTCATTAAAATATTAATTAAAGATGCTGAATTAAGTAATGAGATACTGTTAGAAAAAAAGCAAATGTTACCTTTAACACTAGATCAAGAAAGTCATTATCAAACGCTACTGTGTGTCATATATGTAATGAAGTATTATTTGACGAAAAAGTACGAGATCATGATCATGTTACTTCTGAGTTCAGAGGAGCGACTCACTCCCACTGCAATTTGATGCATAGAGTGTGTCCATTCATTCCAGTAGTGTTTCATAACCTGGCTGGTTACGACTTACGTTTGTTTATTGAAGAGTTAGTGAAATATAGAGGCTCTGTCAGAATAATTCCTAAGTCAAAAGAAAAGTATCTTTCTATTACAAAAGTTATTGAGTCAGGAAAGAGTCAGCACCCTATTGAAATTAAAATTATAGATTCTTACCAATTTTTCAGTTCAAGTCTTGATAAATTAAGTAAAAGTTTATCTGATAGTGGCTTTGATCATTTGTCACACGAGTTCAGTGACAAGGAACACATCAGTCTACTTCAAAAGAAAGCCATTTATCCTTATGATTATATGGATAGTTGGTCAAAATTTGATGAAACACAACTTCCTTCAAAGTTTAGTTTTTTTAATATTTAAAATGAATCACATATCTCTGACTCTGATTATGGACATGCTTTAACATCAGAAACCTTGGTGAATATACTGATTTATACCCCAAATCGGACGTATTACTACTGTGCGATATATTTGAAAAATTTAGAAAGGTCAGTCTGTTATATTACAAACTTGATCCTGCATATTACATTACGTCACCGAGTTTGAGCTGGGATGCGATGCTTTTTCATACTAATGTTCGATTAGAATTGATTCATGATATTGAAATGTAAAAAATGCTGGAAAAGGGTATACGTGGAGGTCTAGCACAGTGTTCTCTACGACATGCCACAGCCTCTAATAAATACTTGCCTAACTATGATCAATCTAAACAATCTTCCTACTTAGTGTATTTAGATTGCAATAATTTGTATGGCTATGCGATGACAAAAAAATATCCTATCACAGACTTTAAATTCTTATCATCAGAAGAAATAGCTAATTTTTATGTGATGAATATTTATGATGACAGTGATTATGGGTACATTTTAGAAGTTGACTCATTATATCCGGATTATTTGCATGAGGCTCACCAAGATCTGCCTTTTGCAAATGATACCTCTTGGAGGTAAAAGCAAGAAATTAATTGCAAATCTATATGACAAATTCAAATACGTCATTCATTATGTACATCTGAAACAATGTTTGAAGCCTGGGCTAATATTGATGAAAATACATCGTATCCTCAGTTTTAGACAAGAATGTTTTTTGAAACCGTACATCGATCTGAATACTTCTCTCAGACAATCATCATCAAAAAACAACGTTCGAAAAAGATTTTTTTTAATTACTAAATAATACAATTTTCGGTAAAACTATAGAAAACAAAAGAAAACAAGTTGATGTCAAATTAGTTACCAGATGGGCAGATAATGAAAATTTAACAAATAAGCATCTTACTGTTGAAAAGTTGATTGCAAAGCCGAACCTAAACAGTATAAGTATTTTTTCTGAAAACTTTGTGGCTATCCAACTTAGACCCGATTTCACCAATATCAAAATTACACGAGAATAGCTACCCGAGTATAAATTTACTACCTGGATTAATCATATGTATAACCAGTATTTCATTTCACCACGCTAATGTAAGAATAAGTTACTCTCGCATAGTTACTCTGTGCTATTGAACGAACATAAGCGGATCGAACGAATGAGCGTATTAACCACCAAAGTATAGTTTTAGTTTTTCTCGTACGAGAACAAAGGCGCTTTACACTTTTTTATTTTCTGGCGTAACATTGTTTGTTTGACGCGACGGTTCTAATGATGGCACTAAAAAAAATTGTTGTTCTTTAATATTTTATGTAAGTAATTTGTTGTTTCCTTGAACCATCTCGGGCGTGGTCCTAAAATAATTTTCATCACTGCTATCAGATTCATCAATCAACAATCTCAAACGACGCGGTATTTTTAGGTTACAATATTGATTTGAAAGCTGCTTCAAATGACATTAGTGACAGTATTATTCTAAGAATAGGGGCTACCACGGCCAAAATTGGCGGTATAAGAATTTACTCTAGTGTAGTGACTTTATCATTAGGTTAAGCGTTCGTGAAACGTAAAGTTCTGTTACACGCAAATAAATAAGGATTTATTCTTAGAATAAGACTTATACTACATTGGTGAAATCCACCCTAAATCGTAAAAAAATTGTAATGGATAGACCGATCTACATTGGATTTTTAGTTTTAGAGTACGCCAAGCAACATAATATGTACCAATTCCATTATGATTTTTTCAAAGATAAATATAAAGATCGAGCTCAGCTTTGCTACACAGACACTGATAGTTTACTATATTTGATATTCACTGATGATTTTTATGCGGACATGCGTAGTAATATTTCACGATTCGATACTAGTAATTTTGCTTTAAGTAATATGTATAACATGCCGAAAACAAATGAGAAAGTACCTGGACTATTTAAAGACGAAATGGGTGGCAACATAATTACTGAATTCGTTGGTCTCAGAGCCAAATTATATTGTATTAATAGCGTGAAATCGAATATTATAAAAGCAAAGGGTATAACGAAAGCAGTTACTAATAATTTGAAATTTAGTGAGTATAAGAAAACACTTTTTAATAATACTGATACAAGATGTAATATGAAATTAATAACATCTATTAAGCATATGTTATATACGCTGCAGGTAAACAAGAAACTTCTTGATGGAAATGACAATAAAAGGCAGACGCAAAAAGATAAAATTCATACCCTACCGTGGGGTCATTGCGACACCATATTTTGATATCTGTATTCATTATAATGATTCACTTGTATATAATAGCATAATCAAATAAAAAAAGTTTATTCAGTACCTTCATGTTTACATCGAAATTTTAGTTTTAGTAGTCGTAAATATAATTAATATGGTTAATATATATTTAATGTACTTTATATTTTGTAAATATGTGATGCGAAAAATAAACGATTTTCACTAAGTTTATTGGTTTTAATTTTTATTTTATAGATAATACCTGCATGCATAAAAGGATGAGTATGGTGGCATTTGTGTCACATTCGCAATGAAGTTCATTAAACAACCTGCGACTTTAGAAGTGAACAATATAAAAACTGAGAATTATTAATACAGAGTAAAACATAATAAACTTTTACCCGATACTATTCGATGTATTATGTGTGGCCCTTCGAACTGCGGGAAAACTAATGTTATGCTCAATTTATTAGACCATTTTTATTACATAAAAATGGTCTTAAATTCAGAAATATCTATCTGTATTCTAAAACAGCTTTTCAACCAAAGTATTGTTTTCAAAACAAGTTATGAAACAAATGCCTGAAGCAAAATTATTTGTTTTCAATCGTAACAAAGTCGTGATCCCGCCTAATGATGCCTTAAAATATTCGATAATGATTTTTGATGACGTAGCCTGTGAAAGTCAGATTAATATTCGTAATTAATTTGCTATGGGAAGACATAAACTAATAGATTGTTTTTATTTATCACAAACTTATTCAAAAATACCTAAACAATTAATACGTGACAATGTCAATCACCTGATTATCTTTAAACAAGATGATACAAATTTAAGACATATTTATAATGAGCATGTAACTACGGACATTGAATGGCTTGAATTCAAAAAGCTTTGCTCTACAATATGGAGGGATAGATTCAGTTTTTTGTTAATAAAAAAAGATTGTGATTTGGATAAAGAAAGATGTACGGTTGTCGTGAAGCGACATTTAAAAAAGAAAGGATGATAAGAATTAACAAATATTTATAATACAAAATAAAATTACAAACCAAAGTTTAAAAAAAAGAAGTGAGTGAGGATGGTGAGTATGGAGGTTGTGACGTTGGGTTAATTAATGATTAAAACCCAAGTCCACAAAATATTAAAAAATATACCGCAGCAGCGGTCGTGGGTGAAGCCCTTAACATGCGCTTCGCTTGGTCGGCACTCCCCTGTCTTGTTGTTCCACGAACGAGACGGATGGTGAAGGTGGGTGTCGATGTGTTGGTGGTGACGCAAGTACTTGGTCCCGGAAGTTGCTCCAAACTTTGCTCCCTGGAATTCATAACGTCCAGCATTACAACAGGCCCCCCACAATGTTCCTTCTGGCCACCAAAAGTAGAAGACTAAAAGGAGGTGACCAGTGGCTGGTGAAGTGGCTTATTTTAAAGAAACCAGAAAGGAATTTACAATTCTAACAAAATAATTAAATGACGCCATGAAACAGAATATAGGTAGGTAATTTAACGTCTTAAATGATTAAAATGATCAAGTTTCATAAAATGGAAATCTTTTATATTTGTGTGTAGGTAGGGAAATAAAAAATCCTTACAGAACAACTCAGCCTCGTAAACAAGCAAGTCATTGGAATATGTTCACTGATTAACTACATTAATTTAAGTAAAAGGCTAAACACAAATAATTAAATCACTACTTATTGTTCGCAAGCTAAAAGGAAAAACCTACCTAGTAGTTATTCGTTCAACACTTACCCAATTGGGGACGGAAAACAACTGAATTTATTAATGGCAACGTAAAACGTACGTTAATTAGCAATTAATAACTATTTCCAACAAAATAGAACTGCTCTTAATACTTTAAAATCGTTTCCTACGAACGAAAATATTACTGCAGTTAGGTAGCTACTACTTTCTGACCTGCGCGCCGTATATGAAACGAATGGGCGCCGAGCGCCGTGGGAGCTCCACGTTAACCGGTCCTGCGTCGAGACAATAGAAGCGAGTTAAAGTACAAGCGGTCACACATTGCGGTTGACAAAAATATTCAATTTATTTAATTTGTTTAGTTTACCTTTTTATTTCAATTGTTATGTTTTTTGTGTTCATAATTAATAGTCAGTGTTTTAATAGTTATAGTGTCATAGTTTTAATTAAATATAAGTATTATAATATTGTTTAGGTTAAGGTTGTATATAATCATTTGGTTTTTTTTAAATAAATAAGATAGGTTTACTTTATTGTTTTATTGTATTTTAAAATAAAATGTTTTAAATATTAAGCAAATTTTATAAACATGTACACACGGCGTCAGATCAACCTACCCAAAACTGTCATATTTCTACAATCAATTTTGAACTTTACTGTATGGTTTTAAGGATCAATATTCATTGGAAAAATTTGACAGTTTAGGGTAGGATGATCTGACGCCGTGTGTATGTGCAACGTTACAGTGTATCTGAATTTGTAGGGCTTCGTTAAAAGCTATACAGCATTAAAACTATAGACGGCACAATTAAGAAAGCAAAGGGCATTAAAAAAAACATCGTACGTAAGTTAAATGTTATAGATTATGAAAAAAAACTTTTTAATGGAGACATTGTTCGTAGAACAAATATTCTGTTTAAATCAATTAAACACGACATTTTTACATGTGCTGTGAATAAAATTGCTCTATCTAGCGATGATGATAAGCGGTTAATATCAAATGACAAATTTTCTCTTAAAACATGGGGACATACAAGTATATTGAATTTTTAACATTTTTCATGTTATAAATTTTCTATAAATTGTTGAATTATATTGAATATTTGTTAATTTAAAAAATATATGTTATGTCTTAGATATGTAAATTCAAAATGTGAGTACATCTCCAATGTTATGTTAATATGTGCTACATGCTTTAACAAAGTTTATAAAATATTAATAGTATAATAATGTTTGACTTGTATAAAATATAATGTAATTATGCTACATCGTACCTAATAAAGTTCATAAAATATTAATAGAACATATGTTTGTTTTGTACGGTAAGTATTGCTATCCCTGAGTGGCGAGACCTGAAAAAGACAACCGGTGTTTAATGACTGTTGAACGGGCATAATAGTTTTTCATATGTGTACTTATCTGTACTGTTTAGGCCTAATTCAAGTATTTTTAAGTGTATTTCACTTACTTAATGGTAGCACTCGACGTACGTCTAAAATGTCTGCCGTTTCGTAACGCGTTCTTCCCATTCGCGTCGCTGCTTTATTTCTCTTCTCTAGCTTCACCAACTTTTTAACAACATTAAACCAAGGAACGAATGAGCAATTATGTAGATTTGTTATTTTTGACTTGTGTATAGAACGCATTGAATTCCGACCACTAATTGTGAGGATGTAATCATTACGTTAATAGAGTTATTGTTCTGAGGCAGGTACTTCAAATGGCATGGTCCATTGACAAAAAAGCAATAATGGCATGACAGTATAATCTCTATATCTAACATTGGCCACATACAAGGCCACATAAACATTACAATTTTTGTTCATCTACATGTAAAACCCATTTTACATGACAATTGTCACCGCGAACAGGGACTTTGACTTGCTTCCTTTAACCGTATAATTGTTTACACAGGTTAGTATTTGTTTGAGACAAGCTCTTTGTTTGATATGTAAAGCTTGTTATTTTGTTGTTTTGAGTGAATATAGCACAGAACATATGTAATTGGGTTGTTGGAAATTTCCACATTTTGTAAGACATTTTGTTAAATTTGTTATTGTCTTATAATTATGTGACTTTTTTATTGATAACAATTGTGTCATGAACAATTTTGTTTGTTTGTTTGTTTGTTTGTAAAGAATACTTCTTTAATAACTTGTTTAGAAGGAATTAATCTTTACTGGTTATGTTGTAAAGAATACTTTATTCTTTAATATTTAGTTATGCTGTTGTTAACTTTAACAATTGGTAATTTATTTTGTTTTCATTAACTTAACTGCACAGAAGCGGGTTTCATGTGTTGAGTTGTATCTCTTAAAATGTTTTACATATCGCTCATTCGGAGCGACAGTGACGCAATTGTAGAAAAAATGCGAAAATGACCTAATTATACCAAAATTATCTCCATAATCATTTACGTTAGGAGTGAAAACGCCACATTTGTAAGTTCAAAAAACGCCCGCTAGTAAGCAAAAAGGCGTTGTTGCACTATACCATTTTGGCGCGTGAATACCGGGCGACAACGGCCGAAAAGTCAGTTGCGCGGGGTGCCCCGTAAAGTGTGCATGCGTCTGGGAGCTACATCGCTGTTAAGGTAAATATGACAAATTTTGTTGGTAAGTTTCGGTGCTACAACGACGCAATTGTATTTTGTGCCATTATTAACTCGAAATGAAAATAGTTTTTTTGGATACAATGACACATCATTCAGTTGCGCCGTGGTTGTACCGAACATTTTATTGGTTTTGGTATTTTTTCAGACGTAAATGTAATTATGGCGATATTGATCTGAAATACTTGAATAATGTTAACAATTATGACATATTGCAATAATTTCATATAAATTGTATTTGTTTAAATTTTAAGCTATTAACATGGGAAGCCGAGCACGAATGTTAGTCAAGCTTTGTGAGCATAGATAAGAATAGGTTGTGAGCAAGAATGTTTGACAGCTGATAGTATTGCGGGCCAATCGTTTGCTTCAAAAACAGTAATTACCACTAGTACGAATGGTAAATCAATAAGATACTTCGCCAGTTTAAAGTTTTATTTTAATATTTTCCTCGTTGTAACGTTTTGTTGCCACATTTCAGAGATATCATCCATAAAACAAAAGCAAGATAACAATGACAATATTTCAAACATTAGTACGGATATTCAACAAACGGATACGGATACTCATAATCGACGTAAGTCATTTTTTTAAATTTATTATATTTATTTCGAGGGTTTGATTTATTTGATTAGAATGTTGTTTTGTTTAGATGAATCATTCAATTAAAGTTATTTTCTATTTATTTTAGCATCAACTGAGACAGAAAATAGTATTTCTTTGCTAAATGACATGGACCCGCCACTTATCGTTTTAGAGAACGATGGCGAAGGCGAAATGAAAGACTTTTCTGCAGATGATAGTGCTGACGAATATAAGCCAGAAAAGTCTGTTAAACGTAAACGTATTGATTCAACGTCATCTAGCTCATCGTCGTCATCATCATCCTCTAGTTCATCCTCCAGTTCATCCAGTTCGTCCAGTACTACATCGACTGCTCATAATACTGCCGAAAATTCTAATATAATAGGTACCAGCCAAGTTTTGCCGCCACCTCCTGAGATGATTGTTGCCAAGAGAGGTAAGAAGAGAGTTCGTAATGAATCTGCTTGGATAAAAAATGTGCGTAAACGACAAAGAAACTCAGGAAAGGAATACGTATCTAGAAATGGCAAAATTGTTTTAGAAAGGTCTGTTAAACCATCTTGCACTGAAAAATGTCGGCTTAAATGTCGTGATAAAAAATAACGGAAGAACAAAGACAGGAGATATTTGAATGTTATTGGGGCTTGGGAACTTTACAAAGACAGCGTGATTTTTTAAACTCCTGTTTAACAACATTGAAAGTTCTTTACCGTAGAGTTGAAGAAGGAGCTGCCAAAACTAGGAACCAAAATTGTGTGTTTCATTTTACGCTAAACGGCGAAAGTATTTATTTTATTAAAATTTTTGTATGTGCGCAATGCAGTGCAAACAAAAATTTTTTTATGAATACTATGGGTATCTCAGAGCGAACATTGCGAACGGTTATTGATGGTAGAAATAATTGTAGAACAGGTGTGATTCCCGAAGACAAGCGAGGCAAACATGCTCATAATAATCAAGTAAACCCGGAAATATTACAATCTGTTCGCAATCACATTAACTCTGTTCCTAGAATTGAGAGCCACAACACTCGGGCTAACATGAGTCGTGAATTTATTGACGGTGGTCTTACCGTTAAAGAATTGCATCGCAATTACGTATCTAGTAGAGGAACAATGCCATCAGCAAATTATGACATGTATCACCGAATTTTTAACACTGAATTTAATCTATCATTCTTTGTACCTAAAAAAGATCAGTGTGATCTCTGCGAATCATACAAAAATGCTGTTGGTGAAGACCAACTTAAATTAAAAGAAGCGTATGAAGCTCTTCATACGCTATACTTCATACCTAAAACAAAAAGATTTAAGTAGAAAAGAGAAAGCTAGAGATGCAGAGTTAGCAAAAACGGATATTAAAACTGTCGTTGCAATATACGATTTACAGGCAGTTATGCCTGTGCCTATTGGGAATAGTTCAGCGTTTTTTTACAAGTCAAAATTGAATTGTTTAAATTTTACGGTGAGTATTTTACTTGATTTTTTCCATTTGTAAAAAAAAACATTAGTTTTTTCTAACATTTCCACTTTTTTTAACAGGTTACAAATTTAAAGGACAATCTTACAAATTGCTATTTCTGGCACGAGGGGCTTGGCAATAGAGGTGCAATAGAAATTGGATCCTGTGTATTAAAATTTCTAAAAGAGATTTCAGAGCGTCATCCTAATTGCAATATAATATTTTATTCTGACAACTGCTGTGGTCAGCAAAAAAACAGGTACGAACGGTAAAAAAAAATGATTAAAATACTAAAACATGTCTGTAATAAAGTAAAATTTAATTCTTTCAGATTCCTGATTGGCATGTATTACTATGCCGTTGAAAATCTCTCAATAAATTCAATTACACATAAATACTTGATCCGTGGTCACACTCAAAATGAGGGCGACAATGTTCATTCGCTAATTGAGAAATCTATTAAGAGAGCAAAGAAGTCTGGTCCTATCTATATTCCTTACCAGTACGTTCAACTTATAAGAAATACCAAGAAGACTGGAAATGCTTTTGTCATTAACGAGCTGAACTTTGACGATTTTTATGATTTAAAAAAGCTGTTTGCGGATATAACACTTAATGTTACTAAAGATCTGCATGGTAACACAATTAAATTGTCTGAAATAAAAGCCATACGATTTGTTCAAAATAGTGACACTAACGATCTTAAATATTCTTATGAGAGTGAATGGGAACCTGTAAAATCGAAGACAACTAAAAATACACGTAAAACTCGATCAGATAATAATTTAAATATTACTGAAATAGATTTGACACCAGCTTATAATTCAAAACTTACAAACTTAATAATCAGAAAAAGCAGGATTTGCGTACTTTGTTAGAAAAAAATATTATTCCTAGATGTTATTCTGGATTTTACGAAAGTTTGTTTTAACTTACTTTAGTACAAACATTTATTATTGTCAATTGATTATTTTTCATTTTTTAAACTATTTTTTAATTGTAAGTTTCATATGTAAAACACGATACGATTATAAGACTGAATTATTGTTCTAACTTTCCATTGATTACTAAGGTGCTACTGATTACCTATTGTGTATCTAACTCATTAAAAAAAAATGGATGTGCATGGTTATAGATTGTAAGAATATTGTAGTAAACGTCTGTAATTTTGCTGTGCCATATTAGACACCTGATATTATAAAGGTATTATTATGATAAATAATTCTGTATCTTAATTTAATTAATTTAGTACTGAATAGTTCCTATTAAAGTATAACTAAGGCATGAGTCAGCTACATTGTATCTGTGATTTAATAAGCCATATAATTATGAGGCATAAATATTTCATAATTGTGATTGTTCCTTTTTATTATTAAAATAAAACAAATATTGTTGCATTCATAGAAAATGGTTTCATTTTATACGAGACAACACCGGTCATAACTACACGAATATTATTTTCTAGGGCAACAACGACGCAACTGTAAGACTTAATATAAAAAATATTTTATTATACAAAGAAATGAATTAAGTGATATAAAAAAGGTTGTATATTTTAAAGCTAAGGGTTCAAACTACAAAAATAAAATACAGAAATAGTTATAACCTTTATAAAATAATAAGAATCTTCATTAATGTTACGACAAAATCTTAAAACTGACGTAGTGTAAAATTTACAAATTTACAGTTGTGTCACTTTCGCTCCGAATGAGCGATATTTAAAACTTAAAATAAGTGTTATGCAGTTTACCTTAAACTACAGTTACTTTTGTCAGTGAATAAAGCACCTAATTTTGATATTTGATATAATAATTTCAAGTTTAATAACTTGACAGTATTGATAAACAAATTTAAACATTTAAATAAAACATTATTAGCTTTGATACTTAAACATTAATTTTTATTAAACTTTAAAAATGGATAAAGCGATAAAGTGTCCGCCTGTTGAAGACAGTTCACCTGTTGTTAGTATTCTTAGATCGGGCGGTACCTGCACTGCTGATGACGGTATGGAGTATGATCATTTTGATAAGGTTGTTAAGGAGAAGCCTGCTCATTCTTCGTCGTTTAATATGATTAATGAAACTATTAGGAAAAATTTGCCAAAGTGTTCTACTAAGCTGCCTGACTTAAAGCGAAGCGGAATTTTATTTAAAGGTAAGACTTGTGTGCGAGAATTTATAGTTCAAGTCGAAGATTATTTTCTTTATAGGAATTTTGATCAATCTGTTTTAGTTGGAGCCTTTTCGGAACTTCTTTCTGGAACTGCTGCCAAGTGGTTTAGACCAAATAGATTTTTTATTAGTTCGTGGTTAGATTTGAAAGTTGCTTTATTGAAACGTTTTGATAGGTGTGATTTTGACTATTTTTTAGAACATGACCTGCGTACTAGGAAACAAAAATATATTGAGTGACAGCCCGACTTTATTACAGAAATTCTTGATATGTCTAACCGTCTTACAACTCCTCTTTCGGAACCAATTTTAATAAATATAATTAAACATAATATGTTGCCAATTTATACCCCTTACATTTTAGGTAAAGATATTTTTTCTTTGTACTTTTTCACAGCTTTTGGGAAGGAGTTAGAGCCACTGGTAGACAGAAAGCCGTTTAAGGTGCCCGTTAAAAGTGTTAAATTTGAGAAAAATTATTCAAGTGCTGCTCAGAGCAGTATTACTTGTCTTTTTCACAGCTTTTGGGAAGGAGTTAGAGCCACTGGTAGACAGAAAGCCGTTTAAGGTGCCCGTTAAAAGTGTTAAATTTGAGAAGAATTATTCAAGTGCTGCTCAGAGCACTATTACTTGTTTGAAGTGTGGAGAGATAGAATTTAAATGAGTGCATTTAAATTTTTTTTTAAATTTCCTGGCATAATTTGTTTTAAATGTAAGAAGTTGGGGGTCATTACTAAAGATTGCGAGGCGTGTGTTTTGGCTAAGAATAGTAATTCTACTAGTCCAAAAAACTGATTCGGTCGCATCGCTCTCCAGTTTTTGGTAAAACCAAGGATGAGTCGATGTGTAAAATTGTTAATCACGCTAATAGTAACAAACCTGACAAAGCTACTTGTAAAAAAGAATTTTCTGATTGGTTAGAATATTTAAAAACTTTCTTTGGTGTTTATAAGGCTGCTCCTATTCTCTTTGTTAAAAATAATGATTCAAGACCGTTTCTACAGTTCTCAGTTGGTAATCATAAATTTTCTGGTTTGTTGGACAGTGGTTCGAACAGATGTCTTTTGGGACGTAATAGTCATCATAAATTTTTAAAATTAGGTTTTAAAATTAAAACATTTCCCGAAATTATTTCAAATTATACTTACACAGCTGATGGTTTCGCACAGAAAGCTATAGGCACTATTGATATTCCTATTACTTGTGATAATAGTACTAAAATTATTAATTTTTTAATTATTCCTTCTGTAGATTATTCTGTCATTTTGGGATTTGACTTTTAGTTAAAATTTGATCTTGCTAAAGAACTTTAGAAAAATACTACTTTCATTGTAGATAAAAATGTTAAACTTGGAACTTGTACAGTTACGGCTGCCGCTGAGCTTGCACCTTCCGAAAATAAATTATTGGTAGAAACTATTAAACTTTTTGAAGATATCTCGTATGAAAAGATAGGTTTAGGTCACACTCATTTAGTTGAACATAAAATTAACGTTGTTGGTGAACCTTTTAAACAAAGAAGTTGGTCGTTGAGCCCCGCTATACAAAAAATTGTTAATGATGAAGTTGATGCTTTACTTGAAGAGGGAATAATTCAACCTTCTAAATCTCCTTAGTGTTCTCCTATTGTTATTGTAAAGAAAAAAGATAGTAGTCCGAGACTCTGTTTAGACTCTCGTCGTTTAAATTCTATAACTGTTAAAGATTCATACCCTTTGCCTTATACCTCAAAAATATTAGATAGCCTTCGTGGTGCTCGTTATATTACTGCTATTGACCTTTCTAAAGCTTTTTTACAAATTTATTTGGAGAAATCTTCTCGTGACAAGACTGCTTTTGACGTTCCGGGTAAAGGACTGTTCGAATTTGTTAGAATGCCGTTTGGTCTCACTAATGCACCAGCTGAGCTTCAAAGACTAGTAGATAGGATGTTTGGATCTGAATTCGATGGTAAATTATTCCGATATCTTGATGATTTAATTTTGATAAATTTTAAGTTTTCTGAGCATATTGAGAACCTGCGCAGAGTATATAAAAATTTAAAAGATGCCGGTTTAACTGTTAATTTGAAAAAGTGTGAATTTTGTAAGGAAAGACTCCGTTATCTTGGTTATGTAGTTGATAGAGATGGTTTGCACACTGATCCTTATAAATTAGATGCAATAAAGAATGTTCCCCGTCCTGTAACTGTAAAACAATTAAAATGTTTTCTTGGGCTATGTTCCTATTATAGAAGATCTATTTTTAAATTTGCTGATATAGCTTCCCCTCTTACTAAACTTACTGCTGGTTCTAGAAATTCTAGGAAACCTTTAATTTGGAATGATGAAGCTAAAACTGCTTTCGAAAACCTTAAAGAAGTGTTAAAATCTTCACCAGTTTTGCAACATCCAAATTCTGATAAACCATTCTTTTTACATTGTGATGCTAGTTCTGTTGGTATCGGTAGTGTATTGTGTCAAGAAGGTGATGAAGGAGAACAACATCCCATTGCTTTCTATTCTAGATCTTTAAATAAATGTGAACGTAATTATAGTACAACAGAGCGCGAATTGCTTGCTGTTTTAGATTCAATAGAACGTTGTAGACCTTATGTCGAAGGTATGGAATTTACTGTGGTTACGGACCATTCTTGTCTGAAATGGCTATTGAGTTAAAGTAATCCTACTGGTAGATTAGCTAGATGGGCTACCAGAATTTCTCAATTTACATTTAATATTGTTCATTGGTATCAAATGTATTTTGCATCAGGTTCCAGATGCGTTATCTCGTGTTGAAATTGCTGCTGTTATTTCGTCCCCTACGGATAATATTGTTTTACCTGAGGATGATATAGATGATCCCTGGTATAAAAGAATTTTTGTTAAATGTCAAAAGTTTCCTACTAAGTTTAAACATTTTAGAATTGATAATAAAACTTTATATAGTTATTGTAAAAGTAAATTTGGTTTTAATAATCGTTTAGATTGGAAAATTGTTATTACAAAGAAACATATTAGAGATACTATTCGTTCTAATCATGATGATGTTAATTCTGGTCATCTTGGAGTTCATAAAACTTTAAAAAAACTTAAACAGCCTTATTTTGGAATGGGATGTTTAAAGACGTTCATTTGTACATTAAGGGCCTCGTTCACCATCCCCGAGTAAAGTTCAAATTAGTTACTTCCTGATTAACACTAATCAGCAAGTAAAAGTAAGAAGTATCTTTTCTCAATTTCACATAACAAAATGAAGTTCCGATTAGCTACTCAACGGTTAAAAAATTTACTTGCGATAATCATGCATTCACATTCAATGGTTTACTCAATTCTGACAGTTATGTTATGCGACGTTAAAATAGCAGTTGTCACTAACGTCAAACTCGATAATCAAACTCTTTTGTCTGTCATTTTCTCGTGGTGTATTTTCTTGTTAATTTGTCGTTTTCTTTGAGTTTCTCTTCTTCTGTGTGTAATTTAGTTATTAAACTATAAATAAATAGGTATCATGGATAAATTAAAAAGAGAGAGGACCGCAAACTTTGGTTCTGACGAGAGAGATTTATTAGTGTCTCTTGTGCAAAAGTACAGCGAAATAATAGAAAATAAGCTTAGTGACGGTTCTACCTGGAAAAAAAAGAGATGGCTTGGGAGCATATTGAAAAAGAGTTCAATGCTCAATCTGGAGAACATACAGATCAAGTAAAACTCTACGTATTAAATACGAGGGGTTGAAACGAACCGTACCCCTAGCACGAATTTTTCTGGGTTTCGTATCGAAAACGTATCGAGAACTCGATACGATAACGAAATACAACGCAAGTTGGAAGCACGAAGCACTTTCGAAATAGTATCGAGACCTCGATACGATAACATTAGCGACGTCACACTAATGTAAGTAAGGACGGGCAAATTTGAACGAATGATCATAAAATTGAATGAACATTTCGTTCAATAACTAGATAGGTTTTTAGTTAATAAAAAACTTAGTGATTTCATGGCCTTTAAAAGATTAAAACTGTTTAAATTATGATGCAATACGAAGAAACTGCAGTTAAAGTTAATATTTAGCAAAGATAAATGTTATAATCATTTAATTTATTACTGAAAAGTTGTGTTTGGTGACTGTATTCCTAAACGAACGGCGCGTAACATTTGAGATTTTTTGACTCGATTCAGTCAGAAAACCAACTTTGTTTTGAATTTAAAGTGAACTTGTTGCGACACATGAGGGATTTACTCAAGTGCTTGCGATTTTGGACTTAATTTAATTAAAGAGATAAATATTATAATGAGAACCAGTCACCCTCAATACACCATTATGGTAGAATTTATGGAAAAGTAAGTGGTACATTTCATTTATGATTGTATTGTCGTAGCGTAGGCAATGTTTGTTTTTAGGTGTCTATATTTTTTGTAAAGGTGAAAAGAGCTAAAGTAGGTATAATTGTATACTCAAGTCAAATAAAATATTAGGCTGGCCATAACCTTGTTAATTTAAAAACAGTGTAGGATTAAAAAATAAAATTTGATGAGGTATGTGCTTATTATTTGTCAATTATGTAGGTATAAAATAGGAAGGTAACATATTATTAGAATAAATATTGGAATACACAGTCCTCTAACTAATGTTTAAATTTTATTAGGCATGGAGACTTATCAAAACCCAGCGTGGGTCCTCGTGGTAGACACTATGTGCAGCAAAAATGGAAAGAATTAACGGAGATGCTCAATAGTGATGGCACGGGGGACTCTCGAACAGAGGAAAAGTGGCGGAAAGTAAGTCTATTTAATCCTAATATATCACATTTAAGGAAATGAACTTTCACTTCACACAAAGTAAAAATACATTTATGTATTTTATGTTGGTGCTGGACATTCTTTTCTTTTTATTGATGTGGTGTTCATTTATGTTTGTTAAGGTTTGGAGTGATTTCAAAAATAATGTAAAGAAAAAGTGGGCCAAAATAAATAGGTCTGCTCAGGGTACAGGCGGTGGGCCAGCACTTAATTTAACATTAACAGACCTGGAGAATAGGGTTTTAAACCTAATAGGGGTGCAGGCTGCAACTGGGATGCCCATACAAGAAGGTGGATTTGTACAGGTGTGCTATTTTATTTTTGTTTGGTGTAGGCTTCAATCAACAATACCAACTGTTGATCGAAGGGTGTAGGTATGTAATATCTTTATATGGACTAGGGAAATATAATAAAGGTATAGAATTCATTTTAAAATTTATTTCAATATTTAATGCCTTAACGGGACAGAATATTGTCAAAAGTTTTTTGTTAGTATTGTGACACTTGTAATTCTTGAGTTGATGGTGTTTGCGTTCCATTCTTGCTTTTTATTTTTAGCTACCATTATTAATATTGCCAAATAATAATGTGTACAATTATGATTCTTGTTAGTAAGTACATTATAATGTCTAATACTGAACGTTGATGTTATCTAGAAGGATTAAGTAATGATTTATGTATGTAATATTCTAGAGCAGTTTTTGTTAAAAATAAAATACAGTATAGGTACTAAAAAGAAGACCTAGCCTTTAATCACAAATTTAAACTTAAGTAAGCACTAATACCTACTAAATTATTGTTTTTATTAAAACAGGTTGTTGGTGGAGAGGAAGATAGCTTGTCAGGTGTTCACCTACAAGTACCAACAGAAACCACAGAAACTGTGGATGAATTGGTTGTTCCTTTTGAATATACACCAATTCCTGAAGGTAGGTATATTTTTAATTTATTGTGTGGAATTCGTTTCCCGTGGGAATTTCGTTTCGTGGGAATTAACATTAGGTACTAACTTCACATACCTAATCTTCCCCATCTTTAGTTTGAAATAACTATAAACTTGTAACTTAATATAATATTTAAAATTAAGGTATAATACAAAGGCTACTAAAGTACCTACTTTACTAGCTTTTGTATTATAGTAGAGCAAAAAAAGTAAACAAAAACATCCATATAACTAAAGTAAGCAGAATAGTATTTGGGTAAGGCCGTCGTTTTTTCCACATGTGACACAAAAATCACATAAAAATTTTATTTACAATAAAAATGTTACCTTAAATTGTAAAGCTTAAGTCTCATGAACAAATTAGTTAATTATATAACTTTTTAATTCATAAGTAAGTCACAAAATATCAGATTTCAACGTTTTTTACATACAATGTTACGGTAAATGTGAATAATTGGTTATTATTAATAATTGCCAAAATTTATGAATTTTTCGTTTTTGATGAGCCCATCGCCGCTCTATGCTGTTGAATGTATGTGCAGTCTTTAGTCCGTTAGTCACCTTTTAAAACTCTCAGGGGAAGAAAGGGGTTGTTAGTATTGTTTTAATAAGTCCATCGCCGCTCTATGCTGTTGGATGTATGTGCAGTCTTTAGTCCGTTAGTCGCCTTTTACGACACCTAAGGTAAGAAAGGGGTTGGTAGTATTAGTTTGATGAGCCCATCGCCGCACTATGCTGTTGGATGTATGTGCAGTCTTTAGTACGTTAGTCGCCTTTTACTACGCCCAAGGGAAGAGATGGAAAGACTGTACATACTATATCAACAGCATAGAGCGGCGATGGGCTCATCAAAATAATACTACGAACCCCACTCGTCCCTTGGGTGTCGTAAAAGCAACTAACGGGTTAATTTTTTAATTTTTGATAAATAAACATTGTTTTATTTTCTCGCATTCGTAATGAAAAGAAGAGTGTAACACACGGTGCTAAAAACCCATTAAAACTCGATTTCTATTTACTCCCTCGCTAAAGCTCGGGAGTAAACCTACCTCGTATATAATGGGTCATTTTAGCCTCTTGTATAACAATCTACTATTAGGTCTGAATTAATAGAAAACCTGTAACTAACTCAGACATCAAAAAAAGCAGGAGACAAGAAAAGTAAAAAAAGTGGCAAAATTAACGACCTTACCCATTTATGTTGAACCGTATTTTTTCAGATGCATTTTATTTTTTTATTTTTTTATTTTATTTTATTTATCAACAAAAATATAATTACAATATTGGTTAGTAGTATCTTAAAGCCTATGTTAGGTTTGTCTAGATACTAAGTTCTCAATATAATATTAAATTTGTTTATGCTATATATATTAAGTAAATAATAAGTAACTGATTTAGAAATATAACAATAATATGAAGGTAACAGAAAATAAAAGGTAATACATTTGTAAAGCGAACGCGCTCAGCGATGCAGAAATGACGGGCGGCGTTGCACAGCGTCACTGCGTGCGCGCGTGTATACAGAAACAACTTACGTGTGCGAGCGAACGCGCACAGGATGCTCCGTTAAAACTGGCGCTTCAAACTTTTTACTATGCTACAATGTTGTAACATAGTGGTTTTTAATAAGTTTTTTAATATTTTGTTCGTTTATTTTATCTTTAATATCATTAGGCAATTTATTAATAAGGTTAGGTATTAAATATTTTGATGTTCTTTTACCATATTCGTTATGAAATTTTGGAGTTAATAGTTTTTTATTAGTAATGCTTCTAGTTGTTTTTATATGTTTTACTGAAATTTTAATGTCTTCGTTAAAATACTGTTCAAGAAGCAGGACACATTTGACTTTAGTATGTATAGGTAGAACACCACAGTACTTAAAAAGTCCCGTAGCGTCTTCTGAATATTTTATTTTTATTTTCGGGGGAACTAATAATTTAAGAATCCTAAGTTGAATATTGTATATCTGATCCAAATATGTTTTATAAGTACGGCCGTAGCTACTTAGACCATAAGATAATACACTGTCCACTAATGCATGATACATTTGTAACAGAATATCAAAAGGCACTTTACACTTAATAATGTAAAATTTTGCCATTATTGCCCTAAGTTTTCCGCATACTTTATCGACATGTTTAGCCCAATTGAACCTATTGTCTATAACCAGCCCAAGGTATGTATGGTCGGTAACTTGCTCGATCTCGAGGCAGTTGTTAGTACAGTGTGTAGATGTAGAAGCGTGGAGGCAATCATGACTATGGGCTACAACTTTGACACTCTCATTGCCTTGATAACGGTTTTGGCTAGAACGGACGTGAATAAGTTTAGTTTTATCAGCGTTAAGTACCAGTCCGGAATCATGCGACCACTTGCATATTGCATTGAAATCGGCCTGTATACGTTTCTGAGCAGATAAGGGATCTTTGTCGGCTACTATTAAACATGTGTCATCGGCAAACTGGTAGACAGTGCAATACTTAATAACATTTTGGAGGTCATTTACATACGTTAAGTAGTGCAAAGGGCCTACTACAGACCCCTGAGCAGTTCCTTCAGTGACTTTGATCTTATCGCTAAACATGTCACCAATTTTAACTTGGTAGTTACGGTCGCTAAGATAATTCTTAAACCAACCCAACAAGTTGCCTCTTATTCCACTATTATCTAACCTTTCGATTAGCAAATCGTGACGTAACGTATCAAACGCCTTTCCGTAATCTATAAATACTAAGATTACATGTCTTTTTTCGTTTAAATAATTATTAAGGTCATCCGTGAAACGAGACAACAGCAG
The DNA here is from genome assembly GCA_963921215.1 of Scoparia ambigualis. Taxonomy (NCBI): domain Eukaryota; kingdom Metazoa; phylum Arthropoda; class Insecta; order Lepidoptera; family Crambidae; genus Scoparia; species Scoparia ambigualis. The sequence continues at coordinate 30,716,150 of OY992514.1, forward strand.
CGTTGTGTTTTTATTTGGCTGGAAGCCATATTGTTGCGAAGACAGAATGTTGTTAACTGAATAAAATTTTTGTATTTTGCCACATATAAATTTTTCAGTAATCTTATCTAAAACCGGTAAAAGCAAGCAAAAAAGCTTTGTTTGCTAAATTTACTTTTTCTAGTAAATTGTTTAACTTACAATTGTCTAGCCGAGTCACAAAAATAGGAGCGTCCTGTACGTTAGAATTATAAACGATTGTCGCTGCAGTTATCCTATGGTCAGCCAGTACAGTGCAGAGCGCGCCCGAGTACACGTCTCTCATGCGGAATCGGACAAATATGTGGTCGATACAACTTTTTGTTACTAGATCGTTCAGTAGTTCTATTCTTGTGTAGTCAGTGATGCCGCATGATAGACCGTGCCCGCTCATTATGTCCATGTATGATTTTTTAACAGGATTATCGATCTTTAAATTAATGTTTATGTCTCCCAAAACAATCAAATCAGTGTTCGCAAACCGGTCAAGCAGTTTGTCCAATTCGACGATAAGTTGATATTTGTTATTATGTGGCGGCCGGTACACGGCACATAGTGTTAAAGAGTGGGTAGTGGAAGTGATTGTACCTACAAGACATTCAAAATGTAATGTTGCGGTTTTAATTGGCTTGAACTCATACTTATTTTTTACGTACACTATTATTCCGCCACCCTTTTTATTTTTTCGCAACTCGGAGTGCATAGAATATCCTTGCAGATTAAACAAAGATTTGACGCTTTCGGAGACACTCACTTCAGTAAGGACTATTACATCTAAGGACGCGACACTTAATAATAATAATAATAATAATAATAAATTTTTATTTCAGACCATTTTGTTCCATAGCTATATAAGTAAATGTTAGTAACAATTGGGCTTAATCCTATGTTAGTGTTGTTAGCATATTAAAAATTATATCATGTATTATTTCTTAAGCCCCGTTGCAATCTCTACCCAGTATCTTTAAATGGGGCAGTCCTGTCTAGCAGCAATCATCTTAAGGATACTATTGCCGCTTTTACGTAAACGCTGCAGTAGAGAAGCTGCTTTTTTGCGCATAATAGCATGAAACCCGTCTGTGCGAGAGTCAGCAAACATTTTTGAAGCGCTACAGCGCCACGGTAGCCGCAACAGCATCCTGAAGGCGTTGTTGTATTGTACACGCAGAATGTTATAGGCTCGCCGCGAATACGTCACCCACAGTCCACTCGCATAAAATGACTGGCAGAACGCTTTAAACAAAGTCACTTTTACGTCTGCATTGCATCGAGCGAATCTGCGGGCAAGCATATTAGCCCTCACCGCCAACGCCCTGCGTTCCCTCTCTATGTCATCATCATCCCTTAGGTCTTCCGTGACAACATGGCCTAGATATTTAAACCTCGGCACCACCTCTAATACATCACCATTGAGATGTACGGGCGGTATCAGCCGAGGCCGCTGTTTAGGTGATTTGAACACAAGTATTTTACTCTTGGTACAGTTGTATTTTAGGCCATGTGCCTTCACGTAAGATTCACAGGTAGCTAGTAATTTTCTTAACCCTGCTATCGATGGACTGAGCAACACCATATCGTCTGCGTAGCTTATGTTATTGATACAGGTACCATCAATATGACAGCCAACATGTGTATTGCTCAGCTCCTCGACAAGCTGGTTTACATAAATGTTAAACAAAAGAGGTGAGCTCAATCCCCCCTGCCTGACACCGCACTCCAACCCGTATTCGTCCGACAGGGTACCGACCCATCTTACCTGGTTCTTCTGGTTAGCATACCAGTACCTGAGTACACGTCCCTTACGTGTACTCAGCCGGCACACCCGCATCACCCAACTTGTCCCATAGCAAATCGTACGCGACCAAGTCGAATGCTTTTGACAAGTCGAGGAAACACGCGTATACCGGCGTTTTCCTAGCGGTGTAGTACTTGACAGTGTGTTTTAGACTAAGGATTGCGCTTTCCGTTGACACTCCCGACCTAAATCCAAACTGAGCGTCATGTATGTCAACATATTCAGAGAGGCAACCATTTAACACACTGTCAAACACCTTGGCCGCGGTAGTAGCAAGCGAGATGGGACGATAGTTACTCATATCAGACGTGTCACCCGTTTTATTTTTAACTATCGGTACCACAATTGTCCGCATGAGCGCCTCAGGTAAATACGAGTGACTTATGCACAGACTAAAGAGCAGTGAGAGAACTCGAGGAAGATGAGCTCCAGCGTTTTTAAAATGCTCGATGCTGAGGCCATCGTGACCAGGCGATTTCCCACGTACCATCTCACTAATAATTTTAGCTACGCTTTTTGCAGGTATCTTAACATTTCGCCTTGACGTAACGGCCCCAACATCGCACACTTTGCCAGATACGGAATCTAAAGGCGACCGCACAAGAAATTGATTTCTAAAGGCATTGGCAATGTCTCCGTGGTCAGTAGCGCCACCAACGCTCACCGGACGGCTTGGCCTGACATTCATTTTATTCGTATTCTTCCAGAAACTGCTAAAGTTCTTGGATGAGTGATCAGAAGCGATGATGTCCATTTTAAGTTGTTCTTGTCGGTTCTGACACCATTTTAACTTAGCCTTAAAAAGTTTCCTCGCCTCCGACATCTCATCAAATATGAGACCACTGGTCGGCCGTCCCGCTAGAATCCACAGTTGAAACCTAAGCCGTGCCTCTCGGTGAGCACCCGCGACGTACTTATTCCACCCTATGATATTACCCCTCCCTTTTTTACAATTTTCCCTATATGTTTTGATTGCCGCCTGTGACAAAATATCTACAATATCAGAATACATCTTATCAAGAACCAGATGATGATCTTTTTTAGAGCAAAATCCATCACAACATTCACTAAGTTCCTGTGGAAAATCTATCACCCTTAACTTAGAATGACACAGGTCATGATATCTTTTAATCTGTTGTGGGTGTCTTTCGCCCCATATAACACGGTTTATAGTCCTCGATTGAAGTTCTGTAACTTTAGGCTGAAGTTTATTTAAATCACATTCTATTACAAGTGGATAGTGATCCGACCAATACACGTCATGCTGTACTGACACTCTAACAACAGTTTCCTGCGCCGATTTAGTGACAATGCAGTGGTCCAACCATCTATTACAGCCATGAGCATCACTATGAAAAGTAAAAGTATTTTTTTCACACATATTTAAATCTACACAAAACCAATTCTGATCTTCACAAAAGTTTAACATTTCACTATAAAATAATTCATTGGGGTGGGCATTAAAGTCTCCTAATATATAAAAAGCTTCAATTTCATTATTTTCCTCTATTTCAATAATTGACCGAATTGTATCAAGACACTCACTAAACTCAGGTAAATTGTCGTAAGAGTTTGTAGGCATATATACGCTGAAAACAACTATGGATCTACTACTTACAGTTATCTTGACAGCACAAACACGTACGTTATCACATTTTATCACTGATACTGACTCAAATACACTTTTACGCCACAATAATGCGACACCACCATAAGGCCTCCCGCTGAGGAGGCCTGCAGAAGTGTCAACCGCAGACGTCCCGGTGCACCCGAAGTCGTCGTTAACTGTATTGAGTAATGGCAGGTCATGAGGCATCAACCACGTCTCCTGCAGGGCTACCACATCGGCAAACCGGCATAACTCTCTGACACCTTCCATTGATCTCTTGAAAGATTTGCAATTAAAACTTATTAATTTACTGTAATCACCCATTTACTATATAGGTACTTAGACAATAAAAATTTAAGTTTTATTAAGTTTTATTATTTATTGTTTTCAATACTTTCTTCAGTTTTTCGTTTCTCGTGAAAGTTTACAAAACGTCGAAACGTAACGCCTGGTGGCCACAGCTTGTCATCCAAGAATGTATTTATTTTATACTTTGTTACCAAAAGTTTGTAGGCATTGTAATCTCGCTGCCGTTTCATGTTAATTTTCACTAAGGAAACCCTTTCTCGAGTTTTCTCATATACGTAGTTAATAATATCCTGTTCAGAAACCTCTCTATCTACGTTTGATATAAACAGTGGCACCTTTATATCAGCCGCTTTAAACTTTTGGTTTGTTTGCTCAGGCTCAACAATAGCGCATCCTGTTTGACTTATAAAACGATTTCTAAGCCTTCGTTCCTGTACCAAAAGCCATTCATCTTTCATTTTAGGCTCTTTCCATTCCCCATTCTTTCGAATAACTTCAGAAAAAGATGCGCGCTTTGTGTTATCAGTTTGACTGCAACTAATAATATCGTTGTCACACACTTGTTTATGCAAACGCTCAGCTGTTCCTGTTCTATTCATTACCGCTAAGACCGGTTGCTCCTTGTTATCAGTGATAAGGCGCGGGCTCTGGTGACGAAATGGCCGTTCTATTGCTGTCTCACCCGCACATTCAACATCCCGGCTTTCGCACACTGCCTGCGCGGGTGACGGCGGCGATTGCATCTTTTCACTCGCACTCGCACACGTTACATTAACAGGCGACGACAAGTGATTTGAATGCTCAGACTTATCAATAGATGTACGTAAAAGAGATGGACAAATTTCGAAGTCGTTAAACGTTGAAAGTGCCATAGGCCCACTATTACAAAAGTTAGAACCACCTCTTTTCATATTCACATTTTGATGCCCATTTGAAGATGATTTCATTTCACAACACTTATTAAAATGATCTTCTAAATCACTTTTTGTAGCATAGTCACTTTGAATGAGCTGCACTGATTTTTCTAGGAGTAATATCTTTTTGAGCAATGGTGTCACATCGATATGATCGAATGTGACGGGCGGTAATTTTTCCAAACTTCTTGCCACAAAGATTGGTATCAGTTCGGGGTCTGTTTCCTTAAATAGGCAGATGATGTCTTCTATATTCCTCAATGATTTTCCTTGGCGTTTTCTTGCCGTGGGCCGCTTTTTTACCGATTGAAACAATAATGATTTCGCCGTTTCAATGTCACCCTCACTAAAAGCACTTTCACAAATCTGTACGAGGCTTAGCTCGTCCATAACATCCAACTTATTTTGGATGAAAGCTAAAACTTCACAGATCACAATATTACAATTGGAACATTTTAATATTTTCGATGCGTTATTCATTATCGTAGCAGAGGTCAATGCCCCTGCGCGCGCTCACGTTCACGGCCAAGGCCAGACTGAATAATTGCTCAATTTTAGAAAAGTTTTTAATTAATGATCTTACATTTACATGCAATAAAGTTAAGTTTTGGCTACTGTTTGGCACTAAACATTTAAAGTTTGAATAATCTACACAATCAAATAGTTCAATAACATTATTATCTTTTATATAATCCATAAATAAACTGTTAATATAAAGTAGTAAGCAGCATGGAACACTCCAGGAACGAGTAGCCAACCTACAGTCGCTCCACCTTCTTCTCTTCCGCAGCCACCGGCACCTAGAGCAGCTCCAGTAAAAGCACAGTGGCAATCCCCGAAAAAAAAACTAAGCAATCCGATGACCCTGTTTTAAAAATATTTAAGGAGTGTGAGGGGACTGCTAGAGAGTATGAAAGGGAGCGTGACCGAATTATGCAAGAATTGGAACGAGAGAGGATTCGACAGCGTGATGTCGAGCTTCAGTTGCAAGCTCAGTGGTTAGAATTAATGAAAGAGATTTTAAAAGTAGTAGTGGTATATTTGGAGAAAAGAAGTGAATAGTGTCAGACTTTTTATTTTATTTATTAAGGTTTAATCGTAATCTGTAAGGCTGAATAATGTTGCTGATTGGTTAGTTTATAGTTTTTTTTTATTTATTTCAAGTGTGAGTGAGACTATTGCACATTAGAATTTGTTATTTGATTTGTATTTTAAGGGTATTTAAGTATTAGCTTTGTCTAGAATTAAAGACATTTTGATTAGTTTTATGGTAGTTAGAAAACCACACAAGTGTCATGAATAGAATTTTGTTTAGTTTTCTTTAATTTTTCTCAAAAAATGAAGACATTATTATTATTAGAAATATAGGTAAATAAATGATTGTTACATACAATTATAAATTAATCATCTTTAAACCTAAGGTCATTATTGAAACAAGGGTATAATTGAAACAAGTTTGTTTGTATGAGACATGATAATCTCTTTTTTATGCTATATTTTTCCATTAAGCTTATTAATACATAAAATTTATGTTGATTATGTTAATTATTAGTTCAACTCTCATCTGATATAGATGTATAATAATAATAAACAATTGATACATACCTGAAAGACATTGTTATCTTTTTTAAATTCTAATATTTACATTATTTAATTTTATTCTCTAATGCTACTTTTATTTTAGAGTTCAAAATGCTTACACAAAAATCGAAATTAATTATTTACGTTATTATGGAGCCTATTAATCCTATCCTCTAACATGTTTCTTATGGCTCTACCACGAATCAAGTCATTGCTAGAACCATGTTCGCGAAAAGCTTCTTCTGGAGTAGAATCTGTTGAAACGCCTACTCCTGAAGAATATATAATTTTATCTTCTTCAGGATCAGACACCATAAAATCTAATGCTAGGTTGTGCAAAACACTACATGCCATTATAATAGTTGCACACCTCTCAGGGGTATATTGTAATGTGCGGTCCTTACAAAGGCATCTCCACCTATTTTTAAGTCTCCCAAAAGTATTTTCTATTACAACTCTGGCCTTCCCATGGATGGTAGTATATTTTGCCTCTGGAGTTCCATCAGTGGCATCCGTGATCGGTGTCATCAACCAAGGCCTCTGTGGATATCCAGAATCACCTGCAAATATATTACTTATATATAAAATTAAGTAGTCCAACAAAAATCTACAATTAATATTTTTATATTTTAGCGTTTTATTAACGATTAAATATACTATAGTAAAATTTTAAACACTAAAAACATAAGCATCAAGCACTGACAAATTTCGACGGTTGAAAGCCAGACCTCGGTAGCCAAGTGGTTAAGGCAGCCGCCCGGAATGCGGAAGGTGCGTGGTTCGATTCCCGCCTGAGGTTGTAGTCTTTAGTGTTTAAAAATTTACTTCAAAAATGTACAATGTTCTAATTAGTAGATTTTTTAAAATTATGTACCTTCTTATAGTAATTTTTTTTTAAATAATTTTGTTAAATACATTATTTAAAACCAGTAAATAGCATTTAAAATATTTTTTATTATTATTATTTTAAAAAGAAAAAATGTTCAATAAAATCTCAAGCAGGACTTGAGGAGGAGGAGGAGCTTGACAGGAGCTGCTTGCTGCCTAAGGCATTTTGTAAACGTTTGGTTTTTTCTATTTTAATAATAAATTGTTTACCTAAAAACCACACTTGTTCATTATTTGGGTTCAAATCTTGGATATACCTATTGGCTTGACTATTCTCTCAAATAAAAGCGTCATGGGTGGCACCTCCATACTTGGCATTAACATTTAAAATTCTGCATTCACTGTCACATATCTAGCATGTAAAAACGAAGAATGTAATGTATAGCTAATGAATAATTGCAATCATAATTAATTGTTAGTGCATATGGTAGGTAGGATGTTAACATTATTAGTAGAAACTAGTACAGCAATATCTCACCATTTACACATTCAGTGAGTAGAAATGCTTTCTGCAGTAAAATAGGTGTTCTATGTCTCTTTTTGGAGTAAATATATGAAAATGAGATCCATCAATGCATCCTATTACTCCAGGGATGCCATATTTTGTATAAAATCTATAAATAAAAGATTGTTAGTAAATTCTTCTATTTATTAATCTATAATATTTGCGGTTAGCAGTTGATTTTATGTAGCCACTAGTTGGATTCGAGCCGGGATCCTTCAATATTCTGTCCACTAAATTACTTACCTAGTTTTTATTGGCCTACATAGATATAACAGTTTATACTTACTTGTTTTTCACAATGTTCCACTGCTCTCGTGTTAATGGAAATTTTATAAAATTATTTAATATTAAAGGGGTAACAAGGGCATCAGTAACCTGCCGCACACATTTGCTCACTGTAGTTTGCCCTAAATTCTTAGCCATTCCTACTATTCTTTGGTAGGAGCCTGTAGCATAAAAAGACAAAGCACACAGCACCTACAAATGAAAATAATAAGTTGTTAATAGTTTTACTGTAAATTTATATATGTACTTACATAGTATGTTAGTATGAATTAATGTACCCACTATAGGTATAGTACATAAAAAATCTATTTTTTAGATAGGTAAGTACTTAGAAGCTTAATTATTACACTTACTTTATGTTCCAGGCTGATCCTTTTACTTGATCTTAGACTGGATTTTGCTTTTAATTCGCGACATAAGAACAAAAATGCTTCTTTACTTAGACGAAATCTATTTTTAAATTCTGTGTCGCTTAGGTTATGTATGCTAGCATTTTCCATATTTTTTCTGAGGAGAGCTCTCCTTGAGATTTCTCTGTAATTGTAATAGTAAATTTAATAAGAAACTTGTGTTTTTTTTCTTTTATAAAAATATAGTCTTCTAAAATAAATCACTCACCTTGTTTCTCTTCGTACATTTCTACTTTCAACAATCAATCGCGCCGCAAGATAATAGTACAACGTACTACGTCGTGGGGTGCTTCTTGTTAGTCTAAGCATTTTCTAACAAAGTGTATCCACAAAATCACTTATAATTATTATATAATCCCTAAAATAAACTCAGACGAAAGTTTTCTCACTGTCAAATTTAAAGTGAATAAACTTTCGTGAAACTCGCAAGCCAGCATTCGACAATAACGATACTATCCGTCATTTTATGCCTTCGTGCTAGCTATCTTCATTCAAACGGCTCAAGTTACGTTACGTATTCGATACAATGACGATACGAAACTTTCGTGTAAGAGTTCGTGCTCCGAAAAATAGTGCAATTTACGCACACCAGTGGCGCTGTTCAAGTTTACATACAAAATGCTTACGTTATCGATACGAATATTTTTTCGATAGTGATTCGTGCTAGGGGTACCGTTCGTAAAAAGTCCGCTGCTATACGGTCGGAATTGTACCGTACTGGTGGTGGACCAAACACAGCCACTCCTTTAGATAGTACAGAGATACATATAAAATCAATGATAAGCCTGAGCACTGACGGGCTAGAAAGCGTTTATGACTCAGATGTTTTACCTCCAGTCGAAAATGAAAGTAAGTGATTGTAGCTAAGTATATAATTACTGTTTAAATCAATTCCTTCAGTTTAAAATAAATATATGTCTTGGTTTCTTACAGATCCTCTGCTGTTGTCGATGGAAGAATATATAGTTTTACCATCAGCTTCTGAGGACTTAATTGCCCAAAAGACGACCCTCCGACCCTTTGAGCTTCTGACCGAAACAGAACGAACTTGTAACTACATGTATGTACATATGTATGCGGTGTAACGGAAGACAGTCCGATATCGACCGGTATTATGTAAACACGCGCTAACTATAATAAATTAATTTTTCTGATTCGGAGTCCGAGTTTCCTTTGTCACCCTATGAACTAATAGTAACAGTCTGAAGTAATATCCTCTAAAGTGGTGACCTTCCAACGTTTTTAGTGCCGTGTCGAAGATTTCTGTATTCGGTCTCAAGTTCCGGTGTATAAACATTTTTTTTAAAGAAGTGAAGATATGGAGTCAGCAACAAACTCGTCGGCTACAGGGACTGCGCAATTCTCCGAGTTGGGTCAAGTGACTGTGTCGTCCCGCATTCCAGATTTTTGGGAGGATCAGCCGCGCACGTGGTTCATCCAAATAGAATCCGTGCTCTTTAACCAAAAATTAGCTGATGTTGCCAAATTTCATCTGGTGGTCTCCAAGTTAGGAAAACAGGTGATTCAGCAAATCACAGATCTCCTGGAAAAGCCACCTGAGCAAGGAAAGTATGAGACCCTCAAGTCAACCCTGCTGGCCATCTATGAGGAGTCGGAGTCACGCCAAATCCAAAAACTGATAGGTGAAATGGATTTGGGTGACCAGAAGCCATCTCAACTCCTCCGGCGTATGAGAGAGCTAGCGAGGGACAAGATCAACAACGACACCTTGAATATTCTTTGGCAAAATCATTTGCCTGCATCAGTACGTGCTGTCCTAGTGGTCACGGATACCAAGGACCTCAAGACCTTGGCGACCGTCGCGGATAAGGTGATGGAGTCAGTTCGGCCGATCACAGTGGCCGAGGTGGAAACTTCTTCAGGCAACGCCTCAATAATCGCGGAAATAGCGAAGATTAACAAGCGGCTCGATAAGATGTCATTCCAAAGAAGATCCAGGACGCCAGCCCGTGGGAAAAGTCAAGCACGTTTCCGTTCGCATAGTCAGCGCGGCGGCGGCGCCCCGCAGCGTGCCGCACCGCGTGAGAATTGGTTGTGTTTTTACCATTTTAGGTTCAAGGACAACGCACGCAGGTGCATTCAGCCATGTGCCTGGAAAGGCGCACCCCCTTCAGGATCGACGGCCCATCATCCGGAAAACTAAGCGCCATGCAGCATGTAGCGGTGGAAAGCTGCATAGGTATCGCCAGTCATCGCTTGTGTGTTACAGATAAGTTTAGTGGTTTAAGATTTTTAGTTGACACCGGTGCCAATTTGTCTGTTTTGTCGCGAAATAAAGTGCACATAAAATCTATCAATAAACAGTGCTCGGATTATAGTTTATATGCGGCAAACGGTACGCCAATTAAAACATACGGTGTTAAGACTTTAAATTTAGGCTTAAGGAGAGATTTTCAATGGACTTTCATTATCGCGGAAGTTAAGCAGCCCATCCTGGGCGCAGATTTTCTTTCATATTATAAGTTATTAGTTGATGTTTATGCATGCAGATTAATTGACGACTTAACTAAGATAAATGTGTCGGCCTTTATTGTTTGCAGTAAGGAACAATCAGTTAAAACGATAGACGAGTGTCATCCATTTTATGACATTTTGGCTAAATACCCTGATATCACTAAACCCGTATCTTTTAAGGAACCGCCTAAGCATTCTGTTTTTCACTATATTGAAACTAGTGGCGCGCCCGTGCACGCGAAAGCAAGACCGCTCCCACCGATACGCTAAAGTTAAAGAAGAGTTTAGGGTTATGCAGCAGTTAGGGATTTGTAGACCGTCGAAAAGTGCCTGGGCAAGTCCTCTACACGTTGTGCCCAAGAAAGACGGGCAGTTGCGACCATGTGGCGATTATAGAGCGCTTAATGCTATCACCAAGCCGGATAGGTATCCGATACCGAGACTGCACGACTTTACATACTTATTAGAGGGTAAAAGTGTATTCACTCGGTTAGATATTAATCGCGCGTATCATTTTATAATGGTCGCACCTGACGATGTAGAGAAGACTGCCATAATAACACCCTTCGGCTTGTACGAATTTCCGCGTATGACGTTCGGTTTGCGCAACGCTGCGCAAACTTTTCAGCGGTTTATGAATCACACGGTTTTAGAGGGGTTAGATTTTGTTTATTGTTATATTGATGACCTATTGATTGCAAGTTCTGATAGGGTTTCGCATAAAAAACATTTAAACTTAATTTTCGAGCGGTTGAACAAATTTGGTTTGACTATAAACTTGAATAAATGCTCGTTCGGACAAGGTAAAGTAGATTTTTTAGGGTTTGAAGTTTCGGTTGAGGGTATTCGTCCTCTGAAGGACAAAGTCGATGCTATTTCTAGTTTCCCTAGGCCCGAACTAGTTCCTTTGACCAACTACGACGATTTTTGGGTATGGTTAATTTTTATAGATTACACTTACCCAACGCCGTAGAACATCAAACGGAATTAAACAAGTTTTTGCAGTCTTCTAAGAAAAAAGATAAAACTAAAATTAATTGGACAGAAAAGTCGAACGAGTCATTTATTCAATGCAAAATTAGTTTACAGCGAGCGGTTACGTTATCGTACCCTAAACCCGATATTCCGTTCGCTCTTATGACGGACGCGTCGAATACGAGCGTGGGCGCAGTCTTGCAACAGCGTGGTGACAATGCTTAGATGCCACTAGGATACTTTTCCAGGAAAATGACACCTGCACAGCAGAAATATAGCACTTACGACAGGGAGTTATTAGCAATCTACCTTGCCGTTAAGTATTTTCGCAATATGATAGAGGGTCAAAACTTGGTAATTTACACGGACCACAAACCCTTAACTTTCGCTTTTTCGAAAATCGGTAGTGATAGTGAATTACCAAGGCGCATTAGACAATTAATTTTCATTAGCGAGTTCACTACGAACATTATCCACGTTGTTGGGGACAACAATGTAGTAGCGGACGCGTTATCACGTATCGAGGCCGTGAGCTGCTCGACGGAATTAGATTACTCAGCTATAAGCGATGCGCAAGCAAGCGATGAGACTTTGACCAACTTGCGAAACAATTCGAGTAATAAATGGAATTTAAAAAAAATATTGTTGCCCGGTTCTAATTTACCGGTTTGGTGCGAGATGTCCACTGATAAAGCCAGGCCTTACCTACCGGAAGCGTTTAGGCGGAGAGCTTTCGAATACGTTCACAATCTCAGTCACCCGGGAATCCGTTCCTCGCGTAAGCTTTTACAGGATAGATTCTTTTGGAATAATATGAACCGAGATGTGGGAAGGTGGGCGAAAAATTGTATATCATGCCAACGTGCTAAGGTCCATAGACACGTTAAGTCGTCGCTAGGCAAGTTCCCGGGAGCAGATCGTTTTTCTCATATTCATTGCGATTTGGTCGGCCCTCTCCCGATTTCCTTACAGGACTAAAGGTACCTAGTTACTATAATAGATCGGCAAACAGGTTGGCCAGAAGCGTTCCCGGTGAAGGACATTTCGGCTGAAACTGTGTCGAAGGTCATACTGGAAGGATGGGTTTCGCGATTTGGCTGCCCTGTTCAGCTCACGAGTGATCAGGGTAGACAATTCGAGAGCAACATTTTTCAGCAGTTAATGAGGTATTTAGGCATACATAAGACCCGTACTACGCCCTACCACCCCCAAAGTAATGGGTTGGTGGAAAGGTGGCACAGATCCTTAAAAGCCGCTTTAATGGCCAGGCTAGATTCTAAAACGTGGGTGGAAGAGTTACCTATAGTTTTGTTAGGACTACGAACGGTGCCGCGGGCGGATACTGGTGTCAGCGCAGCTGAAATGACGTATGGTCAATCTTTACGGTTACCAGGAGAATTTTTTGACGGAAAAGTCCAAACTATTTTAAATTACAGCGAATATATCGAACATTTACGGAAGATAATTAGCGGGTTAAAGCCGAAACCTACGTCAGGTAAGGATGCGCGCACAGTGTTTGTCCATTCCGACCTAAGTAACTGCAGTCATGTTTTCCTACGAAGTGATCTCGTGCGAAAATCATTACAACCGCCGTACGAAGGACCTTTTAAAGTCATAGATAGAAATAATAAGTTTTATTTAATTCAGTTGCCTCGAGGTAACGTAAATATATCTATAGATAGGTTAAAACCCGCATACACCAATGAGAGTTTCCCTAAATCTAGTTGTACTAATAATACTAAGGCACCTATACAAACTTATGATAAAAAAATCAATAATAGTGAAACACAGAATAGCTTAGGAGGAGCGGATAATGCAAATCCGCTCAGCCGCACTACGCGTAGCGTAGCGTTTTAATTTGTAGCTAATAGTAGGTCAGATGCAATGAGATTTAATCAAGAATTTTATCGAATATTTTCATTACATTTTTTCCTCGTGTAGTACATACGTATTATTAAAAAAATGGGTAACAATTTTAACAAAGAAGAAGTAAATAATACAAACAATATTGCACAAGTTACAGAGCAAATTAGAATAGCCACCATACAATCCTACGTTGGTTGGGCTATCGTGATTATTCTCGTCGTGACTATAATAATTTATTGTGGCTGTCGTCTCGGAGTAACAAAAATACAAAAGTGGTTATTGAAGCAAGTTGGAAATGTCCAAGAGCAAGCATTGGGCATGGCGCACGCTGCCCGGGAAAGTTTTCGCAAACCGCGGGAGACGCCCAACAAGCCACCCGCGAAGATGGAAATTTTTTAAGTGTTAATTTATTATCTCTTGATTAAATCTCAAGTGCAACGTGTAGTGTTATCAGATGTATAGTGCCGGTTAGATTTTTTTTTTCTCTATGTTTTATTACGTATATAAAAATGTAATCTGTATTAATAATGTAGGTTTATGTATTCTGTAAGTTTGTAAAAAGCGAATATCGTTTTCTAAATTTACAATGTTAAAGTTGATTTTGCTTCCAAATGTATAAATAATGTTTTATCTAATGTCTATTTTTATCGACGCATACCTGTTATTGCGCAATTGAATGACACAGTAATCTAATGCCAGTGCATACTGTAATTTTAAATTAATATGTCATTTACTTTGTGTTTGTATTTCGTAGATTCAGCAAACTTGTGAGAACTGTATTCGAGTAAATAAAAATGTTGTAACTTATATGTATAGTGATGGATTGATTACTTTGAATTTTATTAGACTACATTTGATGATTTTGTACCAAAAAATTTTTTTGGGGGGGAATATTGTAACTACATGTATGTACATATGTATGCGGTGTAACGGAAGACAGTCCGATATCGACCGGTATTATGTAAACACGCGCTAACTATAATAAATTAATTTTTCTGATTCGGAGTCCGAGTTTCCTTTGTCACCCTATGAACTAATAGTAACAGTCTGAAGTAATATCCTCTAAAAACTCATCTAGCAGATACCATAATTACTTAAATCTTAAGTTTTATTTCACTGAATCTTAAACTAAGTTTAAAATCTTTTACAAACTAATTTGGTTTTTTACAGATGAGCCACCGTCTAAAAAACAACATTGTTTAGAAAATGAAAATGAAACTACATAACTATCTATAGTTAAAAAAAACAACATTGGTAGGTATTTATCGCTAAATAATTCTAAAATACCCCGAATTAATAATACTATTTAAAAGTGATTTATATCTAAGGCATTTATCAGTGTGTGTTTATTTTGTGGTTGAGATATGTATATTTGTGTTTAGTACCATCTTATGTTTTGTTACAGAAAAAGAATTGGAAAATATTCCATGTGGTTCAACTCCACCATCGCACAAAAAATGGGATGTAACCAGTAGACGAAATTTGAAAACTAAGAAGCACCCCGCTCTAATTGGTAAGATATAATGTGTATAATAATATCAACTCAAAGGAACTCGTACAGTTGGCAGCGTGACATGTTAACCATCAACAATCCAAAAATTGTCACTTATCTTTCATGTATCAAATTCTTAGTTGTATTCTAACAATGTAATACATAGAGTGGTGATTTGTTTTGATGGGTAATGCATTGATATAACCTTTGCTTATAGATTTTAATCGCTGTTTTGTTGACTCTTTACAGCAAATACCCCAAATGAGTCGAGGAAGTCATTTAATTTTGAAAATTAACAGAAGCGAAATTGGAGTTGGTACTACTGCAAAAGCAGCTTCTTGAAGCCGAAATAATAGAAAAAAAGAAGAAATGGGAGTATAATGAAAAAGAGCGCCAATGGAAAGAGGCAGAATACCAATTAAAATTAGCTAAGCTAAGAATGGAATTAAATGAAAGATTTTATAAAAAATAGTCTTTTAATTTGTAATTAAAGTAAAATTAGGCACAGATTAGATAATAGTTCTAGGTATTATAATGAGGTAAGTAATAAAATACAATAACAATGCATTATTAATTATTCAGTAATGGCAAGAAATACTCTTGCACCAGTTTATTTCTAATGTTATTGAGAGTTGGTAGTGAAGTACTTGTATGTATTACATCATCAAGATATTCTTGTAAATTAAGTGAATAATTTTCTTCAAAAGTTCGTTCATTTGTATCAATCGCTATATTATGTAGAACAAAACAAGATACAATTATTGCTTGAACTGTATTTAAATTTAATATAGATTTCCTGTCCTAAGGCGTCAAATAACAATTTGACGCCTTAGGACAGGAAATCTATTTTTACAAACTTCAAAACATCTTTCAATTGTATTTCGAGTTCTAATATGTGATTCATTATATTTATTTTCTGCTGGTGTAGATGGGTTTAGGAAAGGTGTTAAAAGGTAATTCTTCAGTTCATATCCACTATCACCTAGAAGAAAGCCATTTCCAAATTGCCCACTTTCAAACTTTTGTTTCAAAGCTGAATTATTAAATATTGTTTGGTCATGTACAGAACCAGGCCACCTAGCCACAATATTCATACATCTCAAATGGCTGTCGCAGGCTACTTGAACATTAATTGAAAAACATAATTTTCTGTCTCTGTAGTTTTCTGCTGAGTTGCCTCCTGAAAGAAATAAAAGGCGATATAATATTATATTTACATATTAGTTTCAGGTACAACGGAATACCTAAGTAAGTATTTATTTAATCGATTAAATAAATAGTACTTATTTATTTACCTGGCGATTCTATTGCAACATGCGTGCAATCAATTGCAGCTATTACTCGAGGAAATTGTGCATTTCGATAAAAATCCTCCTTAAGGGACCTTATCTCATCAGGGAACTTTATTATATTTGGGCTTAACGCTGCAATTGCTGCAGTAACCTTTTTCACAATTCTATTCGCTGTAGGTGGACTAACACCGCAAAAATCTCCAGCACTTCTTAAAAAGGATCCAGTAGCTAGGTATCTCAATGTCAATAGTAGGCATATTTTTGATGAAACTGCTTGATTCCTGTGAAAGTAGTTTCAAAAGGTATTACTTATCTAACTTTTACATTTTAATTGATTTATAGGTTATGTTACGGTTATCTAACAAACTTTCGTCACTTACCTTGGGGTTTTGGTTATTATTCTATGTTTTATTAAATTATGTACATGGTTCACTGCATTTTTAGATAAGCGAAATCTTACAAAGAATTCTTGATCGTCAAGTATCAAAAAATAATCTACACGGACATTATAAACTCGAATTCTAGAAATTCTTTGTATAGAATAATAATCTTCTTCTAACTCATCAATTTGGTGCTCTATTAAATCAAATAAATCAATTTTTTTTATTTTTTTATTGTAAGTATTACAGAATTCAATATGATACTAAATTGGTAGAGAGCTACAAAACACATTGACATAATCGTCAATTAAAGTGTTACTCACAAGTCGAAGCTACAAGTAACTTACATGCTACTTTAATCGTTGATTAGCGTTACTCAGAGATGGTGAAATTCGAAAAATTGTTACTCGGGACTTTAAGCAACAAGTAGCCTACTTGATACTTTACTCGGAGATGGTGAACGAGACCCTAATGGCTGATTTACACGTATTAAGTAGTTTAGTAGCAATTTAGTAGCTAACTAAATTTTAAGTGACTTAAAGTTAAGTAGATGTTCATACGTATTTAAGTAGTTAAGCTCTTTAGTTCACTCAAGATGGACGATCAACAATTTAATGAAGTCGTAAATTCTATGCTTAAATAATGGCTTCGTGTGGTCAGCACATTTAGGCAGTGTCAAGTAAGATATTAAAGTGAATATTTTTTTGCATAAAGTAGATGATAATGAAAATGAGTGATAAATGAACGTTTAATTGTAAATTAACCAAACCCCTTCAGACTCAATAAAGCTGTGGGACTTTATTGAGATCTCACACGGACTTCTTGAGAGAATTTGAAAAGTAATGTTGTTTTGTTTTATTTGCCAACACTCATGCACATTCACGAACACATAACACTAAATAATCCACCATTATTGCATATTAATATTCGACAAAACATAAATTAAAGAAAATAAAACAAAACTGCAGACATGACCCTTCACTTTCCCGCCAAGAAGTCCGAAATATAACGCATTTAACTAAATTGTGCCTGTCCAAACGTGTCAAGTGACAAGCCCCGCCCACCAACTTAACCGAAAAATAGACAGAATTCTAATTTAGCTCTTTAGTTGTTAACTAAATTTTAACTTGCAACTTGCTACTAAATTCTGTGTTTACATGCACTTAATCACTTAAAATTTAGTTAAAATTTAGTTAACTACTAAATTACTTAATACGTGTAAATCGGGCATAAGTCTTGTGATGTTTGCACAGCTTAGAAACATAGTACTTCTCCACCTTTTGGCCATATGATAAACCCTATAAAAGTAGATTTCCCCATGGTTATGCTTTCGGTTGATATAATAGGAATTTTACCTACAAGCTATTCTGGTCTTAAATATATACTTTCGGTCGTAGATGTTTTTACTAAATATTTTTGGATTTTTCCTTTAGCTAAGACTACTACTTTGGCATTTTGTAAGATTTTTGAAAAATAAATATTTCTTAAGTTCGGTGTTCCTAAAATTATAGTCTGCGATAATGGTACTCAGTTTACTTCTAAACATTTTGTAGATTACATGAAAAGTTATAACATTAATAAAATATTTTATAATACTTTGTATACCCCTCAAAATAACCCAGTAGAGAGATATAATAAAACCATTGAAACTTGTATATAATGTTTTGTTAAATATGATCAGAGGACATGGTCTAAATTGTTGCCTCATGTTCAGTTAGCTTTGAATAGTAGTGTTAGTTAGTCTTGCTACTGATTTTACTCCTAACTTTCTCATGTTTGGTAGAGAGTTAATTGTTGATGCCTCGTTGCACAGATTTAGTAATTCTCTTAATTATTTAAATGATGTTAGCTTGGGGTGAAAGAAATTCTTTTGCTTATTCTTTGTATTCACTTAGAGATATTTTTGTTGGAGTTCAGACTCAATTGTTTAGAGCTTATAAACGTAATGCGTCTTATTACAATAAGGGTCGCAGGGTTATTTCGTTTGCTGTGGGTGATGTTGTTTGGAGGCGTAGTTTTGTTCAGTCTAATGCTCCGGCTTATTTTTCGGCTAAACTAGCACCTAAGTTTGTAAAATGTAAAATCATAGAAAAAGTTTCAGATAACGTTTATGTTTTGAAGGATTTAGAAAAGGGTTACGTTGGGCGTTATCATGTAAAGGATATAATTAAATATTAAAATTTAACATGTTTTGGAATTTTTCAGGCTCGCTGTTGATGCCTTGTTTTGGGGACCACACCGTTGTAAGGGAGTAATGTGAGGGATGTATGTCTGGTTATGGTGTTATGTAATTAGATGATGTATGATAGGAAAACTTCAGGACGGATGTGATAAGAGTTTGTTCTAAAGGTCAAATCTTAGGTCAATTTGGATAGAGGTTATGGTGTTATGTAATTAGATGATGTATGATAGGAAAACTTCAGGACGGATGTGATAAGAGTTTGTTCTAAAGGTCAAATCTTAGGTCAATTTGGATAGAAAGTAAATTTTCTAGTTTGTTTACCCATAGTAAATTATTTTTTTTTGTTTGATTGTACATTTTGTATAATATCTTAACTTTGTTTTGTTTTTGCACTTTGTTGTCTACACTTAGGACTAAGTTGGATTAGTTATTTGTAGTCTAATTTTAATTTTGTTTATTATGTAAGTTCAGGATCCATACCTGGACATGACATTTTGTTCTGACCAGACAATTTATTCTTTTCAGGAAAATTGCTCATTGGTACAGTTTTTTCTCTTTTGGATGACATTTTTGTTTGTCCCTGACACTTTGTTTTGGACACTGTTTTGGTTGTCCTGGACGCTTTCTTTTTTGGATGCCACTTTGGTATGGTTTTCCTTGACCTTTTGTTTGTTGGATTCCATTTTATGGTTACCATTTCTTTCGGGATGTAACGGACATTTTGTTCCGTTATGTTTTCCTTTTTTTTTGTTGACTTTGTGCCCCGTAAGTCGGATAGTGTTGCGCCGATCACAAATTCACTTTTGTTTACTGAATTCTTTTCAGGATTTTTTTTGTTGACTCTGTGCGCAGTAAGTCGGTGGTGTTGTGCTGATCGCAGATGATACTTTTGGATAGACGTTTGTTTAAAGTTAGGGTTTAGTCGTTTTGTTCGACGTCGCCTTGCTTTGTCTAGGGCGATTGGTGTATGCTTTTGGACGCGTTGTAATACGACGTGTTCGCGTTGTCTTGCGATCTGGAGGTCGTAGTCGAGAGCTTTTAATTCGGTGACTGTTGTTGCTAACCGATATTAACTTGCTGTGCTTTCGATGGTCCGGAGGAATGTGTTATTAGACTCGGTGACCTTAGTGTCCAACCGATTTCCCATAATTTGAAGAAAGGAGAGTTTCAGACTCGGTGACCTTAGTTGTCTAACCGATATCTTGTGGGTGTTAGAGTAGGAGATTGTTGATTTGGTGACATAGTTGTCTAACCAATTCAATTAGTTTTGTGTCGACGTTAGGGTCTGACCATATTTTGTTTGAGATTCGTTTTGGTGTTGGGTTATAAACACATTGTTGTTTTATTTGTTGGGAAATAATAGTTTTGGTGTTGGGTTATAAACACATTGTTGTTTTATTTGTTGGGAAATAATAAGTTTGGTGTTGGTGTTTAGATATTTATAAACTTGGGTTTAGAGTTTTAGGTTTTGTTTAGTGTTTTCAAAATCCCTTGTACTCCAACTCGAGTAGAGTTTAATAGAGTTTAGTAGAGTTTGGTAGAGTTTAGATAAAGTCTTAGTAAAGTTTTGATAGAGTTTTTGGTAGTGTTTGATAGAGTCCTTGGTAAAGTTTGTCATGAAAGAAAATGTCTTTTCTTTTATTTTTTTTAGGAAGGGACGGGTTGTAATGTCATATTTTAGTTCGACATTACATCTTCATTTTTTTACAGAACGTATTAATGTTAGGCTGTATGGGCGATTGCCTTTGCCTTTGCTTGAGAAAAACATTCCCTTGTCGTTGTGTCAATGTGACAGTTTCCGGTTTCGTCTCTTTTTGCATTGCGTCGCCAGAATGGCGTTCGCATAATTTTGGCCCAGGTGACAATCTTGTGGAATCTTATTTGGCAGATGATTTTGAATCATTAGAAAAGGCTAATATGCCTTAATTTATAATTTATTTGGTAAGTCAGATCGTATTTGTTGGAATTTCGTCTTTTCTAAATTACATGTTGAAATTGTGACTCATGGCGAAACGTTTGTTTTTCAGCATTTTGTTTGGAACTGTTTTGGCGAAAGCTACATTATTCACTATAAATATTTAGCCACATTTTTATGGAAGACGGTGAGTTTTTGTCGAAAGTCTTTGTGGTCAATGCGACTTAAACACATAGACATGTGCTAACGTGTTTTTTTGTTTCAGCTTTAAAGGCGTCTTCCATTGTCTTCTGGATAGCTTCTAGATATCTGCTAGATGTCTCTTATTTCTACTTTATTTCAATAATTTCATCGAGTTTGTTTGTCGTCGTCACACGCGGCCAGGCGCGTTGCTTCGTCGGAACACTTATAATGGTACCTAACTTAATGCCCAGGTCAGTAATTTAAGATCCTGTTGGTTTAAAATGGTGCTATATTCACAAAAATATTAGTTATGTTCACACTAGTATATATATTCACAACATATTGTTTAGAGTCACGATACAATGCTTGTGGTTAATTAAATTTATAGGCTTAGTTCCTACTTATAAAGCCAATTAGTATATTTGATCTTCTTTGTATTGAATACATTTAAAATACATAACGTATAACTTTAAAATGCTATCTTGATGGTAACTTTGTATTCACAAGCGTAAATTTTGTTTGTTAGTATTAACTTTAAGCGGTAAAAAGTTAGCAAGGGATTTGCAATAAAACAATGGTTCAGTATTAGATAGTTTTATTATTTAATCTACCCCCCTGCAGATTAAAAGCCAATCTTTCCGATGACGTTCCGAGGTAAAATTTGTTTTCTATATATTTAATTTGATAGTGATACTGCTATCTGGCGCCCGAATATTAATTTAAAGGTAATTTCCTTTTAATATTTTGCATTTGCAACCTTTTTTTTATTTAACATTAGAATTGGCATTTATTAATCTCTATATCTTACATTGGCCACATACAAGGTCACATAAACATTACAATTTTTGTTCATCTACATGTAAAACCCATTTTACATGATATATGTAAATCTGTATGTTTTTTTATTATTATTTTTTGTATTTGTCAATAAATGTTTCTCTCTCTCTCTCTCTCTCTCATAAAAAATTAATTAAATATATGTTTGCCTTGTATAAAATATAATGTAATTGTGCTACATCAATATTACGTACCCAATAAAGTTCATGAAATATTAATATTTGTTTTCTTTATATAACCTTAATACTTCATCATCATCAGCTCATTTTATGTTCCCGCTGCTGGGATATGATTTTTCCCTATAGATGGATAGGGAAAACGGAGCAAACCACTACGCGGGTCAATTGTGGATTGGTGGTTGCTGATTATTGCTAATGCAGCCGGGACCAGCAGCTTAACAAGCCTTCCGAAGCACGGAGGAGCTCGAGATGATAAGTTTTTGGTCACCCATCCGGCGACCTACTTTGCAAAAGTTGCTTAACCTTTGCAATCGCAGACCGAGTGCGTTAACCACTGTGCCATAGAGCTCCTTTCTACTTACCTTATAAAATTTAGGTTCTAATCATCATCTGCACTATTATTGTCATGCATCATTGTAATAAGAACCACACCAATAAATCTGTAATTATGTGTGAGTCAATAGCTAACAAAACTGCCTAATGTGCTGTTACATTTGAGATTTTGTCCCTTTTGGGGAAAAGGAAGAAAATCCCAAACGCAAGCTTCAGTGGGTTGTTATCAAATAAAACCATAAAATGTTCAACAGCTAGGCAGGCTATGTAAAGGAACACACACTAATATTTTGTCCAACAACAATAAAATAAAATTAATAAATTTTATTTCACTCTTATTATTTAAAAGAGGGGGTAAGTCACAATTTTTCCTTATAGTATGTTAGGTACTTATCATCTACGTTACTCCTTTTAATTTATTGAGCCGAAAATAACAAAAAAACTATCAGTCGAAATTGACCCTAGGGTCAATCTCAAATGAAAGTTCAACAAACTTTCTATTAATTTTGCCAACTATAATTTACTGTTTAAAGTAATCTAAACCTTATTCCAAAGCTATATCACCCCCTAAAACACACTAAAATCCTAAGAGTCAAAAGTGACCAAGCGGGTCGGTGATAATTTTAATTTAAAATAAATTTTATAATACTGTTCCTACTACTGCCTAACCAGCCAGCTAATATTTCAGTCGTACGAGCTATGGTCGTGGGGGGTCGGGATAAAGCCAATACCGTTCGGAGTATGAAGTTGAAATTGAAATTAAATTACTCCGTCTATTAAAATATTAAATTAAATGTTCTAATCCGTTTAACCGTATCAAAACTCTCACACATTTAAAGCCGATACTCTAGAGAACCGTGGGGTTATACCGATATAAAATTAATAATTATGGACGCCAGGATCCGAATCTGGAGACGATGTCACCATACAACTTCACACAAGTCGAACTCGCAGATCCTCAAATGTTTCACAACTTCACAAACGCTTGGTGTAGTTGGATATAAAAAGAAAATAAAGCTTAAGGTTCAAAACCTTAATTCAATAAATGTTCCAGTTTAAAAAAAAACAATTATCCCCTAGTAAGGGGTAAAAAAACGCCTGCTCATCCGCTAGGCGGCGACAGCTCGACTGGCAGCAGGTGGCCGCTGGTACCCCGACGAAGCAGGTCTCGCGTCCAGGCTCAAAATCCTGGCGGCGAGACGGGCCTCTCGAAGTATCTGAAATTATCAACACGGGGCCTATTTATAACACTACACGCCTAGTTCAGATCTGTTACATAAATAAGGGTCCCGCAGTCTGCTATCTGTGTATTTGGGGCTGCAACCTATCATAATCAGGGACTCGCAGCGCTAAGGGTTATCAAAAGCTTCCCAACGCTGTTGCGCAACTATGAACTCACACTCCAACAATAATATTCAACATCATGCTTCAATTTTAGTGTAGTTTCACTTTTAACTAGTACACAAGGCACTACACGGCTACGATATTCCACTAAACATAACCAAACTATTGTGGGATGATGTAATATCCACTCCTACAGAGGTTTGACACGTCTGCCACATGGCCAAGAGCGGCGACTGGAGCTGGCGACAAGGCATGATTCGGACACCATGAAAAATCGATTTGAATTCCTAGGATGACGGCTTATTATATTTAACAATGATATTGGGATACTTACGCGCTGGGAGATTTTATCTGTGCGCGTGGCTGCCAGCGACCGGAACTTCGTTTCGGGCACGGATCCCTGTAAATAAACCACACACTTGTTGACTATATTCTCAAGCTAATGACGCCTCAAATCCACTACATTATTACGAGCTCAGATTAAAACAAAAGGTGACTACGACTCATGCCTACCTTAGTGAATTTATCTCAATACATCACCCACCACTTCACGCCAGAGATTGAAATCGTTTCGACGTCATCAGACTCGGCTGCTTTCCTTCGCCGGAAGTCTTATAAATCGAAGGCCAGCTTATGATTTCTACTCCCATAGTCGGGTAATCCATAACAACCTATTATCTTTGAATCTTCCTTCAAACTATCAAAACGTCAAATATGACGTCTGTCACAACTCGCCCTCTGCTAAGAGAATCTGTCAACAATTACAAAACAAGACATAGAAAAAAAATTAACGTTTAGCAATGTGAAATGCGTTTTTCTTTAATTTAATTTTTTTTTTGTTATATTTAACTTACTGATTACCCTGTCTTAATATTAGGGAGTATTAGTTTCCTCTCTGGTAACCCCTACGGGCAGAGACAATATCCATATAAAAAATATTTCTCCCGTTCGAATGTTCTAGATAAAAGTCCTTATAGAAAAAAATAGTTCTATTTCCGGATTTGCTTGAATTACATTTAATTACTCAAATTAATTATTATACATATTAATTATTATGTAATTTATTATTGGCACTGTTTCGGCTATTTCTTAAAATTGAATCTTTTAAGTGAAATTAAAAGCTGACAGTTACTTCGCCCCGCTACCGCTAGGCGTCGCTACGGTGGCTGTCATTTTGTCTATGGTGTTATGTCAAATACAAAACGTAAACAAAGGAACTCAATTTTCTCCAAATCCAACGCAAAGTCTTGCTAAAACTGATTTAGAAAGGTGTAATAATTGATAATGCAAGAAAAGTGTGTCTTGTAATGTGTCAGCCAAGGCTCCATGTCTTTAATGTGAAGTAAAATGGATTTAAGTCTAACAAGCCACAATGATTACTATTTTTGGAAACCCGATCATTCGAAAACAACGATTTCAGGTAAGTACTATTCAACCATTGCAAACCCATTTTGTAGATTAGTAAAGGCCGACAGGGCCCTGAATTTACAACGTAACAGTGCAAATAAATTACGATATCAATAATTCACTCTATAGTCGAAAATAGGTAACGAGTTCGAGTCCTGACAAGTTTGTGTTTCATGGCATGCGTTTGCTGCTGCCTCAGCAATAGGAATTATTTTACATACACACTCACACTTATGTCAATGCCTATATAAGTACTTACTTAGAGTATAAAATAGCATCATACTGAAATACAAATTTATTTACATTAAAACAGCGGGGTAAACAGCAACAAAGCAGCTTTTCAATAACATGGTAAGTAATTTTAAACAGTTCAACGTGATGATTAAAATGTTATTCTTCTCTATAGTAGATTTACAGTAAATAACTCTTTTTTATTTTTTTATTTTTTTCAGAATTCCCAAGGCAACAATACCCAAGACATCGTGTAAAGCCAAAGCTTGCTCCATGTGACTAGCAAAGGCCTTGAACGATCACCTTCTCCGGTTTTGCAAGATGCGCAAGACCCGCTAGAGGGATCCAGCTAAATGTTCCCGCCTTGATTGGTAGAACGACCGGATTCGCCGTTACTTCATAAGATTCGCAAACAACAAACGGCTTCCAAAAGGCAACCAAAGAAAAGAAGCTTTTTGAAGAATTTTCATGGGCAGCAGCAATCGTTTGTTTTAAAAAGTGAAAAAACTAAAGGATTGCGGCTGATAACAAAACAAAACTGCAGACATGATGACGCTTCACTTTCCCGCCAAGAAATCGACAAAATCTCTGCTCAAGAGTGCCCTCGACCATACTTACGTAAACTGAGATCAAATCCTGACTTGAGCAGAGGTTTTCAGTCAAGCATCGTTTTAAAATAAGCTATAATCGGAGTCGAGTACTCGAGCATCGTTTTAAAATAAGCGTAATCTGAGTTTGAGTTTAGTTTGTCGAAGCTCTGCTCAAGCACCGTTCTAAAATTAAAACTATACCTAAAACTAGTTTTAAGTAGAGCTTAAGGCTTGAGTCTCGTCCTGTAATACGGGCCTTAGAATCGCAAGTGTCTAGTGAGTCGGACGATGATAATACTCTCCTTAGTGCACAATATATGGTAACCGATGACGTGGACCAAATTATGGACCAAACGGAGAGTGTTATAAACAATATCTCAAAAAAGTTGTGTGGGTATAGCTATAGTTTTTAAAACTATCACTAGACAATTATTTGTAAATTAAATTTCTCAAGTAAACGTTATGCGTAACAATTTTGTCACGTATAAGTCTACAGAGATACATTTTATTAATAGAATATATCACAAAATAGATAATAAAAGTTGGCTATAATTATGTTTAATGTATTAGTTTAGTAAGTTTTCATGTATTTCTTATTTTTCAGCAATAAATCTAATTAAATAAGATTGTATTGTTTCATTAATGATTACCTACTTAAGTTTAGAAATAAAACACGAAAACAAAATTAGTATTTTTTATTTAAATTATTATTTATTACAATTTTTCAAACGATAACTGAGAAAAGGTACATTTAGCATTTTAAAATTAAATTAGCCTTATCCTATGATTTAAAAAATACTTTTTATTTTTGTAAAAGCAAATTTTATTTAAAATACAAAGGACATGGTTTTTTTTGTATGGAGCTTGGTACTAAAATGTAAACTCTTTGAACCAAAGAATGTTATGTTAAAATCAGAAGACCAAATTATCTCCATTTCATAAATGAAAGCAAAAATAATTTAAAGACCCCCGTTTTTTTATTATTTAATAAAACAAGTTTTTTTTCCTTTAAATAGCAACAGTCTATTTAATTGGCAACACCTGCGATTCAAATTAACAAAGTTTTATTTTTGCTGTAAGCGCTGTGTGAAAGAGACAGCGCTATACAAATAGTCGGGGTGTCTTTTCAACCTAAGTATTAGAATAGTTACTTGTTCGGTAATAAAACGCAAATGACCTTTTGTAAACGTCACTTTTCAATATTGAAATAATGTCATCAGTCAGACAGATCAGATTATGTGGATCAGATGATCAGACGGCTACCACACGTTCTACTTGCTCGTTGTGTTTCGTTGCGTTTATTGTTTTGAGATCTTTTACGACTTAAGCTTAATCCCCTAACTTGAACCTTGCCTGACGTTGACTGTGCTGTGCTTTTGGACTCTCGATTTTGCCGAACGATTTGAAACCTGCGTTTCTTCCAAGTCTGTTGGTTAGTTAGTGATGATTCTTACTTTTTAAGTTTTGATCTAGATTTTAACATAGCCTGATACCGTTTTTAGTGTATAACGTATGACCGTACAGCCTAATACTTTTTCGTTAGTATTTTGTAACCTATTCTAAAACTTCTTGCACTACATCCAAGTTGAACCTCTTCAGACTGTGCGGACTGTACCTACAGGCGTATCTTATGATTTATCGTTTTTGGTTTATTTTCAGATTCACTTGGCTATTTTTACAATAACCATGGCACTTTGTTTTAACTGCAACATAGCTTTAAGAGCAGCGAATAGCCAGTCTTTTGACATATTAGACATGGCTCCTGAAATTGTTTCTATAATTGAAGAGTGGACTGCCGAGAGGTCAGTAACTTCACTGTTATATTTGTTATGCAACATCTAACTTTCTCATACAGCGTTATGTTACTCAGTGGTTGCTGTAACATATACTTACTACTTCAACCTTAATTCTGACTTATTTTTCTCTT
The DNA here is from genome assembly GCA_963921215.1 of Scoparia ambigualis. NCBI lineage: Eukaryota > Metazoa > Arthropoda > Insecta > Lepidoptera > Crambidae > Scoparia > Scoparia ambigualis. The sequence continues at coordinate 30,744,072 of OY992514.1, forward strand.
ATTTATCAACACCTTACTCACATTAGGGGTGTTAAAAGCTAATTAGTATGAACATTGTTAATTGGTTTTTATTCAAATAATGAATATTATGTTGTAGGTATCAAATGCAAACTAATTGTGTGAAGAATGCTTTGATTTGGTTATTGCTGAATCAATTAATAACCAAGGTTCACCTGAGCAGCAAATTGGACATCACTTGATTTGTGTAAGCTGTGGAATTTCTATAGCACGAAGAAGTGGAAGACGCTCTCGTCCTTTGCCTGAGGTAAATCCTGAAAAGAATTATGTGGCAGGACTTATCCTTTCTCGTGAGGTATGTATATCAATAAAAGAATATTATATTAACAAAAAATATGAATGTTTGCCCACACCAATTGTCATGGTATCAAAATAAGCAACTGAATGTTTGTGTTACGAGTAAGAGACAACAGATTTTTGCCGGGGGCGTCTCCTAGCACACCTAGCTAGAGTCAATTTAGAAAGAATATGTTTCTCATTCACATAAGAATTATTAATTTTGGTATTGTTGTCACTTTCATATTGTTACTTTTGAAATAAATTAATTTATCAGAAAAATTAATTGTGTATTAAATGTGGTTATGCAAAATGGATCAAACCTACAAATGTGTCTTAATCAAGTTAAGACTAAGGCCCGTATTTATAAATCACACTTAAGATCCATCTTGAGAGCGATCTCAGCTGATACGCTCTCAAGATGAGATCACGATCTTAAGACCGTGACTAATTAATAAATCATCATCAAGAGCGTCTCAACTGAGATTTAACTTAAGACCATGAACTCAAGATCTTGTTTTTTTTTTATTGGATTTGATATAAAACGTCAGTTTTGAATGAGTAATTCTTCTTCTTCTTCTTTTTGTGCAGTAGCGTTTCCCTTTGGATTAACCGAATGATGTCAACCAAAAAAAAAACTACGTATTTCATCTGTTGACGTGCCCTGTCAGTGGTGCCAGTGGTCAGTGTGTAGCTCGCTGTTCTGTGCAATCATTTTCTAACGCTTCTAACGTAACCTACAAAAAACAATTTCCCTGAATAATGGCAGCCAAGAAACATTCCTTTAACCAAATGGAAAAGAAAGTTTTCATGGATATTTTAAAATCTTATTCTACAATAGTAGAAAATAAAAACACTGATGGCTCAACATTGCGCGACAAAAATGTGGCATGGGAAAGCATTACTAGGGAGTACAACGCAAGTCCTCATGTTACAGCAGAGCTAAATATATAATAATAATAAAAATAATAAAACACTTGAAATTGGCTTAATGCTACACGCGGTAGCCATTAAATAATATATAATAAAATAATAACCTCTTATTCAATATCAGGTCACAAATAAACAACTGAGGCGGCTGTGGATGAACACTAAGCAGCGTCAAAGGGAAGCCCTTACGAAAGAGCGGCAACATCGCATGGCAACTGGTGGCGGTCCCTCAACAAGTGATGCTGTGATCGACCCGGATGTGGCACAAATTGCCCCGGCCGTAATGGTTGAGATTCCTGGAGCAATTGATTCGGACACCGTCTTTTTAGGTATCTATTCCATGGCTTTTCTATAGTGCTAATTTTGTCAGTGGATTGATGTGCAGTTTTGTCCGTTTAGTCTGAAATTAAGTAAGCACTTGCGGCTGTTCAGTAGCAGAGTATTTCTGTGCTGTTTTGATTATTGTATGAGGCCATCCATTTGCATTAATATTAGCTTTAATTTAAACTAAAGATAAGTTTCATTTTACATGCATATAATTGTAGAGATATTTTAACTTATGTTCATTTCACGTGGATAGAATACAACAATAATTAGCTTAAAAGGTAGCCAGATGTTGGACAATGCTGTTATACATCCAACAGCATAGCGCGGCGATGGGCTCACCATCTGCCACGTTGAGGCTCATTGCCTAGTCTCTGACTAAAAGACCTGGACAGTGGCAAGAATTTATTTTATTTTGGAAAATGTAAGTATTCTATTTATTTATTTCAGAGTCTGCAGACGCCTTGATGGACCTAGATGTAAACCAGTCCGATTTAAGTTTGGACCTTACCCGACAACCAACAAGTTTACTTCTAATTTCACAACCTGACCATTCTCCTATACCCTCTCGTACTACACCAACTCCTCCTATACACCCACCGCCACCCATACCCACAATACACCCACCGTCACCCACACCCACAATACACTCACCACTTCACATTACACCTCCTCGCACTATAACTCGTTTGCCACCACCGTCAACCTCTTCCACTTCTGCTGTAGTAGTACCAAGTTGAATATCTTCATAATCCACACACCTTTGTGTGATATAAGTATTAGTGGTTTTCGGCAACCAATTGTGCAAAGAACATGCCGCTAATACTATGACATCAACTTTTTCTGGTTTTAGAGATATAAATGATTAAAAAATGCGGAATCGTGATACAAGGATACCGAACGCATTTTCGACAATTCGCCTAGCCCTCGACAAACGATAATTAAAAACTTTTTCTCTTCTGGTGGCTCTGGTAGGAAACGGTTTCATGAGATATTTTTTTAATGGAAAAGCTGCATCTCCAACTATAACAGAATGTTCAGGAATATCTAAAGAATTATTTTCTAGTGCTTGTTTCAAGCCTGATCTTTCAAACACTCCTCCATCTGAAGCTCTGCCGTTGCATCCTATATCAACGTAAGCAAAACAGTAGTCATCATCCACTAATGCTAGTAGTACTATGCTATTATTTCCTTTATAATTAAAATAATTAGAACTATCTTCAGGAGCCATTATATTTATGTGTTTGTCATCGATAGCTCCAATACAGCCTGGAAAGTTCCATTTGGTTCGAAAGCCATTTTCTATCTCCTTCCATTCCTGCCTCGTAGGAATCTGAAAACAAAATGTCTGTTAATACATATAAACATAAAAAACTAACACTATTGCAACACTTGATTTAAAAAAAATTTTTGCAGGTGCTACAGTCCTCTCAATCGAGCACTGAAACAGAAACACCACCATCAGACTCTCAAAGGCAATCCGCCTCTCAAACATTCCAGCAATCCTCCTCTCAAACAGTCAACCCACCAAACAACGAAACATTGACTGTCGCAGTCGACCAATCACACTCATCCGCTTCAGCGGCAAGCACTACAAACGAGCAAGCACCATCACCCGCTCTCCAGGACCAAAGATCTTCCTCTCGCGATGCAGCAGTCAACCGACCACATAAAACTAGTCAGACTAAGAGAAAACGTGTAGAGCAAAACGAAACCATTACTGCACTTGAACGCCTGGAAAATATTGCTACTGCAATCAATAAACCTGGATCAAATGAAAAACAAAAGGATGAGTTTTATTATTTCGGACAAAGTGTTGCTGCTCAGTTAAGATCATTGCCAATAAATAACGCTCTGGATATGCAATCCAAAATTCAAGTTTTGCTAAGTACAGAAAAGTCTCGATTGTCCACTTCATATTCTCAGCCATCCACTCCATATTCTAACACAACTATTTATTCTGAAGAAATAGCAGCATCTCCTGATGATCGATTCATACTCACAATACCCACGCAGTCAAACACTAACACTACAACTTTTGGTCAAGAATCAGGACAGAATATTTTTTCTCAAGCTTGGAATAATGTCTAATGTCTATGCTGAAATAAATAACAACAGGAAAGATATTCACAATTGTTTTACTCACTTTAATAAAATCCTTTAGTGCAGTAGCTATTTCACTACAAACAATTGGAACGAACTTTGAAATCGTCGATCTTCCTACTCTGTACAATGCTTCTAGAGATACAAATGAATCACCTGTAGCTAAAAATCTTAGTGTTATTTCCAATTTGGTTGTTGCCGGGATGGCATTTCGCATGTGAGTATCATTCTTTGTTATTTTGTCCCCAATTCTTCCTAACAATTCATCAAATATCTCTGGGAGCATTCTCAAATGGTTTCTGTAACTATCATGATCTTCTTGACGCATTTCTTTAAGCAGGCAACTACTTGCTCCAAAATCTTTCCTTCTACTAATCCAATCTCTTACCCAAACCCGTCTTCGTTTTTTCTTTTTATCTCTCATTAATTTAGCTACACATTCAATTGCTAGTAACAACACTATTATGTTTAATTCATTTCGATTGTTATCCATGTTTAGCGCGCAAGAATAGGTAGGTACGAAATACTCTCACGAACTGTCCTGTGTATACGCGATGGTAATACTGGCATGCAAGGGCACAGTATGCATGCCAGTATTACCTGCAAATGTATCCGCAGTGTGCCAGTTACTCGTACATGCCAGTAACTTTCATACCAGCTACTTTACCGATTTACCAGCATGTGTATCCCCAGCTTTAGAGAAGGAGCTGCTGCAGTACAGAATTAGGGAAGCTAAGGCAAAAGCTGAACTAGCTGAACTGATATTAGAAAAAGAGCGCTCACGAGAAGGTATTTAATAAAAACCATATTTTATCATAATTGTACTCATAATTGTATTCAAATATTTATTGCATTTTAAAGAGGTACTATCAACAAAATCTGCCGTATACCACCTTAAGGGCTATTTTCATTTGCATTTGTCCTGTCCCAACATCCTCTTTAAACTTTTGCATCATAAAATTGTGAAGACAGTCAACATGTTAAAAAAGGAACATTTTGTATGTCGTTTATCAATGAAAAAAAAGGCGGAACAGGGTCTGGCCACCACATGCCAACATTTCCTTTCTTTTGAATAAACGGTTCGTCGTAATTGGTCGATGTTAAACAAAGGGCGGGACGAACTATTGTCATCTTGTGCCAGCAATTTTTTTTGAAAATGGTACTGCATTGCTTTTGTGGATAGTACATATAGGAAATCCATAATATTATACGTTGCAGTTATTATTTGACTATCATAGCCTAGGGTTTTGAGCCTGAGTCTGATCCTCAGTGGGGGCTTTGCTTTGCAATAAAACCAATGAAAGGTTTTGATCATAAACAAGGGACTTTGCAATTTATTTTTATTTATTATGAATTAAACATAATTAATGTTTCTTTTCCAGATACCGTGTGAAGAACATGATAGAGCTTTTGTTCATGCTTGTTTTTATAATTATATATTTTTTTTATTTATTCCTCATCTTACTAATTAATTAGCTAAATTTAGCACAATAAAACATTATTAAAATCTATCTAGCACTTCTTTTACACTTTTCCATTGATATACCTGTTAAAAGTATACAAGAACATTTACTATAAAGTCAGACAACAAGTAAGGTAACAAGGCCAAATATTGACACCCACCCATGTATTGGCACCTGTAATTTAATTGCCAAATAATAAGATTCCAATGCTCTTATGGATATTAAAAAATAAACTAAACCATAGAGTAACTATTTTTTGTCACTGGCATTTCCTGTTCATGACATCAAAAAAAATATGGCGAATTCGGTATCGAGTTGAAATCTAGTGAGTGTGTAATCGTCTACAATCGGCCATTTTGTAAATTTTATCACAAGGTAAGACATGTATATTATCTCTTGATAGCATAAAGATCCGAATGCATGTATTGTTTTTAAATGTTTTTATGATACGATAAGATTTTAATTAGCTTTATACAAATTTGATTTTGTCTCCTTGTGTTTAGTTTTTGAAAATATAGGGGGTGCCAATAAATAGATTCATTTTCAGGTGTTGTCCTAATATTGCCACCAATGCCAATAAATTGGGTAGTGTGATTTGAATATAATATTTTCTTATTTGATTCTTATTTCTTACGGTTTAAAGGTGCAATCCGTTATAAATTTCCGATTATAAAAAATATTAACACTATCCAATTTTTGGCATGAGTGCCAAAATTAGGACTTCAACAGAAAACCTATTATTGGCATCTCCCAAATTAGTTTACTGTTTTTAGGAAATATGAAGCCACGTAAGAAGTTAGTGAAGAAAAAAATAATTAGCCGAAGAAAAAAGTATGATCCGGAAAATTTGCTAAAGGCCTTGGCTGCCATTTAAGAAGGTATGAGTAAAAAATTGGCGGCAAAAACTTTCGAGGTTCCACGTGCAACCATGCAATTCCGATGCAAGCATCCTGACAAATTAGATTCAAGACCTGGTCCAGCAACTGTATTGTCTAAAGAAGAGGAAGAAAATCTAGTAAAATGGATAATTATAAGCAGCAAAAAAGGTTTCCCCAAAAGAAAGGAAGATATACAGTATAGTGTATCAAAGTTTTTGCAAGACACTAAAAGATCAAACCCTTTCAAAGGAAATGTGCCAGGGGAAAAGTGGATGAAACTCTTTCTTAAACGGCATCCTGAAATAAGTATCAAAACTTCAGAGGCAGTAACGGCTGCTAGTGCAAATGTTGCAGAGAAGGACATTAAAGGCTGGTTATTCAAAATAGAAAAATATCTCAAACAAAACGGTCTTTTTGACGTCCTCTCTGATCCAAACAGGGTGTTTAATGGTGATGAAACAAACTTTTTATTATGTCCCAAAACAGGGACAGTGTTGGCCGAAAAAGGAGAAAAAAATGTTTACGAAATCGACAGAGGACTGGCAAAAAGTGCAATTACCGTTATGTTTACTTTTGCAGCAAGTGGCGCTTTGACACCACCCATGATAATTTTCCCCTACAAAAGACTCCCAACTGATATTGCTGCAAAAGTTCCAGATAAGTGGGGAATAGGTCTTAGTGATAACGGTTGGATGAAGGCTGATCTTTTTTACGATTACATTAAAAATATTCTTTATCGACATTTAATAGAAGTAAATGTAAAGTTCCCTGTAATTTTTTTGTTGATGGACATAAAACTCATATGACCTTACAAGTAAGTGAACTGTGCTCAGAATTGGGAATAGTGCTGATAGCCTTGTATCCTAACAGTACTCGCATCCTTCAGCCTGCCGATGTGGCTGCCTTTTTTCCATTAAAATGTGCCTACAGGAAGAGTGTTCTCAATTGGAGACGAGACCATCCTTCCCAAGCTTTAACCAAATTAGAATTTGTGCCAATTTTGCAAAGTGCAATCAATTTAGGAATTAAACCCGACACCATTAAAAATGGTTTCAAAGCTTGTGGATTATACCCCTGGGATCCTACGTCAGTAAACTATTCGAAATGTTTAGGATCATCATCAACAGCAACTAAAGATACCACAAAAAATGAAATAGAATCTATACCAGAAAAAACAATAACTAAAGAAATATTTAAAAATATAGTTGGTTTGGATATAAATAAAGGTTTAGAACAAAAATCACAAAAAACACACTGCGAAACGATACTTCAAAATCTTTGGAATTTTTTTAAAATATCTGGTGACCAAGGAGAGCAAGTAAACTTAATTTCAATAGAATATAGTTCTCAATACATCGACATTGATCCTAACATACGTATTGAAGATTTAGATGTGATTATTGCTAACGATAATTTGAATATGGGTCTATCACAGGATTTTAACAGGTTCTTAGCGAATGATGGAGATAACACTATTATTAATGATAATATAGTACCGGAGATTCAGGAGAACACTCAAAAAGCTGACAAAAAAATTGTGGTAAGCAGTATAGTTTACAATCCAACAAATAAAGACATTTTAACAGTGCAAACAGAAAAAAATAGAACTGAAAATAAAGTACGAAAGAAAAATATTTATTTGACCCCTGTGCAATTACAAGATTTGTTGGTTGTTCCAAAAACCCCAATTCGCAAAGGAAATAGAGATACAGAAAGGACATCATTTGTACTGACATCTGCAGAATGGCAAAGTAAAGAAAATGGAAAATTGCGTATAAAACAAGAAAAAGAAGATGCTATTAAAAAACGACGGGAAGAAAGAGAATTAAAAAAGACTTTACCAAAACTAAACAAGTAAAGAAGGAAAAGAAAGAACCAGTTAAGCAGGAAAAGAAGGAACAAGGAAAGAAGGAAAAAAATTCAAAGCTTGTAACTGAAAACCCGCAGACACAGAAAATAGCAATGATAAAAAAGCAATTATTCTCACCCGATTTTTATAATATTGCATCAACATCGAAGGAAACACAAATAGTGTTGATAATTCGCTAAAAATAATAGATTTGAACATAAAGAAGGACACAAAAAAGTACACCGAAGCAAAGAGATTAATAGATAGATGTGTGTATGGCCAATAAATACTTATAATAATAATAATTTATTTAGTTTATAAGTACTAATAAATGAAAGTATTTTCAAATTGTTTATTACATACATTAACTATGATTAATGTATCCAGAGGATAATGTAACTTTTCAGTTTATAAGAAATTGTTACTTAAGGAAGTTAAGAATTTGCAAGAATTTTAATTGTTGGCTTCAGAAAATTATTTTATGATGAATATACTTATTGTGATTTTCTTAATATTGTTTTATTGTTTGTACCAATTTAAAATTGCAGCATAACAGCAATAACCACATAACACACACATAAGTTACAAACAAAGGAAATATATTTGGATCAATAGCAAAGGTGCCAGTATATGGTCTACCCGATGCCGATACATTGGGTAGAGTATGCCAATAATTAGGTTTTAGCATGTAAATACTTTAATTCCTTTTTTTTAATATTTAAATTTTGATTTTGAAAACATTGATATATAAAAAGTTCGAGAGACTTATCTAAATACAATTTTAACAATAAGTAATGCATTCAGTTCAGTATTTATATTTTTATACTTTTTTACATCACACTTGACGCTTAAAGTGCCAATAATTGGTTGTGTTACCCTATAAATCAAATAAAATAAAAGTTATCAAGTTAAATAAAAATTCTTAAAATATCCTAGGTTAATTAAAATCATACATAAGTAAGGGTGGTATTCCACTTAATAAATATATTTGTCCAATGTACATTAATGTATGTCAAAGAAATTGGACGACTTATTCAAATGTAATGTAGGGTATCATCGGTGACGTCCAACTTCTTTGATCAAATGTTCATTGGACAAAAATATTTGATAAGTGTAATACCACCCTAACTAAAAGCTACTTATTGGTAATTATTTTCTATAAGTGCATTTCTAAGTTGAAAGCCTGCACTAGTGCTTGGTACATCACTTTCTTCATTGTGTGGCTCTTGATATTCCTCATCAGGAAAAGTCATAACATCATTTAAAATTAATGATATGTTATGTAAAACGGCACAAGCTACAATAATATGTGATACAGTAGGTAAATTGTTTCCAAGACCTCATGATAAACAACATAAGCCAAAGATTCTTTCAACGATGTTCCTTGTTTTTATTTGTGCTCTATTATATCTATTTGAAGGTGGGTCTTCTGGGGGTGCCCTAATAGGTGTCAAGACAAATGGCAATGTAGGGTATCCACTGTCGCCTACAAACCTGCCAGTTAATATTCCCTGTGTGTATTTCATAAAAATCGATGACACTTGGAAAATGCGGGAGTCATGCATACTACCAGCCCTTTTCGCTACTATATCTAATATTTCTGTCGTAGGTCCAACAATAACCTGGACATTGATGGAGAAGTCAGATTTTCTGTTACTATATACTTCATGATGTTGGCACCCTGGAGTTGACACAATTTTAATGTGTGTGCCATCGATAGCTCCATCAATGCCTGGTAATCCAGGCCAACGCCCACATCTTCCCAATTATTTGAAGAGCTGCCTGTTAAGTAAAGCCTCTTCTCCTATGGGGAACTTTATGAAGTGTCTTTGTAGCTGAGCTAATAATTTTGAAACTTTTCTTATTATGTTGGAGGCTGTGGGTTGTGAGATATTATGTAGATCTCCACAGACCACCTGAAAAATATAGAATAAAATAGTAATTAATTAATAAAATAGTAAGTAAATATTAGAGTCCGTTAGACCATGATCCAAGATTGGGTAGATCAAGTTATTACAGTGGAGCGACTTTTAAAGTAGGTACATTTCAGTATATTTTATGTGTGCGACTTAGTAATTTTTGGTGAACTGTTTAAAATTATCCTTAACTTAACTAGTATCAAAAACTTACCTGTAATGATGCTGTTGCATAAAATCGCAATGTCAGTAGAACAGCTAATTCAGGGGAAATTGAAAGATCCCTCTTGTCAATTTAGGAATTAAACCCGACACCATTAAAAATGGTTTCAAAGCTTGTGGATTATACCCCTGGGATCCTACGTCAGTAAACTATTCGAAATGTTTAGGATCATCATCAACAGCAACTAAAGATACCACAAAAAATGAAATAGAATCTATACCAGAAAAAACAATAACTAAAGAAATATTTAAAAATATAGTTGGCTTGGATATAAATAAAGGTTTAGAACAAAAATCACAAAAAACACACTGCGAAACGATACTTCAAAATCTATGGAATTTTTTTAAAACATCTGGTGACCAAGGAGAGCAAGTAAACTTAATTTCAATAGAATATAGTTCTCAATACATCGACATTGATCTTAACATACGTATTGAAGATTTAGTTGTGATTATTGCTAACGATAATTTGAATATGGGTCTATCACAGGATTTGAACATCGCAGACAGGTTCTTAGCGAATGATGGAGATAACACTATTATTGATGTCAATATAATACCGGAGATACAGGAGAACACTCAAAAAGCTGACAAAAAATTGTGGTAAGCAGTATAGTTTACAATCCAACAAATAAAGACATTTTAACAGTGCAAACGGAAAAAAATAGAACTGAAAATAAAGTACAAAAGTATTATCTATTTATCTATCTATCTATCCACAAAAGAAAAATATTGATTTGACCCCTGTGCAATTACAAGATTTGTTGGTTGTTCCAAAAACCCCAATTCGCAAAGGAAATAGAGATACAGAAAGGACATCATTTGTACTGACATCTGCAGAATGGCAAAGTAAAGAAAATGAAAAATTGCGTATAAAACAAGAAAAAGAAATGCTATTAAAAAACGACGGGAAGAAAGAGAATTAAAAAGGACTTTACCAAAACTAAACAAGTAAAGAAGGAAAAGAAAGAACCAGTAAAGCAAGAAAAGAAGGAACAAGGAAAGGAGGAAAAAAATTCAAAGCTTGTAACTGAAAACCCGCAGACACAGAAAATAGCAATGATAAAAAAGCAATTATTCTCACCCGATTTTTATAATATTGCATCAACATCGAAGGAAACAAATAGTGTTGATAATTCGCTAAAAATAATAGATTTGAACATAAAGAAGGACACAAAAAAGTACACCGAAGCAGATATAGAGAAAATGTTGACAGAATTTAAAGACTGATTAATAGATAGATGTGTGTATGGCCAATAAATACTTGTTATTATTTAGTTTATAAGTACAAATAAATGAAAGTATTTTTAAATTGTTTATTAACATTAACTATGATTAATGTATCCAGAGGATAATGTTACTTTTTAGTTTATAAGAAATTGTTACTTAAGGAAGTTAAGAATTTGCAAGAATTTTAATTGTTGGCTTCAGAAAATTATTTTATGATGAATATACTTATTGTGATTTTCTTAATATTGTTTTATTGTTTGTACCAATTTAAAATTGCAGCATAACAGCAATAACCACATAACACACACTTAAGTTACAAACAAAGGAAATATATAGATCAATAGCAAAGGTGCCAGTATATGGTCTACCCGATGCCGATACATTGGGTAGAGTATGCCAATAATTAGGTTTTAGCATGTAGGGGCAAGTGCGGTACACTTTCCAGAATTTGGAATAAAACAATTATTTTATCTGAATTAGTTAGGTTTTTAATATTTCTAACATATCACATGTCTTAAGGTATAATCAGCCTTTGTTAAACTAAAATTCCCGCGTCAATATCACTTTAACTTACAAAATTAATCAACTTTTTTTTAAAACACCATATTTGTCCACAGGTTCAACAGACGGTTGTACCTATGTACAGTAAACTTGTACCTAAGGACGGCGTTGTACCTAGGGACAGTTCACATTAATTAGACAACATAAACCGAAAAAATAATTATAGACTTCTAAAAACAATTTAAAACAAATGTAAACATACTCTATTACACACTTTTGTTAGCTTTACAATACGCTTCATACAAATTTTTTGTAGATTCATCAGTATCGTCATCGCTATCGTCATCATTATCTAATACATAGCATACCACGCAAACGAAACTTTCCGCCTCATCATCAGACTAAAAGTTCTCTCTGTGTGACTTCGGAACACAACAAATATGATAGCTATGTTTGCAAAAACTACATTTGAGCATTTGGTTTTTGTCTTTGGAATAAGTTTTACACTTCATACATCTAACAAACGATAACGTCTCTTGTCGAATTATATGAATATTTTTACCATTCGAAAGCGAATTAGCAGAACCAGGTATAGAAAGATTAGTAGCCAGCAGAGGAGTTAGATGACTTTTTGAACAACTAGCATTATCTTTGGAGGTATCAAATTGTGAAAGTGATTTGGTAGCAATTATTTTTTGAGTAGTTTTTGTATTTTTTTTCTTGTCCGTTTTCTGGCCTGCTATTTTCTTCTTTTCAGCTTTTTTAAAGGCTATACCTAAAATTACATATTTTTCTGGCGTGTCAGTTAAGATTCTCGTTCTTCCGGGCTTTCTTCCACCACGGTTTCCCTTTCGAGGACCGGCTTTTTCAAATGGGCGGACGGGCGTTATTTGTGAATCTATATTCTTCAGTGGAGTTTGGATTGGCGAAACTGGTTCTGGGATGGCCTGAATAACAGAATCTTCAAATAGTTTGTTTCGATCCAAGTTATCTGGGTCGGTTTGGCTATAAATCTGGTCAACCGGTTGTTGTTAATCCAAATTGACCATTGGTGTTTCTTGATCAGTTCTGGTGACAATATCAGGCTTGTCTTCATTTTCGAACGGGTTTACAGTTAAGTTTCGGCTTGGGTCTGGTCGATCAGTAACATATGAGCACAAGAAGTCTTCGTCTGAAAATATGTTTCTGTTGTATGGGTAAAGACCTGGAGGTCTATTACGAAATGACAAAACGCGATCTATCGGGCGATTGTTCGATCGTTTCCTACTACGAAATGCGTCGGTCGGTCGGTCGAACCGGTCTTGAACTTTCGATCCGACCGAACTGTATTTGACGTAAGTTGCGTCGTGAACTTTATTCTGAAAGCGTTTCTTCCGACCGATAATTTGAGTTTGACAAGCGTTTCGTCGTCGATTTAATGTCAAATTTCACGATAACACAATAGCTGCCTTGCGAGCTTCGGGAATTCGGGGCAGTCGTAAGTCGATCCTATAGGAAGTAACAAAGTTAAGTGGTTAACCTGAAAACAAAATAATTTGTGTTTTCTGTTTATAGTGATTGTTTTAAGTTAGTAGAAATGGCAGGGAGATTGTATTTATTGGGAGTAGAAGCTCTAAGGGATGAGCGTATGGAGCGTATAAAAAATCGGAGGCGTCATCGCGAAGCTCTTGACACTCATATCATTCCCGACGTTGAGTTTATAAGCAATTATAGACTCAGTCGGGAACTTTATGAAGAGCTTTGCCAGGAAATAGTCCCGCTTTTACCTCCAAAGCGAAATGCCCGTGGAATAGACCCGGCTACAAAGGTATGTATAGTGTTTTAGCTCAATATTATTTTCTTAATGCTGTAACAACATGGAACTTTCGATTTCAGATATTAGTTGCCTCAATTTTTTATGCCCGGGGCAGTTATCAAGGTTCTGTGGGGCTAAGCACAGACACTCCGATGGCCCAGCCAAACGTGTCTCGTTGTCTGCGTGAGGTCACATTGGCAATCAATACCTCAACCATACTACAAAAATATATAAAATTTCCCCAGAATGCAGTTGATAGGAACATCATTAAGACAAAGTAAGATTTAATGTATTATTGGTAATTTATTTGAAGTAAAAATGCATGCAAGTCACCCAATGTACACAGTAGGTAATGGCAATAAAATGTATTCTATACTATTTTATTCTTGAAAACTTGATTTTAATTTTGCGAAAATTTATGTTTGGGTTGGGATCTTTAGAAACATCTTGGTTTAAATGATTGTTCATAAAAGAAAGTTTGTGCTACCTTTGTTGTGTCCAATTACCATATCACAAATATTATACTACTTATAATAATGTATCTGATGTTGTCTAATTCAATCAATCAATCAGTCCGCAACCACCCACTGCTGGGTATAGGCCTCCCTTTATTTATGCCAGTCCCTTCTGTTTCGTGCCGATCTAATTAGCATAAGTTTTTATTTTACAAGGTCCATAAACTTGTGTGTTTGCTCTCACTCTGCCAAACATAGGGATACATGGCGACGCATCACGAGAGAAGTGGTGACGACGACCAAAACATGATCACGACCACTCATTTAAGAGTGCTTGACTGAGAAGAAAAGACTTGTGTATAAGTCTATATTACTTCAATGCCATGTATTTTTTATTTTTCAGGTTTTATAAGAGATATCGTATTTCGGGGGTGGTTGGGTGCATTGATTGCACACACGTTGCAATCATAAGGCCCACTGAGCACGAAGAGAGGTTTTTTAATAGGAAACATTTCCATTCTATTAATACTCAAGTGGTGAGTAATAATTTGTATATGCTTCAAAGCTAGTTGTTAATATACAGTCATACCTACAAAATACAAATTATTTAGCTGAAATTAATGAAACGTTGAATAAAGCTACGGGAGTTCGATTCCCAACTGAAACAATAGATTTTTGCCATCATTTACATTTCAGTGAAATTTCTGTAAATTTTAGATTTATTAAGCCAAGTTATTAAAAAGTTATATGTAAACCAATATTTTGTTTTTTTTCAGATATGTGACACCGACTGTTACATTCTAAATATAGACGCTACATATGGTGGAGCAACCCATGATGCATTTATTTGGTCTCAAAGCGAGATCAAAGCCCATCTGGAGCAACTACATTCAACACATATCTATTAGGTACCTACTTACAATACAATACAAAACACTTTGTTTATTATACCCAAACATAAAGAAAGGCATAGTACAGTACACAGTAAACAAAGAGCGCTTATCGCTAAAACAATCTCTGTCAAACAACATGTAGATATCGGACTTACATGTAGCTAACTAAATATTTTTGGTTTTAAACTCATAAAGGATTACAAAATGAACTCTCAATCGCGATTGTCATCATTCATACATGCTATCCTATCTACTTTAAAAACGCATAACTTTCTATTTTACAGGTGATTCAGGATATCCTTTACGGCATTATTTGCTGACACCATTGGGCAATGTTGAAGAGAACACTCCAGAGGGCCGATACAATGCAGTGCATAAACGTGCTCGTTCCACCGTAGAGCGCACGTTTGGGATATTAAAGGGTCGGTGGAGGTGTCTGTTGGCAGCGAGGGAGCTTCACTACCAACCAGAGACAGGCTGTCTCCAGCAGGCCAAATCATTTTGGCCTGTTGTGTCTTACACAATATTATGTGCATTAGAGCTGGCGTGGATGCTCCTCCGCTGACCCCAGATGACCTCGAAATAGAGAATTCTCGGCAGGTCACATATCGCCCTGAAGCTTCGTCTGTAGAAGCATTAAGAAGGGGCCAAAGGGAGAGGGAAAGGGTGATAGCAATATTAAATAGATAAGAGTATAATATAATAATTTTAATTAGGTATTTTTTTGTGATTTTAATCTTTATGCTAATATAGTCGTTAAGTAAATTATTACTAAGTAACGTTAATATTGAATAATGTATTCTGAAAATAAATTTCATTACTTATATTAAACTTAGCTAATTAAAATTATATGATGCCTAATGTATTTATTAACAAAAAAAATATTATTTTTATTTTCATAATACCTGTATAATCCCAAATTAATGTACATTGTATGGAACCCTAACATTTATTATAGAAAAAAACTAAAAACTACCATTTGACTGAATATCAATAAGAAATTAAATATTTTTAAATCATTAATGGACAATGTAACTTTTCCATAAATTTTTGGCCCAAAATCCGTTGATGAAACCTATACCAACTAATAGCTCTTATCAGTAGTACCTAACTATCTTTACTATGGCACCATAAAAATCTAACCCAGGGGTAAAAAGTTAAAGCAATAAGAATAATAATAAGATTGTGAAATAAAAACAATGTTACAAACTTTTTATTATTCGTATTGCTGTAACTTTTTTCCACCGGGAGTTATGTTGGCGTAAGCCGCCCACACCACACACGACGCCGCTATGATTAGCACGTACGCGGAAGCAGACGCAATTACCGCATCGTTATCACCATCCTTATTGCCAGAGAAACAATGAGCCACACATGTTTAGCATTAATAAGATAACGTATGAGATGTAAACAAACCTATTAACATTAGTATATAAGATTGTATTGTAATAAAATAAAGTCAGTCTTAAACAGCTCTCCTGAGCATCAACAACACCCTTTGTCTTGTAATTTAGCTTTTTAAAAAGCTTATTGCCCGGACCCACATCCTAACTGGCGCAGTCGGCATTCCACGTGTTCATCAAGCGGTGCAGGTCAACATCAAACTCTGTGGCTTCGTATCCGTGACGCGGGACAAGAACCTACAGTGGGAAGCGGCAGCAAGACAAGGAGGACTCACACATCTACTATGCTCGTGGGGTAAGCATCAAACTTTGTTAACTCCCGAGACTCCTACCTTTTTCACACTAAAATCGTGTACCTATCTTTGTGTTATTTGTGGTATTTTCGGATCAAAAGATTAACATGGCTAGCGAAAAGAAAGTAGACACAAGCATAATAATTGAGGACAAGCCGATAGCAATCGACTATAGTACCTTATCTATTTTATTACCATCATATGATGGAAACAAAAGAACTTTGGCGTTCTATATTGAAGGTGTAGAAAATGCACTGAATTTAATAACAAATGGGGATGATCCCAGCATAGCTTGTCTCATACGAAACAAGTTGACAGGTAGAGCAGTTGAGGCGCTCTCCGAGGGCACAGGCGCAAAAACCTGGTCCGAAATAAAATCAATCCTTACAAGGAGATTCGGTGAATTCCGAAATGAAATCCAATTAGTGCAGGAGCTAATGCTCTTAAATAGAGAAAGTAATCTTGACACTTTTGCGGATAAAATCAGAGCTTTAGAAAGCACACTTATATTAACAGATCCGAGTAAACGGATATATTATCAACAAATGGCATTAAGCGTATTTTTAGAAAAAATAAACCCAATTACGGCCATCTTTATAAAACTACAAAGCGTAGAAAACTTAGAACAAGCTTTGACAATAGCAAAGCAAGAAGAAGCGAAACTTAGGAATAGGAGGGTTCAACAAAACAATAATAAACCCTTTATTCCAAAAACATCGCCCAGTGCTACAACGCAGAATAAATTTTTAAATAGGAAAGATCAGTACAATAAAAAACCGGCTTTCAACCAAACGAATAAAACAATCCACTTCCAATCACAATTGGATCAAGACAATGAATCTGTAGTAGACGATAACGAAAATTCAGTTGAGGAAACTGAAGTGATAGAAGACGAAAATTTTCTTTTAGACACACTAGAAAATCTAATAACTTAGTTTATATTAACAATGTGCAAAACTATAACCGCCTGCCTTATATCTATATTAACGAGCTAGGAGGCAGATTCTTATTAGACACAGGCGCATCACAATCACTGATACATCCAAAAATAAAAAAAAATAAAGATGTAAAATGTGAAATTAAAAACCAAATTAACTTCATAAAAACAGCTCATGCTGTTACTAAACACAACAAAGTGGCGTTTATTACATTGCCACACAGATTATTTAAAGAGGAAATAACTCACAAATTTTTATTATTTGACTTTGACTCGGACTTTGCAGGTTTACTAGGACTAGATCTTCTAGTTCCACTAAACTGTCAAATAGATATAAAAAATATGATGTTGCACACAGAAAATACACAAATACCAATTAGAGACGACATAAAATCATATAGCACAATAGAACCTAAATCAGAACAAATAGTAAATCTTTTATGTAACTACGATGAAGGACAATACCTATCATTAGAAACAAAACATCAAAACGGCCTGGCATTCCCAGCCGCCTTAGTATCTGTAAAAAACGGAAACATGTTAATATCAGTCATTAATAAAACAAATAAGGAAATAAAATTAAAAAATAACACACAATTACAATTAAAAAAAATTGATAAAACAAATAATATACAGGCAACATCCATTAACACTATGACAATAGACAAAAACATAAATAACCACCTGAAAGAAAACTTAAAAAGACTAAGAACCGACCATATGAACTCGGAGGAAAAAAGACTAATAGAAAAACTATGTTATAACTTTAAAGACATATTTCATTGTGAACAGGTTCCTTTAACCTTTACACATGAAATCAAACATAACTTACGTCTCACAGACGACAAACCTATATTTGTAAGAAATTACAGACAGGCCCCTAAACAAAAACAGGAAATTAAAAAACAAGTAGATAAACTTTTGGAACAAAAAATCATTAGAGAAAGTAGTTCACCTTGGTCATGCCCGGTTCATATAGTACCAAAAAAGGCAGACGCTTCAAATCAACAGAAGTGGCGCCTAGTTATAGATTACAGAAAGTTAAATGATAAAACAATCGAAGACAAATATCCCCTACCAAACATAGATGACATCCTAGACAAGTTAGGTCGCGCACAATACTTTACAACAATAGATTTAGCCTCAGGTTATCATCAGGTAGAGATGCACTCGAATGACATCGAGAAAACAGCATTCACAATAGACAGAGGTCATTACGAATTCCTTCGCATGCCCTTTGGTCTAAAAAACGCACCCAGTACATTTCAGAGATTAATGGACTCAGTACTTCGGGGAATAGATAACGTTTTGACATATCTCGATGACGTCATAATATACTCTACATCCCTAGAAGAACACCTATATAAATGCAGACAAGTGTTCAACAGATTTCGTGTACACAACTTAAAAATACAACTAGACAAATCAGAATTTCTTCAGAAACAGGTAAAATTTTTAGGGCACACATTAACAGAAAAAGGCTTAAAACCTAATGAAGATAAAATAGCAGCAATAAAAAAATTCCCTATACCAAAAACACAAAAAGAAATAAAATCATTTCTAGGCCTAATAGGCTATTACAGAAAATTCATTCAAGATTTCGCCAAACTAACGAAACCATTAACGAAATGTCTAAAAAAGGGAAATAAAGTAGAAATAACAAAAGAATACACAGAATCATTTGAAAGTTGTAAAAAAGTTTTAATAAATGCACCTATACTTCAATACCCAGACTTTGACATACCATTCATATTGACAACAGATGCATCAGACGTTGCATTAGGCGCGATATTGTCACAAGGAAAAATAGGATCAGATAAGCCAATAGCATACGCTTCACGTACGCTATCAGAAACAGAACAAAGATATTCAACAATAGAGAAAGAACTTTTAGGCATAGTATGGGCTATAAAATACTTTCGCCCCTATCTGTACGGTAAAAAATTCACAATATACACCGATCACAGACCATTAACATGGATAATGTCTCTTAAAGACCCTAATTCGAAATTAACACGCTGGCGACTAAAACTAGCAGAATACGAATTCGATGTACAATATAAGAAAGGAAAATTAAACACTAACGCCGATGCACTATCACGCGTTAAAATAGTGTATAACAACGAAGTGAGTGAGCAACAACCAAGCACTTCCGCGGAACAAATCGACCTAGACAGTATTGACATACGTACACTGTTAGACTTGCCATTAACACCTATAGAACCCGATATCACGACTACAGAGACACCACTAAGCCAAGAGCAACAAAATATAGAACAGGAAATAGATAAAATTCCAGAAATACAGGACGCGATCGATAGACAATTAAAACAATTTCATATTAGAAAATCACCAGGGAATCAATACACAGTAGAAGATAGATCTAAAGGAAAAAATATAATAAAAGACGTCTTCATCCCTATAAACAACACAAAAGAACAAATAAAACTATTTTTACTAGAGCATACAGTACCAGACAGGATTTTTCATTGTTATTTTCATCATGAAGAATATTATACCTTATTTTGTGAAATCTATAAAACAACATTTAATAACCGTGGACCAAAACTAATTAGATGCATGAATAGAGTAACATTAATAGAAAACGTGAACGAACAAACAGAATTAATAAAAAATTATCACGAAGGAAAAACCATACATAGAGGAATACAAGAAACATACAAACATTTACATAAAAACTATCACTGGCAAAATATGCTATTATCAATTCAAAAATATATAAATAAATGTGAAAACTGTTTGAAAAGTAAATACGAGCGTAACCCTTTAAAACTACCATTATCATTAACAGATACACCACATAAACCTATGGAACATATGTTCATGGACCTATATAGCAGTGGAGGTACAACATTTTTAACTATCATAGATAACTTCACAAAATATGCACAAGCTATACCACTTGTCGCCTGTACCAGCATACACATAGCTGAAGCATTATTAAGTTTATTCTCAACAATAGGTATACCAATTAAAATCACAACAGATTCTGACACAAAATTCGACAACGAAGTAATAACAGAAATCTGTTCAATGCACAAAATAAATATACATTTTACCACACCATACAACCCGAACTCCAATTCACCAATAGAAAGATTACATTCAACTTTAGCAGAACTAATTAGGATACAGAGAATAACTGATAAGAATGAACCAGCTAACCTTATGAAATACGCAATAATAGCGTACAATAACACAATTCATTCAGCAACAGGATTCACACCGTTTGAGTTATTATACGGACATACAAGCAGCAGAAATCCCTTAGAGTTACACTTTCCAAAAGAATTCTACCAGGAATACGTAATAAAACATAGACAAATAATGGAAAACGTGCACAAACTAGTAAATGCAAAAATGACAACGGAAAAACAAATAGTGATAGATAAAAACAACAAAAATACAGAAAATCCTAGTTTCAAAGTAGGAGACAAAGTATTTAAACAAATCGCAAAAACAGCACGATCTAATAAACTAGAACCTAGATATTTAGGACCCTATACAATAGTCCGCATACATCCGGAACAAATAGCAGAAATAGTAGGCAAACACATAAACGCAAAAACTATAAGAGTGCACTTCCGTTTATTAAGACGTCCTGAAAATGTTTCAGGGCCATCATCACCTGCGTCACCATTGTCGCCCGACTCGCCGCAACCACGGCGATCATTGAGCCAATAGATAATCATAATGGGATATTGGTATTAAACGAAGCAAAAGCCCAATATCAAATAAATACATACCACCTTATCGTGGTATATAACATCACACAATTACGCGAATTATATATAGATATATGTAGTAATTACTTCACATTTAAATTAAAAAATAATGTAGTTACTAAGAATTCATTAACTAACAAACAAATAGAATACCTCATAGATACAGTAGAAAGTAAACTAGAATATTTAGGACTAAAAACTATAGGATTTAAAAATAAATATAGACAAAAAAGAGGATTAATAGACGGATTAGGATCGATAATAAAATCAATAACAGGAAATTTAGACCAAGAAGACGCGACAAAATTTGAAAACGAGATAAAATCTTTAAAAGCAGCAGTTAACAACAACGCTAATAGCCAACAAAACACATTAGGAGTAGTAAAAGAATTTATGCAGGAATATGAAACTAAACTACGTCAAATAAAATCAAATCAAGAATTAATAGCTTCAACCATAAGAAACATGTCAGAAAAACTAAATTCAGTAGATTTAAATAACCAAATACAATACATTTATAGTGAAATAGAGAGATCACTTCAATTGCTCTATGATAGATTAGCAACATTAGAAAACGCGATAACATTTTCTCACCTAAATATAATGCACCCTAGTATTATAGACCCTATCTACCTCATAGAAGAGCTAAATTATATACAGAACCAATATAATCTACGATTACCTTATTCACCTAATATAAAATATATTCATTTATTAGAAAAAGCAATAACAGTAAAAGCTTATGGCACAAACGAAACACTAAATTTTATATTAGAAATACCACTCGTAACAGAACAAGCCTATAACCTACTACACCTATATTCCATCCCTAATAAAAACAACACCACCCTAATCCCACAAAACCCTTACCTTATCTTGGGAAATAACGAGTTTGCATACCCTCACGAAGCATGCCAGAAGATCACAGAAGACGAAGTCATCTGCAAGCACCTGGAATGGCAGAAACTACAACAAGCAAGTGACTGCATAGCACAGCTCATACAACATCAAGAACCGCATAACTGCACCTATGCCGCAGTAAACTACGAAAATAACGTAATACAGCAAATACAAGATAACAGCTGGATAGCAATAATAAAACAAGAGGAAGTAGCTAAAACAACCTGTGGAAAAGATGTACAATATCAACGTATTAATGGCGTACATTTAATAACAATCGATTGCGATTGCACAATTGAGATAGCAAAAAGATTGCTACAAACACACAAGAAGTACATAAACATAAGGGAATCAATCCCATTACCTAGAGCATATCAAACGCCAACATCATCTAACTTAACCTTAAATCTAGAAGATGTAAAGTTAGACGGACTAAACGAACTAATACAAAAAAACCAAGGAAATACCTCATATAGAGACAATCCCATGGGTATCAAAATCACCTAGTTGGTCATCAGTCCTATTGTACATCATATTATTCATAACAGGAAGCGCAGCAATCGCGTACAAATTCTGGTGGCTGCCAAGAAGAAAGACGACCTCAGTTCCCATAGCTGATAATGAAGAAACTCAACATCAGCCGCTAACTTCGGCGCGCTTTTCTCTTAAGGGGGGAGGAGTTATGTTGGCGTAAGCCGCCCACACCACACACGACGCCGCTATGATTAGCACGTACGCGGAAGCAGACGCAATTACCGCATCGTTATCACCATCCTTATTGCCAGAGAAACAATGAGCCACACATGTTTAGCATTAATAAGATAACGTATGAGATGTAAACAAACCTATTAACATTAGTATATAAGATTGTATTGTAATAAAATAAAGTCAGTCTTAAACAGCTCTCCTGAGCATCAACAACACCCTTTGTCTTGTAATTTAGCTTTTTAAAAAGCTTATTGCCCGGACCCACATCCTAACTCGGGTTAGATGTTTTGGTGCCATAGAAAAAGTTGCTACAATTGATACCGTTTGCCATAGGTTTCATCAAAGGCTGAGGTCTAGTAAAAGTTTAGACCAGTTAAAGTGCATTGTCCTTTATTTATTTAATAATAATATACAGTTTACGTCATACATAATCTTTCTAACATATAAGGCCCTAATTTATGAATCAACATCTAAAACCTAGAATATTAGCTAATACTCGTAGATTATATTCACTGCCCCTTTAAGCGAGTCCTGCACGAAGTTGTAAAAATTTACGTATTTTTAAGTCACTTGTACTATGCGCTGATTCAGTTAAATACATTAAAACAACGTGAAAGTTAGCCTGATCACACAAGGTCATGCTTTGTTGAAATTTGAAACAAATTCTTTAAAAATAAAAAAAACAATAAGTACATAAATCAAATGACATCTACACACATATTTATTTGAAAACTCTAATAATTTTACGCATGAAACAATAATTCTTACATGAATTGCTTATATCTTATATTGCTATTCCGCGGGGCACCCCCTTCTTTAAAAGTAAATTTAAATTTTTAATACAAGCGCGTGATGGTTTTGCACATTTCGCAGAATAAAAACAATGGTCTAATTAAATTACTAGGTCTAAAACTTCATTCTATTGTTAATATCACTATGATTGATTTTGCTTTTAAGTTAAATGAACTTAAAAGAAGACTTATGTCTTTTTGTGCGGTCGCGCGGCACCCCCTTAACTACGTCTTTGCTGCTCCAGAAATTGTCTCGCCAGCCCACATAATTCCACTAGAGCCACCCGTATATCAGCCAAATGCACCAAGTGCGACAAATATTCATTTCGTTGCTCGTCAATGTGCAACCGAGCCTCTTCAAGTCGGAGCAAATTTTCTCGAAATGATCTATCAGCTGATTGGCGTTGAGGCAATCTTTGTTCTTGCATTCCTGCAAAAGTACATTAATAGTTAAATTTAGAGTATCTATCTGTATAGCTATTAATATCGTCATTTCGTAAGTATACTATTGAATGACCTTAACCATAAGTATTTTTATACAATTATTTATAGACAAGAGTTTTTAGCACCACTGAACAAGTAAGGGTAATTTATTAAAATACTAGTTTTGCCCGCGACTTCGTACGCGTAATTTATCTTTATACAAAATTTCGTTACAATCGGTTCAGTAGTTTTTGCGTGAAAAGGAGAAAGACAAACAGACAAATCTTAAAATCTAATGTTTTTTTTATAATGTCTATATCATGTCAGTAGTACGCAGTAATCCTTATTTTCAGATTTGGCTGTGTTACTGTTTCATTATATGTATAGATTACAGTAGTAGCAGTACACAGCAATAAAATAAATATAAGTACTACAGTAATAAATTATTTACTTTATGTATTCCATCAAAACTATTTTTACTTTTAGTTTGATTTAGAAATCGCAGTTACTGAATGTTTTGGAGACATTTTTAATGATAAAGGTTAATTTAATGTAACTTCATTATAGCATTAATATCTGATATTTGAAACATATTTTGTTGGAATTTTAGTAAAATATTATTTATTGTTTTGACTGAACTTACTTGGTGTTTGGGTAGCAGTTAAAGATGGCACAATGGTTCTCTGTGTGCTTGGAGGTACACCACTTGTTCCTGCCAGATTCTCCTGGTCGGTGGGATCTCTCTCTTCTATTGGGTTTTCTGTAAAGTAAAATGTGATTTAAACACAATAAAGAAGACAAGCAAATAAAATATATTACTTACTAGCTAAATATTTCTTGCCAACTTACCTAGATAAGGCATTTCTTCTGTCTCTACCTCTTCTGGAACACTATATGGCTCCAATGAAGGTGACTCTTGAACTGGCTGAAAATAAATTTTAATCAAAGTTTGCACAGAAAATAAATATTATAAGTATTGCTCTCATAAATTAAAATATATTTACATCAACAAATGCAGAAACTCTGGCTGTAGTTTGCGGCTCGCCAAATCCGTCTCCCATGATTGATACCACCCTCAACTCCCATTGCGAAAGCTGAGGAGCTGATGATGGTCCACCACCTGTAGCAGAAGCGGATCTTCGAGCCGCTGCCGCTGCCTTCTTGGCCAAATATTTTTTATCAGTCCAAACCTAAAATATATAATCATGTTGTTGTTAAAATAATCATTTTTAAAACTTATTTCATATAAGTTGTCAGATAATTATTTTGGTCTAATTACAAATTTTCAATCACTTGTGATGTTCCCTGTAGATACTAATCACACAAAATATGAAATATTTTACTACCTAGGTATAATTCAAAATGAGCCCTACATAACCTAAGTCAAATGGAAAAAACAATAGTTAAGTAGTTATTTGTATGTTGTGTTAGCAGTGGCACTGCAATAACTAAAAATATAAAATTAATGGTAGGTAATAAAAAATCAAACTTACTTTCTGCCACTGCTTTGTTGTTTTCGTGCACCCTCCCATGGCATTTAAAGTGGTGCAAATACTTTCCCATAATTGGTGGGAACGAAAGCGACCTTCCACACTCCTTAAGATGCCTCGGGCTAAATCCCGATGCTCCTCGAGAAAGTTGAATAAGGTTCCAAGCTGTTCTGCAGTTGGAGTAGACATGATGACACGCCAAAGGTTTCTTGAATAATAAATTTCACTTCCAACAAAACTCTAACACGAAACGACATTGGGCCCACTTAATCATTCCATAATTTTAAGTTTGAAATAGTTAAAATATTTCAGCTTACTCTTGTTTTTAAGCGTTTCCCGTCGCCGTCTATTAGATTATGTTGCACTATCCACTTGAACTTAAGATTTACGGCTCTCATGAGTAGTTTTCTCAAAACCACAATCCATTTCTTGTTGGTATGCATTTTATCACTTCTTGAGTGAGAAATAATCAAAGTAGTCCAAAAAATCACAACAAAAAACTTATGTAAAAAAGAGACCGTGCCTCTTGTTTGTTTACGTATTTTGAAGTTTTTTTTTAACAAGCAAAGTATGTCTATGTTACAGTCTTAAGATTTAACGAATTCCGAATATCGTCCATTTATAGAATATCTCCCGATAAATATTTTAGAATTCTATATAAACTTCATGTTTCTTTAATTACAATATTTAATTATTCAGTAATTTAAGAGATATATTGTGTTAAACAGAGAATTTTATTGTATCGACATAAAAGTATTAAGTGGAGTAACACTAGTTGTTAATATCATTCGTTCCGAAACTCTTTTGAAGTTTGTCTTTGGTTCCGTACGAACAAGTTGAATCCGAACTTGTTTCGTAATAACTAAACAATCGGAACTTCGGACGAATGTCGGTCGGACCCGAACATTCGGATAGATCATTTCGTAATAGGTCTCCTGAAACCTCGAAGGCCTTTACAATGTTTTTTGGTGTAAACGAGACTCCATATACTTCGCCAGCTATTTCTGCTACGTCGTAAATTGTTATTGGCTTGGCAGGATGATTGAGCATCCATCTATCCGCTGCTTGACTGTATTGGTTTTTAAATGATCCAAAAACTGTTCGATCTAGTCTATTTGTAAGTGATTGGATGTATGTGGAGGTAAAGTCAATAAGATAATTCCATTCTCTCTGGCTTTGTCAATGATCTCAATGGATATATGAGTCTCGTGATTATCCATTGTTAGGAGATCTGGATTTTGTCTTGTTGGTTTAGCAAATTTAATAAAGTGATTCAAGAAGTTTCTACAAATCGGTTCGGTTGACCACCCTGATTGATTAGCCACACCCAAAGACCCAGGTGGAGCTCTTTTTAACATGTTGTCTTTGTAGAAAACCCGTGGGAATATGAAAACAGGAGGCACGGCATTTCCAACAGCATTTATGCAGCCTATCATTGTGACATTCACTCCTCGTTCTCCTGAAGTCATTTTCCCTAGCTGGCAAATCTCTTTAGGAGCCAATACCTTCCCTGGCTTATGTACTGTTGAGATACCAGTCTCATCAACATTATAAATTGATTCTGGTAGAAATTTGTATCGTGTCATGACCGATTCTAATCACCCACGTTTGCCCTGTTAAAGCTAGTTGCTCTCGCTATGCTTGTTGGTTCGGGTTTGCGAAGAGATAATTCCGGAAAACGAAGTCGAAAATTACGGAGCCATCCAGTTCCTGCCATTTTGTGTTTTTCCCAGTTAGTAGGCATATTTGTTTTCTGTTTAGAAACAGCGTATTGGTAAGCCAGCTCTCTACATTGTTTTGTATTTAAACCCAAGTGTAGGAATGCAGCTTTTCTTAAATATTTACTCAGCAAAATTTCTTTTTCCGGGTCAAATACCATTCTCACATCATTTTTCAATAACTGAATGCTATTCCTCAAATCATTGTTTTTATATAACTTTAAGTATTTAAAAATAGTTGACTTTGGTAGTTGATACTTTTCAGCCACTTTTCTTATTGAATTGCTACTTTTTGCTTCTTTTACAGCTGCTGTGAGTGTGTCAGGGCATATTCCCTTTCTTTTTAAACCAGTTTTACTGCGAGGCACTGAAAAGATTAAACAAAACGGCTGATCAGATTTTATTATGACACATTTGTACCTGTGGACAGTCCACAGGTACACTCATATTTTTGTCCACAGGTACAAATTCAGACATAAAAAATAAAACTGATGTAACTTTGAGGTTAAAATAGACCTAGAAACTAGAAAAAAACACAAACTAAGCAATAAACAACACAAATCATACTGCAAACACGATCAAACCGATATCGTAAGTATTTTCACGGTAAATCTCATTTAAATTAGGCAAAATAACTTACTTTTTCTGTTAAAAAATTTTGACTGCACCTTAGCAAACTCGTGACAGAGAGCAACATGGCGATACGTCAGTGTTGCCAGGCAAAATAAATATTATATGGATGCGTTCGTGTTGGAACTTTCTGGTACTAAGTTTTTGTATTATCGATAGTGTCCATAGGTAAAGCCGTCCAAAGGTACAGCACTTGCCCCTAAATACTTTAATTCCTTTTTTTTATATTTAAATTTTGATTTTGAAAACATTGATATATAAAAAGTTCGAGAGACTTATCTAAATACAATTTTAACAATAATTAATGCATTCAGTTCAGTATTTATATTTTTATACTTTTTTACGTCACACTTGACGCTTAAAGTGCCAATAATTGGTTGTGTTACCCTATAAATCAAATAAAATAAAAGTTATCAAGTTAAATAAAAATTCTTAAAATATCCTAGGTTAATTAAAATCATAAATAAGTAAGGGTGGTATTACACTTAATAAATATATTTGTCCAATGTACATTAATGTATGTCAAAGAAATTGGACGACTTATTCAAATGTAATGTAGGGTATCATCGGTGACGTCCAACTTCTTTGATCAAATGTTCATTGGACAAAAATATTTGATAAGTGTATTACCACCCTAACTAAAAGCTACTTATTGGTAATTATTTTCTATAAGTGCATTTCTAAGTTGAAAGCCTGCACTAGTGCTTGGTACATCACTTTCTTCATTGTGTGGCTCTTGATATTCCTCATCAGGAAAAGTCATAACATCATTTAAAATTAATGATATGTTATGACGTTGACGACCTCCTTGGTCGAGTGGTTTGTACACCGGTTTTCATGGTGTCGCCATCTCGGAGGTCCCGGGTTCGATCCCCGGTCGGGTCAATTTAGAAATTATTGTTTTTCTAAATTGTCTCGGGTGTGGGTGTTTTCTATGTATAATAAGTATGTATTTAAGTATTTAAAGTATGTTTATCCGTTGTCTAGTAACCATTTAACGAGTTTCTTCGAAGCTTCTCTTGGGCTAGATAATTGGTGTGATTGTAGGAAAGATTTATTTATTATTATTATTTATGTAAAACGGCACAAGCTGTAGCTTGTGCCTATGCAAAATGCAAAATAATATGTGATACAGTAGGTAAATTGTTTCCAAGACCTCTTGATAAACAACATAAGCCAAAGATTCTTTCAACGATGTTCCTTGTTTTTATTTGTGCTTTATTATATCTATTTGAAGGTGGGTCTTCTGGGGGTGCCCTAATAGGTGTCAAGACAAATGGCAATGTAGGGTATCCACTGTCGCCTACAAACCTGCCAGTTAATATTCCCTGTGTGTATTTCATAAAAACCGATGACACTTGGAAAATGCGGGAGTCATGCATACTACCAGCCCTTTTCGCTACTATATCTAATATTTCTGTCCTAGGTCCAACAATAACCTGGACATTGATGGAGAAGTCAGATTTTCTGTTACTATATACTTCATGATGTTGGCACCCTGGAGTTGACACAATTTTAATGTGTGTGCCATCGATAGCTCCATCAATGCCTGGTAATTCAGGCCTGAGGTCTGATTCCGCTGAGCGAAATATTATTCTGCAATGGACTACTAGTCATCTTGTAAGTATATACTTAATATACCTCTATGCATTGTTCTTTTACTTTTACACCATAAGCATAATACACCATAACCATAAGAATAGTGTTAGAGATCATACTTAAAAAAACAAATATTTGAAAAAAAATTAGCTCTAATAAATTCAAATGAATAAAATACCCTTAATATGGTTATAATAAGATCTCTATAAATCTCTATGTCATCATGATCATCAGCCAGAAGACGTCCACTGCTGGACAAAGGCCTCCCCCAAAGATCTCCAACACGACCGGTCTTGTGCTGCTTGCATCCAGCGGCTACCCACGACCTTCGCCAGATCGTCGGACCACCTTGTTGGAGGCCTGCCCACACTGCGTCTTCCGGTGCGCGGTCGCCACTCGAGAACCGTTCTGCCCCAACGGCCATCGGTTCTACGAGCGATGTGCCCTGCCCATTGCCACTTGAGCTTGGCTTTAGGCTATGTCGGTTACTTTAGTTCGTTTACGAATCTCCTCATGTCTGATTAGATCACGTAGAGATACCCCGAGCATAGCCCTCTCCATTGCTGTTTGCGTGACTTTGAGCCTGCTAATTAGGCCCATAGTGAGCGACCACGTTTCGGTACCGTATGTCATCACTGGCAACACACACTGGTCGAAGACTTTCGTCTTGAGACAATGCGGTATTTTGGACGAGAAGATATTTCGTCTCGTCGTCTAATCTCTATGTAATAAGAAATATAACACATTAAATATAATGATATCGATTAATTTATCAAAATATGTATAAACAAAAAAACTATTTTTTAAGGTATCAAGACTGGAGAGAGTTTGTGGTGCTTGCTGGAGGGCAGCTAATAAAACTGTAAATAGACAGCAAGAACATTAACTTCAACGACCAATACATGCTAAAGAGGAGCCACGAATTGAACCTCCTCCGAGGATTTTTTCTAGTTTTTATAAACGTGCAGCCAGTACAGCTAACCACTGTTTATTTCTAAACTTTCACAGAGTGGAACGCCTCTTTGTACCTTTGGCTGTAAGGGAAATGCTATTACTAAACTTCAGATTTTATGTGCCCTTGATTGCTCGTATATGTCATCATCATTTAAACTCAGGAACATGGGAGTGAGTTAACATCAACGTTATATGATTTTACAGCACAACAGTTTGATGACATAATGAGTTTTAATAATAATAAGTAACATGCCACCAGCTTTATGCTTAGGTATGGATGCTAATCGTTTTCACGAGTTACTGTCCTTAATACCTAGTTTAAATGACTGTGTACCTAGTGCTAGTTTAGCTCTAGCTATTTATTTAGTTAAACTACGAACTGGAGAAAGTAATGAAAGGTTATACAGTTTGATGACATATGAGTTTTAATAATAATAAGTAACATGCCACCAGCTTTATGCTTAGGTATGGATGCTAATCGTTTTCACGAGTTACTGTCCTTAATACCTAGTTTAAATGACTGTGTACCTAGTGCTAGTTTAGCTCTAGCTATTTATTTAGTTAAACTACGAACTGGAGAAAGTAATGAAAGGTTATCAACCCTTTTTAATAAAGCAAGGTCAACATTAGAGCATTATATGGACAAAGCTAGAGATTGTTTATCGAATCAATTTGTACCAGCCAATTTGGGATTTAATCATATATCTATTCAAGGTGTAGCATCTAGAAATGGATTATTCCAGATGCATTGTTTGTGAAATCCTGAATTACCACCAAGTGAAAAACTTGCAATAGTTATTTGCGATGCCACATACATATTTATACAAAAAAGCAGTAATTATAAGTTTCAAAAAGAGTCATACAGCCTACAAAAACTTGATAATTTGATTAAACCATTTATAATTGTTTGTTGCGATGGGTATATCATTGACTGTCAAGGCCCATTCAAAGCCACAACTAATGATGCCACAATTACTTCTATCAACTTAAATAATGAAGGATCGTTTAGGTCCTTCTTTCGAAGTGGAGATATTTTTATATTAG
This sequence comes from Scoparia ambigualis, assembly GCA_963921215.1. NCBI lineage: Eukaryota > Metazoa > Arthropoda > Insecta > Lepidoptera > Crambidae > Scoparia > Scoparia ambigualis. The sequence goes on from OY992514.1 coordinate 30,775,561, forward strand.
ATAAAAGCTTCAGAGATGTTATATAAGAGTTACAATCCAATGGTTTTGTGACTCATATGCCTGATACGGTATTGGAGAATGAGTTTCAACTGACAACTATTCAGGCAAATCGGTCTAGATTTGTAACAATGTGCCGATGGGTTGTGGAGATTATTAATGGTAGGATTAAACTAGACTATAGGCTATTTCGACACGTCCATAATAATAGATCTGCTCCATATTTGATGGTAGATTTGCGGATAGCTTGTGCTCTGATAAAAAAAATTCATGTAGTCATAGAAGATCATCTAGATGCTGCCTTGTATTCATCAATAGCAAATGCTATATTATTATTACCAAATCACTTGTCAGATTTTGTAAATCGATAGAATATGAACAGAAAAAGTGTTAATTTCCAAAGGATTGATGGCAATTACCCTCAATTAAATAGTTTCGCTAAATTGTCAATTGAAGAATTAAAGATATTTGCTTTAGGGACATATCAGCTTAAGCAAGCAATATCCTATTATGGTGAACATGTTCGGCATTCTGGTACATATATTGTCGAAATAAATCAAGAAGTCAACGAAGATGTTCCCTTAGTCTTAGGAGTGAACAATTATTTATTAAGAGGAAGAATTCGATCAAGACATATAAGTAATAAGACATATTATGTTTATTTATTAATAAATAACGATGAGGATGTTGGCGACACGCTCGATGCCATAGTATGATACTGCTGCTCCTGCCGTGTAGGTAGGCGAACTGTAGGGTGCTGCGCACACGTGATGACAGTGGTTTGGTATCTGAGTTGGACCCGGTATAATGACATTAATGCCCCAGCTCCATTTTAGATGATTTTTTTGATAAATATGAACAAGAATAATAACAAATATTCTTCACGTTCATCAAGAAGAAATCTTACAATATATTCTAACATTTTTATTATTTAACAACATTGTTTATTCCCGTCAATGTTAAATACAAAAGAACTGTATACTTATATATGCATTTTTATGGTTAAGATTAAGATTTACATATATAAGAGTAGATGTAATACCAAGTTTAACTCATAAAAATGTGTACCTGTCTTTTATGGTACCTAATAAAGATGTAAGGAAATAAAGTTTGCATTTTATTTAATTAATATCCTTCATATTATTCTGTTATTGTCTAGACACCTGTAGTTTTCACATAACTTCCAAAGGTAGGGATCATTAACACAACCTCTTAGATGACCACTGCAGTGCAGAAGTCTCTCATGCATGTTATATCATGAAAGTATTCTGATTACTTAAGCTGAGATTTTTTATCAATAGGTAGTACTATATTATTTTAAAACCCGTCTAATATATGTTAGTTTCTATCTTTTAAGAGCTCTTTATTTGGTATCTCTTAAAAATATACATAACTACAATTTTAGGTAAGTAGGAAATCTATTATTTTGCAGGTACAGCTAGCTATATTGCGTTGCTGATAGTTTATTTATTTATTGAATTTGTTTTACACTTGGAAATCGAGACGTATTTCCCTTAGATTATAGTGAAATAAATCCTCTTTGGTGAATGGTATCTTTGCAATATTATAGGCGGGTTTAAAAAAATATAGTTATGAGGAAATATCTCAGAACTGCGGATTCAAAAACAAAAACGCTTAATTCCAACAGTAATATTAAACTATAAGCTGGCTTAAAACGGTTGTTTCATCTAAAAGCAATTGGTACAGACTTCCATACAAAAACCGGCATTCTCCTTTTTTTGGCCAAAGTGCATGAACGAGCATAAAACACTTCCAACTTAACTATTACTGAAATGCCTTAACATACATTTATCGCACATGTTAAAAAAACTCTCATGAGTAAAGGTTATTATAAAGTCGAAGATTATGTAATTGACAAATTTTAGAGGGGGAAAAAAGTAACATCTGAGTTTCTTACCAGCTTCTTCTCCATCGAAGGCTCTCCCAAAATTCGAACTAGTGGTAGATTAGTTACGTTTTCCATTTTTTGTTACGCTTTAGGTTATAAACATCGCGCGATCAGTGTGGTGTATGAATAAATGATTTTGAACTTGAACTCTACTCTCTTCTACTGTGCTCATTCGAACCTGGCATATCTCTACTACTGTGCTCAAAAACTCTAATAAACTAGTAATTCAAACTTGGCACTTCTCTACTACTGTGCTGAAATACTCTAATAAACTAGTAATTCAAACCTGGCACATCTCTACTACTGTGCTGAAATACTCTAATAAACTAGTAATTCGAACTTGGCACTTCTCTACTACTGTGCTCAAATACTCTAATAAACTTGGCATTCTTACTTGGCACTTCTCTACTACTGTGCTCAAATACTCTAAAAAACTTAGAATTCGAACCTGGGACTTTGTGTTCTCCATTTTGAACTTGGCGCTTCTCTACTACTGTGCTCAAATACTCTGATAAACTAGTAAATCGAACCTGGCACATCTCTACTACTGTGCTCAAATACTGTAATAAACTAGTAATTCGAACTTGGCATTTCTCTACTATTGTGCTCAAATACTCTAATAAACTAGTAATTCGAACCTGGCACTTCTCTACTACTGTGCTCAAAAACTCTAATAAACTAGTAATTCTAACCTGGCATTTCTCTACTACTGTGTTCAAATATTTTAATAAACTAGGAATTTCGAACCTGGGACTTCTCTTCTACTGTGCTCAAATACTCTAATAAACTAGGAATTCGAACCTAGGACTTCTCTTCTACTGCGCTCAAATACTCTAATAAACTAGGAATTCGAACCCGGAATTTCTCTTCTACTGGGACCTTACCGCAATCTTTTAGCAAACGACTCAAGTTCTACTCAGTTCAGTATAGGTTCTGAAATGGAATCGCTTAGATCCGTACGTACCATCATCCTAAATAATCTGAGCCGCATTTGGTCCGATCGAATGAATGACCATTGTCGCTGGTCTGCGTGTCTTACCTTGAGAAAAGAAAGAGATGGCGCTACGTAGAATTGCCATAAGTGCGCCTCGCTTTCAAGTCAGCCTGAAGAGCGTTCGTAAACTACTTTTAAAAAGTTGCGGAAATAATCGGTTTTTATAAACCAAATTTTTTTAACGTAATATAATTTTAATGTTACTGTTTGCGCCACAGCGCAACGACGAATAACAGCCGTCTCTGCGCCGGCCAATCAGAGTGCAACGACAAATATACCGGACGAAGTGTTAGCCCGCCCGGACCGGCGCTGGCGCCAAACGAGTGTGCTCCGAGCTATCAAGGCGAACCCACGCGTCGCGCGCCCTAGAACTCAGCCCGTGATCATCGTCATATGTGTGCAGTGTGTGCAGTGACCTAGAGCTAGGACTACCAGCTCACCTCTCCCTAAAACGCCACCGACCAGTGCCCTCAGTGAATTTGTGTGTGTGTTGCCGCCCTCAAGCCCGCCGCCCGCGCCTAGAGCGCCAGCCACCTTCACCTCCAGCACGATCCAGTGCCTACAGCTCGGACCCCGGTAAGTCCCATCCTTTCCCTGCGCCGCATGTTGGTGCCTTAAGCGCCAACAGTTACTACAATCAATTTAAAACATTGTTTTGTAAAGTTTTGGGGAAAAAAGCACGTATGTTATACCTTTGTATCGATAATTTCTATTTTATTTACAAAGATTTGACAACACGATTTTGAAACACAGAACTTTGAACGTACTATACAAGACAGTCATTTATTTGTGTTCTCTGAAATCTGTCATAGTTGTGAAGGGAACACCGCGGTGTATTCAAAAATAAAATACTAATTGATAAATTTTTTGGTTTAAGTATGTCGTAAGTATTTAAAATTGAAGTATTACTTTAGAAAACCTAGTAATTTGTGTACACTAAGTGGTATTTATATTTTGTTCACATCCCACGCCTTCGCAGTTCAAACATGAACTCATGGAATGTGGGTTTTGAAGTGTTCTCAAGTGGCTGTTTTTCAATAAGACTTATGTTTACTTTTTTTAGTGTGGGACCTCGTCGTAGAGTTCGTTATAGCCAGTTGGAAGCACTTTGGGAGGAGTTGAATAGAAACCGATCTCTTGCAACTGGCTGTAATAAGACATCCCAGGCACTCGAAAAGTGGATGACGGTGGCACAAAGCCTAAATTCTTTAGGTGATTGTGCCACTAATGATTGGAAGGGTTGGTGCAAGGTAATCAAACAAGCTTGTTTTAAATATAAATAAAAAAACGTAGTGTTGTTACATAAATACTATGAAAATTATAAAGAACGCGCACAATATGTATCCCTTGCGGCATAGCAGTTTAAGTACACTATAAATATAACATAAAATGCATATTCATTCAATAAATCCATAAGGCCAACGACAACCTCTGTCTGAGTTTATATTGTATAATTTTTTTTCCTATGTAAAATTAGTATAGTTTTGAATAAAACTTAAGACTAAGCGCCATGGTGCTCACCGGTGACCGACAAACAATTAAATTTCAATTGTGTCTGGTTTTGTGGCAGTCAACGTTAACACGTTATTTTTGAAGCAACCATAACTGGTTGCTTCACAAATATCAGTGAAGTCACAGTTCCGACACATTCTCTATAAACTTTGTCAAAAAGAATACGTCCGTGATTTGCCGTTGGCGACACTGACACTGAGAGCAATATCACTGACAAGTGGGGATGCGTTCTTAGAGAATGTATGAAAATCACTGTGCCGGAAGTGAAGTCACAGACTTCACTGATATGTGTGTAGCTATAAACTTGTATGTCTTATTATATTTCAGTACTGGAATGACTACAAATCAAAACTAAAATCTAGAGTGGTCTCTGTGCGAGCATCACTTCAGCGTACTGGTGGTGGGCCGTCAAATGAGCACCCATTGACGGATAATGAAAAAAAATATCTCCAAATTGTAGGAGAGGATTTTGGCTCTGGTATTCCGGATGCCAGGGTTAAACCATTTGATGATATGAGTACTTATCATTTATTTATTTAATTCAGTAACAGTTAATACATACAGACCTAATAGATAATTCAATTGACATCAGTAAATAGAGTCAGTATAATTTATTTTAAGCTAAATTTCATATGAAGTGTTATTATACACACATCAAAAGTGTCTAGGGATCAACATATATTTTTGCAATAACTTTTCTCCTGATTGATATTAATTAAAATTTTCTTAAGGATTCATCAAATAAAGTGTTTTCGTTTGTCTACAGTAACGATAAACCAAGTCACCTTTCCATTAATAAAGAAATTTGCCATTTTCCTAATAAAGGGATTTTTGACATTTGAACCACTAACATTAAAGTTCGAAAAAAAGACTGAAATAACAGTTTTCTTTAAAATTTTATTGGGTAACTTAAACAATTAATAATCCGTGTTTCTACCGCGAACACTAACAACACAAGAACATCGGTTTGGCATACTCAAAATGAGTTCATCCAAATCACGCTGTGGAATGGCCGCCCATGTTCGTTGCAACAACAAAAAAAGGTCTTCTTGCGACTGGATACCCTCCATATTCGGCAGAGCTCTTCTCTGTAGCATATCCCATGCATGCTCAATCGGGTTCAAGTCTGGCGACTGAGCAGGCCAGGGCATGACATTGATGTTAGCTGCGGCGTACAACTCCTGCGGTGTGCGGTCGTGCATTATCATGCATTAACTGAAATAAGGGACCGATTTGCACTTGTAGAGGAACGATGACGTCTGATACAATCGTCTCAGCATAAATTTGAGCGTTCAGGTTACCTCTGATCCAAATCAACTCAGTTCTTCCGCCGATCCAAATACCCGCCCATACCATTCCACCACTATAAGGATGGACTTCCTGGCAGGATTTTAATTGCTGTTGGCGTCCAGGGGTTCTCCAGTGTCGTATAAGTCTTGTATCCGGTCTCATACCAAAACGAGACTCATCAGAAAAGCACACGAAACGCCATTGTTTTTCTGCCCAATTTCTGTGTTCAAGAGCCCATTGATATCGAATCCTACGATTGTGCATTGCTATAGGTGGTACCCTTAGCGGTCTTCGGGAATGAAGGTTCACTTCATGCAAGCGGTTTCTGACTGTTTGGTCGCTAATTAAGTTCCCTGAAGAGTGATGAAGCCTCACGGCTAACATCATGGCGGTTATTGTTGGAGCTCTTCGAGTTGTGATTTGAATGTATCGGTCTTGTCTCCGTGTGGTGCAGCGATACCGTCCTCCATGGCGCTCAGCCACGGTACCAGTGCTTCGGTAACGTGTCCAAAGTCGACTGATAACACTTTGACTTGTATTCAGAGCTAAAGCCACAGTACGTTGCCGGGAACCAGCTTCTATCATTCCCACGGCTCTGAGCATTTCTTCCCTGCTTAAATGACGTCGCCGCTCCATAATAACGTTGGTTTTAATCAGTAGTAGGGAAACAGTAGCACTAATAATGTCTTCAATGCGTTGTATGTTTTTATAGGGAAAATATTGACAGCTGATTTTCATCTTTTACTAGAAATTGATTGAAAGTTCCTGTTTCAAATTATGAAATGCACCAAAAAGGATCCATATAAATTTATAAAATCATAAATTTATTACAAAGCCACATCTCAATCTCAAGAAATCCGCATAAAAATGCTTGATCCCTAGACACTTTTGATGTGTGTAGTACATATTATATAAAATTTGCCTTGTTAACACCCCTTCAGTTTCTTTAAATTAATCCCTCAAAAGATTTGGAAATAATTTAATAGGATGACAAAATATACTATAAAAACAAACATTAAATTTTATGAGTTATACTAAGATCTGGCAAATAGCAACGGCATAGATAGAGAAACAAAAAATATTTATAAAGTAATGGAAGTAAACCACTTTCACTTTTGAATTATCGACTAATAGCTGGTAGTAATGCAATTACTTAATGAAGTACAATAAAGATCGTTTGTTTAACAGGCACCACCAGTAGACCAAAGTCAGCAGGGGTCAGAAAGTTTGCTGTCACAGTGGCCAAACCCAGCACTGCTGACTGAAGGTGATGACGCACAGCAGCACCCAACAGCAACACCTTCACCTGCGTCACCTGCTGTTCTGCTACCAGCGACGCCGCGTCGTTTACCTCGTCTCATGTCGCGGCGAGCCAGCGCCGCAGCCACCGCGGGGCCTTCCACTCGAGCGACGCCCTCGCCGTACACCCCTCGCCGTCTGCAGATTGAAACGCCGTTGCCTCGACAGCATTCGACGATGAGACCCGCACCAACCCGACAGAGGCTGAGACGAGGTGAACCACTGATGACGCAAAAAGCGGCACGAAGAGCGCTAGTAGCAGACTCCCGTGAAAGAACTACGTTGTCACGGGAGAAATTAAATGTCCTTAAAGATTTAGTTACTGAATTAAGGGAAATAAAAAATATATTAAATTCACGGTGAGTAAAGGTTTAATTTTAAGTTGATAATTGAACTACATTGCATTATACATATTTAATATAAAAAAATTAAAAGAAGAAAGGGCAAGAAACTTGTGCTAGCTTTTACAAAATATTATAATTTTACAATACAATATAAGTACTTATCTACTTTTAATACATACATACATGGCATACTTCGTGCGCGTGACAGGTTTGCGCAGCAATCTCGGCTGGCGGCACGGAGCACTCACTACCCCATCCCAAGGGACGCGCCAGGGCACCTAAAGGTTCACCCTAGACACCAAGTCACCGTCTAGCCTATGGTGTAACACCGCAATTTGTAAAGTTTTATCGCAACAAAAGTTGCAAATTTGCGCTGTACACGTTCTACTAGTACAGAATATTTATCCTCCTGTGGGTCCCATATAATTGCTGCGTATTCTAATTTACTGCGTACATACGCGTTATACAAAACCTGGGCCACAGCCACGCCTTTGAATTCGAAGGAAGTCCGCATGACAAAACCCAACAACTTATTCGCCTGTTTACAGGTCGCGGTGACGTGTTTATGAAAATCCAAATTACTGTATAACGTTAGTCCCAAGTCCTTTATTTCACTAACCCTTTTCATATCCATGAAACCCAATTTATAAATAACCTCTATTTGGCAACGCTTGCGTGAGAAAGTAATAACTTTGCACTTAGAGCTGTTAAAGGGTAGACGATTCGATAAACTCCATTTCGACACCGCATCAATATCGGTTTGAAGATCCTCCACATCTGTGATATCTTTCACACCTAGAAACAGCTTAAGGTCGTCCGCGAACAAAAGACATCGAGCAGTGCGAACAGCCTCCGGCAAATCATTGATCATTACTAGAAATAATGTAGGCCTCAAATTACTACCTTGACGGACTCCAGATCTTGTGTAGTACTCCTTGGATTGAAAACCTTGCATATACACAAATTGGCGTCTATCGGCCAAGTAATTGGCTTAAAAATCTAGAAGCCTTGGCGCACAACCTATCAATGCTAGTTTTCTAAGCAATACGTCGTTGTCGACCAGATCAATTGCCTTTTCAAAATTAAATACGCGGCATCGACCTGTCGACCCGCGTCCATTTCTGCGTAGACATAATCAACCAATTCGATTAGATTCGTTGTGGTTGACCGAGCCTTACGAAAGCCATGTTAACTAGTATGTAGTAGACCACTAACTTGCCGGATAATACGACTGTTAAGAATAGACTCAAATATTTTGGCAAACACAGAAAGTACTGCGATTAGTCTGTATTGCCTTATATCACCCTTGGCGTCTCCCTTTGGCACTGGCGTTACTCGTGACAGCTTCCAGCACGCAGGATTTTTCGAAGCGTTAAGACAAAGATTAAAAAATATATAGTAGTGGAGTGCTAATAACTGAGTCACAATCTTTCGCCAGAAACACAGGTACGCCGTCAGGACCCCCTGCTGTTTTGGCTTTTAGTCGCTTAACCGCAGCCTTAAGATCAGCCTCATTGACGTCATTTATAGTGACATTTCTAACATCCACCTGAGAATGGGCAGCACGTGCGGCCTCCGTGGAGTCCAGCCGTGGCACATTTGTTTTAAACACTGAGCTAAAGTATCAGGAAAAGGCGTCAGCAGCTGCCTGACCCGACACCTCGACCCCGTCATAACTAAAATCATGAATGTATCCTTTTTCTTATCTCTAACATATCCCCAGAACTTTGCTGGTTCATCGACAATAGTTTTTTGTATACTATCTATATGCTGCTTATATGCATTGTCAATCAATATTTTTGTGTGCCATCTGTAGAATTTATAAAGTTCCTGGTTAAATTCCTTACCCTCTGCTTTGTATATTTTCAAATGGTAATATTTATATTTTAGATTACGTATAATCTCAGAAGTGTACCACTTAGGGTACACATACCGTTGCTATCGCTGGTTGATGTTTTTAACAGGCACAAAATGATCAAAACTCCCGTACAACTTTAAATAGAATAACTCAACCGCCCTATCTACATCATATATCTCTAATAAGTCAGACCAATCCATTTCAGTTAATAACGCATACAACATCTGGAAATCGGCCTTATGCCAATTCCAATAAGTAGATCTGCTGTGCTGTTGGCAAGTACGTGGTTGGGATAGCGGTGATCCCGCGTAGCGTTGTATCTTCACAACGACTTCGAGTGAAGGATGATATTTATCAATCGGTACCAGAGGCTCGATACAAACAGACACGTCAACCTGATCGGAAGTAAGATCGCTCAGAATTAAATCTAACTTACCGTCGTTAATATTAAATACGCTATTATGATCTTTTAACTTACAAAATTCACAAAAGCAATCAAATTGAGTTTTAACATTATTCGAAAATGAATTTAAATTAAAATCTCCTAAAACTAAAAGAGCTAACTCAGGATATGAACATACTGCATTTTCAATACAGGTAAGTGTACTCAAATAATGTTCTACACTACAATTTGGAGGCAAGTATACAACACAACATAATAACTTTATATAAATCGACTTAATCATAGCAAATAATACTTCTTTGTCCGGTGTTAGTCTGTCAACGTCTGTAATCATACGAACAGAGTAACAATCTCGGACAGCCAGTAATACTCCTCCCCAACCGGCATCGCCAACTCGATCCTTGCGAATCACCACATAACCAGGAGGGAAAAGCTCGCCGTCAGTCACTGAGCTTGTCAAAAACGTCTCCGTCAAACCGATAATGTCATAAGTAGATTACGTCATATTATTATAAAACATAGTCGTTCTTGTTCGTAAGCCACGTACATTCTGGTAGTAGCATTGGAGCGTTTTTAATTTCTTGGAGTTCTTACTTTGTTTCTTGTCTGGAACGAAAGTTATGCCGCCATGGCTTAACACATATGTCTACAGCCCAATTTTCTGGATTCATTACTAGCACAGTTAGCTTCGCTGGTACTGTAAGCTTGAACGATGCGTAATTTCCCCACGACTTAAGCGTCTCAACCATACAAACATCGGAACCGCATATTGTTTTAAGATGAGTACTCACTTGTTCTATGGTGGTAACGTAATAAAGGTGAAGGATTTTTTTCCTTTCAGCGGCACTCAGTAAAGTAGCACCGGGAGCGGCGGTACTACAAAGAACACCTGGTAAAGACGTGCTGGCCGGCAATGGAGTACGTTTGCGCCTAACTTCTGTCCACCTGCCATCACCTTCATCAATTTTGCCTTCGCTCTCGCTGCTGTCTGCAGGTATCGGAGCTGAACTCGTAGAAGCTTTAACAAAAGCGAAAACAAAAGAAGTTGCATTCTGGTGTTGTTTAGGTTGCGGTTTCACTGCTTCTTTCCCTATAAGTTTCCGTTCGTCGGGCTGCAGCACTCGTCCATTGAGATTTTGGTTGCCCTCGGATGTTACCGTAGCCGTAGTTTTATGATATACTGATTTGCCCTTCGCGTTACTTGCTGCATGAGGGGCATTTAATTTTCCTCCGATTCGCCAATTCTATTACTAAGACTATTTACTTTATCAAGCATTTCTGTTTTAAATGTTAAAAATTGTTCAGCGAGTAATTTACTAATTTTGGTCATAAGCCGTTTCTCAAAATCATCTTGAATTTCTTTTAACTCCTTGACTATCAATTGTTGCGTAAGCTCGAGGACTTTAGCCGTGTTGTCACTCTTGCTAGCAGACTGCACGCAGCGTGTTCCAGTACGCATGGTGACATAATCGGGACTACACATAGATACGTCTGGGCAGTCACTAGCGATGCTGATGTCTTGAATTAAGTATTGTTGACGGACCGGAGTTTGAGTATTGTCTACTTTTGGAATTTTACTACGGCATTCTACACATACCCAAGATTTTTTAAATTCAGATGTAAATGATTTATACATACCTTTAGTATAATTTGTACACAATATGTCAAAAATCTGTTTACATTTACTGCAGGTCATGTACGCGGTGTCGTTGCTTATTGCACCACTGCATCCCGCACAATGTAACATACTTTTAATAGCCATCTCAGTTCAGCAAGTGCGAGCCGGATCGTTTTAGAAATGTCAGAAAAAGTCCAAAAAAGCAAAAAATAAGCAAAAAGTAACAAAAAAAATGTCCACATAAAAAATAAAGAAAAAAAAAGTCAATAAACAAAACAAAATAAAAATTATTCACAACAAAAAGTGTATCTGCGTCAGGGTTTCACAAAAAATGAGGCCAGTTTACAGATGTCTAATCTAAACTAAATAATATCTTACCAAGATTTTAACAAAGAAAATGTTGTGTTGTGATAAACACATCTTTATCAATGGCGAAAGTCACCACACCACACAACAAAACAAAGTGTATCTTGCTACTTACATATTAGTAGGAAACTCTATTTTATCTTCAATTGATTCCAATACGGAAAGAACTGTTGGTTTTGTAAGACGAAATCTGGTTACAAAATCTTTATCATCAAGAGTGTCGAAATGTTCTTCTCTCTCGCGTATCCATCTGGAGCGACGAACAACAAACTCATCCTCATCAAAATTTTCGGCAAAAGCTAGTGCCAGGGCTCTTTTCATCTCTGTTTTAAAGCAAATCACTAGTAAAAAGATTATTACAAGGGGATATAGAAATAAACAATTCTCTACTCCACACAATCATGACAGTGACAGGCAAACAAACAGCTATAAACGCGGTTTAGCCAAGCTAAACGTCGAAAATCGGCCGTTCAGAAACTGAACTAAGTTCAACTTGAACGACGTTTAGTTTATGCCGGTGAAACGCAAACTTGAGAGAGGAACTCAGTTAAGCGCGTAATCTGAGTATAGCCCGAATTGATCGCGATTAATTACAGCGGTGAAATCGCCCCTTAGAAGGTTACTTGAAGAGAGGAATGGGAGTCGGAAAGAATTTAGATCAAATACAAGAATGTCTAGTAGGAGAAGTTAGAGATTAGGCTAGAACTTATTTTTCATTTCATTTTTCATTTCATTTCATTTCATTTTCAACTTATAAGGAAAGGTGGATAGGAGTAGAGGAATTCAAAATAGATTTATTGGCCACTTATTGGGGTGAGAATATCCAGAGTGAGCTAATAAGGGAAATGGTTCAAAAAAAAAATTTAAAATTTCTTTATTTGCTAGAATACATGGTAATTAGGATGGTGACAATATTTACGTACATCATGATTCGCCTAATTATTAAGCATGCAAATACAAATACAATACGACATTGTTACAATTTCCATTGAATTAATTAGTAAGTATAACGAAAAGTTATTAGGTATATTAAAATTAAATTATTAAATTGTAAATTGAATGTCAGGGTAGTGAATTAAGAATAGAATAGTGTCAATAGTGTTATCACAATATCAATTAAATGTTATGTCTATTATTTAAAAAATCCTTGATGTCATAAAAGTTTACGGTCAATAGCCATTTATATAAACATTTTTTAAATTGATATATATTTAATGATTTAATATTCTCTGGTATATTATTAAAAACAATTTACACACATAGTAAGACAGCTCTTGGAATACTGCATTGTTTGAGGTTTTTCTTGCAGTACCAATCTATTTGGATTTCTCGTGTTTCGGGGGTAAACATCACATGCTTTCCTATACAGTTTTTTATTTTGCATAACAAATACACATATTTCAAATATGTAGAGCGATGACAGAGTTAACATGCCTAGTCGCGGAAATAACGCACGACATGATGTAAGTGGAGGAACACCACATATAGCTCTTACACATTTTTTCTGAGCAATAAAAGCTCTATTGACACTTGTAGCATTACCCCAAATAATTAAGCCATATCGTAATAAAGACCCAACATAAGCATGGTAAGTAGTAATGGCGGTTTTTACGTTTGTCACATTCTTAACTTGCTTTAGCGCATACAAGAACCTATTGACTCTTATACAAACATTATCTACATGCGCTTTCCAATTTCGGTCTACAGTCAATCCTAGAAATTTCGTCTGCTTTACTTCTTCTATTTCCACATTTTTATAATTAATGGCAAGCTTGATATTTTTATGATTATTGAATTGTATATAGTTAGTTTTAATCAGATTTATTTTTAATTTGTGTATGTCAAGATAATCAATTAAATTATGAATAGTGCCATTAATGTCATTTTCATGTTCATTGTCGGTACAATTTTTATTATTTGATGTCACTACAATAGAAATGTCGTCCGCGAATGCAATACATTTATGGTTTGTTACCTGTGTAATATCATTAATGTACAGTAGGAACAAAATTGGACCTAACACGCTGCCTTGGGGTACACCATATTCGTTATTTTGTATTTTGATGAATAAGATTCAACTTCATTGTTTTTATTTAATTTATTAATAATAACACACTGTTGCCTATTATAAAGGTATGACTTTAGCCACTCAAAAGCCGGACCCCTGACACCGATGGTTTCAAGTTTACTTAATAGTAATGGGTGCGAAACGTGGTCAAAAGCTTTAGACAAATCAACGAAGACAGCAGTGGTTAAGTATTTTTTATTTATACTTGTTAATATTATATTCAAAAGTTTATGTACCGCTAACGTCGTGGACTTGTTTTTTTGAAAACCATACTGTTCTGTGTTTATAATATGGTATTTTGTACAAAATTCAATTAGTTGTCTATACATGCACTTTTCAATGATTTTTGACAGTATCGATATTAATGCAATGGGACGGTAGCTATCCATTTCATCACGATTGCCTTTTTTATATAACGGCTTTATTAATGTCTGCTTGAGAACTTTAGGAAAGACACCTGAAGAGAAAGATAAATTTATAAAATAAGTTAAGACAGAAACCACATCGTCAATGCATTTCTTTAAAACCTTTGTACAGATTGCATCGTATCCTACTGAATTTGTAGGTTTTAACAGCATTACTTCTTTCCGTACTTCAGCTTTCCGTACTTCTGGTGCAAGGATGGTAGGATAGACAAGAGAATCCGTTCATGCTAAACCATTTCCTTCAAATAGTAGGAAAGGCACAGATGTTAAGCTATCCCATGTCAGAAAAACAAATCGTTTCCGACATTATCAGACACTATCCGAAAAATGCACAACAAGTTTGGGCGGCCAGTGGGATAAACACCATATTTGGACGGCTGAATTCTTAAGGGATATGGAGAGCATAGGTAAACAAAAGGCTCACAATTACTCGGTACCAGAAAGCGCTACGGTAGCAGAAAGGAAGTGGAACAATGCTAGGAAAAATTATCCTGTGTGGAGGAAACCAACGGCGGTACAAAACCCGGTCACACGTCCAAGGGGGATAATCAATGCGGTAGAAGAGGAGACAGATGGGGTTTCAGCTAGTCTACAAGATCAAGGGTTAAACTAAAGGAGGCTGAGAATGAATGCAAGGGTTAGCAGATAATGAGTAAAATTAATTGGAAGCCAGGGCAGACGTTAAGGTTAAATGGTAGGGGTCTAGTAATCCCCTTAATAAGAAAACTTTTAGAAAGGAAGAAAACTGAGGGAGTAGGATATCGCGAGAAATGCCCTCTTGAAATGCAATTAGAGAGAAGGTTAGTAGAGACTTTAAAGTTAAAGGTTAAACAAGTGCAAATGAAGGGTAATGTTGTTAAGGTTGTAACTTCGGTGTTTGAGGAAGAAAAGGGTATGGAGAAACTACTACCAAATTTTAAATCGGAAGTTGAGGTACAGATATGCGACTTTATTATTTTATATGCAACGTCATAGGATTGTTATATACAGGGAACAATTAAACCTGTATTTCAGACGAGTTCTGGAGTGAGTTAAAGAGCAAAGAACCAAGGATACCATTAATGCCAGTAAAACCTTTTTAAGTTAGGTCAGCGGTTGGACAGAAAAGTGCTGAAATACGACATTAAGTACTTCTGCCGCTACAGCTAGGGCGATTGCAAGAAGACACGAAGTTTCTGATAGTACCGGGGCTATCTAGATCACTAATAATAGGTTTCGACTGTATGAAGGAAAATGGGAAAAGGAAAATGGAATATTATAAACAGTGAAACAGGAAATGTCAAAAGTCGTAATAATGAGTACAAATTGAATTGTGATAATAAAATCTTGACTTCTGATGCTGATGTTGCTGCAGCATTTGAGAGGTTTTTTACTGACATTTCAGTTTCAACTACAAAAGCTTTGATTTCCTCCCCCACTGTAGCCGAATCTGCTTTGAAGGAGAATGTTAAAGAATGCAAAAGTAATTTTAGTTTAAAAAAAATTTGCACTGCAGATATATTAAAGACATCTAACACTCTCAATAAAAAGAAGACTGCTGATCTGTGGAGTAATTCCGTGGACGTCGCTAAATCAGTAATTATGACAATAGCTCTAGTTTTAGCTTGAATATTTAATGAATGCATTGACTGTGGTGTTTTTCCTGACCTAATGAAACATAGTAAAATAATTCCATTATTTAAATCAGGTAGCACTTCTGATCCCACTAATTTTAGACCTTATTTTGTGCTACCCACATTTAGTAAAATTTTTGAAAAGTTGATGCTAGCCCATTTTGGGGGTTAGTTACTCGCGTCCGTAGGTTTACCCTTGAGACCCTACACGTGAACCCTGGGTGGTGCTAAATGAGTGACACTAACCGAGTGGTAGAGCCACGCTGCGTTGCAGCACGCATTGGGTCGGCTCGCCCGGCGTAATACCACCCCCTCACGAATATTCAGCGTGAAACAATGGCACTCTGTGCTGTTGTGTTTCGTCCGGCGAGCTCACTCGCCTCGAACCCTCAGGTTCCGGAGACCCATCCTCCCCCCCCCCTCACAATTGATATGGCAGCGAACTTTAATCTAGATTTACCCCAGGGGGTTGCCGACACGGCAAAAGTTTGCCGTGTCAAGGCATGCTGCAGGCAGAAGAAAGGCGAGACAATTGGCACCCCCTCCTACGCTTCGCGTGGACTTCTGCAACATCAGGGGAATCCACTCTAACTTGAGCGCCGTCCATTACCACCTCGAGACGGAGAAACCGGCCTTGCTCTTCCTCACCGAAACGCAGATATCCCCCCCTCCTGACATCTCTTATTTGCGCTACCGGGGATACAACCTGAAACATTCATTTGTGCCACGAGCCGGTGTTTGTGCCTATGTCATTATTTATATATTTATTATTATTATTATTTATATATATTACAAGAACGCAAGCGTGAGGCTTTAAATCAAGTCCGCAGGGTGGCTGCTGAGGCAGAGTTAAGAAGAGTGGCTCAAGTACCCCAAAATGTTGATAGGCGTGTAAATATCGAATTAATGTAGAGAGGACAGTCCAACAGGCTTCAAAATTCAAAGGCTTTGGAACGAGAGAAACATTATGTAATAAAAACAAATATAAAATTTAATACAAAATTGTTTATTATTGTCACAATATCACAAATCCTTAAATTCTACACATAGGTACTTAAATTAGGAGAAGCCCTTAGTTAGCTCATCATCAGAACGACGACAGCAGCAACGTTTATTCTGTAAGCAAAATATACATTTTTAAACAGCAGTATTCTCAGCAGTTATCTTCACTCGTTAGTTGAGTTCGATGGCGCAGCGGCTAGCGCGTTCGGCTTGCGATCTTGCCCGCTAAGCAACTTTGGCAATGCCGGGTCGCTGGATGGATGACCAAATTAAAAAGATCTCGTGCTTCGGAAGGCACGTTAAGCCGTTGGTCCCGGGTTGTTGTCGTAAGATGACAGTCGTTAAAACCCACCAACCCGCATTGGGCCAGCGTGGTGGGTTATGGCCCAATATCCCCACGTACCATTGACCACGTGGGAGGCATGTGCCCAGCAGTGGGACGTTTATAGGCTGATGATGATGATTCTATCTTCACATCTCAAAAGCTCTTTTTCTTTTGTAACCGCATGGATTGTGGAAGCTCCTTAGTGGCCTCTGCATTTTAGTTAATATATAGCAAATTAACACACAAATATTATCACTACCAAAATGCTTAGTAAATACCTCTTCAATTTTGTGCTAGCGAACACAGATTGACCATGAAATGAACAAAAATACACAAATAATTTATAAACATGGAAAGCAAAAAGTATCACATTGGATAATGAGTTGTGTATTAGTAAAGCAAACCCAACACAGAAAAAGCAAACTGCGAGAAACGCCAATGGCGAGGTCCCAGTGGTTCTCGAGAAAAATCACCAATACCTCAATTTGTCTCAGAGTGTTTTCTTTTCTGGGTGTCGCCATCAAAAATTGAACCGTAAATCTACAAAGTAAAAACTTCTCATAATCTCATATTATCTTTGTAACTACTGCCGGCAAACCAATTAAACGCCAACTTACTTTTACAATAGTTACACAATACCTTACCTTATCAAGTAAAATAACTCCGAGCGAAATACAAATAAATTCAATTATTTTAATGGTTTACTATTGTTTAACAAAAAACGTATGACAAAAGATAATTTTACAAACAACGTTTGAAACTAATCATTTGACAAACTTTCTTTTCGCAAACATATTACTTTAAAAATAATCATTTGACATAATACAGATTTCGCAAATGCTTTTCTTAGAAAATATATCTACTGTTAAAATCTTATTTTAATAATATTCACTTGACTAAATAATTCGTTTGCCAAATTGGTGATTTTACAAAAAGTATGGTATATTAGGTATGATATATTATATAAGCAAGGATGTAATTATATAAGCAAGGATGTAAGCTACGCTGCGCTTCGCGATTGTCTTAATTATCTAACCTATCACGTGACCTACAGGAGTAGGGCAGCTAGTATTTGTTAAATGTTATTTATGCTTTACATTGTTTTGCCAACTAACATGTTTAAAAAATAATCAATTTGTGAAATAATGTTTTAGCATAATGAATTTTTTTTAGTACATAGGTATATTGTCTAGTAAGTAGTTTATTAAACAATAGTTTGTAAAATGATACATTTATCAAGTATTATTTAGTCAAATGTTATTTTTCAAATGAAAATTTGGTATTTGTTTTTTGTCAAATGATTGGACACCTATTTTAATATTTAAACCTAACGTCAACCCAACTGTCAATCAGAACCAACAGTGCTTTTTTCTTCATGGGAGGGTATGCAACGGGATACATCCATACATCCATATTTTGTGTTCAATATCTCCGTTTTAATACCATTTTTACTATGCTTAGAACAAAAAAGAGTGTTATGTTTGTGTATAAACTTAGATCCTAGGTTATTAGGCGTGATGTAGCCCTGTAACAACAACTTTATTCGTGGACATAATCGATTACATAACGAATAATCGATATAGAATTATTAAAACTTGCGTACGGCAACACACACTGGTTTCAAGCGTAGGTGCAGTTGACGTGCAGTGCAGGTGACGATGACGCGTAGTTTTATTTTAAGGCAATACCAATTGTTGTTTGCGTTTAACGTGTACTTCACGTATGCGTGAACTGCACGTACACTCGACTAATGCGTCATAAAATTACGGCGATCGGCCCGCTGGTCTCTTGCCAAAGCTATTTTAGGGAATTTTTGTAAGCCGTCCCTACCACCATTGCACAAGACAGATGACTGCCTGGCCTTCACTGCAAAGGAGAAAGCCGATCTCTTGGGCTCTCTTTTCGCATCAAACTCGACTTTGGACGACGGGGAAAACTCTCCACCAACTATACCGCATTGCGCTTGTACAATGCCAAACGTTCAGTTCCTGCAAAGGTCAATCTGTAAGGCTCTTTTTTCCCTTGATATCCATAAATCGAGTGGGCCTGATGCAGTTCCACCCATTGTGCTTCGGACGTGTGCTCCTGAATTGGCACCAGTTCTAACGCGCCTTTTTCGGCTCTCTTACACTACTGGCGTCGTCCCGAGCTCTTGGAAGACAGCCCTTGTCCACCCGATCCCAAAAAAAGGCGATCGCTCAGATCCGTCCAACTACAGGCCAATAGCTATCACCTCTTTACTCTCCAAAGTAATGGAGTCCATTATAAACCGAAAGCTCTTGGGGTACCTAGAAGAGAACCAGCTACTAAGTGATCGCCAGTATGGTTTTCGTCGCGGTCGTTCGGCTGGTGATCTTTTAGTGTACCTTACTCACCGATGGGCGGAGGCAGTCGAGAGTAAAGGGGAGGCACTAGCAGTTAGCTTGGACGTATCGAAAGCCTTTGACAAGGTATGGCACAGGGCTCTTCTTTCTAAACTTCCATCATACGGGCTTCCTGAGAAATTGTGTTCATGGGTTGCCAGCTTCCTTACTGGGCGTAGCATCAGAGTCGCAGTCGACGGTTCGTGCTCCGACATGAAGCCCGTGAATGCTGGAGTCCCGCAGGGGTGTGTGTTGTCCCCTACTCTGTTTCTTCTGCATATCAATGACATGTTGCATAACAACAGCATTCATTGCTATGCAGACGATAGTACTGGGGTAACGCTCTACACCGGGCGAGCTAATATTTCTCTGGAAAGCGTCATCGAGAGCCGGAATAAACTTGTGACTGACACCGAGAACATGTTAAGTCATGTCTCGAATTGTGGCCGACATAACCTAGTCCACTTTAACCCCTCAAAAACACAAGTTTGCGCATTTACCGCAAAAAAACATCCCTTCGTCGTACCTCTAAACTTTGAGGGAGCCCCCCTTGATACCAATCCGACTATTGGAATCCTTGGCGTCGATATTTCGAGTGACGTTCAGTTTCGTGGTCATTTGGAAGGTAAAGCTAAATTAGCTTCGAAAAAACTGGGTGTGCTTAATAGAGCAGGTCAGTATTTCACGCCGGCCCACCGCTTACAACTGTATAAAGCACAGGTCAGGCCGCATATGGAATTATGCTCCAATCTTTGGTCTGGAGCACCCCAATAGAAACTCCTTCCATTTGACCGCATCCAATGCAGAGCTGCTCGAATTATCGACGACGTGGATATTTCAGGTCGGCTCGATCCACTGGCTCTTCGGAGAGACGTTGCGTCTCTCTGTATATTGTACCGTATATATCATGGGGAGTGTTCTGAGGAATTGTTCGGCTTGATCCCTGCCGCTGATTTCCTTCACCGCACTACACGCAATCGAC
Organism: Scoparia ambigualis; assembly: GCA_963921215.1. Taxonomy (NCBI): domain Eukaryota; kingdom Metazoa; phylum Arthropoda; class Insecta; order Lepidoptera; family Crambidae; genus Scoparia; species Scoparia ambigualis. The sequence continues at coordinate 30,795,929 of OY992514.1, forward strand.
TGTCATTCCATCCACATCACCTTGATGGATGGCGGTCTACTACTGTGCGTTTTTCAAGAAATTTCTTGCATTGATCTACAGTGTTGTGGAACCAGCTCTCGGCGGCGGTATTTCCGGACCGTTACGACTTAGTGATCTTCAAGAAACAAGCCTATTCCTTCCTTAAAGGCCGGCAACGCGTCTGCGATTCCTCTGGTCTTGCGGGTGTGTCCATGGGCGGCGGTGATTACTTTCCATCAGGTGACCCGCTTGCTCGTTTGTCTCCCTCTGCTATAAAAAAAAATAATTCAAATTCATTTTTATAGAAATAAACTTTTACATTCTAAACAGTATAGTTTTACAAGAAGTCGCTCAAAAACTGACGCCGGTGTTGAGCTTTTATTTCAAATATTTGATGCCTGGGAGGATTCACAGGATGCCCTAGGGGTATTTTGTGATCAAAGAAAGGCTTTTAAAAAAGCTTATTATAAAATGTCAGATTACACAGAAGACAAAACAGCTTGGCTCTGAACTGAAATGCTCCAAGTACTCCAAAAGCTATTTCTAATTGTATATAATTAATTAATTAGTACCGTATATTTTATATTCAAATTATTATTTTGTATTTTATGACCTGGCAACGATTTGTTTTTTCACTGGTTTTTTGTTTTGTAAATGTCGTTGCTTCTGTGCACTGTGGTTTCTTGCGCCCGTTCTTTGCCACAGTTGTAACATGACGTCATGAATGGGGTGGTAGTGGTAAAAATTTGGACGATTCAAAGTACATACTAATTGAGTTTATTGAATAAATATATTTTGAGTTTGAGTTTGAGGTTGAAGGATGTGGGGGTTAGTATCAGCGTTAAAGGGGAAAACCATGTTATTAAATTTGTGAAACAAAATAAGCAAGTTAGTGTAGAAGTTAAGCCGTTAGAATGTGGAGAATTGGGAAATGCTCCGTCTGAAATACAAATAAAAATAGAGTTGGACTTGAAAGATCTAAGGAAACTGGAAAGCCTCTTACAAAAGTATTCAAAATTGTTTTCGTCTAAACTTGGGAGGGCCAACTGTTATGAACATGTGATAGAGATGGAAGAGCATGCTCCTATAGTACAAAGATCGTATCCAGTGCTTTATGCGTATAGGAAAAAAATGGAAGCAAAGCTAAAAGAAATGGAAGGTCAGGGTGTAATTAGTAGAGCCTGCACGCCTTATTGTAGTCTGTTAACGTTCACGCTGAAGGGAGATGGAACGATACGTGTATTACTAGATGCCCGTGGGATTAATCAGCATATGGTAGCAGAGACTGAGAAACCTACGTTACAGTTAGATGTGATCAATTCCATCCATGGGCCTAATTACATTACTACCATAGATATGAATAGTGCTTATTTCGAATTTCCAATATCGTTAGGCAGTAAAAAGTATACAGGGTTTAACGGAAAATCTTATGTTTATAATGTACTACCGCAGGGACTAAAGACAGCAGTGGGTAGCTTTAGTAGGGCTATGGATATAATATTAGGTCCAGACGTACGGGAGTTATGCGTTAATTATTTAGATGATCTGGCCGTCATAACTAAAGGAACCTTAGGACAACATTTAGAACACCTAGATACAATACTAGGGAAGTTAAAAAAGGCAAGGCTGACATGCAACAAAGAAAAGTGCCGGTTCTTAAGTAAAGAGAGCAAAATCCTAGGTTATATTATTTCAACGAAACGGATTAGTACAGATCCTGAGAAGGTAAAGGCCATCCAGAACTATCCACGACCTAGGAAGATAAAACATCTACGGGGATTTCTAGGGATGTGTTATTTCTACAGAAAGTTTATAACACAATATAGCTTTCTCAGTAGACCGCTATGTGAGTTATTAAGGAAGGAGGTGAAGTGGCATTGGGGAGAGGTTGAGCAGGAAGCTTTTGACAATATTAACTGGCTTACTTACTTAATTATTACCTGGCTTACTAATGACATTAAGCTCATTATGGCCAGGCGCAATGCTGCTAAGGCACGGTTCAAGAAGGAGCCGTCGGACGTAAATCGGAGTAGATATAGAGAACTGCGAAATCGGTGTAGTAGATTGTGTAGGGATGCGCAGCGTCGTCACATACATTCTTCTGTTACAAATGGTGATCCTGCTAAAGTATGGTCATTCCTAAATTCTCTCGGTATCGGTAAGTCAAAGATTTCTGTTCTTAATAACCTTGACCTTGCTTCCTTAAACCGTCATTTTTCAGCTCCTTCCTCCATCTCATACAATTTGAAACTAAATACACTTCGAGCACTGTCTTCTCTTCCTAACCAACAGCATCCTGCATTTTGCTTTCGCCCGGTCTCTAAACGCGAAGTTAAAGATAATATCCGGGCGGTCAAATCTAATGCTGAAGGCATGGATGGGATTGGCAGAAGGATGATTCTACTGGGGTTTGAGGTTCTTGCCCCGATTCTTCATCACGTTTTCAACTTCTCGCTCAGTACCGGCAGTTTCCCTAGCTGCTGGCGCCAAGCCGTAGTCATACCCATCCCTAAAACCTCGAATCCATCCTTACCTACTCATTTTATACCCATATCCATTCTTCCCTTCCTCTCCAAAATCCTAGAGCGTCTTGTCCTCCACCAAGTCAGTGCATTTGTTAATTCAAAAATAAATTTCTCAGTCCTTTTCAATCCGGCTTCCGCCCGGGACACAGTACGACCACTGCGCTGACTAAAGTATCCGATGACATACGTCTGGGAATGTCGAATCAACGCATGACAGCGCTTGTTCTTTTAGATTTTTCTAATGCCTTTAACACAGTTGACTTCGATATTCTCCTGGCAATGCTAAAGTCTCTCCTAGTGTCAGATTCGGTACTGGAGTGGTTTCGTGGGTACCTTTTCGGGCGGCGGCAGTGTGTTCGTGCCAATGACAAACTGTCATGTTTTAGCGATGTCACTGCCGGTGTACCACAGGGCGGTGTCCTTTCTCCTTTCCTCTTTTCGATATTTATCAACTTTCTTACTCCACTCCTTTCCTGTCAATTCCACTTGTATGCTGACGACCTGCAAATCTATTCTCAATCCTCCGTCGATGATATTGACAGTATGATCGCCAGTCTTAACGCTGACCTTGTGACTATTTATGAGTGGAGTCGAACCCATGGCTTAACGGTCAACCCCGACAAGTCACAAGCCATCATCTTCGGGGGCACTAAACAAATAGCTAAATTGGATAAAATATCTATCCCTGCGCTGGCGTTCAACGGCGTCTCATTGAACTACTGCCGCACTGTCAAAAACCTAGGTGTCCTCTTCGACTCCACTCTTTCCTGGTCTCCTCAAGTGTCTGAGATGAGTCGAAAAGTGTTCGCTTCCTCTGGCTCGCTTCGGAGGTGGAAAAACTTGCTTCCTGTACGGACCAAGGTAGAGCTTGCGCAATCTCTCCTTCTTCCGATCTTGGACTATGCTGATGTTTGCCTCGTTGACTTGAATGAGGATTTGCTTGATAAGTTACAACGCCTACAAAACCTCTGCATCAGGTTTATCTACGGTTTGCGTAAGTTTGACCATGTGTCTCAATTCAGGCGTGAGCTTGAATGGTTACCGATTAGATTGCGTCGTGAAGAACATGTTCTTATTCTTGTCTACAACGTGCTGTATGATCCTCGATCCTTCTTATCTTAAAGACTGTTTCCGGTTTCTCGGTGAGGATCACAATCGTGGTCTAAGGTCCAAATCAGATAATGTGCTAAAGGCTCCTTTCACTCGATCCGGATACTTTAAGTATTCTTTTACTGTCCAAGCTACATTCCTTTGGAACAAATTACCTTCTGAAATCCGTCACTCCAAGTCTAGGTATAATATGTATGTTAATATATTAGAATTTGTATGTTTATATTATTTATGTATCTCTTATGTTATTACGTAATATATATCATTAGATCTTGTGCACTTTCCCTATCTCCTTCATATTATGTCCATAAACCAAAGGTTGTCTGGAAAAGATCGCTCTTAGCGATAAGACCGCCATTGCCCATACTAGTATTAAGATTGTGTCATGTGTAACTGTTTCTTGTGTATGTGCAATAAAGTGTTTATCTATCTAAGAAGTCAATATGTAGTAATTCGCGGCCATACAAGGAACACCCGCTTTTGGTCCAAAGATTGTAACTAGTGGCTTATGGTCAGTACGTAAAAGAAATTCCTGCCATACAAATATTGGTGAAACTTCTTAACGGCAAACACAATAGCGAGCGCTTCGCGTTGTATTTGACTATATTGTTGTTCGGCCGGTGTGAGCGCGCGCGACGCGTAGCTGACGGGCCGTTCGGCACGGCCGTCCGGGCCGGCCGGCTGCGCCAGCACTGCCCCCACCCCGCGGGCGCTTGCGTCACACGTTACTATCACCTGCTTATCTTGATCATAGTGCGAGAGCACGTCTGCGCTCGTTAATATTTTTTTTAGTAAACTAAACGCGTCTTTGCATTGTTTATCCCAATTCCAATCAGTCGATTTTTTCAATAGTCTATATAACGGGGCCAAGTTCGAACTCATGTTTTTAATAAACTTAGCATAAAAATTTACCATCCCTAAGAAAGACCGTAACTCAGTTACACTGTTTGGTGTAGGTAACTTAACTATAGCTTTTATCTTGTCTGTATCCGTATGAATTCCATTTTTATCAATAATGTAACCTAAGTATGACACAGAGTCTGCAAAAAACGCATATTTCTTTTTGTTTAATCTGTAATCCGTTTTTGCGCAATCGTTCAAAAACAATTTCGAGCGTTTTCATGTGATCCATAGTATTACTTGCCATTACCAGTAGGTCATCCATAAAAACTGATACTCCTGGGATATTTCTCATAATATTTGCCATAATACGTTGAAATATTGCTGGACTCGATGCTAATCCGTACACAAGTCTGTTATATATAAATAAACCACGATGTGTATTGATAACAGTGTATTTTTTCGAGTCGTCTAGTTCAATTTGATTATATGCAGAAGATAAATCGATTTTCGAAAATTGAGTGCCCCCATTTAAATCTGCAAATAATTCTTCCACCCGCGGTAACGGATACTTATCAACCAACAAAGAGGGGTTCAAGGTTACTTTATAATCGGCACAAATACGTAATTAACCATTGGGTTTACTTACGACTACCAGCGGCGTAGCCCACTCCGAGAAGTCGACAGGCTCGATCGTGCCGTTGAGCAACATGTTGTCTAGCTCCCGGTCTACCTGGTCGCGCAGCGCGTACGGCAGCGGGCGCACCTTGCAATACACTGGCCGCGCACTCTCTCGCACATGCAGCGTCGCCTGACCACCCGTGTACCTTCCCAGTTGTTCATCAAACAATTCTTTATACCTATCGAGTAAAGATGACATACTGTTAGAATTTTTTAAATTTTAAACACCGCTTATACCACTATTATGAAATACAAGCAATTGTACCCTAAGTTCAGACAACCACTGTCTTCCCAACAAAGAAGTAGTGCCCCTTCAATTACTTTACATTTCTGCGTGGGTAGTTGTAATTGATAACACCTGTTTTTAAGAGCTCTTAAAGAATATTTTATTATTTTTTAATTATTAATTGTACATAACTGAGAGTGAATAATCTTAAATGATAATCTAAAGGATCTACTCGCCAACTGTTATCTCCTGCTAAAGTAACTTCTTTCACAAGCAAAAACAATGGAACATCTGAAGCAGTCACTCACTGAAATGATGACACTTTTTAACACGCGAATGTCAAACTATGAAGCTGAACTGCAGAAGGCACCACCCACTACAACCACCACAATAAGTCTGGCAACAGATTTCTCCACCTTCAAGAGTTTTATCGCTGAGTCCCTAAGCTGCTTTCAGCGCCAAATCGAAGTCCTTGCCAACAGTGTTGATCGGCTGGAGATGCGGAGCCGAAGAAAGATGCTGCTGCTGCATGGTGTGGCTGAGCAACAGAACGAGAACACCTCTCAGGTGGTGGTCAAAATGCTTCAAGACAGCTTGAAGATTAATAATTTCAAGATTAGTGATGTCAAGCGTAGCCATAGGATGGGGCGGTCTACAGTAGGTCAGAAACCAAGACCAATTGTTATCAAGTTCCAAGACATTACTCTTCGTGATAAGGTGTGGTTTGCCAAAGCTCTGTTTAAGGGTACCGGGTTCACTATGTCAGAATTCTTGACAAAGACGAGACACGATACTTTCATGAGTGCAAGAGAAAGATTTGGCATAAATCGTTGCTGGACAAGAGAGGGCTATGTCTTCGTCCTCGGTCCGGATAGCACGCGTCATTGTGTTTCATCACTTGGAGAGCTGAACGGGATCGCCACGGAGACTGAGCCATCAAAACCAGCCTCCGCTGCATCTAAACCAACATCAACGGTGAGAAGCAGGCGTGTGGCGGCGACAACAGTCCGGAAGTAGCCGTGCCTCAGTCATGAAGTACCTGTTCGTATTTTCATTCATTATTCTTTATGCTTTGTTGCTTTTCTTACTAACCCTCGCTTTACTAACAATTTTTACTTGTGTACGTAGGTTTCTTGTTAAAATATTGTAGGTACGTAGGTAGGTATCTAATTAATAATTTCCTCTTTGATCTCACTGTTTTGTAGTTTGTCACTCACTCATGCCACTGTCAATGTCAAGTTTTTTATTTTTATTTTTATTTTTTTCATTTTTTGTACCGCGAAGGAACAGGCTAAGGTCAGAGACCATACTGCCTAGTCATTAGTTTTTTTTTATTTCTTTTTTCCCTTGATGATAATGAGGGTTTATTCGGGCTGGGGTCCGCTATTTTTATTGTTATGCTTTTTCGCTTTGCTTGTCATGTTCCAGTACGTGTCTTTTGCTCGAACGCTATATTTGTTTGCTTTTTTAAATTATTTTTGCTGTGTTTAGTTTAAGTTCTTATTTTATTAGTTAATTAGATTACGCAAACAGTAACTGGCGGGTGGACAATATTTAGTTTGGTTTATTTATTTTATTTTAAATTAAATTATTATTGTTACTTATTTGTTTATATCACAGACATTATATCGACATATTAGTATTTTGTATTTAGGTTTTTATTATATATTGTAATTTAAATTTAGTTCTAGTTTTTAATAATATTATATGTAATTTTGTTATGTCTAAACTTAGTAGCAGCGATACGGATGGCTTTTTATCGGCTTGCAGTAGTGATGACAGCTTTTCTAGCATTCCCACTCTCTCTGAGAATCTAGCGTCCCAGTTCTATGGTCTAGAAATTTTTTTTAATGTTGTTCATATAAATGCTCAAAGCATTCCGGCACATTTCTCCGATATACTGACAAGCTTTGATGGTAATTATATACATGCCGTTCTGGTATCCGAGTCATGGCTTAAGCCCTGTCTCCCTTCTACTTCTTTCTCCTTGCCTGGTTTCCATCTAATTAGAAATGATCGTGTTGTCGGCGGCGGGGGTGGTGTTGCCATTTATCTTCGCTCAAACATTTCTTTCTCTATTGTTGATGTGTCAGCACAGCCACCGCCGTCTACTGCGGGCGAGCATCTCTTCTTGGAAATTACTCTTAATAGCGCCAAAATTCTTCTTGGTGTTTATTATAGTCCCTCCTCACGCATCAACTACTTTTCATCTTTCGAAATCCTACTTGAAAAACTTACTCCCTCTTACAGTCACACCATTATTATGGGCGACTTTAACACCTGTCTTCTCAAAAATGATTGCCGCTCTTCTGCACTTCTCTCTATCTTGCACTCCTGTAACTTATCTGTTCCTTCATTAAATGCTACTCACTATTTTCCCAACTGCTCCCCATCTCTTCTAGACCTTTTAGTTGTCTCTTCTCCTGATCACATTGCTAGGCATGGACAGTGTTCTGCTGATGCATTTTCCTACCACGATCTAATCTTTCTTTCGTACAAGATTCGTCCTCCTAAAAATATTCACAAAACTCTGTTGCAACGCAATTTTAGTGGCGTAAATGTTGACAAACTTCGTAAGGATGCCATCAATATTGACTGGGCACCGCTTTTTGAAGCTGAGTCGGTGGATGAGATGGTTGCTTTTTTTGCCTCTAACATCATAAAACTTTACGATGAGCATGCTCCAGTTCGCGCAGTTAGACTGAAACATCCTCCATCACCATGGCTCACAGATGACATCAAGGCCCTCAGCCACAGGAAATCTGTTGCCAAGTGTAGATATAAGCTTAAGCCTACTTCATACAACCGGGAAAGATATGTTGCTATTCGGAATCACTGCAATAAGGTGTGTAGGAATGCGCAACGCCACTTTATCCATAATTCCGTTGAAGACGGAGATCCAGCCAAAGTCTGGAAATTTCTTAATACCTTGGGCATTGGTAAATCACGTCAAGCTTCGACTCCTAAAGATTTGGATATTAATTCTTTAAATAAACATTTCTCTTCCTCTACCAATTTTGATACGGTTACTAAAACCAACACTTTAAACTTCCTTTCAAGTATTCCTAGCCCTAATTATGCTCCATTTGTCTTTTCTACTTTCACCGATTGTGACGTTAAGAAGAGCATATTGTCGATCTCTTCAAATGCAGTGGGTGCCGATTGTGTCAGTCGAAAGATGATATTACCTATCCTTGATGAAATCCTTCCCGTCATCTCCCATATTCTCAACCTCGGCATATTGCGCTCTATTAACGTATCTCCAACGGTGATTGACTGGTTTCGTAGTTACCTGTTTGGGCGCCGGCAGCGTGTTCGTATTGACGACACCTTCTCTAGATGGTGTGATACGTCTGCTGGTGTACCGCAGGGTGGCGTTTTATCTCCCATGCTCTTTGCTATTTTCATAAATTCTATCTCAAATCATCTAACTTCCTCCTACCACCTTTATGCAGATGACCTACAGATTTATATGCAAGTTCCCGTAGAACAATTAGATGTAGCTATCACTACACTTAATTCTAACTTGGCTGCAATTTGTGAATGGAGCAAATCTTTTGGACTTCAAGTAAATCCCACCAAAACACAAATCATATGTATTGGCAGCCCTAGAATGACATGTAGAATCGATGAGTCATTGTTACCTAAGATTTATTTTGATGGTGCTGAGCTGTATTTGAGTGACTGTGTCAAGAACTTAGGTATCATGTTTGACAAAAATTTAACCTGGAGCCCTCAATTACAAGAACTTAGTCGCAAAATGTTTGCATCTGCGGGGTCTTTGAGAAGACTTCGCAATTTTCTACCAACCGCCACTAAAATTGCTCTTGCACAGTCTCTTCTTCTTCCCATATTGGATTATGCCGATGTCAGTTATATCGATCTCACAGAGGAGCAACTTAATAAACTTGAGCGTCTTCAAAATTTTAGTATACGATTCATATTTGGACTTCGCAAATATGATCATGTTTCCGAGTTCCGTACGAAACTCAAGTGGTTGCCTATTCGCCTTCGCCGGAATGCTCATATTCTGTCCCTCCTTTTCAATATTTTGTTCAACCCTACCACTCCCTCTTATCTTAAAAATCGTTTTAAATTCTTGTGTGACTCTCACTCACGATCATTAAGATCTGCACATAACCTGATACTCGAGATGCCCGCACATTCTACAAAATTTTATGACAGGTCTTTCACAGTACTGGCTGCTCGTTTGTGGAACAATTTGCCTTTGACAATCAAAATGGCCAAAACGCTACCGATTTTCAAGAAACTGGTCAATAATTATTACTTGTCCTTATAGCCACCCGTTTAGTAAGATCGCTACATTATGTAGTTTAGATGCTATTTATTTCTAATTATATAATATATATATGTGTATTTAAATATATTTATGATCGATGTGTATATGTATATATGAGTATGTATATAATATGAATGTATTTATTTAAGTATTTTATTATATTATACTTATTAAACATTAGTCTTACTATTATATATTAATTATTATAATAATATCCATGGTGCACTACAAGCCCACTTTTAATTTTAAATCAATCTTGTCCATCCAAAGGTTGTCTGGAAGAAATCACTTTTAGTGATAAGACCGCCATTTGTACGTCTACTTATATATAGTTGTATTTTTGTTTGTTGTCAAAAATGTTTTTCTTGTGGTGTACAATAAAGTATATTTATCCTTATCTTTATCTTTATTACATATAAGTCTAACTCTTTAATACAATTAGCATATTTAACTTTAGGTTTTATAATACCTATAGGCCTCACCTTACTACCATCATAAAAGCGCAATGTTACAGAACACGTTTTTATCGGTAATTGCCTAAACATATCATCATAAGTACATTTGCTTATGCACGATAATGCACTGCCTGTATCAACCTCCATTAATAACGTCTTATTTTCTATGAGCATTGGAATGCTTACCGCTGGATAACTTCTTAGCGACATTTGATAAACCGCTTTCTCTTAAGACGAACCCTCTTTGGCATAGTGTTCTTCATCCTCAGGCTCCGCGTAGTACTGGCCTGACTGCGCGCGACTATTTCGCAGGTAGTTATTTTTATATTTTTCAGTGCTTCCTCGGTTTTCTTTCTTGTTAAACGAATGTTTCCCTTGCCTCTTATCTGGACACATCCGCTGTAAGTGGTCCATCCGCTTGCATCTGCTACATTCGTATGCACGGAACCTACAATCTTTGAGCGTGTGATAGACGGAACCACAGCAAGTACATCGGTCTCCCCCGCCGATCCCGCGCTCGTTACTTACGCTCGCACGGCTAAACGACACGCCGTGCAGGTCTTCCTGTACCCTCGTCAGTTCTGTCCGTGGTTTTTCTACAACTGCAGAGTTTCTCTCCGCAGCCTCTAAGGCTGTTGCTAGTGAGATTGCCTTGCTGTACGTTAACCCAGCTTCTGCAAATAACCTCTGCCTGATGATGTCATTGGCTAACCCGCAAACCAGTTGATCTCGCATATTTTCTTCAAGCGTGCTACCAAATTCACAAAATCTTGATAAGCGCTTTAGTTCTGCCACGTAGTTGGCAATACTCTCCCATTCGAGCTGACGTCGTTGCCTGAATTTGTACCTCTCTGCCATTTCTGATGGTTTAGGTTGTAAATGATCGCCTACGATCTTCACAATGTCTTGAAAACCCAGGCTCGCTGGTGTTCGCGGGCTAGTTAAATTCACAATTAGTTCGTATGTTTTATCACCAACGTTCGCGATCAAAGTAGGCACGTGCAATTCCGCCTTTATGTTATTAACCACAAAGTACATTTTTAACCGATCACAATATGTAAACCAGTTACCGCTGTCCACGTCGAATTCCGAAATTTTGCCGATTGACATCTTTAGCACTGATTCTGTACGTAATTCACAACACGCGTAGATTTTATTCGTTATCCTCGTCGCCAAATAGTGTGTTCTGAAGGAGTGAAATGAAAAGCGTCCGTTCTGTATCGAGTATATTGCGAGACAAAGTTCACCCAGATATTTGATAGTTACCCTACGTTACAAATAATGTTTATTCTACCCACTATACATACACAACACTTATGATCATTATTATTTAAACAAAAACGAATGTGTTAAGTATTGAAACTTTATGTGATACAACATAGTTAAACTTAGTTTAAATAATTAAATTTCATACAAATAGTGAGGATTTGAGGAGGCAGATGTTAAACATCTTTCCGTCGGTCCTCGTGTGTGATGGATACCCTGTTGGCTATCGCCGAAAGCGGTATGTAATATAAGCGAGAAGTATATACCAAACAGGGTAGGAGCCAGGACACAACCCTGTCGCACTCCTCTGGGGACCTCGAACGGTTCTGATAGATTTCTATTAAAAACCACTGACCCCTTCATGTCCTCATGGAACGATGCCACGAGACGAAGAAGCTTAGGTGGACACCCAATGCTCTCGAGCGCTGTGTACAATCCTTTCCGGCTGACCGTATCGAAGGCCTTATTAAGGTCAACGAAGGCTGCAGCTAAGGGGATCTTTTGTTCACGACACTTCTCTTGCATTTGGCGAAGTGTGAAAATCATGTCAACTGTGGAACGCCCGGAGCGGAAACCACACTGTGACTCAGGATAGACGCGCTCTGCAAGCTTTTGGAGTCTTGATAGAATGACTAGGCCAAAAAGCTTGCCAACTACGCTCAAAAGAGAGATACCGCGGTAGTTGTTACAGTCGCCGCGGTCACCTTTCCCTTTGTATAATGTGATGATGTTAGTGTCACGCATATCCCTAGGCACACCTCCCGCGTCCCAGCATTTACACAATAGATTGTACAAGATTGGTCTCACGCATTCGAGTTTAACTATTTCAGCTTGGGTGCCGTCGCCGCCAGGACTCTTCCCGCGCTTAAGCCGATTGACAGCCTTGGTGAACTCCTCTACAAACGGTGGATCATCTAACTCGGTCATTACATCCAGTTTGGGCATGTTTTACACAGCCTCCGGATGTATGTCGACTGGACTCGAGTAGAGATCGGTGTAGTGCTCGACCCAGCGGTCAAGTTGATTTTGGCTATTTAGGATGATAGCACCATTCACGTCCTTGAGAGGAGCTGTCTTCTTGGCGACAGGTCCAAGGACCCTTTTGATGCCTTCATAAACACCGCTTATGTGTCCACTGTCGACACACAATTGCATGGTGCGACCGAGTTCTGACCAGTACGAGTTAGCAAAGTACCGTGCACTTCGTTGAAGAGCAGCTTTTGCGTTACGAAGTGCTTTTTCAGTCTCCGGAAAGGGATTAATGCGGTGTCTTAGGGCAGCATCGCGCTTGGAGTCAAACAGAGGTGGTAGATGTTCAACGTTTTCTGTAAACCAGTCCTGGGACTTGTTTTTCTCAAATCCGAAAACCTCAGCGGCGCTTTCAGTCAGTAGTTTTTTGACACTTTTCCACTACAAACCGAAGTAATTGGTTAGCCAATTAAGTATGTGATGGCTGCTGCAACTGAAGTGGTTGTATTCGCTTTTGTTTCCCAGTTCCCTACAGAGACCATATTTGTCCTTACATTAACTATAACAAATTGATGAATATGCAGTCTAGACGTACCCTCCACTTTGCTTGTTTGCTATTTGGCATTGTCAAGTCACAAGACCCATCATATTTATACGAAAAGCTCCAATTTTCCCTACGACCATGTAAAGATGCCTCTCGTCTTGTATGCCCAAGTCATAGAACAAAGCTTTCAGAGGTAGCTTCCGTTATTCATCCACAAAATGTTGAAACAATATCCCTTCCTCCTTAAGGAATTCCGTTACTGCTGGCTCATTTAAGCGAAATTATAGTAAATACTTACTACATCTACAATGTTCACCCTGAGTATATGCGACATGCTTGCAATTCCATGTTTTAGGCTTAATTGTATAATGTATGTGGGTATAGAAATATTATAATTGTATGCTCTTTTATGTATTGTTAATTTCATGGTTGTCATAATAATATGTAGTCGGTCAGATGTGTACCTTGTTTAGTTTGTTTAAGTTTAAAGTTTTTGTTTTATTGTAAATAAAAAAAAAAGATTTTTAGTGGGTATCCACGTAAGATAAGCGTCGTAAGATTGGGTTTATCCAATGACATTTTGCTGAGTGAAGGCCCTTTGGTACCTCGATGTTTTATGTTATGTTTTATAAATTGTTAATTGTTCTGTGTTTTGCTATGTTTCATTTTTGTGTTAAATGTATTTTCTTTTTAAATTGTACCAATAAACGTTTTTCTATTCTATTCTATTCTAAGTTGATTCAGACCTTCCAATATTGTTGATGTTTTCCCACTAAAATATATTTTTTCCATCTCCATCTTTCGGCTTCTCTGCAGTGGTGACCCCGGCGTAATCTCAACACGCCCATACCCTTCGGCATCCCTAAATAGTTTTCTGTACAATAGAATAAACTTTTCTTTATGTATTTACCGCTTGAACAAAGTACAATGTAAAAAACCGTACAAAATAGGCTAAAAGGGCAAACATATGATGAGACAGAGAACATATTATTAGTAATTACATAATTTTTCAGACTATTTAGAAAATAGTGCTGATTAATTAGAGCAATAAATAATATTATTCGAGGTGTCCATTGTTACGTTGTAAATTCTGGTCCCTGTCTGCCTTTGCTAATCTACAATAAGGGTTCGCAATAATTAAACAATAGTTACCTGAAATCATTGTTGATAAATTATCGGGTTTCCAAAAACATTAATCATTGTAGTTTGTTTGAATTGAATCCATTATTTCTTCATAATATAGACATGTAGCTTTGGCTGACACATTACTAGAAAAACTTTTATTGCGTTTTCAATTAATACACCTTTGGAAATCCGTTTTGGCAAGACTAACGTTAGATTTAAAGAAATTAAGTTAATTTCTGTGTTTGTTTACATTTTGATTTATTTTGACATTTGTCGGAGACAATTTCTGACAGCCCATAGACACATAGAGGCGGAGCGAAATTGCTATCAAAAAAGTATTTAAAATTATCACTTCAATTTTAAATAATAGCCGATACAGTTCGGATTATAAACTACTTAATAAATTAATATTTATAATATTTCCTTTCGGTAATTAAATTGAAATAAATAAATCCGGAAATGGAACTATTTTTTCTATAAAGACTTTTATCTAGAACATTCGATTGTGATAAATATTTTTTATCTGGATATTGTCTCTGCCCGTAGGGGTAGCCAGAGAGGAAAGTAATACTCAGTAATATTTAGACAGGGTAAATAGTCCGGGAAATTTAATTTCAATATAATAAAAAAAACGCATTTCACATTGCTAAACGTTAAATTTTTTAGTTCATGTAGTTGGATTTATGACAGATTCTTTCAGTGTCAGGACGAGTGGTTAAAACGTCATATTTGACGTTTTGGTAGTTTGAAGGAAAAGTTCTCAAAGAACAGAATGTTAATAATTTCCACATTTTCAGGTAAAGATCCTAGGATAGCCGTCCATTTTTAGGGCTTCCGGCTGAGTAAAATCGCGGAACAGAGATTCATTCTCGTCGTTGTGGTCCAAGTAGTAGCTGGAAGAATCATTTTACTAAGGTAGGATTTTATTGTGAAATGATATCAGGGAAGTAAAAGGGTTTTTTTAGAGGGAGTGTTGGGATGGTATGGTCTACAGTGTGTTGTAATTCCAGGAATCCGTGCGCACATCACAAGTTCCAGCCCCCTTGCAGCCCGGCCGCCACGCGCCACGTAAGCCTTATCACAGCGCGTAAGTATAACTTAATCATTGTTCATAAGTGTTTCCGTCAAGCTCTGTGACCCATAGGCTCAATTATAACTAAGAATCCAGAAATTCGATTCTGAAGGTTTTTGAATCATTCCGTGGCAACTTGTATCGCCAAGCCATGTGGCATGTGTGTCAACCCTCTTTAGAAAGTGGATACTCCATCACCCAACAATAATCTAGCATTGTTTAGTCGAATATAAGGCCTTGTTGTACCTTGTGTCCTAGTTAAATGTGAAAAAACACTAAATTTAAAAAATGGTGTTACCTAGTAGTGAACTAGTGTTAGTTTATAGTTGTACCACAACGCAGGGATGCTAGGAACACACCAGTTAAGTAGCGAGTCCCTGAATCTGATATGTTGATGCTCAGGTTTAAGATGGAAGACTGCGGGACCAAATTCGTTCAACGATACGGATCTAAGTGTGGTATGTAGTGCTAAGACTCCGTATTGTCCGTATAATTCCAGGTGCTTCGAGAAGTCCGCCTCGCCACCAGGATTCAGAGCTGTTCCTAAAGCCTGGACGCGAAGCGTTTTGTCGGGGTCCCAACCGCAACCTTTAGAGTCGGCTGAAAAGCGAGCGGACACCGCCCAGCGGATTAGCAGGCGTAGACGGTTTTTTCTTAACCCCACATTTTTCATTTTAATACCACAAATTTTTAAGTAGGGAATCATGCCCTCCATCCAATTTAAGAGAGTTGGTAAACTTATCAACCTTTGAGGATCTGCGAGTTCGATCTGTATTGCGAAGTTGTTGGTTAACGTCGTCTCCCAGGTCCGGGAGTCAGATCGGGTCGACTATACGATCCTGGCGACCATTATTTTTAATTTTATTTCGGTATAACCCCACGGTTCCACGGTCTTAGGTTTTTATACGGTTAATCTGGTTAAACGCCAACTTTATTTTTTTTACTGGTTTTAAGGTACTGGTTTTATCCCAACCACCCACGACCATAGCTCTTACCGCTAAAGTATTAGCTGGCTGGTTAGGTAGTAGAAGGAACACTATTATTAAATTTGTTTAAAATTAAAATTATCATCGGTCACTTTTGACTCATAGGATTTTCTTTTGGTTTAAGGTGAGTAATAGCTTTGTAATAAGGTTTAGATTAATTTAGACAGTAAATTAAAGTTGACAAAATTATTAGAAAATTTATTGGAATTTAATTTCAAATTGACCCGTCGGGGCAATTTCGACTGATAGTTTTTATTTGGTATTTTCGGTCTTATAAATTAAAATGAGGAAAGTAAATGATCACTACCTAATTGAATATAAGTAAAAATTGTTACTAACCATTATTTAGTTAATAGAAGTGACATAAAATTTATAATTTTATTTTATTGTTACTGAACGAAATTTAGTGTGTATTAGTTGTTCTTTTACAATATACTACCGAGCTGTTAAACATTTTATAGTTTTATTTTACAAAAACCCACTGAAGCTTGCGTTTGGGATTTTCTTCCTTTCCCTAAAAGGGACAAAATCTCAAATGTAACACCATATTGGTTGCATAAATTAAAGAGGCATATTTTAAGGCAGCTTAACATTTTTTGGCATTCTCTTCGTTGCGCATAACGTTCATAAAGGATAAATCATTTGGCATACTTAATCTCCCCTTATCTTCTTTTATAATAATGATATATTAGCATCAAATGATTATGCATAAATGTTTTTACAATAACGATTATTAATCATAACATTTATTGGCAGTCATACATAATAGCATACCATAATGTTAACATTCAGGGTAGATCTTAAATTTGAAATTTTCCTGTACGAATTTTATTTGGCCGAAAACGTTTTGTAATTTTTTGTTTTAAATAATTTTCTTTTTACCGAACACATAATTGACAAAGTTTTAAAATGCCGATTATCGATTGTTATTTTTTTCAAAATCTTTATGTTTTGAAATCCCACTTTACGTTTGGCCGAAGCTACTAATGCTGGATGATTAATTTTCCAAAAACACGTTTCCAATATTATAAAAATACAACATTTAAAATAATTGAAATCCATAACATAATCGAACAATTTGTAATCGTAGTAACGTTTAAGCATGTAAGCAAACACGCAGCGTGCAAGCAAGCATGCAGCATGCAAGCCAGCATGGAGCATGTAAGCAAGCTGCAGCATGCAAGCAAGCAAGCATGCAAGCAAGCATGCAGCAAGCCACCAAGCAACCAAGCATGCAACATGCAAGCAAGCATGCAGCAAGCATGCAACCAAGCACGCAGCATCATCCAAGCACGCAGCATGCAGCAGGCATGGTTTCTGTCACGGCTCCGTCCCTGCGACGCTCCGGCGGTCTCACGCGAGCTTATCGTCACAGATGGGTTTCGCTCACTACTGCAGTTTCGGCTTGCTGGCCGGCTTAGCCGGCCAGCCTCAGCTACGGCGCACACTGTTCTACGTAGTATGAGAAGCTTGGCCAAAATTATTTACCAATGTTTATGTACGAATTTCGATACACACGATTAGTTTTTGTTAAAATATAATGTTAAAAAGGTTTTTCAATATACACAAGTAAAATTTTTAAGTTCAGTTTCAGTTTCAGTTCAATAAACACAAGTTTTCCTTATCAATTTATACTGATTAACCGAAAATTGACCATTAATAAAGAATGCTAAGGCCTAAGAATAATAACGCATAGAACGATAGTCTAGTATTAGAAAACTGTCATGGCGTGAGGCAAGAAAAAATGGATGTAGGAGTAATTTACGCGTACTATCTCGGTGACACGCACACAAGTGTACAAGTAATGTTGCTAGAGGAATCAGATTTGCCCCAAAAGTAAGGAAATTGGAACTGTTGATAGATAGATAAGTTTAGATTATTAGTACTGACTCGGGCCGTTTCGGTACCAAGCTTGGTTTTACTGGCCTCATTTATCATGCGTGTTTTTCTATGGCTAAGGTTTTCTCTGGGGTCAGCTGATGTATTTCTACTGGTTTTACAGATGTTTTCAACTTGTAAGATTCTGGTGAAATAGCAATTTCTTTGATAATATAAGCAGCTCCAAGCTGACCGGCACTTCTTAAATTCATAGACGTAGCATAACATAATTCGGATGTTGAAGTTGACTGCTAAAACTTCACATTTACGTCGTTAGATCGGTATTTGTGCTTTAGAAAAGCGTACTTCGAATCCAGCTCTAAAATTACTTAGAATGTGTTTAGTTCATTTTAAACGCCTCTTTGGTCTAGTGGCTTAGCCACCGGTTTCAGGCCCAGAGGTCCCGGGTTCGATTCCCAGCGGGGGGTACATCTTTGTGTACTCGGTTTGGTTGGTGGTAGGGCTGTTGAGTCCGCCTGGCTAGCAACCACCATCTTATCTAAGTTTGTCGCCATAACAACGATGTTTATAGCATTGTTGTGTTCCGACAGTTTGGGATAAGATAGCCAGTTCCTCAGTGGTTGAGGATTCCGGGTGAAGCACGCTTCCACCTTCGGCCTTATCGTCACTTACCATCAGGTGAGATGAAGGCCAAGCGCTTACTCGTTGTAGATAAAAAAAAAAAAGTTCCATGTATTCATTTATGTTTTTAAGGTGGACATTGAGTTTTTTTATTAAGTATATGTTGTGTAAGGTGTTTAAATTTGCTTATAAACGACTTCACTGGACGTGAAAAACAATATTCGACCAACTCCAACCTAGTCATTGATAAAGTACCTAAAAGCAAAATGACAAAAAATCAACGAAATGCAGCTATTAGTCTGTCAATCAATAGTAAATACGTAAACGTATCTTCGTGAATATATGTAACCTACATGGTACTTATAACTTACAAATAAGTCACCAAGTTTAAAACAGGAAAACTACAGTGTTAAATAAACGTAAAGAGTCATGGCATAGTAAACATGAAATGGTACATAATATTCAGTTAATTAAATGTTCGTGTTCTAGCACAAGTTGTATGAGTGGCGGTAAAAGGCGGTAGATTTTTTAACAGAAATATATAACAGACATACTAAGCTACGTTTTCTCGAAACACACTATAGCACAGAAATGTACAGAACATCAACAAAAACGCTCGTCTTTAAGAAATTTTTACCTCGTTTTGTGCGAAGTCAAGTAACATTTTAATATATATGAAACTTATGATATCAATATGACATACTAAACAACACACACCTGCAGTAACAGAATCCATTATTAATAATTATAAATATTATCTATATTACAGAAAAATGGGACACGAATATACACAATATTTTGTTTGTTTTATTGCACTGCAACTAACGTCTCGTGAAACTGTGCTCGTTACGACAGAACATAAATTATACATACCTTATATTAGTATTCTTTAATGCATAATATATCCAACTACCCTCAGATACCGACCAATGTGAACAAATGTGATTTTTAAAATTTTTACTTATGGCCAAGCTTCCCATACTACGTAGAACAGTGTGCGGCGGCGAGCGTTAAGTCGGGTCCGCTGCTCCAGATTTTGAACAGAACATTGTTCGAAAACATAAATTACTCAATGGGCCACATTATTACTCAATGGGCCACGCCCCTTATTTATGTTTTCGAACAATGTTCTGTTCAAAAATCTGGCGCAGCGGACCCGGCTTTAAAATCACCTGCTCCTCAGCTCACGGACCGCTTCGCCCCTCCGCGCCTACGCGGGCTTAAATTACACTAGCGTAGGACAGACAAGATTACGTGGAGTCGGTTTGCCGCGATTCGTTTCTGTCACTGATTTTTGTAGCACTACCTTACTGAAAACACAAAGTATTAACTTTATAAGACATTTTACTTTATTTACCTAATAATAAAATATGTATATATGAAAAACAAAAAAAAACGGAAATCTGGGTATGATATTTTAGAGAAAAAGTTACTTCGAATTTTAATACTTCTAGAAAAGAAATTTATTGTGAGCAAAACATCTTCCGAAAGAAAAAAAGTAGTTTTGATAATCGGCTAATAGTTTTTCTGGGAAATGAAACGTATATAATTATATAATAAGTACATGGATTAGCAAAATTATGTATAAGCAACAATCTGGTATTTAAAACTTCATCATACCGTTTTCGAACAGTTGTACAAAAAACAAACAAATTCGTAAAGGAAAGTTTCGAATTTATGATAGGTTACCTACCATTTCTGTTGTCTAATAAAAAAAAATTACCTCGAAATTCGAGACAATAGCTATGCTGCGCTTCATCCATTATGCGTTTCGTATTAGAATAGAATAGAATAGAATATGTTTATTTGCATTTGACTGAACATACATATTAGTTATTGGAATATATTACAACTACAGTGTTGTGGAACCAGCTCTCGGCGGCAGTATTTCCGGACCGTAACGACTTAGGGATCTTCAAGAAACGAGCCTATTCCTTCCTTAAAGGCCGGCAACGCGCCTGCGATTCCTCTGGTTTTGCGGGTGTCCATGGGCGGCGGTGATTACTTTCCATCAGGTGACCCGCTTGCTCGTTTGCCTCTTTCTGCTATAAAAAAAAATCTACGTAATACATATTATTAAATATGTACACTAACCTCTATTACTTAACATAAGTCTTTTGTATGTAGGCTAAGTTTATACAGCAATAAATTATCTTATCTTATTATTATTCACTGAATAGGAAGAGCATGAAGTGGTGAAAGAAGATGTTCTTCGAGTGAGTCTCTAGACTTCAGATTGTATATGGCGCGGACTGCCCTTTTCTGTAGAATAAACACATCGTCAATATTAGCAGCGGAGCCCCATAACAATAAGCCATAAGACATCACGCTATGGAAATAACTAAAATAAACTACTCTTGCTGACTCAACAACAATTAGAAGCCTTATTTTCTTAACTGCGTATGCAACTGAACTCAGTGTTCCTGACAAGGTATCAATATGTGGGTCCCATTGTAAGCGTGAGTCCAGTTTAATACCTAGAAACACAGTAGAGTCTACTAATTCAACTACATTTATCGTTCATCTTAATTTGTGTGCTTACCAGTCTTACATTAGGTTAAGAAAATTTTACACACTGTGTTTTTGCTGAATTCTGTAATAATACAGCCTCACAAGGAATACCTACTTCAGTGCGAAAGCCGTATCATCGAATGTTGTTTGTTCGAAAACCTTCCATCGACAAGTCTATACTGCGACGTCTTGTTACTGCGATGTTTCGTTACATCGACAACAACAACTGTACTGCGAACGATTTTATTGCGAAAATATTTTACTGCGAAGCCTTGTTTAATCGACGTCTTGTTACTGCGATGCGATGTTATGTTACTTAGGCAAAACTTACTTTGAACAATTTTGCTGCGAAAACCAAGTACCTACATAGATTTTTTTTTCAAAACAATACCTTACGTTAGCTAAAAAAAATGTTTTGGAAAGTGAAGTTAATATTAAGTGATTTTTGCTGAAGCGTCTAAATTGTATAAGTTTTGAAAAAAATATAAGTAAATTATGGTCACTGAGCTAATTTGGAATATTATTGACATGTCATCTGCGAAAGAACACTAACTTGTATTCTTTCGCAGATGATATGTCAGTAATATTACTTTGCACGAATAAAAAAGACTTAAACTTTAATTTAAATGAAATAAAAATTACAATAGCAAATTGGCTTATTGATCATAATTTACTAATATTGTTTTCAAAACTTATACAATTTAGACCCTTTCAGCAAAAATCACTTAATGTTAACTTCACTTTCAGAAACAATTTTCTAAAAACTAAGGTTAGGTATCGTTTTGAAAAAAAAAAATGTATGTAGGTACTTGGTTTTCGCAGCAAAATTGTTCAAAGTAAGTTTTGCCTAAGTAACATAACATCGCAGTAACAAGACGTCGATTAAACAAAGCTTCGCAGTAAAATATTTTCGCAGTAAAATCGTTCGCAGTACAGTTTTTCGATGTAACGAAACATCGCAGAAACAAGACGTCGATTTAACAAGGCGTCGCAGTATAGACTTGTCGATGGAAGGTTTTCGAACAAACAACATTCGATGATACGGCTTTCGCACTGAAGTAGGTATTCCGTCTCACACAAGTTTCTAGCGAAGTAGGGCAGGTCATTTATGTAAATCAAAAAAGTAATGGGCTCAATATTGACCTTTGGGGCCCGCCTATTATATATAATAGTTAAGGGTGCTCCTAAAAAGACACAACACCATTAATAACAACTTTTTGAGTTCTATTCGACAAGTATGATTGAATAAGGCTCAGTGCTATTTTTAAAACACCATTATGCTCTAACTTATTAACGAAAGTTTCATGACTAACGCAATCAAATGCCTTCGAAAGATCACAGAAAATACCTATTGTAAATACCCTGGGAAAACAAAAGTATTAGTAAGAAGAGGTTTCAAAAGTCTAAAAAATATCATTGACACTTCGAAGTCAAAGCACATCGGTTATGTTTGCAGGATCAGCATCAGGAGTTTTATTACCGATATATGTAGTATATAAAGCTGAGCACCTTTACGAATTCTGGTTGACAGGAGGGCCAGCTAATACATGCTACAATCGAACGAGAAGTGGTTGGTTTGACAGTACAACGTTTGAGGACTGGTTTTTCAAAGTGGTCGTACCATATTTCTGTGAAGGTCCAAAAGCAACTTTAGGTGAAGGTCCAAAAGCAATACTGGGAGATAACCTGGCTAGTCATCTGTATGTAAAGGTAATACAGAAATGTGAGGAAATTGATGTTCGTTTCAAATTTCTCTCTGCAAATAGTTCACACCTCACTCAACCGCTCGACGTCGCTTATTTCCGTCCACTAATAGCGATATGGCGAAAAACTTTATTAGAATGGAAGCAGAAAACCAGGGGCTGTATTCCTAAAGATCAGTTTCCGCGACTTTGAAAACGATTAATGGATCAATTATTAACGTCTTCAGAGAATTTGAAATCAGGTTTTCGTGCAGCTGGAATTTGCCCTCTAAACAAACAAACAGTAATGGACAAGCTTCCTCTTCAAACTCCGGCAAATAATAGCACCTCTAAAAAATAGGCGAGTGCATTTGAAAGTTGTTTTAAAGAAAGTCGTTGTTTGCGCCACAGCGCAACGGCGAATCGCTGCCGCCCCTTCGGCGGCCAATGAGAAGCCAGCGGACCGCCGCGGGAGACGCGCGGCGCATCGCCTGACGGCGCCCGCGCAAAACCACGAGCAGTGCCCTTCGAGATCTCAAGGCGAACCCACGCGTCGCGCGCCCTTGAACTCAGCCCGTGACCACGTCACGGATGTGTACAGTGTGTGTGCAGTGAGAGAGCTACGTTTACCCGCTCAACTACCCCTAACACTAAACGAACAGCAGTGCCCTCATTGAACTGTGTGTGTGTTGCCGCCCTCAAGCCCGCTAACGCCCGCGCCAAGAGCGCCAGCCACGTTCACCTTCAGCACGATCCAGTGCCTACAGCCCGGACCACAGTAAGCCCATCTATCCCATTTTTCCCTTTCCCTGCGCCGCATGTTGGTGCCTTAAGCGCCAACATTTATGATCCTACGAGCCGGATACATCCCAGCAACAGTCCACTTAATATCACCCTACCCTACACATTTAATATTTTCGCCTCGACTCGTGCCGCCACCCATATACACCTACAGACAACTACACATTGACAATGCACGCGCAAGCCGGGCCTAGCCCAAATACGCCCTACTGTCCCTATTGTAGGGAAAGGGGGCACAAGCTCATCACGTGCGCCCGCTATAATGCCCAGCCGACGCAGGGCCGGTAGGATTTTATGGTGTCGCGCGAGCGCTGTCCCCGCTGTCTCGGACCACATTACCCGGACGAATGTAAGTCGGTGAAGGCATGCAGAGTGTGTGGTCGCCCCGAACACCACACGTCCCTCCACCGACTGGACGACGCCACGCAGCACTACCAGCCGGAATCGGCGGCGCGGTGGCTCCCGCCCCATCTGCGGGACACTCCGGCACAACGACCCATCGACAGCCCGCTGCATGCGTCCGCGCACGCACAGCAGCCGTCGCAGCAGTAGGTACATGTCACCTTAGGTATTCAGCCCCACATTATTTATACAGTCCACTATTATATATATATAGGATAGATAAGGTTCAGCCATAATCAGAACCTAACTTTATTTTAATTTTCAATTTAAATACAGAATGGTACATTGTTCGGTAACTTAGTAGTTAAATTATTACGTTACGTAGGGTAATATAACGAGAGAAGGTTTCCCGTTTTATTACGTTGACTAGAGATTTATTTTCCCGTTTTATTTTGTAATGAAATTTTTATGTTCGTGTCGTGTTAAATCGGCTCAGATCTCGTGCATGCTCACCACGCGTGCCAAGTAGCGTGCTTTTATTTTTCGCTCGTGTTAATTTTATATATTTTGTCTGTTTTTAATTTTTGCCTTGGCAATCGGCTCATTCTTGTGCGTGCTCACCACAAGAGCATAGTACTTCTACACACGTGCACCCACACATCAGCCTGCAGCACATACACATACACACACATGCAGTCTGCTTTTTATTTGCTTCTATTGCGGTCGCTTTTTATTGCGCCTTTGCTCTTTGCGCCACAGCGCGCATTGCGCTTTTCTGTGCCTACATGGTACCTGCCCAGTGTACAACCTTTTTTTGTTGTTGTTTTTGTGCCTATATGCTATCATGCTCAGTGCACGACTCACGTGACTACATGGTAGCATGCCCAGTGTACAGCCTTTTTTGTTGTTGTTTTTGTGCCTATTTGTTGCTATGCTCAGACCACGATTACGTGTCTACATGGTAACATGCCCAGTGTACAGCCTTTTTTGTTGTAGTTTTTGTGCCTATATGCTATCATGCTCAGTGCACGACTCACGTGACTACATGGTAGCATGCCCAGTGTACAGCCTTTTTTTGTTGTTGTTTTTGTGCCTATTTGTTGCTATGCTCAGACCACGATTACGTGTCTACATGGTGCCCAGTGAACAGCCCTTTTTTATTGTTGTTTTTGTGCCTATATGCTATCATGCTCAGTGCACGACTCACGTGACTACATGGTAGCATGCCCAGTGTACAACCTTTTTTTGTTGTTGTTTGTGCCTATGTGCTGCTGTGCTCAGTGCACGATCTTACTCATACAGTCACACACGTGCATTTCTCTCAGGTCATCATATACACACCCACTCGACATTAACTCAACACAGCACGAATCGAGGCTGTAGTCTCCTTTAACTTCCGTTCCTTCCCCCCCCCCCTCCTACTCCTTCCCCCTGGGGCCCGGGAAGATGTTTGCGCCACAGCGCAACGGCGAATCGCTGCCGCCCCTTCGGCGGCCAATGAGAAGCCAGCGGACCGCCGCGGGAGACGCGCGGCGCATCGCCTGACGGCGCCCGCGCAAAACCACGAGCAGTGCCCTTCGAGATCTCAAGGCGAACCCACGCGTCGCGCGCCCTTGAACTCAGCCCGTGACCACGTCACTGATGTGTACAGTGTGTGTGCAGTGAGAGAGCTACGTTTACCCGCTCAACTACCCCTAACACTAAACGAACAGCAGTGCCCTCATTGAACTGTGTGTGTGTGTTGCCACCCTCAAGCCCGCGCCAAGAGCGCCAGCCACGTTCACCTTCAGCACGATCCAGTGCCTACAGCCCGGACCACAGTAAGCCCATCTATCCCATATTTCCCTTTCCCTGCGCCGCATGTTGGTGCCTTAAGCGCCAACAGTCGTCTGAATACATCAGCTCTACTTAAAGTGAGAAAGAAGAAATTGCAAACATCGGCAGTTCAAAGCCTTACCGTCTCCGATATTACAAATCTTCAAATACTCAAAATATTGAAGAAGTTGACGTGTGCATTTATGATGCTGAAGAAGACTATTTGGAAGCAAACATTGATCCTTTAATTACGAGAACAACCTGTGAAGAAGATACAGATAAAGGGTTTTTCAATAAGGACGCGCGAACTTTGACAGCTCATAGCAGCCATCTTGGTAAAGCGACAGCTGTCAAATTTGGCATGAACACTTGTTTAGTCGTTACATTTCACCATGGAACGCTACACGCTTAAACAACGCGTAGAAATTGTTAAAATTTATTATCAAAATCAGTGCTCTATTCGCCTAACGCTCCGTGCATTGCGTTCAATTTATGGCGTTCATGGCCATCCTGCAGAGTCCACAATCCGTCGTATAATGAAAAAATTTGAAACAACTGGGTCGGTGATCGATGAAGCAGTACCAGTACGTCAAAGAAACGCAAGATCATTAGAGAATATTGTTGCCGTTCGGGACAGTGTGCGAGAAAACCCTAGGCAGTCCATTCCTCGTCGTGCGTAAGAGCTGGGTCTTTTTGCGACATCAACTTGACGGATTTTGCGTCGAGATTTGGGTTTTCATCCATAAAAAGTTAAATTAACTCGAGAGCTAAAACCCAACGACCACAGACAGCGCCGTGTATTCGCTGATTGGGCTTTAGAGCATTTGGCTGTTGATCCTGCTTTCGGGAAAAAAATCATCTTCAGTGATGAGGCTCATTTCTGGTGGAGTGGATTTGTTAACAAACAAAATTTCCGGATTTGGAGCGACGAAAATCCACGGGAGATTCATCAGGTGCCTCTACACTCTGAAAAAGTAACTGTTTGGTACGGTACTTGGTACGGTACGTGGTACTTTTTGGTTGCGGTATCATCGAGCCTTACTTCTTCGAAGATGCGCAAGGAGCCGCGCACACTGTCAATGGCGACCGACATCAGACGATGATAACATACTTTTTGTGGCCTAGAATAGATGGTATGGATCTCACAAACATGTGGTTCCAACAGGACGGCGCCACTTGCCATACAGCACGGGATACATTTAATTTATTGGATGAGAAATTCGAAGGCTTCGCCATCTCGCGTGGTGGCGACATCAACTGGCCACCGAGATCGTGTGACTTAACACCGCTAGACTACTTTCTGTGGGGCTACGTGAAATCTCTGGTCTATGCTGACAAACCAGTCTATTGCCGCCCTGAAGGCCAACATATCTCGCGCTCTTCGTGAATTAGAGCCCCATTTATACGAAGAAGTCATCCAAAATTGGTCCACCAGGATACACTACCTACAGCGGAGTCGCGGCGGCCATTTGTATGAAATTATATTCCATACATAATGTCATCGAATATCCTTTAAAATAAAATAAAAAATTGGGGCAATATCACTTAAACAGGTACACGATACATTTGACAGTGATAATATATCGGAATTTCAAGATTTCGGTAACTTAATAGAACAAACCACAAAACAATCAAATGTTATTTCTACCAAAAAGTAGTTTGTAGTTTAAAACTACAAAGAAAACATGTAAATTAAGATTACGAAGAGCAAGACAAAATTGTTTCCCAGCCGCCAAAAGTGTCGCAATCACAACAAAAATCATTACATTCTATTGAAGATCAAGAAGACATAATTTCGCAGTCAAAAATATCTGAATCAGCACAGAAACCGTCATCTTCCACAAAAGATCAGGATGACGTAATTCCCCAGCCAAAACAGTTTACACAGCAACCAATAACAATTAGTGACTTTGTAAAAATTCACATGATATATGAGGGTGAGGGTTATAAAGGAGTTTTTTGCTCAGATAATTAGAACATTAAATGAGAATGAGTATTCCTGTAAGTTTTTGAGGACTACAAACAAAGGAATTTATGTATTTCCCTCTGTAGATGACATAATGACTGTTGACTCTCAACAAATTATATCAGTTGTGAATCCAGTAATGATTAAAAGAGGTCGTTATAGTTTGAATGTAGGTAATATAAGGTCAAATAATGAAAACTGATTGGTTTTAAGTAAAGTAAATAATTGTTACAAACTAATATTGAAGACTGATTGATAAATAAGTATAGTAAATTATAACAAAAACATATTGTTTAATAATGACTGACGACTGGTTAGTAGTAGTCTTTTTTTTTGTTTATTAGTTATAAGTACAAGTATCTACATAATGTTTAGTCAATTTCATACATGTTGTCAACTTGAAACATCCCATTTTATCAACTGATATAATTCATTCATTTGTAATTTTTAATTATTGTAATTATTAGCTTGTAAAGTTAAACAAAGAGTGTTTACTTTCTTTCTAACAATGATACCCACCATATATGAAACCATTGGAATATCATTCATATAGGATTTCGACAAGCTTATTACCGTTCTTTAACAACTGGTTGCAAATTGTACAATAGCAACGCGATTGCTACCAGTTGCGATTGTTTAACTGGTATTACGGATGTGAATCGCAAACTGGTCGCTCGTTTGGTGCATTCGTGACTAAAATGTATGGCAACTAGCGCCACTCGCGATAGAACGGAAATCAATGGGTCCAATGGTAAACGCAAAGTCGCAAACGTCAAAAAATATAACCAACAAGCAAGATGTTAGTCCTGATAATTATTTATCTAAAAGTTATTTCACTCGTATGGATTTTGTTTGCCTGTTGCAAGTCGCACGTAGCTTATCAGTGTTTAAGTGGTTTAAAATAAGAAACATAAGTGTTTCGCGTTTATAGTCTTCTCAAAAGTTTGAGGTGACATAAAAAAAACACTTCAAAACTTTGTTTGAAAGTCAGACCAACCAAATAACAAGTGTTACAAAGAGTTTTTATCTTAACAATAAAAATTCCATGTGTCGTACGTTGGTGAGTTCAGTTTCTATTGATTCATTTCATTCATCTCGCCACCGCTGTAAAGTCGTAAAACTCAGTTATAGAAAGCCGCGTTTCAAACGATCAAATAGAAATGTTATAAATATATCTAATGAGCCACCCAGCATTAGCTAAAGGTTTTAGTTTAGGTGGGAGGTCAAAACAGACTTCTGAAATGTTGTGGAACAAGCTAGCTTCTAATCTGAATTCTCTTGGCCGTGAGACTAATAAAAGTGGTGCACAATGGAAACGGGTAAGTTGTATAATTCTAATGATACTTATTACGTTTAAAAAAGCTGATTAATGGTACACTTGATTCACGAATAAGTATTTTTACAGTATTGGATAGGTTTAAAGCATAAAGCCAAAAGCAAGGCTGCTATGCTTCGAAGAGAACAGGGTGGAACTGGTGATGGGCCAAGCCAACAGAAACCCTTGTCAAACACATTCAAGAAGGTGTTGGCTATTATTGTTGAAGAAGCTGCATGTGGTGATATATAGTTTAGGGTGCCTGCCTTTGTAAGTCCCTTGGTCACAAATAACCACGACCAAGCTCCTTGGTCGTGGTCAAGACCAAGAAGCTTGGTCGAACAAGCTTCAAAATTCACTGCTGAGCTGAACGCCCGCTCGTTCGCACACCGCCGCCGCCGCCGCCGCCGCCGCACGCTCCGCCCGCGCGAGTCCGTGTTAGTCACCGCCGCCTTAGCTAGCTGCCATAATCCAGGGTGCTGAAGACGCCGATTACCAGGTTAGTGTTGCTGCTTATTTTACGCAGGGGAACACTTGAAGGCCGTAACCTCCGCCCTTGGCTTCCTTCGTTTTAAACTGTCCCTTATATTTATTTATATATATGTGATAACCGCCCCGCGCATACATGGTCGCGCATTCGCTCATTTTCGGAAAACACAACTTGTATAAAAGAGTAAACATTTCATGAAAATCGTTAAAAGCTGCATTTAAGTCACTTTGACTGTAGAGATTAGAGAACGAAAGACTACTTAGATATTTTTTAAACTTTTTAATATTTTCTAATGAATAGCAACTTTTAAAAACAAAGACAGTTTGAGGGATTTCCTTTTTATGCTTAATATTAAACTTTAACACTTGAGCAGTGTCATGGTCCGATAGCCATAACGGCAGAACAGAACCAACTGAACGTTACTTATTATTAAGTCCAGACACGCCTCACCTCTTGTTGGACTATTTACGTTTAAATTGTATTGTTTTAATAAGTCGCGAAACGTTATGGTCAATTTGTTTGTTTTAAGCATGTCAATATTAATTGACATGCTTAAAAATTGGTCTTGAGAAGCTGGATGCTAGTATGTAGTTATAAATGTTTACATTTCTTTTTTCACCCTGCCTAATGAAACTTTCCGTGAGACAGATGACGTCAGGATTGGTAACTTTTCCGATACTTGAAAGAGTCAACTTGAATAATTTTTTTTTAGAAGGTATGCTATGTATATTTTGATGAAATATTGTGAAGACATTAGGTACCTGAATTATTCTCGAAAAAACAACTCCGATGAAATTGACTGTTTGTTGTTAATAACATTAATTTCTTGTGAATTTTTTTCTAACTTCTTAAAATAAAATGGTATAGTACCTTTTTTTTTGGAATGGAAATAATAGTTTTGTCAAGGCATTTTTTCGACTCCTTAATATGATTTTTAATGAATTCGTGAGATAAATAATTATTTTTGTATTCGATATAGTTAATACAATTAATTATTTTGTCACATAATACATTTAAAAAGTGAGTGTTAGCATAATAGTTGTTAGCTGAATGTCAATGTAATTACAAGCACAAAAATGTTTTTTCCATAACCTAATATTATATTTCAACGTAATTTCATTTAAAACATGTTATTGCATATAGGTAACAAAATAACAGAAACGTTCTCAAGTTCATTTAACAAAATACATATATTTGAATGGAGTAAATGAATATTTTTATCATGACTGCCAAAGCCTAATATAACAATATCATTTGGATTAAGACGTTTACCTATGTCGTTACAAAGATTTAACATTTCGGTACTCGAGCCTCCGCTGATAATGTGGGCTTGGATTTTATAAGCATTTCCTCTACCAAAACTCGAATTTATTAAATTGACAGATAACCCTCTAAGTAATTCATCACCCAAAACGTAAATTTTGTTAATAAGTTCATTTGGGTTTTCATTACTAGTAGCGCCATCTGTTGAGTCTCTTGCAAAATGTGTTAAACATGGTTCGATGGTTTTCTCTTCGGTTTCGCCCTCTAGCGGCATAATGATTGAATCAACTTTATTTTGTGATTCGTTAAGCTCTTTATTTTCAATTGGTTTATTTTTGACTACTTTGGTTTGTACTTTTTTGTAGAATTATTCTTTGGTGTTCTACAAACATGAGTCAGTTGATTGATTTTTAGTTCATATTTTACAAGTATTTTTTTAAAGTACAATTCTCGGACACTAAGATAGATATTTCATTATCAGCAATTTCAAGCTTTTCTTCGAGCTTTTTTAATTTTTGTTGAAGTTCATCCAATTTTTCTTTATCATTTGGGCGTAATGTTGAAAAGCTCCTATTCAAGTCCGTATTCGGCGTGGATATTAATGAGGAGTCATCAGCAGCATTGTCATCAGAAAGTTATTCGAACGAATTCTGAGTAGAAATATTAATTTCATGCCTTTTACGATGTGTTATATTATTATCTCGCTCTTGATTATGCGTACTGCTGGTAGTTGGTTGTTGCATCGATTTCTTACTTATAGGAGGTGAAGAACAGGAGTGGCATTTGTATGCTTTTTTACTTGCGATTGACATAATCTTATAACGTTGAAATGATACACTCGTACAATCCAAGTGAAAAGGTTTATCACATAATGAACACGTTAGAAATTATTTGTTATTTATTATATTTTTACACTTGAAACAGTTCAGAGCCATCTTGCGGCTAAGCTTTGTACTATTGGTGAAGGCTGAAAAATGCAACTAAAATAGCATGCGTTACGCTAAAGCAAGCGCTTTAAAGCACAAGCATGAGCGCGCTGTTGACGATGATGTAGCAAGGCCAGCGCACGGGCAATGTGTCAGCTGATGAAGGGTTCAAAGTCCAACTTGTATTTTGAATGACAAAACGGAACGATTTAAACTGTTATAAGCTAAATTTAAAAACTATCGAAATATAATTGATGAAAACTGTTCCTTTTTCACAAATGAGTAAGTGGGAATTTAGTTTTTGTGCACTTGAATCCAATTATTATATATTTAGTCCGTAAAACACTTATTACACTTAAACACGTATTTTTTAGTCACTTTTTCATCACGAAAATATTGATTGATTAACTATAGACTGCACTTAGCTAATAATGTCACATTGAGAACACGCAAAAAGTCAGTGGTTAACGTTAAAATTCAACAAAAAACACCGATTTAAACAATTTTAAGAATCAAAAAATACGGAGCTCACTGTTTATCTCTTATTATAGTATTGATACTATCGATAGCTCAGTTTGGTACAATAGTATCGGTATACTGCAATACTATCGATAGTATCGATACAATCGATAGTATCTATAGCTCAGTTTGGTACAATAGTATCGGTATACTGCAATACTATTGATGGTATTTATGCTATTGATGCTCGATCGATAGTATCGATACTATTGTTGCTGAATACTGCAATAACAATCGATACTATTGATAGTATCGATACTATCTATATGTTTGCGCTATTGATAGTAGGCAGTGATTCAATAGTATTGTTTATGATACAATACTATTGACGTAAAGTTCACTATCGATAGAGACTATCGAGCGGCAACACTAATTATATGACTTCGATGCCAATCATCACAGTAGGATAATATTTTCCTTGTGTAGGAGTGTGTGATTGCTGTATTTTGATATGTCACTTATAGGGGACCGACTCTTTTCATTTATTTGACTAACACTAACTATGCAAATTTTACGCAAAATCAATATTTTTCGACAGATGTCTTCTTCAACTAAGAATTTGGTGGGTGCCCTAGAGGTAGTGCGATCTCCCGGCGGGTCCTTGCGGGTGGATGAAGAGAGGCGGGTACTGGTGGAAGATACCCCAGGAAACCGCCGCTTGAGGGTGAGTTTTATATGTGTAGAAATTTAAATATTTTGATTTGTGCTTTCACACAGAGAGACTTCTAAAAAGTTTAATATGGAAAGCGAGTGGTTGTGTGTGCAAGTTACTTTTGTGTTGTTCTATTGTAATTATTCTAATTAACCATTGTTAGCTTCCGCCTGTTTTTGTTTTGGGAAACGGCTTTTAGATTGCATAAACTCACTTCGTATCTGGAGCAATCGCAGTAAGTTTGTGTCATTTTGTTTTCTATCATCGCGGTTCGAGATTTGAAATGAGTTTACGGAATCATCAACTGTCGGTTGGATAATTTGTACCATCATCATCATCATCATCATCAGCCTATACTCGTCCACTGCTGGACATATGTCTCTCTATTTGTACCATAATTATGTGTAATTCCAGTCTATGATTTATCTGTGTGCCAAATTTTATCCAGATGTGTTCAGGTAAACTTTTGTTTGATTGAGCAACAAACATACTAACAAACATCAAAACTTGCGCATGTGTGTGATATTGTGCGGTCGTCTTGTATAAATTGGTGCTGGTTCTCTGGTGACGGATTCTTGTTTGCTTTTGTCCCTTGGAAACCAGCGACAACGCCGGAGTTGACGCCGTCTACTCCGACGTCATCATCAGCAACCTTTGGGGGTTCCCGGCCTAAAAAAGCGTGTCGTGGCCTGCGGCTCGACGACGACCACATTGCCAGAGCTCTTGAGAACTCTGGCAGTAAGGACGACACCGACGACAGCGACAACCAGGGCGACAGCGGCTCGGAGGATGACATTGCTGATCATCGCATTGTAAATATGCGGCGTAATGCGCGGCGACTACGCCAGGTAGAAATAGCAAATGAAGAGGGATGTCTGGATGAGCTACTGGCAGATGAAGTAGTGGAAAGACAAGAAGAAAGATTGGTAGATGAGTAAGTGGAAAGGGATGATGGTATAGAAGAAGAAAGAGTGGCAGGTGTGATGTATGATGACGATGAGGGAATGGAAGGACCGAATGCTAAGATGTTAACGATGGAATCAGTGTCCGCAAATAGGTTTTCTTGGTCGGAAGACTTCAACGTTTTCTGGCCAGGAGGAAACTTATTTGCGTTCACCTGGTCAATCGTTTGCTTCTCAGGATCCGGTCGAGTGGTTCAAGGCTGTGTGGACGGAAGAGATCATGGCTCACATTGTGAATGAGACAAATTGGTATGCATGGGAAATTATCGTTGCATTTACTGAAGTGGGGGATAGGTTACCTGAGCCCTTAAACTCATGGACCGAAACCACCACTAAATGTACCGATACTTTGGTATGTTAGTTTTAATGTCGATGTGCTACAGGTCCGTTGTGAAAGATTATTGGTCGACAGGTGTCATGGGAATGCCAGATTTTCGGCGTTACATGACAAGAGATCGCTTCACTAGTATTACTCGCATGCTTCACTTTGTGGATAACAATGAAGTCCTTTCTTTTATCCTCATATGAAAAAAAAATATCGAAAATCACTCCCATTTTAAAGCACTGTAACAAAAAGTTTACGGTAACACGCTGTACACGCTTAACAAATATTTGAGCCTCGACGAGTCTCTTTTGTTGTCGAAGGGCCGCCTCAGTTGGGTCCAGTGCATTCGAACTAAGGCGGCCCGATTTGGTATAAAGAGTTTTGACCTTTGTGAGGCAGAAACAGGGTATTTGCTTAGGTGCCTCATTTATGCCGGTAAAAGTTCAACAATGAACCCTAATCCCATCCATGGGTTCGATAACTGCACTGCTAAGGTAGTTCTCGAACTTATGGATGGGTATTTAGACGTAGGCCATACCCTTGTCATGGACAACAACAACCACGCATGATCGCGGTTTACAACAAATACATGGGCACTCCCCATTTCCAGATTCGAAGGATCAGAAACTTTTCATGTTTTTAATGGAAAGAAAGCGCAACAAAAAATAGTACATGAAGGTGTTTAAAAGATTGCTCAATACGAGCCTTTTAAATACTTTTATTTTATTTAGGAAAATGCCAACGACGTCACATTCTCTGTCACACAGGCAGTTCCGGCAGGCTATGGGAGAGGCACTCATCAAAACGGGCTTGCCCAATATGATCCCAACCCCAATCCCAAACAACCGGGATGTTAGGCTGCAAAAAGGGGACCATTTTGTGGCCTTTACGGACAAAGTGCCGGGCAAGACATGTCGGGCCCAGAAGCGGTGCGTTCGCTG
Organism: Scoparia ambigualis; assembly: GCA_963921215.1. NCBI lineage: Eukaryota > Metazoa > Arthropoda > Insecta > Lepidoptera > Crambidae > Scoparia > Scoparia ambigualis. Next base: position 30,830,998 of record OY992514.1, read on the forward strand.
CACTGCGACAGGAAGGCGCAGTATGGTGACGCTTATGTGCACTTTGTGTAATGTCGCGTTGTGTGGGGGATCATGTTGGGCAGAGTACCATAGTTTAAGAAAGGAGAACCCCGGTTCTGGGCCTGAATGTGGGTGAATAAATCATATATCAAAAAAATCGTATATTTTTTTCTGATTATCCTCTGTAAATAACAGCATCGTTGGCAGCGGCCAACATTTTGGTATTTTTCGTAATTATGTATTTAGTTTATCGATTAGCAAAATCGATACGAAGAGATTAAACGATATGCAACATTATTTAAGTATCTTACTATCCATTAAAAAACCAAAATCATTTATGATACGAAATAAACATCATAATAATTATCCACTTTTTCTTACTTCATTAACATCATCAGTTAGAAAGATCATAATAAAATCGATCAATTAATCGATGGTTCGATCGCTATCGATTGGGGACGCAGCCATATTGTAAAATGTCTATTTGTCTATGACTTACGTCAAGTTCACTGTGTTCATGTCATGCCAATTTTGATATCATTCGTATTTCGTAAGTGAGTGCTCTTTTCTGTTTTCCTGGATTTTGTTTTATGACTAATTGTGCTCGAATACCTGACTCCGACTTTGATCTTCTGGCTGACCGTTTGCTTGAACACTAGATACTGTACCCTGCTACTCATACTGACCTTTGCGCTAACACCGGACAACTTGGATATTGCCTTTTTGACGACCGTTAGCGAGTTTGAATGGACATCATGGGCCTGTGCAGTAATTATGAAATAGCAATGAACCGCTGCAATGCGATTGGGAGTCGCATATTGAGCGATGAAGCTATACTATCCATTATAAGAGAATGGGTTGCACCTCGAACAGTAAGTACCTGCTTGGTTATCATTTTTATCAATGTGTTTCTTATTTTCCATTATTTTATTATAATTAAACATAAAGTAGGAATGTCCTCTTAATTGCTCGTACTATTACTATTTTCATTTGAAATGTATGGATAGCATTTTGTTAACTAGAGTGCATACTCATATGCTAGGCTCACTATACTGAAAGACAATTAAAATGACCCTAGGAAATACACTGAACATTCCTAAGCAACATTATTTACTAAAATGAATTTTTATTCAAACTTATTTCTCACTTGCAGGTAAATGAAAATGATTCTATTTGCCAAGCTTGCTGGAATCAGGCCAGTACAGCCCTTGCTGAAGATAGACCAGACGTTTCTGTAGGACACCGTCGTGTATGCATACTATGCGGACGTTCGCTTCTGCGAAGAATTCGTTCCCATGCTTTAAGAACTACACACATCAAAAGTGTCTAGGGATCAACATATATTTTTGCAATAACTTTTCTCCTGATTGATATTAATTAAATTTTTCTTTAAGGATTCATCAAATAAAGTGTTTCGTTTGTCTACAGTAACGATAAACCAAGTCACCTTTGCATTAATAAAGAAATTTGCCATTTTCCTAATAAAGGGATTTTTGATATTTGAACCACTAACATTAAAGTTCGAAAAAAAGACTGAAATAACAGTTTTCTTTAAAATTTTATTGGGTAACTTAAACAATTAATAATCCGTGTTTCTACCGCGAACACTAACAACACAAGAACATCGGTTTGGCATACTCAAAATGAGTTCATCCAAATCACGCTGTGGAATGGCCGCCCATGTTCGTTGCAACAACAAAAAAAGGTCTTCTTGCGACTGGATACCCTCCATATTCGGCAGAGCTCTTCTCTGTAGCATATCCCATGCATGCTCAATCGGGTTCAAGTCTGGCGACTGAGCAGGCCAGGGCATGACATTGATGTTAGCTGCGGCGATAGTCTGTCTTACAACTCTTGCGGTGTGCGGTCGTGCATTATCATGCATTAACTGAAATAAGGGACCGATTTGCACTTGTAGAGGAACGATGACGTCTGATACAATCGTCTCAGCATAAATTTGAGCGTTGAGGTTGCCTCTGATCCAAATCAACTCAGTTCTTCCGCCGATCCAAATACCCGCCCATACCATGATGGTTCCACCACTATAAGGATGGACTTCCTGGCAGGATTTTAATCGCTGTTGGCGTCCAGGGGTTCTCCAGTGTCGTATACGTCTTGTATCCGGTCTCATACCAAAACGAGACTCATCAGAAAAGCACACGAAACGCCATTGTTCTTCTGCCCAATTTCAGTGTTCAAGAGCCCATTGATATCGAATCCTACGATTGTGCATTGCTATAGGTGGTACCCTTAGCGGTCTTCGGGAATGAAGGTTCACTTCATGCAAGCGGTTTCTGACTGTTTGGTCGCTAATTAAGTTCCCTGAAGAGTGATGAAGCCTCACGGCTAACATCATGGCGGTTATTGTTGGAGCTCTTCGAGTTGTGATTTGAATGTATCGGTCTTGTCTCCGTGTGGTGCAGCGATACCGTCCTCCATGGCGCTCAGCCACGGTACCAGTGCTTCGGTAACGTGTCCAAAGTCGACTGATAACACTCTGACTTGTATTCAGAGCTAAAGCCACAGTACGTTGCCGGGAACCAGCTTCTATCATTCCCACGGCTCTGAGCATTTCTTCCCTGCTTAAATGACGTCGCCGCTCCATAATAACGTTGGTTTTAATCAGTAGTAGGGAAACAGTAGCACTAATAATGTCTTCAATGCGTTGTATGTTTTTATAGGGAAAATATTGACAGCTGATTTTCATCTTTTACTAGAAATTGATTGAAAGTTCCTGTTTCAAATTATGAAATGCACCAAAAAGGATCCATATAAATTTATAAAATCATAAATTTATTACAAAGCCACATCTCAATCTCAAGAAATCCGCATAAAAATGCTTGATCCCTAGACACTTTTGATGTGTGTAGTTCAGAGCAAGAGCGTAGAATATACAACGTTGTCAGAGAATGGATCTTACCACGTACTGTAAGTACAACCCTTTTAATATTATCATTCAGATATAGGTGTGATTCTTAAAGTAGTCTATATTGGCTCTAAGAGTTGATTATTATTTGCAGTGGTCTCTGTCAACATACATAGTTAGATATGGGTGTGTGTATAATAGCGGACTCCATCGGTTTACCAGACTAAAGGTCAAAATTCCTTGCACACCGCGTTGTCTATTTGGTACGGGCACGTACCAGGGTGGTTGGTGCGCTTCATACGAAAATCGCTGCAAAGTGGTAAAGCGATGGTGACCCCGACCGTACGTACATGGTCTAATAAGCCAGGGGTAGACAAGATGCAAAGGGATTACATGAGCATGAGATATTGTTTTGGTGATTGAATTGTGGATTCTGTGATGGATTATATGTTTTGTTGTGACAGAAATTGTATGTCTGTTTAATTTCTATCAAACAAATAAAATAAACCAAAAGAAAATTAACTTCACCTCCTAGTTGTTTGTGCCGATTTTGGGGTACGCTTTGACTGATTCAATTCTAGAATTGATGTTTCTGGTTATTACATTTTTGTGACTGCTGACCTTCGTAACCCTTAGAACAGCGAACCAGACAGATTGAATTATAACTGTTACTACACATCCAGAATTATCGACTGCAGGTTTCTTCATGATGTTTTCCCTTACCACTGAGCTAGTGACCACACATTGTAACGTTGCACGTACATGTTTATAAAATATGCTTAATATTTAAATTATTTTATTTTAAAATACAATAAAACAATAAAGTAAACCTATCTTATTTATTTAAAAAAAAACAAATGATTATATACAACCTTAACCTAAACAATATTATAATACTTATATTTAATTAAAACTATGACACTATAACTATTGAAACACTAACTATTAATTATGAACACAAAATGTAACAATTAAAATAAAAAGGTAAACTAAACAAAATAAATAAATTGAATATTTTTGTCAACCGCGATGTGTGACCGCTTGTACTTTAACTCGCTTCTATTGTCTCGACGCAGGACCGGTTAACGTGGAGCTCCCACGGCGCTCGGCGCGCATTCGTTTCATATACGGCGCGCAGGTCAGAAAGTAGTAGCTACCTAACTGCAGTAATATTTTCGTTCGTAGAAAACGATTTTAAAGTATTAAGAGCAGTTCTATTTTGTTGGAAATAGTTATCAATTGCTAATTAACGTACGTTTTACGTTGCCATTAATTAACTCGGTTGTTTTCCGTCCCCAATTGGGTAAGTGTTGAACGAATAACTACAAAGTAGGTTTTTTCCTTTTAGCTTGCGAACAATAAGTAGTGATTTAATTATTTTGTGTTTAGCTTTTTACTTAAATTAATGTAGTTAATCAGTGAACATATTCCAATGACTTGCTTGAACCAACTCTTAAATTTCCTCTTAGGAAATAACCTAAAATTACCAAATTAATAATTTACCACTTTTTTAAATTATAGAAACTACTCCCGCAAAAATTTTTCAAAAAACAAAAAAGTTCCAAAAACTTCAAAATTTAAATTTCTTAAAACTTAAAATTATAACACTCTTGACCTAAAAACATTCAAAAACAAACTTTTTTCAAAAAAATTTCAGATAAAATTTCTTTTAAAATCGACTTTTAAAAATTTCGACCTAACCTAACCTAACCCTAACCTAACTATTTTTCACCAAAGTTGTAATGGCGAATACCACCCAGTCGAGCCAGTCGAGCACCTTGCCCATGGGCGAGCTGGGGCAAACCTTTACGTCTGAGGACGTCACCGACTTTCACATGCTTGAGCGTGCGATGCTTTACCAACTTGATCGCATAAACCAAGCACTATGTGAAAACAAGTCGGTGACCAGGCAGAATAAAGAGCAAATCCGCGATGCGAGTAAGGATCTCTTCCGTTGTATTTGTTTGGTGCCGCGTCTGCTGGAGGAGTACCGCACCCCCCAGACCGCTGAGGACAGTGTCCGTGAATTGGGCCAGAAGCTGGATAACAGCACAGAGGCCCTGATCACTGTCCAAGGCGAGATGGCGGGGGAGGTCCGACGGGAAATTACGGAAAAGGTCGACGAGCTGCTAAGACAGGGTGTGAGGCTCGAGGACTTGGTGCGCCTATCGGGCAATATGCTTACTGCCGCGCTTAAAGAGCAGCATCAATTGCCCTTAGCCCACAGCTCGTTGGTCGAAGTCCAATCCGTCCAACCCGCCTCCAAGACCACCTACGCGAGCGTCGCGGCAAGACCCCCAACACCCCAGACCTACCCGGCGGTGATCGTCAGCTCCCTCAACAACACCTTGAGGGCTCCGGAGGTGATGTCTCTCTGGAAAAGGGAGATGTCCTTCCGGAAGTGCAAGTACGCCCCGGTCAAAGTCTTGCCGCTGCCTAACAACAAGCTCCGGGTAGAATTTGAGCGCAGGGAGCAGTGCCAGGAAACAATCTCACGTCACGACAGGAGCCCTAACTTCGCCGCCGAACTGGCGAAACAACGACCACCGCTGTTGATCCTGAAGGGCGTCTCTAAGGATGTCGCCCGCGAGGATCTGGCGGAGGTCCTTGCGACCCAAAACGACGTTGAGATTTCCCGGCTCTGCTTCCTGACCTCGAACAGGAACCCTGCACTGTATAATGCGGTGGTAGAAGTGACCCCTGAGACGCGAAAGACCATCCTCGCTCTCGGGAGGCTCAGCGTGGACCACGGCAGAGTCCACGTTGAGGACTTCAGCCGATTTATATAGTGCAGAATATGCCTGCAATTCGGGCACACAAAGACCAAGTGCAAGGCAGAGAGGAAGCCCTGCGCCCACTGCGCCAGCCCTGAACACCAGGTGGCTGAGTGTCCGAGCAAATCAGCACAACCAAAGTGCTACAATTGCTCGGCACATAACATCCGCACGGGCGCAAAGGTGGACTCAGCACACAATGCCACGAATACCCGCGAATGCCCGAGGATAAAGGCAATGGTCCTGCGCCTGCAAAGCCAAACAGATTATGGCAATTAGATCGCGTTTGATTTTACCTAAATTATTTGATATAACTTAAATAAACATAAACTCAATAAAAAATCTAAATCAAAACTTTCAAACTCAAAATACACTATTAAACAAAATAAAACCATTAAAACATAAACTCAATAAAAAATCTAAATTAAAACCTCAAATTCAAAATACATTACTAAACAAAATAAAACCATTAAAATACAATATTAAATAATTAGAAATATAACTTTAAATACAAATTAAGTAATCTTTAAATAAAATAATAAATTAACTTATTTTAATCTAATAAAACAATTAAATCAAACAAATACAAAACATAAAATAAACTAAAACAACCAACTTATACTAAAATAAATAAAAATCGTTATCTAAAAGTAAATAAAACTAATTAACATAAATTAAAATCTTATCAAAATAAATAAAAGTAGCCTAAATTGAAAAATCAAAATTAAAAGTTTTCCTAAATTTAAACACAAAACTAGCCTACAATATAGTACATAATTAAATACATAAGTTTTTAAATATAAAAACTGAATTAGTGTTTAAATAAACAAATAATATAAATAATAAAAACCAAAACCGAAATATAAACATAAAACATAGATAAAACATAAAATTCTAATGGAATAAAATATAACAAATAATATATAAAAGTTAAAATTATTATAACTTCTTAAAAATCTGTAAGCTCCCCAAATATTCCCTTCCCTTTGCGCCCCGCAATTCATTTTTGAGGTGGACCCTCAGTCCACCAAATAGTAAATTAGTATAGAATTAAGTAAACGTAATAACAAAGTCCCCTTCCTGAACTATGAAGGGGGAAATAGATTAAAAAAAAAAAAAAAAAAAAAAATGTCTTGCTTGTTTACGAGGCTGACTTGTTCTGTAAGGATTTTTTATTTCCCCTACCTACACACAAATAGAAAAGATTTCCATTTTATGAAACTTGATCATTTTAATCATTTAAAACGTTAAATTACCTACCTATATTCTGTTTCATGGCCTCATTTAATTATTTTGTTATAATTGTAAATTCCTTTCTGGTTTCTTTAAAATAAGCCACTTCACCAGCCACTGGTCACCTCCTTTTAGTCTTCTACTTTTGGTGGTCAGAAGGAACATTGTGGGGGGCCTGTTGTAATGCTGGACGTTATAAATTCCAGGGAGCAAAGTTTGGAGCAACTTCCGGGACCAAGTACTTGCGTCACCACCAACACATCGACACCCACCTTCACCAGCCGTCTCGTTCGTGGAACAACAAGACAGGGGAGTGCCGACCAAGCGAAGCACATTTTAAGGGCTTCACCCACGACCGCTGCTGCGGTATATTTTTTTAATAAACATTTTTTTTTTGTGGACTTGGGTTTTAATCCTTAATTAACCCAACGTCACAACATAAATTAAAAAGGTCAAAAGGTGCATGCTTTCATCATGAGAGGCGACTACCTTATCCACTAAACTACCACGATTAATCACTCTTTCAGAAATAATTGACTTAAGTATAATTTTTTAGGTGGGCGCTTCCAGCATTGTGTGTAAAGCCTGCTAGATGAGAGCAAATAGGGCATCCCGCCACTTTCATTTAGGCTCTTCTACATCTGGTGCATCTACATCCAGTGCATCTACATCCGGTGCTTCTTCACTTCCTGTGAATGAACCAACTTCTCAAGGTGTTCCTCCTCAGGAATCTTTGCCAACACTACAACCTCAACATGTGCGGGGTACCTCTTCCTTCTGCAGCCACAATAGTCTTGCCTGACTATAGTAAACCCGTTGAAACAGAAAGCAGATGTTTTGTGGTAGGATGTCGAAGACGAGAAAGAAACCGAATCACACTGTAAATGCGTCAGTTATTACTTAAAATGTACAATTATTATGTACCTCCAAATAATAGATTATGTGATTTTCATTTAACATGTACATCTTGGGACTTTCTTAATGAAATTACTGACAATGTTATCAACAGTTTTACAGCAAATCATATTCAGGATATGTTAACATTAAAAGATCTCAATCCGAATTTTATAGATTTTGAAAATAAAGAGACTATGGAAGACCATGTCTTTTATCATTGGGTTGGCTTTAATAAAAACCAATTCAGGCAAATATTAGAGGAAGTACCTCAGTTTTCTAGCCTGAAAAGAAGTTCTACAGCATTAGCTGCATATTTAATAAAACTTAGGACTGGAGACTCAACTGATAGGTTATCAACTTTACTCCAAATACCTAAAACCACTTTAGGTACTATGTTGGCTAAAGCTCAAAGCCTTTCATTTAATTATTTTGTACCGCATCATTTGGGTATTAATCATATAAACAGACAGCAAATTATTCAACGAAATCTCCTTTTGCCCAATGCATTGTTTGGATATGATAATGGTAATGAAAAACCCATAGTCGTTTTAGACGGTACATATGTTTATGTACAAAAAAGTTCTAATTATTCTTATCAAAAAAAGACATATAGCCTTCACAAATACCAGAATTTAGTAAACCCATTTTTAATAGTACGAGTATGTACTGATGGTTATATCATTGAAGTGTTAGGTCCCTATCCAGCGACTACTTCAGACTCTGCAATAATTAAAAAAGAATTTGCAAACGAATCATATCTGAGGGAATATTTTCAGTCTGGAGATGCATTTATCCTGGATAGGGGCTTCCGTGATGCCTTGCCCTTACTTAACAATTGTGGCTATAGGACGTATGTACCATCTTTTTTAGAGGAGGGTGAAAGTCAGCTATCAACGTTAGAAGCTAATAAATCTAGATCAGTCACAATTTGTAGGTGGGCAGTAGAAGCTGTGAACGGGAGGTTTAAGCGAGATTTTAAGCTTCTACGTCAAGATTTTTTTAACACAGCTTCGAAACATGTAATGACAGATTTTGAAGTGGCTGCCTCTCTTATTAATGCATTTCACCCTCCTATATCTAATCGCGAAGACGCTCAGGAAATTCTGCAAAAGATAAATGAAAATATGTTTAATGATAATAGGTTAAGCTTCTTTGTGAACACAAATAACCTAAATCGACGTAGGGCACTATTCCAATCAATTGATGTGGACACCGATAATGTGAGCGATTTTCCTGAGCTATCATTTAATGAATTTATTCTTGTGTCTTTGGGTACATATCAAATAAAACAGGCACGATCCTATTACGGAGAACACGTAAGGGCAAACGGCTCATACATTATAGAAGTGTGCAGAGAGGTAGATGATGGCCTACTGCAAGAGCTGTCAGCATCTAATTCCACATGGTTATTAAGAGGGAGGATAAAATCGAGACATACCTCTCGTCTGTGGAGTGGCTCAATTGAGCCATAAAAAAAAAGTCCGTGTCTGTGGGCTGGCTCAATTGAGCCATCAAAACATGGTATCATAATTCAAGGCGTCGCTCGGTCCTTTTGTTTTTGTTAGCGTTGCGCTGACATGTGTACGTACACAATGGACTAGGGTCTGTGGAGCAACTTTTTATTATTACCGTCTAGAGAGAAAAAAAGTTTAAATCTGCCATTGAACTTCGTGGATTCGACGCGTTTAGTGAGCTCCGGTCTTTGCAGTTGAATAAATCAAGTGAAAGTTAATTGTTGCTTCTTTGCACGAAATACCATGGAACGGTAAGTTATCTTCAATTATTTATCAACTTTGCGAGGTCGATTAGCAATTTTCAATGAGAAAGTTATGATTGAATTCAAAAGGACCCTAAAAATTAACGGTGTATGCTGCTATTTTTCGAGTTTTATTGATTTAAAACATCACCAATATGAATGTGTTTTTCTTTTAATATATTGCAGTAGTAATCATCTGAGCTAAAGACCAAAGCACAAGCTATTTTTTTATGTAAAAAGTGAGAAATCTTAATAAAATTATGCGACGGTAGTTCGTGGCTCAATTGAGCCATTCCACAGACAGGGTTTTACAATATTTTTATTGAAGGTAGATTAACATGGATGAGCCGTGCTGTTGGTCAACTTTTACAAATTAATTTATAAAACGATGTAAATTAATTTGTATTTAGTTTATTTCGACTTTTTATTTTAATTAATGTACATAAATAAAACAAATACTTTTAAATTGTCATTGGTGTTTGAACACAATACATGGTTTTGATTGGAGATATATGCATTAGAAATCTCATTAAAAATAGTTTTTAATTTATTTCGACTTTTTACTAATAAACTTAAATAAAAAAATACTTTTAATTGTCATTGGTGTTTGAACACAATACTTGTTTTTGATTGAAATGTACCGGAACTTTCGTAAGGCATACGAACTTGAAAAAAAATTGGTAAAATGTACAATAATGGTGCACGAATTTAGGGGTTTGGAGGGTGGGGGGGTTAGGGGGGGTAAAGGGCTACCCCCTGGTGTCATTCTCACTCGCAGGAAGTACATAGTTATGGAGATACTTGCATTTGAAATCTCATTAAAACTTACCTTAAAATGTGTGAAAAAGACATTGAAAATGGTTAGGGGGAGGGGGAAAAGAGAGTGGAAAGGAGTAGGCCCCTTTCTACTCTCTTTTCCCCCTCTTTTTTTACTTATATTTAGTGTTTTAAGCATGTTTTTGAGTTTTATTTGCTTTTTTTTTTCTTTTGCATGTTATTATAGTGAAAATATTGTAAGTGGAAATGGCAGTGGGGTCCGCTCACGTGGTGGCGCACGCGCACGTGGTGGCGCACGCGCACGTGGTGGCGCACGCGCACGTGGTGGCGCACGCGGCAGCGTACGCTCACGTGGTGATGTTGGGTCGCGCGTCAGCGCTGCTGGACGTGGACGTGGAAGACCGTCCCTTTCAGAACCGTAATTATCGCCTTTTTACTTACTTTCCAATTACGCCCATATAATAAGATAACAAATAATTGATGTGAATATTATTTTGATTTTAGACTTTACAGCGCGATGATAGAGGAGTTGCCCCAAGGGAGTGGGTTGGAGCGCCCTCTGCACCCAAAGAGAAGGCGTATTTTACCCTCGGCCTATCGGCATACAGTGTATGTATTTAAACGAAAATAATTTTTTTTATTGTGTTGTGTACATTTTAGTATTGACTAAATGTATTTTATTTATATTTTAGTTCCAACGTCAATTTATCGATGGCGGCGGAGTCCCAAGGGACTCAAGGGATGGATGATGCTGGGCCATCATCGTTACACATGTAAGTTCTTAATATTATTTTTTTATTTTATATAGGTCAACGAAAGGTTACATTTATTATTTTATTTCCTCTACTTATCATAATCTAAATTTCAGAGAGAGTGCGCCGTTTGAGTTGGAGGTTGAGGCCTTGGTGGAAACGTTCTACGATTTCGGGGCCCCGTCACCTGCATTGTAAGTATAGAGTTTTTAAACCAACCAAATTTGTATGATTCTTTTGATTAATTAAATGTGGTAATTAAATTTCTTTATTATAGATTCGAAGAATATGGTGGAAGTGGGGCCTTCACCCCGCAGAATTTAAGAAGTGGGCCCTGCACACCAAGGGCCAGACGTCGTATGTAAGTATTTAGGAAAATATTCAATTATGCAACAATAATGTTATTCTATACTGTTCGATATTAATTTGCATCACTTTTTACAGGCCGTTTGAAGTGGTGCCGGTAGAGGCCTCGCCTCTTTCCTCGCCGGTGGTTCCCGTGGTCGAGTCACCGGCTCGCCACGTATTCCAGGCCCCGTCACCGGCATTGTAAGTATAGAGTTTTTTAACCAACCAAATTTGTATGATTCTTTTGATTAATAAATGTGGTAATTAATTTTTTTTATTATAGATTCGAAGAATGTGGTGGGAGTGGAGCATCCACCTCACAGACAGAAAGAAGTGGCCCCTCCACACCAAGGGCCAGACGTCGTATGTAAGTATTTAGGAAAATATATATATTTTTTTTTTATAAAAGAGGGAGGCAAACGAGCAGGCGGGTCACCTGATGGAGAGTAATCACCGCCGCCCATGGACACCCGCAAAACCAGAGGAATCGCAGACGCGTTGCCGGCCTTTAAGAGAGGAATAGGTTTAAGGAAGGAATAGGAATTGGGAGGAGGGGTGGGGGGAGGAAGGGGCCTCCGGAACCCTCACTGGTCGGACGAAACACAACAGCACCAAGTGCCATTATTTCACGCCGAATATTAGAGAGAGGGTGGTATTACGCCGGGCGAGCCGGCCCAACGTGTGCTGCAACGCGCGTGGCTCTACCACTCAGTTGGTGTCACTCATTTAGCACCACCCAGGGATCACGTGTAGGGTCTCAAGGGTAAACCTACGGACGCGAGCAACTTTGACCCCCATTCAATTATGCAACAATTATGTTGTTCTATACTGTTCGATATTAATTTGCATCACTTTTTACAGGCCGCCGCTACAGGACCAAGAGATTTTGGACCACCTTTTCTATGGTAAGTTAATTTATACCGTTTTCATCAACTCTAACAGCTCGCCATCTTTTTTCTATCGTTTATTTTGTTGTTTCAAATAGGTAGTAGCGAAGACGAAAAGGACGAGGATGAGGAAGAAGTAGACGCTCTTCCCATCCCGATCCCGCGATCGATGCGCACTTTCCTGGAAGAGCGCGACGAAGAGGTCGACGCCAATGTCAATTTCATGTGGCCTCCACCCACCGCTGCAGGATCCGGAGCTGCCTTACCATCTGTGGCGGCGGTCCCATTACCAGACCATGTGGAGCAGCCGGATAAGTTTCACTTCGAGTGGAGAGCGTTCACGCAACCTCAAGTCGAACCAGAGTTGAGGAGGGAACGTTTCTCCAATATTAATTGTGGACCCACTAGTCCATATGCCACTCCATATGACGCGTTCATCGCTATTTGGGATCGGCAAATTATGGACCACATTGTTGTGGAGACCAACCGTTATGCTCAAGAGCTTGGGGAGGTCATGATGCAGTCCGACGCTATGTATCCTAGAAGTAGGATTACACAGTGGCTGGACACCACCGCGGATGAACTGTACGTCTATTTCGCCATAACCATGGCGACGGGTGTTGTTGTTAAAACCAGACTCGAAGAGTACTGGAACAGCACCCGCGACATATTCATTACACCAGAGTTCTCCGCGGTGATGCATATTGATCGTTTCTTGTTGTTGAGCAGGTGTCTCCACTTCGCAAACAACGTGGCTTGCAGTCCGGAGTCATTGACCCGGGCTCAGGCAAAACTTTACAAAATTCGACCACCTCAACCAAAAATTTTCACATTTATATAACATGGACCAAAATGTAGCACTGGATGAAAGCTTAACGATGTGGAAGGGCTGGTTGGATATCAACCAGTTCATCAAGAACAAAGCCGCAGCAGTAGGCATTAAAACGTATGAAGTTTGTGAGTCCAAAACCGGCTACATGTGGCGATTCGAGGTCCACGCAGGGCACGAGGAACACGAGTCACAAGACTCGCCGGTTTCTGGGCTCATACCCGCATTAGTTCTCCGCCTATTGAATGGTCTCGAGCACAAAGGCCATACAATATGGATGGACAACTATTATAATTCTCCTGCCCTCGCGCGGGAATTAAAGTCCCGTGGGTTTGACTGCGTGGGGACGCAACGTACCAATCGTCAGTTCGTTCCTACGGAAATGACGAATCTTTTGAAGGGGAACATGGCTGTCGGTCAGGTGTGTGGCTGCACTTCAGGGGATGTGGATCTCATGGTGTGGCGAGATAAGAATCGCGTAGCTCTTATCTCGACATACCATGGGCTAGCAACCGTGAGGTGTGGCGACACACTTAAGCCCACGGTCATACACGATTATAACATCTGTATGGGAGGGGTCGACCGTAAGGACCAAATGATAGCCATGTTCCCCATTGAAAGAAAGAGGAATACCATATGGTACAAAAAACTTTTTAGACGGTTGCTGAATGCAAGCATATTAAATGCCTACATACTCTATAAATCACGACATTCTCTCAGTCACCGAAGTTTCCGTAAAACTTTGGTGACTGAGTTATTGTCACGGCACACTCCACCAACCGCACCTAGGCCCATAATCACACTCACCCAATCACACACGGGAGGTTTCCAGCACTACCCGTTACAGTACACCGTGACCGAGCGCGCCGCCACGGGTCACCGGTACCGGCGCAACTGCGTCGAATGCGGAAAACGCGTCACGACGTACTGTAACGGGTGCAGTAAGGCGCTTTGCGCTTCCACGTGTTTCGGACCTTACCACACAAAACTGCTCAGGGACACTTCACAGTAGACAATAATTTTTGCATTCACAATGCTATATAGATACAGGATAAAATATTTTCTAGAAAAAAAAACAACCAGTCTCAGGAAAGCTCGAATGGGATTCGAACCCGTGAGAGCAGTGGACCGGCAATCCAAAGGTCACATGGGTTCGAATCCCATTCGAGCTTTCCTGAGACTAGTTGTTTTTTTTTTAGTAAACATTTTATTCAGTATCTATATAGCATTGTGAATGCAAAAATTTCGATTGATTTATATAGTATGTAGGCATTTAATATGCATGTTACACCTGCTAGGTTTTTCCTCCTTTTTTACGTAGTTGGTAGCCCCATAGTTAGACTTACGAACCGATAGCATAGCGACATTCGTAAGTGCTTAATTATTGTAGCCTAAATTGAATAAATAAATTTTTAAAAATTTTTGCGCTTTAGTCTGCTTCAAATCAAAATATTATTCTCATCGGATATCATCCCATTTTTTTTTATTTCCTCTATTCCACGCCCGTTCTTTGCCACAGTTAAAAAAAATATCCTGAATGGGTAGTAGGTTTAAAAAGATTTGGATGATTCAAAGTACATAGAAATTTATTTTATTGAATAAATCTTTTTCTTTTCTATTTCTATTTCTTGCGCCCGTTCTTCTCCACAGCTAAAAGATACGTCCTGAATTTGGGTGCCCATCCATCTATATAAAGAAGTAAATTTAAACTTAAATTTTTGACGATTCAAAATGCTTATTTTAAGCTTACTGAATAAATAAATTTTGATTTTTGAAATATATTTTGAGTTTGAGAACTTAACTTTTTTTTTCATCCAGTGCTACATTTTGAGCCATGTTATATAAGGGCATTTCTACGGAAGAGCAGTTTTTTTCTTAAATCGGTGGTAAAAGTTAAATTTCGTTTTGTAAACAGATTTATCACAATAATTAAATTATTAACCCTTCTTGAACCTATTATTAGCAATGGGACCTAATTACGTGAAATGGTTCTCGAGTTATGTTGATTACAATTTGAACCTATTATTAGCAATGGGACCAAATTACGTGAAATGGTTCTCGAGTTATGTTGATTACAAATTTGAGATCGCACCGAATTAAGATTTTTGCATGTTTCCGTTTTGTAGTTTTATGATTATCACATAGTGTTGAATATTTTTTATTTTTGCCTTTTCGTCATAGGGTTAATAGCCCATCTGAAAAAATGTACCTACTCACATTACGAATTCGATCTTGTTTTACTTGATAAACCTATATACGTTTTTAATAAAAACATTGTTATGAATACCTAATTCCCATCGTAGTCCATACAACAGTGTTATAAGTATCAGTTCTTATAATTATATTATATTTTCTTTATTTACTTGAATTTATATAATTTTTCAAAATTATTTTATTTCATTCAATTTGGTATTAAATTGTATGGAAGTGAGTATATATGAATTAAAATCATAGTTCATATCAACACACTTCCATACTCGTACATAGCTATAAAGTAGCAATCATTCAAAATCATTACTATGATTTATGATACGATAATGATAAATAATCAATTAAACTTTTTTGCATTCACAATGCAATTTTTATTACTGTAAATATTGAAAATGTCTGGGATGATGGGACTCGAACCCACGATCTTTCACTGTCCGGGCGAATGCTCTGACCACTGAGCTACGGAGTCAATTAATATTACTCTTTATTTTGTAAAATTTTGCATGTCTACAAATGGCAGAATATGTGAACCTATAAAAATATGACCAGCTTATTGTAACCAACCATATACTTAGCAAATAACATTATTCTATTCTATTTCTGTGATTTAGAATAAGTAAAGTCAAACAATGCAATTAATCACTTTGACTTTGACTTTCACTTATTCTAAATCCCAGGCGATATCATTATGATTTTCGTTAATTGCAATAAATCACTGACTTTCACTTTGACTTTGACTTATTCTAAATCACAGGCGATATCATTATAATTTTGGTGAATCATATGATCTCATGAAATTTATTTAAAAATAACAATAATTTCCATGTCACTTCACAGTACTAATCAACGGAAGTCTTATCCTTCCTAATACTTCCCAGTCTTGACTCATTTAGGCTATTTTTGTACTGTTTTTGAAAGCATTTATTATATTAATTTTCTTAGAAACCTTGCAAGGTGTTACGGCGAAGGGCGCTCGCCGTAACAGCGACGGAATAAGGGGTGTGGAGCCAGGACAGGTCTGGTTAGGTTTCGGAAATGAGGGCATGCGACTTACTTGGTAGATGATTGGTGGGGGCAAGGCAGGAGACGGGGCAGCGAGCTGGCGGGCGGCGATGTAGGCGATTTGTCACGGCACAGCACAAAGTCCTTTCACCTAATCACAGGCACTATATTCACAGGCACTATCTTCACCGAGTCACTATCAATAAGGGCAGATACCAGCGCGCGTATTTTGTGGGCGTCTCGCGTTAGCTAGCAGACAGACGAGTCGCGCGGTCGGCTCACGAAGCTAGCGGCGGCGGGTCGCGCAGCGGTGGCGCCGCGGCAGACAGGCGGACGCGGCCGTCAACAACCGCTGAGTCAACCACCTTACAGCTGGCGGTATGCTTTGAATGGCCGTTGCGCTGTGGCGCAAACATCTTCCCGGGGCCCAGGGTGGGCTCATCCAATGGGAGCCTGGCGATCCGGAATACAGGCCTCCGAAGATGTCCATTCGCTGTGTCCAGGTCTACCACCCGCACGACGCCATCCTTCCCAGGCAGGGTGCGAGCAATGCGCCCCAGTCTCCATTGAAGGGCAGGCAGGTTGTCCTCCTTGATGAGGACGAGCTCGCCAACTCGGGGAGGGGAGGATGGGGACAACCATTTGGAGCGGGTTTGAAGGGTATGAAGGTAGGACGGGGTCCACAGCGTCCAGAAGCGCTGGGAAAGGGCCTGTACCATCTGGAATCGCCTACGTGTGGAGATCGGCCTATCTTCCACGGATAGTTCGGGAAGGGCCGTTAGTGGGCGGCCTATAAGGAAGTGTCCGGCTGTAAGCGGCTCAAAGTCTGAAGGATCAGACGAAAGTGGGCAGAGAGGTCTTGAGTTAAGGACCGCTTCAATTCGAGCTAAAAGTGTGGAGAATTCCTCGAATGTGAGGTGTTGTTCGCCAATTACGCGATATAAAAGTTGCTTTGTTGATTTTACGTTGATCTCATGTAACGCACCGAACCATGGTCCCTTAGGGACGTTCAACAACCAAGTAATGTGCTCACCAGCGAGCTTGTGCGCAATCGTGTCATTGTTCAAGGCAAGAAAGTTTTGTACTTCGATGAGCTGATTTTTAGCGCCTACATAATTTGTACCGCAGTCCGAGCGGATGAGAGCAGATTTTGCCAGTTTGAAGGCGGTGGATGTCCTCTGCAAACTCATTGTGCTGAACACTGCGCACCCAGTAAAGTAGGGCATCTCTTCGTTCACTGACGTACAAGGGGCCTGAGCGTCGCGAATCTGGGTGGTGTCTGCAGTTGTGCAGAAAGCGTTTTAGACAAGCTGTCACTCCGACGAGCTTGTCTAGTGAACTGAACCGAGTGAGCAGGTCAAAGTCAAGACCGGGCACTGTGACCAGTGACGGGAAGTGTTTGGGCTTAAGGCCGGGCAGGGCGTGATGGCCCAGAGCCAAGGGCATCGCAGGCCAAGACTCACAAGGCTGTCCAAGCCACGTGGGAGACCACCATAGGTCGTGGGCTGACAGGGATTGCGCAGACATCCCTCTGCTTGCGCAATCTGCCGGGTTGAGCTCGGAAGGTACGTGTCGCCAGGTACATTCTGGTGAGCCTGAGCTGATTTTGACTACCCTGTTGGCTTCAAAGGGTTGAAGACGGTGAGGCGGTGTATTGAGCCAGGCCAGGACTATCGTACTGTCTGACCAACATATGTGTTGTTGTATACTGATATGGGCCGATAACTGAACTGACACACGGATCATGAGCTGGGAGAGTAGAGTGGCGGCCGACAACTCTAACTTGGGGATTGTGAGGCGATTCTTGATTGGTGCGACTCGCGACTTGGCGACAATCAAGTGTACCAAAGCATCTCCGGAGGCATCGAGCTCATGGAGGTAAACAACGGCGGCAAACCCGGCTTCAGAGGCATCTGCAAACCCGTGAAGCGAGTATGCAGCTGAGCCTTTGTTTGCACAAATGTGCCGAGGGAAGCGAATGCTAGACAACAGCGGCAGATCCTCTGAGATGTGGTGCCACTCCGTTTGTACTTCAGAGGGAGTAGGCTCATCCCATTCCAGCTTCAGTAGCCACAATTGCTGAAGCAGCAGCTTTGCGCTGAAGATAACGGGAGAAACCCAGCCGTTTGGGTCATAAAGTGAGGCTACGGTGCTTAAAATAGACCGCTTTGTGACATGTGTGATGGGGGGCAGAGAGATGCGGTAGGTGAACTCGTCTGACTGAGGGCTCCACTGTATACCCAAGACCTTAATGGACGTGGACTCTGGGTTCATGTCGAAGTCCTTGGGCATGTCGCATTGGTTGTCGGGAAATCTCTCGAGCAGCTTAGGCGAGTTAGATGTCCACTTACTGAGCTGAAAGCCGCCTAGATCTAGCAGACTTATCAACTCGTCCTGAAGTGCTTGGGCGGATTCAACTGTGTCATGACCACACAAGATGTCATCAACGAAGATAGACTTGCGAAGAACCTGAGCGGCTCCAGGGTAGCGATGGCCTTCATCATCAGCCAGCTGAAGCAGAGTGCGGATTGCATGGTATGGGCTTGATCTTAAGCCGTAGGTGACTGTATTGAGGGCGTAGGTGAGCAGAGGGTGATCTGGTGAGGACCGCCATAGTATCAGCTGATACCGTCTCTGGTCTGGGGCAACCAGCACATTTCTGAACATCCTCTGGATGTCAGTGCTGAAAACGACTGGATGCGTTCTGAAGGACATGATGATGTCCACAATGTCCTGTTGAAGGGCGGGGCCTGTGTGTAGGCATTGGAGCTTTTGCAGCTACCATCAAAAACAATGCGCAGCTTGTCCGACCCTGACTTAAATACGCCATGGTGAGGGATGTAGAAGTGAGGTTTATGGGCGAATGTATTTGGGTGACAGGGAGCCATGTGCCCTAAGTCAATGTATTCGGCCATGAAGTCAACGTATTTAGAACGCAGAGACGGGTTCGCCATTAGCTTCTTCTCAATATTGAGGAATCTGCGTAATGCGATAGGGTGAG
Source organism: Scoparia ambigualis (assembly GCA_963921215.1). Taxonomy (NCBI): domain Eukaryota; kingdom Metazoa; phylum Arthropoda; class Insecta; order Lepidoptera; family Crambidae; genus Scoparia; species Scoparia ambigualis. The sequence continues at coordinate 30,850,331 of OY992514.1, forward strand.
TTTTACCTATTTGAGGGGCGTCCTTTAGAAAGGGCAGAGCGACCGTATATCTGCCTGAGGGATCGCGTGTAGTGGTAGAGCGGAAGATTTCCTCGCATTGTTCCTCCAGGGGATCATTATGAGTGTGATATTGAGGGAGGGGCTCCTCAGACTCCCAGAACCTTTCCAGACTCTGACGTATGTCTGATTCAGCTGAGTCTGGTTGTGAGCTGACGACGTGAGCTGAGTTAACCTGCTGCGCCGGCTGCGCATACAAGTCCTCAAGGGGTCCTATCAACGCGAAGTCGAAAATCGTGCCGAAGGCTATGGGCTTGCCCGGGCCCAACGAGACCTTAGTCCCGTCCAACACCTGGCCAAGAACGTCCGACCCCAATAAGAGGTCGATCGGGGCTGGTGTGTGGTAAAGCTGGTCAGCCAATGGCACGGGTGGCTGGCCTAGTACGTGGGAAATGTTTGGTACCTTCTCTAAGGGAAGGTAGCCAGTGACGTTTTTTAAAATGTGAGCTGTGGCAGTTATTGTAGGAGTATCATTGTGAGTGGGTCGGCATACTATTGTTATTGCCGCCTTTGACTCATGTTTGTGCTGATTCCCAACTCCTGTAATTTTTAAAGAAGTGGGTTTTGATGGCAGGTTCAAAAGTCGTGCCATGCGTGACGTTATTAACGTCAGCATACTGCCACAGTCCAATAAAGCTCTGGCTGTGTGAAGATGGCCATGTACGTCCGCGACTCTTAGTGAGACGGTTGGCAACAAAATGGGTGTGCCAGTGGGCACAGAAGGTGAGTGAGCTGATTGAGTATCAGCTGAAATTGTATGAGCTGAGTATGTATCAGCTGTGTGGGCATGGGTTGACTGGGCATGGGCTAAATCTACCTCTTCGCTAGGGTGCTCTGTGATAGTAGGGAGTCATAATTGCTGGCGGCGTTCGCGGGGCCTACCTGGCGAACCGGACCTGGGCGGGCTGGCTCTGTGAGCAGAGCTGGGTTGCGCCTGTTTGGCATGTGCGGGTTCGTGCCGCCTGCTGTTTCTGGGACGCTCCCTCGAGTGCTCTGTCAGAAGTGGGGGCACATGTACAGACGACGAATGAGCTGAGTGCGTTGGGCCGTCTGGTCGATGGAGGGACGTGTGGTGGTTCGTACTCCCACAGTTCTTGCATGCCCCCCTTGACCTGCACTCGCTCTCGTAGTGACGGCCGAGACAACGCTGGCAGCGCTCGCGTGCCTGTACAAAGTCCCAACGGCCCTGTGTTGGCTGGGCATTGTACCATCTGCACGTCATGAGCGTATGTCCCCTAGTGGCACAATAGGGACAGTAGGACGTCGAGCGTGAGGAAGAGGACGAGGACGATGATGAGGAGCAGCTTTGCTGGAAGGCCGAGTAGACGGGGAAGGGCTGACTGCGAGCCGGGGAGGTAGGCGATTTGTCACGGCACAGCACAAAGTCCTTTCACCTAATCACAGGCACTATATTCACAGGCACTATCTTCACCGAGTCACTATCAATAAGGGCAGATACCAGCGCGCGTATTTTGTGGGCGTCTCGCGTTAGCTAGCAGACAGACGAGTCGCGCGGTCGGCTCACGAAGCTAGCGGCGGCGGGTCGCGCAGCGGTGGCGCCGCGGCAGACAGGCGGACGCGGCCGTCAACAACCGCTGAGTCAACCACCTTACAGCTGGCGGTATGCTTTGAATGGCCGTTGCGCTGTGGCGCAAACACAAGGTGTTATGTTTAGATTAAACATCATTAAATCTAGTTTTTGGAAAACATAATTGTTGTTTAAACTATCAGTTAAAAACAGGCAGAATTTCATTTCTTGTAGACCCTAATTTGTAAGCAAAAAAAGGGACCCTTTTTTGTTCAACTCCCATTCAATGTTCTATTGTGCTAACACATGGACCACTTGTGACCTCGCCTAGCTGATAAGCTCCAGTTATTGTAAACATTTGTTTCAACACTCTAAAGCTTTGGTTCACATAAATAAATATTATAATGTGGAGCTCATTTTTCATAGTTAACAGAGTAGGGTTTTTTTTCTGAAAGTTTTAAACTAGTGTTGCTGAAAAAAATTGAATGAAGTGGATTGGTTTTTTGTATCAAATCTGTTAAAATGTATGTTGTTGATATAATTAAATGCTTATTACAATCAAATATTTGTTTTTATTATATTTTTTACATAGAAATAAGTACAAAAATAATTTACAATTATTTGGTGTAGTATATCAGCTTTATTATAATATTTTAGTTGGAATAATTTAAAGAATTAGGATAAGGAACTAATGCAGAGTTATCAGTTATCATAATATGGCTTAATTCTTATTAGAACGGAAGATATCTGCGTTTTTAAAAAGTATGAACTAAAATAACCCCTGTCTGTGGAGGTGGCTCAATTGAGCCACACAGACAAGCGCTTTCGGCAAGACCGGCTCCCACAGACGAGAGGTTAGCCAAAAAACTTATTTTGTCTATATAATAATTGACAGCTCTTTAAGTGGGAGAGAATCAATATTACAGTATTGTTGCAACTGTATTGTCGGAAAGCGGACAGTTGGTTGCTGTGCCCATACCATAAGTATTATATGGTATCTTGGATGGGCACGGCACCAGGAACACATAGCTTCTCATGCACAATTTCTAGATTCTATATTAATATATTATGATCATGACGACCTGGAAGACTAATAAATAATTAAACATCATGAATCCCATTTTATTTTACCAAGCCTATCCTATACTTGCCTATCTTATTGAGGTACCTATTATAATGTAGTAAGTACGTATAGGTACCTCAATGACCTTCCTAGACAATTTCATCAAATCACTTTGACAATTAGACATTTATATAATCGCCTGTAGCATAGAATATTAATTATTCTGAGAATAGAGACTATAAAATCGTGCACGCGTTCACAGAGCATGCACGATTGGTCGAATTGCTTGAATCATAAAAAAATAATCCACTTTTGACACACATTCAAGTCGATGGGTTTCATCTCTATCTTTCTAAAATAATTGCACGTATTTATGTCAAGCGCACGCGCTCATAATATAAGCAGCACTGCAGCAGTGCAACCTGCTTTAAAGCTGCTGTGCAGTTATGCACACAGTTTGCGCATTGCTCATACTGTCAAGTTGGATGTACCTGCCTACCACTGCAGCCGCAAGTTCGATAATTTAGCACACGTACTTTAAATGCATGAAAACAATACTTATATAATAGGTATACAAATACCATTTTTCGTGTAATTAAAGCAACAACTATGACATAACGTCCAATATCTTCATACACGATTTTGACATGTTTGGCCGAAGCCGGCTGATGTGGAAATTGGGCAATTGTAACCTTTTTATAAATAAATAAACTTAAATAAACTTTCCTACACTCACACCAATTATCTAGCCCAAGCTTAGAAGAAACTCGTTAAATGATTACTAGACAACGGATAAACATACTTAAAATACTTAAATACATACTTATTATACATAGAAAACACCCAGACCCGAGACAATTTAGAAAACAATAATTTCTAAATTGATCCGACCGGGGATCGAACCCGGGACCTCAGAGATGGCGACACCATGAAAACTGGTGTACAAACCACTCGACCAAGGAGGTCGTCAAATATAGTAATAAATAATATACATATATATATCATATGTTCTAATTTGTGACTAATTTCTAGCCCTTAACATGCAGGCCCCAGTTTGTATGAGGAACCGGGGTTCTCCTTTAAAATATTTATTTCCAGTAAGTAACTCTTTCTTGGGTAACTGTGTAACATGTACGAGCATAAAACACTTCCAACTTAACTATTACTGAAATGCCTTTACATACATTTATTGCACATGTTAAAAAAACTCTCATGAGTAAAGGTTATTATAAAGTCAAAGATTATGTAAGTAAATGACAAAAGAGAATGCCGGAAGCTGTACCAATTGCTTATTAAAAATATATTTCCCATAAATACTTCAACACTTTTTAACTGCCCTTACTAAAATATGAATCATTATAAAATCCGCGTTTACAAAATGTAATAAAAAAGTTCGATAGCCCAAGTTTTTGACTTCCGAATGCATTTTCGATAGGTAGTCGAGAATGACATAGAAGCCTATCTATACATTGCCAGCACAAAAAAGTCGATTCCAAGCAACAAAAATCGATAAAAGAAATGGACCACAGAATGATTGCTTTGACGATTAAAATGATTTTGCATTCGTTAGAAGGCAGTAAGATAGTAAATAAAAAAAAAATATGTTCCTTTTGATATTTTGAATAGAAAGAGGAAGGGGAGCGTGGGATACAGTGGATAGTTGGTTACAGTGGATAAACATTCGTTAATTGAAATCTATGGCACAAACACGCGCGTGAGTTCGCGACGTTGCCGTACCGACACCTCGCACGCGTCCGAACCAGTCGCCATCTTACTTGGACAGCGGACGGTCGCAGCACGGCGCTCCAGTGAATAAGTAGGTAAATACGTAAATATTTTTTGTTTTTGTACATCTTTTTGCTTTTTTGCATGCTACAATTTTGCAAGTTTTAATAATTTGTCATGATTTAGGGTTAATGTAAAGGAATTTTATACATAATATATGTTTCTATATCACTTTTTGATTTTACTAGGATTTTTTAAATAAGATGACTATCAGTGGGTCACAGTGGATAATTTTCAAATGGGGTTCAGTAAATCGAGATTCTGCGCTTCTGCGCCCCCGCGCCCCCACGCCTTTGCGCTCACGCGCCCCCTGCGCTTCTGCGCCCCCACGCCTTTGCGCTCACGCGCTCCCTGCGCTTCTGCGCCCCCGCGCCGCCTGCGCTTCTGCGCCCCCGCGCCCCCACGCCTTTGCGCTCACGCGCCCCCGGGCTCACGCGCCCCCGGGCTCACGTGCCCCCGCGCTCACGCGCCCCCTGCGCTTCTGCGCCCCCGCGCCCCGTGCGCCCATGCGCCTTCTGCGCTTCGCGCCCCCGCGCCCCCTGTGCTTCGTGCGCACAGGCATTCAGCTCTCATACAACCATACACATGCATTCCCGCTAGAGGGCGCACATTCCCGCTAGAGGGCGCACTACTGCAAACATCGCCTTAGTTCTTCTTAGTGAACTTTCATCTTTAAAAATATAAACAGTTCACTTTTATATAATTTGGCAGCGATATTATTACTATACAAGTGCAATTGTTAAATCACAGTGTTGGTCAGGAACAATATTGAAGCAATCAGTGCTACTGGGAAACTATAATATTGGTTCAGTGCAAGTGCAAATAAAACAATTTTAAAAGTGAATAAACATAAATATGTTTTGCGTGGTTAACAAATAATTAGTATTTGTCGTGAGCAGTGAGAAATTATAACGATTATTGCAATAAAGTAGTAAATGAGTTATTTCTTTGGGTAACTCAATGTAGCAGTGGTAGTCGAAAAAAGTTTTATTTTCAAATACACTCATCCAACCAAGTCTTCATACTCAAACCTCTAGATACCTCGCGTGAGCGTACGCTTAATTTGGTCGCTACTGGAAACAATTGATTGGTGTTGCGGCGCGTGTGACTGTCTAAGCCCGCGTAGAAATCATACGGCCTACGGTTCGATCCTGTGGTGAAAAGTTATTTTTGAAAGTTTTATTTGCTATATTTGTTTGCAACGTTTTAGAAGTCTGTTGTTGGGTATTAATACCTACATTGTTTACACGGAATTTAAAATGAGTGCGTCGCTCATATGCGCCGGTTGCCAAAGATCTTTACCTAAAAGGGAATATTTACGATGTATGACTTGTAAAGCGGGTTATGATTTGGATTGTGGCAATGTTTCGAGCAAATTATTTTATTTAATGAAGAAAAAGGATCAATGGAACTGCCCGGAATGTTGAGCAAAAAACCAAAAATAGGAAACATAAACCCATTCGCTCAACAGTAGCGGCAGACAATACGAAACCAGGCCCGTCAACCACTGTTGAAGAAGATCACAACATTACGCATCGTAAAAAGATTTCGCAAGGCACCGATTTCGACAAGGGAGACACATTATCCAGCCCAGAAACCGATAATCAGAATGATATGGTCACCGAATTGAAGTCATATATGAGTGTGTTGATTCGAAGTGAGATGAACAGCTTACGCTCGGTTATTACTGAGCTAACGGAGACCATAAAAACGTCATCAAAGCAATCGTATCGCGCAACTTGAAAACCGAGTGCATGAATTAGAGAACCGACAGAGTGAGCTTCCGAACGTTGCAGCTCTTGAGAACACCATAGCTGACATGCAAGCGGAAATCTGTGGTCGAGATCAAGCGCTCCTGCTGAACGATGTGGAAATAGCTGGTTGTCCTGAAGAAGCTAACGAGAATAGTACACATGTCTTAATGGCTCTCGCAAAGAAGATCGGTGTTGAACTAGATGAGAAGGATGTGGTGAGCGCGGAGCGGGCGGGCCCGCCGCGACTTGCTGCGCGGGGCGACGCCTCCGCCCACCCGCGGCCGCTTGCTGTGCGCCTTACCCGCCGTGCTACTCGTGACGCGCTGCTGCAGGCTGCGCGGGTGCGACGCACTGTTACCACCGAAGGTCTGCCGCTGTCGAGTCCAGCGCGTTCATTTTACGTCAACGAGCGGCTTACTAAATACTACCGGCAGCTGTTTCAAAAAGCGAGGGAGCTCTTCCGTATACATAACTTTAAATATGTTTGGACGCGAGATGGTAAACTATTCGTACGCCGGGATGACGGCAAGCCGCGCCATAGATTGCGCTCTGAAATGGACTTAAAAAGAGTTTTTAGTTAACTTAAAATTTGAGCTAGTAATCATGGCATGGTTGAACGTGGTCTTTTTTTTATTTGTTCTTTTGTAAGCAACTTACTCAGTCCAGTGCTAAATAGTTTTGCTGGTGATATAGCTGAAGTATTTTATTTTGAATCTAAACTTGCATATTGTATAAATTTTCTTTGCCACTGCATTGGATTTGGTTTTTTGTTTGTATGGATTGTATTATTTTTGTTTGTTTTGTATCTCTGTTTATTTGCTAGGCAATGCAATGTTATATACGGTGTTCTTGGTGTTACAATTTATATCTATTACATACTGTTGGCTTTTTCGTATGATATTAATTTAGTTGTTGGTTTATGTCGTTATAATGTTTTTGTCAGACTGGCAGTAATGATGCGGTGCAGTGAGGTGTTTGTGTATTGTGTTGACTATTATGTTCCAAAAAAACAACTACTGTTCAGATTTATTTTTGAGTATAAGTCATTGTGGAATTATTCTGTACATAAGAATGAGTTTGTGACTTATTGCGTAACTGTTGATGGCACTGCTACATTCTCTTCGTGTTATAATGGCATAATTCTTATTTGTTATTGTTTTAAGTTCATGTGTTGTATGGTGGTACTGTTGACGATTTTATTGCATACTACTTGCTTAAAACGTAAAACTATAGAATATACATTGTATGTTAGTACGGTTTCTACATTTGACAACTTTCCCGAATCCCGTGTACATTATCTTGCAACCTTGAATCTGTTTCTTAATATGCGTCATCTGACAATAATTAGAAGACATCTTAATAACTCTAAATTTATCATTGTTACATATGCTTTCGTTTACCAATTTGTCAAAAATAAATATTTAACGCTTGGATTGAGGAATGAGGAATTTATAGTTGCTTTGGAAAGTCGGTCAGTAGATATCATGGCCATAAATGAGACGTGGCTCAGAGCGGGTGAAGAAAAGCGTGCGCCAACTCCGCCTGGCTACAAACTAAAGCATATACCGTGCCCATCAAGCGTGCGCGAGCGTGGTGGTGGCGTTGGTTTTTATATAAGGGATGGTATAAGTACGCGGCAAATAAAACCACCACACATGAACTTAGTGGAGCAAATGTGGCTAAGTGTTACGTTGAGTGGGCTCAAGGTTGCCATTGGAACGGCTTATCGGCCACCATGGTTAAATGTAGATACTTTTCTTGATGCACTAACTCAGGCAATTACCTCATTCTCTATGTACGATTATGTTATTCTCGTAGGGGATTTCAATATTAATCTGCTTGCTGTTGATAACCCTAATATAAGAAAACTTACAGAATTTTTTCAGTGTTTGAGTTTTGATCAATATGTTACTCTGCCAACCCATTTCACGGATCATTCGGAGACACTTATTGACCTCGTCTGCAGTACCACTAACATAACCAATGTTATTGTTGATTCCATTCCCGATTTGAGTAATCATGCTTTTATTTCCTTTCAATTACGTCTTAAAAAGCCTAAATTTCTTTCAAAGTGTATTTGTTACAGGCCACTTAAAGATATAAATATAGACGAATTTAATACTTACGTAAATAACGTTCCCTGGGAGGGGTTGATCGGTGAAGATATTAATGAGTCTGTACTGTCTTTTAATGCTCACATATTGCATGTCTTTGACGTTCACGCTCCCATAATACAGTCTCACATTAAGCGACCAAGTTATCCTTGGATAACGCCAACCATCAAAAAAATGATGGTTTTAAGAAATGAAGCCCACGTTAAATGCCGTCAAACAGGTCATGATTCTGATGTCAAATATTATAAAGAATTAAAGTCTATCGTGGGTAAGGCCATGCACAGTGAAAAGGCTGCATTTTTCCGTCAGAACATTAATCATCACTCTAACAATTCCAAATTACTTTGGAAAAATATCAAAAGAAATATTGTAGATTTTAAGGGTAAGCAATCTTTAATACCCTCTCATATTAATGATCCGGATATAATAAATAATATAAATAAATAAAAAGTATTTATTTGTTCAAAATTACAAGTTTTACAACTAACTTAAAAACTAACAATATGGAACAAAAAGGTAATGTGGCTCAGCATCAAACAGCTGAAACGACAGCTGTAGCTGATATTCTGCCACAACCTAGCGTGTTTTTTTATACTTTTCTAAGAAAATGTGACAACAGTTAAGTTTTATGTAAATAATTTTAATGAAATTTTCCCTACTACATTTTATTACAATTGTAATTTAAACATTATCATAGCCGCTTCGTTTTGTTTTTTTAGTAACCATAATTTACATTTACGCTTGAAACCAATTTTTGACATTCCAACACCCTCCCGTAAAGGAGGCGGCAGGTCGTTCCATATTTTCGAAGCGGCAAATGAAAAGCATCCCCTCGTAACGTTGTTTCTGTGTAAGGGCGGAGACAGGAAGTTACCAAGGTGCCTTAACTTTGAGCAACGCGTCTTCCATTTTAACTTAGAATACAGGTATTCTGGCGTTCCTGTTTTAAATAAAGTTTGTAAAAAACAAGCATATTTCAAGTCCCTGACCCCGCCCATACACAGAATCTTGTTATGTACTAAGTGAGGGGTAATATGATCCCTTTTTGGTATTGGGAAGCAAAATCGCATACAAGCATTTTGTATCCTCTGGATTTGATGTTCCGTCTTTTTGAGCAGACAAGGACCGTATACAATATCACAATAATGTAGATGGGATAACACTAGGGAATTGCATAATTGCACTTTAACATTAGTACTCAAAAATCTGTGGAGCTTAAATAAAGTTTGTAAGGAGCTTAAATAAAGTTATCATCAACAGACATTTCCTCCTTGTTCCGGGTAATGATACCGTCGCTATTTCTCACCTCACATATTTTAAACACCGTCGGTTTAATTCATCGTCTTTTAGCCTCCATACAGTTGATGAATCACATATATTGAAAATAGTCTCAAATATTGATAGTAACGCAGTGGGTGTCGATGGAATCACACGTGATATGATACTTTTAACCTTGCCACGGACGCTTAAAGTTATTACTGCAATTATCAATATGTCTATTCAGACTGGTATTTTTCCTAACATCTGGAAAGGGGCTATTGTCAAACCTATACCGAAAATTACCAATCCAAACAAAATAAAAGATCTTAGACCTATAAGTATCCTCCCTTTTTTGTCTAAAGTTATTGAGAAAGTTGTATGTCAACAGTTATCAGCTTATTTGAATGCAAACAATGTTTTGCCTTCTAAACAATCTGGATTTCGTGCTGGTCGAAGTACAGCCACAGCCTTATTGGATGTTGTTGATGATATTTTGGCGAGGCAAGATGTAGGACTTGGATCTATGTTGACTCTTCTTGATTTTTCACGGGCGTTCGAGACTATAAACCATGATCTTTTGCTAGCTAAATTGTCATTTTACGGCTTTGACTGTGGTGCACTTAGATGGTTTTGCAGCTTTCTTTGTGGACGATCGCAGCAAGTGGAGGTAGTTGGTGTGGACGGTACTAAATTTTATTCGGAAGCCTCCCCCTCAACCCATGGCGTTCCACAAGGATCAATACTGGGCCCGTTATTATTTATATTATATTGCACGGATTTGCCTAATTCTATTAAACACAGTAATTATCATTTGTATGCAGATGATTTACAAATTTATCTGCACTTTAAACCCAATGAAACCTTATCTGCTGTAAATAAAATGAATGAAGACCTTGAGTTGATTGATAAATGGGCCAGTGACAACTGTTTGGTTTTGAATCCGCTTAAATCTAAGTTGCTCGTGCTGGGTTCTGCCTGTCAAATTAGCAATATAAATAAATTCAATCCTGTAGTTAGCATAGGTAGTTCAAATATCGAGCAAGTAACCGAAGCTCGCAACCTAGGAGTTCTCATGGACAATAGACTACGGTTCCATAATCATGTTTTGGAGGTTGTAAGAAACTGCTACTATAGGCTGAGGGTGCTGTATCAGGTCAGGATGTTTTTGAATGTCGATTTAAGAACCAAGCTTTGCGAAATGCTTATACTATCTAAACTAAATTATGCTGATACAGTCGTGGGTGAATGCCTCTTTGGATACACAAAAAAGCTAATTCAACGGGTTCAAAATTCATGTGCACGATTTTGTTTCACTATTCCGCGTAGGGCCCACGTTACACCGTTCCTAAATCAAAATAACCTAATGAATATGCAGTCGCGACGTTCACTCCATTATACGTGTCTTTTATTTAACATAGTACAAACTAAGTCACCCTCTTATTTGTATGACAAGTTGTTATTTTCTAATTGTGCCAGAGCCGTTTTTCATCTTGGTTGTCCGAGTCACAGGACATCAGCATTTCGCGGAAGCTTTCGGTACTCCGCCACGAAATGTTGGAATAATATACCCCCACCTTTTAAGAAATGCCAGACATTGTGTTCTTTTAAATACAAATATAAAAGATTTCTTTTAGATTTGCAAAAGGACTCTTTCTAATTTTGAATTGAAATTTAGCTGTAGCACTTTGGCCACGGCTTTCCCACGTCAAAATACTATGTCCATCATTGAGGGTTTATTCAAAACTTTGGTGAAATCATTCTTAATTGGTTTAGTTGGTGTTGAGTTTCTTCCGAAAGCTTCCTAAATGTGTCAGTTTTATATATTGTAATTATAATTTAATGATGTATACTTTGTATAAATTTTGGTTTGGCTTAATATTTGTGTTTGTAAATAAATTTTAATGTAGGTTGTTAATATAATGTTGATAAATCACCAAATTGTTGTGCGTAGCAGTGCGCTCTTTAGCTTTAGCTTTAGCATTTAGTTTTAGTGTAGGTATCTACGGAAGACCAGCGTCGTGGCATTACTGAGATGCTACGACACAATGCTGAGTAGATGCCTTTTCAGTGTCACATAATATTGTTATTTGTAATTTTATGTTGTGTTTTGATGCTGAATAAATTTATTTCTATTTCTATTTCTATTTCATTCACACACATTTAGTGTTATAGTATCTTCTGTATTTTATTTAATCAGGCTGGTGCACAAATGAAAGTCAAGAACCGATTCATTCACTGTCTATATTGTTCTCACACGTTACATATAAGTTACACGGAATTAATCACATTAAATTTATTGTCTGACTCCAAATATTTATTAACTCTAAAGGCGTGAACCTGACGGAACCCGGTTTAAAGTGCGACTGAGCCGCCGGCTGCGCAACGCCGCGCGGCCGAACTAAAATGTGTGGTCAGCATTACTGTGACGCCACATCACACCCTCCCTTTTAAAAAAAAAAATATATATTTTAAAAGAAACATTTAAATTTTGCTGTACTGAACCCTAACAATTATACAATTATACAATTCCAATTTGCTGTGCAACAAAGTATTGAGTAGGTTGCTAACACTCACGCAAAACGCAACGTTTCAATTTACGGGTGTTTACATTCGGGCTCGACTCGCGTCACGTCACATACCAACGCTTAAGGCGAATACATCGAATTCTATTTATAGAACAGTTAAGGTGAAGCTACTACAAATATTGTAATTACAAGTTTTTAATAAAATTTACATTTAACTACTATTTGTTTCTTTTATCCTGCAAGTTTTAACTAATTTACTTTACAGAGTACACAAACAAAACACGAAAAAAAAAATACAATTAAATCATATTTCAATCTTACATTCAGATATCAACATTAAAAGAAACATATAAAACATACTTCGACACAGTGTTTTTAAGAAAACACACTTATCTCTACACTACTCTACAAATATTGCGGACACCTGTTTTCAGGGCCGACTTAAAAGTGTTTCAGGAGAAACATTGCAAAATATCACAACTTAGGTAGTCACTGTAAAGGCATGCTCTGCAATAATAAACAAAACAGCTCTAGGCTCGGCAGCATCCTCTACAGCAACGCCACGCATGAAATGACACAGAATTACATTATAAAACATAAATAAAACAAATTGAAAGTAGGATAGAATAAAAAATTACAAAACGGCTTAAAAACAATACAGATCAGACACATTACCAGGACACATTTTACAACACTACACTTTACTGTATAAAATAACGCAAGATTTTAACTTCACTTTTTACACTGCTCCTGGCCTTCCCGTTGTTATGTTAGTAGTACGAGGTAATGTAACCACCTCTGGTACCACTGCTTTCGACGCTTCCTTTCTAATCCATTTCCTTATGCTGTTTGCACAGCCTCGACGTATGGCATATAGTAAGCCTATGCCTACCAAAATTACCATAATTATTAACACGATAGAAAATATATGAACTTTAGTTTGAAGTTCTTCAGCGCTTACGACTTGCGCTTGAGCAGTTGCAACGACATCTTTACTTTGGTAATTTCCCATTTCTATAATAAATAATAAATTCACGACTTGTAAAGTGTACTGTAGCAAAACAATTTCGTAAGTGTTATAATTGACACAGATTTAACCTTATATTCACAATAATCATCATTTCAGCAAAAATCTAATAGGTTGCTTAATCGCTCTGCCACTGCGTGTAGTCTTAATTATAGGTTTTAGCATTTTTTGTTCACTATTGCTTGCATCTGTATTTACTTTCAAATTATTTAATTCAGACTCATTATTGACACTTTTTTTACTGTCGAAAATAAAATTTTGTTTACTAGAATTACACTTTTTGTCATCATTTAAGGAAACATCTTCGTTATCTACAACTACATAAGCTGGTTTAAGTCTGTCAATGGAAATGTTTGACTGTCGTTCCGCTATCTTTATAACGAATGACTTAGGTGATCTGCTAACGACTTGGAAAGGGCCACTGTATGAAGGTGTTAAAGGTCTTTGTACCATGTCGTTTCTAACAAAAACGTGTGTGCAATTATTTAAATCTTTATGTATGAAAATTTTCCTGTGATTTCTATTTTCTCTAGGTTCTGGGCGTAAGTTATTTAGCATTCGTCTAATTTTATTTACATAACTAGGTTCATCACTTACCTTGGCAGATAGGCTGTTGTCAAAGAACTCTCCCGGCAAACGCAACGTATGTCCTAAAGCTAACTCGGCTGCGCTTACGTTGCCATCACTTTTGCAAGCAGCACGAAGTCCCAACATGACCGTTGGTAATTCGTCTACCCATGACTTGCCGTTGTCTAATAATCGCGCTTTCAATGCTACCTTTAATGATCTATGGAATCTTTCAATCATTCCATTGCTTTGAGGATGATAAGCTGTTGTACGTATTTTCTTAACACCTAAGATTTTCATTAATGCAGTATAAAGTTCACTCTCAAACTGTCTGCCTTGATCACTGGTTATTTTCTTAGGACAGCCAAATCTACATATCCAATTTTCGTAAATCGCTTTACTTACGGTCTCAGCTGTAATATCACTAACTGGTATTGCTTCTGGCCAACGTGTAAACCTGTCAATCATGGTTACTAGGTATCTATAGCCTTCACTGGAGGTGGCTAAAGGGCCTACGATATCCACGTTTACGTGATCGTATCGTTCGCTACGTGGATATGTGCCTAAATCTGATACTGTATGTCTATGAACTTTAGTCCTTTGACACGATATGCATTCCTTACACCATTTACTTATATCCCTATTCATATTGGGCCAAAAATATCGATGTGTAATGATTTTTTTAGTACTTCTAACTCCTGGATGACTAATGCTATGAGACCTGTCAAAAACTAATTTCCTAAAATTCCCTGGAATATACGGTCTTACTTTATCGTCTGTAATATTACAATAAATAGAACTGTTACACAATGGTGACTGTATCTTTTGTAATCTTTGCTCGTTATTACTTCTAGCTAAAAAGTCGCTGAGTTGCTGATCCGTTTCCTGCGCTCGCGCTACTTCGTCGAAATCGATGTTTGTAGGACACACAATAGACTCTACTGTGCGCGACAACGCGTCAGCTACTAGGTTATCGTTTCCTGTCACGTACTGTATGTTACTAGTGAATTCACTAATATATAGTAATTGACGTGTACGCCTAGGTGTTTCTCGATCCGAACTATTTTTGCTAAATGCGTATGTCAATGGTTTGTGATCCGTAAACACTGTTAATTCTCTACCTTCTATCAAACTTCTAAAATGCACAATAGCTAGATATACTGCCAATAGCTCTCGGTCATGCGTGCTGTACTTCTTTTGTGTGCTAGTAAGTCCTTTTGAAAAATAACCAAGCGGTTTCCAGTCATTACCAACCCACTGTTGTAATACAGCCCCTACTCCTGTGTTCGAAGCATCACACATCAAAGTTAACCTACTGTGTGGCTCTGGATATGACAACATACTTGCATTACCTAAACTATTTTTACATCGTTCAAATGCCTCTATAGATTCACTGTTCCATTCTATTTTAGTTCTGTCTTTTTTCTTAGTTTTATGTAAGTACCTATTTAGCAGTGCCTGATGATCAGCTGCGTGATTTAAATGAGACCTGTAAAAATTTATCATCCCTAAAAATCTGCGTAGTTGCTCAATCGTCTCTGGTCTAGGAAATTCTTGAATAGACTTGATTTTGTCTTGCATCGGCTGAATACCGTCTTTACTGACTTCATATCCCAAGAATTCTACCATTGGTTCGCCGAAACAACATTTTTTTAAATTAATCGTTATGCCGTTATTTTCGAATCTATGAAAAACTTGTTTTAAATGTTCTTTGTGTAGCGTGACGTCATTGCTTGTCGCAATTATTACGTCATCAATGTAACAAAAAAGAACTGAATTATTATTAGAATTATCATTGCAATTTTTTTGATCACTATTTAAAAACTCTATTCCTTGTAAAACTGTGTTGTTCATCCATCTCTGAAAAGTCTGGGCAGCATTACGTAATCCGAAACTCATTTTAACAAATTCAAAAAGACCAAAAGGTGTCGTTATTGCGGTTTTTTCTATGTCTTCAGGCTTAATGAGTATATTATGATATGCTCTGTTAATATCTAATTTACTAAAAATACACTTACCTGATAAACCGTACGTGAAATCCTGCACTCTGGGAATGGGATACCTGTCCGGCTTGGTTACAGCATTTAATCGCCTGTAATCTCCACAGGGCCGAATCTGTCCGTCCTTCTTTGCCACTACGTGCAAAGGACTGGCCCACGGACTTTTGGATGGTCTGCAAATTCCTAACTCCATCATACGCTTAAATTCGTCTTTAACTATCTGATAACGATGTGGTGGTAACGGTCTAGGTTTGGCAAAAATCGGGGGACCAACGGTTTCTATATGGTGATACGTGTCATGGCAACTATGTTCTTTGTAATTCATAGGCCTAGTAATGTCTGCGTATTTTTCTAATAAGTCGTGGAATGTGTTGTCCCTACGAATACTAGATATGCTCGGCTCGACACTACATAAAACTTTTCCGTACTTTTCTAAACTAGTCAGACCGTCAGTCAACTTTCCATTGCCTAGATCAATAATTAAATTATGTGTCTTTAAAAAATCAGCGCCAATAATGGGTTCTTTAACATCACAAATTATGAAATTCCATTTAAAACATCTTCTTAATCCTAAATTTAATTCTATAGATATAATACCGTACGTTCGAATTTCGGTACCGTTCGCGGCATAAAGTTTGTACTCACATTTTTTGTTGATTTTGTTACGACTCACTTTACTTACTGGTATCACCGAGACATTTGCGCCTGTGTCTACGAGATACGACATACCACTGTTGTAGTCCTTGACGCACAAGCGGTGATTTCCTTCTGCCATGCAGCTGTTCACCGTACCCGGCTGCACCGATTTTAGTTTTCCGCACTATGCTGCTGCTGCTGTTGTTGCTGTTGTCGCCTCGACCAGCTACATGGTGACGTGCAGATCCTCGCTCTCTCACGGAAGCGGTAGTGGTGTCTACACAGCCAATCTGGGCTCTCCGGTGTTCGCCGTGGCACTGATGCGTCTCTTACTCTTGACCTTGAACTGTTTGTCTGTGTTTCTCTGTATCTTCCAAACCTACGAAACGGGCTTCGACCTCTGGATCGTATGGTACTCACTTCCTGTTTTAATTTATTCATCTCTACGGTTAGGTCACGCATGTGACTTATTAAATCGGAGCTCGATTCCACCGGTGAGTTATTCACTGCGGCTATTTCTCCAGTTTTTAAGTTCTCTAAAACTTTGTCTGCAATCGCCGCTAGATTTTCTAGTTTGGTGTCTCCGCTGACTGCCAGAACCGCTCTAACATTTGCTGGTAATCGGTTTATCCATAACTTTTTTAGAGGTTCGCCTGCTATGCCGACGTTCTTGGCCAACTCGGTCATCCTTCTTAACAACTGGGAAGGTTTTTGTGAACCTAGATCCATGTCGCTCACTAGCTTTTGGAATTGCGACTCAGCACTTTCTTCGTATACAGCCAATAATCTGTTCTTTAAAGCATTATATTTCTCGATCGGCGGTGGTGTCTGGATTAAATCGCTCACCTGTCTGAGTGCCTCTCTGTTTAACTTAGCGACGGCCATCTCAAACTTGGTACTGTCCCCTTGCCTTTGCGGTGCCATTATCATCTCAAAATGTGCAAACCATATCCTTGGCATATCCGACCAAAATTCGGGGATGCGTC